>JAEOAD010001317.1:1412500-2825000 GCA_036365145.1 Orientallactaga sibirica
TACATGAACAGTCTGGATAGAGTCAATGGTTGGTGTCTCCTTACTTCTTCCTCCTTGAGTCATTTCCCCCCAGCACTGTCTCTGTTTCTACCAACAAATCCTGGCCACTTCTGGTGTGGTTGGTGGTCATTTTGTTGGGGCCAGACCATCCAGAAATTTAGTAGAAATTTGATCTACTTTTTCTCTGTTGGGAGAGCAAAAGATGCCTGCAATTTCTTTGAGAAAGTTGGGAGTTCAGCTTTGAAGCTTTGGAAGTTAGTGCAGTCATTTGGAATTCTGTTTGATTTTTACCTTGGGTGTCTTCATTCTTACATAACCACATTGCTCACTGACTGCAGCAGAGCATTTATTCCACCAAGATGAATTTTTTTATTTATTTGAGAGAGAGAGAGGTAGAAAGAGAATGGGCATGCCAGGCCTCCAGCCACTGCAAATGAATTCCAGACACATGAGCCTCCTTGTGCATCTGGCTTATGTGGGTCCTAGGGAATTGAACCTGAGTCCTTTGGCTTTGTAGGCAAGTGCCTTAACTGCTAAGCCATCTGTCAATCCCGAGATGAAATTTTTTTCTTAACAGCTAGCCAGGCATGGTGATACATGCCTTTTTAAAATAATTTTGTTTACCTTTATTTATTTACTAGCAACAGACAGAGAAAGAGGCGGAGAGACAGAGAGACAGAGAGAGAATGGGTGCACTAGGGCCTCCAGCCACTGCAAATAAACTGTAGATTCATGCACCACCTTGTGCATCTGGCTTATGTGGGTACTGGGGAATTGAGCCTTGAACCATGGTCCTTAGGCTTCACAGGCAAGCGCTTAACCACTAAGCCATCTCTCTAGCCCCCAAGATGAATTTTAAATGGTATTCTAAAATAACTTGTCTTTTTTTTTTTTTTTTTTTTTTTTTTTTTAGTCCCTTGATGTCTTCTTTCTCTCAGGCAAGAGAATCTCCTTTAAAGTTGAGAAACATATCAAAGCTGTGAATATGTACTGACAATAAATCAGATTGATTTTTTTTTTTTTTGTGGTGCTAGGGATTGAACCTAGGGCCTTACACGTGCTAGGCATGCATTCTACCAATGAGCTACATACCAGCCCAGCCAGATTAAATTTCAAGGTTTATTATACATGTCATATGTTCTCTGTCTACATGATAAAAACCTATCAAAAACATGTTTAAAATTTAAAGATTTGGTAGGATCTTATGCGTATAGTTACATTTAAGTTTTAAAATGTCTAAAATATAAAAATCAGAGTTGATAGCAATTTTAGCAAATTAGAATTAAAAAATTAAACAAGGAGTGCTCCAATCATGAAGGCATCACTATATCTGATTTCAAAACATACTACAGAGCCATAGTAATGAAAACAGCATTGCATTAGCATAAAAACTGATACCAGTGGAACAGAATAGAAGGCCCAGAAATAAACTTACACATCTGTAGCCAACTGATTTTTTAAAAAAATATTATTTATTTATTTATTTGAGAGAGAGAGAGACAGAATTAGTCAGGGAGGAGAGAGAGAGAGAGAGAGAGAGAGAGAGTGCACCAGGGCCTCCAGCCTCTCTATATGCGTGTGCCCCCTTGGGCATCTGGCTTACATGGGTCCTGGAGGACTGAGTCTCAAATCGGGGTCTTTAGGCTTCACAGGCAAGCGTTTAACCACCAAGCCATCTCTCTAGCCCTAGCCAACTGATTCTTAATGAATACTCTTTTATTTTATTGTATTGTATTTGAGAGAGACAGAGAAAGAAGGAGAAAGAAAGAGAGAGTAAAAGGGAAAGAGGGGGAGAGAGAGAGAGGGAGAGAAAGAGGGAAAGGGGGGAGAGAGAGAGAGAAAGAGAGAAAGAGGGGGAGAGAGAGAGAGAAAATGGGTGTACCAGGGCCTTCAGCCACTTCAAGTGAACTCCAGATGTGTGCACCCCTTGTGTGCATGTGTGACACTGTGCACTTGAGTCACTGTGCATCTGGCTTATGTGGGACCTGAGATTCAAACATGATTTCTTAGGCTTTGCATGCAAGCACTGTGGTAGTTTGAATAGATGGCCCCCAATATATTCAGTGTTTTATTAGTTTAAAATTTGCATCTGCATCCACCTGGCTGGAGGCAATGTCACTGGGCGGATCTTAAGTGTGGTTTGGGTTTAGGATTTCAATCTAAAGATATGCAAAGTGTGCCTAGCTGGAGTTCCTGAGGTGCGCTGTGCTGTGTGGCTTTTGGCTTGTGGCTTTTCTCTCTGTGTTTGGTCCTGTGAAGGCAGACCAGCTTCTTCTGCCACTATGGAACTTCCCCTGAACATGTAAACTTCAATAAATCCCTTCCAACCAAAAACAAAACAAAACAAAACAAGCCAGGCATAGTGGCGCATGCCTTTAATCCAGCACTTGGGAGGCAGAGGTGGAAGGATCACCGTGAGTTGAGGCCACCCTGAGACTGCATAGTTAATTCCAGGTCAGCCTAGACCAGAGTGAGACCCTACCTCGAAAAACCAAAAACCAAAAATAAATAAATAAATAAATAAATAAATAAATCCCTTCCTCCATAACTGTGCCTGGTCTGGAAGTTCTTCTCAGTGAACCTGAAGCTGTCTGCTACAGAAGTTGGTACTGTGGAGTGGGCAGAGATGAACCTGACCATGTGGATTTTGGTCTTTTTGAATCTTTGTTTTGGAGGAACAGGCATGGACTTGGTGCTTGCAACTGAAGATGCCTTCTGGAGTGGTAAACCAAGTTTTATGGACTATTCTGATGAGAGTTTGAGAATGCTAAGTGCAGACAGTATTGAACTTCAAGGCTTGGCTTATATGCTTTCTAAGGGGAAGGAAAGACTATAGAGGACTTTGTTGGAACTGGGCTACTGGCATAAGGGATGGCTGCATCCTGCTGCCCAGGCCCAGAGAGTTTGATCAAAGTTAAATTTGTAATGGACTGATGTGCTTGGCTAAAGATATTGGACTGAGAGATTTAAGATTTTAAGTTGGAAAACTTCAAGCAAGTTAAAATTAGAGGCACTGAGACTGGTTTTAGGTTACTGGAGTTGCTATTATCAACACATTAGCAATCTTAAGGAAGGTGGCCCAACTGCTTTACATTAAAACAATGGAGAAGGTGCCTGAGGAAAGAGTGTTAGAAATGCAAACTCTTTTGGAAAGAGTTGACTGGAAAAGGAACCTGCTTTTCAAGGTTATGATTTATTTTGTCCCTGGATTAATAATATGGCTGTGTCCTGCACACCTGGTATTAGTTTTGGAAGCATGAAAAATGTGTAGAGTGGTTATGATTTGCACACGGTTCCAGGAGCCACTGCTGAGATGCAGCATGAGGCAGGGAGTGATGCCCTGATAGGCTGAGGAGCCTTTGGAAGTTGGACTGTGGTTGGCATGGAGGCCTGTAGACATTTTGGATATGTCAGGACTATGCAAGGGCTACCATGGAGTGCACTGTTGGCCTGGAATGGAAGTTTTCCCTGGCTACTCTGCCCAGCTGGAGGGGTGGAATTGGAAAACCTGGAGACTGTCAGTCTCTGGTTATATTGAACTTGAACTGCAGAAGTTTGATGATTGCTGATGGTGGTTAAGTTTGCATTGTTCTAGTCACTCCTTGCTATGCCTTATACCAGTTGAAAATGTTTACTCTGTGCCTTTATATGTTGTAAGTATTTAACTTCTTTGATTTTACAGTACTCACTATCTTAAGTTGGTCAAGACTGTGGGGACCTTTGAAACTGGACTGAAATCAATTTATTCAATGTCAGGGTCAGGGGCGGAATGTGGTAGTTTGAATAGATGTCCCCCAATATATCCAGTTTATAGTTTGCATCTGCATCCACCTGGCTGGAGGCAGTGTCACTGGGCAGATATTAAGGTGTGGTGGTGGGTTTAGGATTTCAATCTAAAGATATGCAAAGTGTGCCTAGTTGGAGTTCCTGAGGTGTGCTGTGCTGTGTGGCTTTTGGCTTATGGCTTTTCTCTCTAGGTTTGGTCCTGTGAAGGCAGGCCAACTTCTTCTTCCATTATGGAACTTCCCCTGGATCTGTAAGCTTCAATGAATCCCTTCCTCCATAACTGTGCCTGGTCTGGAAGTTCATCTCAGCGAACCTGAAGCTGTCTGCTACAAGCACCTTTAATTGCTAAGCCATCTCTCTAGCCCACCAACTGATTCTTGACTGAGGTGCCAAAATAGATATTGGAGAAAGGATAGCCTCTTCAGCAAAGGTGCTGGTGAATCTGGATACCCATGTCTAGAGGAGTACAACTAGATCTCTCTCACACTACACAAAAATCATCTCAATATGGATCAAAGTCCTTCATATAAGACCTAAAAATCTGAGTTGAGGCTAGCCTGAGACTACATAGTGAATTCCAGGTCAGCCTAGGTTAGAGTGAGGCCTTATCACAAAACAAACAAACAAACAAACAAACAAACAAGCAACAAACAACAACAATAGCAACAAAACCCAGAATTAACAGATAAGATTGCATTAAATTTAAAAACTTCTGCACAGCAAAGGAAATGACAGACTAAAGAGACAATTTACAGAATGGGAGAAAGTCTGCCAAATATTTATCTGACAGAAGATTAATATCCAGAGAGAGAGAGAGTGTGTGTGTGTATATATATATGCAGAGAGAGAGAGGGAGCTTATGGGGCTGAAGAGATGGCTTAGTGATTAAGGTGTTGTCTGTGAGGCCTAAGGACCCAGGTTCAAGTCTCCAGTACCCATGTAAGCCAGATGAACAAGGTGGGGCATGCATCTGGAGTTCTTTTACAGTGACTTGAGGCCCTGGTATGCCCATTCTCTCTTTTTTTTTCTCATATAAATAAATAAATAAAATATTAAAAAGCTTAAAGAGTGGGGACTGAGGAGATGGATAAAACATTTATTTATTTATTTATTTATTTATTTATTTATTTATCCACACTCAATGGATAAACATTTACTGTACAATTCTGAGTCTCTGAGTTCAGATACCCAGACCCCATGTAAAAGCTAGAAGCTATAGTGGGCTTTTGAAATTCCAGTGTGCCTATGCAGAGAAAGATGGGGTGGTTGGTAACAGGAGAATTTCCTGGAAATGGAAAAGGACCCTGCTTCAAGTAAAGTGGAAGGTCAGGTCCAATGAGCAAGCTGTCTTCTGACTTCCACACACAAGGCTGCACTCCTACATAGGAACACACCCACACCCACATACCCCTCCCCACACCAAATAAAAGTCTAAAAAATGTCAATGTTAGCAGCAAAAAATAAGAAATGAGAAACTTCTCTGAATATATAGTTCTCAAAAGAAGCAATACAAATGTCCAATAAAGATTTGAAAAATGTTCAGTGGGTGAGCATAGTGCCAGGACTTGGGAGGTAGAGGCAAGAGGATCACTACAAAGTGGAGGCCCACCTGGTCTACACTTTAAGGGCTACATAGTAAGACCCATCTCAAAGAACAAACAAAGCAAAATGAAAATACTCAGTATCTTCAGCCATCAGGAAAGTACAAATCAAAACTACAATGAAAGCTAGGTAATGGTACACAGCCTCCAACTCTAGTCCTTGGTAGGCAAAGACAGAGGGACTGTGAGTTCAAGGCCAGCCTTTGCTGCACTGTAAAACTCTGCCTCAAAAACCCAAATAAGCCAGATATGGTGGTGTATGTCTTTGATTCCAGAACTAGGGAGGCATAGGTAGGCAGATTGTTGTGAGTTTGAGGCCAGCCTGGACTACACTGAGACCTTGTTTAGAAACAAAATAAAAACAAACCATCAAAAAATGAAATAAACAGATAAAAAAATCCCCCAAAGTAACCCAAAGCCAAAAATACACACCAATGAGATTCATCTCATCTTCATTAGAATAACTATTATTAAGAAAATGGGAGGGAAATATCATGCATCTTTTGTATGTAAGTATAGAAGTTGTCAATAAAAAAATAAAAAAAAGAAAAGAAAACAAGACAGGCTGGAGAGATGGCTTAGCAGTTAAGGCACTTGACTACAAAGATAAAGGACCCAGGTTTGATTCTCCAGGACCCATGTAAAGCCAGATGCACAAGGTGGCACATGTGTCTGGAGTTTATTTGCAGTGACTGAAGGTCCTAGCACACTCATTGTCTCCCTCTTTCTGCATCTCTGTCTCTCTCAAATAAATAAATAAAAATAATTTTAAAAAAACAGGGAAAAAAAAGGAAAAGAGATGGCGTTGAAGAAGAGTAGTGGACATGATCAACACATGATGCATGCATGTATGGAAATATTACTGTAAACCCCATTAATTTGTACAATTAATGTGTGTTAATAATTATAATAAAGCACTCTCAAAACATATCTATAATGGTCTTTGACCTGAAGAAGTTCAAGTCTGTCACTTCTGTAGAAGGATAACATTTTATTTTACCTTTGTTATGTTTCTCATCAAGTAGTCTACCCTGTGTCTCTAATATTCCTTATTATTATTTGTACCCATTAAATATCTTAGGTTATAGTCTTGTGGTTGATCATGTTATATAAGAGAGAAGTATATAGTCAGTATATGACCTTCTACTTACATAAGCTCACATACCACAGACGTCTGTGTTATTTGTAGCTGAGAGTACCTTATTCTTAGAGATACATTAGAAATTAACTTGACCTCATATTTGCCTTCTGGTTGTGAGTGTCTGGGTGTTTTTGTTTTCTTAACCATTTTTAGATTTAACTTATTATTCTTCTGAATTCTAGGTCATACACAAGTCTTATCCACTTTAAGATGTCTTTATTGATGGTTGATGCTAAGACATGGAATACTGCCTTTTCTTTGCATACCTGGAAATTACCTATGCAAAAGGCACTGTGCATAAAAATTTTATAATTACATGGAAAATTTGTGTGTGTGTGTGTGTGTGTGTGTGTGTGTGTGTGTGTGTGTGGAGGCCAGAGGACAATCTTGGCTGTCATTCCTCTAGAGCCATCCACTCTGTTTGAGACAGTGTCTCTCATTTTTAAAAATTTAATTTATGTATTTATTTGAGAGAGGGACAGAGAGAGACAGAGAGAGAAAGAGAGAGAGAGAGAGCGGGAATGGGTGCTCTTGGGCCTCCTAGCCACTGCAAATGAGCTCCAGATGCATGTGTCACCTTGTGCATCTAGCTTTACATGGGTACTTAGGAATCAACCTGGGTCCTTTGGCTTTGCCAGCAAGCACCTTAACACTAAGCAATCTCTCCAGCCAGAGACAGTGTCTCTTATTGGCTTGGAGTCTGCCAAGTAGGCTGGACTCACTGCCAGAGAGTGTCAGAAATCTTCCTGTCTCTGTCTCCCCAAAGACTGGGATTACAAATGTAATTCGTCATACCTGTATTTATTTATTTTTTTAATTATTATTTTTTTATTGACAACTTCTATACTTACATACAAAAAACACATGATATTTCCCTCACCTCCCCCTTCTACTTTAGAACTCCAATCTCCATCATATCCCCTCCCTCTCTCATTAGTCTCTCTTTTAATTTGATGTCATCATCTTTTTCTTCTATTTTGAGGGTCTTGCGAAGGTATTGCTAGGCACTGCAAGGTCATGGATATTGAGGCCAATTTCTGTCTGGGCAGTTGCATTGTAAGAGGTCATACCCTTCCTTTGGCTCTTCCATTCTATCCGCCCCCTCTTCCGCAATGGTCCCTGAGCCTTGGAGGGTGTGACAGAGGTGTTTCAGTGCTGGGCACTCCTCCATCCCTTCTTCTCAGCACTATGTTGCCTTTTGGGTGATCCCAGTGGTCATTACCATCTGAAAAGAGAAGCTTCTCTAACCAGAAGTGAGAGTAGCATTAATATGTGAACATGAACATTAAGTGTAGTGCCCCCAGGGCAGGTTGGTGGGAATAATATATACATTTAGTCAGACAAGAGCAGGCTTTATACCCCTAAGGCTCATGACCTCACCTACCATAGACTTTTGCTTAAGTTTTTCAGTACCAGGTATGTATTCCCTCCCATAGAGAGGGCCTTCAGTCCAATTATGGAGCAGTTGGTTACCCCAAGAGTAGACATGCCACTATTGCACCCGTTCAGGCATTGGGCCTGTCTGGCCAAACTTGAATATTCAGCGTCCACTGTTTTCACTGCTGATGACTTCTGTCTCCCATACGGCTGCATGCAGTGCAGCTTTTTCCAGCTTTCAGTTGGCTGGTCTACAGGGAGAAGGTTTTCTGTTCAGCACCAGCTTGCTTTCTCAGTGACATTGCCTCTCAGGCAAGAGATGTCTTCAGCAATAGGGTCTTACTATCTGTTTCTCAAGGGCAACCAAGGGCTTTGGCAAAAGCCTTTAATGTTTTGGAGGCTACCGGGATCTCCTTGGCCAACAACTCACTGGAAAGTATCCCATCCCTGGTACTGAAAATTTTTTTTTAGAGAGAGAGAGAGAGAGAGAGAGAGAGAGAGAGGAAATTGGTGTGACAGGGCTTCGATCACTGAAATCTAATTCCAGGTGTTTGTGCCACCTAGTGGGCATGTGTGACATTACACTTGCCTCACCTTTGTGTGTCTGGCTTTCATGGGATCTGGAGAGTCAAATATGGATCCTTAGGCTTTGCAGGCAAGTGCCTTAACTGCTAAGTCATCTCTCCAGCCCATGTGTTTGTTTTATTAATGTGAGTTCTGGGGGATAGAACTCAGGAGCTCATAATTATATGGCAAGCAACTGAACTATCTGCCTATCCCAGGAAAACTTTATTTTTATTTATTTTTATTTTATTATTTATTTGAGAGAGGGAAAGAGGAAGAGAGAGAGAGAGAGAGAGAGAGAGAGAGAGAGAGAGAGGCAGAGAATGGGCACACCAGGGCTTTCAGTCACTGCAAATGAACTCCAGATGCATGTGCCCTCTTGTGCAGCTGGCTTACATGGGTACTGGGGAATTGAACCAATGTCCTTTGGCTTTGCAGGCAAGCACTTTAACCACTGAGCTATCTCTCCAGCCCAGGAAAACTTTTTAAAAGTGGTTTTTGGAGACTTCTGCCTTTTGTCAACATTTCTCCATGGGTCTTCTTGCCCTCTACACAAGGCCAGTGGTTTCTGTCAACCATCTGATAGATTTTTAAAATTATTTATTTATTTATTTATTTGAGAGAGCGAGAGCGGGAGTGGGAGTGAGAGAGAGAGTACTAGACACTGCAAGTCATGGATATGGAGGCCAAATTGTGTCTGGACAATTGCATTGTAAGCAGTCCTTTGCCTTCCTTTGCCTCTTATTCTTTCTGCCTCCTCTTCTGCAGTGGACCCTGAGCCTTGGAAGGTGTAATAGAGATGTTTCAGTGCTGAGTACTCCTCTGTCACTTCTTCTTAGCACTGTGGTGCCTTTGGAGTCATCCCAGAGGTTACCACGATCTGAAAAGAGAAGCTTCTTTTACCAAAAGTGAGAGTAGTATTGATATATGGGTATGAATGGTAAAAAAAAAAAAAAAAAAAAAAAAAAGTGCTTACAGGGCTGTTTGGTGAGTATAATATATACATTTAGCCAGACAACAGCCAGCATTACACCCCTAGGACTCTCACCTGTCTTAGGCTTTTGACTAGGTTTTCAGTACCAGGCTTTCCCTCCCATGGAGCGGGCCTCCAGTCTAATTAGAGAGCAGTTGGTTTTCCCCATAACAGACATGCCACTATTGCACCCATTGGGTCATTTGGCTTGGC
This sequence comes from Orientallactaga sibirica, assembly GCA_036365145.1. Classification (NCBI taxonomy): domain Eukaryota; kingdom Metazoa; phylum Chordata; class Mammalia; order Rodentia; family Dipodidae; genus Orientallactaga; species Orientallactaga sibirica. Next base: position 1,422,156 of record JAEOAD010001317.1, read on the forward strand.
TGGCCAAACTTAAGGCTTGCAGTGTCCACTGTTGCTTATCACACAGATTACTTCTGTCTCACATAGGGCTGTATGCAGGATAGCTCTTTCCAGCTTTCTGTCAGCTGGTCTATAGGGAGAACGTTTTCAGCTCAGCTCCAGCTTAATTTCTCAGTGACCTTGCAGCCAATGCATGTAGAATATTTAGCAATAGATTTTCATTTTTTAACATTTTATGTATTTATTTGAGAGAGGGAGAGAAAGAGAAGAAGAGGAAGACAGAATGGGTGCACCAGAGCCTCCAGCCACTGCAAACATACTCCAGATGCATGTGTTATCTTGTGGGTACTAGGGAATTGAACCTGGGTCCTTAGGCTTCACAGGCAAGTGCCTTAACTGCTATGCCATCTCTCTAGCTCCTGATTTTTATTTATCTATTTGTGGTATTAGAGGCTGAATCCATATGCTAGGCAAGAGCTCTAATACTGAGTTACACTGCCAGCCTTTTCTTAAGAGTACCACTGCCACTTTGTACCTGGAAAGACGGTGTTATAAGCATTCCTTCCTTCCTTTGGCCCTTTTTTTTTTCTCTCTCTTTCTTTCTTTCTTTCTTTCTTTCTTTCTTTCTTTTCTTTTTCTTTCCTCCTCCTCCTCCTCCTCCTTTTTTTTTTTTTTTTTTTTTTTTTTTTTGATTTTTCGAGGTAGGATCTCACTCCAGCTCAGGCTGACCTGGAATTCACTATGTAGTCTCAGAGTGGCCTTGAACTCATGGCAATCCTCCTACCACTGCCTCCCGAGTGCTGAGATTAAAGACATGAGTCACCATGCCTGGCTCTTACATTCTTTCTGCCACCTCTTCTGCAATGGACCCTGAGTCTCAGAGGGTGTAATAGAGATGTCTCATTTAGCACTGAATACTCCACTGTCACTTCTCAGCACTTTGGTGAGTATTTTTTAAATTATTTATTTATTTATTTGAAAGAGGGGGGGAGAGAGGGCACGCCAGGGCCTCCAGCCACTGCAAATGAACTCCAGACACATGTGCCCCTGTGCATCTGGTTAACATGGGTCCTGGGGAATCGAACCTCAGTCCTTTGGCTTTGCAGGCAAATGCCTTAACCGCTCAGCCATCCCTCCAGCTCATTTGGGAGTTTTGAGTCACCCCAGTGGTTGCTGCCGTCTGAAAAGAGAAGCTTCTCTAACCAAAATGGAGAATAGCATTACAGGGGCATAAACATAGATATTTAGAGGGAAGTTTCATGGGATTAATATATCCATTTAGCCACACAACAAGAGTAGTTTCCTCCTAGGCCTAATGACCTCCCAAACCATAGCCTTTTCATTAGGTTTTTAGTACCAGGCAGGAATTCCCTCCGTGGAGTGGGCCTCAGTCACTATGATACTTTTGCCTTCAAGGCCAAATAATCAGTATGATGATTCTACTAAATAGTTAGTATGTCTTTGCAGCAAAATATTTGGGGATCAGAAAAATTGCCACCATTTGGGTTGAAGACCTAATAGACTTCCTAGGAACTGGACCTGGGCCAGGGCTCCAGCTTTATTTCAGACATATATAACCCATAAGGGGTCCTTGTTACTATTTTAGGACTCTGGAAATTAATATCAGCCTATGTGATTTTTGGGGGTGCTATCTCTTTTCTTCAGTGTGGGGTTACCCGAGTAAGTGACTGTAGGTTCATTTAAAAATATTGAGCCGGGCGTGGTGGCGCACGCCTTTAATCCCAGCACTCGGGAGGCAGAGGTAGGAGGATCGCCGAGAGTTCGAGGCCACCCTGAGACTACATAGTTAATTCCAGGTCAGCCTGGACTAGAGTGAGACCCTGCCTTGAAAAACCAAAAAAAAAAAAAAAAAAAAAAATATTACCATGAACACTTGCCATGCTCTGGGGTCCTTCCATTTAGGGGGTTGGATTCTTCTTTATTTGTCAGGCTTTTTGTTAGGGGTAATGGCTCTCAGCCTCTTGATTATCCATTCTTGATTTCCTTGGGCTTTATAGCTGAGTGATACCCTTGTTGGCTTTCCACTTCTTTTATCCCTAGAGATCCTGTGTTTTATTAATTGTCTTCATAACTCTGTGTCTCAGCTCCTTCACCTCCAAGCTTAGTATTCACCGGTCCCCACCACTTTTGGTGTGGGACAGGGTGGGCTTCTTGGTGAAGGCCTTACCATCCTCATTTTCCTTGCTATCAACCAGGCCCATTCTGTCATAGTATGTTTGCTGTCAGTTCTGGCTACAGAGGATGGACACCATCAACTTCTTAGTGGTGCTGGTGTATTTTATTGGTTTGGTAAGCCATATGACCTCTCTGGGCCCTCCCACACAATGTAGTTCTTTGGTGGGCTTTCTAGTTTTGTGTAGTAAGTAGTATACATCCCCCCTTCTATTGTCTGCCACTTAGTGTGGTTTATTGCCTGGGATCTTTGCCAAGGGCTTACATTATGTATCCCAGGAGAACACTCTTAAAGTACTGAACTCTCCATTCCTCACCCTTATGCTTCTTTTCCTTGATCTAGCACCCTTGTAACCTAGTCCTATGTGTCCTGTCTGCAGTCATGCCAGGACATATGGGTTAGGTCCTGCAGTTCCTATGTAGTACAATCTCCTTTTTCCACCAGCCCACATGGTTTGCTCCTGTCTTCTCACTTCTCAATATCTGCTTAAAAATGAGGAACACTTAGTCTTTGAGCTTACTATTTGATATTCCACAGCAAGGTTAAGCTGTGACTTAAATGGCATGATCAGCTCAGCATTCTGGAGGGGAGACGAGGGTGGATCTTGGGTTGGGGACACATGTTGTTTTCCTGGATGAAGCTTCAGAGCATCTTTAAGAAGAGGGATACACTTGCCTCTATGGACAGTAGTGGGCTGCTTCAACCTTTTCAAGAGTACATGTTTCCATCCTGTGTGTAATGGTCCCATTATTCCCCACAAGGATTTGGATTAATAGCAAATGTATTATGGTTTCCATCCTCTTTGGAACTCAACTATTCTTAAGACCTGAGTATAATTTTTTACTTTTAATATATATTTTTTATTTATATTATTCTGATTTTACATTCATAGTATTGGTTCCATTGTCCTCCTCCCTGTCCTCCCACTTTCAAAGGTAGAATATGGCTCTCCCGGCAACTCTTACCTCACTGGGAAACGAGTTGAGTTAGTGGCTCAGTGATGTATTCTGATGGGCAGCTTGGAGTTTTCCCACAGCAACAGCAGGGCTTGCCTAGTTTTACAAGTTGGGCTCTGAATCACTGATGTTGTTCCAGTCTACTGAAATCTGTGGAAACTCAAAGTCCCTCAGAGATCTCCGCTTCACTTTTCTTTCTTTGTTTTGTTTTTTGAGCTAGCTCGAGGCTACACAGTGAATTCAGGCCAGGCTGACCTGAATTCACTATGTAGTCTTGGGCTATCCTCAAATCCACAGCGATCCTCCTACCTCGGGTCTCCCAACTGCTGGGATGAAGGCATGAACCACCATGCCCAGCCCTCAGAGGCCTCCAAGTCCCAGAATTCCTGGTAGTGTGTGCAAGGAGCTGTGCGGGTATGCACACAGTCTAGTCTGTAGAAATTGAGTGGATAAAGAGAACTGATTAAATACGGTTTCAAGATTTACCTCATTCATCATTTCTGGTGCTTCAGTTGATAGCCAGTGCACTCCACTCAATCACTCCTCAACTCCTGGCAGGAGGTAATAATGACCCCTATTTTGAGCTGTGTGGGTAATGATAAAATTTGTCTCTATCCACAAAGTGCCTTGTTCACAAAACTGTTCTCCAATTTAAAAAGGTGGTCTGTTGTTATTTGGAATCTATGAGAAGCTGATATCCAGATGGGATTAGACATGCAAGAGATTGACCATGATACAGGTCTGACGTCTGTGCGGTGAGGAAAGTAAGGAAGTGGGATTGGATAAGATGAGCCCTAAACCATAGCACAGTTTCCAAAGAGGGTCACCTAGGCTGGTGGGGGTAGCTCTAGCCAGCACCATCTTGTAGTTCTGTGTATGAAATGAGCCTCCCTTCATACGTCATGGTGCCTTACCATTGACTGGAACTGTTGATAAATTGCATCAGTTGCATATCCTATAGTAGAGGATATGAGTGGTCCATCTTCATGGCTGCCATAACCCACCCCTTCCAATGCACAAATCCAATGCACTTCCCTATATAGATTTGGAGAGTTTCTCCATAGTCACCCTAGAGATTAGTGTAATCCAATATAGGGCTCATCTTTGTAATTTGGACGGGGCAACTGGTACCCAGTTTGTCTCTCTTCTATTCTAAATAATCCTTAGCCATAACCTTGGCAGGTTGTGGTACTGCTTTTTTTAAATTATTACTTTTTATTGACAACTTTTATACTTACATACAAAAAAACCCACCTGATATTTCCCTCCCCTCCCCATTCCACTTTAGAACTCCAATCTCTGTCATATCCCCTCCCTCTCTCCATTAGTCTCTCTTTTAATTTGATGTCATCATCTTTTTCTTCTATTTTGAGGGTCTTGCGGAGGTATTGCTAGGCACTGCAAGGTCATGGATATCGAGGCCAATTTCTGTCTGGGCAGTTGCATTGTAAGAGGTCATACCCTTCCTTTGGCTCTTCCATTCTATCTGTTCCCTCTTTCTCAATGGTCCCTGAGCCTTGGAGGGTATGACAGAGGTGTTTCAGTGCTGGGCACTCCTCCATTCCTTCTTCTCAGCACTATGTTGCCTTTTGGGTCATCCCAGTGGTCATCGCCATCTGAAAAGAGAAGCTTCTCTAACCAGAAGTGAGAATAGCATTAATATGTGAATATGAACATTAAGTGTAGTGCCCCCAGGGCAGGTTGGTGGGAATAATATATACCTTTAGTCAGACAAGAGCAGGCTTTATACCCCTAAGGCTCATGACCTCACCTGCCATAGACTTTTGCTTAGGTTTTTCAGTACCAGGTATGTATTCCCTCCCGTAGAGAGGGCCTTCAGTCCAATTATGGAGCAGTTGGTTACCCCAAGAGTAGACATGCCACTATTGCACCCATTCAGTCATTGGCCTGTCTGGCCAAACTTGAATATTCAGCATCCACTGTTTTCTCTGCTGATGACTTCTGTCTCCCATACGGCTGCATGCAGTGCAGCTTTTCCAGCTTTCAGTTGGCTGGTCTACAGGGAGAAGGTTTTCTGCTCCGCACCAGCTTGCTTTCTCAGTGACATTGCCTCTCAGGCAAGAGATGTCTTCAGCAATAGGGTCTTACTATCTGTGTCTCAAGGGAAACCAAGGGCTTTGGCAAAAGCCTTTAATGTTTTGGAGGCTACTGGGACCTCCTTGGCCAACAACTCACTGGAAGGTATCCCATCCCAGGTACTGAAAATTTTCTAGTAACAGTCTACAACTTCTAGATGTGCCATTATTCAAAAAAGTAATTTTACATAAGTCTTATTCACAATATCTTGAATTTAGATTGACCCTCCCCCTGCCCTTCTTTTATGCATTCTCTTCCCATGGCCTCGCTTAGGCCATTCCCCTCCCTGTAATCAGTTCTTCTACTTACATATGTGCATTACCATACACTTAAGTCCTTCCCTTTCCTCCCTCCCTTATAGCCTTTTATCAGCTTACTGGTTTCTGGTACTTATTTTTGGTTCCAGTTCACACACAAGTCTATACATTGGTAGCTAGGATTGTGGTACTGGGTTTACTGAGCTCATGGAAATCATCTTTCTCAGGCTAGGGTTGCTACAAATATCTGCTGACAGTTACTTCCTTGTATAGACAAGGGAATACTAGGAAGTATTAAGTAACTGGCTAAGCTATTCACCATGACTCAGAAACCTTTAAGTGTTTTCCCTTCAAGCTACTTCTACTTTTCACAAAGTGCACGACCCAGCACACTGCTTGAAACCCTATGCACTGGAAAAACTTTCCCTCTCTTGTCCTCTTTCAAGGCTCTTCTCAAGGAAGTTGTCATCGCAGCTACTAATCATACAGCACTTGTGCCCAACAGGAAAAAATTGAGATATAATACACATACCATCCATCTTTGTTAGCCAAACAAAGATTTATAAGGCCAGTCTGGGCTGTTTCCTGCCCTGTCTCTAGGTTTCATAGGATTCTCCCATATGGCCATAGGTATGAGTTGGGAGGGACACACTAGCACACTGGGTGATCTGGAGTCTGGGCAACCTGCCTCATTCACACTCAGGCCTATTTCCATCTTGTGATCATCCACTGCTCGGTCATCTTTTCACTTGACAGGTTCAGCATAATTCTGCATTTAGTGGACAGGCACAGATGTAGTGCCACTTGCTTGTCTCAGGGCCCAGCACTCTGATTCTACCAGTCACCCAGCAGGAACTGCTTTCCAAAGATCATGGAATTCCACTGCAGGTAACATTGTCATTCTCCACAATCCCAGGGTCTACAATGAGATTCTCTCCACCCTGGGGTTTGCCAGAGGGTCCAAAATGCAGCATTTACTTAGCATGAACACTCCTACACCACAGGGTCAGCAAGAATGTGTAACTGAAATGACAGGTGTGTTCGCTTGCTTTGTAGTCTTCCCTGCTGTGGGCTCTGGTCATTATTGGTGGCCTTCCTTCTGTGTCACCTACTGTGGGCTGGAGCAGGATCCCCAGGTACGGAGTATTGCTTCCAGAATCCAAAGAAGTCAAACAGGGGATGTAAGAAACATCAGTTTGTTTTTTCCTTTTGGCACAGATACTCTGGCATGCTCCTGATCAGGGAACCCCTAAAAACTTCACTGAATTGGAAGTTCTCTGAGGCTTCATAAGTTGATCTTCCACAACCTGCAGCACGTGTGTCTACTAAGGTCTCCAGCCTACTAGCCACTTTCTATTTAAAACAATACTGCTAGTGGTTCTATGTGACTCCAGAATAGAACTGGACACATCTGGCATATCACTGGTTATGTGTCCTTCGGCAAGGCCTCATTAAGCAGCTCTGGCATTCATCCTGTGTAGCACGGAAGCTGACCTGAAAACTTTTGCTTGGTGAGTTTGTGGTCATCTACAGGTGTCCCTTGGGATCCATCCAGTTTCTATGGGGGCTAAGCTGGAGAGGTGAATGGAAATTTGCTAGTCTTGCATCCTGTAGATCTTCCTTTTTTTTTTTTTTTTTTTTTTTTTTTTTTTTTTGCAGACAGAGAGGCAGAGAAAGAGAGAGAGAGAGAGAGAGAGAGGGAAAATGAACACAACAGGGCCACTGCAAACAACCCAGATGCATGTGCCACTTTGTGTATCTGGCTCTATGTGGGTACTGGACAAATTAAATCTAGGCCAACAGGCTTTGCAAGCAAGTGCCTTTAACCACTGAACCATCTTCCTATAGATCTTTAATTATGGTAGTGCATACATGAGTGAGTGCAATTCTTAAGTGTATGCTGTTTTTGATTTAATTTTTTTGGCTTATGGGGAGATTGGTTCAAGCTCTCATATGGTTCTCCCCACCATGACAGCTCCTATTCCATAAGCTCAGAGACTTACCTCATTTGTCAACTATTTTAATTTCAACCTCAGGGATAGGGAAATGACCACTATTTCAATCATGGACCTTGGGCTTGCTGTGAGCCAGGACTCTATTGTCTAGCCTCCACATAAGGTAATAATAGGGCCCACCATGATGCTTTGGGTATCTAGGAATTAAGTTAACTCAAATTCTGGGTCCAATAGCTCTCAACAAGCTGGAAAAAATTCTATTTCACTATATAATGGCATGAGTAAAATGCCCTAGATTCTTTGAGGAAGGACTAGGGGAGCCATTGTAGTATGCACTTGCTGTGCTATCGCAGTTCCTATAGATCAGGCCACCTCATCGGCATTAGGAAGTAAGTTCTAGGTCTAAAAATAGCCTTGGGACTGGGAATTGAATATGAGAAAGTGAATTTTTATTGGGGTGAACACCCTCAAACTCCTACTCCTGTGCTCTTGTCCCTTTTTCTTTTCTTTGGAGATGTTAAAGAGCACTTTTGATGGCTACGCCAGGAACACCATGGTGTACTAACCATCTCCAGACTCTCTTCACTATTCCGCTTCCTCTGTTACTTTGAGCCTTGTCATCTCCATAAATATTAATGAGATCAGTTTTGATTACCTTTTCTAGCATGTACCGTGACCTGCAGAGACAAGCCAGTGCTGAATGTCTTAGTGATGCCAGGTGGATGGGACGTCCTCCAGCCGAAGTTGCCTGTTGGAGAACTGTGTCTTGCTGGATTAAGCCTGCGTTAGTGTCCCTGCTGTGCTCAACCACTGATTAAGAGCATCCAGCAGAAGCCTGGCACAAATGTGATGGCAAGTCCAGAGAAGTGGCAGCTGGGCCATCAGTCAGCTATTCTCCCTGCAGCAGGGTGCCTGAGAAGTGCATTTTCAAGGAGGCTACACAGCATCTCAGTGAAGTCCCAGGGGGAGGGTCTGTAGCTCATAACATAGTAACAAGAAGAAATGATTGTAAGACTCGGTTTAATTTCTGGGTTGTTTTCTGCCCCATACCCACTAAATTATTTCTGGAAACTTCACTTACAAACACTATTCATCTATTTGTCCAACATTTTATTATTATTATTATTATTATTATTATTATTTGGGGTTTTTCGAGGTAGGGTCTCACTCTGGCTCAGGCTGACCTGGAATTCACTATGTTGTCTCAGGGTGGCCTCGAACTCTCAGTGATCCTCCTACCTCTGCCTCCAGAGTGCTGGGATTAAAGGCGTGCACCACCACGCCCAGCTTGTCCAACATTTTATACAATTAATATATAATTCATAAAAAACATAACATTCACCTGTGAAAGTGTACAGTCAGTGGCTTTTACTATATTCACAAAGCTGTGAAAGCTCACTATACTATTTCAGAATATATATTCCAAAGAAATGCCATCCCTATGGACAGTAGCTTGCCTCCACTCCCTCATCCCCACTCCTGGCAACCAATAATCTACTACTGGATTTGCCTGTGATGGGCATTTTATGTAAATGGAACCATACAATATATTTACTCTTAGGTCTGGCTTCTCTGAATATGTTTTCAAGGTTAATCTGTTATAGTGATGTAGGATTTTGGGGTTTAGCAGGGATCTCCAAATTTATGAACCCTAATTTTGTCCTACCTTGTCCTACAAGGAATTGATAAAGATAGACTCAAGAAGGATAAATTATGAATTATTAAGTTTAATTTAGGGAGAAATCACAAATTGTGGGGTTCATTTTATGGAAATTGGTATCTAGGAAGAAGTCTAGAGCAGAGTCATAAGCACATGGAAGGCAAGAAACTTGCAGAAAATTGGGGTTTTTAGGGAATAAACACGTGGAAGAGAAAATTCAGGTGCTTATGTAGGGAGATTTAGAAGGAACACCCATAGCATTCACCCTGAGCTTCGCCATGGAGGAAAGTTAAGAGGGCAAATGATAGTGGCTTAAGGAAGAAGAGCAAAAGAAATACAGAACAAAGATCAAAATATTCACATGGGAAATGAGTAGTAAAAAGACTTAGACTCATGGTTACCCCGAGTTTAGAGAAATTACACAGGTAGCAGGCCTAGAATTAGAGAAAACACCCACATAATGGATCTGGAGTGTAAGGGATACAGATACACGTGGTAGATTCAGAGACCAGAGGAAAATCATTCATGTAATTAAAGTGAGAAGTTACCCCAAAGTATGAAGCAGAGGCGAGCAGAAAAACCACTCAGACCAAGAAATAATACTTTGCCTGACTCACTCATGTGTATCCAAGCAGCACAAGGTAAGGCAAGGAGTAGCATAGAAAAAGAGAATGAAGGTTGGGAACAGCCTTTATAGTTCATTAAAAATGAACTTTCATCAGATTCAAGCATGCAAAGGAAAGAGCCAATTGGTTTGTAGATTTGAATGGGCAGGCTTTAGGGCCTGCTAGACATCGTGCTAGACTGTGGAAAGCAGGTGGCCCTGCAGCTGTTGTAGATGAATCTAGACCAGACATTAGTTCTGTTCCTGACTTCCATTTGTGCCAAGGCTGGTCAGCATGTGGGGTGGCATCTCCTGGTTTTCTCTTTTGGACTTCTGTTGCTTACTGAAACTGCCTAAAAGAAGCAAGGTTTCTCCAATTTCTCCTTCAGTAGTATGCCTCAATACTTCATTCCTTCTTATGATTGAGTAGTCATCTATTGTGTGCATATGCCACATTTGGTTTATCATTTATCAGTTGGTGATAAATGGGTTCCCTGACCCACTTAGACACAATCAGTGGGTGCACAGAACCATATATATGCATATTATTATAAAAAATAATAAATGGGGAGAGGCTGGAGAGATAGTGCAGCAGTTAAGGTGCTAGCCTACAAAGCCTAATGACCCAGGTTCAATTCCCCAGTACCCAAGTAGAGTCAGATGCATAACATGGTGCATGCATCTGAAGTTCATTTGCAGCAGCTAGAAGCTCTGATGTGCTTATTTTCTCTCTCTCTCTCTCGGTCTCTCACTCTCTGTTTGTAAATAAATAAAACAATATTTTAAAAAATAACAAATGCTAGTGAGAATGTGAAGGAAAAAAGAACTCTTACACACTATTGGTGGCAATGTAAATTAAGTATCTATGGTTTGAAGTTTCCTCAAAAAACTAAATATAAAACTACAGAATGACCCAGATATCCCATTCCTGGAAATGAAATCAGCATGCTAAAGAGATAGCTATATGCCCATGTTAATTGCAATAATATTAAAAATAGCTAAGATTTGGAATTGGCATAAAAGAAAATGTGGTATCTTTACACAGTGAAGTGTTATTGAGTCATAAAGAAGAATGCAATCTTCTCATTTGCAGGGAAATAGAATTAGAGAATATTATGTGATGTGAAATCAGCCAAAAACAAATACAAGTATATGATGTTCATTTTCAAACATGAAAACTAAGAAAGTCAACTTAAAGCTGAATAGTGATTAGTCAGGACTGAGAAGTGTGCAAGTGGGAAAGGTAGAAGGAGAATGGTTGGATATGATCACTATAGTACATGCATGCATGGAAATATCACACTGATTCCCACTAATATGTACAGTTAATATGTGCTAATAAAAATAAAATGAGTTAAACATAGAAATGAAATATCACAAAGCTTTATATGACCTGGCATAAATTCACGGGTACATTGAGTCAGAGCAGGAGTGAATGAAATCTTGTCAGGCTTTTTAAACCACTATATACAATTTAAAACTTATGAATTATTTATAGACTTTTCCATTTAATATTTTTGGGCCAAGATTGGCTTCAGGTAATTAAAATCACAGATAAAGTAGAACTACTGTCCTGCACTGAACATTTGTGTACTAGTTTTTGTGTATATTTATTCATGCTTCTCATTCTCTTGGATATGAATGTATTGCTGGGACATATGGTCACTCTGTGTTTTAAAAGACACAAAAGTAGGGGCTGGAGAAATGGTTTAGTGGTCAAGGCCTTTACCTGCAAAGCCAAAGGATCCTGGGTTGATTCTCTAGGACCCACGTAAGCCAGATACACAAGGGGGAGCATGCATCTGGAGTTCGTTTTCAGTGGCTGGAGGCCCTGGCATACCCATTCTCTCTCTGCCTCTTTCCCTCTCTCAAATAAATAAATAAATAAATAAATAAATAAATAGATAAATAGATAATATATTTTTTTAAAAGACACAAAAGTGAAGATAGGGGTCTGGGGAAATTTCTCAGTGGTTAGAGGAGCTTGCTTGCAAAGTCTTCCAGACTGGATTCAATTCCCCAGTACCCATGTAAAACCAGATGCACAAAGAGTTCATGCATTTGGAGTTTGTAGTGTAAGAGGAGGCCCTAGTGCACCCATTTACATTCACGTCCTCTCTCTACCTCACTGAAAATAAATAAAAAATTTTAGGCGTGGTGGTTACCTTTAATCCCAGCACTGGGAGGCAGAGGTAGGATTGCCATGAGTTCAAGGCCACCCTGAGACTACAGAGTGAGATTCCAGGTCAGCCTGGGCCAGAGTGAAATCGAAAAAAAAAAAAAAAAGTTCTTTTTTAAAGGAACAGAACAGCTGGAGTCTCAAATGAATTATAGTAAAATGGGAGGTAGGGTTTTCTGGCCCAGGCTGACCTGGAATTTGTAGTCTCAGGGTGCATAATCCTTCTACCTCTGCCTCCCGAGTTGGGTAGGCCAAGAATTTTTTTTTTTTTTTTAAGTGAAGGTAAAATGTCATTCCAAAGACTATAGATTACAATACTTGGGAGATGAGATTAATGCATATGTATAAATCAGGGTTCTCTAAAGGAACAGAACAGCTCAAATGAATTATAGTAAGCAGAATTTATTGGATTCCTAATCTGGCACTGAAAGGCCTGGTAGCTGCTCAGTCCACATGGGCAGATGCCTCAGCAGTCCTAATCTGGCACTGAAGGCCTGGAGGCGTCCTGAGGATCTGCTGGTTTTCAATCCACGTGGGTTTTCAACTCATGCCGGTCTTCAGTCTGCGTTGGTCTTCAATCCATATTGGAAGGCAGCAAGCAGCTCCAGCAGCCAAGTGGAAGGAAGGGGCTCTTTTCACCCAGAGCTTCCTTATATAAAGTTCCCATTTGAGAGGGGCCACCCATTCTGGGAGAAGCTTGGAGACCCACCCAAAAGGGATTTCTGTGGATTACTAAGCAGATCAAGTTGACAACACCTTAACCATCATATATATTATAATTGTCATATAGCAGATATTTAAGGGTTAAACTGCATAACTCTAAATGAAAAGTGGATCTGTCACCATTTACTAGAGTCCCTTTTTCAGGTTCTTGGTCTTGAAAGCAGACACAGAGGGAATTCTAGGCATGCTTGTGGGAGTTAGGAAGAGAGAAAATGAACTCTAACCAATAAGGCAGACAAGCTTGAGATCTCAGCAGCTACAACCAGGAAGGAGACAGAGGGAAACAAGGAACAAGTTATGTTTTTTGAGTTAGCAAGTTCAGAATAAAAGTTTGCAAACAACTGTGGAGTATTATTGACCTTATCATTTCTGCCAGAGGAAGCTGACATGGTGATATGCAAATAGTACCTGAAAAGCAGCAGGTGGCTGTTGAGGGCCCTATCTCATTCCATCCATTCCCTACCTCATAGCCCCTCAGGTTTGTACCTCTATTCTCTGAGAGCTGGAAGGAAATAAGAAGAGGGAGCCATGCATGTGCTTTAGATAGTTAGGGCTATGCTGTCCCAAAGCTCCTTTTCCATATTCTTCTTCAAGACCAGGATGAGATCAGTGAAAACAGGGAAATAACAGTTGCTTGACACTCTGTGAAGCCTGCCCTGTGGCAGGGATTTAAAAAAAAATTTTAAGTTCTTTAAAATTTTATTTAATGGGCTTGCTAGGGACTCTAGCCACTGCAAATGAATTCCAGATTCATGTGCCACCATGTGCATCTTGCTTATGTAGATGCTGGGGAATCAAACCTGGGTCCTTAGGCTTCACAGGCAAGTTTCTTAACCACTAAGTCATCTTTCCAGCCCTATTGTCAGTTTTTACACATATACATAGTGTATTTTGATTACAACCCCCTCCTGGTACCTTCTTTTGTTCCCCCTTTCCCTCCTCCCCCTTCCACTGAACCTCTTCTGCTTGCTAACAAGTCTCTCTTCCACCCTGGTGTCTCCTCCACTTCCTCTACTGTCTATTATGTACTGTTGATAGACCCAATATTGTACAGATATTGTGCAGGTAACAACAGTCACTGTGAGGTCATGGATGCAATGGCTACTTCCTGTCTAGAAGACAGTGTTCCAAAGTATTCCCCTCCAGCCTCCGGCTCTTATATTCTTTCTGTCCCCTCTTCTGTAATGTTCCCTGGGCGCTGGGGGGCGGGGGTGGCATGTTAGAAATGTCTCATACAGCACTGAGCACTCAATAGTCACTTATTCTCAGCAACCTGACAAGATTTGAGTCTCTTAGTAGTCACTGTCATCTGCAAAAAGAAACTTCTCTGATAAAAAGTGAAAGTAGGTCTCACTGTCATTAATGCAGTGTTTCACCTGCTGTGGCAGAGGTGATGTCCAGCCTCTGCTCATGCCATCTTTTCTCCTTTCATCATGGAGCTTCCCCTCAAGCCAAAATAAACTCCTTCCCCCACCAAGACAGTGAGAGCAGAACTAGTTTATTGAACATAAACATAAATATTTAGAAGAAAAATAGATGGGCACAGTATATCTACTTAGCTGGCTAACAGTAGTAGCTTCTATGCTAGGGCCTATGCCCTAGATTTTTGACTAGGTTTTCAGCCAAGTATGAATTAACTCCCATGGACTGAGCCTCAAATCCAGAGAATAGTTGGTTTCCTACATAAGAGTCATGCCACTATTGTGCCAGTGAGCCTATCTTGCCTGGCTGGTTGCTTGTGTAGCTAGCTCACAGAGTCCAGAGCTGGGTAAGACTGTTCATGACTTTTCCCCCAGCAGTCTGCTTTCCAGCACTATGACAGCTAGCCATGAGGGAAAGACTTCCAGTTTTATCTAGCTTGATTTCTTAGTGTCCTGAAACTAAAGCATGTGATGTCTTCAGCAATAGAGTCTTACTATGTAGTTTTGGTGGGCAACCAAGACCACTGGCAGTGTCCTGTATCGTTTTGGTGGCCTGAGAGTCCCCACTGGACAAAAACTCACTGGAAGGCCCTGGGATTTTCCTACAACACCCCACAGCTTCTGGTACAGCATGTGGAGGGACTCTTTCTGCTCTGGTTTTGACATTTTATTTTGAGATAAGAATCTGGTATGATGGACTAATCATCTGTAGAATCTATGCGTATTTCTTTTCTTTCAATGAGCATAAGTTTAGGTCATGCTACTTCCATTCTCTGACCTGGTCTCCCTTGTGAGATATGGTACCAATTTGCTGACTAACTTTTTGGAGTTAGTGGCTAAAATCTGTGGCCAGGAGCAGGGAGGAAGCAATTACTTACATAGGAAATAATCACTGAACTATGCATTCTGGACTATGGAAAGAGAGATCACAGGGTGTTTTCTATTTCATGCCCAGAGGATATTGCATCATTGGTATTCTGCCTTCCTTCTCAGTTATTCTGAGTTATTCCATTTTCTATCCATTTATCTTTCAGAAACTACATAAATATTAGGATGGAAGTTAGTCCCATGGTATTATTCAGAGATACTTCTTTTTAAAATATTTATTTATTTATTTGAGAGAGTGAGAGAGGGAAAGAGGCAGAGAGAGGAGAGAAAGAGAGAGAGAGAGAGAGAGAATGGGAATGGGCATGCCAGGGCCTCCAGCTACTGCAAACGAACTCCAGACGCATGCACCATCTTGTGCATCTAGCTTACATGGATCCTGGAGAATCAAACCAAGGTCTTTTGGCTTTGCAGGCCAATGCCTTAACTGCTAAGCCATCTTTCCAGCTCCTGTGATACTTCTTAAGCAAAACTGTCCTCACCTTTGGTCTGTCACTTTGATGTTTGCAGGATCCATTCCCTGGGTTCTGTAACTCCTCCCCTCAGCTTTGGGTCCTCATTGTTCTTCATGATAACATAAGCAGTCATAGCAATCTTGAAAGACTGTTCCTTACACACCCTCTCCTGAGAATGCTCACTCAGTTTGTACTTCACAAGGAGATTTATAGACTCTCCTTTCTGAGCTTTCTAACCTGCTTGCAAGGCAAACATTTGTCCTGAATGTCTATTTATGAGAGAGAGGAAGAGGCAGAGAGAAAGAGAAAATGGGCACGCCAGGGCCTCCAGCCACTGCAAACAAACTCCAAACTCATGTGCCATCTTGTGCATCTGGCTTACATGGGTCCTGGAGCATTGAACAGGGGTCCTTAGGCTTCACAGGGAAACACCTTAACCATTAAGCCATTTCCCCAGCCCTGTCCTGAATTTTAAGTAAGAATATATGGAGTAGGGAGAAGGAAGAAAGTTTTCTGCTTGTACATTAAGGAGTATGTTCTGTTTCCTTTTTGAAATAGGAGAACTTGATAATAGACTGGCTCCCTTCACTTGTTAAATTCTCATCTCTTAACATACTACACACACACACACACACACACACACACACACACACACACACACTGCATGGAGAATCTGTCTTTATTTTCTCCGTGACTAAACACTGCATTTTCCACCACTTAACAAGTCATTGTTCTGAAAAATTGGTTTCAGACCCTGCTTCCTAATGAGGCAATAGTTTAGCTGGCGATACATTTTTTTTCCCTGGGCTCTAAACAGCAGCAGGCTTGAAAAGCAGCACAAAAGTTGAGTGGGAAATAAAATTATGCAGTTGTCCTTTTCTAGTGGGGCCTGCCTGTGAGTAATACAAGGTTGATGGAAACCCAGGTCTTTGACTGGAATTCCATCAATCAACAAGCACTAATTAAACATCTACTGTATGATTAGCCTAATTATTGTTGGGGACCCAGGGAAAGGAGGCTATGGAATCTCATCTGAGAGGCAAAATGTTCATCTGAGCTTCCTGTTCCATCATACCAAACTCCAATCTTTCCTTCCTTAGAGGATTGTTCAAAATTTGCAATTCACCTGTCCTGACAATTTTACTTCCTATATTTTTTCCCAGTAGGAGCTCTTCTTAAGTATGTCTGGTTTTCTCACGCTCCATTTTAATTTTGCTCCCTGCTTTTGTGTCTCCCTCATTCTAAACATCAAACTTCCATATTTTAAAGTCTAATTAAATTTTCACTTGTTTTGGAAGCTTCTCCAATCACTGTCACATTTATTGGTCATTTTTATTTTTTTTTTCAAATGATCATTTCCTGATCATTTTGTTTTAATTATCATAACATGAATCTATGTTACAAAATTTTTTTTTTTTTTTTTTTTGGTTTTTCAAGGCAGAGTCTTGCTCTCTCCCAGGCTAACCTAGAACTCACTATGTAGTCTCAGAGTGGTCTTGAACTCATGGTGACCTACCTACCTCTGCCTCCCAAGTGCTATGATTAAAGGTGTGCACCACCATGCCTGGCTCTACAAAATCTGATTCTTTATCATAGGATGATGGCACACAGCTATCATCCCAGCACTCCAGAGGCTGAGGCAGAGAATTACAAATTCTGGCCAGAGTGGGCTATATAGTAAGTTCTGGGTCAGCCTGAACTATAGAGAAACTTTGTTGGGCTTGGAAAATGGCTTAGCAGTTAAGGCATTTGCCTGCAAAGCCTAAGGACCCCAGTTCAATTCCCCAGGACCCATATAGGCCAGATGCACAAGGGGACACATGCATCAGGAGTTCATTTGCAGTGACTGGAGGTCCTGACACACCCATTCTATTTTTCTCTCTGCCTCTTCCTCTCCTTCTCTCTCAAATAAATTAATGAATTGGGGCTGGAGAGATGGCTTAGTGGTTAAGGTGCTTGCCTGCAAAGCCAAAGGACCTAGGTTCGATTCCCCAGGACCCACGTAAGCCAGATGCACAAGGGGGCTCATGCATCAGGAGTTCATTTGCAGTGGCTGGATGCCCTGGCATTCCCATTCTCTCTCTTCCTCCACTCAAATAAATAAATAAATAAATAAATAAATAAATAATATTTTTAGCTGGATGTGGTGGTGCACACCTTTAATCCCAGCACTCGGGAGGCAGAGGTGGGAAGATTGCTGAGCATTCAAGGTCATCCTGAGACTACGTAGTGGATTCCAGGTCAGCATGAACTAGAGTGAGACCCTACCTCGAAGAACAAAACAAAACAAAACAAAACAAAACAAAACAAAACCAAAATTAATTAATTTTAAAAAAGAGATAACTAGAGAAACTTTGTCTCCAAAGCCACCACCACAACAACAAAAAAATAGATTCTGGCCAGGAGTGATGGTGCACATCTTTAATACCAGCATTTGGGAGGAGGCAGAGGTAGGAGGATCACCGTGAGTTCGAGACCACCCTGAGACTACATAGTGAATTCCAGGTCAGCCTGGACTAGAGTGAGACTCTACCTAAATAAAAAAAAATTATATTCTTACTAAAAGTTATTTTGTATTGTCCAATAGCTTCAAGAGTTTCATGAAAATTTCCTTCAAAGTCTAGTAAAAATCTTAAATTGTCTCTGCCAGAGCAGTGAGCACAATTCAAGGCACTCGATGTAGAGTAAGATAAGACAAAGGCCAAGCCCCATGGATCTTATCTTCTAGAGGAGGAGGTAGGAAGTAACAGATCAAAGAAATGACCTAATAAGAGCGTGAAGCAATGTGCTCATACATGTAAGTTCTTAGGAAATTGCTGTTTGGAGAACAAATGGAGACTAATTGGATAGGAAACAATAAGCAAATTACCAGTGCATTTTTGCAGGTTCACTGTAATGCTTTAGCTTCCTCATTGATAAACTGTCTATCATATTCCTTTGCCCTGCTGTTGGAAGGCTGCATTGTCAGGTCATGACTGTTGGCAATGCTGATATGTGAATATACCAATCATATTTGTGTTCCATAACGTGTACATACATAATCACACCAAAATAACATTCCCTTCCACCTACTTACTTCGTATAATTCACTGATCCACCAACTGTGAGAAACTATATATTTGTGTTTTTTATATTTTATTCTTATTTTATTTATTTATTTGAGACAGAGAAAGAGGAAGAGAGAGAGAGAGAAAGAGAGAGAGAGAGGGAGAGAGAATGGGTGTGCCAGGTACTCTAGCCACTGCAAATAAACTCCAGATGCATGTGCCACCATGTGCATCTGGCTTAAGCTTCATAGGCAAGTGCCTTAACTACTAAGTGATCTCCCCAGGCCCTTTGTATTTCTTAAATCTTTGCTGTGGGTGTGCCTGTGCCATGGGGTACATCTGGCCAGGCCATAATTTCAGGTCACTGCCCTTGCCTTCTACCTTGTTTGAATCAGGATCTTTTTGTTCACTGCATGGCCCATGAGCTTCTGGAAATTGTCCTGTCTCTGCCTCCCATCTTTCCATAGAAATTCTGGAATTACAGAAACTAGCTACTGCATCTGGGTTCTTGGGATCTGAACTCAGGTCCTCATGCTTGCACAGCAAATGCTTTACCCATTGATCTGTCGCCCCAATCTTATTCTCAGTGTGGATTCATGTTAGAAAAGGAGCTTTACCATTACCTCATATGGCAGGTTGGGAAATCAAGGCCTCACATGTACATGTATCATGTTTGATAGCCATATAATAGCTTATTGGTAAAATCAGGACCAGAAACTTAGACTTTAGGTACTTCCCTTGATCTCAGTTATAATGTCATTATTCATCCCATCTATTCTGAAATGACTTTCCTTGATGTTTATAGGCTGACAAAGCTGGTGTTAGCACCTGCTTTAATCCTTGGTCTGGGACAATTTCCTCATTAAAATGTACGCTCTGATAGCTCAGCTTGTTAAAAGTGCTAGATTCACTGTTCTATATTGCCTGACATGTGGATATATTTAATAAATGTTGGCTGAATGAAGGTATTAGTGAATAATTTAAGTGTAACTTCTTTTCAAGAAATATGTTTCTAAAAACTGATGTATGAAATGAGTGTTAGTAAATAGAACATGACTTCTTGATTCCCATTCAGAAAAGAAAGATGACTCTGTTTCTAACTGGTCTTTAATTGGCAGTAGTTTCTTATATTTTAAGTTTTTTCTCACCAGTTCACAGTATATAAACCAACACTACAGTATACGAAGGAACTGTTGTTTAAACTTATTATGATCAACTTTTTCTATTTCTTTCCTTTTTCTTCTTTTGGTTTTTCAGGGTAGGGTTTCACTCTAGCCCAGGCTGACCTGTAATTCACTATGTAGTCTCAGGGTGGCCTTGAACTCATGGCGATCCTCCTACTTCTGCCTCCTGAGTGCTGGGATTTTTAATTTTAAAAATTTTTTAAATTTATTTGAGAGTGACAGACAGAGAGAAAGAGGCAGATAGATAGAGAATGGGAGCGCCAGGGCCTCCAGCCACTGCAAACGAACTCCAGAGGCATGCGCCCCCTTTGTGCATCTGGCTTACATGGGTCCTAAGGAATCGAGCCTTGAACTGGGGTCCTTAGGCTTCACAGGCAAGTGCTTAACCTCTAAGCCATCTTTCCAGGCCAAGTGCTGAGATTTTTAAAGGTGTGTGCCACCACTCCAGGCACTGATCAACTTTTTATATGTTGAAAAATAGTTTATGCTGTTTCTGTCCATGATCATTTGTCTGTCTACCACTGTGGGATACACATGTTGAATTATTAAAAGTAAAGCCCATGTTTGAGCCAAAGTCAAGTTTGGGTTCTCCCAAGAATGAGGAAGAATGTGAGCACTATCACAGTATACTCAGTGCCAGAATAAAAGCTAGTAGGCCAGAGAAGTCTAAGAAGAAAACCAAGGCACAGCCTAGGGTACCAGAATGCAGGAACCACAATAAATTTGTTATGTCTTTGAAGGGTTTTAGTAGAGTTTGAAATGTGCTCTTTTTTAAAAAAATTATTTTATTTATTTTTGGAGAGAGACAGAGAGAGAGGGAGAAGGAGACAAAGAATGGGCGTGCCAGCAGTCTCAGCTGCTGTGAACGAAATCCAGATGTGTGCGTCCTCTTGTGGGCAAGTGCGGTATTGCACCCTTGCGTCACTTTGCATCTGGCTAAAAGTGGGACCTGGAGATTGGAACCGCATTCTTAGGCTTAGCAGGCAGGTGCCTTAACTGCTAAGCCATCTCTCCAGCCCTGAAATGTTCTCTTTTTAAAAAAATATTTTGACTTGGGGAAAGGAGATCAGCCACATAGCACCCAGCACAGGCAATCAGAGCAGTGGACCCACTGACTCAGCCAGCTTAGCTGAGCCCACAGCACAGTAAAGAGGGACCCAGGCAAGCATACAGCATAGCTGAGACCAAAGCCAGCCCAAAAGGTAACAGGGCCTTCTTATACCAGGTCATTACCAGCCACAGAGCCTGGTATATAGGCCTGCATTGGAAATGCTAGTCACATCTTCCATGTCAGGGCAGGTTATGTGTTAGATTTGATTGATGGTCCACTTTGTCATTCTTAACTAAGCTGTATTTGGGGGTTGTCCTTTGTTTTTTCCTGATTTCTAGTGTCTTTGTCTTCTGTCATTTTTGGAGGCAGTGTCTCACTGTGCCCCAGGCTGACCTGGGACATTTTACAGACTAGAAATCTCAGTTCCCAGTTAACAGGATTAAGGTTATGGGGCAACACACACTCTTAGGGCCTTTGACTTTGTTAGATTATCTGTTTGTTTTAATATCCACTGTTACATACATACTCCATGCTGGTTTTGATTAAATGTAAATATTGTTCAGTTGAATTTTAGAATTTGCCTGAATTTCGCTCCACCCAGCCTATTAGAATACTTGCTAGAATATTTGCAAACAGGCAAACCCAACACCTAGGGTCACTTCTGCTGTTACTCTGGAAGTCATATAAGATTCACACCTGGCACTTTAAGCTCCTACCCTGAAAATATATAACTTAAGATATACATGTCTAAGAATACTCCAGATAATTAGAAAACCCAAGCATCAAATTAGCCCAAGAAGAAAAATCTCTACATTATAATACAAGAATCATAAAAAAATCAAGACAATATAATTCACAAAAATTATAAATACATCATAAATGACCATCACCAAGACTGATTTATAAGAAATGCTGGCCGGGCATGGTGATGCACCCCTTTAATCCCAGCACTTGAGAGGCAGAGGTAGGAGAATCACTGTGAGTTCAAGGCCACCTTGAGACTGCAGAATGAATTCCAGGTCAGCCTGAACTAGAGTGAAACCCCTACCTCGAAAAAAAAAAAAAAAAAAAAAAAAAAAAAAAAAAAAAAAAAGCCTGACAAAGATTTTAAAAGAATGGTTATAACTATGTTCAAAGAAATCAAAGGACTCAAAAAAGAAAACAAACTCCTAAAGGAGAACACAAGAAACCAGGTTAATGAAATAAGAGGGTCAAAACAAGACACAAGTAAGAAAATAGAAATTTTAAAGAAAAAAACAATCAGAAATACTAGAAATGAAAAAATAGTAAGTGAAATAATAAATTCTGTAGACAGTCTCACCAATAGAATGGATGAAGGAGAAGAGAACAGCTAGTTAAACAGAATAGCTAAACTAGTAGAACAGGTGGCAGATCTAATACAGTCCACAAAGAAAAAAGACAAGCTGCAGGGTGTGGTGGCACATGCCTTTAATCCCAGCACTCAGGAGGCAGAGGTAGGAGGATCGCTGTGAGTTCAAGGCCACCCTGAGAGTACATAGTGAATTCCAGGTTAGCCTGGGCTGGAGTGAGACCCTACCTCAAAAAAAAAAAAAAAAAAAAAAAAAGAAAAGAAAAGAAAAAGAAAAAGAAAGACAAGCTAATAGGAAGATATGAATAGGAATTTTAATACATTTGGTACACTACAAAGAGACCAAACATAAGAATTCAGTTTATAAGGCTGGAGAGATGGCTTAGCAATTAAGGAGCTTGCCTGCAAAGACTAATGACCCATGTTCGATCCTTCAGGTCACAGACACACAAGGTGATGCAAGCATGCAAGGTTGCATATGCACACAAGGTAGCACACGCATCTGGAGTTTGATTGCAGTGGCTGGAGGCCCTGGCCTGCCAATCCTCTCTCTCTCTCTCTCTCTCTCTCTCTCTCACACACACACACACACACAAAAGGCCAGTCTATTGGGCTTGCCTCTAAAAAGGAAATAATTTTAAAAAATTCATAGTATAGTAGAAGGAGAAGAACTTCACTCCAAAGGCACAGTAGGTGTTTTAAACAAAATCATAGAAGAAAATTTCCCCCAAATTGGGAAAGAGATGCCAATACAGGAAGCCTTTTGAACACCAAACAGACAAAACCAAGAAAGAACCTCTCATTGCCCTATTCTAATTAAATTATCAAACACACAAACCAAAGAAAATATATTGAACACAGTTAGAGAGAAACAGCTAGTAACTTATAAAGGCAAGCCCATCAGGCTAACAGCAGATTACTCAACACAAACTTTTAAAAACCAGAAGGGCTTGGAATGATGTATTCCAAGTTCTGAATGATAACAACTGTCAACCAAGATTATTTTATCTAGCAAAGCTATCCATCCAAACTGATGGAGAAATAAGGATATTCCACAACAAATAAACAGGCTAAAGGAATACATGACCACTAAGAGAGTGTTACAGAAAATAGATCCTTCACATTGAAGAGAAAGGAAAGCACACACATGAGGAAACTGGAAAAAAAATAAACCATACTCAAATAATATTAAAATAAGAGAATAAAGGTAAAACAGGAAGCACTACAAAACAAGAAGAATGGTGAGAATAAACACATATCTTTCAATAATAACTCTTAATATCAATGGCCTCAATGCCCCAACCAAAAGACAAAGGCTTGCAGACTGGATTAAAAGGCAGGATCCTTCTGTCTGTTGCCTCTGAGAAACTTACCTCTCCATAAAAGACAGACCATCTTAGGGTGAAAGAATAGAGAATGGTATTTCAAGCAAATGAGTCTAGGAAACAAGCAGATGTTGCTATCCTAATATCTGAGAGGATAGACTTCAAACTGACATTACTGAGGAAAGATAAAGAAGGTCACTTTATATTAATTAAAGGAACAATTAAACAGGAAGACATTACAATTCTTTTTTAAAAGATTATTTATTTATTTATTTATTTATTTATTTATTTATTTATTTATTTATTTGAGACAGAGAGAGGGAAAGAGAGAGAGGGAGAGTGAGAATGGGCGCACCAGGGCCTCTAGCCACTGCAAATGAACTCCAGACATGTTCACCCCCTTGTGTGTCTGGCTTACGTGGGAGCTGGAGAATCAAACCGGGGTCCTTAGGCTTCACAGGCAAATGCCTTAACTGCTAAGCCATCTCTCCAGCCCTACAATTCTTTTTGTTTTGTTGTTGTTATTGTTGTTGTTTTGGTTTTTCGAGGTAGGGTCTCATGCTAACCCAGGCTGACCTGGGATTCACTATGTGGTCTCAGGGTGGCCTTGAACTCCTGGTGACCCTCCTACCACTGCCCCCGCACCCTGAGTGCTGGGATTAAAGGCATGCACCACTACGCCCAGCTAAGACATTACAATTCTAAACATATATTAACCTAACATGGGTGCTCCCAATGTCATCAAACAATCACTATTAGACTTAAGGTCACAGATAACAGCAAGCACCATTGTAGTTGGTGACTCCAATACCCCACTCTCATCAATTGACAGGTCATACTGGCAAAAATTGAACAGAGAGACATCTGCTTTTTTGTTTGTTTGTTTGTTTGTTTTTTGAGGTAAGGTCTCACTCTAGCTCAGGCTGACCTGGAATTCACTATGTAGTCTCAGGGTGGCCTCGAACTCATGGTGATCCTCCTACCTCTGCCTGTCAAGTGCTGGGATTAGAGGCATGTGCCACCACACCGGGTTCAGAGAGACATCTGGATTAAATGAGACCATAGAACAAATGGACCAAACAGATATCTACAGAACATTCCATCCAAATTCTGCAGAATACACATTCTTCTCAGCAGCACATGTAACGTTCTCTAAAATACAACATATATTAGGACAAAAAGCATTTTTTTTTTTTTTTTTAGCTTTTTGAGGTAGGGTCTCACTCTGGTCCAGGCTGACCTGGAATTAACTATGTAGTCTCAGGGTGGCCTCGAATTAAAGGTGTGTGCCACCATGCCTGGCCAAAAAGCAAATCTTAAACAAATACAAGAAAATTGAAATAATTCTTTGTACTCTATCTGATCACCATGGGATTAAACTACAAATCAGCAACAAGAAAATTACAGAGCATGCACAAAATCATGGAAATGAAATAGTACACTACTGAATAATGAATGGATCACTGAAGTAATAAAAAAGGAAATAAAAAAATTCATAGAGTCAAATGATAATGAGAACACAATATGCCAAAACCTTTGAGACACAAAGAGGGAAATGTATAGCTTTAAGTGCCTCTATTAAGAAATTAGACCAGTCACAAGTAAACAAATTAATGCTTTACCTTAAGGCCTTGGTAAAAGAAGAACAAGGCAAACCAAAAATCAGTACATGGGAAGAAATGATAAATATTAGGGCAGAAATTAGTTATGGAAGTTGTCAATAAAAAAAGTTTTAGTGGTTGCTTAGTGGTTAAGGCATTTGCCCACAAAGCCAAAGGACCTAGGTTTGATTCCCTAATACATTATGCACAAAGTAGTACATGTGCCTGGAGTTCATTTGCAGTGCCTGGAGGCTCAGATGCACCCATTTTCTCTGTCTCTCTTTCTCTCTGACTCTTTCTCTGAAATAAATAAATAAGAAATTTTTTAAAAGTTTAAAAAATACTTTTATTTATTTAAGAGAGAGAAAGTGTGGGTATGCCACAGCTTCGTGCCACTACATACAAACTCCTTATACGTGCACACTTTGTGCATCTTGCTTTACGTGGATACTGTAGAATTGAACCTAGGCCAGCAGGCTTTATGAGCAAGACCCTTTAATCACTGAGCCATCGCCCCAGACTTAAGCTTTTCTTTGTTGTGTTTTGTTGTTGTTGTTTAAGTGTGCATGATGTGTCCTCCTTTATTGTGCATTGTTTACTTGATTGTTTCCTTGAGATGGAGTCTTTCACTGATTCACAAGCTTTGGTGGTTTTGTGAGCCCCAGTAATTCTCTGGTCTCTGCCTTCCTCAGGACTAGGCTTACAGACATGTGAGGCCATGCCAAGCTATTTACATGCATTCTGGGCAATGGAATTCAGGGTTCTAAGGCCTCCCTCAGGCCCTCTTGCTCACACAGAAAGCATTGGTAACCACTGAGACATCTCTCTCGCCCCTACATTAAAGTTTTAAATTTGATTTTTTAAATTTATTTATTTTTATTTTAGAGAGAGAGAGAGATAGAAAAGAGAGAGAATTGGTGCACCAGGGCCTTAGCCATTGCAAATGAACTTTACACTTGTGCTACCTAGTGGGCATGAACCACCTTGCACTTGCCTCACCTTTGTGCTTTTGGCTTACTTGGGATCTCTCCAGCATTAAATTTATTTTTGTACAGGGTGAGAAGGACCTGTTTTCATTCTTGTACATATGCAAGTTCAATTTTTCCTTGAAACATTTGTTGAAGAGGTTGTTTTGTATGTATGTGTGTGTGTGTGTGTATAATTTTTTTTTTTTTTGGAGAGAGACACAGAAAGAGACAGAGAGAGAGGGAGAGGAAGACAGAGAGATGGTGTGCCAGCAGCCTCTCAGCTGCTGCAAACAAAATCCAGATGCGGTGCTCCCCCTTGTGGTCAAGTGCGGCATTGCGCCCTTGTGTCACTGCATCTGGCTAAACGTGGGACCTGGAGATTGGAACCAGCATTCTTAGGCTTAGGAGGCAGGCACCTTAACTGCTAAGCCATCTCTCAAATGTATATTTTTGACACTGTTGTCAAAAATAAGGTGGACATAGCTGTGTCCTCTCTTCTATACTATCCATCTACATATCACGCCACTTTTTATTTTAAGTATTTATTTATTTATGAAAGAGAGGAAAAGAGAGGAAGAAGCAGATAGAGACAGAATGGGCACCAGGGCCTCTAGCCACTGTAAACGAACTCCAAATGCATGGGCCACCTTGTGCATCTGGCTTATGTGGGTACTGGGGAATCAAACCTGGGTCCTTAGACTTCACAGGAAGTACCTTAACAGCTAAGCCATCTCTCCAGCCCCATGTTTTTTTTTTTTTAACTATGGTTCTGAAAAATAATTTGAGATCAAGTATTGTAATACTTCCAGCATTGCTTTCTACTTACAATTGCTTTGCTTTTTTTTTTTCTGGATCTTTTGTGCTTCCTTTTAAATTGAAGAGTGGCATGGGATATTGATGGATGAGGATTCTGAATCTATAGGTTGCTTTTGCCATTTTCACTATATGAATTCTGCCAACCTGTGACACAGACAGTCTTTCCATTCTCTAATATTTTGTTCAGTTCCTTTCTTTGGTGTCTTAAAGTTTTAATTGCAGAAGTCTTTCACTTCCTGGGTTAGGTTTATCTCTAAGTGTTATATTATTTTGAAACTATTGTGAAAGTGATATTTTTTTCTTGGTTCTTGTTTTGGCAACCTTGTTATTGGTGGTAAAGCTACTTATTTTTGTTAATTTTCTACCATGATATTTTACTTAAAGTATTTATCAGATCTAAGAATCTTCTGATGGTGCAGCGTTTTGGATCTTTTGAGTATAATATCATTTCACCTGCATATACTGATAATTTGACTTCTTCCTTTCCTATTTGCATCCCTTTTCTTTTCTTCTCTTGCCTTCTTGCTCTAGTTAAGACTTTAAGGGCTATAATAAACAAGGAGTATTGAGGATGAACACTTGTGGTTTTTTTTTTTAAGTATTTTATTTATTTATTAGAGAGAGAGAGGCAGATAAGAGAGAGAATGGGCCAGGCATGGTGGCACATGCCTTTAATCCCAGCATTTGGGAGGCAGAGGTAGGAGGATTGCCATAAGTTCGAGGCCACCCTGAGACTACATAATGAAGTCCAGGTCATTCAGGGCTAGAGTGAGACCTTACTTTGAAAAACCAAAAAAAGAGAGAGAGAGAGAAAGAAAAAGAATGGGCCCACTAGTGCCTCTAGCCACTGCATACAAACTCCAGCTGCATGTGCAACCTTGTGCATCATGGCCTTATGTGGGTACTGGGGAGTCTAATGTAGGTCCTTTGGCTTTGCTGGCAAGTACCTTAACTGGTAAGCCATCTCTCCAACTCAACATTTGTGTTTTATTCCTGATTTTAAATTTTTAAAAGAAATATTTATTTATTTGAGAGACAGACAGTATGGGCATGCCAGGGCCTCCAGTCACTGCAAATGAACTCCAGATATGTGAGCCACTTTGTGCAATCTGGTTTTACGTGGGTACTGGGGAATCCAACCTAGGCTGTCAGAATTTGCAAAGCTTAACCACTGAGCCATCTCTCCAGTACCCTAGCCCTGATTTTATTTAAATTAATTAATTTTGCTTGTGTGTGAGGTATGTTTGTGTAATGTGATGTGTGTGTATGGTGTGTGTGGTGTGGTACCCCCTATGCTTATCCATAGTGGGGTGTCCTGTTCCATCACTCTTCTGCCTGATCTTGTTTTTTTTTTCTTCTTCTTCTCATCTTTCTCCTTCTTCTTCTCCTTCTCCTCCTTCATCCTCTTCTCCTTTTTGTTTTTGATTAGGACAAAACCTGTTTATTTTTGATCCTTAGTACTTTGGCTCCTAAAAATAAATTTATCATCATGTTTTAACTACAAACTTGCATCTTAAAATATGAAAATAAACTTAAAGCTATATTGTAATCCCTTACCATGGTCTCTGAGGTTATTATTTTTTGGCCTTAATATTTTTATTATTATATATTGATTTTTTATAGACCATCTCACCCCTTCCCCAATTCTGCTTAGGGTGTCTTCTTTGGTGGAGTTATTGGTATTCATTATGGGGACCAAAAGGCTACTGTTTGTATTGGGGGGCATGGTGCCTCGGGCTGTTCCTACCTACCTTGAGGCTCTTGCAGTCTTTCTACCCTGAGCCTTGGCAAGCAAGAGAGAGAGGTTTGATTTAGTGTTGCTTTCTCTATATCCTCTGGATCTTTGTTTTGATGAGGTTTGAGAGACCACAATGTCTGTTGCCATCTCCCTGGAACTGGTTTTCAGGCAAGCTGTGGGAGCAGTATTCATGTCACCATTTCCTCTGTAATGACATTTGGGCTCCAGGTAGATGAGGTGGAGGTGATCCATCTCATAGTGTACAGTCAGCTCTCTATTCTCTTTTAACCTTTTTTTTTTTTTTTTTTGAGGTAAGCCTAATAGACTGGCCTTTTTAAATAAAGATTTTATATTTATTTATTTATTTATTTATTTATTTATTTGAGACAGAGAGAGGGAGAAAGAGAGGGAGAGAGAGAATGGGCGTGCCAGGGTCTCTAGCCACTGCAAATGAACTCCAGATGCATGTGCCTCCTTGTGCATCTAGCTAATGTGGGTCCTAGGGAATAGAACCTGGGACCTTTGGCTTTGCAGGCAAATGCCTTAACCACTAAGCCATCCCTCCAGCCCAGACTGGCCTTTTTTTTAAATACAAGAGAGCAAGAGAGAAAATTGGTGCCCTAGAGCCTCCAGCCACTGCAGTCAAATTCCAGATGCATTACCTTGTACATCTGGCTTACATGGGACTCAGAGAGTTGAACGTATGTCCTTTGTCTCTGCAGGCAAGCACTAACCACCACTATGCCTTCTCTCCAGCCCAACTCTCTATTCTTTTATTATTATTTTTTTTTTGGAGGTAGGTTTTACTCTAGTCCAGGCTGATCTGGAATTCACTATGTAGTCTCAGGCTGGCCTTGAACTCATGGTGATCCTCCTAACTCTGCTTTCCAAATGCTGGGATTAAAGGTGTGTCACACCATGCCTAGCCTTTCTTTTCTTTTTCTTTTTCTTCTTCTTTTTTTTTTTTTTGTTTTGTTTTGTTTTTTGACGTAGGGTCTCACTCTAGCTAGCTCAGGCAGTCCTGGAATTCACTATGTAGTCTCAGGGTGGCCTTGAACTCTAGGTGATTCTCCTACCTCTGCCTCCCAAATGTTGGATTAAAGGCATGTACCACCATTCCTGGGTCTAGCTCTATTTTTTTTTTTTTTTTTTTTTTTTGTGGTGTTTTGCAAGGTAGGGTCTCACTCTGGTCCAGGCTGACCTGGAATTAACTATGTTGTCTCAGGGTGGCCTCGAACTCTCAGTGATCCTCCTACCTCTGCCTCCCGAGTGCTGGGATTAAAGGTGTGCGCCACCACGCCCGGCTCTAGCTCTATTCTTGATGTATTGATGTATCCTGGTTCTTCCCAGTATTCTCCGCTTTCTGCCCCCTCTAACACATCTGGAACCAGCACCTCCCTCTCAGTCTTGTTTCTTTTTGAGCAGGTGTTTCTTTACTGATTCCAGAGCTTATGAGGCTCCCATGGACTCTTGGATCTCTGCTCCCCTGTGGGACTGGGGTTATAGGTCCACCTGGTCAAACCCAGTTGTTTGTGTGGGATCTGAAGATCTGAACTCTGTTGGTCTCAGACTCCATCAGGCCCTCATACTTGTTCAGGAGTGTTCCACTGAGCATTCTCTTCAGCCCTGATTTTAGTGGAAATGGTTTAGTTTTTCCTCATTTAGTATAATCTTAGCCATAGGTTTGTCATATATAGTTTCTAATATATTGTATATGTTCCTTCTATTCAGAGTTTCTTCAGGGTTTCTATCATGAAGGAATGCTGACTTTTGTCATTGGTCTTTTCTGCACCCTTTGAGATGACAATGTGATTTCCTTGCTTAAGTATGTTTATGTGTTTTATCACATTCAATGATTATTTTCATGCCAGAAATTAAACCAATTTGATCATGGTACATGATTTTTAAAATGTGTGGTTGAATTCAGTTCCAAGTATTTTACTGAGAATTTGTGCATCTATTTTCATCAGAGAAGCTGGCCTGAAGAGAGAGAGAGAGAGAGAGAGAGAGAGAGAGAGAGAGAATGTGTGTGTGTTTGTGTGTGTGTGTTTGTGTGTGTGTGTGTGTGTGCCTGCTCGTGCATGCTCATGCGTGTGTCCTTATCTTGTTTTGGGATCAGATTAAACCTGCCTACATGGAATGAGTTTGGTAGTGTCTTTTTCCTTCTTATTTTATGGAACAGTTTAAGGAGCATAGATGATCAGATAAAACCTGGTAGAATTTGGCAGTGAATCTGTCTTGGGCTTTCTTTGTTGGGAGACTATTATTTCTTCTGAAATTCCTTTTTCATTATTAATATCTCTCCCTTTCTTCCTGTTCATGTGACCTCTGCTTAGGTCTCACAAGACTATAATGAAGATATTTAGCAGGCCCAGACACTCATCTGGAGTTGACTAGGAAAATTTTTGCCTTCTGGCTTGAGTAATTGGCAACATTCAAGTCCTTGTGGTGGCAAGATTCACAGGTGTTTGTGCCCTCAAGCTTGAAAACGAAAAAAGGCAGACAAGGGTTAGGCTGTTAGGTGTCCTCTGTTACAGCAGACCAGGCTAGACAGCGAGGAGTGCTCTGTTACAGCAGACCAGGCTAGACAGCGAGGAGTCCTCTGTTACAGCAGACCAGGCTAGACAGCGAGGAGTCCTCTGTTACAGCAGACCAGGCTAGTCAGCGAGGAGTCCTCTGTTACAGCAGACCAGGCTAGACAGCGAGGAGTCCTCTGTTACAGCAGACCAGGCTAGACAGCAAGGAGTCCTCTGTTACAGCAGACCAGGCGAGTCAATGAGGAGTGCTCTGTTACAGCAGACCAGGCAGACAGCAATGAGGAGTGCTCTGTTACAGCAGACCAGGCTAGACAGCGAGGAGTCCTCTGTTACAGCAGACCAGGCTAGACAGCGAGGAGTCCTCTGTTACAGCAGACCAGGCTAGACAGCAGACTCTGTTACAGCAGACCAGGCTAGTCAGCCAGGAGTGCTCTGTTACAGCAGACCAGGCTAGACAGCGAGAGTCCTCTGTTACAGCAGACCAGGCTAGACAGCGAGGAGTCCTCTGTTACAGCAGACCTTAGACAGCGAGGAGTGCTCTGTTACAGCAGACCAGGCTAGACAGCGAGGAGTCCTCTGTTACAGCAGACCAGGCTAGACAGCGAGGAGTCCTCTGTTACAGCAGACCAGGCTAGTCAGCGAGGTGTCCTCTGTTACAGCAGACCAGGCTAGTCAGCTAGGAGTCCTCTGTTACAGCAGACCAGGCTAGTCAGCCAGGAGTGCTCTGTTACAGCAGACCAGGCTAGACAGCGAGGAGTCCTCTGTTACAGCAGACCAGGCTAGACAGCGAGGAGTCCTCTGTTACAGCAGACCAGGCTAGACAGCTAGGAGTCCTCTGTTACAGCAGACCAGGCTAGACAGCGAGGTGTCCTCTGTTACAGCAGACCAGGCTTAGGAGTCCTCTGTTACAGCAGACAAGGCTAGTCAGCGAGGTGTCCTCTGTTACAGCAGACCAGGCTAGACAGCGAGGAGTCCTCTGTTACAGCAGACCAGGCTAGACAGCGAGGTGTCCTCTGTTACAGCAGACCAGGCTATAACAGCGAGGAGTCCTCTGTTACAGCAGACCAGGCTAGTCAGCTAGGTTGAGAGTCCTCTGTTACAGCAGACCAGGCTGGAGTCCTCTGTTACAGCAGACCAGGCTAGACAGCGAGGAGTCCTCTGTTACAGCAGACCAGGCTAGACAGCGAGGAGTCCTCTGTTACAGCAGACCAGGCACAAACAGTGCTCTGTTACAGCAGAGCAGGCTAGTCAGCTAGGAGTCCTCTGTTACAGCAGACCAGGCTAGACAGCGAGGAGTCCTCTGTTACAGCAGACCAGGCTAGACAGCGAGGAGTGCTCTGTTACAGCAGACCAGGCTAGACAGCGAGGAGTGCTCTGTTACAGCAGACCAGGCTAGACAGCGAGGTGTCCTCTGTTACAGCAGACCAGGCTAGACAGCGAGGAGTCCTCTGTTACAGCAGACCAGGCTAGACAGCGAGGAGTCCTCTGTTACAGCAGACCAGGCTAGACAGCGAGGAGTCCTCTGTTACAGCAGACCAGGCTAGACAGCGAGGAGTCCTCTGTTACAGCAGACCAGGCTAGTCAGCTAGGAGTCCTCTGTTACAGCAGACCAGGCTAGACAGCTAGGAGTCCTCTGTTACAGCAGACCAGGCTAGACAGCGAGGAGTCCTCTGTTACAGCAGACCAGGCTAGACAGCGAGGAGTCCTCTGTTACAGCAGACCAGGCTAGACAGCGAGGAGTCCTCTGTTACAGCAGACCAGGCTAGTCAGTGAGGAGTCCTCTGTTACAGCAGATCAGGCTAGACAGCGAGGAGTGCTCTGTTACAGCAGACCAGGCTAGACAGTGAGGAGTCCTCTGTTACAGCAGACCAGGCTAGACAGCGAGGAGTCCTCTGTTACAGCAGACCAGGCTAGTCATCTAGGAGTGCTCTGTTACAGCAGACCAGGCTAGACAGCGAGGAGTGCTCTGTTACAGCAGACCAGGCTAGACAGCGAGGAGTCCTCTCTTACAGCAGACCAGGCTAGTCAGTGAGGAGTCCTCTGTTACAGCAGACCAGGCTAGACAGCGAGGTGTCCTCTGTTACAGCAGACCAGGCTAGACAGCGAGGAGTCCTCTGTTACAGCAGACCAGGCTAGACAGCGAGGAGTCCTCTGTTACAGCAGACCAGGCTAGACAGCGAGGAGTGCTCTGTTTTACAGCAGTCAGCGAGGAGTCCTCTGTTACAGCAGACCAGGCTAGACAGCGAGGAGTCCTCTGTTAGGAGTCCTCTGTTACAGCAGACCAGGCTAGACAGCGAGGAGTCCTCTGTTACAGCAGACCAGGCTAGACAGCGAGGAGTCCTCTGTTACAGCAGACCAGGCGAGTCAGCGAGGAGTCCTCTGTTACAGCAGACCAGGCTAGACAGCGAGGAGTCCTCTGTTACAGCAGACCAGGCTAGACAGCGAGGAGTCCTCTGTTACAGCAGACCAGGCGAGTCAGCGAGGAAGACACACAGTTATATAACATAAAAAAAAATCACAAGAGCAACACCCCATCTTTTGACATGAAGCCTCTTCTACTGACACTTAAAAGGAGGGAATCATACAAAGGTATAATTTCCAGAAGTTGGGGATGAGCTGGTGTCTTCTTGAAGCTGTCTGTCACAAACAGCCATGTGACCATACTTTGGGTCCACATTGCATTTCCTTGCTGTAGCATGGCCACAGGATGTCCACTTGTTCTGCTAGCATGCTAGCTGTCTAGTGCCTTCAGGGTTTTGAACTTTCTGTTTCCTTTTTTGTAGCTCTCTTCTCATAGACATATTTCTTTTTCTTCTTTTCTCCTCCTCTTTTCTTGGTGTTTTGATACAGGCCAGCCTGTCCTCAAACTTGTTATGTAGTTGTAGATGACCCTGAATTTCTAATCCTTCTGCCTCGACCTCCCAAGTTATGGAACTGTAGGTGTGGGCCACAATGCATAGTTTTATGTGGTGCTTGAAATTGAACCCAGGGCTTTGTGAATGCCTAGCCTGCACGCTACCAACACAACTACATCCCTGGCTCAAGGTATGCATATGTCTTGCTCAGTTTCTTCAAGTCTGTATTACCTTCAGCAAGAGTCTTAGAGAATTCTGACTGCTTGGAATCTCTAGCATTACCTGCCCATGTATAATTCCCCCTATATAGTTTATTATCTGTTTTCCTCTACTAGAATGGAAGCTCTATGAAGATAGGTATTTGTATTTTGTTTATTCCCAAATCCCATGTGCTTAAATCATAGTATGACTCCATCAGAATTTACTCAATGGATGAATGTGTATGTACAAGTCTTCTTGTTTGATGGGTCTAACCATAGAACAGTTAGAGTTGGATGGATGGTTGATTGGATTTAAAAAATTTTTTAAAGAGTATGCCCATCTGTCTACTTTGTTCATCTGTATGCAGTTTTTCCAGGAAAGGATCATGTAATCTTCTGCCTGAGGCCTGCAGGGAGCCTGGCTGCCATCATGCTGTAGCTGTGTAGCAGGAGGGCCCGAGTCATGTGCAGATTTTCTCTTATCTCCTAGTTTTCAGTCTAGTTCCTTCCCACAACCCTTGGAACCTCAGGCCTCCTGTTCTAGATTTGAGCTTTTCTGTCTGGTTTATTTTCTTTTTTCTTTTAATTTTTTAAAATTTATTTTTATTTATTTATTAGAGACACACAGAGAGAGTGTGTGTGAGAGAGAAACAGAGAGAATGGGCATACCAGGGCCTCTAGTCACTGCAAACAAAGTTCAGATGCATGCGCCACCATGTGCATCTGGCTTATGTGGTACCTGGAGAATCAAATCTAGATCCTTAGGCTTCACAGGCAAATGCCTTAACTGCTAAGCCGTCTCTTCAGCCCCAGTCTGGTTCATTTTCAACAGAAGCAACACAGCTGTCCTGTGGCAAGAAGAATGTATTTAATACGTATGGCAGGTAGAACGTGGGATCTTAGGACTTCCCTGTTGCCTCTGGTATGACTCTGTCTTCTTTCTGTGCTCACATTTCCTGAGTCTTCTGGCCTTCCTGAGGATGACTTTCACTGGCATCTTCCTTTGTTGTCTTAAGTTTGACCTTTCTCTCTTCTGTTGATTCATTTATCTTTTCTCCATCCACTTAACTAACTTTATGTGAAGTTTCTGTTTCTTCTCTTCCTTGTTTTGGAGAGAGATTCAAGAGGGAAAGAAGGCCATCTGGATATTGAAAATCCCAGAATAACATTTTCACCCAGATGTTTAACATTTCCTTGGGGATAGGCTTAAAGTCTAAAAATATTGATGGCAAATGGAAACATCTTACAGAGGAAGTTTTACTCTGTACTAAGGTAGCTATTAGGAAAAGGCTTCCAGGCAGAATTGGAGGCAGAGCTGAGAAGTGCCACATGCAGCCAACACTTCACATAATTCAGACCCTTTGGCCCTCTAACTGTCATTCTATAACTTTCTTAAAGGAATAACCAGAAACTTGAGCAAAAGAAAGGTCATATTCATCACACTGCTAGTCATGGTTAGCGATACCTTAGCAAAGAAAACTGTGATACATTCATGAAATATGCAAATGTTAAAATATATTTCTGAAAGTACTTTTAAAAAAGATGTTTATTTATTTATTTATTAGTGACAGGGGGAGATAGAGAGAATGGGTGCGCCAGGGACTCTAGCCACTGCAAATGAATTCCAGATGCATGCGCCACCATGTGCATGTGGCTTATGTGGGACCTGGAGAATCGAACCTGGGTCCTTAGGCTTCTCAGGCATGTGCCTTAACTGCTAAGCCATCTCTCCAGCCCTGAAAGTACTTTTGAAAACTCAAAACTGGGGCTTGAGAAATGGCTCAATGAATAAAACACTTGCTGAGGAATCTAGAGTACTTGAGTTTGATCGCCAGACTCCACATAAAATGCCAAAAGCCATGGTGGGCTTCTGTTAGTCCAGCACACCAAAACTGATTCTGATGGCAAGATGGGACGTAGAGATGGGAGAATTTCTGGAAAGGTCATGGTGAGTACAAAGAACTGCAAAGAACAACACAGAGAATTTAGCGTGAGAAGTACTGCCTCAAATGAAGTAGAAAGGCAAAGGGACATCCTGAAAGTTGTCCTCTGGCCTGTGTGAACACATGCCAAGGCACACACACTTGTACACCTGCAGACATAAATAACCGAGAAAAAGTTAGGAAAATAAAAATTAAGTGGTAAAGTAATAAAAAAACTGAATACATGTTTTTTCTTTTCTTTTCTTTCTTTTTCTTCTTCTTCTTTTTTTTTTTTTTTTTTTTTGTTTTGTTTTTTTTTTTTGTTGTTGTTTTTTGAGGTAGGGTCTCACTCTACCTCAAACTGACCTGGAATTCACTATGTAGCCTCAGGGTGGCCTCAAACTCACAGCGATCCTCTTCTGCCTCCAGAGTGCTGGGATTAAAGGTGTGCGCCACCACGCCCGGCTTTGAATACATGTTTTTATTGTAAGGAAGCTTCAAAAAGGCACAACTAAATTAGGGATTTATTTTCAAAGATTTTTAAAGTATATAAAATGAGTCTTACATATGCCAAAAAGTACCATTTTGTGTTTTATAAATTAGTTCAAAAGCAAGCACCTATCTTCTTTAGGCAGCTGTTTGTTCTAGAGCTGGTTGTGAAAGGGAAGAGAGCAGCTATCCCTTTCAAGGGGACCCTTTCCTTCCAATGGCTTGGTAAACTTATAAGCGGTCTTTTTTTCTAGCTTTCCAAAATAACCTTTGTATGTGCTGTAAAAGAACAGCCATGTCCAACCCTTTGCTAAACTTATTTTAAAAAGTACTATTCTTGGCCAAGTTTGGAAAAGTACATAGTGTTCACTCCACATAAAACCAGTGTGTTTAGGCTGGAGGGATGGCTTAGCGATTAAGGTGCTTGACTACAAAGCCAAAGGACCCAGATTTGATTCCCCAGAACCCACGTAAGCCAGATGCGTAAGGTGGCACATGTGTCTAGAGTTCGTTTGCAGTAGCTGGAGGCCATGGTGTGCCTGTGCTCTCCCTGTCTCTGTCTTCTCTCTGCCACTTTCTCTCTCACAAATAAATAAATAAATAAATAAATAAATAAATAAATAAAAATTTTTTAAAACCCACTGTGTTCATTTCATAGGGAAATCCTCAGTGTGTGGACACTTTCAGAGCATGCAAGTGACATGGATTCTAATGTTCATTATTAACGCTATGAAGAGTTGAGTGAAAAATTATCTGTGCCAAGTGTGGTAGCACAAACCTTTAATCCCAGCACTCAGGAGGGAGAGGTAGGAGGATCGCTGTGAATTCAAGGCCACCCTGAGGCTACATAGTGAATTCTAGCTCAGCCTGGGCTAGAGTGAGACCTTATCTCAAAAAAACAAAAAAAAAAAAAATTTGCTTAGTGAAGATGTCAGTTTTTGTACATATACTGTTCATTATAGAAAGTGGATGTTGGGACATGTCATGGACTAAGAACCAGTTATCACAACAAACTGATGCCTAGCCTACATTCAATTACCCAATGCACAGTGCTATGTTAGCTCTAGGCAAGTTCTTCCATCCCTTGGGCAAAGCAAGAGTTAAGATGACAAACACAAGTTAAAAGAGGTTATGTGTTCTTTTCTGTTCATCTATTAGAAAGGGGGAGGCAGAGTATCTGCTGTTCTAACTCCAGAGAACCTTCTCCAAAATTCATGAATGGACTGTGATTATACAATTATGTATATCCATGCTTCATCTCTCAGACACTTGTTTGTAGATGGGAATTTAACCCTGGGTCTTGCACATGCTACCCACATGCTCTATTGCTGAGCTATACCTCCAGCTCTCTCATATTTGCTTAGCATCTTATTATGCAAGGAATTGTGTAGGACTATGGTCCTAAGGAATTTATTCTTTTATATTTTTTTTCCTGAGGTAGGGTCTCACTCTATCCCAGGCTGACCTGGAACTCTGTTGTCCCAGGCTGGTCTCTAACTCAACAATCCTTCTACCTCAGCCTGTGGAGAGCTGGGATTGAAAGTATGCACCACCAAGTACCCATATGCTGGGACTAAAGGTGTGCACCACCATGCCCTGCCCCCAGTGCTGGGATTAAAGGTGGGCACCATCATGCCCCCAAGTGCTGGGAGATACCTGTGCCCTAAGGAGCTTAATCTTTTTTTTAAAAATTTTTTTAAATTAATTTATTTATTTTAGAGAGAGGCAGATAGAGAATGAGCACAGCAGTGCTTCTGGCCACTGCAAATGAATTCCAGACAACCTGGGTCCTTAGGCTTTGTAGGCAAGTGCCTCAACCACTAAGCCATCTCTCCAGTCCAGAAACTTACTCCTGAGTGAACAATTTAGTATAGACACTGTAGGATATAAGTAAGTATGGAGAGAGGACTAACTCTGCTCAGAGCACTTAACTTTTTGGATATTTTTCTCCTTTGTTAACCAGGATTTTATTGTTATAGTCACAAGAAATTTGGGTGCTCATTGTGACAAACTTAGAAACTTTGCTTGGGTTTCTATAAATGGAAGCATTTGTTTGGTAGACATATTAGACTCTGAAGTTGGGCTAATTAAAAATAGGCTGAATTTCTCAGGGTTTTATTTATTTTAAACACTCAAAGTGTTCTTGTTTAGAATATTTTACTGACCTGAGTTGAATATCCAAATCAAGTCACCTTAGAGCTTTTGTGTCCCCAACCTTTTGATTCAACGTTTGCCTCTCTAGTGGGCCTTGCGTCTCCTCAATATTCTTGCCTCATGTGGCAGATGTGGTGTTTTCCAGTTGCTTGGAGGGGGAGGTTTGGGATGACAGCAGTATTTTTGCAATATCTCTAAATACAAAGTAAATCATGCTAGATCTCCACTGCAGTACTCCAGGCTGCAGAGGCAGATTCAGTATTACTTCACCAGAGATCTTCACAAGGGGATGTAATCACTGAGGGGAATTTAACCCAACACGAAGCACAAACACAGTGATTTCCCAACCCATCAATCTTTTGGGAGCAGCAATGTTATATATTTTTAAAAAGAATTCTCATAGAGATCATGTAAAGCAATAGTATTTTTTAAAAAATATTTTTATGGGGCTGGAGAGATAGCTTATCAGGTGTTTGTCTGTGAAGCCAAAGGACCTAAATTCGATTCCCCTGGACCCACGTAAGCCAGATGCACAAGGGGCATCTGGAGTTAGTTTGCAGTGGCTATAGGCCCTGGTGTGCCCATTCTCTCTCTGCCTGTCTCTCTTCTCTCTCTCTCTCTCTCTGCTTGCAAATAAATAAAGAAAAATTTAAAAATTATTAAAATATAAATAAAATATATTTTTGTTGCCAGGCATGGTGACACACACCTTTAGTCCCAGCACTTGGGAAGGTAGGAGGATCACTGTAAGTTTGAGGCCAACCTGAGCCTACATGGTGAGTTCCATTTCAGCGTAGCCTAGAACTTCAAAAAAAACCCCAAATTTTATTTACTTATGAAAGTGTATTAGTCAGGGTTCTCTAGAGGAACAGAACGGATAGAATGAATTGTATTAAAAGGAAATTTATTGGATTAGCTTACAACAGTTCAACAATAGCAGGTTGTAGGCCCGAGAGTCAAGGAACCCAATAGCTGCTCAGTCCATGAGGCTGGATGCTTCAGCAGTCCTGATCTGGCACTGAAGGCCTGCTCTTCAGTCCTCACTGGAAAGCAGCAAGCAGCAAGCAGAGAACAGCGAGCTGCACCAGCACCAGCAGCTAGGTGGGAGGAGAGAGAGCCTTTCTTTCCAGAGCTTCTTTTTATAACCCAGCCCCCTCCTCCGAGAGGGGCCGCCCACTCTGGGGGAAGGGCTCACCCTGGGGGAAGGATTCTTCCTAGAGGCAACCTCAGAGACACACTTATGAGGAATGTCTGTGGATTCCTAAACAAATCAAGTTGACACAAATTTAACCATCACAAGTCCACCCCTTGTCAACTTGAAACCAAACCATATCTCCTTACATCATACTTAATTTCCAAATGAAGACAGTAACAAGGTCATAATTCTGCCTAACATGATATAACTATCCCTCGTACAACCGGAAATGCACAATCATCCCCTCCCCCACACACACAAAGCAAGTTCCTTGAGGAAGGCTTAGTCTCATATAATAAGTCAAATATAAATTCAACAGTGGTTAACTAGCAATATGATCTTAATCAGTATTAATTACCTAATAGAGAAATAGAGGAAGAACAAAAGTATCTTAATATTGGTATAGATATGTACAAACACTCTTAACAAGGTAAAACAGAAACACTCATGGCAATTACAGTCCATTTTTTTGTAACTGGTCCCATGGCCTTAGCTGGTATTTGTTACTGCCTTCTTCTACTACTCATTCAGTATTTCCTCCACCTTCAGCAAGCACCTCAGCAGGTCTTGGTTCTTCACCTGGAGGGGTGACCCATACCTTCATTCCTGAAGGATCTGGGCCATTTATCACACTGCCTTGAGTTGGCTGTTGCAGTTGTCCGTTGACTGTGATAACAGGGCATGGTAACACCAAGAGATGCCCTAGAGAATCTCCGGCACTCCAGACATACTCTTCCTTACCTCCATTGTGGAGGAGCAGTCCAATTTCCCCTGGTAGTCTGGATCAATCACCCCTGCTAACACTGTAACTCCTTTCTCAGCCTGTGTACTCAAGGGCATCAGGAGCCCAAAGTGGCCAGGGGGAAATCTTAGCTTCCAGTTCAATGGAATGTTCTTTGTGCCTCCTGGTGAAAGCACTTCCCCCTCTTGAACCAAGACCTTTAGGCCAGCAGAGCGTAAGGTTGTGGGTACAGGAAGCAAAATTTTGGCTAATGGGTCACTTGGGGTGATGGTAAGTGGTACCATTCCCATTTCCACCCCTTGATTCCTGAACCCGTGAATCCCGGCTATAGGAGAAACAGCACCATATATAGGATGCTGATTCAGAGCATATACAGCCTGCTGGAGGACACGCCCCCAGCCCTCCAAGCTATTGCCACCTAGTTGGCACTGCAGCTATTTCTTTAAAAGGCCATTCCACCGCTCTATCAAGCCAGCTGCTTCAGGGTGGTGGGACACATGGTAAGACCAGTGAATTCCATGATCATGAATCCACTGCTGTACTTCCTTGGCTGTGAAGTGAGTTCCTTGGTCAGAAGCAATGCTGTGTGGAATTCCATGACAGTGGATAAGGCATTCTGTAAGCCCATGGATGGTAGTTTTGGCAGAAGTATTACGTGCAGGAAAAGCAAATGCATACCCAGAATAAGTGTCTATTCCTGTAAGGACAAAACGCTGCCCTTTCCATGATGGAAGAGGTCCAATATAGTCAACTTGCAACCAAGTTGCTGGCTGGTCACCATGTGGAATGCTACCTTATCGGGGCTCAGAGTTGGTCTCTGCTGCTGGCAGATTTGGCACTCAGCAGCAGCCATAGCCAGGTCAGCCTTAGTTAGTGGAAGTCCATGTTGTTGGGCCTATGCATAACTTGCATCCCTGCCACCATGGCCACTTTGTTCATGGGCCCATTGGGCAATGACAGGGGTGGCTGAGGAAAGAGGTTGACCACTGTCCACAGAATGGGTCAGCTTATCTACTTGATTATTAAAGTCCTCCTCTAATGAGGTCACCTTCTGATGAGCATTAACATGGGACACAAGTATCTTTATATCCTTTGCCCATTCAGAAATCTCTATCCACATACACCTTCCCCAAATGTCCTCACCAATTTTCCAATCATGCTTCTTCCAAGTCCTGGACCATCCTGCCAGACCATTGGCCACAGCCCATGAATCAGTGTATAACCGCACATCTAGCCATTTTTTCTTCCAAGCAAAATGCACAACCATGTGTCCTGCCCGTAGTTCTGCCCATTGTGAAGACTTCCCTTCACCACAGTCCTTCAGAGTTGTCTCAGAAAGGGGCTGTAATGCTGCAGCTGTCCACTTCTGGGAGGTGCCCGCATAATGTGCTGAACCATCTGTAAACCATGCCCTGGTCTTCTCCTCTTCAGTCAACTGATCATAGGGCACACCCCATGATGCCATAGGTGCATGCTTAGGGACAGAAGGCATTGAAACAGGAGTAGCAACCATAGGCATTTGGGCAACTTCCTCATGTAACTTACTTGTGCCTTCAGGGCCTGCTTGAGCCTGATCACGGATATACCACTTCCACTTGATGATGGACTGCTGCTGTGCACATCCAACTTTATGGCCTGGTGGGTCAGATAACACCCAGCTCATAATGGGCAGCTCAGGTCGCATAATAACTTGATGGCCCATTGTCAAGCGTTCAGTTTCTACTAAGGCCCAATAGCAGACTAAGAGCTGTCTCTCAAAGGGAGGATAATTGCCTGCAGATGATGGTAGGGCCTTGCTCCAGAATCCCAAGGGCCTCCGCTGTGATTCACCTGTGGGGGCCTGCCAAATGAAAGAGAGAGGAGAGAGAGAAAGAGAGAGAGAGAGAGAGAAAACAAGAGAGAGAAAACAAGAGAGAGAGAGAATGGGTGCATCAGGGCTTCTTGGCATTGCAAAGGAACTTCAGCTTCATGCATCACTTTGTGTGTCTGGCATTATGTGTGTACTGGGGCATTGAAACCAGGCCAGCAGGCTTTGCAAGTAAGTGCCTTTAACACTGACCATCTCCTCAGCCCCAAACAATAGTATTTTTGAACAACATTTTTATGCAGCTACATAGGACCAGAAGTAGACAGCTGAAAGTAAAGGGAGTAGTCCCTATTTTGTTAGAATAAAGGAAAATGTTGATGCATTTTCAGAACCCAGCTTAATCCCATGACAGTTTCTCTGGCTCTTAGATTGCCCAAGACCATCCTTGGCTTTCAGATCTCACAGCCTTTGCACACTTCATCACTCTATCATTTCAACAGTAGCTGCAGTTAGGTTTTGGTAACTGCTTCAGCCCTGTGCTGTTTGATAAGGCTTCTTACCTTTTCCACTTGTGATCCCTTTTCACCTGCATGACTTTGTGTATAAAGATACACAAAAGAGGCTGAAGAGATGACTCTGAGGTTAAAGTGCTTGCTTGCAAAGCCTAACCATCTGAGTTCAATTCTCCAGCACCCACATAAAGCCAGATGCACAAAGTAGTGCATGCATCTGGAGTTTATTTGCAGTGGCTGGAGGCCCTGGCTCCTGTTCTGTTTCTCTTCTCTTTCTACTTTCAAATAAATAAATAAATAAATAAATAAATAAATAAATAAATAAATTTTAAAGGTACACAAAATGATATACAATTCAAATATTTATTCATAATAAATCATAAGGGAATTTATTTTAAAACCATTCTTTGGCATACATATAATTTTACCATTTATTAAAAATTAAAGCAAATTTGCATACTAATGAGATGTATAAATGTGTTTATTTTACATAAAGAATTAATTTTGGCTGAATATTTGATACTGCAAAGCCGGGCGTGGTGGCGCACGCCTTTAATCCCAGCACTCGGGAGGCAGAGGTAGGAGGATCACTGAGAGTTCGAGGCCACCCTGAGACTACATAGTTAATTCCAGGTCAGCCTGGACCAGAGCGAAACCCTACCTCGAAAAAAAAAAAAAAAAAAAAAAAAAAAAAAAAAAAAATTTGATACTGCAGAATGGTCACATCTTTAATGATTTTCAGAATTGATCGATATTTTGATTTTATAATCATCAGTGTCTTTATGTACTTTGTATAAATGCATGTGTACAAGATGGCATAAGGGTCTTCAGAGACATTTCAGAAATTGTTGGAAATTCTATCCTAAACCCAAGACAAATTCATTGATTATTAATTTTTTAATGGGAGGAATAGGTTTATTTCAGCTTACAGATCCAGGGGAAGTTTCATCAATGGCAGAAGCTGCTTACTTCCATATATCCAAGTGGAGAGAAACTGATGATTTTTTTTTTAATGAAATGCAAGTCATCAACTCAAAGAATTTTTTTTCTTTTTCTTTTCTGCTTCTTTTTTTGTTTTGTTTGTGGTTGTTTTGGTTTTATTATGTAGGATCTCATTCTAGTCCAGGCTGACCTGGAATTTACTATGTAATCTCAGGGTGGCCTTGAACTCACAGAGATCCTCCTACCTCAGCCTCCCAAGTACTGGAATTAAAGGTGTGCACCCCTATGCCTGGCACTTTTTTTTCTTTTTTCTTTATTTTTTTAAGTTTTTCAAGATAGTGTCTTGCTCTAGCCCAAGT
Source organism: Orientallactaga sibirica (assembly GCA_036365145.1). NCBI lineage: Eukaryota > Metazoa > Chordata > Mammalia > Rodentia > Dipodidae > Orientallactaga > Orientallactaga sibirica. The sequence continues at coordinate 1,466,295 of JAEOAD010001317.1, forward strand.
TGACCTGGAATTCACTATGTAGTCTCAGATTGGCCTCACACTTACAGCGATCCTCCTACCTCTATCTGCTGAGTGCTGGGATTAAAGACATGTGCCACCACATCTGGATTTTTCATTTTTTTAATTGAGAACTTTATTGCATGAACATATTGGAAATGGGTCACATTCCCATTGGGTTATACTTTTATATTCCCTCTCCTCTGCCCTCATTCCAGTGAAGGCACTTCTCATTGGGGTTATCAGTACTCACTGTGGGCTCATGAATGCACTGGTCAGTCTCTGTGGAGGAGACAATGCCTCAGAATTCACCTTCCCATCCTGTGTATCTTACATTCTTTCCACACACTACCTTGAGCAATGTTCTCTGAGCTTTAGAGGGTATGTTATAAATCTATTTTAGTGTTGAGCTCTCAGCAGCCTCTGATTTTCTGCTGTGATGAGTTTTGAGTCTCCTCAGTGTCTACTGCCATGTCCCTGGAGGAGGTTCTCAAGCTAGCAGTGAGAGCAGCACTCATGTTTAATCTGCCACTTCTTCTGTAATGTCAAACAGTAATTTTTAAAACCATACATTTTGACACAATATAATCCCAAAGATATACTGACTTGATATAGTATTAATAACAGTAGTGTTTGTTTTTTCATAATTATGCCAGTTTCTATAAGAAACTGTTCCTATAAGAGCAGAAGATTTTGTATATACAACAACACTACAACTCACAGCATAAAGCAGCCTAGAATCTGAACAGACATTCCAGGCATAATGTATTTGCATTGCATGATGTGACAGTATGTGCAGTGCAAAGGACACATGTGTGTTGAGAACTAAGGTTAGAACCTGGGTCCCTCAAAAGTAAATAACTTGGGCTGGAGCGATGACTTAGCAGTTAAGGGACTTGCCTACAAAGCCCAAGAACTCATGTTCGAATCTTCAGGTTCCACATAAGCCAGACGCACAGTGATGCAAGCACACAATGTCGCACATGTGCACAAGGGGGCACACGTGTTTGGAGTTCATTTGCAGCCACTGAAGATCCTGGCATGCCCATTCGCTCTGTTCCTCTCTGCCTCTTTTTCTCTCTCTCTCTCTCAAAAAAGATAAATAACTCATCCAAGGTCAGGTTACTGTTTAGTAAAACTCAGAACCTGAGACCATTTGCTTTAGCTTTAAAGAAGTATTTGGTTATGAAGCGAGCATGGTAACATATGCCTATATCCAGCTACTCATGAGGATCAGTTCTGGCCAAAAGTTCACAGCCAACCTGGGCAACACAGGAAGACCATATGCTCACACAACACACACACACACACACACACACACAATTATACATGTGTGTATACACATATATAGCTTGTTTTAAAGTTAGGAGTTCCATGTTTTAAGTATTTTGACAGGTCTCACTTTGATGACTGATTCAGCCCCTGTGTAAGCAGACTTGTTTCTACATGCATGGGCCATAAATATCAAAAGACTAAACTGGAGTGTATGCAGAAGAAAACTAACTGAGGTAGAATTCCCATGCATTCAAGGAAATACAGATGTGAGAAGCTGGGTGAGAGAGAGGAAGAGAGAGAAGCCAGCACGTTGTTCTTCTGATAGTTAATTCCTAGGCTTCAAAGTCATTTAGAGCCCACTCTCCTGGCCTTTCTTTTCCCAGAAGTGGTGTTGATGTTTCTGTCTTCTGTCTGCTCTCCCTCGAGGCCACTTTGATTGGAGATCTCATTTAATTCTCCATCTCCAGCTGGGAGCCTTCTTGAGTTCTGTTTTTCCTCCAAGGTCTGTAAGGAGACTGCTTGTTCGTTTCTAGACATCCAGTCTTGGATGTGATCAGAATTAAGCACACCGCCTGGGCTTCCCTTCTCTGTAGTTCCCCTTGCTTTTCTCTGTTGGTCTATTTTTCTAACCATCGCTGCTCCATCCACAACTTTCTTGTGCTGTTAGTTAGAAGCAGTGAGTTCTGGACACTGGTTCTCCAGAGTGTGTGATTTATAAGTGAACTCTTTTCCTTTTGGCCAAACACCTTGATGAAGTGCGAACCCAGCAGCTGCATTTTCCCTTCCCTTTTCTTTCCATTTCTAACCACATGTAGTTGGCTTAACCAAAAGGTCTGGCATTGAGCATTGAACTATGCTAGAACTCTAAGTTTTGGATAGTTTGTTTACAGATGCAAGAGTCACAAGATACTTGTGTTCACCCCAATTTTATATTTGCTCATTTTAGCCCATTAGGGGGCCACCTAGCCGACTCAAGCATCCAGTCTTCTTTGTTGTTGTTGTTGCTTTAAAAAATATTTTATTAATGTATTTGTGAGGAGAAAGAGAGAGAAGAGAGGGAGAGAGAGTGAGAGTGAGAAAGAGAGCACACAAGGGCCTCTTGCCGCTGCATGTGCTACTTCATGCATCTGGCTTTACGTGGGATCCTGGGCTCAACCTGGGCCAGCAGGCTTTTGCATGTAGGCGCCTTTTACTGTTGAGCTATCACTCCAGCTCCCTGATTTCTTATCTGTACAGTAGGTATAAAAAGTTATTGCCTGCTTCACAGTGGTGAGGAAGTGAGTTCTCTGATATGTAAAGGCCTATGTGTATTCCAGTGAGCTTTGCTGTTTTTGTAGCAGTTTTTCCAGAATGTGATCAGTGATAGGGCTCTGAGAATAGCTGGTTTGCTGGAGCACAGGAAAGGGTTTGTTAACATCCTGGAGACATGGCAGAATGAGAGTGGAGCTAAAATGAGATACCTGAGGTTTCATAGAATGTAAGACTTGGACACTAGGCTCTGTCTCTACTTCCAAGGCAAGATTCTCTGCCCTCAGCAACGCCTTTTCCAGACACACTTGCCTTTAGACCTATGTTACTTATCTTCTGAGTTTATGTATTCTTTTTCCTTTACCAATTTACAAACTTTTTTTTTTGAGGTAGAGTTTCACTCTAGCCCAGGCTAACCTGGAATTCACTATGTATTCTCAGGGTGGCCTTGAACTCACGGCGATCCTCTACCTCTACCTCCCAAGTGCTGGGATTAAAGGCGTACACCACCACACCCAGCTTTTCAATTTACAAACTTTTTAAGGTGTAAGACTGGTTGTATGTATGAATGTCTCTTATCCCTCAGTGATAGGACATGACAGTGATTTATAGTAGGTAGGCATTGGAAATATATGGTATTTATGCAAAGCCAAAGGATCCAGGTTCGACTCTCCAGGGCCCTTGTAAAGCCAAATGCACAAGGTGGCACAAATGCTTAGAGTTTGTTTGCTAGAGGCCCTGGTACACCCATCTTCCCTCTCTCTGCTCTTTCTTGCTTTCTCCTAAATAAATAAATAATAAATAAAAATATTTATTTAAAAGTTGGAGAGAAAAGAGTTTTTTTTTATTATTCTTTGAAAGTCTTTATTTTAAACAAAATTATAAATGAACATATATTAAAAAGTTAGCCAGGTGTGGTGGTGCACATCTTTAATCCTAGCACTTGGGAAATAGAGATAGGAGGATCGCTATGAATTTAAGGCCAACCTGAGACTACATAGTGAATTCCAGGTCAGCCTGAGCTAGAGTGAGACCCTACCTAAAAAAACCAAAACAACAACAACAAAAAAGTTAAATAATGGGGCTGGAGAGATTGTTCAGTGGATAAAGTGTTTGCCGTGTAAGCCTGAGGACTAGTGCTGGGGAGATGAAGACAGGAGAATGCCTAGGTCTTGCTAGCCAGCTAGTCAGGCTGAATTGGTGAACTCTTGTCTTCACCAAGAGACCAGGTATCTTGCTGGTAGGGAACAACTGAGGAAGATACACCCATCATTGACCCCTGATCTCTATATACATGTGGACACACACATGCAATACACCCCCACATGTATAAACATGCATATACACATCCACACACACACTCACCCACATATACATGAAAAAAATTGCTGGGCCGGGTGTGGTGGCGCACACCTTTAATTCCAGCACTCGGGAGGCAGAGGTAGGAGGATTGCCATGAGTTTAAGGCCACCCTGAGACTACATAGTGAATTCCAGGTCAGCCTGAGCTAGAGCGAAACCCTACCTGGAAAAAAAAAAATTGCTGGGCATGGTAGCGCACACCTTCAATCTCAGCACTCAGGATGCAGAAGTAGGAGGATCACCATGAGTTTGAGGGCAGCTGAGACTACATAGTGAATTCTAGGTCAGCCTGGGCTGGAATGAGACCTTACTTTGAAAATCAAAAACAAACAACAACAACAAAAAGTTAACTAAAGCCGGGCATGGTGGCTCACGCCTTTAATCCCAGCACTTGGGAGGCAGAGGTAGGTGGATCGCCATGAGTTTGAGGCCAGCCTGAGACTACAGAGTGAATTCCAGGTTAGCCTGAGCTAGAGTGAGACCCTACCTCAAAAAAACAAGACACAAACAAAAAAAAGTTAACTAGAGGTAAAAGGGTATAACCATACATTCATTGTAGGCCACTCCTGAGAAGCAACTACTTCATAACTCATTAACTACTCCTTCCACCACATCTTTTGGTATTGTCATTCATGTATATAAATGAATATACATGTTATATGTATATATATATGCAAAGTCATATATATGCATGGATCGTCCCTTATTCAAAATGCTTATTTCTGATTTCAATTTTTGCAGATTTTTGGAATACTTATATACACCTCATGAGATGCTTTGTAGATAGGATGCAAGTCAAAAGTCAACATTCACTTATCTTTCATATATGCCTTATATAAAGAGCCTGAAGGATTTTTTTTTTTGTACAGTATTTTTAGTACACTAATGTTTTGATTGCAGCTCATCACCTGAAGTCAGATGTGGTCCTAAGGTATCACGTAGGCTGTAACCTTGCAATATGTTCCAGGTTTTGAGTGAATGAGTATGTATGTATATATGTATGTATGCATGTGGTGCCTGGGATTGAACTCAAGGCTTTGCAAGTGATAAACAAATGTTCTACCCTGAGGTACTGTGGTGGTTTGATTCAGGTGTCCCCATAAACTTAGGTGTTCTGAATGCTAAGTTTCCAGCTGCTGGAGATTTGGGAATTAACACCTCCTGGAGGCAGTGTATTGTTGGGGGAGGCTTGTGAGTGTTATAGCCAGTGTCCCCTTGCCAGTGTTTGGCATACTCTCCTGTTGCTATTGTCCACTTTATGTTGGCCAAGAGGGTGATGTCCACCCTCTGTTCATGCCATTGTTTTCCCCTGCCATTGTGGAGCTTCCCCTTGAGTCTGTAAGCCAAAATAAACCCTTTTTTCCCAAGAGTTGCTTTTGGTTGGGTGATTTCTGCCAGCAATGTGAACCTGACTGCAACAGGTACATCCCTAGCCTCACATATTATATTTGATATTTTAGGGTTACAGACACTCAATCTGTTTCTCTTGACTCACCAATTTTATCTATTACTTACTAACTTAGGATGAAGTTTTAGCAAGCTCCCTTTTCATTCCTCTTTCCTCTTCAGATAATCCCAATATTGTCATATGTTAAAATTTGGTAAACTTGATTGGCAGTGTTTTTTATATCTTTTGTTGCTTAAGAAGTCCTTACAGATCTTAGTGACTTAAAACAACTACAGTCCTAATTCTCTTTAGCTCTGTTTTGACTGAGACAGGGTCTCCCTATGAGGTAGGCTCAGGCTGGTCTTGAACTCACTATGTAAGTCCAGACTAAACCTTGAACTCGCAATATTTCTACCTAAGTCTTCCAAGTACTGGGGGTTACAGGCCTGTACCACCACACCCAGCCTGTAGCCATATTTTAAAACTTCCACAATGGATTTTTCCATTATGATCTGTAGCAGACAGCTTTAAGTTCACTGAGATGAACTTCCAGACCAGGCACAGTTATGGAGGAAGTGATTTATTGAAGCTTACAGATCCAGGGGAAGTTTCATAACGGCAGAAGAAGTTTGCCCCCTCTTAAAGGAGCAAGCAGAAAGAGAGAAAGCCAAAAGCCACACAGCACAGCACACTTTAGGAACTCCAACTAGGCACACTTTGCATATCTTTAGATTGAAATCCTAAACCCACCACCACACTTTAAGATCCACCCAGTGTCACTGCCTCCAGCTAGGTGGCTGCAGATGCAAACTACAAACTAATAAAACACTAAATATATTGGGGGCCATCTATTCAAACTACCACATGATCCAGGAAATCTAGTATTCTATACATTTTTTTTCTTCTGTTTTTCAAGGTTGGGTTTTGTTCTAGCCCAGGCTGACCTGGAAGTCACTGTGTGGTCTCAGGGTGACCTCAAACTCATTGTGATGGTCTTACCTCAGCATTACTTGTCTTCATAGGGTTTTTTCTTGTTTGTCCTTTGCTTTGTGGTCTTAGAATCTCTGGCTGTGTCTTACCATAGCCCTGTAGTTTTCCACATGGTCAAACCTGTTAGGTAATCTGACAGTAATGTTTATTTCCCTGTAGATGTTCTTCCTGCATTTCTCTGCCCTCTAGCCCTCTTGCACAGCTTCCATCCTAAATTACTTTCTGCCATCATTATGAGAACCTCACTCTTCTTGGGTTAAATACCTTACTTCCTGGGTCATATGCCTTCTTTTCTGGCTAATCCCATGTCGTGGTGAAATGTATCCTCCAGCAACTTCTTTTCTTTTTATTTGTAAGTGTATATGTATGATGTATATGTTGCATGTTTGCCTGTGTGTGGGCATACATGTGTATGTGTGTGCATATGCATGTAGAGGCCAGAGGTCAATGTATATTTCCACCTTTTCATTATTATCATTATTATTAATTATTATTAGTGTATAACATGTGTATGTAGAGGCCAGAGGTCAACATGTCTTTCCATCTTATTTTTTATTACGTGTGTGTACATGATAAGGCTTGCATGTGTATATATGTGCTATGTTTCATGGGTAGAACTATGAGGACAACCTCAGGGTTTTTGTCCTCTCCTTCCACTCTGTCTGAATCAGGCTTTCCCATGTTTTGTTTTTGCTTTTTTGTGTGCACTAGTCTCGCTGACACATCCAGCTTCAGAATTCCCCTGGCTCAACCTCTCATTGCTGTAGGAGCATTGGGATCACAAGTGCATGCACCATTGTGTGTCTGGTTTTATGTGGATACTGGAGAATTGAACTTGGGTTGGCAGCTTTGCAAGTAATTGCCTTTACCTGTTGAGCCATCACCTCAGACCCTTCACCTTATTTTTTTTTAAGTTGTTTTTTTTTTTAATTTTTAGAGAGAGACACAGAGAGAGACAGAGAGAGATTGAGGGAGAGGGAGACACATAGAGAATGGGCGCGCCAGCAGTCTCTCAGCTGCTGTGAATGAAATCCAGATGTGTGCGCCCCCTTGTGGTCAAGTGCAGCATTGCACCCTTGCGTCACTTTGCATCTGGCTAAACGTGGGACCTGGAGATTGGAACCGCTGGAGATTGGAACCAGCGTTCTTAGGCTTAGTAGGCAGGCGCCTTAACAGCTAAGCCATCTCTCCAGCCCCCTTCACCTTATTTTTTGAGACAGGATCTCTCTCTCACTGATTTTTCCTTCTGTTTTCCAAAATGCTGATGAAAAGTCAACGTTGGTTGATTTGTGATCCTTTGTATTAACCTGGTTTTTCTTTCTGGAAGTCTTGAGGATTTTCTCTTTACTCTTGGTTCTTGGACTTTGGATCTGGATCTTGTTCACTTCTTCATTGTTCTTGCCATTGACTTGTCACATAAAGTGTCTTTATGTGACACTTTCTTGGGGTTAGTACTTTCTAGGATGAATCAATTAAAGAAAAGAAAGATCTTCTCTCTGAGTAGACTAGTTAGGAAAGGAACTCTCCTTCCTTGGCATTGGTGCAGCTGAGTATAGGATATGGTGAGCAGAGCTTGTCTGATTGTGGCCCCTCCATTGCCATTTTTCTGGTTAAGCATCAAGTGTACTTCCCCTGCAGTAAACACTGACTGCACACTAATGACTACAGTGCACACAGGTTAGGCACTTGAAATAGGCCTTGCCAATCTGAAACTTCATTTTATTCTGTATTTTGTCTTTTATAATGCCCTTATCATTTTTTTCCTCTTTTCTCTTTTTGGAACCCTATTTCTTAGATTTAGACCTATAATTATATTACTAACTTTATTGTCTCTTCTAATTCTTTTGTTTTTTTGTTCTTAAGTTCAATTCTCAAACTAAATTTTCAAGTAAAAATTTAATTTTAACCTGCATAGAGGGCTTAGCAGTTAAGGAGTTTGCCTGTGAAGCCAAAGAACCCAGGTTCAATTCCTCAGGACACACGTGAGCCAGATGCATGAGGTAGTGCATGCATCTGGAGTTTGTTTATGGTGGCTGAGGCCTTGGCATGCCCATTCACTCTCTCTTTCTATCTCTCTCTCACTTCAGCCTCTGGAGTTCTAGGATTAAAGGCATGTGCCACTACCACACCTGGCTCTCTCCTATTTTTACTATTTCTTTCATCTACTGCTTTTGGGTTTGGCTTGCTCTTGTTTTTCATAATAATTATTATTTTTTAAAAGAAGCCTGTCATTTATTCATCACTGGACAATGCTATAATGTTCTCCTGTAGTAGGAGACATTCCTATTAGTAAGACATTTTTTTCAGTCATAATACAGAACAAATATCTTATAAAGTAACTTGGGAGATTAGTAAACTAGACTTGAAGCCCTTTGGTTTACCAACAGGAATCTTATTCTTAAATGGACACATAACTCATGAATCCGTAAGACAGGAAAGTCTAACTTTTGGACACCATGACATTATGTGATCCACAAATGCATTAGGCCACACTCACAGCTATCCAGGGATGCATACAGCCTGCAGTGGACATGCCTGCCCTAAAAGCTACTAAAAGGAAGTTTTCAAACACTGAGAACTTTCCTATCAACTCTGTTATTCTTTCTGTTTTAAACTCTTTAATTTCCAACAAATGCTGAAGTCGCATTACTTGCCATGATTAGCTTTCTGTGAACTGTTTATGTGTACATATCAGTGTCAACCAAATAAAAACAATAAAACCATATACTAGGCAAAGACATTTATTAATGTTTCAAACTTTATTCCCAGGCTTCTACAGCTTAATTAGCTGCAAAGAATAAATTGTGTATAAGCAAAAACTGAAAAGAGCTGCAGTGTCCAAGGGGCTTCAGCTTAAAAATATTAGAGATCTAGATTTTATCAGATCCATAAACAAAAGAATCTTAAAAAGCAGTCATAATATAAAACAACAGCTCCCAATAACCCCTTCAAGTGTTTCTTCTTCAGAAGTTGCCTCAGTTGTTTGCCTCATTCTTAGAAGCCTCATCAAAATTCTCCACAAGATCTGGAACTTCATCATCATCATCATCCTCTCCAGTAGCAAGTGGTTCTTTTCCATCCACAGGTTGTTTGGGCAGAGCTTCATCCAGTCTCCTTAAACTAGTCAGACTGTCTGCACCAAGCTGCTTTAGGATGCTGGGAAGCATTTTTGTCAGCTGCTTTGTCTCAGCATGGCCTGTAACGGTGAAAGTGTTTGCTGCCAGAAGCGCCTGGACTTTAGGGTTGTTAAAGTTCCTTAGTTTGTAAACATATTCACCTCTTCAATACCAGAGATATTGTTTACCCCTAACTTCTTTAAGAAGAACTGAAGTTTCTTATCATCTGCTGTAGCTGTTCTATGAACCACCAATGGTGGGTTCCTTTCCCACCAATGCATACTTGTGCCTGCAGTTTGGCCAGTTTCTCCTGGTTCATAATAGTTTCTTTCATCTTGTCGGAGTGGAAATGGAGCCATGCGGGGCACGGAGGGTGGATGCTCAAGGGAGGGGGTCTCAGGCCCACCAGCTCACGGATAGGTGCACACACGCGGGGACGCAAGATGGCAGCTAGAGCTGTTTTTCATAATTATTAATTTGAGATCTCTCTGATTTTTTTTTTTTGAGAGAGAGAGAAAGAAAGAGGCAGAGAGAGAGAATGGTCGCCCCAGGGCCATTTCAGCCACTGTGAGTGAACTCCAGATGCATGCGCCCCCTTGTGGGCAAGCACAGCATTGTGCGCTTGCGTCACTTTTGCATCTGGCTAAACGTGGGACCTGGAGACTAGAACAGGTGTTCTTAGGCTTGGCAGGCAGGTGCCTTAACTGCCAACCCATCTCTCAAGCCCTCTCTGATTTTTTTAATGTGTAGGTAGAGGTCAGAGGTCAATGTTGGGTGTCCTCCTCAGGTACTTTCCTCCTCCTCTTCCTTTTGTTTCTGCCCCAATCAGTGCTGGGGTTACTGGCATGCATGCCCATGCCTGGCTTTTTACCAGGGTGCTGGGGATAGAACTCAGGTCCTCATGCTTGTTCAAGTCCTCTTATATACTGGGTCATCTCCTCAACCCCTCTCTGAATTTTTTAATCTAAGCATTCATAGCTATAAATTTCTTTCTTTCTTTCTTTCTTTCTTTCTTTCTTTCTTTCTTTCTTTCTTTCTTTCTTTCTTTACTTCTTTATTTGCAAGCACAGAGAGAGAGATAGAAGAGAGGCAGACAGAGAGAGAATGGGCACACCAGGGCCTCTAGCCACTGCAAACGAACTCCAGATGCATGTGCCCCTTGTGCATCTGGCTTACGTGGGACCTGGAGAATTGAACCTGGGTCCTTAGGCTTCACAGGCAAACACCTTAACTCCTAAGCCATTTCTCCAGCCCCCATAGCTATAAATTTATGCTTAGAACTGTGTTAGTTGTATTCCAGAGATTCTGGTAAATTATGCTTTCATTTTTATTTGTGTCTAGGAATTTCTAAATCTATTTCCTGATTTCGTCAATGAACCACCGGTCATTCAAGAATTTATTATTCATAAAACACAACAAAACTATTGTTCAGTGTGGTAGTTTGAATATATGTCCCCCAATGTATTCAGTGTTTTATTAGTTTATAGTTTACATCTGCAATCACCTTGCTAGAGGCAATGTCACTGGGAGGCCAGTCTTAAGGTGTGGTGATGGTTTGAGATTCCATTGTAAAGATATGCACAGTGTGCCCAGTAGGAATTCCTGAAGTGTGCTGTGGCTTTTGGCTGTAGTTTTTGCTCTGTGTGCAGTGTGCCTGGTTGGCTTCTCTCTCTCTGCTTGGTCCTGTGAGAGCAGACCACTTCTCCTGCCGTTATGGAACTTCCCCTGGATCTGTAAGCTTCAATAAATAATATTCCTTTCTCCATAACTGTGCCTGTTCTGGAAGTTCATCTCAGTGAACCTGAAGCTGTCTGCTACATTCAGTGTCAGTGTATTTGTATAGTTTTCATAATTCATCTGCTATTAATTTCTAATCTTATTGTGCTATGATCTGATAAGATACAATGGATTATTTTGATTCTTTTGGCATGCAATGTGATGTTCATCTGAAGAATTTTAGAGAAAATTCCATGGGCTGCTGAGAAGATTGTGTCTTCTGTTATCTGTTAGATTGAGTAGTCTGAAGCTATCTCTATCTCTTTTAAAAAATATTTTGTTTATTTATTTATTTGAGATAGAGGGGGAAAGTGGCCAATAGAGAGCGAGAATGGGCACTCCAGGTCCTCCAGCCACTACAAACAAACTCCAGATTCATGAGCCCCCTTGTGCATCTGGCTTACGTGGGTCCTGGGGAATAGAACCGAGGTCTTTAGGCTTCGCAAGCAAATGCCTTAACCGCTAAGCCATTTCCCCAGCCCTGTAGCTATCTCTTAATTCCATTTGATCTATGATGTAGTTTAACTCTGAAGTTTCTTTGTTGATTTTTAGTTTGGATGACCTATCTATTGATGAGGGTGGGTATTGTATTAATTTTCCTTGGTAGACATGAACATTTATTCACCCCCACAAAGTCTGTCTCAGTGAACCAGTGAGTTTATTGGGGTCACTTATAGGAATATGGGTGAAGGGTACTTACAGGGACATGAGTGACCCAAAGGCAGCTGTATCACTGGAAAGCCCACCCTAGCACAGGTGATGATACATGGAAGCTACATCCTTGTAGATAACTGCACAATTTGCAGGCAGCCTTGCTGGTAGGAGAATCTCTTCCCCAGCACTTGTTTACAGTTTCTACAACCTTGGGGAGGAGATTTGTGGCTTTTATAAGTTTCACTTTCTGGGACTTATTTCTAGAGTCTCATGAGTCTCCCCTCTCCTTCCAGGAGGGAATGTTTCAATTCAGAGGAACTTGGCCATGCAACAATAGCATGTAGAAGTCACCCAATTTTACCTATGTATCATTACCTATGGTCATTACTTCTTTTGTCCATTAGTTTTTGTATGAATTTAGGAGATCCAATGCTTGGTGCATATAAAATTATATATCTTTTTGATGGATTGTTTCATTTATAGTAGTGGTCTCCTTTATCTCTTCTGAATAATTTTGGTTGGAAGTCTACTTAACCAGATATCAGAATAGCTAGGTTGGCTTATTTCAACTTCCTTTTTTTTCAAATTAACATTCTTCTTGCAAGTATCTTTGACAGTTAGGTATGTTTCTTGGAGACCACAGGTTGGATGTTGTTTGTAAATTCAGTCACTTATTTTGTGTCTTTTAACTGGAAAGTTAAGATGATCATTCTTAGGGTTATCATTGAGCAATATTTGCTATTTCCTCTATTTTTTTCAATTTATTTATTTATTTGAGAGAGAGAGTGAAAGAGGCAGATAGAGAGAGAGAGAGAGAAAATGGGCACACCAGGGCCTCCAGCCACTGCAAACAAACTCCAGACATATGCGCCCCCTTGTGCATCTGGCTTAGTGGGTCCCAGGAAATCGAACCAAGGTCCTTAGGCTTCTCAGGCAAACACCTTAACCACTAAGCCATTTCCCCAGCCCTCTATTTTTTTTTTTTTTGAGGTAGGGTCTCACTCTAGCCTAGGCTGACCTGAAATTCGCTATGGAGTCTCAGGCTGGACTTGAACTCATGGCAATCCTCTTACCTCTGCCTCCTGAGTGCTGGGATTAAAGGTGTGCGCCACCACGCCTGGCTTCCTCTAATTTTTGTTGGTTATATTTTAGTTAGTTCAGTTGTTATTTGTTTTCTCTCTTACCTATGTGTATTAAGGCTTTTCTAGTTAACTATATTCTATGTGATGGAGTTGTTTCTATATTCCCTTGGTTCATTTATTCTTCTTGTGAAATTTATTCTTTCCTGTGCTCTCATGGTTGAGTGAATCTTTTTTCCTTATCCATGTTCTAGATTCCTTTAAGTGTATTCTATACTGCTAGCTTGGTGGCCATGAGTTCTTAATTTTTCATCAATTTTAAAAGATATCTTTGCTGGATATAGCAATGTGCTTCTTCTTCTGGGTTTTCAAGGTGGGGTCTCAATCTAGCCCAGGCTGACCTAGAGTTCATTATATAGTGTCAGATTGGCCTTGAACTCATGGCTATCCTCCTACCTCTGCCTCCCAAGTGCTGGGATTAAAGGCATGCACCACCACGCCCAGCTTGGATATAGCAATCTTAATGGTAGTTATTTACTTTTCATGGCTTGAAATATATCATTTCATGCCTTCCTGGCTTTGGGGTTCTATGGAGAGGTTTAATGTTATTCTGATACATTTGCCTTATAAAAGTGAGTTAACATTTTTCTCTTATAGACTTAATGTTATTTCTTTGTCGTGTGCTATGACATCTTAGTCATAATGTGCTGTGGAGAGATGTTTCTCTAGTCATGTTTGTTTAGGGTTCCAAGGGCCTCTTGTGTTTGGATGTCCATTTCTTTCCCAACATTTAGAAGTTTTCTATCATAATTTCATTGAATAGGTTTTCTATGTTTAACACAAATGTAAGAAGTGGAGTGAAAAAATAAAATCATAAAAAATTTCCTAAAAAACAATAATAGGGGACTTCCGGTTAAGATGGCAGCATAGGAACCACACCAAAACAGGCTGGGGGAAAAAAGCAAAAACAAACAAACAAAAAAACAGCAAAATACACTCTTCTACTAAAAAGTGAGGTGTATAGTAAATTATCAACCACAGCAGAGAAGTAGGAGAGATCCAGAGTGTCTAGAGCCCACAGAAGCAGGCAGAAGCGGCTCCAGCAGCAGCGGTGAGTTCCATGTGGTTGCAGCTGCCAGGCTCTGCCTGAGCTGCAGGACTTTAAAGCCAGGTGAGGGGATTTTTCCACTCACACCAGCCTCCTTGCAAACTCAAGAAACATGGAAGGAGGACGGCAGAGACCAATGGAGCAGCTTGTGAGGAAGAGGATCGTGTGGACGAACAGACAAACTTCAGCCACCATCCATAGCATCCCCTCCCCCACCACCAGAACAAGCGCCAGCAAGCACCAGAGACCTGGGGAAGAAAGGTCACCAACCCAGCATCCGGCACGATTAAAGCAGTGACCCACAGATGCAGCTGGCCTTCCTGAGCCCAAAACACAGCAAAGAAGGACCCAAGCAGCTGTGCAGCATAGCTGAGATCAAAACTGTCCCAAAAGGTAACTGGGTTTACACCAGGTCAGTACCCACCAAATAAGCCTGATGTATAGGCTTGCATTGGAAGGGCTAATTGTACCTTCAATGTCAGGGTAAATTATATGTTAAACCTGATGGATGGTCAGATCTGACTTTCTATAAGCTATATTTGGGGCTTCTCATTTGTTGCTTCCTGATTTATAGTGCCTTTGTTTCTTCCTCTGTCATTCATTGGGGAAGGGTCTCACTTGATCACAAGCTGACCTTGGAACCCTCTACAGACCAGAAATCTTAGCCTCCCAGTTGTCAGGATTAAGGGTGTGGGGCAATGCATCCTTAGGGACTATGACGGCGTTAAAGGATCTGTTTGTCATCATACCTACTTTTGCATAAATACTCTGTGCTGTATTTCATTGAATGGGTATGCTGTTTAGTTAAATCTTTAGAATTTGACTGTATTCTGTTCCATTCAGCCCACTTGAATACTCTTATAGCAGTCAAACCCAACACCTAGGGTCACTTTTGTGATTACTCTGAGAGTCTTAAGAGCTACATCTAGCACCTTAAGCTCCTGCCCTGAAGATTATAACATCAGATTGATTGATACATATAATTATAAATATAATTGATAATTAAATATAGTTATAAATATAATTAGAAAACCCAAGCATTAAATTAATCCAAGATGCAAAAATCTCTACATTATAATACAAGAAACACAAAAAATCAAGACAATATAAATCCACCAAAAAGTATTAATGTATCAGAAATGACCTTCAGTGAGACTGAATTAGAGAAAGATTTCAAAAGAATGATTATAAATATGTTCAAAGAACTCAAAGAGGAAATTAAAGGGTTCAAAGACCTCAAAGAGGAAATCAAAGGATTCAAAGAACACACAGGAAGCCAACTTAATGAAATAAGGAGGTCAATACTAGACATAAATAAGGAAATAGAAATAATAAAGAAAACCCAGTCAGAAATACTAGCCAATAAAGAACACAGTCAGTGAAATAAAGAACTCTGTAGAAAATCTCTCTAGTAGAATGGATGAAGGAGAGAACAGAATATCTAAACTAGAAGACCAGGTGGCAGATCTAATACAGTCCAACAAAGAGAAAGACAAACTAATAAGAAGGTATGAATGAGAATTTTGAGATATTCAGGACACTATGAAAAGATCAAACATAAGAATTCAAGGTATAGTAGAAGGAGAAGAATTTCACTCCAAAGGCATAGTAGGTGTTTTCAACAAAATCATAGAAGAAAACTTCCCCCAAATTGGGAAAGAGATGCCAATGCAGATAAAGGAAGCCTTTAGAATACCAAACAGACAAAACCTGGAAAGAACCTCTCCCCGCCATATTATAATTAAACTACCAAACATACAAACCAAAGAAAATATACTGAAAGCAGCTAGAGAAAAAGGCAAGTCACCTACAAAGGCAAGCCCATCAGAATCACAGCAGATTACTTAACACAAACTTTAAAAGCTAGAAGGTCTTGGAGTGATGCATTCCAAGTTCTGAAAGATAACAACTGTCAACCAAGGTTACTTTATTCTGCAAAGCTATCCATTCAAATAGATGGAGAAATAAGGACATTCCACAACAAAAGCAGGCTAAAGGAATATTTGAAGACAAAACAAGGTCTACAGAAAATACTTGAAAGGATTCCCCCATGCTGAAGAGAAAGAGAAGCACACATATAAGGAACCTGGAAAAAACAAACCATACTCCAATACTAGTTAATACAAGAGAGCAAAGGTAAAACTGGAAGAACTACAAGACAAGGAAAATAGCAAAAATAAATACACACCTTTCAATAATAACTATTAATAGTGATGGCCTGAATGACCCAACAAAAAGACACAGGTTTGCAGACTGTGTTAAAAAGCAGGATCCTTCAATTTGTTGCCTCCAAGAAACTCACCTTTCTACAAAGGATGGACACTATCTTAGGGTGAAAGGCTGGAAAACAGTGTTATAAGCAAATGTGCCTAGAATACAAGCAAGAGTTGCTATCCTAATATCTGACATTCAACCAACATTAGTTAGGAAAGATAGGAAGGTCAGTTTATATTGATCAAAGGAATGCTCCAACAGGAGGACATTACAATCCTAAACATATATGCACCTAACATGGGGGCTCCCAATTTCATCAAACCAACATTAGTTAGGAAAGATAGGAAGGTCAGTTTATATTGATTAAAGGAATGCTCCAACAGGAGGACATTACAATCCTAAACATATATGCACCTAACATGGGGGCTCCCAATTTCATCAAACAAATGCTATTAGAACTAAGGTCACAGATAACACCAAACACACTTGTAGTGGGTGACGTCAACACCCCACTCTCACCAATTGACAGGTCATCCTGGCAAAAATAAACAGAGATGCTTCTAGATTAAATGAGGTCATAGAACAAATGGACCTAACAGATATATATATAGGACATTTCCTCTAAATGCTGAAGAATACACATTCTTTTCAGCAGCACATGGAACACTCTCTAAAATAGACCATATATTAGGACACAAAGCAAATCTTAACAAATATAGGAAAATTGAAATAATTTCTTGCACTTTATCGGATCACAATGGGATCAAACTACAAGTCAATAACAAGAAAAGCTATAGAGCATACACAAAATCATGGAAACTAAATAATACACTACTAAATGATGAATGGGTCAACAAAGAAATCTAGAAGGAAATAAAAAAATTCATGGAGTCAAATGATAATGAGAACACAACATACCAAAACCTTTGGGACACAATGAAGGCAGTCCTAAGAGGGAAATTTAGAACTTAAGTGCCTATGTTAGGAAATTAGAAAGGTCGCAGGTAAACAATTTAATGCTGCACCTTAAGGCCTTGGAAAAAGAAGAACAATGCAAACCAACAATCAGTAGACAAGAAGATTAGGGCAGAAATTAATGAAATAGAAACCAAAAAGACAATCCAAAGAATCAATAAAACAAAGAGTTGGTTCTTTGAAAGTATAAACAAGATTGATAAACCCTTAGCAAATCTGACCAAAAGAAAGAGAGAACAGACACAAATTAATAAAATTAGAGATGGAAAAGGCACCATTACAACAGATACCACAGAAATTAAAAATCTCATAGGGACATACTATAAGAAAATATACTCCACTAAGTTGGAAAATCTGAAAGAAATGGATGATTTCCTTGATTTCTATGACCTACCTAAATTAAATCAAGATGAGATTAACAACTTAAATAGACCTATAACAAGTATGGAGATCCAAGAAGTTATAAAAAAAAATCTCCAAACTAAAAAAAGTCCAGGCCCAGATGGATTCACTGGTGAATTTTACCAAACTTTCATGGAAGAACTAACACCATACATAACTTTTCCATAAAATAGAAGAGGAAGGAACCCTACCAAACTCCTTCTATGAAGCAGGCATCACCCTGATCCCCAAACCAGACAAATATAGAACAAAAAAGGAAAATTACAGACCAATCTCCCTTATGAATATAGATGCAAAAATTCTCAACAAAATATTGGCAAACAGAATACAAGAATATATCAGAAAGATCATTCACCCTGACCAAGTAGGCTTTATCCCAGAGATGCAGGGATGGTTCATCATACATAAATTGATAAATGTAATACATTATATAAATAGACTGAAGGACAAAAATCACATGATCATCTCATTAGATGCAGAAAAAGCATTTGACAAAATCCAACATCCCTTCATGATAAAAGTCCTATAGAGACTGGGAATAGAAGGAACATATCTCAACATAATAAAGGCTATTTATGACAAACCCACAGCCAACATAATACTAAATGGAGAAAAACTTGAAGCTTTTCCACTAAAATCAGGCACAAGACAAGGGTGTCCACTGTCCCCACTTTTGTTTAATATAGTACTGGAAGTCTTAGCCATAGCAATAAGGCAAGAGACACACATAAAAGGGATACAAATTGGAAAGGAAGAGATCAAGTTATCATTATTTGCAGCTGATATGATTCTATACATAAAGGACCCTAAAGACTCTACCAGCAGACTGTTAGAGCTGATAAACACCTATAGCCATGTAGCAGGATACAAAATAAACATACAGAAATCAGTAGCCTTTCTATATGCTAACAACAAACACACAGAAGATGAAATCAGAGAATCACTCCCATTCACAATTGCATCAAAAAAAAAAATAATAAAGTACCCTGGGATAAACCTAACCAAGGAAGTGAAAGATCTCTACAAGGAGAACTTTAAACCACTCAAGCAAAAAATTGCAGAAGACACTAGGAAATGGAAAAACATCCCCCTGTTCTTGGATCGGAAGAATCAATATTGTGAAAATGGCAATCCTACCAAAAGCAATCTGCACAGTTAATGCAATCCCCATCAAAATTCCAACAGCATTCTTCACAGAAATAGAAAAAACAATCCAAAAATTCATTTAGAAGCACAAAAAACCTCGGATATCTAAAATAATTTTGAGCAACAAAAATAAGGCTGGTGGTATCACCATGCCTGATTTTAACCTATATTACAGAACCATAGTAACAAAAATAGCATGGTACTGGCACAAAAACAGACATATAGATCAATGTAACAGAATAGAGGACCCTGATGTAAGTCCAGGTAGCTATAGCCATCTGATCTTTGACAAAATTGCCAATAATACTCATTGGAGAAAAGACAGCCTCTTCAGCAAATGGTGCTGGGAAAACTGGATATGTACCTGTAGAAGGAAGAAAATAGATACTTATCTCTCTCCATGCACAAGAATCAAGTCCAAATGGATCAAAGACCTTAAAATCAGACCTGAAACTCTGAAACTGCTAGAGAAAAAAGTAGGGGAAACCCTTTAACATATTGGTCTTGGCAAAGACTTTCTGAATATAACAGCAATCACTCAGGAAATAAAACAACAGATCAACAGTTGGGACCTCATGAAATTACAAAGCTTTTGTGCAGATAAGGACACTGTGAATAGGACAAAGAGGCAACCTACAGAATGGGAGAAAATCTTTGCTAGCTATACATCTGACAGAGGGTTAATATCTAGGATATACAAAGAACACAAAAAATTAAATAATAAAAAATCTAACAACCCAATTAAAAAATGGGCTATGAAACTAAATAGAGAGTTCTCAAAGAAGAAATACAGATGGCATATAAACATCTGAAAAAATGTTCTACATCCCTAGTCATCAGGGAAATGCAGATTAAAACTACCTTGAGATTCCATCTCACTCCTGTCAGATTGGCTACCATCATGAAAACAAATGACTATAAATGCTGGCGAGGGTGCAGAAAAAGAGGAACCCTTCTACACTGTTGGTGGGAATGCAATCTGGTTCAGCCATTGCGGAAATCAGTGTGGAGGTTCCTGAGACAGCTAAAAATAGATTTACCATATGATCCAGCCTATATCACTCCTAGGCATATATCCTAAGGACTCATCTCACGACCTTAGAGATACTCGCTCATCCATGCTTATTGCTGCTCTATTCACAATAGCTAGGAAATGGAACAAGCCTAGATGTCCCTCAACTGATGAGTGGATAATGAAGATGTGGCACATTTACACAATGGAGTTCGACTCAGCAGTAAAGAAAAATTAAGTTATGAAATTTGCTGGAAAATGGATGGATTTCGAAAGGATTATACTTAGTGAGGTAACCCAGGCTCAGAAAGCCAAATGTCACATGTTCTCTCTCATATGTGGATCCTAGCTACAAATGGTTGGACTTCTATGTGAGTAAAAATAAAACTCAGTAGCAGAAGCCAGTAAGCTAGAAAGGGGATATAAAGGGAATAGAAAGGGAGGGAGGGGGACTTAATAGGATGGTATTGTATATATTTAGGAAGAAGAACAGATTAATCGGGGTGAAAAGGCCTAAGTGAGGTCAGGGGAAGAGATTGAGTAAAGGAACCGTGGAGGGAGAGCTAATCAAAATCCAAGAGGATACAAAAACGTCATATGAAAACCTACTTTTCTGGACAATGGAACACTCAGAGCCATAGATTGTTATTAGAAATTTTTCAGTACCAGGGATGGGATATCTTCCAGTGAGTTGTTGGCCAGGGAGGTCACAGATACCCCCAAAACATTATAGGCCATTGCCGAGGCCCTTGGTTTCCCACCAGGAATAGGTGGTAAGACCCTATTGCTGAAGACTCCACATACTTGGGTGGCAAGTTCACTGAGAAATCCTGCAGGAGCTGAGCTGAAAGCCTCCTCCATGAGGACCAGCTGACAGAAAGTTGGAAAAAGCTACACTGCATGCAGGTCAATGGAAGAGAGAAAACACCAGTGAAGGTACTCAACAGTGATCACTGAAAGCTTTAAATTTGGCCAGCCAGGCCAGATGAGCCAATGGGTGCAATAGTGGCATGTCTGTTATGGGGGAAACCAACTGCTCTCTAATTGGACTGGAGGCCCACTCCATGGGAGGGAACACATCCCTGATACTGAAAATGTATGACAGGGGTAATCATGAGCCCTAAGGGTATAATGTCTGCTGGTGTCTCGCTAAATGTACATACTATGTTCACCAAACTGCCCAGTAAGCACTTCTCTTAATGTCCACACCCATATATTAATGCTACTCTCACCTTGGTTAGAGAAGCTTCTCTTTTCAGATGGTGGCAACCTTGGGATGACTCAGAAGGCACCATGGTGCTGAGAAGAAGTGACAGAGGAGTGCTCAGCACTGAAACGTCTCAAACCTACCTTCCAAGGCTCAGGGTTCATTGTGGAAGAGGGGGCGGAAAGAATGTAAGAGCCAAAGGAAGAGTAGGACTCCTTACAACGTGCTCCTCCAGACACAAAATGGCCTGGATATCCATGACCTCACAGTGTCTGACACTACCTACATAAAACCATCATAATAGGAGGAAAAGATCATGACATCAAACTGAAAAGAGAGACTGATTGAGAGGGGGAGTGAAGTTTCAAAGGGGAAAATGGGGGGAGGGAGGGAAATAACATAGGATATGTCTACAATTAAAGAAGTTGTCGATAAAATTTTAAATAAAAAAATAAAAAACAATAATATAAAATCAAAACCCTACTGAAAAGGATATTAAAAAGAACAGGAGGATCACCGTGAGTTTGAGGCCACCCTGAGACTACAGAGTGAATTCCAGGTCAGCCTGGGCTTGAGTGAAACCCTACCTCGAAAAACAAAAAACAAACAAACAAAAAAAAAAAAAAACAAAACAAACAAAAAAAAAGGGCAACCATACAGAAAATTGACATGCTTGAGTTGTTTACTGAAGAATCTTTTTTTTTTTTTTTTTTTTTTTTTTTTTTGAGGTAAGGTCTTGCTCTACTCCAGGTTGGCTGGAATTCGCTATGTATTCTCAGGGTGGCCTCAAACTCTCGAACTCTCAGTGATCCACCTACCTCTGCCTCCCAAGTGCTGGGATTAAAGGCATGTGCCACCACTTCTGGCAAACTTGAAGACTTTTGTCTTTTCTTTCTTTTTAGTTTTGCCTTTTCTATAATTTATGCTAGTGCTGAGCCTGTAGTGGAGTGGCAGTTGCCCATCAGAGCTGTCTTTACTTTAGATGCTTCCCTGTGGACCAGGCAGCTTCTCCCTATACTCCCAGGTTCCCCACTTATGTTTTGATCAGGGAGTTCCTCCTAAGTGTGTTGGGAGTGGAGGAAGCCGACCATAGCAATGAAATCAACATAGGTGGGCTTGTCTCTATACTTTCAAAACTCAGTGAGCATTAGTCACCTTGCTGGATCGATGAGGTGTGGTTATTATTGGCACTTCAGCGTTCCCAATCTCTAGAGCAGTGAAACTGGTTGCCAATAGGTGGCTCTAGAGAGGATGATCCAACCACAGTGATGAGGTCATCATGTAGCCACCAAGGGCCGACCTGCCTTACCTTGTACACAGAAGTGCCTGAGTGGAGGAGTTCCTGGGCCTGAACTTTTCTGCATGTCAGTGTGTGGCCCTTTGCTTCCACCACTGCCTCCCAAGCTGGCTCTCACTTTGGGTCTGTGACAGGTTGAGTTCAGGTGCCCTGACTGGTGAGGTTTCTGCTTCCCATGCGTCCCATCATGAAGCCATGAAGCTGGGGCCTTGCATTACCTACTTCTTTTCATAGAGCTGCTCTTCTTTTCAGCTGTCCTGTCACTCTTTCTCTGAAATTCTGATGCTTTTCTTCCATTTGTCCTCAGAATAGAGTCAGTTCTTTATTTTAACTCTTCACATTCACTGCCTCACATGGTCAGCTTCTTATCTGTCATCACATCCCAATTACCCCACCGATTTGTTTATAAGTTTATGTTGCTTTTTGGCCTTTTGGCTAAGATCAAATGTTTATACATTTATGCCAGCATTTTATTGTCTTGATCACATTAGCTGTATGAGAGTTTTTTTTTTTTTTGGAGAGAGTCAGAGAGACAGAGAATGGGCACACCAGCAGCCTTTCAGTGGCTGTGAATGAACGTTAGACACGTGCACCCCCTTGTGGGCGAGTGTGGCATTGCACTCTTGCATTATTTTGTGTCTGGCTAAATGTGGGACCTGGAGAATGGAATAGGTGTTCTTAGGCTTAGGAGGCAGGCACCTTAACCACTAAGCCATCTCTTCATCCCTGTATGATAGTTCTTTTTTTTTTTTCCAATGTAGGGTCTCACTCTAGCTCAGGCTGACCTGGAATTCACTATGTAGTCTCAGGGTGGCCTCGAACTCATGGCGATCCTCCTACTTCTGCCTCCCGAGTGCTGGGATTAAAGGCGTGCGCAACCACGCCCAGCTAGTTCTTAAAGTTAAGTACTATAAGCTCCACATTTGTGTTTTCAGACTACAGATAAACCTCAACTTATGGTGGCTTCACATCCTGACAAACACAATCATAAGCTGAAAATTCTGTACATAACCTGCCAAACACCATAGTTTAGCAACAGGGCACACTGTGGAGTGTCATTTGTTTATCCTTGTGATCATGTGGTTGACTGGGAGCTGCAGTGGCTGCCTCCACCCTGCATGTCAAGAGAGGGTGTGTCTACTGATTAGTGCTACCTTGGGAAAAGAGCAAAATCCAAAGTGTGGGGCTGGAGGCTTAGTGTGGCGTGTGGATGGCTTAGCAGTTAAGGCGTTTTCCTGCAAAGCCAAAGGGCACAGATTCAATTCCCCAGACCCACGTTAGCCAGATGCATAAGGGGGCACATGCATCTGAAATTCGTTTGCAGTGGCTGGAGGCCCTGGTGTGCCCATTCTGTCACTCTCTCTCTCTCCCCTCCTTCTCTGTCAAATAAATAAATTAATTAATTTAAAAAAATTCAAAGTGTGGTTTCTATTGAAGTTATATTTTTTTACATAATTACAAAATTTGAAAATCATAATTATTAATCAGGAAGTAGTATTTATAATACTGAGTCTCTCCATTCAGAAGAATAAAAATGTCAGTAATGTTTTATAATTTTTATGCATAAAAATCTTGTACATATCTTTCAAACATTATCATTGCATGTTTTGCAAATTTTGATGCTACAGTTAAGCAAAATTATATTTAAAAAACTTTTTGTAAACCAGATGTGGTCAACCTCATACTTCTAATTCCTGCACTTGGGAGGCTGAAGTTGTAGGATAACCATGAGACTGAGGCCAGCCTTGGCTACATAGTAGATTCCATATCAATATGGGATAGAGTGAAACCTTGCCAAAAAAAAGAGGGAACTCCAAAATACCTAAACAAAATAAAGCAAAAAACACTTTTAGTAGTTTATTGCTAGTTTGTAGAACTATAATTAAATTTTGTACACTAACTGGATACTGCTGCTTAGGTAAATTAACTTGTTAATGCTAATATTTTTG
This sequence comes from Orientallactaga sibirica, assembly GCA_036365145.1. Taxonomy (NCBI): domain Eukaryota; kingdom Metazoa; phylum Chordata; class Mammalia; order Rodentia; family Dipodidae; genus Orientallactaga; species Orientallactaga sibirica. The sequence goes on from JAEOAD010001317.1 coordinate 1,490,488, forward strand.
TAAATTCCTTGGATTTTCTACATGTTGTGTGTGAACAGAATACTTTTCAATTTGCATTTCTTTTATTTAATTTTCTTGTCTAATTCTGCTGGCTAGATCCTCTAATACAGCGTTGAATGAAAGTGATGAAAGCAAGCAGCTCTTTGCTCTTGGAGAGAAAGCAGTCAGTGTTCTACTGGCTATTATATTTATTTTTTTGAAAGTTCTGTTTATCAACTTTTGGATTTTCTTTTTCTTTTTGATTTCCTGAGAGTTTTAATTTTGAATGAGTGCTGATTTTTGTCAAGCATTTTTCAACTATGTTTCTCTTACTTAGTCTATTAGTATGATGGTTAAGTTTTGTTGTCAATTAGATCTGTTTAGGAATCCACAGACATTCCTCTTGAGAGGGTCTCTGAGGTTGCTTCCAGGAAGGATTAACTGAAGGAGGAAGTCCTTTCCCCAGGGTCAGCCCTTCCCCCAGAGTGGGCAGTTTCTCTTGGTGGGGGCTTTATCTAAGAAAGCTCTGGGAAAAAAAGAATCCCTTCCTCCCACCTGGACTGCAGTGCTGCCTGCTGCCTTCCAGCATGGACTAAAGACCAGCTCAGACTGAAAACTAATGGCTCTCCAGGAAGGCTCCAGGCCTTTAGTGCCAGATTGGGACTGCTGAGGACTAAGCAGCTACCAGGTTGCTTGACTCTTGGCCCTGTAAACTGCTATTGTTGGACTGCCATAAGCTAATCCAATAAATTTTCTTTTAATACAATTCATTCTAGTGGTTCTGTTCCTCTAGAGAAACCTGACTAATACAGATTGTGGTACTACCTTTGAATTTGACAATATACAATGTGAGATGGTTACTAATCTGTTGGGGGCCAGGGCAGAATGTGATAGTTTGAATAGATACCCTCCCCAATAGATTCAGGAGTTTTCTTAAAGCTTCTTGAATTTCCAGTTACCTGGCTGGAGGAGTTGTCACTGGGCAGATCCTAGGGTCCAGCCCTAAGGTGTGGTGGGGGATTTGGAATTCTAGTCTAAAGATATGCAAAGTGCTTGAGCTTGGCCTGGAGTTCCTAAGTATTAAGTATGCTAGTTTATGGTAATGTTGTGGCTTGTGGATTTTTCTCTCTCTGCCTGGACCTGTGAAAGTGGACCAGCTTTTTCTGCCATTATGGAACCCCCCCCTCTATCTTCAATAAATTCTCTTCCTCCATAACTGTGTCTGGTCTGGAGGCTTATCCCAGTGACTTTGGAGCTGTCTACTATAATTAGCATTGTGAATTACATTGTTTGACTTTTTTTTTGGAGAGAGACACAGAGAGAGAGAGAGAGAGAGAGAGAGAGAGAGAGAGAGAGAGAGAGAGGAAGACAGAGATGGGCGCGCCAGCAGTCTCTCAGCTGCTGCGAATGAAATCCAGATGCGTGCACCCCCTTGTGGTCAAGTGCGGCATTGTGCCCTTGCGTCACTTTGCATCTGGCTAAACGTGGGACCTGGAGATTGGAACCGCTGGAGATTGGAACCAGCGTTTTTAGGCTTAGGAGGCAGGCGCCTTAACCGCTAAGCCATCTCTCCAGCCCTCTTTGACTTTTTTTTGTTTTATTTTTGTAGGTAGGGTCTCACTCTAGTCTGGGCTGACTTTGAACTCACTCTGTCGTCCCAGGCTGGCACACTCACAGCAATCCACCGACTTCTGCCTCCAGAATGCTGGGATTAAAGCATGCGCCATCATGCCTAACTCTTTGATTTTTAGGAAAATATTTCTTCTAAAAAATTATTTATTTATTTATTTGCAAGTGTTATATATGGGTGTACTAGGTTCTCTTGCTGCTGCAATCAAACACCTGTCCAGCTTTATGTTGGTAACTGGGGAATTGAACCTGGGCCAACAGGCTTTGGAAGTAAGCCCCTTAAACCACTAAGTAATCTTCCCAAGCCCCTCTTTTGTTTTTTTTTTTTTCGAATGTTAAACTTATCTTGTATCCTGGGTATACTTTCTGGTTTTTTGTTTGTTTGTTTGTTTGTTTGTTTGTTTGTTTGTTTGTTTGTTTTTGAGGTACAGTCTTACTCTAGCCCAGGCGGACCTGGAATTCACTGTGTAGTCTCAAGGTGGCCTTGAACTCATGGCAATCCTCCTACCTGGGCCTCCCCAGTGCAGGGATTAAAGGCATGTGCCACCACGCCCAGCCTGGGTACACTATCCTGATCATAATATATTATCCTTTTATATATTGCTGGAATCATTTTTTTTATTTTTAAGTTTTTATTTATTTGAGAGAGTCAGAAAGAGAGAGAGAGAGAAAGAGAGAGAGAATGGGTGCGCCAGGGCCTCCAGCCACTGTAGATGAACTCCAGACACATGTGACACCTTGTGCATCTGGCTTACAATGGGTCCAGGGGAATTGAACCAGGGTCCTTTGGCTTTGCAGGCAAATGCCTTAACTACTAAACCATCCCTCCAGCCCCCATTTTTATTTATTTATTTTAAAAATTATTTATTTGCAAACAGAGAGAGAGAGAGAGAGAGAGGGAGAGAGAGATGGAAGAGAGACAGGGAGAATGGGCACACCAGGGCCTCCAGCTGCCACAAATGACCTCCAGATGTGCATCTGGTTTATGTGGGTACTGGGGAATTGAATCCTGGCCATTAGGTTTTGCAGGCAAGTACCTTAACTGCTGAGCCATCTCTCCAGCCCCTAGAATGAATTTTTAAATACTACATTAAGAATTCTTGTGATGTCAAGCCAGGCATAGTGATGCATGCCTTTAATCCCAGCACTCAGGATACTGAGATAGGAGGATCACTGTGAGTCTGAGGCCCCCCGAGACTACATAGTGAATTCCAAGTCAGCCTGGGATAAAAGAATTTTTGTGATATCCATGAGGCCTGTTAGCATGTTCATTTGTTTACTGCTGGAGTCTCTTGAAGTAGAAAATTTTTCTGCTTTCTTCTCTGTTAAGTCATTTACCTTTCTTCGTGTGCCTTTTCTCTTCATGTAGTATGGTTCATGGTTTGATCAAAGACTGAGTTTGTATTTTCCCTTATAAATTTTAGAAAAATTTCTAAGAGGAGAATGGAGTTGGGGATATCGTCACTGTGTCCTCTTTAAACATTCAATCTCTTGGCTTACTACATTTAAGTTGTAAATTTGTGCACCAGGATAGTGTCTCTTTTGTATTTTCTTATCACCATGAACTACATTAACAACAAGCAGTTTGAAGTCTGCATGCTCTGCCTACACAAGGCTTCCTGAAAAGGACCAGCATTTCTTGCTATTTTGGCTCAGTTATTAAGAATCTAATTTCAGTGTTCCTGCCTTCTTTTTGGCCTCTACTTAGCCAGTTATCTTAGCCTTCTCTTGTGTTTTTTACTGCTGGGTAGCTCCTGCTGAGAGAACAATGAAAACTAATTCACAGGCAAGGCTGGAAGAATGAACAGTGTCCTTGGTTTTTAGGACAAGTGTTATCTTCAGCCTTTTAAAGATGGCAGCCTTAAAGTTCAGCGGGAGGAAAATATGTTAATTCTCATGATTTTCTCCTACATAAGATCTTTCTGAGAAAAATAATATGAAATATTCACTTCACATAGCTAAGGGCAGCTTAAAGATGAGTCAAACCTTTTGGGGTGATAGCCCTGTTCCAGACTGTGTCTGGTAGCATCCACAGATTGATTCTTCTTGGCCACTAGCTTTCTCATGGATCTGGAACAGCCTCTCTGCCTGTGAATGTTGGAGTACATAGACATTCACACAGTCTCTGGAAATGTCTCTGCCAACTCCACAAAGATGATGGATATAGGAATCCCCACTTCTTTTTTTCCTTGTGTGTGTGGTGAGTGTTCTCCTGTGACATCCCATGTGCTTGCCTTTGGTGGCCAGAGTTGAAGTTGGTATCCCCTCCCCGTCCATCACTCTTGACTCAAAGTTCCTTACTGATCTTATAGCTTGCCCCCCCTTTTCTGTGAGCTGTGGAGATTCTTCCGTCTCTGCACCCTATGGGTCCAAGTTTACATGGCCACACCCAGCTGGTTATGTGGGTCCTGGGGATAGAAACTGAATGGTCTCTCAGGACTCCCCAGCCTGTCATGCTTGCATAGGAAGTGCTCTTAACTGCTGAGCCATCTCTCCAGGCCAGGGAACCTTCATTTAAATAAATGTGGACACTTTGGCTGGGAATCTCCATTTTTTATTTATTTTTATTTATTTATTTATTTTGGAGAGAGAGAGAGAGGGAGAGGGAGAGGGAGACAGAGAATGGGCGCACCAGCAGCCTCTCAGCTGCTGTGAACGAACTCCAGATTCATGCGCCCCCTGTGGACAAGTGCAGCATTGCGCCCTTGCCTCACTTTGCATCTGGCTAAACATGGGACCTGGAGATTGGAACCAGCGTTCTTAGGCTTGGCAGGTAGGCACCTGAACCGCTAAGCCATCTTTCCAGTCCCATTTTTTATTTTTTACTATGTAGTCCCAGGCTAGCCTCAAACTCACAGTGATCCTTCTACCTTTGCCTTCTGAGTGCTGGTATTAAAGGCATGAGCCACCATGCCTGTCAGGAACTTCCAATATTAATCAGCCTTTAGCATACAACCTGCTCTCCAAACCATGTCCACAACAAATCTTTTTGTCCCAGGGATTGGAATCATGTCCTTGTCATGTATGAGATAGTGACTCTGCTAGAAGCTTCACTTTCACCGTCACATTTCTCCTGCTTTCTGCAACCTGACCCATTCCATCAGTGATCTGGCTGAACCACTGCATGAAGTTGGCAAACTCATGTCCTGGCATAATTAATCCAGTGCACTCCTTTTTAAATTAGAGGTGATGATGTTTTCCTTGATCTATCTCAGAGGTTTAGTCAAGTTTAAAGGACAGTGGAGATGAAGCAGCACTATGAAAATAAAAGATCAGTATTGAGGTTCAGAGACGTTTGTCTTATGAGGAGGAAGTTTAAAAGGGGAGTTTTGATGCCTGCTGTGGTAAGAACAGAATTAAGAGCAATGAGGGGGTGATTCCACTGAAAGACACTACCCTGCTTTCCTCCACCCTGACTGCCTCACAGGGGAAAGCAATGGCCATGGTGGGACCTCCTACTCTGTCCACACTGTCTTATCAGAGGCTGACAATCAGCTCCCTGTTGCTTTTTCATCTTTCAGGTTCCAATTAGACATCTCTGGCCACAGCGTGACAATTGTTTGGGCTCCTAGGTGGATCTTCACCTTAGGTGGCATTATGAAGTTAGAAGAGGAAAGCAAAGCCCCTTTATTCTAAAAAGATCATGCCAGTGGAGTCATTATGGCGTTTAAACCCATGTTCACGTGGAACAATTGCCCTGCCCTGTCCCAAACATCAAGATGTCAAAGTGCACACAGCAGATTCAGTCATGTCCCCATGGGCTCATGTGTTCAGAAGCAGCCTGCTGCCTCAACAGTCAGCAATCATTGTAATAACGGAGCTTTTGTGGAATGGTCCAGCAGACAGGGATGCAGGAAGGTCAGGTTGTGGCCAGAACGGAGAGTGTGAAGCCAAGAGGGATAAGCTGAACTTCAGCAGGATAGTCAATAGCCTGTTACTGGATTGTAGGGCCTGACCTCCAGTGGAAGACAAATAAGATTCTGCTATAACAGGTGTCCAACCTTGCAGATTGCCATCTTGTGACATCTTACAATTAAACATTTCCTGAGACTTATTCAGTCCAGCTAGTCACAGTAAGTTATCACATTGTTTAGGTAATATAGAAATAGTTTCCCCTAAACATTTAGGAAGATGCTATATGTGAAAGCATCAAAAACTCAGAAACCTAGATTTTAGTCCTCAATCTGCTATTAATGCATGGGGTCTATAAACAAGTGACTTCTCAACTTGGGGCCTCAGTGAAGTGAGTGAGGTGAGGACAGCTATACAGAGTGATGTCTTAAGCTCCTCTTGAATGTTGTAGGAGTAGCTGCTGACATGTATGAACTATGTATAAATAGATACTTTCTTACATGCCCACCAGGACCATTCTTTTGGACTATGTTTCTGAGGACGTTTTGAAGGTAATGATTTAAAAAGGAAATCTCAAGACCATTGCTCTAATTTAGTCTTTACAAAGTAGACTTTTGCCATTTGGGGCTTTTTTTTTTTTTTTTTTTTTTTTTTTTTTTCAGAAAGGGAAAATGACTTTTTTCTATCAGATGCAAAGGACTCAGATTCCAAATTTCTATGTGTGGTTTCCTTCCTGTTGTCAGCTGCAGAGCTTCTTATATGATGGGAGAATGACTGCACTATGCACTTGTGAGAGATTAAAAAGGAAAGGGAGGGCTGGAGAGATGGCTTAGGGGTTAAGGCGCCTGCCTCCTAAGCCTAAGAACACTGGTTCCAATCTCCAGGGGTTCCAATCTCCAGGTCCCACGTTTAGCCAGATGCAGTGACGCAAGGGTGCAATGCCGCACTTGCCCACAAGGGGGCGCTCACATCTGGATTTCGTTCGCAGCAGCTGAGACACTGCTGGCGCACCCATCTGTCCTCTCTCTCTCTCTCTCTCTCTCTCTCTCTGTCTCCTCTCTCTCTGTGTGTCTCTCTCCAAAAAAATAATAAAAAATTTTTAAATGTTTTTAAAAAAATAAAAGGAAATGGATTAATAAACTAGGGAGTGCTTGGGGAAGATCAGAGATAGGACCTGACCTGGACCTAGCATGGTGGAAAGATTTAATTTGAGACAGGACAATCTGGCATTCCAGGTAAAACCGGATGGTCAGCCAGGTCCATGGGTCTGAGAGCTGGGCTGGCTTGGTGAGAGCAGGAAACAGTGAAAAATAAAACATGGGTCTTACAAACAGTCAGGAAGGGAGCCTGCCATTCTAGGACCTGACGCCTCAAAATGTGTCTGGAAAATCAGAGCACCTACATTACTGGAAGAGTGGTACACATGCGGCAAGGCAGCGTCTCACTGGGTGTGGTTATTCATGCCTGTAACCCTAACACTCAGGAGGCCCGAGGCAGGAGGACTGCTGTGAATTGAAGACCAATCTGGGTTACGTAGTGAGTTCTGGGCTGGCCTGATCTACATAATGAAACACTATCTCAAAAAACAGGGCTGGAGAGATGGCTTTAGCGATTAAGGCCTGCAAAGCCAAAGGACCTAGGTTCCATTCCCCAGGAACCACATTAGCCAGATGCACAGGGGGGCGCATGTGTCTGGAGTTTGTTTGCAGTGGCTGGAGGCCCTAGCATGCCCATTCGCTCTTTCTCTGTACCTCTTACCTCTCTACATCTCTCTCAAATAAATAAATAAAATATTTAAAAAAATAGCAAAACAAAAGAAATGTAAACTCTTAGACCCACTCCAGCCCTCTTGAATCAGAAGCTATATTTTAACAAGATCCAAAGGTGATTTCTGTGCATCTAGCAGTCTGAATTCACTAGGGATGGGCTTGGGCATTAGAAACTCTAGAGAGACCACTTGGGTTCAATCTCCAGGACCCACAAAAACAGCTGGGTATGGCCACACATGCACACATGTCTGTAACCCCAGTCTGATAAGGGAGCAGAGCTCATGAAAAAATGGTAAGTTGGGATCAGTAAGAAACTCAGGCTTAAATAAGAAGCTCCACCTCCAGGGTTGAGAAATACTGTTTTTAGAAATGTAAAACAAGAATGAAAATGTTAGTTTGAAGAATAGAAGAGAAAGAGGATTTAATGAAGATCAGGCAGGAGTATGAAGAGGATACTGAAAGGGGCAAATCAAATGCATAAAACAAAGGAGTCAGCTCCATCCTTTTGTCTCCATGGTTGGAAAGAATGGTTGACAATGAGTTGCAGTGGAGAGCTGATTTGTAGAGGATCATGATAAGTTCATTTGGTGTTAGACATTTCCACCTAGATTTGATGGTGACATCGGACAAGTAGTATATGATGTCACACTGGAGGGCAGGGCCGCAAGTATGAATTTGTAATTCATTATGACAGAGATGGGAGGTGGAGGCATACAAATGTTACAAAGTAGTTAATAGAACAAAGGCTTTTGTTGTCTACAAAATAGAATTGAAATGAATTAAAAAATAAAACAACTGTAGCCCAAACTCAGTGCATGAACCCAGTATCATCATGACCTCAGTGTTTTGAGCAAGGGTTGTCTTTTCTGCATGGCCTTAGCAACCCAGGGAAGGACATGCCTGGGCCACCTTCAGGAGAGCCCTGTAGGTTCATTACCAGAAGGGCCTGGCCTGTGTGAAGTTCCCATGCCAACTCAGTGACTCATCCACATACTTCAACAGTGGTATTTTCAGAGTACAATTATGTGTAGCAGAGTCTCTCTTCCATGGCTGACAATGTTGCCCATCTGTGAAGTCATTAAGCTCTTGTGCTCTGAAAGTGTGGAGGAGGTAAATGGTGGGTGTAAATTGGAAACCTGCTCACAGGATGAAAGCCTGGGACTCACACTCTGCCCTAGGGCTTTGTAGTCATGGTATCCTCTTGGAGGGAGCTGGACATTAACACATGGCTCATCACTGCAAAGGGGCACAAGCCACACTGAAAACCTACACCAGGTTGAAAGAGGCTTCCAAATTCCAGTCTAAGCTCTGTGGTTGGACAGATGGCTCAGGGGTAAAGAGATCTTCCTGTGCAAGCATGAAGGTCTGAGGAGGCCTGAGTGACCACTTGGGTTCCATCTCCAGGACCCACAAAAACAATTGGATGTGGCCACACTTGTCTGTAACCCCAGTCCCATAGGGGAACAGAGCTCATGAAAAAATAGAAACTCTGGGATCAGTCAGAGACTCAGGCTCAAATAATGAGAGTGGGACACCAGACATTCTGCTGTGGACAAGTGTACCCTGGTTCAGGTGAGTACATGGGGTATGTGAATGTACACACACTGTACACATCAGACCACACATATACACCACAACACACATACACACATCCCCCCCCAAAAAAAATCTAAGCTCTGTTGTATATTCGCAGAGCCATGCCCAGGTTCCTTATTAATAAATGAGGACTGTAGTGAGTAAATGCATGTGAGAGTATTTTGTAACCTATATGGCACAATACTTTTTTTTTTGGAGAGAGACAGAGAAAGATAGAGAGAGGAAGACAGATAGAGATAGGCACACCAGCAGCCTCTCAGCTGCTGCAAACGAAATCCAGATGCGTGCGCCCCCTTGTGGTCAAGTGCGGCATTGCGCCCTTGCATCACTTTGCATCTGGCAAAACGTGGGACCTGGAGATTGGAACCACTAGAGATTGGAACCAGCATTCTTTAGGCTTAGGAAGCAGGCGCCTTAACCGCTAAGCCATCTCTCCAGCCCATGGCACAATACTTTTAAAAGGGCACCAGAATGTCTAGCCTGTGGATAAGTAAGGAAGAAGGCCAAATGGAAGTGGAAGATCATTTCGGTGATAGTTGTGGTGGTGGTGGTTCTATACTCCCTAGTACACCAGAAAAGCAGATATATGCCCATTTGGGTCTATCTCTGTTGTGGTCTACTTATTCTGCCTTTTCAGCTCCAGATTCCCAGGCATCCTAAAGGTAGGCACCTATGACCTACAACGGGCTGTGTGAACACCTAGCCTTTGGAACAAATGTGAAAGAAGTCAGGCTTGCCTATCGTCACACTCAATATTCCCTCTGGGGTATTCTTCCCAAAGCAGAGCTGCTGGTATTCCACTTTTGGAGGACAAACGGTCACATCCTTGTTCTTCCGTTTCTTACCTGAGAGATGAAGGGCTTTTGTGATATTTTCAGGGATACTGGTATTTCAGGTAGAGAAATAAAGATTTAAACCATCATGATGAATTTCTGGAATCTGTGAGCTGGGTGAAAATGAAGAATTATCTTTCTGGTATCCTTGCAGTTGTAATAAACAAGGCTTCTACCAGATTTTTGGGCTGTCTTTGTGAGACTACTTTCCAGTTCTCAGAGATGTCAGCCATTGTACAATTCTCATTGTAAGCTCTATGAGATTCTGTTAAGAGGATCCAATGGTGTGACTTTGTAGGGAGTCTGTGAGACTCAAGAACAAAAGAGAAGAAGCTATTGTGTTTGTTATATGATAGGTATCATTGCAACACAAGGCAGTAACATTCCCTATGCTGGCCTAATCTATCCAGAACCATAAAAAGCTACAGCTCAACTCAATTCACTTGTAGTACATTGTCTTCAAAATTCAGCATGTATTAGAGTCATTTGGAGGATTGTTTACATGCAGTTTCCCTCAGTACTTCTGGGGTACAATGGATTTGCATTTCTAGTAAGTTCTCAAGTGCTGCTGCTACAGTTACTGCTGTGGTAACTACATTTGAAAACCATGGGCCTTGGGCTTCCTGATGTATGAAATACTTTCTCATGCCAATTCCCCTGTGATTTTCATACAACTGTGACCTTATAATATGGGCACATCATGGATGAAGACACCAGCTCAGAAAGTCTGATTGCTGAAGTTCATATAGCAGTGAAGAGCAGGGTTGAGATATTGTCTCTCACTTGCACAATTCTCTAAGTTCTAAGTTGTACCAGCTTACTGTCCTAGGATATCAACTAACTGTGGCCAAAATAAGAACCTCTGTCTTCTGACTCTTCTTACAGGAGTCTTGTTAATTTTTCCTTGTCTACAGTATGTAGTGAGCTATAGTAATTGGGGTGTTTGGGAGGTTTATGAAGAAATATTTGGAGAACAAAATAAAGGAACTGAGAAGAAAAAACTTCTAAGAAGAAAGGCCTATAGGTAACAAAGTAACCCAGTTAAGCAGAAGGAGCTTGGAAAGAAACCCAAGGAGAGCCTGCTGAAGGGGAGGGAAGCGCTCGCGCGTGTTTGTGTGTGTGTGCGTGTGTGTGTGTGTGTGTGTGTGTGTGTGTGTGTCGGGGAGTGGGGTACTAGCTGTGGGCATAGAGTGAGGAGTTCTGCCAGCATTCTGCAATAATTGGGCATTTAACTTCTAGAGGGTAAGGTGGTCATTCTTCTTTTAATTACTTGGTTACGCTCACACATCATTAAAGTTTGCGGTAACTTTGCAAAAACCCTCTTATTTGCCCTGATATCTTTGTTACTTTCTGTTAAGTAGTGTCAGTCTTTGAGAAAATTATGGAATTTTTGTGGTAGTTCCTTCCAGCTCCATGTGTTCCTTGTATTTATCAAAATGGAACACTAACAAATATCCACTTTTATAGACATGTTGACAATAAAAGTTACCATGTGTATCTCCCTGCCATGGTGATATTTTGCTCAATGCATGATTACTGAGATGTTTTCAGTGTATTGTAAACACACATTAAAAATAGCAACCCAAAAAAGATAAAACTGACAAATAGGAAGTTCCATATTTCTGGATGTAACACAGTGCCAACATGGTCATTAAAACATGAAATAGACTATCTTTACTTCGTTATCTAAGTTCAACATAAGTATTTTGGGTCTCAAATCAGAACTTCAAAAATGCTTCAGTGTGTTTCTCTTTATAATTTTTATTTGATTTATGAGGGGGTGCAGATAGTAGCTTCTAGCCATTACAAACAAACTCCAGACACATGTGCCACCTTGTGCAACTGGCTGATGTGGGTACTGGGGAATCAAACCTGGGTCCTTAGGGTTTGCAGGCAACTGCCTTAACTGCTAAGCCATTTTTCCAGCTCTATTTCTCTTTTTAAATTTTTACTTTTTCAGGGTAGGGTCTCCCTCTATTCCAGACTGACCTGGAATTCATTCTGTAGTTCCAGGCTGGTCTCAAACTTATAGGGATCCTCCTACCTCTGTCTCGCAAGTGCTGGTATTAAAGGTGTGCAGCACCATACCCAGCTGTATCTCTGTGTATTTCTAATAATCTAGGAAATATGAAATTTGGCTATTTATCATTTTTTCTTTTTCTTTTGGTTTTTCGAGGTAGGGTTTCACTCTGGCCCAGGCTGACCTGGAATTCACTATGTAGTCTCAGGCTGGCCTCAAACTCATGGTGATCTTCCTACCTCTGCCTCCCCAGTGCTGGAATTAAAGGCGTGCACCACCACCCCTGATTTCATTTTTTCTTTTTTAAAAAAATATTTTTTTAAACATTTGCGTGTGTGTGTGTGTGTGTGTGTGTGTGTGTGTGTGTGTGTGTGTGAAATACTTTCCCATGCCAATTTCCCTGCAAATGAATGCCCATTCATCTTATGTGGTGGCTGGGGAATTGAACTCTAGCCAGAAGACATTACAAGCAAGCATCTTTAACCACTGAGCTATCTCCCCAACCCTATTTTATCAAATTTCCAAACCCACAGTGCAATTCCAATTCTAGCATACTTTTTTTTTTTAACCATTGCCATGAAATTGTGAGAGGTCACTGCAGTTTCATATTACATTTTTGTCAAACACAAAGAAAGTGTTCCTAAATTTGCTACGTACCTTCTAATTTGATTAATCAAAGAAGATTAAAGGAATATGGAACACTCAAGATTAGTGTTGTTTCTTTCATTTTTTAAAAAAAATTTTCTCCCTTCCTCCTCTCCTTTTCCTTCCTCCTTCTTCTCTCCATCCCTCCTTTCCTCTCAATTCATGATCTATCTGCTTTAGCCTCCCAATTATCTGGAACATAGGGGTTGTGCATCACTTTGCCTGACCTGTTCTACTGATTATTTCTAAGGCTTTTGTTTGTAAGATTCAGGAAATGAAGATCTCTCTCTCTGTCTCTCAGATAATAGGAAGCAAGCTTTGAACTTGTGATACTCTTACCTCAGCCTCCAAAGTAGCTGGGATTATAGACATGGATCACCAAACCCAACTTTGGAGAGTCTTACTATTTCAGTGATTTCCTATTTAACATCTCTCCAAAATATTAATTTAAAGATTTAAAAAGCATATGTTGGGCTGGACAGATGGCTTAGCGGTTAAGGCACATTCCTGCGTAGCCTAAGAACCTCAGTTCGATTCTCCAGGTCCCATTCAAGCCAGATGCACAAGGGGGCATACACGTCTGGAGTTTGTTTGCAGTGGCTAGAGGCCCTGGCACCTCTCCCTCTTTCCCTCTCTCTGTCTCTAATAAATAAACAAACCTGGTGTGGTGGCACACACCTTTAATCCCAGCACTCGGGAGGCAGAGGTAGGAGTATCACCGTGAGTTTGAGGCCACCCTGAGATGACATAGTGAGTTCCAGGTCAGCCTGGACTAGAGTAAGACCCTTCCTCAAAAAACAAAAAAAAACAAACAAAAAAAAAGCATATGTTAGTAACAAGGATTTGTGATTTAGATTTTTTTTAAGCAGTGAGCAAAGTAAATAAGTGTACATATATAGTAGGGACTGGGACTGAGGGATGCTGGTGACATTTAGACTTCTGTTTTATTTTGTGAACTGAATATTTAAACAACTGCTCTGAAGAAGCAAAAAGGAAACTATAATGTTTGAACTATAACATTTCTGACGTTTGTTGACTTTCTGGATCTCCGTAACTACTTCCTGTCCTTGTAAATTTGCTCTTGTGGTTGATTGAATGCAGATTTGTGTGTGACCAGATTTATTTTTATTTCTAGTAGCTAGCTTGTGCTTTTAACCTGGAGGTGACTGTCAGTTGTGTTGATCATTCCAGTGACTGGTATCATGTGTGTGTGTGTGTGTGTGTGTGTGTGTGTGTGTTTCATACTCACCTTGTGCAGTGGGGGTACCTTTATATTTAGGTGAACAAACATCTATTTCACTGTTACCTCTGCTAAACTTTATCTGCTTTGGGGGTTATCAGTATTAACTGTTGAATCTTTTTTATTTGTCTGGTTGGATTTTTTTTAGATTTTATTTTTATTTATTTATTTATTTTTTATTTATTTATTTATTTATTAGAGACGGAAGGGGGAGAGAAAGAGAGAGTGAGAATGGGTGCGCTAGGGCCTCTAGCCACTGCAAACAAACTCCAGATGCATGTGCAGCTGGCTTATGTGGGACCTGGAGAATTGAACTGGGGTCCTTAGGCTTCACAGGCATGCACCTTAACCACTAAGCATCTTTCCAGCCTGGATTTTTTTTTTTTTTGAGGTGGGGTTTCACTCTAGCCCAGGCTGATCTGGAAAAACTCTATAGTCCCAGGCTGCCCTCAAACTCATAGCTGTCCTCTTACCTCTGCCTCCTGAATGCTGGGATGATAATTGTGAGCCACCAAACCTAGCTAACTGTTGAATCTTAAATACTAAAACAAGTGCTAGAAATTAAAATTAAGTAAAATACAAAGACTACTAAAACCCACTATATTTAATTTCTTGGGGACTATATTGAATGACAAAATGCTGACAACTTAATGGAGAGCCATTGCAGTGGGTTGTATCTTAACTGAGGAGTGAAGTTCTAAAGAAGGCATAAAAGATGATCTAAGATCCAGCAAAAGAGATGAGGAGATTGCTGTACAAGCATGAGGACCTGAGTTCAGGTCACTCGCATCCACATAAAGCCAAGTATGGTGCTGTGCATGGGTCCCTAGGGCTTTCTGACTAGCTAGTTTAGTGGAATCAAGGAAGTCTAGCTTTGGCAACAGACTCTGTCTCAAATTTAAAAAAGATGGAGAGAAATTGTGGAAGAAATCAGACATTGACCTCTGGTCTCCACATACACAAGTGCATGTGCACACACACACACACACACACACACACACACACACAAGAGAGAGAGAGAGAGGCAGGAGGGCACACAAAAGAAGGGCAGAAGTCTATAACTAGGTGCATTTAAGTTAAATTCATGCAAATTGTGATTCAACTTGATGGTATGTTTCACAAGCTATAATTTTTTTTTTTCGAGGTAGGGTCTCACTCTTGCCCAGGCTGACCTGGAATTCATTATGTAGTTTTAGGGTGGCCTTGAACTCACAGTGATCCTCCTACCTCTGTCTCCCAAGTGCTGGGACTAAAGGCATGCACCGCCATGCCCGGCTCTTTTTTGTGGCTTACTATTTTTTCTTTTTATAATTAATCAGTAAATGAGTAATACTATCCTTGTATATGTGTGTTTGTTGTTTTTTTGAGACATGGTCTCACAGAGTCTTACTATGTTGCTCAGGTTTACCTGGAACTCATGATCCTCCTGCCTCAGCCTCCTAAATGCTGAGATTATAGGCATGTGTTATCATGCTTGGTCTTATACTGAAGTCCAGGAGGGGATGGCTTCTCCAAACCATATAGCTAATATCTGGTAGGCCAGGATTTGAGCCCAAATCTCCCTGGTGCAATATCCAAAGCTCTCCAGCAAGCCATATTAGAATATTAAGAACCCTTTATTAAACCCAATTTATTTCATGGTTAGGAAACAAGACTTGCTTCTCTTCCTCAACCATCATTGATAATGGGTGTGTTCTGTAGATATTAGACTCTGCCAGGATTTCCTAACTGGAAAATTGGGGATTTGGTACATCAGAGAGTGAAGACAAGATTTAAGAATTGGGTTAAGGGAGCTGGAAATGAAGTAGTTAATGGAACTGGAATTGCCCTGTCTGATGTGCAGCAAAACTACTGCTCTTCAAGTGATCAGTTACTTGATGAGGGATGAATACCAGCTGGGTTCTACTTGCTATGACATCAAAGTAAGAAGACAGGACTTCAAATTTTGTTGAGTGAGATGTAAGTTAGTTGTAACTGAGAAATCCTGATGGTGGTGGGGGGTGGGGGTAGCTGAGGGGAGGGTGTCCATGAGGCAGGGACCTTCCTAGAGTGGGAGCTGCCTTGTACAGTTGTTTTCCCTACCCAATCCTAAACATTGCCCCTGGCAATAACTGCAGTTAATAAGTAACATCTTAATTGATCCTTCAGACCTTCCTCATTCTATAATTCCTTCTACTCTCTTATCTTCTTCTTTTTTTTTTTTTTTTAAAAAAGAGGCAGGGATAGATGATAGATAGATAGATAGATAGATAGATAGATAGATAGATAGATAGATAGATAGATAGAGAATGGGTGTGCCAGGGCCTCCAGCCACTGCAAATGAACTCCCTGTGCCACTTTGTACATCTGGCTTATGTGGGTCCTGGGGAACTGAACCGAGGTCCTTTGGCTTTGCAGGCAATCACCTTAACTGCTAAGCCATCTTCCCAACCCTCTCTTATCTTCTGTGCTCACTGTACTTAGAGCTATTTTCATGAAGCCCAACTCTGATATTTCTCTGCTCAGAAATGGCTCAAAACAGCAAATGTTGTCTATGGACTCTCAGAGGTGCAAACAAAAATACAGGAAGCCCAGGTAAGTTTGAATGTGAAATAAACAATACATAATTTTTTAGTATAAGCATGTCCTACACATCAGTTAGGCACTCTGTTTTATCTGGTAACACTACTTTCAAGATTCTTTGAAGTCAAAATTATTTTCATGGTTAACACTAAGACTTATTTACCCTTTGTTCTATGTTGACATTTGCACTGATGGTGCAGCATCAACAGTGATGAAATCTGCTGGTGTTTTTGGATGAATCAAGGCAGTGGTACCTAAGCACCCTGGTAAACATAGCATTACTGTGTTGTGCATGCATTCACAAAACCCCAAAGCCAGTGTAAGTAAAGAATCTATTTTATGAAGCAGTAAAAGTTATTAATTTTATTAAATCTCAATGCTTGTGTATTTACCCTTTTACCATCCTAGGTGACAAACTGGGGCAAATACAAGAGACATTTTTGCTGCATGCAATGATCATCTCAATTATGTGATAGTTTCCGATAGCAAACATGGTCATTTACTGACAAACCATGGTTATTCAGACCTCAACACATGCTAGATATTTTCTTGAAAATGAAGTGAGCTAGTTACTTTCAAAGAAATTATTATATTATACTGACAGATTTTAATGTAACAGACCAAGTTTTTTTTTTTTTTTTGTTTTTGTTTTTGTTTTTTTGGTTTTCGAGGTAAGGTCTCACTCTAGCTCAGGCTGACCTGGAATTCATTATGTAGTCTCAGGGTGGCCTCAAACTCAGGACAATCCTCCTACCTCTGCCTCCTGAGCGCTGGGATTAAAAGTGTGTGCCACCATGCCTGGCTCTCAGACTAAGTTTTAGTAGAGCCCTGGGAGATGGCCCAGTGGTTAACAGCACTTGCTGCTTAACCATGAGAGCTTCTTGGTCCATTGACTGCTAAATTCAAGTCCCAAGAGTGCACATAAAATGCTGGCCATGGTCACACATATATGTAACCCTATCCATGGAGGATTGGGGAGCAGAGACTGGAGAAACACTGGGGTTTGCTGATGGACAGCAACTCTGAGTTTAGAGAGAGATGCCATCTCAAGGAAATATGTAGATGAGCAATAAAAGAAAGACACCTGAGGTTCTTCCCTGGCCTCTGCTTGCATGCACGTGGGGCGTGCACATCTGCACGCCGCACACACACACACATACCATACCATACAACATACTTTATGCACACATATATCAAAAAAGTTTTACTGATTTGGTTTCAAATTACACATTTTAAGTAACCTTTAAGTATGGGACTTTGGTGTCATAGCAAAGAATAATATTCTTTTGAATAATACTCAAAAAATAATATCTGAAAAAGCTGTTCAAATGGTTCACCTTCTCCAACCACATATGTGTGTGAGACTAGCTAGTCATCATCTACTTTATTTTTTTGCATGTGTATATGATGAGGTGTGTGGGTGTGGTATATGTACATGCACGTGTGGATGTGGTGCCCTGTACACTCACCTGTGGTGGCCAGAGGAGAACATCAGATGTACCCTCCCTCCCTCACCCATCTGTTTTGCATTGAGACAGAGTCTCTTACTGATTGCAGTGTTGCTCTTTGAGAGTCCCAGTGATTCACCCATCTCGGCTCCACACAGGACTGGAGATACAGATGTGCATGGGCAGGTTTTCTCTTACGCTTGCGCAGGAAGAACACTTAAACACTGATCCTTATCTCCAGACCCTCTTCATCCAAATATCTATAGATTGAATGCAGAAGCAGAGATGAGGCTCTGTCTTCTTCTCAGCCAGTCATTTACAAAAACAGTTTTAAGCCAGGCATTGTGGCGCAAGCCTATAATCCCAACACTCGGGAGGCAGAGGTAGGAGGATTGCTGTGAGTTCAAAGCCACCCTGAGACTACATAGTAAGTTCCAGGTCAGGCTGGACTAGAACAAGGCTCTTCCTTGAAAAACCAAAAACAAACAAACAAACAAACAAACCAAAAAACCCCAAAATTAAAATGCCACTCCTCAATTGGGAAAACGTGCAAGAGTGCTGCTTTCTAGGCAAACTTGTTATCAGCACAAGGGTGAAGGAGATAGACACTGAGGACACTCAAAACCTACCAAACCAGAGATCGAGAGGCTCCGAAGTGCCCATCACTGAAGTAGACTTAAAACGAATCCAATATTGCTCAGGGAATTTTGTGGAAGAGGGCGCAGAAAGATTGTTAGAGCCACAAGTTGGGACATTATGCACAGA
The DNA here is from genome assembly GCA_036365145.1 of Orientallactaga sibirica. Taxonomy (NCBI): domain Eukaryota; kingdom Metazoa; phylum Chordata; class Mammalia; order Rodentia; family Dipodidae; genus Orientallactaga; species Orientallactaga sibirica. The sequence goes on from JAEOAD010001317.1 coordinate 1,508,826, forward strand.
GACATTGCCTCTTCTTCATAACTGATGGCTACCCTCACAATTCATTACCTACAATCCCCATGGGGATGATCTGCGTTCTCAGTGAGGGTTCCTTTGGAAAAGGGGCAGGATGAGGGAAAGGATGGTACCAACATATGCTGTTTATATACTAAGTATGCCCATAACTAATAAAAAAATGCCAATCCTCATTATTTTGAGAAAACTTTTCATTAAAACAGTATGTTAACTGTTTTAATGTATGTAATGAGTTTATTACTATTTTAAAGTGAATTACAAATGACTTTTTTCAATAGTCCCAGTTTGAGTCTTGAGTATAGTAAATACCAATAGATAAAATTGACACTATATTGTGACGAGTTGAAAGGGGTTCTGGAGTTAGAAAGTATGAGAATTGCTAGACTATAGGGTAACACCCAGACTGGAGAGACACTCTTTTTTTTTTTTAAGATTTATTTTTATTTATTTATTTATTAGAGACAGAGAGAAGGGTGGGGGAGAGAGAAAGTAAGAGAGTGAGGATGGGTGCGCCAGAGCCTCTAGCACATGCATCACCATGTGCATCTGGTTTACGTGAGACCTGGAGAATTGAACCTGGGTCTTTAGGCTTGGCAGGCATTAACTGCTAAGCCATCTCTCCAGCCTCAAGACACTCTTTCTTAAGCACTTCTAGGTCTTAGCCAGTTGTCTACTTACTGCTTTCTGCACACATTTCCACTCCCTCTTTATCACCTGTTCTGGTGGTTTAGTGGGTCAGGACTTTTCTCTCAGAAACAGGATCTGGAATAAAAGACTCATTCAGACTCAACTTCCCAGTGTGTTTATGGATTTATTTTTCATGCAGCCTTCTGGATCTGGTAGGTGAAAGACCCAATTTTCTATTTTATATTTTTATCAAATAAGGGCCATATGCTGCCATAAACTTTATGGGATTTTTGGTAAATACTAGCTGACAATTTGTAGCGATACTTATGAGCTTTTATGAATATTTAGTGGCTGCTGTGAGTATAAAACTTTAGTTGGAAGAGGGAGCCATGGAGGTGATCCTTGCTGAGGGACCTGAACTGTGGTTGCAGAGACAGGACTCATGGCCACAAAGCAATCAGACAAAGCATAAGAAACCATACCATAGAAGGAACAACTGGTGCAATGGGCTGTTAGAAAAGGGGTGGGAGTGGAGTGGGGTTGCATAGGTAACTGGCTGGAGCAGTCACAGAGGGCTTCTGGTAGGAGGTAGGGACTTGGCAGAAGCTTGTTAAACAGGTAGGGTTTAGTTAGAGGTCAGCAAGGCAGGGATTTCAGGTCAGTGAATAAATGCAAGCCAAGGCAGAGTCAGAAATGATCACAGCGTGTTCATAGCCTAATGAGGAGACTGCTGACCACAGTGAAGGTGAACAGTGCAAAAGACAGGCTGAAAGCTGCTCTCAGGTATTTAGGCTTGATGTGGAATGAAAGGAGAAACCTTTTATGGTTAAGGAAGTGACACGATGTTATCTGCACCCAAGATGGATACTTTGTGAGAGGAAGAACAGAGGTGATGATGAGGGATGAGGTGGTTGAGCCCCTGCACTGGGTCCAGCAGAGTGTTTTGAAATGCAGTCCACAGGGCTGCAGAGATGGCATAGTGGTTAAGGTGCTTTCCTTTAAAGCCTAAAGACCCAGGTTCAATTTCCCAGGACCCATGCAAGCCAGATACACAAGGTGGTGCATGTATCATTCACTCTTTCTCTCCCTCTAATAAATAATTTTAAAAAAGAAATGCAGTCCATAGCCACATCTAGAATGCCAACTCTGTGTCCTTATAAGGGCATGGAGAGTAAGACCCCACTACTGAGCTTCAGTCACAAGATTGAGTCTTTGTACATGGGGCTGGTTTAGAACTGACATTCTCCCCTCTCTTAGAATTGAATTAAAAAAATTTTTTTTGAAAGAGAGAGGGGGGGCAGGCAGATATATAGAGAGAATGGGCACGCCAGGCCTCCAGCCACTGTAGACAAACTCCAGACACATATGCCACCTTGTGCATCTGGCTTATGTGGGTCCTGGAGAATCAAACCTGGGTCCTTAGGCTTCCCAGGCAAGTGCCTTAACCGTTAAGTCATCATTCCAGCCCTTTTTTTTTTTTTTTTTTTTTTTTTTTTTGGTTTTTCGAGGTAGGGTTTCACTCTGGCCCAGGCTGACCTGGAATTACCTATGTAGTCTCAGGATGGCCTTGAACTCACGGCGATCCTCCTACCTCTGCCTCCCGAGTGCTGGGATTAAAGGCGTGCGCCACCACGCCTGGGCTTTTTTTTTTTAATTGTAGTTTTTCCTTATGTCTTATTGTCTCAGCTACTATGTAATCATGTGTGGTTTTGGGTAAGTTGCTAGCTCCTGAGTGCCTTAGTTTAGTCATCTGAAAGTATGGGCATTTATAATATTTTCCTCATTGGTTTATTATGGGAATTAAATGAGTTAATACCTGTTAAAACCTGGCATACAGGAAAATTTAAAAAATTAGCTAATGTTTATTTATTCAGTATTTCACAGTGTCATGGGTATGTAAGTATATTTAAATTACCCAAGTGAGTCCAAACAGCTAGAACCATGTAGATTAAAGGCCCTCTCCCTCTTTAAAAAAAAAAAAAAAAAAAAAAAAAAAAGCCTGATGGTGACATTGCAAAGATAGGAAATACGGAAAGTCAAATTTTTCAATTCCATAAACTCTTTAATATCTAGAATGTAGAACCCAGGCCCTCTAATCATGCCACTAAAATGCTCCCACTGTGAAGGAGATGGACCTAGTCTTAGCCAGCCAGCAACTGGCCTCCTTGCACTGGAGCTGATGCTCCCTCCTCCTGTTCCACACCAACCCTGTGGACATTCAAGCATATCCCACTTGCACTTCAGTCTCTCTTTTGCCTTCATTCCTAACTCCCACCCCAAGCTCCTTCTTCCTATCCTGTTTATATTCTGCACAATTACTCCCCTCTTTTTTTAATACTTTAGCAAACTTCTAGGTCTATAGGAAATTGTAAAGTAAGAATTCCCACGTAGTCCCTCCTCCAAGTTTCTCCTATTATTCCATCTTGCATTAGTGTACATTTATTACCCCTGCTGAACCAATACTGATGTTTTATTTTTTTATATTTTCTCTCTAGCCCAGGCTGATCTGGAATTCACTCGGTAGTTTCAGGGTGGCCTTGAACTCACAGTGATCCTCCTACCTCTACTTCCCAAGTGCTGGGATTAAAGGCGTGTACCACCACGCCCGGCTCTGATGCTTTATTATTTACTGAAGTTCACAATTTATGTTAGGGTTCAACTTGGTATCACACAGTTCTTTGGCTCTGATAAGTGCATAGTGCCCTACATCCCTCATCACAGTGGCACACAGAATAGCTTCATTGCCAGTGTTCCACTTGATCCTCCCTCAGTCACCTATGAAAACTTTTCAGATTCCCTCAATTATACATAATCTCTTGGATGCTTGCATAGTGCTATCCTCACACTTGTAGCTCCTAGATTCTGCACGACAGAGTCATGTAGACACACTTCCTTCTCTAGATGGTATGCTTTTGAGGAATGGGCTGTGTCATAGGTTTGTCCTGATCACCTAGACAATTGTTCCTATCAGGTGTCTTGCCAATGCTGACTGTACTGAATTGAATTGTGACCTGGAAATCTAAAAGTGAGATGTACTTACATGTAGATTTCATGTGTTTCATGGAAGGCTAAGTTCTTTGAGGGTAACTGTGGTAGTTTGAATGCATTCCCCCCACCACTGACTCAGATGTTTTATTAAAGCTTACCTCCAGCTTCCTGGCTGGGGGAGGTGTCACTAGGGGCAGATCCTGGGGTTTAGCCCTAAGGTGTTACTGGGGGTCCTGCTGCTGAAGGTTGGGTTTTTTAAAAAATATTTTTATTTACTTATTAGAGAGAGAGAGAGAGAATGGGCACACAGGGCCTCCAGCCACTCCAGACCCATGTGAGACAGAGGGGGGGGGATGGGCACACCAGGGCCTCTAGCCACTCCAGATGCATGTGACACCTTGTGCATCAGGCTTATGTGGATCCTGAGAAATTGAACCTGGATCCTTTGGCTTTTGCAGGCAAGTGCCTTAACTGCTAAGCCATCTCCCCAGCCCTGCAGGTTGGTTTTGTGCTTGCCTGCTTGTTGGTGCTGGCTGTTTGGTTGTCTCTTTGCTTGGATCTGTGAAAGGGGGCCAGCTTCTTTCACCATTAATGGAACTTCCCCTTGGATCTATAAGCTTAAATAAACCCTTCCTCCTATACACTGTTTGGAAGTTCATCCCAGCAACGTGGAGCTGACTACAACAGGAACCATCTTGTATCCCTTCAGATTTTGGCTAAGAAGCAGCCACAGGTGAGGTGTCCAGACCAGCTTTTTATTACCAGCAGTCACAGGATTATTTCCTAATCTTTTTCCTTTTTTTTTCCCAAAACACAGTGAAATAATAACAACAATAGTAAAAGGGACAAAAGCCTGCGTGGTTGTTTTCATTTTTCCAGATAAGACACCTCTCTCAGGTAACTCCCTGGAGTGAATTTTGTGTGGTTTCCCCCACCTCACTGTTCCCAGGCATCCTCCCCAACAATTGAAGATGCTCAGTGTGTTGTCTCTGAGCAAGGAAGCACTTTCCCATAAACACTTGTTTCTTAATTCACACTGAGCCTTTTGCCTTAAAGACACTGTTCTCAAATGTCTTAAACGCCTTAGGAACAAGCAGATCAGAACAAATAAATCGAATCCCGTGAAGCCACAAAGCAGACGCCTTTTTCCATCAGCCAGCAAGAAACTAAATGAAAAGTATCAGTTATTAGTTTGCTGCAATGTTACAGCCTCCCCCCTCCTCAAGAGCTGCACTCTGCAAACCTCCCTCATCCAGGAGACAGTGAAGGAATAAGGCACAGTTCTCAGCTCCCACCAGCACCTGGAAAGAAAGGCCTTGGCTGACTTCTCTGTACCTGCCTCGAAACCCACGTGGAGGTGCTGCGGACTGGGAGGGGGCCATTCTCAACCCCGCCTGCCCTAGAGCCCGCGTGGGCTGCAGACCCTGGGCGGCGCGCGCATCCGGAGTGAGGGATGCGCAGAGCGCGGGGAGGGGGCGCTGTGGTACCCGGAGAGGGCTGAGGGCAGTACGCCAGTCCGTCAGGGCTCCCCAAGGAGCAGGGATGGGGTCCCACAGCGCCGGGCGGGGGGCGTGCAGCTTAGGGCTCAGGCAAGGTCCGGCTGGCATCTGGGCTGGGGGCGGGGCCTGCCGCAGGTGTGTGGTGAGCAGACGCCCGGGGGACCCCGCCCTCCCCTTCGCCCCAGATGCAGGGAGGAGCGCTGGCAGCGGCGCCGAGGGGGTTAACCCGGCCGCGGCGCGCTTAACCCTCGGGCTCCCGCGGGTCCGCCGAGCCAGGCCGGGGCGCCGCACGCCAGTCCCGCACCGCGGAGCCCGAGCGTCAGGGCCGTGCGGGGCGCCGCCGCCGACAGCCGGGGCGCGGCCGGTGGGAGCTCGCTCGCTCGTGCGGACGGGCGGGCGGACGCGGAGGGCGGTGGACGGCGGCGGGCGCGCAGCGTCGCCAGGGCGAAGCCGGCGTGCGGGCGGGCGCGGCGCGGAGAAAGCGGCGGGCGGGCGCCTCATCCCCGGATGTGAGCTCGGGCGGCCCGCGGTCCCGAGCCAGCGGCGGCGGCGGGCACACGGGCGGCATGGGGGGCGCGCCGAGCGGCCCCGGCGGCCGGGCCGGCACCTCCGCGGCGTCTTTCCGCTAGAGGAGGGGACCAAGCCAAATTCTCCTTTGCAGCAAAAAAAAAAAAAAAAAAAAAAAAAAAATATATATATATATATATAATAATAATAAATAAATAAAATAAAAATAAAAAATAAAAAAGGAAGAAAATAGGAAAAAATTTTTACATGTATATATTATCAAGATAATATATACATCTGATTTTATTTTTTTAAAAAGTTTATTTTGCTCCATTTTTGAAAAAGGAGCGTGGGTGGCAGGCTTTTTAAAAAAATTATAAATTACCTTTATTTTTCCGGTTATTTGTCCCTGTCCTTCCCTACCCCCTGCTGAAGCGAAAATAAGGGCAAGACCGCGGCTCCAACCTAGCTGTAACCCCCTTACGTTCCTCCCTCGCCCTAATACCCAGCACAGTGCCCTGCACACAGTAGGCGCTCAATAAATGTTCGTGGATGATGATGATGATGATGATGAAAAACATGCAGCACCAACGACAACAGCAAGCGGACCACGCGGATGGTGAGCAGCCAGCCTGGGCACCCGCTGCCAAATCTAATCCTGCCTTGGTCCTCCTCTTCCCACCCCCTCTTCCTCCCCATCTCGGATGCGCTGGGTGGGTTGAGGGGCTGGAGAGGATGTTGCGGGCTCGGCGGCATCCATACGGGGAGGGGAGCTGCGCGGCAGCCACTCCAGCTCCCCTCAGGCCCTGGCAGTCCGAGTTGATGCTGCATGGGTGGGCTGGGGGCGGCCATTTGAGTATGGAGTACTGGGCAGCTGCCGGAGGGGCGGCGAGCGAGGTGATTCGGGTTCAGAGTCCTCGGGCTCAACTTTTCCTCCAACGCCCCCGAGCGATGGAAACAGGGGTGGGGGTGCTCTGAGTCTCTCGCCTTCCCCCCTCCCCCGCCCCCTGGTTGTCTCAGGAGAAGGTCTCCTGTGGCATCGGGAAAATTTTGGGATTGATATTCACCCTTTGGGCTGGGGGTAGGGGGGTGAAGCGCACATCTCCAGGCGATGGAGGCCTGGTCTTGGCATCTGGAGGAAGGGGGTCGGGTGGAGCGTGCATCCCGGCTCCGTAACCTAGCAATGCCCGGAGAGTTGCTGCTGTGGGGCTCTGCTCCTCGGCCCTGGCTGCCTGCCCACCCACCACCGGACACCACGTGCAATCTTCACTGGCTGGGGGGATGGAGTTAGGGGTAGCTTCTGGCCAGTCCTCCTCTTTGAAGTTCGCCAGTGTTCCCAACCCCCCTGCCCGCCCCCCCCACCCCCGCGCCCCCAGCCCAAAGGGTAGACTTGAAGCCTTTCGGGGTGAGTGCTTCTTAAGGGGAAAGCTTGGGAGGACTCATCCCCGGGCCCAAAGTGTCTTCTGCTTTGCTCCCTTCTCGGGCTTGCTGGGCAGGAAGACCTGGGCTTGCAATTGCAATGAATCTTTACTTAGCTGCAATTGGATCTGCAAATGCCCAGCCCTCTAACTCTCTGCCATTGCTGTCACTTTTGACTTCTGTTTCAGCAGAATACACCATGGTCCCTTGTGGGCCAGTGCTGGGGAATGCCTGATCCAAAGTGAGGGGAGGTTCATACTCCCTGGGTTTCTGCCTAGTATCCACCCGGGTGCCAGCCTACCCTGTGATGCTTCTTGCTTAGTCCTTGAGGGCTCCTGGCAGAATACAGCTTGTCTCTTCTGTGTGTAAGGGTGCAGGCTGACTGGATGCTGGTGTGGCTGATGCTGCCGCAATTTAAAATGCAAAAGAGCCCTAAAGATGTTTTCTGTTTTCGGAAGCTGGTGGAGGAAATGAGTCCCAAGCATCATGAATTTTCATTTGCAGGAAGTGTCAGAGCATAATCCAGATTTTGTTATAGGGCATTTGGTAGTGCCTGGTGCTAGTGGAGAATCCCTCCCCACCATGCAGAAAAAAATGTACTGTGTAAAGATGTTGGAAAATCACTCTGAAAATGATTAAGACTATTGAATTATTATTATTATTTTTTTTTTTGGTTTTTCGAGGTAGGGTCTCATTCTGGTCCAGGCTGACCTGGAATTAACTATGTAGTCTCAGGGTGGCCTCGAACTCTCGGCGATCCTCCTACCTCTGCCTCCCGAGTGCTGGGATTAAAGGCGTGCGCCACCACGCCCGGCCAAGACTATTGAATTATTGGCACTGGCTTTTTTATGATGGTGGTAATTACTTTAGAGAAAACCTGTTGTACATATTTGTTAAGTCATAAGAGATACATGAGTTTTCAAAGTCAGAAAAGACATGGAATAAATGTGGGAATGACTTCAGGCTGCCAAGACAAAAAAATGCATAAAGGCCTCCTCTAGAAGACATGGATATGGATATAATGTGGTTGGATGTGGTGGTGCAGTGACCCTGCGTGATTGACGCAGCAGAGCTCTGTGGACTTTTCTTGTTGCATTGTCTGACCAAATCCCTACTTTTGAAAAATGGAACATGAGTTTCAAAATGGAAACATTGCAGTTATTCCCTCCACCATTCATGGAGACAACTTTTGCTCCCCCCCCCAACATGCATTGAAGTTTCTTTTTTAAAAATAATTCTTTTTTTTTCCCCTTCTCCCCAGAGGCAAGCTATGCAAGAGGCTCCAGAATCCCTCTTTGTGGTGAAGGACCAACTTCTCAGCCGAATAACTCCAAGCAAACTGTCCTGTCTTGGCAAGCTGCAATTGATGCTGCTAGACAGGCCAAGGCTGCCCAAACTATGAGCACCTCTGCACCCCAACCTGTAGGATCTCTCTCCCAAAGAAAACGTCAGCAATATGCCAAGAGCAAAAAACAGGGTAACTCGTCCAACAGCCGACCTGCCCGTGCCCTCTTTTGTTTGTCACTCAATAACCCCATCCGAAGAGCCTGCATTAGTATAGTGGAATGGAAGTATCCTTTTTTTGGTGGCGTGTCTTTCTCATTTTCTCTTTTACCATGTGTTCTTTAAAAGGATTTGCTTTCTGAAATGACACCAAAACTGTAGCAGTCTGAAATGTGAGCCACAGAAAAAGCTATATGTAAGGGGGTTTCATGGTGTGTAGCTTTTTGTCTCCTCAGCTTGGGGAAGGGTGGCTGTATGGGAATATTTAGTCTTTGTGTATATGTGTGTTGGGAGGGGAGAGGAAAGGAGAGGTAGTTGGGGAGGAGGTAAAGACTGCAACTTCAAAGTGGTAGGGAGTTAAAATATAAAAGTAACCTTTGGTCATTATACACTGGATGGTTAATTTTAAATCCATGATTATTTGGGGCAGTGTTATGCAATGACCTGTTGAAAATGAAGAATGCTGATAATTGAAGTTTGCTTCTACAACTATGGGGAGTGCTATGATTGCTTCCCATTCAGATATTTGGTGATTCTAATTGTTCAGGCAGCTGGGAATAAAAATATTTACTTCAAGCTGGGCATGGTGGCGCACGGCTGTAATCCTAGCACTCTGGAGGTAGAGGTAGGAGGATTGCTGTGAGTTTGAGGACACCCTGAGACTACACAGTGAATTCCAGGTCAGCCTGAGCTAGAGTGAGACCCTACCTCGAAAAATGAAAACAAACAAACAAAAATAAGTTCATAGGGAGCGAGTGCTTTTTATTGTATTTTGATTTGCTGCTAAATTAAATGCTGTGGACTTATTTTTGACAAGACCTCAAAAGCCTTGGAGTGATGCAGAAGCTGTGTAGAGGACCATGAAGGCCTCCATGACTGACAGAGCAGTCCTCTTAGTCCTCTAGGGGGAGGAATTGGAAGGGGCTATTATTTTATTTTTTATTTTTATTTATTTATTAGAGACAGAGAGAGGGAGAGAGAGAGAGAAAGAGTGAGAATGGGCGCACCAGGGCCTCTAGCCATAGCAAATGAACTCCAGACGCATGCGCCACCATGTGCATCTAGCTTACGTAGGACCTGGAGAATCAAACTGGGGTCCTTAGGCTTTGCAGGCATACACCTTAACTGCTAGCCATCTCTTCAGCCTGGAAGGTGCTGTTTTTATTAAAAAAAAAATCATCTATATCCATGGGCTGAAGAGAATTTCTGTGTTTATCCTTTGTATTTTAAAATTTACTTATTTATTTGCAGTTGTGTGTGTGTGTGCGTATATGTATGTGTGCACATGCACACTCTTATACCAGGGTCTCTTGCCACTGCAAAACTTTTTGGGTCTCCCTTTTTTATAGTACACATGTAGCTGGGGAATTGAACTTGGGCTGGCAGGCAAGCAGGCAAGCATGTGCCTTTAACCACTGAGGCATCTCTCCAACTCCTACCCCCACCCCCATTTTTTAAATCTGAACTTTCAGTGTCCCAGGCTGGTTGCCACACACAGCCTAGACCTTGGGATATTATGCTGCTCTTCCTCATCCCCAGATCCGCAGGCCAGGATCCAGTGACCACCACCCTATAGACAAGGTTGGCTGAAGCACATGCCTTCTGATTAGTCACATGATTCCTTGGTTTGGATAAAATCAAGCATTTATTTCCCAGAAGGGTGTCTAGGGGCTGACAGAGGCCTCTGAGTAGTTCCTGGCAGCAGGCAGGCTTTTGAGTATGGCGCTCCACCACCAGGCCCAGAGGAGGGAGAGGCCACACTGTAAGAATGCTGGCTGACAGCTAGAAAAGGCAATTGAAGCCCCTAAAAATCTAGGTACCCAGGAAGGCAGACCTCTGCATGCCCCCTGTATAACTGGCTATTTTCTCTGCTCATGGACAGGACTTGAAATGAGGCAGCTGTCTAGAAAGGTTGTAGAGAGCATAGCCGAATGGCAGAGCAGAGTTGGAAGGATTTCATATGCTTTTTCTTTTTCAGAACAGATGTCTCTTCTCTAGAGTGCATTATGGCATCTCTCCCATATATGATTTTCTCTTTAAGTTCTCATCTAGTCTGAGGACAGGAGGGAGCTAGTAGTAGATTGGGGTGTGCCTCAGTGGTCTCACTGGAGTCAACAGGCAACAACTGTAATGGCCAGAAAGATGCCCTCCTTGTGATGTTGGCTTGAGGGGACTTCAAATAAGTAGAGACCTCTTGGTGGGCTCATTAATTTTATGTGGAGTGAGGTGGGAGACCAGATGCTGTTTCCCTTTATGCACAGTGATTCGTACATAGCAGTTTATGTGTAAGAGTGAATTCCTAGATATTGCCACTGTCTGCTTTTTTGGATCTTCCAGACACAGGCGTACCAGGGCTGAGGAGATGTTGCTGCCGGTTCAGGGAGATGCCTGCTTACAGCAGTTTTTAGAAGAGGTAGACAGTAAATAAAATATGACCTATTTAGTTTCTTAAATGATAGTTCTTTTCCATAGGAGCAGGTTATAGGAATCCTCCTCAGCAGCTCAGCGCTGGGAGAGGAGAGTCCAGTATGTTTCATAGCCAGGCAAGACAAAGTGTTCTGGAGCCTGGGAAGTGAGAGTTGTTGCCCTTACTCAAAGGGAACTGTTCAGATCAGACATACCTATTTCTTGTGGTAGGAGATGGTATCCTATAGGAAAACTAGAGTGCCAAGAAAAAAAGAAATAATCCTCCCAAACCTTATGTTTAGCCTTCCTGAACAGTGTTAGTACTTCTCAGCTTGGCAGGTTGTCATGTAGATATTGGAAAATCAGAAGGGCAGGATGGTGGGGTGGGGGGAGGGGAGAGACTCTGTAGAAAATAACTTTGGTAAATTTCAGTGGGAAGTTACAAAGGAAAAATGGAAAAGGATTCTGAGATCTCCTAGAGGTGGACTATCTTCAAGCTGGTTCACTGGGGAAAAGATTTTGTAACACTAGAGAAGTTGAGAGAATCAATATGATTAAAGCTAACTGGCTTAAATATAAACCCATCAAAGTTAGTAAGGGGATAATGGTATTCCTTTCCTTATTCCAGTGAGTTATCAAAGCTTTTCAAAGGTTCCGAGGTTTTATAAACCCAAGGCATCTCTAGAGAAGTGAGGAGTATTTGTTTCTTGCATTAGTTTTGAGGTTCCCAGAAGGGCATCAGCAAGAAGGAAGACTGGTCTGCTCATAACTTTGAACCTTCAGTACCTGAAGGGATTTAGTTAAGCCAAGACCTTGCCTCTTGTGGATGAGTGAATGGGAGCATTGGTGTAAAAGTAAATGCAGGAACTGTGGGTTAGGTTGGTGCTCATAAAACTTCAAGTTTGGAAAAAACCAAAAGCAGAAAAACAGTCATTTTAGCAGATGTCAAATTTAGTGTTGCCAGTTTTGACAGTGTCTCTTAATAACACCAGAACGTTTAAGCAAGTATCTGTTGAAGGCTGATCTGAAAAACAATTCTTCCAGTTAGCCCTCCGAGATTTAAAATTGTTAAAGCCTACTTTGAAAGTGTCTGGTGCTGATTTCTTGTGGCTTTTAAATTTAATTTGTTTATAAATTGAACACAGCAACAGCACATTAAAAAGTGAGCTCCGGTCCAGCTCTAATCTGAAACAGTTAGAGCTATTGATTGCTCTGTTCAAGAAAACAGAAGAGGGAGTTGGCGGCTTGCTTATCATAGAATGTGAGGAGCCAGGAGAGGGTCACACAGAGAATGGAGATGGTGCTACTGGCTTTGCCTGTTCCAGTTCACATAATGAGTTTAAACAGATCTAGCCAAGAATAGCCCCTGAGAAAATGGCTCTAACATGTGGTGGCAAGGCTGTGTGGAAGTTTACCCCATAATGGCATCTTCTTTGTGTGTCTACTACAGCTGGGAATTTAGTAAGGCCCTGGTTACTTTTTTAAGTTACAAGAAGCAGAAATGTGGTTGCCATAGTGCCCTTGTTGGATATGCTGCACTTTCAGGCTTTAATACCCGGTGTACAGCAGATGAATGAATGTAATATGATCCTTGTAACAAAGAAAAGGACAAGGAGAGGTCATTTGATAGGACAACCTACTGTGAGATGGCCAGTTTACAGTACTTGTGTTGAAAGCCAAGTAGTCACAATAGTCAAAAAATGACTTGTAGCTGGGTGTGGTGGCGCACGCCTTTAATCCCAGTACTCGGAAGGCAGAGGTAGGAGGATCGCCATGAGTTCAAGGCCACCCTGAGACTACATAGTGAATTCCAGGTCAGCCTGGGCTAGAGTGAGACCCTACCTTGAAAAAAACAAAAACAAAAACAAAAACAAAGACTTATGTGTGTCATTTTCATTTTAATAGCCATTTCCATGTGCAGTGATTGGGAGTGTGATAAGAGGGATGGTTTATGTTTACATGATACCTTAACAAATATACCTTAACAAAAATGTTCAGACCATTTGACATATTTATATTATTGGCTATTTTTGCCAATTGTGTGGCCTTAGCTATTTACATCCCATTCCCTGAAGACGATTCTAACTCAACAAATCATAACTTGGTAAGTGTCCTCAGAGCTCCTGCTCATCTTGGTATATGGTTATTGTTTGCTTCGAAGTGTTTAAACTGACAGTGGGCTTTGTGGGTGGGTGGTTGCAGTTTACAGCTGTTACATGCTGTGTTTCCTGAGCTTTGCAGTAGGGTTTTTTATATGTTGTTTTTTGTTGTTGTTCTTTAAAATATTGACCATCCTCACATTTATACTGAATGAAAGTGTTTAAAGTCATGGATCTTGTATAAATAGCTACAAACCTTTTTATGGCTGGGCATGGTTGCACACACTAATCCTAGCACTCGGGAGGCAGAGGTAGGGGGTTGCTGAAAGTTTGAGGCCAGTATGGGACTGCAGAGTGAGTTCCAGGTCAGCCTGAGCTAGAATGAGACCTTACCTCAGAAAAATAAAAACAAAACAAAAAAACTCCAAACTTGTTATGGAAGGGATTTGTAGCAGGTTTAAAAATACATCCACAGAGGCTTTTGCTATATATATATATATTTTAATCCAGTGTTATTTGGAAGTGGTGGGATTTTGTGGTAAGTAGAGGAATGTTATAGATTTTGTATGGAAGCTATTAATTTTTATAGTAGAGCACAATAAAAACAATACCTATACATAGAGCACAATTTGGAGAATAAGTCCAAGTCCTACGAAGCACTCCACATAGAACAAATCTATGGTTAAATATACCAGGATGCTTCCATATTCTTTATGGCACTTTCAAAGATTTATAGTGTGCATTAGCTGAGTAAAAGCTCTGGGAAAGTCTGCAGTTAAAAAAACAGTTTTAATTTTGCTTAACTCAGTCACTAAAAGTAATTGGTTATGGAGTCTTTAAACATTTTTTGGCATAAGATGTTAATATCATGGAACTAGCGTTTCATGGAACTTCCTTTGGGAAAGCTGATAGATATATATATATATATACACACACACACACACACATACATACATACATACACACATATACATACACACACACATACATACATACATACATACACATATATACATATATACATACATACATACATACATACACTCATACATACATGGATATACATATTTTAAATAAGGGCACTAAAGATCTTGTCCCACTCAGCTGTCAACTAGCTAACTGGGGCACGTGTCAGACCCTCTTTGCATTGCTGTTTACCTCACCTGGATACTAAGGAGATTGGCAAGGAAGATCACTAGGAAAATTTTAGACCTCTGAAATTCTGTTATCTTTCTCTGAGGATGCTGAAGCCATTTCAGGATGTTTCTGGTGCTGCAGTTTCTTCCTTGCAAAGGGCAAGCTCTTTATAATTGGAGGCCATGTAGATAGCAGATGATGGAGGGAACCAGTGCACACTAGCAAGAGGCTCTGTTCTCTTGCATGCTTCTCTTTCAGCTAGTTCCTTTTGCTTTGGATTCCTTTTCTTTTGCACTTTTAAAAATATTTTATTTTTGGGCTGGAGAGATGGCTTAGTGGTTAAGGCGCCTGCCTCCTAAGCCTAAGAACGCTGGTTCCAATCTCCAGCGGTTCCAACCTCCAGGTCCCACATTTAGCAGGATGCAAAGTGATGCAAGGGCGCAATGCCACACTTGTCCACAAAGGGGCACAAGCATCTGGATTTCGTTCGCAGCAGCTGAGAGGCTGCTGGCATGCCCATCTCTATCTGTCTTCCTCTCCCTCTCTCTCTGTCTCTCTCCAAAAAACAAATTTTATTTTTATTTATTTATTTAAGAGAGAGAGAGAGGCTGATAGAGGAGAGAGAGAGAATGGATGCATCAGGGCCTCCAGCCACTGCAAATAAACTCCAGATACATATGCTACTTTGTGCATCTGGCTTATGTGGGTCCTGGGGAATTGAATCTGGGTCCTTTGGCTTTGCAGGCAAGTGCTTAACTGCTAACACATCTCTCCAGCCCCCCTTTTTTTAATGAGAAAGGGGAAAAGGAGAGAGAGAGAGAGAAAGAGAGAGAATTGGTGCACCAGAGCCTCCAGCCACTGCAATTGAACTCCAGACATGTGCGCCATCTTCTGTGCATGTGTGACCTGTGTGCTTGTGTCACCTTGTGTGTCTGGCTTATGTGGGATCTGGAGAGTCAAACATGAGTCCTTAGGCTTCATAGGCAAGCACCTTAACTGGTTAATCCATCTCTCTAGCTCTGCTTTGAATTCTTATGTGGAAGCTATGCTTTAGTAGGGCTGGATGTTCTTAACTGAGCAAGGGTTGGAAAGGTAAACACACTAGGCTCTTCCTAGTCAGGAAAAACTCTACTGGCTTCCAAGCTAGTGAAAGTTGTTCTTTTGTGAGGACTTCCTATGACATTTTAAATGCTGTACATATTTCAGGTGTAACATGGTGTCTATTTTCATTGGGTTTTGGTAGTTTGACATTTAGAGAACTTTCAAAAAACGTTGGCTATTGTAGCAGAAAATATGTCTGTGATTAGGAGTTGGACACATACATCCTTCTCTAGTATGTGTGAGATTATGTATGGCCTTTGAACGTTCAGTTGTAGACACGTGACTGTTGCTCTAAAGGAAAGGCGGAAGTGGTGGAAAGCTTCCCATCAATGGAGATGGGTCACTGTAGTCTAGGCCACAGATGGTATTAGCCTTGTTACCAAATTTAATGATGTGGATGGTGACCTAGTTTGTTGCTTTTTGTAGCTCAAGAGAAAATGATTAAATAAACTTAAAAAAATAACTACCTTTCAGAAAGGCAGATTAATTTAGATCAATGGAATAATTAATGTAGCTGCATGTGTAAGCCAATTAATTATTCTGATTTTTTTTTTTCCCAAGGAAATTCAGGTCACTTATATCAGTGCCATCCAACCACTTGGATTTCTCAGCTAAGAAGTGAGGAAATAAACTATGGGGAATTGATGAATCTCTCTTCTTCTCTCCTGTAGTCCTTTCCTGTGGATCATGTCTTGATAATTTTTAAATGCTAGGCTTATTCTGAAG
Organism: Orientallactaga sibirica; assembly: GCA_036365145.1. Lineage (NCBI taxonomy): Eukaryota > Metazoa > Chordata > Mammalia > Rodentia > Dipodidae > Orientallactaga > Orientallactaga sibirica. The sequence continues at coordinate 1,524,853 of JAEOAD010001317.1, forward strand.
GGAGGTGGGCAGGGTGCTATTCTGGCAGGCCTTTTTAAAAACCAAAATGTATTCCTTTGACCTCTTTAGTGAGCATTTCGAAACTCAGGGCATTAATGTTCCTATCTTGCTTTCCTAGGATGGTCACATGGCCAGTTGAATTTATGCACTGCCTGACTCTTTAAATATTTCCTCTAGCACTGTGGGAAGGGAGGATCTTGCTGGATTTACCCCTAACTCTGAGCAAGGTCCCAAGCCATGTCTGTCCTCCCACCAGGGAGCCAGTTCTTTTCTTTCTTTCTTTCTTTTTTTTTTTTTTTTAATACATTTGACCCAATTTGTACCAAAGTGATTGCTCTATTTTTGGGATTGGTTTAGAGGCAGCTGAACGAAGCTTGTTTTTCATCTGTAGTAAATACCTTTCATTTAATGTGAATTACAAAACAAGGGGCAGAGGCCTACTTGGGTTGCAAAGCTGTTTATCTATGGGGAGCTGGTGGTTCCTCCCACTCCCAGCCTGGTAGCTTGAGGGAATATATATCACAATCCCTTGGAGGGCTTTTTCAGGTCTTTTGTAAATAATGAATACTTTTGCTGGAAAAGAAATATGGGCATCCCCAGGGTCCAAGAGTGTTTGGTTTGGGGACTTGGAGACTACCTTGGAGTCAGCATGTTTTCCCAGAGTTAGATCTAAGTTTCTATACAGCTTTGACTTGTGGATTGGCAGGACCTAGTGAGTGGAGGCTGAAGCCATGGAAACAGTGCAGCTCTCTCAGTCCTCACAGTACTGTCCCTCCCAGTACCAGTATTTCCTCAGGCCCACTTGCCAAAAGGGTAGGTCTTTTCTTTCATTTTCTTCTTGGCACTGAGGAGGGAAGCCCTCAGAGTGGTGATGATTACAAGTTGTACTCCTCTGTGATGGACATCACCTCCCAGCCTTCAGTTTCTCCTAAACACACTGCCACAGTTGAGTGGTTTTCTATCTCTGTAGCTGTTCCTGATCCTCTCACTTTCTACGTTGCCTCTCAGTTCTCTGCCACACTGAACTGCCTTAAATCAGAAGTGTCCAAAATGGGAATCTTCTGCCAATGTAGTGGCTCCTTGCTCTCTGCTCCTTCGAGCCATTGAAGGGCAAGGCCTTTTCACAGTTCCTTTGCCTACCTAAAAGCCTGGCTCAGACAGGTGCTCAGCAAGTGTTTATTAAACTGAACAAAAGTTTTACCAAATCTCTGCCCTTATCTTGTGATTGAGGCCCTGTGTGTTTGTATCTTCAGCTTGCTGACATCTTGCCTCTATAAAATCCCGTTATCTCTCCCTTCCCCTCTGTTCATATGAGCGTCAGGTGATTTGTTGGAGAACCTGAAGCTTTGATGGTTGCTCATTGCCCACTGAGGGGAGGCCAGATCCCATGGCTCTAGGCATCTTGGTCTTGCCTGACCTTTTTTTTAATCTTCCACTCCTCAACTTCATAGTTGTCCCTTCCTGATTTGTCCACCCAAAGTTCCTAAACACCCTACCCGTCCACCTCTTGGCTTTCTTTATGCTGTTTCCTGTACCGGAAATGCTTCTTCCTCTCTAGTACCATCTTCCTGTGTCCTTGCAGCTGCTTAAGAACATTCTCAAGTTCTGTCTCTTCCATGAGGAAGACCTAGATCTGAAGGAACAGACTTTAATTTTTTAAATTATTGATAACTTCTATAATTATAGGCAATAAACCATGATAATTCCCTCCTCTCCCACTTTCCCCTTCACAACTCCACTCTCCATCATATTCCCTCCCCTCTCAATCAGTTTCTCTTTTATTTTGATGACATCATCTTTTCCTCCTATTAAGAGGGTCTTGTGTAGATAGTGCCAGGCACAGTGAGGTCATGGATATCCAAGCCATTTTGTGTCTGGAAGAGTGCATTGTAAGGAATCCTACCCTTCCTTTGGCTTTTACATTTTTTTCTGCCACCTCTTCTGCAATAGTTCCTGAGCTTTGGAAGGTGTGATAGAGATGTTTCAGTGCTGAGCACTCCTCTGTTGCTTCTTCTCAGTACTATGGTGCCTTTTGAGTCATCCCAGAGGCCACCACCATTTGAAAAGAGAAGCTTCTCTAACCAAAAGTGAGAGTAGCGCTGGGCTTGGTGGTGCACACCTTTAATCCCAGCACTCGGGAGGCAGAGGTAGGAGGATTGCCATGAGTTCGAGGCCACCCTGACACTACATAGTGAATTCCAGGTCAGCCTAAGCCAGAGTGAGACCCTACCTCGGAAAACAGACACAAAACAACAACAAAAAAAGTGAAAGTAGCATTAATATAAGGGTATAAACATTAAGAGAAGTGCTTACTGGGTAGTTGGGTGAGCATAGTGTATACATTTAGCCAGACACCAACAAGCATTACACCCCTAGGGCTCATGACTTATCCTGTCATAGGTTTTTAGTATCAGGCATGTATTCCCTCCCATGGAGTGGGCATCCAGCCCAATTAGAGTGCGGTTGGTTTCCCCTATAACAGACATGCCACTATTGCACCTGTTCTCTCATTTGGCCTGGCTGGCCCAACTTAAGGCTTGCTGTGTCCACTGCGTTGGGGTCCCCCCTAGGGCTAGCCCAGGAGGATGGCAGAGTCTCTGCCCAGTTGGGGGTGAGAAGCATGGAATCACGACACAGACTCTGGGAGTTGGGTGAAAGCAGGCAGAGGGCGAGCTGCAGCAAACTCGTTTATTCAAAAAAGTGTAGGGGGTTTTAAGGGACTTGGCTGGCCAATCATTGTATGGGGTGGTCCCCTTTTTGTGATCAATGACAGCCTGTCTCTGGACAGATCATATTGTAGCAGGTTTCTTGCGAGCATGGGACTGTAGCTGATGTCAAACCAGGCCTGTGCAGGATACCATGTTCACAGAAGCCACTTCCTGGTTTCTTCTGACATGCTGTCTAGCTAGGGCCAGGCCTGCATTGTGCCATACACCACTGTTGTTTATCTTTACTGATGACTTCTCTCGCTCCCATGGAGCTGTATGCTGTGTAGCTTTTTTCAGCTTTCTGTCAGATGATCTACATGGAGGAGATTTTCAGCTCAGCTACAGCAAGATTTCTCAGTGACCTTGCAGCCTAAGCATGTGGAATCTTCAGCAATAGGGTCTTACCATCTATTCCTGGTGGGAAACCAAGAGCCTAGGCAATGGCCTGTAAAGTTTTGGGGGTATTAGAGACTTCCCTGGCTAACAACTCACTAGAAGGTATCCTATCCCTGGCACTGAAAATTTTCTAATAACAATCTATGGCTTCTGGGTATGCCATTGTCCAAAAAAGTCGGTTTCCATATGACTTATTAATGCCCTCTTGGGTTTTGATTAACCCTCCCTCCACCCTTTCTTTACTCAGTTTCTTCTCCTGACCTCACTTAGGCCTTTCCACCCCCAGCAATCTGTTCTTCTACTTACATATATACAGTGCCATCCCCTTAAGTCCTCACTTCTCTTCCTCCCTTATAGCCCCTTTCTAGCTTACTGGTTCTGCTACTGTGTTTTATTCCAACTCACATACAAGTCTAAATATTTGTAGCTAGGATCCACATATGAGAGAGAATATATGGTGTTTTGCTTTCTGGACCTGGGTTGCCTCACTAATTATAAGCCTTTTCAGGTCCATCTATTTCCCTGTAAATTCCATAATTTCATTTTTCTTTACTGCTGAATAGAACTCCATTGTATAAATATACCACATCTACATTATCCACTCCTCAGTTGAGGGACATCTAGGCTGGTTCTATTTCCTAGCTATGTGAATAGAGCAGCAAAAAACATGGTTATGCAAGTATCTCTAAGGCAGTGAGAAGAGTCCTTAGTATATATGCCTAGAAATGGTATAGCTGGGTCATATGGTAAATCTATTTTTAGCTATCTTAGGAACCTCCACACTGATTTCCACAATGGCTGTACCAGATTGCATTCCTATTAACAGTGTAGAAGTGTTCCTCTTTTTCTGCATCCTCACCAGCATTTATTGTCATTTGTTTTCTTGAATGTAGCAATTCTGACAGGAATGAGATGGAATCTCAAAAGTTGCATTTTCCTGATGGCTTAGGATGTAGAACATTTTAAAAAATGTTTATAGGCCATCTGTATTTCTTTTGGGAACTCTCTATTTAGTTCCATAGCCCATTTTTAATTGGGTTGTTTGATTTCTTATTATTTAGTTTTTTGACTTCTTTGTATATCCTGGATATTGTTCCTCTGTCAGATGTACAGCTGGCAAAGATTTTCTGAAGGAGCAATCTTACCTGAACCTCTCTGTGGTGGTCTCTTGCATATAAAACATGGTATGTTTTGTGATTTATTTACATATCTTTGTCTTATTCAGAGAAAATAACTTCTGGATCCTTGACCTTGCCTGGCACTATGGTACTTAGTAGATATTTAGTAAATCAGTGTGGAGGACTGCCCAAAGATGCACCTCTCTGTCTTTCCTTTGAGCCACATTTAGGAGAATTTCTTTTTGTTATTGTTATTGTTTTCTTCCTTTCCTTTCCTTTCCTTTTCTTTTTTCTTCTATCACTTTTTTTATTGACAACTTCTATACTTACAGATAATAAACCATATTATTTCCCTCCCCCTTTCCCCTTCAGAAATCCACTCTCCATCATATCCCCTCCCCCTCTCCATTAGTCTCTCTTTTAATTTGATGACATCACCTTTTTCTCCTATTATGAGGGTCTTGCATAGATATTTCTAGGCACGGTGAGGTCATGGATATCAAGGCCAATTTCTGTCTGGACAGTTGCATTGTAAGGAATCATACCCTTCCTTTGGCTCTTACATTTTTTCCTCCCCCTCTTCCGCAATGGACCCTGAGCCTTGGAGGGTGTGATAGAGATGTTTCAGTGCTGGACACTCCTCCATCCCTTTTTCTTAGCACTATGTTGCCTTTTGGATTATCCCAGTGGTCATCGCCATCTGAAAAGAGAAGCTTTAACCAGATGTGAGAATAGCATTAATATGTGAATATGAAAATTAAGTGTAGTGCTTTCAGGGCAGTTTGGTGGGAATAATATATACATTTAGCCAGACGAGAGCAGGCTTTATACCCCTAAGGCTCATGACCTCCCCTGCCATAGACTTTTGATTAGTTTTTTCAGTACTAGGCATGTATTCCCTCCCATAGAGTGGGCCCTCAGTCCAATTAGGGAGCAGTTGGTTTCCCCAAGAGCAGACATACCACTGTTGCACCTGTTTGGTCATTTGGCCTGTCTGGCTAAACTTGAGGCTTCCAGTGTCCACTTTTTTCACTGCTGATGACTTCTGTCTCCTGTGCGGCTGCATGCAGTGCAGTTTTTTTTTTTTTTTTTTCCAAATTTCAGTTGGCTGGTCTACAGGGAGAAGGTTTTCTGCTCAGCACTATCCTTGATTTCTCAGTGACCTTGCTGCTCAGGTAAGTGAGGTCTTCAGCAATAGGATCTTACCATCTGTTTCTCAAGGGAAACCAAGGGCCTAGGCAATAGCCTGTAATGTTTTGGAGGCAACAGGGACTTCCCTGACCAACTTCTTTTTTTAAATAAAATTTTGTGTGTGTTTTGTGTGTGTGTACACACACACACACGCTATGTCACCAGTGCTTTTTGCTACTGCAAATAAACACCAAATGCTTGTACCACTTTTTGCATCTAGCTTACATAGGTGACTTGAAAATTGAACCCGTGGCTTGAAGGCTTTGCAAGCTAGCACCTTTAACTGCTGAGCTATCTTCCCAGTCCTCACATTTAGGACTTTCTTGACAGATCTCTCTAAGGACTCTGAGGGTTCCTTGAAGGTCCTTGCCTGGGAATAGGTGGGAAGTTATAAGTGGTTAGGTGGTTCTTCCTGACAGGTTTGCACCTCTGTCATAGGGTCCCTCAGATTTGGGGTTCTGTGCTCCAGTTCCATAGCTCAGAGTAGCAGAGTGTGATACTCTTGTAATTTGACATGAATGTCCTGATGTACATACTGTGTGCTAGACACAGACGAGTGGGAAGCTGTTCTGGGTTGTAGATATTTGTCAGTGGGACTGGGTGCATGGTGGCTAGGAATAATGTGGGACAGTGCACTGCGATTGTCTTGAGCCTTCTAGGCAGTATTAACTGGGCTTAAAAAGCAAGCTCAGGTCTGCATAGTCAGATAGTTTAGCCTCTTACAGTGTTGCACATGAGTAGGGAGCAGTGTAATAGAGCGCCTGAAGTGATTGTGTATCCTGGCTCCCTGGGCTTGGTTCTTTAGGGTAAGTGTTCATTCTGCACTTATCTCCACTGTGTCTTGTTTTGTCCTTTCCATTTCAGTTGTATTTTCTTATATGTTTACTAGGTTCTAACTGTATTTTTAAAAAGTGTTATTTATTTGTTTGTTTATTTGTGCACATGTGTGTATGGACCCAGCAGGGCCTCTTGCTGCTTCAAACAAACTCCAGATGCATGCACCACTTTTTGCATCTGGTTTTATGTGGGTACTGGGGAAACAAACCTGAGCCAGCAGATTTTGAAAGCAAACCCCTTTAACCACTGAACCATCTCCCTAGCCCATAGTTTTTTTTTTTTTTTTTTGTCAGCATTCTGAGGGATTTTATTTAGATTACAGGTTTATCACATTGCTAACTTGGATTACATAAATAATAAAAGGCAAATCATACCACTTAACTTATCCAGTCAAGAAATGCTTTTAAATAAGACATGAAAGTAACAAAGATAAAAATGGACACAAAGTCAATAAAATACATTGCTCCTTAATGCAGTTACCACAAAATGATCCCATCACCATAAAATCAAATTAATCAATACAGCAACAGAAAAACGGTGAATCACATTTTACATACTAACACAGTGAGCATGAAAATATATTAAAGTCTGAGTTCATTTAAATAGCAACTGACAATATAATGTTAATTTAGCTCCTAAGTTACACATGGACATGGAATATTACAGCTATGGTCAAATATCATGGATGGGCCAAACTAGTAAATCTATGAAATTGACTACTGTTGTCTTTTTTTTTTTATTATTATTATTATTTATTGACAACAAAACATACTTACATACAAAAGGTGCATAGTTTTCCCTCCCCTCCCCCCATTCCCTTTAGAACTCCACTCTCCATCATATCCCCTCCTCTCTCCATTAGTCTCTTTTTAATTTGATGTCATCATCTTTTACTTCTATTATGAGGGTCTTCCGGAGGTATTGCTAGGCACAGCAAGGTCATGGATATCAAGGCCAATTTCTGTCTGGGCAGTTGCATTGTAAGGAGTCGTACCCTTCCTTTGGCTCTTCCATTCTATCCGCCCCCTCTTCCGCAATGATCCCTGAGCCTTGGAGGGTGTGACAGAGATGTTTCAGTGCTGGGCACTTCTCCATCCCTTCTTCTCAGCACTATGTTGCCTTTTGGATCATCCCAGTGGTCATCGCCATCTGAAAAGAGAAGCTTCTCTAACCAGAAGTGAGAGTAGCATTAATATGTGAATATGAGCATTAAGTGTAGTATTTTCCGGGCAGCTTGGTGGGAATAGTATATACATTTAGATAAGGGCATGCTTTATACCCCTAAGGCTCATGACCTTACCTACCATAGACTTTGCTTAGGTTTTTCAGTACCAGGTATGTATTCCCTCCCGTAGAGAGGGCCTTCAGTCCAACTATAGAGCAGTTGGTTACCCCATGAGTAGACATGCCACTATTGCACCCGTTCAGTCTTTGGGCCTGTCTGGCCAAATTTGAATATTCAGCGTCCACTGTTTTCACTGCTGATGACTTCTGTCTCCCATACTCTGCATGCAGTGCAGCTTTTCCAGCTTTCAGTTGGCTGGTCTACAGGGAGAAGGTTTTCTGCTCAGCACCAGCTTGCTTTTCTCAGTGACCTTGCCTCTCAGGCAAGAGATGTCTTCAGCAATAGGGTCTTACTATCTGTTTCTCAGGGGAAACCAAGGGCTTTGGCAAAAGCCTTTAATGTTTTGGAGGCTACCGGGACCTCCTTGGCCAACAACTCACTGGAAGGTATCCCATCCCAGGTACTGAAAATTTTCTAGTAACAGTCTACAGCTTCTAGATGTACCATTATTCAAAAAGTAGTTTTACATAAGTCTTATTCACAATCTTTTGAAATTAGATTGACCCTGCCCCTGCCCTTCTTTTATGCATTCTCTACCCATGGCCTTGGTTAGGCCATTCCCTCCTTGTAATCAGTCCTTCCACTTACATATGTGCAATACCATAAACTTCAGTCCTTCCCTTTCCTCCGTCCCTTATAGCCTTTTACCAGCTTACTGGTTTCTGGTACCAATTTTTGGTTCCAGTTCACATACAAGTCTGTCTATTTGTAGCTAGGATCCACATATGAGAGAGAACATGTGACGTTTGGCTTTCTGAGCCTGGGTTACCTCACTTAGTATAATCCTTTCCAGATCCATCCATTTCCTGCAAATTTCATAATTTCATTTTTTCTTTACCGCTGAGTAGAACTCCATTGTGTAAATGTACCACATCTTTATTATCCATTCATTTGTGGTGGGACATCTAGGCTGCTTCCATTTCCTAGCTATTGTGAATAGAGCGGCAATAAACATGGTTTTGCAAGTATCTCTAAGGAAGTGAGAAGAGTCTTCTGGATATATGCCTAGGAGTGCTATAGCTGGATCATATGGTAAATCTATTTCTAGCTGTCTCAAAACTCACTTGACCTTGCCTGGCACTATGGTACTTAGTAGATATTTAGTAAATCAGTGTGGAGGACTGCCCAAAGATGCACCTCTCTGTCTTTCCTTTGAGCCACATTTAGGAGAATTTCTTTTGTTATTGTTATTGTTTTCTTCCTTTCCTTTCCTTTCCTTTTTTTTTTCTTCTATCACTTTTTTTATTGACAACTTCTATACTTACAGATAATAAACCATATTATTTCCCTCCCCTTTCCCCTTCAGAAATCCACTCTCCATCATATCCCTCCCCCTCTCCATTAGTCTCTCTTTTAATTTGATGACATCACCTTTTTCTCCTATTATGAGGGTCTTGCATAGATATTTCTAGGCACGGTGAGGTCATGGATATCAAGGCCAATTTCTGTCTGGACAGTTGCATTGTAAGGAATCATACCCTTCCTTTGGCTCTTCATTTTTTCCTCCCCTCTTCCGCAATGGACCCTGAGCCTTGGAGGGTGTGATAGAGATGTTTCAGTGCTGGACACTCCTCCATCCCTTTTTCTTAGCACTATGTTGCCTTTTGGATTATCCCAGTGGTCATCGCCATCTGAAAAGAGAAAGCTTTAACCAGATGTGAGAATAGCATTAATATGTGAATATGAAAATTAAGTGTAGTGCTTTCAGGGCAGTTTGGTGGGAATAATATATACATTTAGCCAGACAAGAGCAGGCTTTATACCCCTAAGGCTCATGACCTCCCCTGCCATAGACTTTTGATTAGTTTTTTCAGTACTAGGCATGTATTCCCTCCCATAGAGCAGGCCTTCAGTCCAATTAGGGAGCAGTTGGTTTTCCCAAGAGCAGACATACCACTATTGCACCTGTTTGGTCATTTGGCCTGTCTGGCTAAACTTGAGGCTTCCAGTGTCCACTTTTTCACTGCTGATGACTTCTGTCTCCCATAGCGGCTGCATGCAGTGCAGTTTTTTTTTTTTTTTTTTTCCAAATTTCAGTTGGCTGGTCTACAGGGAGAAGGTTTTCTGCTCAGCACTATCCTTGATTTCTCAGTGACCTTGCTGCTCAGGTAAGTGAGGTCTTCAGCAATAGGATCTTACCATCTGTTTCTCAAGGGAAACCAAGGGCCTAGGCAATAGCCTGTAATGTTTTGGAGGCAACAGGGACTTCCCTGACCAACTTCTTTTTTTAAATAAAATTTTGTGTGTGTTTGTGTGTGTGTGTACACACACACACACGCGTGCACCAGTGCTTTTTGCTACTGCAAATAAACACCAAATGCTTGTACCACTTTTTGCATCTAGCTTACATAGGTGACTTGAAAATTGAACCCGTGGCTTGAAGGCTTTGCAAGCTAGCACCTTTAACTGCTGAGCTATCTTCCCAGTCCTCACATTTAGGACTTTCTTGACAGATCTCTCTAAGGACTCTGAGGGTTCCTTGAAGGTCCTTGCCTGGGAATAGGTGGGAAGTTATAAGTGGTTAGGTGGTTCTTCCTGACAGGTTTGCACCTCTGTCATAGGGTCCCTCAGATTTGGGGTTCTGTGCTCCAGTTCCATAGCTCAGAGTAGCAGAGTGTGATACTCTTGTAATTTGACATGAATGTCCTGATGTACATACTGTGTGCTAGACACAGACGAGTGGGAAGCTGTTCTGGGTTGTAGATATTTGTCAGTGGGACTGGGTGCATGGTGGCTAGGAATAATGTGGGACAGTGCACTGCGATTGTCTTGAGCCTTCTAGGCAGTATTAACTGGGCTTAAAAAGCAAGCTCAGGTCTGCATAGTCAGATAGTTTAGCCTCTTACAGTGTTGCACATGAGTAGGGAGCAGTGTAATAGAGCGCCTGAAGTGATTGTGTATCCTGGCTCCCTGGGCTTGGTTCTTTAGGGTAAGTGTTCATTCTGCACTTATCTCCACTGTGTCTTGTTTTGTCCTTTCCATTTCAGTTGTATTTTCTTATATGTTTACTAGGTTCTAACTGTATTTTTAAAAGTGTTATTTATTTGTTTGTTTATTTGTGCACATGTGTGTATGGACCCAGCAGGGCCTCTTGCTGCTTCAAACAAACTCCAGATGCATGCACCACTTTTTGCATCTGGTTTTATGTGGGTACTGGGAAACAAACCTGAGCCAGCAGATTTTGAAAGCAAACCCCTTTAACCACTGAACCATCTCCCTAGCCCATAGTTTTTTTTTTTTTTGTCAGCATTCTGAGGGATTTTATTTAGATTACAGGTTTATCACATTGCTAACTTGGATTACATAAATAATAAAAGGCAAATCATACCACTTAACTTATCCAGTCAAGAAATGCTTTTAAATAAGACATGAAAGTAACAAAGATAAAAATGGACACAAAGTCAATAAAATACATTGCTCCTTAATGCAGTTACCACAAAATGATCCCATCACCATAAAATCAAATTAATCAATACAGCAACAGAAAAACGGTGAATCACATTTTACATACTAACACAGTGAGCATGAAAATATATTAAAGTCTGAGTTCATTTAAATAGCAACTGACAATATAATGTTAATTTAGCTCCTAAGTTACACATGGACATGGAATATTACAGCTATGGTCAAATATCATGGATGGGCCAAACTAGTAAATCTATGAAATTGACTACTGTTGTCTTTTTTTTTTTTATTATTATTATTATTTATTGACAACAAAACATACTTACATACAAAAGGTGCATAGTTTTCCCTCCCCTCCCCCCATTCCCCTTTAGAACTCCACTCTCCATCATATCCCCTCCCTCTCTCCATTAGTCTCTTTTTTAATTTGATGTCATCATCTTTTACTTCTATTATGAGGGTCTTCCGGAGGTATTGCTAGGCACAGCAAGGTCATGGATATCAAGGCCAATTTCTGTCTGGGCAGTTGCATTGTAAGGAGTCGTACCCTTCCTTTGGCTCTTCCATTCTATCCGCCCCCTCTTCCGCAATGATCCCTGAGCCTTGGAGGGTGTGACAGAGATGTTTCAGTGCTGGGCACTTCTCCATCCCTTCTTCTCAGCACTATGTTGCCTTTTGGATCATCCCAGTGGTCATCGCCATCTGAAAAGAGAAGCTTCTCTAACCAGAAGTGAGAGTAGCATTAATATGTGAATATGAGCATTAAGTGTAGTATTTTCCGGGCAGCTTGGTGGGAATAGTATATACATTTAGATAAGGGCATGCTTTATACCCCTAAGGCTCATGACCTTACCTACCATAGACTTTGCTTAGGTTTTCAGTACCAGGTATGTATTCCCTCCCGTAGAGAGGGCCTTCAGTCCAATTATAGAGCAGTTGGTTACCCCATGAGTAGACATGCCACTATTGCACCCGTTCAGTCTTTGGGCCTGTCTGGCCAAATTTGAATATTCAGCGTCCACTGTTTTCACTGCTGATGACTTCTGTCTCCCATACTCTGCATGCAGTGCAGCTTTTTCCAGCTTTCAGTTGGCTGGTCTACAGGGAGAAGGTTTTCTGCTCAGCACCAGCTTGCTTTCTCAGTGACCTTGCCTCTCAGGCAGAGATGTCTTCAGCAATAGGGTCTTACTATCTGTTTCTCAGGGAAACCAAGGGCTTTGGCAAAAGCCTTTAATGTTTTGGAGGCTACCGGGACCTCCTTGGCCAACAACTCACTGGAAGGTATCCCATCCCAGGTACTGAAAATTTTCTAGTAACAGTCTACAGCTTCTAGATGTACCATTATTCAAAAAAGTAGTTTTACATAAGTCTTATTCACAATCTTTTGAAATTAGATTGACCCTGCCCCTGCCCTTCTTTTATGCATTCTCTACCCATGGCCTTGGTTAGGCCATTCCCCTCCTTGTAATCAGTCCTTCCACTTACATATGTGCAATACCATAAACTTCAGTCCTTCCCTTTCCTCCGTCCCTTATAGCCTTTTACCAGCTTACTGGTTTCTGGTACCAATTTTTGGTTCCAGTTCACATACAAGTCTGTCTATTTGTAGCTAGGATCCACATATGAGAGAGAACATGTGACGTTTGGCTTTCTGAGCCTGGGTTACCTCACTTAGTATAATCCTTTCCAGATCCATCCATTTCCCTGCAAATTTCATAATTTCATTTTTCTTTACCGCTGAGTAGAACTCCATTGTGTAAATGTACCACATCTTTATTATCCATTCATTTGTGGTGGGACATCTAGGCTGCTTCCATTTCCTAGCTATTGTGAATAGAGCGGCAATAAACATGGTTTTGCAAGTATCTCTAAGGAAGTGAGAAGAGTCTTCTGGATATATGCCTAGGAGTGCTATAGCTGGATCATATGGTAAATCTATTTCTAGCTGTCTCAAAAACCTCCACACTGATTTCCACAATGGTTGGACCAGGTTACATTCCCACCAACAGTGTAGAAGTGTTCCTCTTTTTCCGCATCCACGCCAACACTTATTGTCATTTGTTTTCTTGATGGTAGCCATTTTGACAGGAGTGAAATGGAATCTCAAAGTGGTTTTAATTTGCATTTCCCTGATGGCTAAGGATGTGGAACACTTTTTCAGATGTTTATATGCCATCTGTATTTCATCTTCTGTGAATTCTCTATTTAGTTGCATAGCCCATTTTTTAACTGGGTTGTTTGAATTCTTATTATTCTGTTTTTTGAGTTCTTTGTATATTCTGGATATTAATCCTCTGTCAGATGTATAGCTGGCAAAGATTTTCTCCCATTCTGTAGGTTATCTTTTTGCTCTACTCACAGTGTCCTTTGCTGTACAAAAGCTTTGTAATTTCATAAGGTCCCATTGGTTGATTAGTGATTTTATTTGCTGAGCAATTGGGGTTATATTCAGAAAGTCCTTACCTATGCCAATATGTTGAAGGGTTTCCCCTACTTTTTCCACTAGCAGGTTCAGAGTTTCAGGTCTGATATCAAGGTCCCTGATCCATTTGGATTTGACTCTTGTGCATGGAGAAAGACAAGGATCTATGTTTATCCTTTTACATGCCGATGTCCAGTTTTCCCAACACCACTTGTTAAAGAGGCTATCTTTTCTCCAATTAATATTTTTGGCATTTTTGTCAAAAATCAGGTGGCTGTAGCTGCTTGGATTAATATTTGGGTCTTCTATTCTGTTCCATTGATCTACCTGTCTGTCCTTGTGCCAGTACCATGCTGTTTTTGTTACTATGGCTTTGTAATATAACTTAAAATCGGGTATGGTTATACCACCTGCCTGATTTTTGTTTCACAAAATTGTTTTGGCTATTCGAGGTTTTTTGTGTTTCCAGATGAATTTTAGGATTGTTTTTTCTATTTCTGTGAAGAAAGCTATTGGGATTTTAATAGGGATCGCATTAAATGTATTGATTGCTTTTGGTAAGATTGACATTTTCACAATATTGATTCTTCCAATCCAGGCGCATGGGATGTCTTTCCATTTCCTTGTGTCTTCTGTAATTTGTCGCTCGAGTTTTTTAAAGTTCTCATTGTAGAGATCCTTCACTTCCTTGGTTAAGTTTATTCCAAGGTATTTTATTTTTTTTGAGGCAATTGTGAATGGGAGAGATTCCCTGATTTCATCCTCTGCACATTTGTTGTTAGTATATAGAAAAGCTACTGATTTCTGTGTGTTTACTTTGTATCCTGCTACATTGCTAAAAGTGTTTATCAGCTCTAACAGTTTGCAGGTAGAGACTTTAGGGTCTGTTAGGTATAGAATTATATCGTCTGCAAATAATGATAATTTGATCTCTTCCCTTCCAATTTGTATCCCCTTTATGAGTGTCTCTTGCCTTATTGCTGTGGCTAAGACTTCCAGTACTATATTAAATAGTAGTGGGGAAAGTGGACACCCTTGTCTTGTTCCTGAATTTAGAGGAAAAGCTTCAAGTTTTTCCCCATTTAGTATTATGTTGGCTGTAGGTTTGTCATAAATAGCTTTTATTATGTTGAGATATGCTCCTTCTATTCCAAGTTTCTGTAATACTTTCACCATGAAGGGGTGTTGGATTTTGTCAAATGCCTTTTCTGCATCTATTGAGATGACCATGTGATTTTTGTCCTTCAGACCATTTATATGGTGTATTACATTTATGGATTTGCGTATGTTGAACCATCCCTGCATCTCTGGGATAAAGCCTACTTGGTCAGGGTGAATAATCTTTCTGATAAATTCTTGTATTCTGTTTGCCAGTATTTTATTGAGAATTTTTGCATCCATGTTCATGAGGGAGATTGGTCTATAATTTTCTTTTTTTGATCTGTCTCTGTCCGGTTTGGGTATCAGGGTGATGCTGGCTTCATAGAAGGATTTTGGTAGAGTTCCTTCCTTTTCTATTTTATGGAAAAGTTTGAGAAGCATTGGTGTTAGATCCTCCAGGAATGTCTGGTAAAATTCAGCAGTGAATCCATCTGGGCCTGGGCTTTTTTTAGTTGGGAGACTTTTTATAACTGCTTGAATCTCTGTGGTTTTTATAGTTCTATTTAAATGGTTTATCTCTTCTTGATTTAATTTTGGTAGGTCATATGAATCAAGGAATTCATCCATTTCTTTCAGGTTTTCAAACTTAGAGGCATATATTTTCTTAAAGTATGTCCGTATGATTTTCTGAATTTCTTTGGTATCTGTTGTGATGTTGCCTTTTTCATCTCTAATTTTATCAATTTTTGTCTCTTCTCTCTTTCTTTTGGTCAGATTTGCTAAGGGTTTGTCAATCTTGTTTATCCTTTCAAAGAACCAACTCTTTGTTTCATTGATCTTTTTGATTGTTTTTTTGGTTTCCATTTCATTAATTTCTGCCCTAACCTTTATTATTTCTTCCTGTCTACTAATTTTTGGTTTGCCTTGTTCTTCTTTTTCCAAGGCCTTAAGGTGAAGCATTAAATTGTTTAGTTGTGAACTCTCCAATTTCTTAATATATGCACTTAGGGCTATAAATTTCCCTCGTAGGACTGCCTTCATTGTGTCCCAAAGGTTTTGGTATGTTGTATTCTCATCATCATTTGATTCTACGAATTTCTTGATTTCCTTTTTAATTTCTTCAATGACCCATACATCATTCAATAAAGTGCTGTTTAGTCTCCATGAGTTTCTGTATGCTCTGTAGATTTTCTTGTTGCTGATTTGCAGTTTAATCCCATTGTGGTCAGAAAGTGTACAAGGGATTATTTCAATTTTCCTGTATTTGTTAAGATTTGATTTGTGTCCTAGTATATGGTCTATTTTAGAAAATGTCCCGTGTGCTGCTGAGAAAAATGTATATTCTGCAGCATTTGGATGGAATGTTCTGTATATATCTGTTAGGTCCATTTGTTCCATGATATCATTTAATGCAGATGTCTCTCTGTTTATTTTTTGCTGGGTAGACCTGTCAAGTGATGAGAGTGGGGTATTGAAGTCACCCACTACTATTGTGTTAGGAGATATCTCGGACCTTAATTCTAATAGTGTTTGTTTGATGAAATTGGGAGCCCCCATGGTAGGGGCATATATGTTTAGGATTGTAATGTCCTCCTGTTGGAGTGTTCCTTTAATCAGTATAAAGTGACCTTCTTTATCTTTCCTCACAAATGTTGGATTGAAGTCTATCTTGTCAGAAATTAAAATAGCAACCCCTGCTTGTTTTCTAGGTCCATTTGCTTGAAATACCTTTTTCCAACCTTTCACCCTAAGAAGGTTTCTATTTTTTATTGAGAGATGAGTTTCCTGGAGGCAACAGATGGTAGGATCCTGCTTTTTAATCCAGTCTGCAAGTCTGTGTCTTTTGATAGGGGCATTGAGACCATTGATATTAAGAGTTATTATTGACATATATGTGTTTATTCTCACCATTCTTCTTATTTTTTAGTTTTTCCTGTTTTCCCTTTACTCACTTGTTTTAAGTGTTATTTGAGTATGGTTTATTTTTTCCTATTTCCTGTTGTGTGTGCTTTGCTTTCTCCTCAGCATGAATGATTCCTGCAAGTATTTTCTGTAGAGCTGGTTTAGTTGCCAAAAATTCCTTTAGCCTGTCTTTGTTGTGGAATGTCCTTATTTCTCCATCTATTTGGATAGATAGTTTTGCAGGATAAAGTAATCTCGGTTGACAGTTTTATCTTTCAGAACTTGGAATACATCACTCCAGGCCCTTCTGGCCTTTAAAGTTTGTGTTGAGTAATCTGCTGTGAGTCTGATGGGCTTCCCTTTGTAGGTCACTTGCTTTTTCTCTCTAGCTGCTTTCAATATATTTTCTTTGGTTTGTATGTTTGGTAGTTTAATTATAATATGGCGGGGAGAGGTTCTTTCCAGGTTTTGTCTGTTTGGTGTTCTAAAGGCTTCCTGTATCTGCATTGGCATCTCTTTCCCAATTTGGGGGAAGTTTTCCTCTATGATTTTGTTGAAAACACCTACTATGCCTTTGGAGTGAAATTCTTCTCCTTCTACTATCCCTTGAATTCTTATGTTTGATCTTTTCATAGTGTCCCAAATATCCTGAAATTCCCATTCATACCTTCCTATTATTTTGTCTTTCTCTCTGTTGGACTGTATTAGATCAGCTACTTGGTCCTCTAGTTTCGATATTCTGTTCTCTCCTTCATCCATTCTACTAGAGAGATTTTCTACAGAGGTTTTAATTTCACTGACTGTGTTCTTTATTGCTAGCATTTCTGAGTGGGTTTTCTTTATTCTTTCTATTTCCGTATTTATGTCTAGTATTGACCTCCTTATTTCATTAAATTGGTTTTCTGTGTGTTCTTTGAATCCTTTGATTTCTTCTTTGAGGTCTTTGAACCCTTTCATTTCCTCTTTGAGTTCTTTGAACATAATTGTAATCATTCTTTTGAAATCTTTCTCGGGGATGTCCTCTAAGTCAGCCTCACTGAAGGTCATTTCTGATATATTAATACTTTTTGGTGGATTTGTATTGTCTGCATGTTTTGTGTTTCTTGTATTGTAATGTAGAGATCTTTGCATCTTGAATTAATTTAATGCTTGGGTTTTCTAAATATCTGCAGTAATGTTAGATGTATCAATCAATCTGATATTATATATCTTCAGTGTAGGAGTTTAAGGTGTTAAGTGTGGTTCTTAAGGCTCTCAAAGTAATCACAGAAGTGACCCTTGCCTGCTATGAGATTATCAAGTGGGGTGAATGGAACAGAATACAGTCAAGATCCAAAAATTTAACTCAACAATGTACCCCTTCAATGAAATACAGCACAGAGTATTTGTGCAAAAGCAGGTATTATGACAAAGTCACAGTTCCTAAGGATATGTGTTAGCCCACGCCTTTAATCCTGTCAGCTGGGAGGCTAAGATTTCTGATCTGTATAGAGTTCCAAGGTCAGCTTGTGATCAAGAGAGACCCTTCCCCAATGAATGACAGAGGAGGAAACAAATCAGGAAGCAACAAATGAGCAGCCTAGAATATAGCTTATTTAGGAATGTCAGATCTGACCATCCATCAGGATTATATACCAGGCTTATTTGGTGGGTACTAACCTAGTGAAAACCAAGTTACCTTTTGGGACGGGTTTGATCACAGCTATGCTGCACGGCTGCTTGGTTCCTTTGCTGTGTTGTGGATTCAGTAGGTCAGCTGCGTCTGTTGGTCTCTGCTTTCGCTGCGCCCGATGCTGCTGGTGAGCTGGTGATCTCTGTTGCTCGCCGTGCTTGCACTTGTGGTGGGGGAGGGGAGGCTATGAGTGGCGGCTGAAGACCGTCTGCTCCTCCACGCGATCCTCTTCCTCACAAGCCTCTCTGTTGGTCTCTACTGTCCTCCTTCCACGTTTCTTGAGATTGTGAGGAGGCGGTGTGAGTGGAAAAATCTCCTCACCTGCCTTTAAGAGTCCTGTGGTTCAGCTGTCTCAGGCGGAGCCTAGCCGCGCCACCGCCGCAGGCGGCGGCTGTGGAGCCGCTTCTGCCCGCTTCTGTGGGCTCCAGACGCTCTGGATCTCTCCTACTTCTCTGCTGGGCTTGAAAGTTTACTATGTACCTCACTTTTTAGTAGAAAAGTGTATTTTGCTGGGGTTTGTTTTGCTTTTATCCCCTACCCTTTTTTGGTGAGGTTCCTATGTCGCCATCTTAACCGGAAGCCTAGTTTTTTTTTTTTTTTTGAGGACAATTCATGTAGCTGCCTTCTTTGTCCAGCAACCTTCTCTGATTCTTGACCACTCCCTGCCTCCCACATATGCCCAAGTGTATGCTTGTTTTCAATTGCTGGATGCCTACACATGGTACACTATATGCTCCTGTTTATAGACATCATCTCCATTAATGAGTAAATGAATATTGGTGTGTATGTATGTGTGTGTGTGTGTGTGTGTGTGTGTGTGTGTGTGTGTGTGTATGGGACTGTGGGTATGCACATGCCATGGTGCTCATGTGGGGATCAGAAGATAGTGTTTTAGGTCAGTCCTCACCTTCTACCTCATATGACACAGTGTCTAGTTTACTTCCAGGAAATTCTCCTGCCTTCATCTCCCACTTTGACCTAGGTACACAGAGATTACAGACACTTTCTACAGCTTCTGACTTTTACATGGCATCCGTGGATCTGAACTCAGGTTCTCAGAGTTGCTTGGCAAATACTCTATCTATTGAGCCATCTCCCCAGCCTGACATTATACCTCTTCCATCCTTGTTCTGTATGGGAAGTGGCTTGCCTGTGGTAGTTCTGGCTTTTGGGGCAGACATCCAACTCTTTGGCTAATTAGTTGATAGACTGTGCATGAAAATATAGTAGGAATTCCTAGAGGCTGAGACTGGAGTCTGACTCAGGTCTTTGGCTCTGTGAACTTGTCTGTGTCTAGCACTTGGTACACACATCAGGACATATATGTCAGATGACAATAAATAAATGAGTGACCACACACATAGTATGTCTTTATAGATCACATTTTTCAGCAATTGCCTGATGAGTAAGTAAATATTTGCTGAGAGGCTCACTTCTTGTCCAATATTAATGAGATTACAGGGAATACCTGTCAGTTCACCTTTAATTTTGGGATCATATCTTTGTTTCTTGTTTCTTTTTTATTTCTTGACAATTTTTATACATATGTATAATACTCTTTGCTCATAATCACCTCCTATAACCTCTTTTCCCTTTTCCCCTTCCACCTCCCAAAACCTTTCCAGCTTTCTTCCCAGATAGTCCTACTTCTTCTTGGTGTGTGTGTGTGTGTGTGTGTGTGTGTGTGTGTGTGTGTGTATGTGCATGTGCATGCGTATATGCCACTGAGTTTAATTAGGGCTGCTTGCGTGAGCATGGGTGGTGAGTTATTTACCAGAGCACATGCCACTTACCAGTAGCTATGCCATTCCTCAGGGAGGAATGGGGACCTCATGGATGTTAGACATCCATGACACAGTGTTTATGGGTCCAGTATTGTATAGGTATCCACAGGATTATATAGGTCACCTCAGTATTGTATAGGTAACTGCAGGATTGTATAGGTAACTGCAGGATCATATAGGTAACGGCAGTATTGTATAGATAACTGCAGGATTATACAGGTAATCCACAGGATTGTATAGGTAACTGCAGGATTGTATAGGTAACTGCAGTACTGTATAGGGAACTACAGCTTCGTATAGGTAACCACAGGATTGTATAGGTGTATTAGTCAGGGTTCTCTAGAGGAACAGAACGGATAGAATAAATTGTATTAAAAGGGAATTTATTGGATTAGTTTACAACAGTCCAGCAATAGCAGGTTGCAGGTCCAAGAGTCAAGGAACCTGGTAGCTGCTCAGTCCAGCCGGATGCCTCAGCAGTCCCGATCCGGCACTGAAGGCCTAGAGGCGTCCTGGAGAGACGCTGCTCTTCAGTCCACCCTGGTCTTCAGTCCACACTGGAAAGCAGCAAACACCAAGCAGCAAGCACCAAGCAGAGAACAGCGAGCAGCACCGGCAGCCAGGTGGGAGGAGAGAGAGCCTTTCTTCCCAGAGCTTCTTTTTATCAACCAGCCCCCTCCTCCAAGAGGGGCTGCCCACTCTGGGGGAAGGGCTTACCCTGGTAGAAGGATTCTTACTTTAGTTAATCCTTCCTAGAGGCAACCTCAGAGACACACGAGGAATGTGGTAGTTTGAATATATGGCCCCCAATATATTCAGTGTTTTATTAGTTTATGGTTTGCATCTGCATTGCTGGAGGCAATGTCACTGGGTGGATGTTAAGATGTGATGGTGGGTTTGAGATTCCATCGTAAAGATATGCAAAGTGTGCCCAGTGGGAGTTCCTGAAGTGTGCTGTGCTGTGTGGCCGGTTGGTTTCTCTCTCTCTGCTTGGCCCTGTGAAGGCAGGCCAGCTTCTTCTGACATTATAGAACTTCCCCTGGATCTGTAAGCTTCAATAAATAATATCCCTTCCTCCATAACTGTGCCTGGTCTGGAAGTTCATCTCAGTGAACCTGAAGCTGTCTGATACATAAAGTGGTACCGAGGAGTGTGGGGTGAGATGAACCTGACCGTGTGGATGTTCGTCTTTTGGAACCTTTGTTTTGGAGGAATTGACTTGATGCTTGCAACTGAAGATGCCTTCTGGAGTGGTAAGCCAAGTTTTATGGACTATTCTGATGAGAGTTTGAGAATGCTAAGTGCAGGAGTATTGAACTTCGAGGTTTGGTTTATGAGCTTTCTAAGGGGAAGGAAAGATTGCAGAGGACTTTGTTGGAACTGGGCTACTGGCATAAGGAATGGCTGTGTTCCACTATCCAGGCCCAGAAAGTTTGATCAAGGTTAAATTTGTAATGGACTGATGTGCTTGGCTAAAGATACTGGTCTGAGAGACTTAAGATTCTAAGTTGGAAAACCTCAAGCAAGTTAAAATTAGAGGCACTGAGACTGATTTTAGGTTATTGGAGCTGCTATTGTCGACACATTAGCAATCTTAAGGAAGGTGGAAGGAAGGTGGCCTGACTGCTTTACATTAAAACAATGGAGAGGATGCCTGAGGAAAGACTGTTAGAAATGCAAACTCTTTTGGAAAGAGTTGACTGGAGAAGGAACCTGCTTTTCAAAGCTATGATTTATTTCATCCCTGGATTAAGAATATGGCTGTGTCCTGCACACCTGGTATTAGTTTTGGAAGCATGAAAAATGCATGGAGTGGTCATGAATTGCACACGGTTCCAGGAGCCGCTGCTGAGATGCAGCATGAGGCAGGGCATGAAGACCCTCAGGAATAGGCTGGAAGAGCCTTTGGAAGATGGACTGTGGTTTGCATGGAGACCTAAAGATCTTTTGTATATACCAAGACTATGCAAGGGCTCCCATGTAGTGCACTGTTGGCCTGGGATCGAAGTTTTCCCTGGCAACTCTGCCCAGCTGGAGGGGTGGAATTGGAAAACCTGGAGACTGTCAGTCTCTGGTTATATTGAACTTGAACTGCAGAAGTTTGATGACTGCTGATGGTGGTTGAGTTTGCATTGTTCTAGTCTCTCCTTGCTATGCCTTATACAGTTAAATATGCTTACTCTGTGCCGTTATATGTTGAAAGTATTTAACTTGTTTGATTTTACAGGACTCACTATCTTAAGTTGGTCAAGACTGTGAGAACCTTTGAAATTGGACTGAATACAATTTACAATGTGTGATAGTTATAAATCTATTGGGGGCCAAGAGCTAAATCTATTGGGGGCCAGGGGCAGAATGTGGTAGTTTGAATATATGGCCCCCAATATATTCAGTGTTTTATTAGTTTATAGTTTGCATCTGCATTGCTTGAGGCAATGTCACTTGGTGGATGTTAAGATGTGATGGTGGATTTGAGATTCCATTGTAAAGATATGTAAAGTGTGCCCAGTGGGAGTTCCTGAAGTGTGCTGTGCTGTGTGGCCGGTTGGTTTCTCTCTCTCTGCTTGGCCCTGTGAAGGCAGGCCAGCTTCTTCTGACATTATGGAACTTCCCCTGGATCTGTAAGCTTCAATAAATTATATCCCTTCCTCCATAACTGTGCCTGGTCTGGAAGTTCATCTCAGTGAACCTGAAGCTGTCTGATACAATAGGTAACAGCAGGAATGTATAGGTAACCGTGGTATTGTATAGGTAACCGTAGGATTGTATAGGTAACCGCAGGATTGTATAGGTAACCGTGGTATTGTATAGGTAACTGAGGTATTGTATAGGTAACCGTGGTATTGTATAGGTAACCGTAGGATTGTATAGGTAACCGCAGGATTGTATAGTTAACCACAGGTAATTCACAGGATTGTATAGATAACTGCAGTATTGTATAGGTAACTGCAGGATTGTATAGGTAACTGCAGGATTGTATAGGTAACTGCAGGATTGTATAGGTAACTGCGGTATTGTATAGATAACTGCGGTATTGTATAGGTAACTGCAGGATTGTATAAGTATCCACAGGAATGTATAGATAACTGCAGTATTATATGGGTAACTGCAGTATTGTATAGGTAACTGTGGTATTGTATAGGTAACTGCAGGATTGTACAGGTAACTGCAGGATTGTATAGGTAACCACAGCCACTGTGAGCTCATAGATGCAATGGCCATGTCCTGTCTGGAAGTCACTGTTTCATACTTCTCCTCCTCATCCTCTGGCTCTCATATTCTTTCTGCCCCTCTTCTGCAGTCCTCCCTGAGCCTTGGAAGGGGTGATGTAGACATCTCAGCACTCAGCAGTTGCTTATTCTCAGCACTTTGATGAGTTTTGAGTCTCTTCAGTACTCACTGCCAACTGCAAAAAGCAGCTTCTCTGAGCAAAGCTGAGAGCAGCACTAGTCTATGGACATATATATGAATATTTAGAGGGCAATTTGGTGGGCCCAGCATATCAGAATATAGCCTTCTTTCATGACAAATTTCTTCCTATTTGAAACAGAGGAGAGTGAGGAATACTTAGTAAGTTGTGAATCCTACCATGAGCTGACTTTTGTGTTCAGTGTTGCGCAGTAGTTCCATGAGAACATCTCTTTGTGGGGAATGTGAATGTCACATTTTATATGAAGGTTGGTGGAGGGAGAGCCTCAAAATTAATCAGAGTAAATGGACTTGTGTCTTAAAACTACCCAAAGATGGTCCTAACAACTGTGAACCAGATCATCTCTTTGCTTGTCTTACATAATTTTGATGACAAATGGATATTGTGTTGACTGAGTATTGATGGATTTTCAGACATATAATTTAACCTTAAATATTCAGATTTAGGGCTGAAGAGATGGCTTAGTGGTTAAGGTTCTTGCCTACAAAGGCAAAGGACCCAGGTTTGATTATCCAAGACCCATGTAAGCCAGATGCACAAGTTGGCGCATGTGTCTGGAGTTTGTTTGCAGTGGCTGAAGGACCTGGTGCACCCATTCTCTCTCTGTCTCTCTTCCTGTTTCTTTCTCTGTCTATCAAATAAATAAATAAAATAAACAATTCAGATTTAGTGTTGTTAAAGTTCCTTAAGAAGGATTCTCACAGTGTGCTCACTAATTTTTTTAAAGTGAATCTCATTGTTGAATGTAGTCACATGTTATGCCACGACTGTCCTAGCTCAGACCCTTTAACAAAAAAGAGTATCTTAAAGTGAGTCTTTGGATTAAATGTAGAAATATGCTCACATTGACTTAACTGAAAGAAAACATTGTATATCTCTGCTTGCAATTATTGTTTTTTTCTTTTTCTTTCTTTCTTTTTTTCTTTGAGGTAGGGTCTCACTCTAGCCCAGGCTGACCTGGAATTCACTATGGAGTCTCAGGGTGGCCTCGAACTCACGTTGATCCTCCTACCTCTGCCTCCCAAGTGCTGGGATTAAAGGCGTGCGCCACCATGCCAGACTTTCCTTTCCTTTCCTTTCCTTTCCTTTCCTTTCCTTTCCTTTCCTTTCCTTTCCTTTCCTTTCCTTTCCTTTCCTTTTCTTTTCTTTTCTTTTCTTTTCTTTTCTTTTCTTTTCTTTTCTTTTCCCTTTCTTTGCTTTTTTGTAGTGCTGGAATCCAACATAGGGCCTCTATCACAGCAGACAAGTGCAAACCACTGAGCCATACCCCTAGCTCCCTGCAGTTTAACTCAGTTAACTGAAAGTCCAGAGGATAGAAATTACACTTGATGCAGTTGGATAAGTGACTTAGAGAGGTCAGCAGGATTCCATCCCTATACCCCATCCCTCAGATTTCTGAGGCCATAATCTTACTGACCCTGTAAATCAGCCTCCCAGACTGCCTCATGTGCGCATACTCCTTTGCTTATTTGTGGGGAGGGCAGGGATACATTGGGGACAGCTTGCCCAGCAGTAGAGACACTTATCTTTTGTTAAATAGTGGCGGTAGTGGGGTTATCCCAAACAGACTCTCCATATCTCCTTACCAAAGAAAGTTCCTAAACAGTAGCAGAGGCCTTTCTTAATCTCTCTTAAAATTTAGTATTTTACTTAATTTTATTTTTTTCCTGGTGTATGTGTGGGAGCACATGCATGAGAGTGTGCTTGTACATGTGGAAGCCAGATGTCAATGTGTGGGGTGATGGTTCTGCCTAAGTTGCTCTCTCCCTTATTCTTTGAGATAGAGAGTCCCTTGCTGAGCCTAGAGCTCACTGATTCAGCTAGACTAGCTAGCCATTGAGCCTCAGGGATTCCCTGTGTCTACCTTACCAGCTCAGAGATTACAGGCACGTACCACCATACTTGTTATTTTACATAGGTGCTGGGGATCTGAACTCAGGTCCTCATGCTTGTGTGACAAGCACTTCAGTCCTAAGTTTGATTATTTTTTGTCATTTTAATTTATTTAATTTATTTGACAGAGACAGAGAGAGAGAGAGAAAGAGGCAGATATAGAGAGAATGGGCATGCCAGGGCCTTAGCTGCTATAAATGAACTCCAGATGCATGTGCCACCCTGGCATTTGGTTATGTGGGTCCTGGGGAATCGAATCTGGGTCCTTTGGCTTTGAAGCCATTTCTTAACTACTAAGCCATCTCTTCATCCCCCAAGTTTGATATTTTTAAAATGATTGTGTGAGAAACAAACCTTTGTAGTAAATTGGTGGGAAGTTCTCCTACTGTCATTTTTTTTTATTTTTACAATATATTTTATTTACATATTTATGATTTATTTATTTATTTGATAGAGAGAGAGAGAGAGAGAGAGAGAGAGAGAGAGAGAGAAACAGAATGGGTGCACCAGGGACTTCAGCCACTGCAAACAAACTCCAGATGCATGTGCCCCCTTATGCATCTGGCTTACATGGGTCCTGGAGAATTGAACTGGGATCCTTTGGCTTTGAAGGCAAATGCCTTAACCGCCAAGCCATCTCTCCAGCCCCCCATTTGTCTGGTTTTTAATGGTGTGCAAAATATGACAAGTACCTGATACAGAGGGGACAACTTGCCCAGAGCCAGAGAGACATTTTTTTTTCGAGGTTGAGTCTCACTCTAGCCCAGGCTGACCTGAAATTCACTATGTAGTCTCAGGTTGGCCTCAAACTCACAGCAATTCTTCTACCTCTGCCTCCCAAGTGCTGGGATTAAAGGTGTGCATTACCATGCCCAGCCATGTTTTTGTTAAATAGTTGGGAAGGTGTGCTGTGGTATTTCTGGCCCTATGAAGGCTAGGAAGCTGTCAAGGAGGGCATTTTTAGTCTTCCTGCTTCTGTCTACTGCTGTGTGAACAAGCCTGGGGCTTTCTGCTATCAGTAGTTGCAGGGTATCTTCTCCACGTCCTGTTCTGTTCATGTGATGGCAGTAAGGAACATGGAGGAGGATGTCTTCCCGTTGTGTGCTTGTTTGGGGGGTTATGTTTGTACTATAGTACACATGTGGAGGTCAGAGGACAACTTCAGGATGTTAGTTCTCACCTTCCACCTTATTTGAGACAGGATCCCTCTTGTTTACTACTATAAATGAACACCAGACTAGCCAGCCCATAAACTTCAGGATTGTCCTGACTGGCTCCCATTGACGGAGGCCATTGGGATTACAGAACTATTTGCTACTTGCATCTGACTTTTAGAGGGTTCTGGGGATCTGCACTCTAGTTTATCAGGCTTGTTCAGCAAGTACTTTTAACCAATGAGCCATCTCCTCAGCCCCTGTGTTCCTATTTCAATCCAGGGGAGATGGTATTCCCCAGGCTAGAGTTCTTGGGGATGGTAAGGGTGTTTGGTTGGGTGGAGAAAACTGGAAATAGTGATGAAGGAGGAACTGCTTGAGGTGATGAGTCAGTGTCATACTGCCCTGCCCTCTCTCTCTCTCTCTCTCTCTCTCTCTCTCTCTCTCTCTCTGTGTGTGTGTGTGTGAGCAAGGAGGACAAGGGATGTCATTGACACGAATGAAGCCTTGTTCACCCTATAGGGTGAAGAAGACCCCAAACCCTGTCCAGGCTGTGGGAAAAAGACTGCTGTTCCAGAATTTCAAAGCAGGTGTTTTGTTGCTGCTGTTTATTCTTTTTTTTTCCTTCTGGTTTTTCAAGGTAGGGTCTCACTCTAGCCCAGGCTGACTTGGAATTCACTATGTAGTCTCAGGGTGGCCTTGAACTCATGGCGATCCTCCTAACTTTGTCTCCTGAGTACTGGGATTAAAGGTGTGTGCCACCATGCCTGGCATTGTTTATTCTTTATTCTTTATTCTTTTTTTTTTTTTTTTTTTTTGAGAGAGGTCTTGCTATGTAGTCTAAGCTGCTCTCAAACTTGCAGTCCTGCTACCTCAGTTTCATCTTACAGGTGCTGGGAACAACAAAGTTATTTGTGCTATATTTTTTCCTTCTTCCCTGCTAAGTGATTGGTAATTTTAGAAGTCCATGACATATGCTAAAATTGCTGACTGAGTGAATATAAGGGGTCAGCCTAGAGGGAATAGTAGGGCTGGCTAACTGAGGGGAGAGAAGGCAGGTACAGACTACTTAGGGGCACTGTGGTAGGACTCTGACTGGCTGGCAGGCCCTGCAGGAATCCAGCTTGTAAGGTTCGAGTATAGGGTGCACAGGGCTGGGTAAGAGACTTATTCTTTGTTCTCCCTGTGGCAGTCAGCATTGGAGAGTCCATTCTGTTTCTGCAGTCATTGGGAAGACTAACACACGTGAATTTGCAGGGATTTTTTTTGTAGAGCTGTGATGAAATGGAGGCACTTTTTTTTTGGTGTGTGAGTATGTGATATGTGTGAGTGAGATGTGCACGTGTCATGGTGCAAGTGTCAAGGTCTGGGTGTTGGTCTTCACCTGTCACCTTGTTTGAAGAAGGGTCTTTCATTGTTCACCATTCTGTATGCTAGGCTAGCTGTTCTCCAAGTTTCTGGGGGATTCTCCTGTCTCCACTTCCCTTCTCACCATGGGTGGACTGGCATTATAGATGCTCACACTACAGCACCCAGCTTTATGTGGCGTCTAGGGATCCTAACTCAGTACTTAGGCTTGCATGGCAAGTGCTTTGTCTACTGAGCCATCTCCCCAGCCCAGGACACTTTTATTCATGAATATTACTGAAACCTCCAGTGCAGAGCATCCCAGCCCTGTGCCCCTGACTTCTAGCTCTTTTGGATATGACTTCCCATGTTGTTGCTACTTTTTTTTTTTTTTTTTTTTTCGAGGTAGGGTCTCACTCTAGCTCAGGCTGACCTGGAATTCACTATGTAGTCTCAGGGTAGCCTTGAAATCACATCAATCTTCCTACCTCTGCCTCCTGAGTGCTGGGATTAAAGGCGTGTACTACCATGCCCGGCTGTTGCTACCTTTTGATTAAGGAAAACTGATCATGTGGGATTAGGAAGTAGCCATATTTGTTTCTCATATTTTGTATTCCTACTATGTATCACCATTCAAAATTTACACAAATAATGAATGAACACATCCTTTTAAATAAAATAATACAAACATCTTCTCTTACCCACTTTTAGTTATCTAGTTATCAGTTTGATGTAAGCCTTCAAGATTATTTTTCATTGTGCATATATATATTTAATCTATGACTTTGGAAATACGGGGATATAATACATGTATCACATGGTTTTTATTTTATTTATTTGAGAGGGAGAAAGAGGCAGATAGAGAGAGAGGGAGAGAGAGAATGGGCACACCAGGGCCTTCAGCCACTACAAATGAACTCCAAATGCATCTGCCACCTTGTGCGTCTGGCTTACGTGGGTCCTCAGGAATCAAACCTGGGTTCTTTGGCTTTGTAGACAAGTGCCTTAATGGATAAGACATCTCTCCAGCCCTCATATAGTTTTTAAAATTTGCTTCTGTGTGTGTAATGTGGTGTGTACACATATATGTGACTTGTAGCATCTCTACACTTGTCTGCGGTGGGGGTCTTTTGCCCATGGTGAAACACCTGATGTTCTACTTTATTGCTCTGGTCTTGTTTAGAGCCTGAGTCTCTCTGTCTGTCTGTCTCTCTTTTTCAACTAATTCTGGAGCTTGGTGGGGTGCTGTGATGACTCTTAGGTCTCTGCTTCCCTGGGACTGGGGCTACAGGTGTGCATGGCTATGCCTAGCTGTTTATGTGAGATCTAGAGATTTAAACTCAGGCCCCTCAAGCCCTCATGCTTGCACAGGAAATGCACTTAACCACTGAGCAATCTCTCCAGCCCAGTAGCTTGCTTTTTTGCCAATTAATGTCTTATAGGTCTAGCTATATCAATATGCAGAGATCTGATAACCTACTTGCTGTAAAAATAGTCCATGTATGAACAGGCCACAGTTTACTTTTTTTTTTTTTTTTTGAGGTAGGGACCCAATCTAGCCCAGGCTGACCTGGAATTCACTCTGTATTCTCAGGGTGGCCTCGAACTCACGGTGATCCTCCTACTTCTGCCTCCCAAGTGCTGGGATTAAAGGCATGTGCCACCATGCCTGGTTCATTTTGCCATTTTAAACAATGCTCTGTTGAATGTCCTTATATCTGCTTCTTTGTGTATTATAGGCAGACTCCTCTCTGAGATAAGAATTTAGAAGCCAAGGCTCTGTGTTGGAGGGTACATTCATTTTTAACTTCTATGCATGTACATAACTGCTACATTGTCTTATTTATAGACCACATTGCTTTGAGATCAGCAGTCATTTTTCTCTCATGAGTTTTCTCTCATTTGTTGTTTCTTAAGCTATAGAGAAAGGACTCCTGGAATTAGGGTATGGCCTCCCTTGGCTGTTAGAGATCCTGGAGCGCTTTGAAAGAAAGTCCATTAAGCCAGGCCCCTAGATTTTTTTTTTTTTTTACATGTTTTGAACCAATGACTCATATGAAAGGCATCAGAATTGCTTGGTGTGCCATGAATTTGTGTGCTATCATACTTTCATGGGCAACATCATTGAATGCAGTTACTGAGTAAATGAATCCTATTTTGGGAGTATTTGCTACATTGAGAGAGGTTTGCCTTTAGGTTCCTATTAATTGGGCAAGGAAATAAAATCTGGTAATTTCTGTTGCCACCTCCATTCCTCATATTTAAACAATTTTATTTTTTCACATATAGTAAAATTTTGCTGTTATTGTGGCATTCATATAGGGGTTCTGTTCCTTCTACTTCCAAATGTCCGGGGGAGTGGAAAATAGAATTTGATGAGGAATTGAAACAAAGTGGATTTTCCAAGGTGATTCAGGGACATGGATTCCTAGCACCTAGTACTCCACTGGCTGCTAGAGTTTCCCTGCAGTGGCAGCAAGAGAACACCTCCCTTACACAGCTTTTACACAGCTTTTTTCCCCACAAAAGGAAGCTGCCTGTCTTTCGCAGAGCACTTTCTAGGAACCGAACCCAAGGAGGAAGCTACAGCATGGTCCTTGTACAGGGCGAGGCACACTGTTGGGGCCCTGTGAGCCATATCTTTGCTGTGCTTTTGTAACAGTCAGCCGTTCTCTGCATTCATGGTTTTTTTTTTTCCTAAAGGGTTAGAGCACAACATTAAGCTGTGGTGTGAATGAAAGCCTTTCTATATTGTAAAAGAGCTTTTCACTTTGATTGTATAAATTAATATAGGACTAAAGCTGAAAATATTAAAAATGAATAGTTTAACATTGCTCTCATGTGGTTATTCATGTTTTGAGTACTTATGTATAAAATAAATAGTCTATTAAACACATTCGCACACTGAAAATTTGATTCCAGTCAGAATACAAAGGGTTAGAAAGGGTTCATGAAAAGAACCTCCCCAAACAGTTCTGAAGTGATGTGGTTTTACTATTTTACTCTAATATCAACTCAAAAAGTGACCAATATTGTTAAAAGAAGAAATCCTTGAAATTCTTCAGTGAATAGATGACAGTGAGGCTTAATGAAGCACTACTTATGTTTAACAGACTGCTTTCAACTTGTACAAAGACACCTTAAGTGGGTACATGGGCAAAATGCTACTTTTGTGCTAGAAATGAACCCCTAGTCCTTTCATTATAATGTACAAATGAACTTCTTGTTCTTTACACAAATTCTGACTCATTAAAATGTAAATTAATGGCATATTTACTAAAGGCTCTTTTAAATATTTTTTATCAGGAGGAAATGAAATTAAGACATCTAAAATTCTAAATTAGAATGTAGAGAACTAGGGTTAGCAGTTGAGGCATTTGCCTGTGAAGCTTAAGTACCCAGGTTCAATTCTCCAGTACCCACGTAAACCACGGTAGTACATGCATCTGGAGTTTGTTTGCAGTGGCTGGAGGCCCTGGCATACCCATTCTCTCTTTCTTTATCTGCCCCCCTCTCTCTCAAATAAATAAATAAAATATTTAAAAAAAAAAGAAAAAAAAAGAATGTAGGAAACTAGCAAGAATTTGGTAAAAGAAAGGCATTTAAGTCTTTTCCAGAAGCTTGGTGGGTGATTCTATGTGGTTGGGGACATAGAAGCTTTGGTATGTAGGTTAGCCAAATCAATGAAGCTAATTGGATGCAATAAAGCAGGTGGAACAAACAGTGGGCTGGCCAGGTGCCCTTGAGTTGATGTGCCCCAGTGGACAACCACAGAGGCCATGAGTTTGGACCTCAGAGATCTGATGGTATAATTAGTCCTGCCTTAGACTCAGCAGTGTGACTTTTCTAGTGTCACACAGTGAGTCAAGTCAGATCTTAGGCTAGACTGTCTGTCTAGCAAGTTTCATTTCCACTCACTCCAGTGACAGAGTCTCAGGGAGGAGCAGCAGTGATGAAGATGGTCTCTTCAAAGCAGACTGGACATTGAGTCAACTTTTAATAATCTCCTCAGTTTTTTGTATATCTTCTACAACATCATTCTACTCACTCCACTCCCACATGGATTCATAAAATGTTGTGTAGGTTTCTTAACACATATCAACTTGTCTGAATCATACGGCCATAGATTGCCCTAATGTTTGATAAAAGTGGTCAGGAACTGGTCACTGGCTACAACAATGCCAGAGAGAATTGGCAGAGCTGATTAGATACAATGGGTCTTAGCTCAGTTATCTTGTTCGCCTGTGGTTGTCTGACCCTGTCTTTCTGGCTATAGAGGCACAGTGGTAATGACTTTGTTGCCACCTCATGGCTGGCATTTACTGAACTAGGTAGACTTCTGTAGCAGACAGTTTCAGGGTCACTGAGATGAACTTCCAGACCAGGCACAGTTATGGAGGAAGGGATTTATTATAGCTTACAGATCCAGCAAAGTTCTATAATGGCAGAAGAAGTTGGCCTGCTTTTACAGGACCAAACACAGAGAGAAAAGCCACAAGCCAAAAGCCACACAGCACAGCATACCTTAGGAACTCCAGCTAGGCACACTTTGT
This sequence comes from Orientallactaga sibirica, assembly GCA_036365145.1. Classification (NCBI taxonomy): domain Eukaryota; kingdom Metazoa; phylum Chordata; class Mammalia; order Rodentia; family Dipodidae; genus Orientallactaga; species Orientallactaga sibirica. The sequence continues at coordinate 1,557,111 of JAEOAD010001317.1, forward strand.
ATATCTTTAGATTGAAATATCAAACGCACCACCACTCCTTAGGGCTGTACCCTAAGATCCACCCAGTGACATTGTCTCCAGCCAGGTGGCTGTAGATGTAAACAACAAACTAATAAAACACTGAATATATTGGGGGCCATCTATTCAAACTACACAACTTCCCATATATAATCTCCCTTAATTCTTACCATAAATCTAAAAGAGATACTATTAAGGTCTTTGTTTTACAGGTGTGGAAACAAGGTTTGGGTGGTTCACTTGCACCAGACCCCACTGGTGATGGGCAGGGCCAGACTTCACACCTGGGCTACTTCAGCGCTTATCTGCATAAGCACTGGGAGGAGAAGGAAGTGGAGTCTAGCAGGCTAGTGGTTTCTAACCTCTTTACTGAGGAGATGAGGCCTGGGGCAGAGTCAGGAGAGGAATGCTCAGACTCCCTGGATAGGCTGCGTGTTTCCCAGTAAACTTTCCATCCCTCCTTATTCCCACCAAGAAATATTTCCAGTCTCCAGGGCAAGATCAGGACTTGTGGTTGAAGAAAATCAAGGCAGATTTTACAATTCTGTAGACCTCTGCTGACTTTCACAATCAACACATTAAAATGGGAATGATGCATGAAATTTAAGTTTGGGAATCAAATAGATTTTATTTCATTTTAACTACTTGGGAAGTGTTGTCTTTGTGGGTGCTAAGTCCAGGAATCTTGTGGTGTCTATTGAGGTTTCCTGAGCTCTGGGAGGTTGTCCAGAGAGGCCTCTGGTTGCCAGTGGGCACTGGAGTCAGCTCTGCCTTTCACAGCTGTGTGATGGGGCAAGTTGTCTTTCCTTTCCTGTGAAAGAGACATGGCTCCTGGGTAGCATAATTTGGATGTGGCTTACTTTATATATGAAGAAACTGAGGCTCAGTTTCTGGGGCTTCTAGTAAGGGAGGGAAGGACAGAGGGAATATTTCAGCAATACTAGAACAGTTTCTAGGACATCTTGCTAGGGTAGAGTTTGGTGTCCAAGATTATTCTACACTTGCTGTCCTCACCAATGATCTGGTCCCACCAAGTAGCACAAGGAGGTATGGCTAGAGAGAATACTGGGTGCAACTGGTAATGCTGCTCCTAGGTGGGCAGAGACCTGGACTGTGTCTTTCTTTTAGTGGTCAGGATCTCATTCTGTCATAGCTGGGATGTCTGAAGCCTGTGTTTCCTTAATGATTGATTCAGGATCAAAAAGAAATTTAAAGCTCAATGACCTTCCCAAGAGGTGTGGTGATGTCTTTGCATATTACTTTGTCAGACAGCTTGGAATCTACAGGGCCAGTAGTCTCTAGCTTGGCAGTGGTGGCTGTCCCTGGTCATCTCTTGGTTTAAATGTTGCTCAGGAGTAGAAAGAAAAATAAGAGCCAAGTATAAAGCAGATGTCAGGGGAACCTTGATCTGGCTGCTGTGTGACTCCTCAAGTTGGAATCTTGATGCTGATCTCTAATGTCTGTGTGTCACACATAGCCCACACAGTGCTTGCATCATGTGGCTCACACTTGAGAGATGAGGTAGCTGAAGCTTGGCCTGTTAAATGACATACCCAAGAGGAGACCACAGAGTTAGGATGTAGACATCATGTGTTTTTCCTGCCAGGCTGTTTCCCCTGGCATCATGGAGTGCCTCCTGCATGCCCTCCAGATGAGAGAGCCAGGCTTACAGATGGAGGTGCTTTGATAGAAGCAGGGTTTACTGTATCACAGGTGGCTGGTGTTCTTTACTATGTGGCTCCTGACCTCACCTGTAAGATGAGAGTGATAACTTTAACACTTGCCTGGCATTGTCAAGGGGATTAAAAGTGATTTTGTAGGAAACACATATCTGCACCACTAACTTCCCTGTATATTAATCCTTTTCTTTCTCAGGTTATTGGGGCTCTTATCTGGCTTCCTTCTTACTTGGGACAGCAGGAACTTTGGAAGAAGATAGATTTTTTTTGTTGTTGCTATTTTGAGGCAGGGTCTCATTCTAGCCAAGGCTGACCTGTACCCTCTTGAGTTCTGTGATTATACTTGTGAGCCACTGTTCCCAGCTTCAGATCTAGGTTTAGGTCTCATTTTTGCTGCTGGCTAGCCTTGTGACTGAACAATTTTTATCTTACTTCTCTTGGCCTTTTTTCCCCTCTGGTCTTAGTGAGAGGATAATAATTCTCGTTTTTCATTAAGCATGGAGGTCTCTGAAGAATAAGTGAAATAACATCCAAGTAAGTCCTAGTCTACTGAGTCATTAGTTAATGGGTCAAGTATAGCGCTGGAGGTAATTTTTTTTTCCTCTAGTGAGGGTCAGAGGGGTGAGTTATGTCCAAACATTGGCAGGGGCAGATGCGGGGACTCTCTTTCTAATTCCCCTTTGGAATGATATAGAGTTTTAAGAAATCAGCCACAGGCCACGCCTGTTAAATCCCCGTGATCATCTGTGATGGTGTCCTTTCCTTGGTCTCACAGTCTTTTCCTTCTCCCTATTGTAGCCCCATCTTGTCTTGGCTTGTTCCTCCTCCTAGCTCAGGGCTTGTAAGCCATGGGTAGTTTGCAGAGGCATGTGCTGCTGCTGCTGCCAGCTGCTCTAGTGAGGTACTGAAGTCAGTTTTTCAGTAGCAGGGAGCCAGAGCCAAAGAGCAGAGAGATACACACTGGTTCTGGGGCTGATACTTGAGTCTTGCTGAGGTTTCTGTGGGACTGTGTTTACCTCTGTGCCTCAAAGCACTAGGGTCTGTGTCGTGTCCTTTGCACCAGTTTTCTTGTCTGCCATCAGAAAAAAGCCATAGTTACTAGTGTCCCTATTTTGCAGATGACACAAATGTAACCTTGAAGAGTTACCTAAATGATTCTCTGAGGAGGGAATCAGCCCACAATGGGGAGTCTCCACTGTGCCAGTGCTGTGTTCAGTGGTGAGCAGTCCTGAACTTGAGTCATGTGACCTGGATCTATGTTCCTACTCTGTAACTTCACTTCTGTGTGACCTCCACTTTTTTTTTAGTGGTCATATAGTGCATACTCCTGTACGCTGTGTGAGAAAATGTTTCACTGTCTATATGGCTACACACACATGAAATGTATATTCTCCTTATTGTTGTCTATTGAAGAGTGATGTCAGGACAGGATTCAGGACTGCAGTCCTCCAGAAAGCAGCACAGGGCCCTGAGCCCCATCTCTGCTCTTATCTCCCCATGATGCTGGTGCCAGCTTGGACCCCACAAAAGAGTGACAGTGGCGTGTCCAACCACAGCACCGGTGCTGGGGGGAGACTACGGGTACAGATGGAGGTGGAGGATGGGGAAGGCCTGACAAGCTCATTACACTTGGAGCTTGAGATGACCCCCTCACACCTAGGAGCTACTGCTTTAGGATTTCAAAGGCCAGCTGATATTTGAAATCTTGTGGAATTCACCACACTGTGAAATGTAAACTATAAATTATTTTGCCTGTAATGGATAGGCTTGTGACCAACTCGGCCTCTAGGCAAGCCAACGACATTTTCTGGTTTTAAGTGTGAACAGTGCACAGTTTGTATCACACTGTCATCCTGTTTCTCAATCTGTCTTCATTTCATCTGTGTGATGGAAATCCAAAGTAATACATTTGGACATGGCCTGAGGCTGGAGGCTGTGATGTGTGGGTCTCTGCTCCTTCTAGGAGCAGAGGCTGTGTGTGTAGTGTGCCAGGCACTGAGTCTTCTCCTTCCTTACCCTTGTGGAGGAAACAGTCTTATCACCTGAACCCTAGGCCAACTTGTGTTTGATCTGAGCTTTTTTGTATGTATAACAGGAATGCAAATGTCTTGTGGGCAGGGATCCAGTCTTCTCTTTATCTTAAATCCTTCATAACCCTTGGCTTGGGATGCTGGTAAACGATTGCTATTGAATGAGGCTTCATTGTCTTCAAGAGACAACTCTGAAGTTGCTTTCTTTGACTTTTCTCCTCTACCCCTCAATTCCCTTTCCCCCTTTTTTCCTCTTTTCCCTCTCTTCTTCCTCCTCCCCCCTCACTTCCTTCTTTTTAAAATATTTTTTATTTTTATTTATTTATTTGAGAGAGATAGAAGGAGAGAGAAAGAGGCAGATAGAGAATGGGCACTCAGGGCCTCCAGCCACTGCAAATGAACTCCAGATGCATGTGCCCCCTTGTACATCTGGCTTACGTGGGTCCTGGGGAGTTGAACCTGGGTCCTTTGGCTTTGCAGGCAAATGCCTTAATGGCTAAGCCATCTCTCCAGCCCCCTTCTTACTTTTTTATTTTTTAAAGGTTATATCCTTTTTTAAAGTTTTTTTTTTTTTTTTTTTTTTTTTTTTTTTGGTTTTTCGAGGTAGGGTCTAGCTCAGGCTGACCTGGAATTCAGTATGTAGTCTCAGGGTGGCCTTGAACTCACAGCAATCCTCCTACCTCTGCTTCCTGAGTGCTGGGATTAAAGACATGCACCACCATGCCCGGCTCTTTTTAAAAGTTTTAAAAAAATATTTTTATTTATTTATGTACAACAGAGAGAGATAGAAGAAAAACAGACAGAGAATGGGCATGCCAGGGCTTCCAGCCATTGCATACAGACTCCAGACATGCACACCATTTTGTGCATCTGACTTTACATGGGTAGTGGGGAATTGAACTCTGGTAGTTAGGCCCTTCAGGCAAGCACCTTAACTGCTGAGCCATCACTCCAGTCTCTCTTTTTTATTTTTTGTGACAGGGTCTTGCTATATACCCCAGGCTGGCCTTGAACTCTGAATCACCACATCCCACTTCCTTTATTACTTTATTTTTTTAATGTATATTTGCAAGGAGAGAAAGAAAGAGATAAGTAATGAATGAATATGGGCATGCCAGGGCCTCTTGCCATTGCAAACAAACTCTAGCTACATGCCCCACTTTGTACATTGGCTTTACATGGGCACTGGGGAATTGAACCCAGGCTGGCAGGTTTTGCAAGCAAGTGCCTTTAACTGCAGAGCCATCTCCCCAGCCTCTGATTAGTTTCTTTTTAAAAAAGATTTTATTTTCATTTATTTATTTATTAGAGACACAGAGACGGGGAGAGAGAATGGGCACACCGGGGCCTCTAGCCACTGCAAATGAACTCCAGATGCATTTGCCACCGTGTGCATCTGGCTTACGTGGGACCTGGAGAAGCGAACCTGGGTCATTAGGCTTCACAGGCATGTGCCTTAACCGCTAAGCCATCTCTCCAGCCCATGATTAGTAGGGACCAGATGGTCTGTCTTTCCAACCTGGGTACAATGCTGGACATGAAAGACTTCTTCCTCCCAATCCTTGGGGAGAGACAAAAATTGCCTAATGAAAACACCGGGACTTACTTGATCAGAACAGTGACCCCTCCCAACAGCAGTCATTCTAGGTGCTGCTCCTGTGATCTTGGAACATTTGTCCTTAGAAGTTCTTTCAGAGACCATTTCTACTTTTCATTTTGCTGTGCTTCTTCTGGTTGGAGTAAGGTGATCCAGGGTTATCACTGACCTTAGTCTGCAGTTGTTTCTTGGAGAAACTCTTGAGTATTTGTAAGAAAATAAAATCCATCTTCAGAGAACCAAGTCTTCCTGGTTTTGAAGCTCGTAAGTGGACAGTGTCAGGGGCTATGGAAAGAAGGCCTTCACTGGCATTTCGAAAACGTCCTGAGGAATTGGCAGTATTATTAGGGCTCCATGTCTATAAGCTTATTACTTTAGAAGGGAAAACTTACATGGTTTGGGTATTTATTAAATGAAGCAGCCCTCCTGCTTTTGCAGTCACACATCTCTAAGACTTTGGCCTTGTCTGCTCAACTCTCTCCTGTGCTCAGACTTCCTGCACCCTGGCTTTTCTCTTTAGCCTTTGACCCCAGGAAAATGCTATGTGATATTTCATTCCTGGCCCACATTTGGGCTTTAGAGGCCTTCTTTATTCCTGGCAAGGCACACTTCTATGCTATCCCAGAGAAACATGAATCAGGGGACTGAGTTCTGCAGGGTGGTAGTACATGCTGACCCTTGTCAGGGCTGGGGACCCATATAATTGTACTCTTGGTAGCTCTTGTGTGGGATTTTTACAGAAAGTTATTTGACTTGCCAGCAGAGATTCTTGGGCTTGACTCAGAAGAATGTATAAATTTCTGCATTTTTGGTTTTAAAAATAACTTTATATTTAAAAAATATTTTATTTTTATTTATTTATTCGAGACAGATCGAGAGAGAGACAGAGAAAGTGAGAATGGGCATGCCAGAGCCTCTAGCCACTGCAAACAAACTCCAGACACATGTGCTACCACATGCATCTGGCTTACGTGGGACCTGAAGAATGGAACCTGGGTCATTAGGCTGCATAGGCATGTGCCTTAACTGCTAAGCCATCTCTCAGCCCAATACCTTTATTTTTGTAACCAGAAAAGTTAGACAATTTAATCTTAACTGTGGCAGAGAGTACTCAGCTTTTGTAGTGTGAGATGGTACAGACTGCTTATAAAGGGTCCCTTGTTTGTAAGTGAAGCATCTTTGTCTTAAGCTGATGTTTTGTAGGCAGGCTCAGATGGTCAACACTAGTTTGGTATCAGGACCTTGTAGTAAAAGAGAACCAAATTAATTACATAGGATAAGGAAAAATTCATAGTTTTCTTTTTAAAAGCAGACTTACTGAGATATTCTTATGCCATACAACTCAATTGATAAAAATCAGTGTTATTTTTTTTTACTATATTCAGAGTTGAATAACCATCATAAACAACCTTAGAACATTTCCCTCACCCCCAAATGAAATCCCACTAGGCATTCCCCCTCTTTTCTTTTCAACCCCCTTTCCCCAGCTCTGTACCTCTACCACTCTTCTTTCTGTCTCTATAGATTGTCAGTTGTGGCTATTTCCTGTAAATGGACTCAAACAATAAGTAATCCTTTCTGTCTGGCTGAGTATATTGTTTTCATGGTTCATCTATGTTATCATGTAACAGTACTCCATTTTTATATCTGAATAATCTTTATCCTTTTATTAATTGATGGACATTTGAGTTGTTTGTACTTGCTTTTAAAAATTTATTTACAAGCAAGCCGGGCGTGGTAGCACACGCCTTTAATCCCAGCACTTGGGAGGCAGAGGTAGGAGGATTGCCATGAATTCGAGGCCACCTGAGACTACATAGCTAATTCCAGGTCAGCCTGGACCAGAATGAGACCCTACCTCGAAAAAAAAAAAAAAAAAAAAAAAAAAAAAAAAAATTATTTACAAGCAGAGATAGAAGAAAAACAGAGAGAATGGGTGTGCCAGGGCCTCCAGCCACTGCAAACTAACTCCATATGCATGCACTACTGTGCATCTGGCTTTATGTGTGTACTAGGAAATCAAACCTGGGTTGTTAGGCTTTGCAGGCAATTGCCTTAACTGCTGAGCCATCTCTCCAGCCCTGTACTTGCTTTTTAAAAAACATATATTTTTATGAGCAAAAGAGAGAGAGAGAGAGAGAATTGGCATGCCACAGCCTCCAGCCACTGCAGTTGAACTCCAGATGTGTGTGCCACCTTGTGTGCATGTGTGACCTTGCACAATTTTGTCACCTTGTGTGTCTGGCTTACGTGGGATCTGGAGAATCGAACATGGGTCCTTGGGCTTCTAGGCAAGTGCTTTAACTGCTAAGCCACTGTGGTAGTTTGAATATATGTCCCCCAATATATTCATATTCAGTGTTTTATTAGTCATAGTTTGCATCTGCAATCACCTTGCTAGAGGCAATGTCACTGGGGGCCGGTCTTAAGCTGTGGTGATGGTTTGAGATTCCATTGTAAAGATATGCAAAGTGTGCCTAATGGGAGTTCCTGAAGTGTGCTGTGGCTTGGCTGTTGATTTGCTCTGTGTGCTGTGTGGCTGGTTGGTTTTTTTCTCTCTGCTTGCCCCTGTGAGAGCAGGCCGCTTCTTCTGCCATTATGGAACTTCCCCTGGATCTGTAAGCTTCAATAAATAATATCCCTTCCTCCATAACTGTGCCTGGTCTGGAAGTTCATCTCAGTGAACCTGAAGCTGTCTGGTACAGCCACTCTCTAGCCCTTTAAAAAATGTACATATCAGGGCTGGAGAGATGGCTTAGTGGTTAAGGCGCCTGCCTGCTAAGCCTAAGAATGCTGGTTCCAATCCCCAGGTCACACGTTTAGCCAGATGCAAAGTGATGCAAGGGCGTAATGCCTCACTTGCCCACAAGGGGGCACACACATCTGGAGTTTGTTCACAGTGGCTGAGAGGCTGCTGGCATACCCATTCTCTGTCTTCTTCTCTCCCTCTCACGCTGTCTCTCTTCCAAAAAAAAAAAAAAAAAAAAAAAAACCAAAACAACAACAACAAAATACTATGTTCTTCTTTTCTTTTCTTTTCTTTTCTTTTCTTTTCTTTTCTTCTTTCTTTCTTTCTTTTTTTTTTTTTTTTTGAGGTAGGTTCTCACTCTAGCCCAGGTTGACCTGGAATTCACTATGTTATCTCAGGGTGGCCTTGAACTCATGGTGATCATCCAACCTCTGCTTCCCAAGTGCTGGGATTAAAGGCATGCACCACCACCTGGCCTAAAATATATTTTTAAAATGTTTTTATTTGTGAGAAAGAGAGGAAGAGAGAGAGAGATACAGAGACAGAGAGTGTGAGAGTATATGGGTGCACTAGGGCTTCTTGCTGCTGCAAATGAACTTCAAACACATGGGATATTTTGTGCATCTAGCTTTATATGGGTGTTGGGGAATTGAGGCTGCCAGAGTTTGCAGCAAGTACCTTTAACTGCTGAGGCATTTCCTCAGGGCTGCACTCTCTTTTTGAAATGAGGGGTCTCACTGTGTGACTAAAAGTGGTCTTGAACTGTGCTTAAGTGATTCTTCTGCCTTTGTCTCTGGAGTAACTGGGTGTACAGGCTATGTCACCATGCTTAACTATTTCCATGTTTGAATTATGAATAATGCTGCTAAGAATGTATAAGTTTTTGTATCATGTGTGACCTCAGTTTTCTTGGTATATCTAGGAGTGAAATTGCTAGGTAATGAGGTGACTTTAACATTTTGAGATACTGACAGATTGTTTTCCAAGCACCTGTCTCTTTCCTTGCCAGCAATAGGGTATGCAGGCTCCAATTTCTCCATTTTCAACACTAACACTTATTATTGTCTCTTTTAGATCCTAGCCATCCTAGTGGGTGTGAAGTGATGCCTAATTATAGCTTTAATTTGCATTTTCCCCAATGACTAGTTATAGCGAGCATATTTTCATATGCTTATTGGCTATTTGTTTAGTGTATTTGTTTTTATTAATTTATTTATTTATTAGAGACAGAGAGAGAGAATGGGCACGCCAGGGCCCCTAGCCACTGCAAATGATCTCCAGACGTGTGCACCTGGTTTACATGCGACTGGGGAATTGAACTGGGGTCCTTAGGCTTCACAGGCAAGCACCTTAATTGCTAAGCCATTTCTCCAGCCCTGTTTAGTGTATTTGGAGAAATGTCTATTCAGATTCTCTGCTTAATTTTGGTACTGGGGGTTGAACTCAGAGCTTCCTGCATATTAGGCAAGTGTTCTACCACTGAGCCACACTCTCAACCCATTGGTTTATTTTTTACATTGGATTAAAAGAATATATTGAGCCTTGGCTTGGTGGCACATGCCTTTAATCCCAGTACTCGGGAAGCCCAGGTAGGAGGATTGTTGTGAGTTTTGAGACCAGTCTGAGACTACATAGTGAATTCTAGGTCAGCCTAGGCTAGAGGGAGACCCTACCTCAAGAAACAAACAAACAAACAAAAATTATTGAATTATAAGAGTGGATAGAAGTCCCTTATCAAAAATGTAATTTGCAGAGTGTTTCCTTTTCTGCAGGTTGTCTCATATTCTTGAAGCCATCTCCTCCCCCACCTTTTTTTTTTTTTTCGAGGTAGGGTTTCACTCTGGTCCAGGCTGACTTGGAATTAACTATGTAGTCTCAGGGTGGCCTCGAACTCAGGGTACTCCTCCTACCTCTGCCTCTCTGCCTCCCAAGTGCTGGGATTAAAGGTGTGTGCCACCATGCCCGGCTCTTCTCCCACCCCTTTAAAAAAAAGCTTTTAAAAATATTTATTTATTTGAGTGAGAGAATGGGCACACCAGGGCCTCTAGGCACTGTAAACGAATTCCAGATACATGTGCCACCTTGTGTATCTGGCTTATGTGGGTACTGGGGAACTGAACCTGGGTCCTTAGGCTTTGAAGGCAAATGCCCCAACCATTAAGCCATCTCTCCAGCCCTCCTCCTCTTTTTGCAAATGTATATGTGTATGGTGCGCGTGCATGTATGTATGCATGTTCATATATATGTGGGCAAGTGTGTGTGTGTATATGTGTCTGTGTGTACATGTGCGGGCCAGAGGTTGACATCTGATGCCCTCCTCCATTGCTTTATGTCTTATTTATTGAGACAGCATCTTTCACCAAATCCAGAGCTCCACCTATTTGAATAGTCATCTTGCTCCAGGCACCCTCTGGTTTTCACTTCCTACCCCAGCACTGGTCACCACACTCAACACTTACAGGGGTTCTGGGGATCCTAACTCAGGGCTTTATGTTTGTGTTGCGTTGTCCAGCTCTCTTGATACTATATTTCCAGCACAAAAATTTTAATTTTTAAAATAATTTATTTATTTATTTGCAAGCAGAGAGAGTGATAGAAGAGAGACAGCGAGAGAATGGGCACACCAGGGCCTCTAGCCACTGCAAATGAACTCCAGACACATGTGCCCCATGTGCATATGGCTTACGTGGGTCCTGGGAAATTGAATCTGGGTCCTTTGGCTTCACAGGCAAATGCCTTAACCACTAAACAATCTCTCCAGCCCAAAAGTTTTAAATTTTGATGAAGTTATATGCATTTAAAAAATGTATAATCCTAAATAAATAAGTGTATATTCCTGTCTTAGAGTCTTAAAGTTTCAAAGGGCCTTTAAGAAATTCTGTTCTGCAATGCTCGGGAGGCAGAGGTAGGAGGATTGCTGTGAGTTCAAGGCCACTCTGAGAGTACAAAGTCAGGTCAATTCCAGGTCAGCCTGGGCCAGAGTGGTGAGACCCTACCTCAAAAAACAAAACAAAAAAATAAATAAATAAAAAAGAAATTGTGTATTCTGTTCTGGGCTGGAGAAATGGCTCAGTGGCTAAGATGCTTGCCTGTAAAGCCTAACAACCCAGGTTCTATTTCCCAGTACCCACGTAAGCCAGATGCACAAGGAGATACATATGTCTGGAGTTCATTAGCATTGACTAGAGGACCTGGTATATCCATTCTCTCTCTCTCTGCTCTTTTGCATGCGCTCTCTCTTATAAATAAATAAAATGTTAAAAGAAATTCTGTTTCAGGTGTTGGGAAGATGGCTCAGCAGTTAAAGATAGTTGCTTGCAAAGTCTGCCAGCCCAGTTTTGATTCCCAAGCCACCCATGTAAGCTGGATGCAAAAAGTAACACAAGCATCTGGCACTTTTTTTCAAATTGAAGAAAAGTGATCACCATCTATACAGGCCAGTTTCATTTCATTTTTATTAATTTATTTGAGAGAGAGAGACATGCAGAAAGAGGCAGAGAGAAAGAGAGAGAGAGAGAAAGAGAAAGAGCGCCAGGAATTCCAGATGCATGCACCACCTTGTACATCTGGCTTATGTGGGTCCTGGGGGGTTGAACCTGGGTTCTTAGGCTTCACAGCATATGCCTTAACAGCTAAGTCATTTCTCCAGCCCCATCTAGCTTTTTTTTTTTTCAGCAGTAGCAAGAGGCTTTGGTACACTCATACACATACACACATATGCATACATACACACATGTGCAAATAAATAATTTTTTTAAGCCTGTCCATTTAGTTGTTTGAGTGCTGGAGGCACTCTGGTTTGGGGAGGAGGGTTCTTGCTCAAGGTCATATCCATGAAAAAAAGGTAGGATTGGAATTCAAGTCTCTGTTCTTTTACCTTGGGGTATGCCTTATTTTCCACCCCATTGTTGGTAAAGGTGGGCATGTTAGACTATGTATTTAGGGAAAGAGAAGTGATAGGCTTTAAGTGTTATTGTCTTGCTTAAAGCACATAGACTTTAAACTCTGCTATATTTGTAGATGAGACGGACTCAATTATAAATTTGGCCATTGGAGCCTAGAGATGGTTTAGTGGATAAAGTGATTGCCACTCAAACCTGAGTATCCAAATTCAGACATCCAACCCCTGTGTGAAAGCCAGAAGCCATAGCTGGCACCTGTAATTCTAGCAGGCTGACAGTGACATGTGAGACAGGTAGATTTCCCAGGAGCTCCCAAGACCAGGTCACCTGGAGAATGCAGCAGTGAAAGACAATGAGAGATCCTGTCTCAAATGCAATGGAAGGCAAGGAAGGACACCCCAAAATTGTCCTCTGACCTCCATGTGCAGCTGTACTCATACATGAACACTCAAAAAGAAAGCTGGTCTTTTGTTTCAGAGAGTGCATTGTTTGAGAGAATAACTTTGGACCACACTGCCAGAATGGTAAAATGTTATTCACTGGTCATGTATGGCTAAAAGAACTTAAAGCAATTAAAATTCAATGAAATTTAAAATTCCATCATTCTATGTCTATATAGGGCTCCCCAATTAGCATGTGTAGATTGTTTCCATCACTTCAGTGAGTTCTCTTGGACAGCATTGGCCCTACATATTAGCATTCTGCACCCCTGACCCAGGTAGGTACCCTGGAATCATGGTCCTGCTCTGTCTCTATGTGATCCCTGTGTGCTTGCTGCTGAGGTTTCTTATTGATACAGTTTCCCTGGACTGTTTTGGCAAGTCTCTCACTCTAGTCAGATGGTCTATGGGTCCTTCTGGCAGTGATAATTCCTATGTACGGTTCCTGCACTTGGTCACCAGTATAGACAAGTGCCTCTTCTTCCATCAGCCAGTGGATGTGATTTGCAGAAATAAGGTTAAAAAGTGTTTGAGAGAGGTGTGTTCCTTCTTGGAAAGCCCAAGAAACCTGTTTTTTTTTTTTTTTTTTCCCTGAGGTAGGGTCTCACTCTGGCCCAGGCCGATCTGGAATTAACTATGTAGTCTCAGGGTGACCTCAAACTCACAGCAATCCTCCTACTCCTGCCTCTTGAGTGCTGGGATTAAAGGCGTGCACCACCACTCCTGGCAAGACCTGCTTTTTGAACAAGGGGAGAGGTTGAGGAAATCGTGGGTTTAGTCCTGGTGTCTGCATTGGTTGGTGGCCTTGGGGTAGGCAGTACTTCCTTTTAGAGGTGATCAGGCCTGAGAATTTACAAGATGCTAAGAAAGCCATATGGGAGAAAGGAGTTGGAAAACTGAACATTCTGAGATGGTGATATGCCTAGTACTTTATTTGGGATTCACTTTTATTTCAGGAGTCTATAATGCATAGTCACCAGAGCTGCAGAAAAACTCTCCAAAGAAGTGCCTTGTGTGAGAGGATATTCTGTCATGTCTCAGTGGTAGGAGATATTGTCTCTACCTAGGTAGAATATTGTCTACCAGAGATGAGCCTAGGGAATATATCACCAAAGGGTCACAGCACATTGGTAGTTGTAAAACTGAAGTTAGAATCCAGGTCATTTGATACCATGTCGTGTGTACATATAATCCAATTGCACAATGTGTCTTCATTTACACAAAGACCATTTCAAATGCTCCAACAAGCAAAACAACTTCTTGGGGACATTGCCTAGGCTTAGATATTAGTTTATTCACTCTACATTAGGCTCTGGGTCCTACCCCAAGCCCTTCTTTGCCATTTATAATTAGAGAGTATTAAGAAATCTTTTGGTTATGGCAAGATCTCCAGCCTATTTCCAGGATCTGTTTTCTGCAGGGAGGTCTACCCTTGACTTTAAAGAAAGCTCCTCAAAACAGCCTTGTTTTCAGAAGGTCAGCCTCTTCTACCAGACTCAAGCCTTGAGGGCAAGGACAGCATGGCCTCTGCTTTCACTTGGGGACTGGCACAGAGTGTTCAGATAGTAGATATCTCTGACATTCCTTTTTTTCTGAACTTTCCTCCTGGTAGGTCTTTTAGGTACAAGGTCCCTTTCTCTGTGCTTCTGAAGCATTAGTTCCGGTTTGGAAACCGTAATCAGTACAAGAGTTGTTTGTTTTGCCTTTGAAGTTAATCAGAGCTGGTTCACATTTATGCTGAGAAAGTAAGGGTTATTTTTTTTTATTATTAGATTGGGGTGTAGGTGATCAGAGCCCAACAGGATGTCCTGGGAAGGATTCCCAGAGCAAGAAAGGAGCAAGCATGGAATTGGGGAAGGAATTTGGTGCCATAAACACAGACTATCTTGTTTAATAGCAGAACTTTCTACTTTTTCCTTTAGAGGTGGAAAAACAGTTCTTTTCCAAGACAAGCTTAATGATACTGTGCCAACACATAAGACTACAAGATAAATGTATATACCAGTTTAGCACTAGAAATGCAGTTTACAAAAGATCTGCATGAACATCTTAAAGAACAGATTGAAAATGTCCTCAGTGCAGCTGGTATACTTGAATTTAGTTTTTAGTGATAGGTCTCAAGGGATGAGATGCTGAGCAGAGACATAACTGGGGTCAGAGCACCTATGTACCTAGACTCTGAAGTCTTTTTGGAGGTCTGCTTTAATCAATTCCTTGTATGGCTCTGTGCAGGGCCTGAGTTTCTCTGGTTGAAGCAGAGTAAGTTTTTGGGCTGAATTACTTGGATAATTGATTGCCTTTGTTTTCCTTTTCACATAGCCTGTGGATATCTGGCCTTTTCAGGCAAGGAAAATGGAAATGGTTTTAAACATGCACTTGAGCCATGATTTTCAGTTGTGTGTTAATTTTCTGCTTGTTCCTTGATTTTCATATCTTCTAAGAAGCAATGAAGTGACAAGGGGCAGTCCTTGGAGCACTATGTGAACTGGAGCTGTGAGGAGAGAGGCTAGGGAGAGTAGAAGTGCTTATTGTGCTCCTTCTCACTTCCCCTACTGGCCTCCCTCCTTTCTGTATTTGAGCTTTCACTTAAGATTTCATTTGAGGGGATGGAGAAATGGCTCAGTAATTAACTAGTCTGCAAAGTCTAACGACCCAGGTTCAATTCCCCAGTACCCACATAAAGCCAGATGGACAAAATAGTACATACATCTGGAGTTCATTTGCAGTAGCTAGAGGCCCTGGCATACCCATTCTCTATCCCCCCCCCCACTCTCACTGTCCTTGTAAATAAAAATATTTTAAAAATGCATGCTTTAAGATTTCATTTGGGAAAGAAATGTTTCTGACAACTTCTTTTATAAAGCAGTAGAGGACAGTATTATCTATGTCTTATCTTTACTTGAGTCCGCAAGGAATCTGTTGAGCATTTCTGGCCAGTTTCTTGTTTTCTCCTCCTAGAACTGAGCCATTTGGTAGTCAGATTTTGAACTAAGACCTCACTTTTGCCTCTACCTTGGAGCTACTGCTTGTATCTTGGAGAAAACAGAAGAGACCTTGTACTATGAATGGGCATAGTCTCTATAAGTATTTTCTGTATATTACTAACATCTTGAAAAATAGTGTTTTTTCCCCTTAAAAAATGAAACAACAGGGCTGGATCAGGTCATGAACTCATTTCAGTCTCCTTCCCAAATTGTTTTCCTAAGGAGGAGAAAGTACAGGAATGAAGAGGTGGGAGGAGGCCAGGAGTGGTGGCTGTCCAGTAGGGAGGTAAGGAGGGTAGGGCAACAAGCTGAGACTAATGGTGAAATGAACATTTTGTTAATTTCTGCTTTGCATATAGGTTTTCTCTACATGAGCGTGACCTATTTATTTCCTGTGTATTTGGAGCTCTTATAATGTGTCAAGGGTCAGGCTTGATCCATGTTAACTGGGGAGTCAGAAGCCAGCCTTTGATAGCAAGGAGAGATAGTTCAGTGGCAGCAGATGACCTTAGTGAGTGTGTGTGTTAGGAATCCACTGGTCTCAAGCGATGGGTCCAAACTCAGCACAGATTGACTTAAGTAAAAGAGGAATTTATTGGCTCACATAACTGACTAGTCCAGTGATAAATCTTGGAGTCAGCCCAGAGGCTCAAATGATGTCATCAGGATCTGGTTTCTCTCTTCCCATTCTGGCTCCACTTCCTGTATGCTGACTTCATTCTTAGACTTGACCTCTCCTCATAATTACAAAAGGCTGCCAATAGTTTCTAGGCCTGTGTCCTTCTACCTTCCACCCAGCAAAAGAAAGTGTGATTCTTGGTTCCACCCCACCAGACAGACTTGTTTCATCCTATCGGCTCATATTGAGTCACGTGTCCATGTCAGAGACATAGGAAGCAAAGACTGATGGAAGCCCAGGTCAAGTACTTTGTAGATGCAGGAGGGGTCAGCTGTACCCTAAGTGGTGTAGAAATGGAGAGAAATTAAAGTGTTGTTTTTTCAGAAAGTATAAGAGCCCTAGGCTTCTCCCTTGGCCTGACCCCCTGTTAAGCAGGTTATATTTCTATCTGACATACATGCATTTGAGCCAGAGTTTATTTTAATAGGAGTTTAGCAGCTTGTTACTGTGCAATGTTAGCTGTACTAGGATTTAGACACCATATCTTTCCCCTGAGAGCATTGTTCTTGATGGGGTGGAGTGGTGAACATCAGGATTTTAGAATTTAATGTACTCATGGTGGTAAATATATGAATTCTGAGATATGTAAGGATAAATAGGAACAGCCAGTGCAATAGTGCCTTATTCAATTGGCCATGTTATTTGGTTAAATATGCCTTAATCTTTCTAGAGAATTATGTAAGATTGTAGTGCATGGTATAGACTGTAGAGACATGGAAGAGGAGCCCCTTTTGCATATCTTGATTTCATCACTGAGACTCACAGAGTTGTTGTGGGAAACAAGTCAGTGATCCAAGAAAAGCACATTATCTGCAGTGTAGGAAACAGCATCGGAAGTCGCTGTTGTGAATATCTCCAGATTGTACTATGAGCAGGGTATACTGCCAGGTGATCTCTTGAAAGCTTGTTTTAGGGTTAGCATTCTACAATCCTTTGACACTCTTTCCTCCACTCTCTACTTGCACTGAGAGTCTGAGAGCTGCATCTTTCCTGATGAGTTGTCAGAAAGCTTTCCAACACTATTGCCCTCCCTCACGGAGTGTATGCACTACACAATTCACAGAGTATTTCATCCTCACTCTCTCATTTGATA
This sequence comes from Orientallactaga sibirica, assembly GCA_036365145.1. Taxonomy (NCBI): domain Eukaryota; kingdom Metazoa; phylum Chordata; class Mammalia; order Rodentia; family Dipodidae; genus Orientallactaga; species Orientallactaga sibirica. Next base: position 1,574,282 of record JAEOAD010001317.1, read on the forward strand.
CTTAGAACCACTGTGATGAAAAGAAGTAAGAATAGCAATTCTCATTTTATGGACAGGGAAACTTAGGACTTCTAAAGGAATGACTTGCCCAAGAACATATAGTGGCTGGAATGTTGTGGTGCTGGGCCCTCTCTTAGGAGTCTCCTTGAATATCCTACACCATTGGAACATTCTGCTCCTCTACTATGAATTTTCCTTTGTGACTTGTTGCATTGAATTTGATAGATATCCACCATGATTTCTGATGGATATGTCTGGAGAGCCATTAAATGTTGCTCTTCCAAGTATGCTTTGAGTTCTAATAGTGAAAAATACAGTTGTCCATTCATTCTGTTTTTGTTCACCCGCTTGATTTGTCAGGACTCTATTTGCAAACCTTTACTGCCATTAAAGCAAAGCAAATTCCCTCTATTTGTATTGTATGAACTGATATGTCAGGTTTACAACATTTTGCTTATAGTCAGTAGTTTTCCAATGTAAAAAGCTCGTCTTGCAGTGTTAAGTCATTTATCTTGGTTTATCCAAGTAAAGGTTTCTCTGTGAGACTTGGACTGCTGTAAATGATAGCTAGGCCCTTGGTCTTGATCTATTAACACATGCTCCATTTCTTCTTAACCACAGATCTACTTAAGGAATTGTACATTGGTAATACTTACAGTACAGGATAATTATAGCATTACTTAATTACTTGAGAAAAATGAAGTGTGCTTGGCATCCAGTAGACAACTCATTAGAGCATTATTAATATTACTCTGTAAGTCTGTGGAGTTTCAAGACTTTATAGACCAGTAGTCACAAGCATTGTGTGCAGTAAAGCCTCCTTGAGTACGCCCTCTCGTGTATGCATAAGTGAAATGATCATGTTTATCAGCAAAAGCCAGGTTATCTGGGGCAGAGTTAACAGTTATCAGTCAGTTTTAGGGTGGATGAGATCTAGTTGATGGGGATTAAGATTAAAATCAGTTGGGCTGGAAAGATGGCTTAGCAGTTAAGGCATTTGCCTGCAAAGCCACCCAGGTTCAATTCCCCAGTACCCATGTAAGCCAGTTGCACAAGGTTGTGCATGTATCTGGAGTTTGTTCACAGTGTCTGAAGGCCCTGGTGTGCCCATTTTCTTTTTTTTTTTTCTCTCTCTCTCAAATAAAAATAAAATAAATTTTAAAAAGATTAAAACCAGTTTACTGGATTCATGATGCACCAAGAATGTGCATTCTGTGAAGACACACAAGGCTTTGAGCTAGACTTCTAGTCTAAAGATACACAGATGTTTCTATGAGGATATCTTTTGTAGGAGACCAAAGCTCAGGATTAACAACAGATAATGTTTTTGAGGTTTGCCATACATACTATGGGGCACATAAAGTGTGTCACTCTGAAGTGTACTGCTTAATGAATTTTTTATGCCCATGTAACCACCACCCAGAAGAGGGTATAGAAACTTTCCATCATTCCAGGGCTTTTCTTCTTTGCTTATTCGTATTCACCAGGCACCCATTCAAGAAGTGACTGTTTTTATTTCTGTGTACATTATTTAAAGTTTGCTGATTCATGAGCTTAATTATAAGTGGAATCATATACTTTACATGGTTATGTGTTTAGTTTCTTTCACTCAGTATAATTTCAAAAGCAAAGATTTTTTATGAGGCTATGGTTGGCTTGTGAATTAAACTAGGAGTGAAAAGTCTTTGAGTAACCTTGGTTGATGTTGGTGGCCAGCATAGATCCCAGGATCAGAGATGTCCTGGATCTGTCATGAAATGGAACAGTTAAAAACAAAACAAAAATGCAAATATCTCCTAGGAAAGGACTTTCTTGGAATTGGAAATTTCTAGAACTTAAACATCCCTTTCTTTACCAATTCTGTCATATTCTATGTCATTGCCATAGCCTCTGTACAGGCTGTTAGTGAATATTTAATGTATGGTAGATAACATTTGAGTGTTTGATGAGGCAATGAATGTTTTAGGTAGTATTCTATATCAACTATTTCTTCTTGATTTTGGATTAATCCCCTCATATGTAGTGTGATCATAAAAGACTTTATAGGAAGAGGCATTTATTCATTCATTTTATTACTTTTTGTTTAATGTTTCATCTCTTGACATTCATCATTTTCTTCTTTTATTTTTGAATTTAAACTATGAAAAAGAGACACTTAGAACTCTATATTCAGGTGTATTTTTAAATAATAAGTAAACATGATTCATGCAATAGCTTTTTTTTTCTTTCCAAAGGTCTTAGAACTTTCTTGAATTGTTCTTATATGTAGCCAGCTGGACCATATTACATGATACTTATAATGAAAATAGAAGACTTTAATGTGAATTATGAAATATTTGAAGATAAATCTAGTTTTTCTGCTTTTATTTTTTTACAGTGCAAGGTATTGGGTATGCTAGACAAATGGTCTCTACCTTTCAGCTATATCCCCAGCCCACTGCTTTTAATTTTGAAATAAAACTTTGACTTCTTTTTCTTTTATTATTGACATTATCTAGGTCTTAGCAAGATAGAAAAGGAATTCTCTTGAATCTTCTTCTAGAAGCATTATAGTATTAGCTTATATATTTGGGTTTTAGGCCCATTTCAAAGCAGTTTTTTTTTTATATATATATATATGATATGAGGCAGGGGTCAAAGTAATCCATCACCCCAACAGCTATCCAGCAATATGTTGAGAGCACTTTCTTGCACACATTGAATTGCTTTCATACCTTTGAAAATCAATGGAATATATAAGTTTGGTTGTACTTCTAGACTGTTTTGTTCCATTGATTTTTCTGTGTCAAGAGTGTTTTAGTTACTGATGGTAAGCCTTAAGATCAGATAGCTTAAGTTCTAGTTTCTGTTCTGTTTTCTCCCAAAACTGTTTGGTTATTCTAGGTCCTTTGTATTTCAATAGGAATTTTAGAACCATGCTTCCAATCTCTACTAATTGAGTTTTTTGTTTGTTTGTTTGTTTGCTTTTCAAGGTTGGGTCTTGCTCTGACCTGGAATTCACTCTGTAGTCTCAGGGTGGCCTTGAACTCACTGAGATCCCTTCTACCTCTGCCTCCCAAGTGCTTGCTGGGATTAAAGACGTGCACCACCACGCCTGGCTAACCTTTTTTTTTTGGTTTTTCGAGGCAGGGTCTCCCTCTAGCCCAGGCAGACCTGGAACTCATTATATAGGCTCAGGGTGGCCTTGAACTCATGGTGATCCTCCTACCTCTGCCTCCCAAGTGCTGGGTGGGATTAAAGGCGTGCACCACCATGCCCAGGTCAAATTGAGATTTTAACTGAGATGATCTTGAATCAATAGATCAGTTTGGGGGAAAACAGTTTAACAATAGGAAGTCAGTCATGGAATGTGATATAGCTCTCTATTTATTGGATTTTCTCTAATTTTCTTAGCAATGTTATCAGTGTTGAGGTCTTATACACATTTTATTAGATTTATCCTTTATATTTTATGTTTTTTGATATAAATAGAATTTAAAAAAGAATCTTCTTGTTGTTGATGTATAGAAATATGCTTAATTAAAAAATATTGGTCTGTACAAGCCACCTTATCAAATTGACTAATTCCAGTATTTGTTTAAAGATACTTTAGGGTTTCCTTTGAAGACAATCATTTTGTGAATAAAGACAGTTTTATTTCTTCCTTTCCAATGGTTATGTAAATATGTATGTATGTATTCTCTTTGCCTTATAGCATTAGCCAGAAATTTCAGTGTAGTTTTGGTCTTGACATCATTTTTATATATTGATGGGCTTTATTTTCTGATATTTTGTTTGCATTTATGTATGCATCTTCCTACCAGGCCTGTAATATGTGTGTGTGTGTGTGTGTGTGTGTGTGTTTAGTGTCTTTGGTTCTGGTGTCAGCAGTGTTCTAGTTTTCTTATGTTTAAGAGCATAGGATGACAGCTGTTAATAAAGAGGTAGAATTATTTTACTGATCAGCTAAGAATCTCTGTTTATTAATGTATGAGGCATCTATGGAATACTATATTTGTTGTATATAAAGTGATACTTCAATGGTGCTGGAAAATATTTTAAGAATATTTTTTGTTTATTTTTTATTTACTTATTTGAGAGTGACAGAGAAATAGAGAGAGAGAGAGGCAGATAGACAGAGAATGGGCATGCTAGGACCTCCATCCATTGCAGACGAACTCCAGATGCATGTGCTACCTTGTGCATCTGGCTTACATGGGTCCTGGGGAAACAAGCCTTGAACTGGGGTCGTTAGGCTTCACAGGCAAGTGCTTAACCACTAAGCCATCTCTTCAGGCCCTGGAAAATATTTTAAGTGGGTTGAGCAACTCATGCTATCACTTGTGCTAAAATTGTGTTTAAATATTTTTAGCAACCTTCCCTGTATCACTAACAATGAATTATGTGGTTGTCATTCATTTGTAATTTATGGAGTATTTGGCTAAGACTTAATTATATGCTCATATTAGAGTCTTATTTTTTCCTCTATTACCTTTGGTTTTATTTATCCCAAATAAAAGCTTAGTCATAATTCAGCTGGAGTTATTTTTATATCAAGTTGCTTATGGCTTCAGGTAAAAGAAAATATCTTTTAATTGTATTGGCTGCATTGTAGGTGCCACTATTGCTGTGTTTTCTGTTTGGGGGTTATAAGGATTATAGAGGCTCTAAAGCTGCTTGCTTGCAAAGCTTGGTGTCCCAGGCTCAATTTTCTAGTACACATGTAAAGCAAGATGCACAAAGTGGAGCATGCATCTGGAGTTTATTTATAGGAGGCCCTGGTGTACCTATTCCCTCTCTCTTTCATTCTCTTATCTCTGCTCTCTCTGTGTTGAAATAAATAAATATAAATATTTTTTAAAATTTAAAAAATTGAATAAGGATTATAAGTTCAGGTTCATTCAGAGGTTCAATGTAGAATGGAGTTAGGAGAAAATAATCAGTTTTGATGAGTTAGAAATTGTGTATTAAATAATCAGTGAATGATGGCTGGGGAGATGGTTCAGTGGATTAGCAATAAGTCTACATAAAGTCAGATGCTGTAGTGCAAGTATGTATAATTCCAGCATGCCTACAGTGAGAAGGGAGGTGGAGAGAGGAGAATCCCCTGGAAGCTTGTGGGTCAGCCAGCCTGGCAAACACAGTGGTGAATGAGAGACCTTCCCTGAAACAAGGTAGAAGGTGGGGTCCAACACCCAAAGTTGTCCTCTGACCAGTACATGTGCACTGTGTCATTCATGTGTCCACACTTGCACACATGAACACACACACACACATCCAGCACATGCACACACCAAAAAAGATCATCAGTGGGTGAGAAGGGATTGAGAGTAACGATCTTATTCCATAGTGACAGTGCTTCCGGAAAAGTACAGGAAAGAGGGAATGATTATGGAAGGGCTTGGGTATGTGTTGTCATGCTTTAGGAACCACGCTAACTTCTATGCGTGTGTTGAGAAGGACATGTGGGGCATAGTCTACCCATGCTCAGCAGTCTTGCTTGTGCTCCTCTTTATTTGAGGGCAGCACCTCTGGGGAGTCATGTCTTTACTCGTATGAGTTTGAAGATCTTTCCCCTAAGACTCCAAGGAAGATTGAAAGAGTTGTGGGCTGAGCCTGGCATCAGAAGCAGGGACCCACAACATTGGATGGTGCGTCTGCAGACTTATGCTTGGCAGGTTTTGCCTTCTACTGTTTCCACTACTTCTGTGGATGGTGTGGATGGTGGATAGTGTGGATGTGTGATGCTCAGAGGCCATTGCCCCTGCCTCAGTGCTGTCTCTGTCTTCCTGGGGGAACATTTACAGAATGATCATGGGAATAGGGACTGTTGACATAAAATGTTCCTCCAACATGAAATGTCCTCTTGCCTTTTCGTTATCCTACTATAGCCTCCTTATTTTTGAAGGCTTTGATTCCACAACACTCATGTAAAGCCAGATGCACAAAGTAGCAAATACATCTGGAGTTTGTTTGCAGTGGCTGGAGACTCTGACATGCCTATTCTCTCTCTCTCTCTCTCATAAAAAAATAAATAAGTAAATAAGTAAAATATTAAAAAAACACTTTTACATTCTCAGGAAGGCTTTAATTATTTGGAGGTGCTAAAAAAGGTTTGTTAACTACCCAACGAGACATGAAGTGTCTGCAACAACAAGAACATTTAGGGTATCATGAGTGTTGGAACAGATGCTTTAGGCTAAAACACACAGTTGGATTATTGAGGGGCTTAATTTGTCTGACTTGACCCTCTGACCTGACACCTTTACTTGGTATACTTGCAGAATGATTCAGTATGAGTTTTCTGCAGAGGTATCTTGTCATTAATGAGTTCTTCCTTCCATACTCTTGGATTTTATAGTTATTTTCACTTTTGGTTTCCATACTTCAGCTTTCTTCTGTCATTCTTTCTGGTCTTCTAAAGAAAAATGATGACACTTGCCTTGCAGAATAGTAGTTAAGATTTGAAATAATATTAGTCTTATTCCATAGCAGAAGCTATTGGTACCTAATAACAGGTGTCTGCTTGGTCTGTACCAAGGACCTCCTTGGTATTTTCTTTAGTGAGTGGTTTCCTAGAGGACTGTGACATTACAGAGTAGGACCACCTTCATCATTTACAGACAAGGGGGAGATGAGTGCCTTCAGGCCCACATTTGTCGATCTGTGTTTATTAAAAGTTGCAAAGGTATGTTTTATATTATTTGCTATATTGCATTTATGAAAGTGAGTACCTTTGTAACAAAATTGCCAAAGTCAGTGTTTATCTACTGTGTCCTATGTAAAGATCTTGGGATAATGAGGAGGGAGAGAGAATGTGGAGTTAGAAGGTGCTTCCTGGAGGACTTTACAACCACAATTTGTCCGTCCATCTTTCCTTCCTTCCTCCCTCCCTCATTCCCTTTCTCCCTGTCTTCTTTCCTTCTGTCCATCCTTATTTGCAGTAATAGAAATTGAACCTAGGGCTTCAACATATACTAGGCAAGTACTCTGGCTGAGCTATATCCCTGGCTCCATGCCATTCATTTTTTTATTTTGAGACAAAGACTCACGAAGTTACTCAAGCTAGCTTTAACTCATTCTGTAGTCCAGGCAGTCCTTGAACTTGTGATCTTCTTGTCTCTTTCTCTCAAGTAGCTGGGATTATAGGCCTGTATCACCAGGCCTAGTTTAATAATTTATGAGCAACTGTGCTGTTCCAGGCATTATCTTCAACAGTCACTGTCACATTTTATAGCACCTGACTGAGAAGTGAACTAAGAAACTGTAAGGCTATATATTGATGTGGATGTATAAAATGAGGTGGTTGAGGGGCATCATAAAGAGGGCAGTTAAAGCTAAGGGAAGAGGATGAAGAAATGGGTAAAGATAAATTCTGAGCATCCATCAGAAGCATTATATGTATTTTTGATTTTTTTGTAAAATAAATGGCCTGTTGACTAGAACTTGAGATGTTTTTGTACTGATATTTTTAAATTGGTTTTTACATATGTATGTTACTTTTATGTTTGTTTTGTTGATACTTTTCAAAGCTCTGTAAATTTAGTGGATTTTCTATTCTTCTTAAGTTTGAGGTGATAGTGCAATAGTCAGGTGGATAGAAGGAGCTACTATGCTGAAGAGGAAGTAACCTTGGAGTCCAGTCATTCCTGCTGCTGTCTGCCTGTGAGACAAATATAATACCACATCACACAGTGCTTGTTATCAGGCTAGGGGTGCAGGCTCAGTGGCCTCTCTTATGGGATCTTTGATGGATTGTGTGTGTGGTCAATGCAGAGGTTGGGTCCTGGAGTAGTTGGCCTCTGCATGGCTAGTTTTCCAGCATGGATTGAGGTTTTACCTGAGAACATCACACTACACCTCAGACTTTCTGTCACAACCATTTCTTTTGATGTCTGAGCCATGTCCCTCTAAGATATCTCTGAGAGTCATTAACATATCTGGGTTTCCCAGCATGTTTTCTTTTTGTCTTGGCTTCAAAGAAACTGAGCTGGATTTATTGTTTGATTATATTTGCTGGATTAGCCAAGGTTTTAAATATGTATTTTTTTAAATTTTTTAATGTGAGGCTTCTCCCTATTTTTAGATAACCTGATTGTTTCTGTGACCTTTATTGTGTATAACCTTATATCATTTTGAAAAGTAGGTCAGGTCTACATTTAAAATCATTTCTGTGGGAGGAAGACCATGAGACAAATAGAACAAAAATGTTTGGGACAGACTTTTATCATTTAAATTCCTTTTTATGTTATCCCCCATTAAATGGTATGTACAGCTTGGGTGTTTTGTCTTCTCACATGTGGTATGCATCCAGGGAAAGATTTTCTTTATAGAAATTGTTTTCCTCATGACATTTCTGGTGGGATGACCTTTAGTTCTCACCTGTAATTCCTGAAGGCTGCCCCACAACCAGACACCTTCCTTGGGGTCCTCAGCTGCATTTTCTAGGGTCACATGGGGCTGTGGTCAGTAAGTTTATGCAGCCCTGGCTAGTCTTCCTCGAATATGAGAGAGTAAGACATAGTTACTAGGTGTCACTACCTTCTTTCCTGCATGGCTTTTTAAAAGTAGCTTTTATTTTTTGGCCAGTAATTATTTGATGTCTACTATATGTTAGGAGCTGGAAAGGGTACTATATTTTTAGGTACTTAATGATGACAGTGGCCGCATCAATAATTACAAATGATAGATTCATCATAGACACAATACATTTCAGAGGACTAATACTGAACAGAGTCATAGTAGCTGATGTGTGCAGCTCTAGGAAAGAGCTCAGGCCACTAATAGACTTAGAGTATCTGGGGGCTATGTAGGGAAGTGGAATTCCCTTTTCTAGGTCAGGTTCTTTGTGTGTAGGGCTCCAGGGGAACTTCTTCATAGTGATTGTAGATCCTTAATATTACAAGTACCTTGGATGCCTCAGCCTTTTGGTGTGGTCTTGAGAGGTTGCTTGAGTTACTTCCAAAAGTTTCCAGGGTGGGGGGAGGTTGGGGAAGAGGGTGTACATGAGCTGGCCTTGCTTACTTCTCTCCTCCCCTCTCTTCCTGTGACTATTGCTTTCTGTAATTCAACTGATTGCTTTCCTTTCCAGTTTGCTGGCTTAGACTTCATCTTGTCTAACTTTATCTCTTCTAGCGGTGTGTGTGTGTGTGTGTGTGTGTGTGTGTGTGTGTGTGTGTGTGTATCCAGTGCATCATTAGGGCCTGTGCTCATTCTGTCCCTTCCACTTCTGTGCTCCCTCTACCTCCCCTGGGACTGAATTTACATACCCTCTGCATTTGATGGCACAGAAAGGGCAGCTGGGTTCTTTTCCCCCCTGGAACTTCCCTTTTCTGGGTCTTCCTCATACCCTGACACATTTTTCTAAGACCTGCTTTTGTTTGTTTATTTATTTTTGCCTTTCTCATCACTTTTAGCTCACTCTCATCTTGCAACCCAACCCCTTTTCACCCCCGTCCATACCTCTGGTGCTTTCTTGCTGTTCTTCTCTTCTGTCCCATCTACATGTTCACTGTTTCCTTTCACTCTAAGCATCTTTTCATCAAAATAATGAACTGCAGGTGGTACAAGTAAATATGTAATCTATTTATTTTAATATCAACGTGTCTCTTCATACACATGTTGGTGAGAGGCTTGGCTGACTACTTGCAAATACCCGCTGTGCTAGTTCCCCTTTAGGACACTTCGCATTCCCCACCAGTGTCCTCTCCATCTCTTTGTTCTGTGTCTCTTGGCTTTGTATCTCTTGTTGTGCCCTGGCTTTTCCAAACAGTTTGATACCTTTTCCATGTTTCCTAATTTGTGAGCCCATACATGTGAGTGGGCAGGAACTAAACAACATTCATTCAGCTCATTTAGACCAGAACCAGTGGAGACCTAGAAATATGTGCTTTCCAGCTTGCTTTTCTAACCTAGGGCTTTAACAGCTTGGAGTTTGCTGCGTGGATACCCTTCCCTGGGTGCATTGCTGATGCAAAGGAGGAAAGGCCTGAAGGTCCCAAGTGGTTGACCCCTTCGTCAAATGCACAGCAAGGAAACCAGCCTATGTGAGGTATCTGGAGAGGAGCCAAGGGGAAACAGAGGATCCAGGTTTAGAAGAGATTATGTGGAATTCGCCTAATTGTCACTTTTACTTAAAGACAAATAAAAATCTATTTTTGGCTTAGAATTCTCTCCTGTTGACCCGTAGGTCTACTGATGAGCTTTACCTCCCATATAGAAGAAGGTTTGTCCACAGTCGTAATTTAGATATCTGTGTCGGATGCATTATCTTGATGTGTGCAGCCCAGTGGAGTTAGAACATGATGTTTCTTGTGAGTTCACAAAAAATAAACAAGGATTCTTTTCTTCCTGAACTAGTGGGAAGTAAGTGAATTATCTGAAATCTTTTATCAGTCATTCATAAAAAGATGAAAGCTAGGGCAATTATATTAGAAGATCTTGATATATCCAGGGCTACAAATGGTTATTCCTCTTATTGAAGAGAACTACATTTTATTTTCTTATTGATTGTTTTTACTTTTTTGAGACAAGTTATCACTCCCAAACCTAGGTTGTCCTGGAACCACTGTGTAGTCCAGGCTGGCCTTGAATTTGCAGCAGTACTTTCCAACCCCAGCCTCCCAAGTGCTGTTGTAACAGGGTGCTAGGGGTCCAGGAAAGTCCTTGAATCCCAAACCTAGGTTTGTTTCCAATTTTAATCAAAGAATTGAATAAAAAAGAGGACTGAGAAGGATAATTATTAAATTATTATATTTATTGAGGGATGTACAGAACCAAGGAAAGGCACCCACATGGCTAGAGATTCCATGTGGAGGGCCTGAAAGAAAGCATGGAAAGAAAAGAGAAAAAGAAAGTTCAAGGAGCTCCTGCCATGTGGGGAGTTGGAGAGGTAAAGGAGCCCATTCCCTGCTGGCCCAGGCCTGACTGAGGCCACAGCTGGAAGTTCCCAAGTGGTCAGAGACCGCCCTCCTCTTGCAAAGGTATTTATCACCTTATAGTGGTGGGCTGTCTTCCCACTCAGGTGAACCAGAGGGCCAGCTGGTTGGTTAGGGCTAGGCGCTGTCTCAGGAAGAGGTAGCTCGAACACCAAGTTCCTGGGGCTGAAGTTGACCAACTACAGTGTTTAAATCCTATGCAAGACCTCCCTCCCAGAAGGGATCCTGGTTGTTTATGGAAAGACAGGTCTAGGGAACTAGAAAAGAGATAACAGGTCAGATTATCTTTGATTTTCAACAAGTACAAACTTCCTGCCTTTTTTACCATCAGGGGGTCCAGTCACCCTAACTGTACCCTCCTCTCCCTGGGATTTCATAAGCCACTCTCTCCCACAAAACTGCATTTTAGACTTAAAGATTTTCGCCCTTTGTTTTAGGCTATCAAGTAGGAAGATTGTTTCTAGTCTTATTTTTAGCATACTAGGCAAGTCAGTGATGTCCCGAGCCTGCATCCCGGGCTTTCTAAAAGGCATGTAAGTTCCCTCCCCTCCTAGGTGACCATGAAGCTCAGGTGGGAAGTGTTAGCTGGTTCAGGCAGGCAATATTCAGTATGTATTTGTGGCAGAGAAGCTCTCTGATGAACCTGCTGCATGGTTTCTGTGCTCTGATCTATTGGTGTTCTTTTGCTGGTTTTCATGAATGCTGTTTGTGCGTCTGTGGATGCTGCTGTTTTCAGGGTCCTAACTATGTTGTGTTTCTGGAAATTCAAGAGGATTCTTTGTTTCAAAAAGGGCAGAAAAAATTTGAATTTTCTTTTCCCTTTATTTGCAAAAGATCTGAAAGTCTAAATCTTATTAATTAATAACAGGAGAGGTTAACAGTCAAAGATTTTTCTCTTATTTTGTTTTTTTTTTTTTTTTTTTTTTTACAACTGAACTTGGCATGGGTTGAAGCAAAGCTAGGTCCTCTTGACCATTTTTTTTTTTTAACTGAGAAAGTAGATTCTATCTCAAATGACATAATTGCAAACAGTCCTGTTAACATATGGTACTGATTTTTCACAAAAGTATTGTTGAAATGCATGGGAACTACCATGTTAAAAGACATAAAAATGGACAATCCAGATGGTTATCTCCAAATCAGAGGGTCCAGCTGGTCCGAGAAACTGTCTAGAGAGGTGATTAGTAGGCTCTGGTCCCAAGGTCAACTCCAACCTTATTTTTGTGTGGCTTGAAAACTAAGAATGGTATTTTACATTTTTAAATCTTTGAATAAAAACTCAGAGAAAAAAATAAAAATAAAAAAACTTCAGTGAGAGCTTGGTGGCTAAGGTGCTTGCCTGCAACCCTAAGGACCCTGGTTTGATTATCCAGGTCCCATGTAAGCCAGATGCACAAGGTGGCGCATATGTCTGGCGTTTGTTTGCAGTGGATAGAGGTCCCGATGTACCCATTCTCTCTCTGTCTCAAATAAAGATAAATAATTAAAAAAAAACTGCAGAGCCAGGCATGGTGGCACATGCCTTTAATCCCAGCACTCTGGAGGCAGAGGTAGGAGGATTGTTGAGAGTTCAAGCCCACCCTGAGACTATATAGTGAATTCCAGGTCAGTCTGAGCTAGAGTGAGACCCTACCAAAAAAAAAAAAAAAAAAAAAAAACCTGCAGAGAATATTGTAAAAGTGTTACTTTTCTGTGTCTGTCAGTAAAGTTTTATTGGGACATAGTCATTTATATATTATATGTGGCTTCTGTTCTCCTATGATATTGGCTAAATTGAGTAGCTACTGAAAGTATTATTTTTATTTATTTATTTATTTGAGAGAGAGAGAGAGAGAGAGATTGAGAATTGGGTGTGCCAGGACCCCTGGCTGCTGCAAATGAATTCCAGATGCATGTGCCACCATGGGCATCTGGCTTATGTGGGTTCTGGGGAGTTGAACCAGGGTCCTTTGGCTTTGCAGGCAAGCACCTTAGCCCTGATAAGCCATCTCTCCAGCCCAGCCTAAAGTATTTATTGTCTGGCCCTTTGAAGGCAGAGTGTGCCAATCCAGAGACTAGATAGTTAGGAGTTTTAGTTTTAATATGTATTAATACATGACATCTTGAAATTTAACTTCTGACTTTAGGTTTTTAAACTTTTAATTATTAATAAAATATGAAGAAAATTAAAATGATCCATTAATCTCTACTTAGACTATTGCCTCTAACTTATTTTTTTAGGCAAGCCCAGCAGACTGGCCTTTTATTATGAGAGAGAGAGAGAGTGAGAGAGAGAGAGAGAGAGAGAATTGGTACACTAGGGCCTCCAGCTATTGTAATTGAACTCCAGACATGTGCACCACCTTGTGTGCATGTGTGACCTTGCGTCTGTGTGACTTTATGTATCTAGTTTATATGGGATCTGGGGAGTTGAACATGGGTCCTTAAGCTTCGCAGGCAAGCACCTTAACCACTAAGCCATCTCTCCAGCCCATATTCTTTTTTTTTTTGAGTGGGTCGAGTCTGAGGTAGGGTCTCACTCTAGTCCAGGCTGACCTGGAATTCACTATGTAGTCTCAGGGTGGCCTTGAACTCATAGTGATCCTCCTACCTCTGCCTCCCAAGTGCTGGGATTAAAAGCATGTGCCACCACACCTGGCTTCTCCAGCCTGTATATTCTTTATAAAACACAATAAAAATGCTGTAACTGAGGTTATGGTTCAGTTGGTAAAGTGCTTATGGTGTAATCATGAGAATATGAGTTTGAATCCGTAGCCAGCTGTGGCAATGATCTCCTTTAATCCCAGGTCTGGATAGGCATGGGGCATGGTGTCCAGCTAGTCTAGCCAAATTAGTGATCTCCAGATTCAGTGAGAGACCCTGTTTCAAAAACAAGGTGAAAGGAAAATGAGGAAGGCTCTTGACATTGATCTCCACACACAAGTATATACAGATGAGCACACACACACATATTCAAATGCACACATGACCATATACACATACTCCACACATACACAAATAAAATGTCCATGCTTATTTTTTCAAATAGTTTAAATATAAAGAGGATAATGAAGATATAAGTAAAAATTTATCCCCTACAGTTTACATTGTCTCAATACCTCCTAACATGCTGAATTATAGTAGAATACTGCCAACTTTTTATTATGAAAAATGTTGAAATGTATGCATTGGAAAACAAAATCATAATGAACCCCATATACCCACCATTCAGCCTCAACACTCTTCAATTTGTGGCCAATATTGGGTATCCCTCGAACCCACTTTCCATATTATGTTAAAAGAAATCCTGGGTTGATCAGTTCATCTGTAAGTATTTCTGAATGATAATTACTCTATTTAAAGATATACCAAAAAGGAGGGGGGTGCTGGGGAGATGACTCAGCAGTTAAAGGCACTTGCTTGAAAAGCCTGATTGCCTGGGTTTGATTTCCCAATACCCATGTAAAGCAAGATGTACAAAGTGGTACATGCATCTGGAGTTCATTTACAGTGGCAAGAGGCTCTCGTGTATCCTTTTTCCCCCTCTCTCTTCTTGCAAATAAAAAAATAAAGTATAAAAAAGAGACATAACTAGTACCACTTACACATGGGAGCATTAGCAATAATTCCTTAATGAAATTTGAATACTGAATATTTTTAGGTTCTCTGTTTCCTTCTTAAAATTCTCTCTCTCCCTCTCTCTCTCTCTCTCTCTCTCTCTCTCTGTGTGTGTGTGTGTGTGTGTGTACATACATGCACCTGGATCTTGCTGGCTTTTGGTTAGGCTGGCTGACTTGGGAGCCCCAGAGAGCCCTCGCCTCCACCCCACTCAGCATTGGGATTACTGGTGGGCAAAGTCCTGCTTGGCTTTATATGTAGGTACTGGGGATTGAATTTAGGTCTTTGTGCTTACACAGCCATCTCAGTTATCAGCCTTCACAATTATCCTTTTTGTTTGGTTTTTTTGAGGTAAGGTCTCACTTTAACCTAGGATGACTCATTCTGTAGTCTCAGGCTGGTCTCAAACTCACAACCATCCTCCTACTTCTGCCTCCCCAGTGCTGGAATTAAAGGCATGCACCATGATGCCTGCTCCATAGTTATCTTTTATTATTATTATTATTTTATTTTTTTTTTTATGAGAGAGAGAAAATTGGCATGCCAGGGCCTCGAGTCACTAAAATTGAATTCCAGACATGTGTGTAACCTTGTGCACATAAGTGACATTGTGTGCATGTGTCACCTTGTACATCTGGCTTACATGAGTTCTGGGGAGTTGAATCTGGGTCCTTAGGCTTCATAGACAAGCACCTTACCTACTAAGCCATCTCTCTAGCCCTACAGTTATCTTTTAAATGTTGGTTTCTTTTTCTGTTCATTTGAAATAGGGTTCACATAAGGTTTCTACAAAGACATTGGTCCTTGCCCTTTAAGTCTGTTTTAATCCATTTGTTCTCTCTGCATCTCTTTTATTTTCTAGCTGCTTATTTTTCAAGGAAATAAGGTTGTTAGGTAGAGATTTGACATCTTTGTATTATGTAATATGTTTCTGTCCTCCAAGTTTCCTGTGAATTTGTAGTTAGATATTGAGGCTCAGTCGTATTGAGGGTTTCTCTCCTCAGCTACACTATTTCCTAGGTGGTATTCATCCTTCCAGTAGGAGGTACATTTAATATCTTTTTGTGATGTGAACACTTGGTGTTTATTGTGTAAATCAAATCATTCAATACAGGTTGTTAGCTTGGAGATACTTAATTCTATCATTATTTTTCCTTTTATTAATGGAAATGTTTGATTTTTTTCATCTACTTTCCAGTTCTGGGCTTATTATTTAATAAGAGTATTAGTTTGTTTTGCATCACTGTGACCAAAATGCCTGATAGTGAAAGCTTAAGGAAGGAAAGATTTATTTTGGCTTGTGATTTCAGAGGATCACAATCCATCTTAGCATAGAAAGCTGCTTGAGTGGATCTCAGCCCATCATAGCAGGGCAGGCTGGTTGAGTGACTAGTTGGTGGAGTGGGACTATGTGATAGAGGTCTTTCACTTCCAGGTAGACCAAGAAGGGGGTGGGAATTGGAACTAGGGGCTGGCCTGTACTCTTCAGAGGCCCACTGCTAATGATTTACTTTGGCCAGCTAGGCCCTACCTCCTAAATGTTCTATCTTCCAATATAGTGCCACTAGTTGGGAAATGTTGAAAATGAGCCTGTAGCAAGTATTTCAGATAGAAACCACAACAAATAGTGACTTGTTTTTTAACTTTTGTCAATTATATATTTAGATATATTTAATGTGTCCCTTGAAGTGACTGATGCTCAAATTGTCCCCCTTTCTGGCTTCAGTGAGCCTTCTCAAGTTCTTTTGACATGAGCCTAGTTAAAAGTCTAGCTTTTTAACTTCTCGGGATTTATAATAATAGTTTAAATGCCGCTCCTCATTCACAGCTCCATTTGTACTTGGGAGAAGAGAAGGTGGATAAAGGATATCAGTGTTTACATGTGTGTTACTATTTGTAATTCCCCAGATGTGTGGGACTCAGGGCCCAATGGGAATGTGTAGACTATATGCGCCACATACTTAGAAATAAATGTGTACTTGAGCTCTTTTTTAAAATAATAAGCAAATATAATTTATTTATTTGCATGCACAAAGAGAAAGAGAAAGAGAGGAGGGGAATATGCATACAACAGGGCTTCTTGCCACTGCAAACACTCACCAGATGCATGCACTACTTGGTGTATTTTACTTTATGTGGGTACTGGGGAATCGAACCCAGGCCATCAAGCTTTGTAAGCAAGTACCTTTAACTGCTGAGCCATTGTCTCCAGCTCCTGTATTTGAGCTCTTAATGCCTGCCTGTACTTGGGTAATACCCAGGAATGTAGCATCTAGCTCTAAAAACATGTGAATTATAATTATTGTGCTAATAATAGCTAGCTTTTGTTTTGTTTCCAGGTAGGGCCTCGCTCTAGCCCAGGCTGACGTGGAATTCACTATCTAGTCTCAGACTGGCCTTGAACTCACAGTGATCCTCCTACCTCTGCCTCCTGAGTGCTGGGATTAAAGATGTGCACCACTATGCTCAGCAATAGCTAGCTTTTATTGATTGCTTATTATGTGCCAGGTCTTCACATTTCTAAAGTTATTGTAAGGCAGTAAAAAAGCCTGTGACAGTGGTATCATTGTCTTGTTTAATTCTTACCACTGTTGTGGCATAAGTAATCTTAATTTACAGGTGAGAAAAACTGATATGCAGAGAGGTTAGATACCTTGCTTAGAATCACATGGCTACTAAGTAGTAGATTCACACCCAAATCTGTACAACATCAGAATCTGAGCTTTATATTGTTGTAGGAAAGGGGCTGTGAAATTGATAACATGATTATTCAAGTAATACAGATTAAAAAAATAAATAAAAACAGCAGGGTGTGGTGGAACACATCTTTAATCCCAGCACTAGAGAGGCAGAGGTAGGAGGATTGCCTTGAGTTTGAGGCCACCCTGACGCTACATAGTGAATTCCTGGTCATTCTGGGGTAGAGTGAGACCCTTCCTTGTAAAACCAAAAAATAATAAATAAATAAATAAATAATAATAATAGTACAATAAAAAAAGAACTGGAGAGATGGCTTAGCAGTTGGGGCGCTTGCCTGCAAGCCTGGTGGCCCAGGTTTGGTCCCCAGTACCCATGTGGATCCAGATGCACAAGGTGGCACCTGCATCTGGAGTTTGTTTGCAGTGGCTGGAGGCCCTGGTGCACCCATATTCTCTCTCTCTCTTTCTTGTTTCTTTCTGCTTGCAAAAAAAAAAAAAAATTCAACCTACTGTGTAGGCATGCCCATCACAGATGTTTCTGTGAGTTCCCTTTCAGCTTGCATTTTAAGCTTTCTGATTTATTTTTGTATCCACTTAACTTCTGTCATCCCATTAGTGAAGGCCATGGCTAATTCATTAAAGGACCTTGGAAGCAAAGACATACAAGTCTCAATCAGAACATTTTATGAACTAGGAGGTGGGGTAAGTCCAGCCCAGGGAAGCTCTTCCTGTCCCTATGTGTTCCCTCATTTATTCTGTTCCTCAAGCTGTTAAACTATCTCTTCTGTAGAACAACTAAAAATACCCAGGAGGGACCAATTCTGCCGCACGTATAATCAGACCTTACAGACCTCACGTGGTATAGTATGAAAACATGCACGGTGAACAATCACTGCTTTGGGATTTCATATATGGGCATGATGAGTGGTGGGGACAAGTCATCAGTTATCTGCCTTGGGGGCCAGTGGGTGCCACCTGCATGTTGGACCCATTTGCGGTAGGAAAGAGCTGTATTTACAAGCCCACAGCCACCTCCTGTGTGGGTGGCAAAGGGAAGTGCAGAGGCTGGCACAGTTAACAGGATGGCATTTGAGTTAAAGGTTCACACCGTGTTGTTCTGTAGACTTGGGTTCCAATATCAGCTATGCCACTTGCTTGCACTATGATCTGGCAGATTGCTTAGTCCCTCCTGTGTGGAATGTGAAGCCAGTACTGCACCACCTTTGTAGGCTCACAGGTGATGGGAGATACCTAAAGCATTTAGCACAATGCTTGGCACAGAGTAAGTGCTCTGTAGAGGTTAGCTGATGTTTTAGCATTCTGGAGGGGAAAGGGAGAGAGCTATTAAAGTTGGAGAACTGTGAACTCTTTCTGTTTTAGTCACAAAGAAAGCCATCCTTTGAAGCCTGAGGCAAGTTGCTTTACCTTGCCCAGGTTTCTTCAACAGAGAAGAGGGATGATTGTGAATGACCTTTTTTAGATGTTGTCCAGGGCAGCGATTCTGTAGTTTTGAAGATGTCTCCTTGAATGCAGAGTACTTCCCCAAGCCTGGCCTCTTTGATCTTCTTTACAACAGTGACAGCACGGTGATTATTCCTGCCATTTTCCCAGAAGAGGCAACAGTCTGCTAAGTCTCTAATGAGCTGTCGTCACGAGGCCCCAGAGCTTGTGAGCAGCTGCTATCCTCTCTTCTGGAAAAAGAAGGCTGGCATCCCTGTAAAGCAAGCACGGGTGATAAGGAAGCACCTTGGGTGAGAAGTGGAGCCCGGAAGGAGGTTCTCAGAGAAGCTAGCGGAGGATTCTGGGGTCATGACTGTCAGGGGAGCATTGGTTTGTAATTTAGGGGTTTCTGGCAGATTGATAAGGTTATGATGTTCTTAAGCTTTTCATAGTGTCCTGAAGTGAAAGTTTAAGTAACTTGGGTTGCAGGAAGAAACATGGGCTCGTGAAGACTGACTACAATTTTTAAAAAAATTATTTATTTATTTAAGAGAGAGAGAGAAAGAGGCAAATATATAGATAGAGAGAGAATGGGCATGCCAGGGTCTCTAGCCACTGCAAATGAACTCCAGACATATATGTCACCTTGTGTATCTGGCTTACGTGGGTCCTGGGGAATTGAACTTGGGTCCTTAGGCTTTGCAGGCATGCACCTTAACCACCAAGCCTTCTCTCCAGCCTAATTGTTGTTGTTATTTTTACTCATTTAAGAATTCTAGGGCTGAGGAAATGACTCAGTAGTAAAGTACTGGCCATGCAAGCATGAGAGCCTGAGTTTGAATCCTAAGCACCCATGTAAAAGCATGCTTGTAACCCCAGCGCTGGGGAAGTGGAGACAGTGAGATCCCTGGGGCTCACTAGACAGCTAGTTTGGCCAAACTGGTAAGCTCCACATTCAGTAAGAGAGCCTGTCTCAAAAAATAAGGTGAGTATGCTTGGGAAAGATAACTGATGTCAACTTTTGGCCTCCATATGCATGCACATGCACACGCACACGCGCGCATGCACACACACACACACACACACACACACACACAGACACAGACCATTCTATTTGATTTGATTAGCCCCAAATTAGACACTCTCTTTATCTAAAATCACGTGGGAATTGGGGCAGAGAGTAACACGACAAGGGACAGGGGTTGGGAGGAGGTGCTCTGGCATCATGGGAAGTCCTGATTGTTTTTTTGATGTGCCCCAATATGGTTCTTTTCCTGCATGCCCTCTGTGATTTCTCACTTTCTATTTCACACACCCTTCTTGTAAAGCAGTTTCAGAAGTGGAGAAAGTAAGTAGTAGTGGTGTGAATCAGTGTCTTTGCACCGGAGACCTGATACAGATGAGGTTTCTTCACATGGAGTGTGAGGATGGTGTGATGCTCATAGTGGGCAAGGAGAATCTTAGAGGAATGATGCCAGGGTCACTGGTACTGCATATTGGACCTCTTTGGCCATGCACTCCATCCCTGTGTTCTTCCAAAGCTGCTTACTGGCTCCATGAGGACTGTAGCTGTGGTCATTGTAGCTATGGCAGTGTCTATCGCACCCAAGCTTGGAATTTAGATGCCACCACAGCCCAACCATGAAAGGTCTGGAGCAATAGCTCTGTAGTACCAGGAGAGGCATGGACCCTGGGGGACTGGTAGCTGGATTTTGAAACTGACTGAGTCCAGGAATCCAACAGAGCAGTGCTAGGACCCTCTCACCTCAATGTGGCTATTTTTTTTGTATGTATATGTGTGTAGTATGTGTATATGTGCATGTTTATTTGTGTGTGGGCACATGTGTATGCATATGTCTGGAGGTCAGAGTTTGATGCTGGGTGTCTTCCTCAGTTGCTTCTCCTCTGATTCATTGAGCCAGGGTTTCTAACTGAACACAGAGCTCACTGAATTGGCTAGTTAAACTACCCATCTTACCGTGGGGCTCTTGCCTATCTCTCCCAAGGGCTGCGATTACTGGCATGCACCACCATGTCTGGCATTTATGTGGTTACTGGGGACCTGAACTCAGGTTCTTGTACCTACATTGTAAGCACTTTATTAGCTGAGTCATCTCTCCAGCTCCAGTTGGGTCAAATTTGGGATAGTGCTCCCTAACCCCACTGTGGCCATACCTTTATGTATAGGCATGGAGTATATAGCTATTTAATGATCAGTTACAGTTTCTCTTTGCTCTTGGTTTTGTTACATTAGGGTGGCTTTTGGCAGAGGCTTATGGAGCCAGCTAGTTACAACTATGATTTAGCCTTCCAAAGCTCCTTAAAGGTAGGCTCTGGCTAGCAGGAATGAGAAGCTATCTCCAAGCAGACCTTGCTGTGTTTATGATTGGGCATTTCCTCAGCAATCATCTTGGCCTCTCAGTCTCTTACTGCCTTTGTTGAGGGTTTTGGATTATAGAAGTTAGTCTCCATTCCAGTGTGATTATTGCTCAACACACAGTATCATACCAAGACACAAAAGAGTAAATGGATAGAGAATGGCCCTGCTTTCTTACAGTGGACATGGAACCTGCATCTCCTACACTTCAGGAATGTTTGCTTGTATGTTACTGTTTTTATGAATGGGGTAATAATACTAATGTACAACATGGTTATAAGTAAATGCAAAAGCTATTCAAAACTGAAAGTTTATAAATAAGAGATGGAATTCTCATATGAGAAAGGCTTTGTAAAGTGCAACTTATTGCAACATTGACACACACACATGTTACCTGAAGACATTTTGTTATTCATTTTTGATCCTATCAATAGTCTTGTACAAGGAATAAGCAAGATTTGTTACTCACCCCCCTCCAATTTCACAAATTAGGGAAACTAAATGACCTGCCTAGGGCTGCTTCCTGAATAAATACTAAATTAGTCATACAAATAGACATTTTACTTCAATGCCCTTCTTTCCTTCCTTCCTTCTTCCTTCCTTCCTTCCTTCCTTCCTTCCTTCCTTCCTTCCTTCCTTCTTTTCTTTTTCTTATGGTATTGAGGATTGAACCTCTCACATGCTAGGCAAAATGCTTTACCTCTGAGCCATATACCAGCCTCTTTTTAGTTGTTTGTTTGTTTGAGACAAGGTCTCATTAAGTTGCTCAGATAGGCCTTAAACTTGCTACCCTCTTACATCAGTAGCTGGGGTGACAGGCCTGTACCACCTGCCCAGCTCCTGTCATTATTGCATGCAAGTGAAAATAGAGGCTTGTTGGCTGTGGCCCTTAGTTAGTGCTCACCTGTCCCTTTGCCTGCCCCACATTCACATAACTGACTCTTTACTGGGGGTAGTTGCAAGCCAGGCCTCTGCTGGGTTTCAGAAACAAGGCAGACATGGTGGTTACTCATTTAGAGCCTCAGTCTAATGTAGGGATAGAGCGTGTGTGGGGGCCAGAAATTGACATTGGGTGTCTTCTTCAGTTTCTTTCCACCTTACTATTATTGCAGGTCTCTCATTGAACCTAGTCTAGTTAGCCAGCTTGCTCCAGAGATCTGCCTTTCTCCATTTCCTGAGTGCGGGGATTACAGGCTCATGTTGCTGACATTTATATGAATGTTAGTGATCTGAACTCAGGCCCTCACGCTTGGAATTTTTGTTTGTTTTTTTCAAGGTCGGGTCTTGAAAATATAGCCTAGGCTGACCTGGTACTCATTTTGTACTACTTAGGCTGGCCTCGAACTCACAGAGAACCTCCCACCTCTGCCTCCCAAGTGCTGAGTTTAATTAAAGGTATGTGTCATCATGCCTGGAAGTTTTTTTTTTTTTTTTTTTTTTTTTAATTAGAGTCATTTGGTTCCCTGTCTTTTCTGCATTCTGGGAATGTGCAAGAACCTAGAGTGGAGAGACTCCATCCCTTCATCTTGGTTTTTGTCTTCCCTTTTCTCTCTCTTAAGGGAGGTAACTAGGCAGCTCTTCAGATGTGTGCTTTGGTTAGGATTCCACCAATCAGTGCTTAGCATTCAGAGACCACAAAGATTGCATTTCTGTGCGCTGAAGAGATCTCAGAGAAGAGAGAGAGACTCTGCATCATGAAGACAGTGGTGCCTTGGGAGTAGCTGTCCCTCACACTGGCTGCCCTGACCCACCCATGGAGCCTTGACAGTTTTCACTGGAACCTCTCATTCTTACCTGTGCATTTCTAATACTGATTTACAAGTTATGACAAGGCAGTGAAGTCTTGCCTATATCCCTCTCATGTCCTTTCCCTATAGGTATATTAAAATGTCAGCCACTTCCTTGGCATTGCTGGATAATCTTTCCAGCATGATCCATGAAAGTAAGTACCAGAACTGAGGAATGTCAGGCCAAGGAGGGTTATCTGAGATACCACAGCTGAATGGACTCAAGGGAGATTTGGGCTAATTAAATAATGAAAGTTTTCTTTTCCTTCCCTCAAGCCATGAGGTGATTTGCAAATTCCTTTGTAGTTTGATTTTCCTTAGTCTCCTGATTCTTTCTGCCTGTTTTGTCTTTGCTCTCCTTTTTGTACCTTCATCTCCTGAGTGGTCATTTGGCAGAATTCTTAGAAAGACTCATTATAAATACACCAATGTTGTGGCCTAATCAATGTTGCACAAAACAAAAGAACAAGAAAACACACCTTAGCTCTACACAGATTTTATTGTATGAGAAAGCTGAATTTTCCAGTGTTGAAACTGAATTTTATTCATTATAAGCAACAAGGTTTCTTTATTTTTAAAGAAAATCTATTTTGGAAGAAAACTCAAATTAAGCACAAACTAATAGCTCTCAGAGGCAGCCAGCTTGGTTCTTGGCTTGGTATTGTAATGAACATCAAAGCTTCCACTCTACAAGAGGGGCAATGCTGTCAGGTTGCTGGTCTGTCTGATCAGAAGTCTTAGACTTGGTTGTCCTTGTATCCGGTTCTGTTATCTGCTATTCCCATCCATTCCCCAACCCTAAACTTTTATGTCTTCTTGTGCTTGTAATTTCTCTTCTTTCCAATTTGTGTGTCCAGAAATAAGAGAGCAATTTATTTAGATAAATAAGAATAAATTCTGCTATAGAGCTTGTTCTCATTGTGGATGCTGCCTGAGTGTTTCCATGTAATGCCCACACAGCCCTATGATATGGAAGGCATCATTTCCATTTTTATAGAGAAAGGCACTGGGCAGCAGAGAAGGTAACCACATTTCCACCTTGCCTGAAATAAAGGAAATTAATTCAATAAGCATTCACTGGGGCTTGTGTTGGACTTGCTAAGCATAATTAATTAAAAAAAAAACTGGTGGGGGTGTTAACAGTAACAGTAGAGGACTAATAGAACCTTCTTACATAGTCTGATTATTTATAGGACTTCTCAAGTCTTTATTCTGTTTTAGAATGTGCCTTTAAGCATGATAGAAACACACTGTAAATTAAGCTGAAGTGCAGATAGTGTCTTTGCTGCTGCTGTGGAATTTAGGTCTACAGATCAGAAGGACGCTCCCCGTAGTAGTTATTTTTTGTTATGTACTGATTTCACAATAGTATTATGCAGCCTAATTATCTTAAATTTCAATGTGCTTTCATTTAACCCATTGATATAGTTTTTGTCAGATGAATATGACACATGCATTGCAATATATATTTACATATGACCTTGAGACCATGTGGAAAGAATTGACCCAACTCCAGGTGATTACTCAATGGCCTTAGGTCCTAGTTTCATCTTTACTGCTGCTGGTTCACTTGCTGTATAGGGGCCAGAGCAGAAATTATTACTGTTCTGCATCTCATACTCCTCAAATGACGTAAGGGAATGTGATGGGGTCTCTGGTGTGGGTGCTTCTGTGAACCCTCAGTATTATATCCCACATGTGTTGCATATCATACTCCTCAAATGACATAATGGAATATGATGGGGTCTCTGGTGTGGGTGCTTCTGTGAACCCTCAGTATTATATCCCATATGTGTTGCTATCAGAAACACAGGTTTCTAGTGCTTACTGTAAAAGAGGAGAGTCACTTGCAATTACATTTAAATGAAAACTTATAATTTTAATATTCTTTAAAAGTTGGCCTTCTTAAGGATGTTATGATTGTCTTATTTAAAAACACTGACAGTTAGAAAATAGTCCCCATTGGCTCTTCAAGCATTCTATAAATTGCACAAAAATGGTATTCGGACCATTTCTGAAAAATTTATCATGAAATCTAACTTGGTAGATGTTCTTATAATGGCCCTTTGCGCCGGGCGTGGTGGCGCACGTCTTTAATCCCAGCACTTGGAAGGCAGAGGTAGGAGGATCGCTGTGAGTTCAAGGCCACCCTGAGACTACATAGTTAATTCCAGGTCAGCCTGGGCCAGAGTGAGACCCTACCTCAAAAAAACAAAAAACAAAAAACAAAAAAAAAAAAAAAAAGGCCCTTTGCGTAAATTAGCATTGTGAGACATTCCTCAAACTCAGAGGACTGTTTCTCTCCTTAGTTGTTCTACATGTTTACTGTATAGGACAAAAGTAGAAATATGGGACATGAGAGAGGAGATACTTCAGTTGACTGCATGAAACCTTACCACTGCCTGTGGAGCATGCCAGCCTGGGCAGGCAGAGGAGTGAGACTGGCTGCCCTTCAGGATCCCTGTCTGCACTTGGGGTCTGTGATGCTGACACAATAAGATATAGCATCTTGTGTAGTCAATGCAGAAGCCTAGGTCCAGCACTCCTGTGTGCCTTTATTGTTCCCTGAAGCTCAAAGGTAACTTGGAGCTGTTACCTGGAGCTGTGAGGCCGGTTTGAAAGGCATTAGTTCCTCTCTTAACCCAAGTCCAAGACTCCCCTGACCCTCACCAGGCACCTCTGGAACCCTTATTGGATTCACAATGTGCTACCTGGCTTTCCCCTAGGGTTGGGTTAAGTGGTCATGTGACCTGCCCACTGCCAATTTCTTCCTTGGAGATATTTATTTCATGGATCATTTGGAAGATTGCCCATGGGCATGCAACATAGTTTTAGAATGTCAGATAATTCATCCCTTGTTCTTTGAGATTGTTTTAAAATCTTATCTTCAGGTCACTTTAGACTTTTCATGAGTATTTCTCTTGCTGTGTTCATTTTATGAATCCTTGTCTGAGGAAAGTCACATGTGATACTCCAGACCCATAGGAGCCTGACCTGTCTGAAAGGTTATGGAAGAGAATGCTTAGGGGAAAAATACAGACTTTAGAGTTATGGCCAATTAAAATAAGAAAAAGGAATCCAGAAGTTTTTTTTTTTTATTTGTTTTTTAGTTTTTTACTTAAGTGAGCAATAATATCCTTAACTTGGGAATGGAAATATGTTCTGGAATTTGCTTAGTCAGCTTCCTCTGAAATAAATAAAATTACAGTGATGATATCATTCCTCTTTAAAATGTTTGAAAAGGTATCAAGACAGAGTGATTAAAGCCTAATTGTTGCCAAATTTTCTTTAAAGTTATATTTTGGGATGATTTCTGTGCCAAAAAATATCTTAAACTAATGAACACATAGTCCTCCAATTCTTACTTTGGCTGGGTTTTAATTAGATGACTGTTTTCATAGTTGAGGAAATAAATTTAGGTTGGGATTATGCCTCATGGTGCTAGATTTCAATCCAAGGAAAAAACATGTATTCCCTCAGTTTGGTGTTGATGCACACTTAAGTAGCACAGGTGTGAGTGTGTTTCCTTGGTCAAAGGCACCTGGTGACTTTCCAGATAATCAGTCAATCCATTATGAAGTTATACAGGTCATGTGCTCTGTCTCGCTTTCCACTTGGATGGGATTGTGGCTCTCCAGTGACTTCAGAAGACACTACCCAGGGTCCTGAGTAACATAGACAGAAGGGGTGTGGTTGTGGAAGCCTGGGTAGCAGGCAGTACAACCTGACCTTCATCACGCACCCATTCTCTTCTTCACCTGGGAATCACAGGCTCACACGTTCATAGGCCTGCCGGTGTGTGTTGTTTGTAAATGAACTGTAAAGTAGCCATCATTTACACTTACAGCACATGCTCAGAATGACATACATTTTCCCCAAACCAAACAATTTTGTTTTTGGCATGTGCATGTGTGAATCTTCATGAATGTGAGTGTGGGCATGCATGTGCTATAACATGCATATGGAGGTTAGAGGACAACTTGAAGTGTTGATCTTCACCTTCCACCTTGTTTTGAAGCAGGGTCTCTTGTTTTCACTACTGCATTTGCCAGGCTAGCCTGCTAGTGAGCTTCTCGGTCTGTGCCTCCCTTCTTGCCTTGGCGCACTGGGATTACATATACATTTGCTACAGTGTCTGGCTTTATGTGGGTTCTGAACTGAGGAACTCATGCTTGCAGGGCAAGCACTTTGAGCCATCTTCTTAGACTCAAAAACCAAACTTTGAGGCTTATAATAATGGCACTGGACTGGAAATGTAGCCCATTGAAAGGAAACTTACCCTAGCCTGCACAAGGCCCTGGGTAAAATTTCAAGCACTGCTAAAAAAAAAAAAAAAAAAAAAAAGCCAGGCGTGGTGGTGCACACCTTTAATCCCAGCACTCGGGAGGCAGAGGTAGGAGGATTGCCGAGAGTTCGAGGCCACCCTGAGTCTACATAGTTAATTCCAGGTCAGCCTGGACCAGAGTGAGACCCTACCTCGCAAAAAAAAAAAAAAAAAAAAAAAAAAGTCAATGGATTAACATTTTCTGTGGCAGCCTATCCAATAAACAAGAGAATTGCAAAGTAATTCCATGGCTCTTTTTCAGCCTCCCAGCTTAGGTACCTGGCAGGGCTTATTTTTTACCCAGGGTGTGAAGGCAGGACTTTGACCTAATGTTCCCCTCTGTTCCAGGGGAACCTTGCCTCCTCCTTCTGAACTGTTTTGCATGTTCACTGGCCTGTCTTTATACCTTGCAATTGCTGACAGGGCAGGCCTTTCACTAAGCTCTGATGGTGAAAGAATGGGCTTCCTACTCCCAACCAGGGGACCTTTCTGCTCTGCTGAAATGGTTTGTCTTCTTGGGCTACCATCTGAGTGCTAGGAGTTGTTTTCAAGTCTTTTCTTCCCCAAAGTATGCAGGTGAAGGGGAGCATCTTGAATGGTACAGGTTCTTTCTGGAGGCTCTTTGGGTTATCCCATTACTTGGGTCCTCTCTTCTGCTGGGAGTAGATCCTGCTCTTATGGGCAACTCAGCACAGTGCCTCAGAAGATGGCAAACCTTAAGGCTCTTCTGCTCTCTGCCATTGTTCCTCAGTGTATATGTTTTTCCCTGAAGGGTTTCCTTTTACTCTATGAGGACTGTGGGCTGACTTCCTGTCTTCCCTTCAACTTGGAACTTATGACTAAGAATGTTCAGGATTTTGTTGGCACCTCAGAATTGTCTTGGAGGAGTGGTGACAGGGACAGGAACAATCCACACTGCCCTTTCCACTTGTATGGATTCTTCTGGTTCTTATTTGTCTGCTCCTAGTATGTAGGCTGGGAAACCTCCTTTGTCTCAACTGTCATAATTGCTTTGGTTTGCTGGCAGAAAGATGTTAACACCTTTTCCTCCACTCTGAACTTGAAACTGCCAAGATACAACAAAGAAGGATTTAGTTTCTCTTTCCCTCCCTCCCCTCACCCTCCTTCCTCTTCTTTCCCTCACTTTTCTTTCTCTCTTCTTTCTCTCTTCCTCCTCTCCTGTGTGTTCCTCCTTTCTTGACACGGTCTCACTATGTAGCAAGGCTGGCCTGGAGGATTTGTGATCTGCCTGTCTCAGCCTTCCAAAGGCTGGGATTATAGCCATATGTCACCATATCCAACCTTCTTGTGAATTGTCTACCTTTCTAAAACACAAACTTACCCTTATCAGTAGCTCCATTTTATTCTTGTATGAGTCTCCAGTTTACTTACACCCTGCCAAGTGCGGAAGAAACCTAGGACTGAATGCAGGTAGGCTGAACCTGTGTGAGAGAGCAAATGCTGCTGGTTATGTTGAAATAATAGCTACATTAAACATTACTTGCAGCTATAAATCAAGCTGTCTGCATGTGCATTAGAGCAGGGATCCTGAGAGCTTCTATGAGACAACAACCTCAGCCTAAGAAATTAAAATCATGCTGTTTTAAAATTTTTAGTTGACACAAGGATTCAGAATGGCCTTTTACCAATTGGTACAGTTATTCTAGTGAAAATTTTAATACAATTTTAATTTCTATGACATTAGACTAGGCTTTTGTTCTCACAGCCTCAGTTCTGAGTTCCCAAGTTGGTTTCCACTATTGCTGTGGCTAGCTTGTGAGTATCTGGCTACACAGACTCTAGGAGAGCTCTGTTCCCTGCTGCTGCTTTTGCAGTTGAAGACCTAGCTCCTGCAGGGTACTGCTAGGGGGGTGGGGAACCTTACCAGCAGCCCTGCTGCCACTGCTGACACCTCTAACCTCAGAAACCACTACTCATATACATGTTTGAACATCTTTAGAATGTCTGCAGCAGAGATACCAGGGACTATTCATGCATAAGGGGCGTGTGTGTGTGATTTTCCACAATCATACTTTATAATTTGACAAAAGAAATAGTTATATTAAAAAATTTGGGGATGGAGAGATTGCTTAATGGTTAAGGCACTTGCCTGCGAAGCCTAAGGACCCAGGTTCAATTCCCCAGATCCCACGAAAGCCAGATATACATGCTGGCACATGCATCTGGAGTTTGTTTGCAGTGGCTAGAGGTCCTGGTATGCTAGTTCTCTCTCTGTGTGTCTCTCTCTAACAAATGAATAAGTGAAAAATGTTTTAAAAAAAAAACAATAAATAAATAATAATAATAAATAAAATAAATATAATAAGCTGGGTATGGTGGCACACACCTTTAATTCCAGCATTTGGGAGGCTGAGGTAGGAGGATCACTGTGAGGTTGAGGCCGGTCTAGGACTACTGAGTGAATTCCTGGGCTTGAGCAAGACCCTACCTTGAAAAACAAAAATCCTAAACAAAATAAAACAATACAAACAAACAAAAAAAAATTGTAATTAGAACCATTTTCTTCCCAAAGCAATTTAAACAACATAACATTTAATAGTCTTTTTTGTTTTTGAGACAGTGTCTCCTCCATAGGTTAGGCTGGGCTATAGTGCAAGCTAACCTCAAACTCATGGCATTCCTTCTGTATTGCAGCCAAGTTTTGAGATAACAGATATGAGTCATCAAACTCAGCTCAACACTAGTGTTTATTTACTCTATTTACCCGTAAGTCACATGTGTCCATGCTACACATGGACCCCCAGATTCTGTATAGTTGACACTATTGAATCCCAGGCCATGAGTCTCTGCATTGGAAGTAGGGTACATATGGTATAGTAGTACAAGATTAAATTCTGAGGTCTGTCTAAAGACCCTGTTGAGCCACGGCAGCACCTACAGTCATATTAAGAGGAAGAGAGGAAAAAGAGGAAAAATATGGTACAAAGAAATTATAACCGTAAATTTTGAAAGCATCCTAAAGTTGTGTGTGTGCATATATGTGATTTTTTTAATACGTGTGTGTATGTGTCATGTGTGTGCAGGTGCATGTGGAGGCCATAGGACAACCTCATCAGTCATTCCTCAGGAGCGCCATCAACTTTTTTTTAGATAAGGTCTTTATTGGCTAGACTGACTGGTTAGTGAACCCCAGGGATCTGCTTGTCTCTACCTCCCCAGTGCTGGGAGTACAAGCACACTGCACCATGCCTGGCTTAAAATTTTTCTTTATTAAACCGGGCATGGTGACGCATGCCTTTAATTCCAGCACTCGGGAGGCAGAGGTAGGAGGATTGCCGTGAGTTCGAGGCCACCCTGAGACTACATAGTGAATTCTAGATAGGCCTGGGCTAGAGCGAGACCCTACCTCGAAAAACAAAACAAAACAAAACAAAACAAAAAATTTTTTCTTTTACATGGGTTATAACTCAGGTACCCACACTTGCAAAGCAAGCGCTTTATCCACTAAATTATCTCCCTAACCCCTATGTATGTTTAAAAATTTGAATTTGTAGTATTGTATCACAGAAAAAAATGTTAAGTTAAATATTTACAAACAGTGGCCAGAGATTGTGAGCCAGTAAACCACTTTTGTAATAGTCAGATTCACTGTTAAAACCCTGTGCAGGCTATTTCTACCCTCACACTCCATGACAGATGGAGAAATTCTTCCTGCTCTCTAGACATTTCCATCAAGCAGCATCTTAGTGAACATGGGCTGATATAGTGAAGAGACATCTTTCTACCCACTGCCCTCTTTTAACCCACAATAGGATGGCCACCAGATTGTATGTGTGTGTAGGCTTCCATAATAGTTCCTAGGTCTTTTCCAAATGTATTTGATTTTCTTCCTTCTTCGGTTGCTTTTTCTGTAGGGAATTTTTTCTGTGTAGGGATTTTAGCTTGCTCTTTGTTCTTTCTCTCATAGCACAATAATGTGGCATTCACTGCTGGAGATTAAAACACCTCCATGTCTGATGTTTTGTCCCTTTGTAGCCACATAGGACCTAGCATATGGCCTTGTACCAAGAATCATTATATATCTGCAGAGCTGAAGATTCTGGGAGCCTCAATAACTGTGTGCCTTCCAGAACAGGGTAGGAAAGGGTTTTATTGTGTAGGGAAGACAGTAAATGCCTCCCCCCGACTTTCATGCATTGATTGGATACCACTTAGCAACACCCCTTTTAAATTTGCGTTCTGAATGTTAATGCTCTTAGAAAGTATATTACATTTTATTAGTTTTTTAAAGAAAATACACTGAAATGTAATAAAATTTACAATCCTAGTGAGTTTAGGAAGAACAAAATCACATTTTTCTGTAGTCTGCATTGCACTTTGTCTATGCAGTATAAAACATTGTCTACCTAAGTCTTCTATCCATATCATTGAGTTAGAAACTGAAAGAGATTTAACCAAGCATTTATTGTCACAGACTTGTGAGATGCATCAATACTTGGATCTTCAGCTATAGATAATACTGAACATTTGAACAAGGATTCAACCACAGCGATCTAACAAAATGAAGGACAAAGCTTTACTAAGAGAATCCACTTGAAAAATGGCTACAGAAGATGAACTCCCTGTCCTATTCCTGTCAGCTTCTAGCTGCCTTTTCTATCTTCCTATGACTTACTTTCCAGGGAACAGAGAAAGTGTCAAAAGGCAAGTACACAAGCAGGACTTGGGACTTCCTAGACCTGAGGCTTATGGTCCTTTCATTGACTGTGTTATTGACTCATCACTGTTTTCCAGTTTAAGTCATTCCCTATGATGTTCCATTTCTTACCCACTTCTATTAGCAACTACACCTAACCCATTGGCCAGGAAAAATCTTTAAGCTGTGTTTGTCTCTCAGCAGAGTGCCTGCCTGCCTCTTACCCAGGCTTCTTTCTCTGCCATTAGGCATTCTCTTACCTTGATAGGCCTGCCTAGGTTAGGGTATATTTATTTAAAAATTAACATAAATGTGTTTTAAAAATATTTTTGTTTAGGGGCTGGAGAAATGGCTTAACAGTTAAGGTGTTTGCCTGTGAAGCCAAAGGACCCAGGTTTGATTTCCCCAGGACCCACATAAGCCAGATGCACAAGGGGCCACTTGCAGTGGCTAGAGGCCCTGGTGTACCCATTCTCTCTCTGTTTGTCTCTCTTCTCTCTCTCTTTCTCTCTGCTTACAAATAAATAAGATTAAATTTTATTTATTTATTTATTTGAGCGCAACAGACAGAGAGAGAAAGAGAGAATGGGCATACCAGGGACTCCAGCCACTGCAAATGAACTCCAGATACATGCACCACCTTGTGCATCTGGCTTACATGGGTTCTGAGGAATTGAGCCTTGGACTGGGTCCTTAGGCTTTGCAGGCAAGCATTTAACCACTAAGCGATCTCTCCAGCCCCATAAATGTGTTTTTGGAATGTCCAGTTCTTTGACCCTAGCATAAAATTATTTATCTATTATCACAATCACAGTTCTATTACCACAGTTCTATCACCTTCCCAAATTTATTCATTCCTCCTATTCCATTTGTTGGATGATCTTATCATGAGTTGTTAGATTTTATCATATGATTTTTATGTCTGTATTCATAAGAGATGTTAGTACATAGTTTTTTTTGAGAGACACAGAGAGAGACAGAGAGGGAGAGGAAGACAGAGAGAGAATGGGTGCGACAGCAGCCTCTCAGCCACTGCGAATGAACTCCAGATGTGTGCCCCCTTGTGGGCAAGTGCGGCATTGCACCCTTGCATCACTTTGCATCTGACTAAACATGGGACCTGGAGATTGAACTGGCGTTCTTAGGCTTAGCAGGCAGGCGCCTTAACCGCTAAGCCATCTCTCCAGCCCCATAGTTTTTTAAATACATATTTTTTATTTATTTGAGGCAGAGAGAAAGAGACAAAAAGAGAGCATGAGTATGGGTGCGCTAGGGCCTCCTGCCACTGCAAACCAATTTACAGATGCATGTTCCACGTTGTGCATCTGGCTTTATGTGGGTACTGGGGAGAAACAAACCTGGGCCATCAAGCTTTGTAAGCAAGCACCTTTAATTACTAAGTCATCTCTCCATTCCTGCTTCTGTTTTCTTGCAAAGAATTAATAAGAATTTTTCTTTACATATTTGGAGGAATTTACCAAGTAAGCAGTCAGGCTTAGACTTTTCTTTGTGGGAAGATTTGCATTAGTGTCAGTTTCTCTACCAATTATCAGCCTAGTCCAATTTTCTACTAGTTATTTTCCTATCTAAGAACTTGCCCATTTTATCTGGGTTATACAATCTGTTGGCAGGTCATCTTAGTTTTGAGTTTTCATTCCTTAGATTTTCATATCACCCTCAGTGTAAAAGGATATATATTGCTGATCAAGACTTCTAGACTGACAGTTAGTGCTTCCTTCTGCTTTCTGACCTCCGTGGTTCTGCTGGGAAATCCATAATCATTCCAGTGATCACTTCTGCTGTGTTCTGTGGTGTCTTCCGCTGGGTATTTTCAAGGCTTTTCCTTCATCTGGATGTCAGCAATTTGATTAAGATGTGTCTGGATTTGGACTCCTTTCAGATCACCCTACAAGCAGTTGGCTGAGTTTTTCAAACTATAAATTTAACTTTTTTTGGCCAAATATGTAAAGTTTTCAGTTCATAGTTTTAGGAGTTCTTTTTCCTTCCAGGATGTTCATGACACAAATATTGAACATGTTCATATTTTCCTCACAAGACTATACAGTTCTATTTTTTTTTTTTTTTTTTTTTTTTTTTTTTCGAGGTAGGGTCTCACTCTGGTCCAGGCTGACCTGGAATTAACTACGTAGTCTCAGGGTGGCCTCGAACTCTCGATGATCCTCCTACCTCTGCCTCCTGAGTGCTGGGATTAAAGGCATGCGCCATCACGCCCGGCAAATTCTATTTGTTTTTATAAGCCT
This sequence comes from Orientallactaga sibirica, assembly GCA_036365145.1. Taxonomy (NCBI): domain Eukaryota; kingdom Metazoa; phylum Chordata; class Mammalia; order Rodentia; family Dipodidae; genus Orientallactaga; species Orientallactaga sibirica. The sequence goes on from JAEOAD010001317.1 coordinate 1,608,340, forward strand.
TTCTTTCACTTTACCTTGTATAATCTACATTAATCTATATTCAGGTTCACTCACCATGTCCTCTTGTCACTTCCATTCTGCTTTTGACAATTAAAATTTTTACTTTTCATTTCCAAAATTTCCTTTTGGTTCATTCATTCATTCTTCATGAGGGAGGGGTGACATTTACTGTCATTCAGTGAATGCATGAGTGTTTTGCCTTCCTTTTGGAAACATGGTTATTATAGTTACCTTCTTTTTATTCAATGATTCTGATGCCCTATGCCTGTGAACCTAGATACTGGGAGATGAAATAAAAAGGAAAAGTCAACACTGATTTGGAAGTGTTTTCAGTTGCAATCTTTGCTCCAGTTGCTTTGTTATAATTGATGGTTCATAGTCCTTTGATACTCCATGTTTTCTGCCCAGCTATGTTTTACTGACTAGGAGGGAGGGTGGATGTTCTTATCCCTGGAACTGTGGCCTGCATACTAGATACAACATTGTTGTTTGTCACTCAAACCCTGCATAGGCAAAGCTTACCAAGCCTGTTCTTGTGAGCTCCTAGAATGTGCTCATACCACCTATCATTGCCCCTCCAATAACTCTTTTGATAAAATAAGCTTACCTCTTTTTAAAATTTCATTTATTTATTTGAGAGAGAGAGAGAAAGAGGCAGATAGAGAAAGAATGGGTATGCCAGGGCCTTCAGCCAAACAAATCCCAGATGCATGAACCACTTTGTGCATCTGGCTTGTGTGGTTCCTGGGGAATCAAACCGGGGTCCTTAGTCTTCGCAGGTATGCGCCTTAACCTCTAAGCCATTGCTCCAGCCCCAAGCTTTTTTTTTTTTTTTTTTTTTTTTTTTGTGAAGCAGAGTATGGCAGGCTTTTCTGTAAAGAGGCACTTAATAAATATTTTAGCTTTGTGTTTATGCAGCTTCAGCCACAGTCTCTGAACTCAGTTGTTATAGTGTAAAAGCAACCACACACACTAATAACTAATAAGGATGGCCATGTTCCCATAAACCATACTGACTGATTCTGAATTTGATTTCCTGATACTGTGCCTGTGCTTCCTGGCCCTCAAGTAAGCATTACTCCCTTCATAAGGTCTTTGTCTCCATGACCCTAACCCTTCCACTCAGTAGTCAGGTGTTCCAGTACTTTTAGAGATTGCTGGGTTTAAGGTTACAGATGAGAAAACAGACCTGCATTCATTGCTAGGGACCAGGCTTCAATATAACTTTCAATAGGGACAACCATAGTGCAAAAGGGACCTTGGGAAAAGGTCATCCTTGGAGGGTGCCAACAGCTGAAAACAAGCCTGATGCTGGGCCATCTGTGGTCATTGTTGACTGAGAGCTCTGCGCTCTAAGGGGAAATAAACATTCTGTTTCCTTTTGATCTTCAGACTTTCCCAGCATATTCCTAGATTGCACTTTGCTTGTTATAGTCTTAGCTCCTTAAGTTAGTGCTAGCCCCTCCCTTGACCTCCCCCATCTTTTCTTTTTTCTTTTTGTTTTTTGCAGACAGGGGCTTGCCATGAAGTCCAGGCTGGCCTCAGAGTCTTCATCCTCCTGCTTCAGCTGCTCCAGTGCTGGAATTAATAGGCCTGTGCTATCACACTCAGTTTATGTGGTACTTGGATTGAATCCAGGGCTTTGTGTGTGCTAAGCAAGCATTTTACCAACTGAGCCATGGCCATGTCCCCAGTCGTAGACTTTGTGTCTTAGTGTCAGAACTTTTTTTTTTCCTGCTTATGTTGTTAATTCTAGTTCCCTTGTTTGTTTGTTTGTTTGTTTTTGGTCTTGCTGGGAAAGCTTGGTAGGAGCAGTCAGCCAGATGTCACATCTTCAGTATCATTAGGGAGGAAGTAGAGAGAAACTTAACTAAGTGTAGACTGACTTCATTGACATACCTCTTCCAGCAAGGCTCCACCTCCCAAAAGCTTCACCAGCTGGGAGTTAAGTATGAAATTTAATCACAAACACATGAAGTCATAGGTAACATTTTACATTGAAACCACCACTGTCACTTGTCAGGTTTCTCACCAAAGACATATCAAAGTCTGTACAATAACTCTATGAAGCAGATCTGTTGTTCTTCATCTTATAGTTGAGGAAATGCAGGCACAGAGAGGCTAAGTAACTTGCCTAAGGTAATGCAGTTATGTGAGAGGCAAATCCATGGTTGGAATCGAGTATAATTGTTGCCTCTTCAGATTCATTTGTGCTTCATTTATCCAAGGGTGAATGGGATGCCACAAAAGACTTAGCAGAAGTCCAGAAGAGGAAATACAACAATTTCTAGGCTTGCAATAGATTTTTTTTTTTTTTTTTTTTTTTTTTTTTTTTGGAGAGAGACACAGAGAGAGACCGAGAGAGAGAGAGAGGGAGAGGAAGACAGATAGGAGATGGGGCGCCAGCAGCCTCTGAGCTGCTGTGAACGAAATCCGGATGCTTGCGCCCCCTTGTGGTCAAGTGCAGCATTGCGCCCTTGCGTCACTGCATCTGGCTAAACGTGGGACCTGGAGATTGGAACCAGCGTTCTTAGGCTTAGGAGGCAGGCGCCTACACCACTAAGCCATCTCTCCAGCCCAGATTTTGCCATTTTTAAAGGTGGAGGAAATCATCTTTTATTTAGGTTGATACTAAAGACTCTTCTTCATTTAAAGTTTACTGCAAGCTGCAGTGAAAACCTATGGACTCACATGACACATTGACTTAATGAATCATCATACTTCTGTGTGCCACTCCTTAGCCCATCGCCCCTCACAAAAGGGGACATCTAGAATTCTGTGCTTATCCTTTTCAAATTACATTTCATTTCTTTTTAAAAATTATTTAAGTTGGCATATAAAGTGATGGGTTTCATCATGGCATTTTCACATATAAATGTCATTATACTTTGCTTTTATTAATTGTCTTTGTTCTTGTGCCCTCTTGCCCCTACCCTTACTCCTCCCCAAATAGTCTTCCCTCTGCTTTCATGTCACATGTACTTATTACCTTGTCTTTTCCCTGCTCTCCTCTCCCTTAAGATTTCTTTCTTCCTTCCTGTATTTTTGTTGTCCATTCTTCTGTTGATAGACATTTGCTGGTTCTATACCTTGGCTAGTGTGACTAGTGCAGTAATAAACATGGATATGCAGGTATCACTTGATTGTGTTTACTTAGAGTCCTTTGAGTAGGTACCCAGGAATAGCATTAGTTGGGCAATATGAGTGTTCTACTTTTAGTGTTCTGAGCCACCTTCACATTGGCCTCCATAGTAGCTGTATCAGTTTACACACCTATCAGCAGTCTATTAGTGTTCCTCTTTCTGTGCACCCTTACCAATATTTATTGGCATTTATTTTCTTGATGATAGCTCTAGCTAGAGTCCCAGAGCAATTTTAATTTACATTTCTCTGATGGCTAAGGATGTTGACTACATTTCCAAATGTTTACTGGACATTTGTATTTCTTCTTTTGAGATGTCTGTTCAATTCATTAACCCATATGTGGATTGGATGATTTATTTGGTATTTTTATAGTTCTTTATATATACCATGTATTAATTCCCTATTTGATGTATAGTTGGCAAAGATATTGTCCTATTCTGAGGCTGTCTTTGTTCTGGTGATTGTTTGCTTTTCTGTGCAGAAGGTTTTTAATTTAATATAATCCCATTTATCAGTTCTTGGGATTATTTCCTATGCTACTGAAAAGAACCTACCCAGACCACAGACTGCAAAGCTATGCGTGGCTAAGAGAGCACCCTGGCATCCAAAGGAGGGAAACTACTAAGGTGAAGACATCTTTGATGGGCATCAGACACTTGACCAATAGATTCACTGGCCATATGCCAGTTTCCCCCCTGGCAGGTAGGGCTGAAGAAAGAGCCGGACCAGCGGCTCCTCTTGGGGCTGAGCGGGATGATGGGTGTCAGCGGCCCAGACCCCCTCCTCTAAGACACCGTAGAGAAAAACACACTGGGCTGGGAGTCTTGTCGAAGCAGAAACTTGTTTTATTGTAGTAGGAAGGTGTTTATATAGCTTTGAGAAAGAGGTTGGGTCTCAGGATGGGAAAAAGGTGTAGGGGCCAATAGTATTTCACCACGTCAGCAGTAGCTGGGCGGAGGCAGTTTCGGCTTAGGCCTTGCTGAGTCACTCCTAAGTGGAAGTAATAGGCCAAAGACAGGTTGCTAAACTCTAGTCAGGCTCAGGAAGTTCCACTAGGCCTCACACCCGGGCCTCTTAGGGCCCAACATCTCCCCCTTTTGTTTTTGTAAGAAAGGCGGAGATCATGGCCCCTGTCTTAGGTTGTTCCCCTCTGGGGATCTTACCCATCACTGGGTACCATGCCTCTAGCCCGTTGAAAATCCACTCCATGACCTGTCTTAGGTTGTCTCAGCCTGTCTGAGATCTTACATGTCATTGGTTCCATGGAGGGTGGGGGAGGGACGTTAGGAGGACAGCCAGTCAGAGAAAGAGCCCGGCTCCTGAGTTGCGAGCCTCTGGTATTTTGACCTGATGAAGTTTAATTGCCTCTAGCTGTTGGTGAATGAATTGTGTAATCTTATTAATTACACAGGGCCCGACAGTGAGGATAAGAAGAAGGAGAAGGAGGGGTTCAAGGGGAGGGAGAAGGTAGGGTAAAAAGCCATGTAAGCCCGTACACAGCGGGTTGTCTTGGAAGTCCCGTCTCCTCTTTTCCAAATCTTTCTGGAGCTTTTTTGGCTTCATTTGGGTCTAGCAGCATCCACACCTCCAATCGTTCCTGGGGAAGAAACAGAGGCACAGTTCTCAGGGGTGGAACACTCCCTGGAGAGTTGATTGTTATTGTCCACTTGTTGGGGTAAATATTTTAGGTCTCTTGTTGGTACCCAAATGGGTCTTTTTTCCTCTTGAGGGAAGACTCATTTAAACCCTCTCCCTGCTGTGAGGAGGGGGTCTGGTCCTCTTTATGCCCCAGTCAATGGGTTCCTCCATTTGACCCAGGTGGAGCTGTAAGTAACAGCTGAGGTCCAATGTTTTTGAAAAGGGGACAAGTGTCTATCTTCTTTAGAAAAATTTAAAATATTTAGGGTTAATAATGCCTTTTTAGTTGGTCATGTGGGTTTTGTAATTGAGACTTGAGAGTTGGATTATATCTTTCCACGATGGCGTGGCCCCGCAGGTTATACGGGATGCCTGTGGAAAGTGAGATTTTCCAGGTTTGGAGGAAATTATAAAGGCCCTGTTTACGAAGCAGGGGCCATTATTAGAAAATTTGCCTTGATCTGGCAATCTAAGGGTGGCAAAGCATTGAAACATATGGCTAATAGCATGTTTAGTCCTTTCCCTGGCGTGTGCCGATGTCCAGCAAGCATGGGAGAAAGTATCAACTGAGAGAAAAATGTATTTAAGTTTTCCAAATGGAGAATAGTGAGTAACGTCAATCTGCCAAAGGTGATTAGGGAGTAGTCCTCGAGGATTGCCTCCTGTAGTTTGAAGAGGAGGTACCTGGAGGAAAAGCTGACAGATTTGTAAGTTTGGACAATTTTTTTAAGGTCCTTGACTGGCACGTGGGGATATTTATGTTTAAGGCCCCTCCAATTTATGTGGGTTAATAAGTGGAAGCATGTAGCTTCTGAGACTGTATTACACTGAGGTAGAGAAGCCAGTTTGTCGGCCAAATTGTTTCCTTTAGAGAGGAATCCTGGTAAATTTTGATGGCCTTTGAGATGTTGAAGCTTACAGATCTAGGGGAAGTTCCATAATGGCAGAAGAAGTTGGCCTGCCTTCACAGGGCCAAGCAAGAGAGGAAAAAAAAAAAAACCAACCAGCTACACAGCACACGGAACAAAAACTCCAGCCAAAAACTCCAGCACACTTCAGGAACTCCTACTGGGCACACTTTGCATATCTTTACAATGGAATCTTAAACCCACCATTAACACCTTAAGATCAGCCCCCAGTGACATTAAGTAGAAAGCGGGCTTGAATTATCAAGGGTTGGCGTCCAGTCTAATAATGTGTCTCAATTAGGTTGAGTAACAGGTTAACAACGTAAAGACTGTTAGAAAATAAGTTAAATGGCTCCTGAATAGTGTCCAAAGCCAAAACGACAGTGAATAGTTCTTTGAATTGTGCTGACCCTTTGACCTGGGCTGCCTTGTGTATAAGAGCCAGAGAGGGGGGGTGGGGTACCAGAGCCTGTTTGTAGCCTCCAGCCCTATGTTAATGGGAAGGCAGTGAAGGGTGGGGCAATGGTGTGTGTTAGTGAACTGGCAGCTGCCTGGGTGTGTCCAGGATGGATCAGGCTGAAGTCCTTCCAAGGGTAAAGAGGGGGAGGGGTGGTGGTGAGCGCTATTGCCACAGGCGGAGGTTATGGGCTGAAAAGACAGTGGGCCGGTGGCGGTTTGGGTGGCGGCCTTGGGAGGAACGAGATTTTAAAAGCCAGTTTTAGTTTTTCCTTACAGCTTTTGTTAAGGGCAAAAATGAACTCCTCCATGGAGAAGCCTTTAAGGCTGGCAATTATGGCAAGGAGGATTGGACTAATCCATGGGGCTAAAACAAGAGTTTTGTCCCAAAAGCCATGGAGGTTTTTTTGTTTTACTTCTAAGCCACATTGTAGGAGGAGTATTTGTAAAATCAGGGCAACAGTAATACACACGAGTACAACACAAGCATAAAGGCCCAAAAAATAGCTAAACATGTTGTAGAATTAAGTTTAGATTTAGATCTGTGACGGTCAGACGAGCCTGTGTCCTTAGGGGACGGCCCGATGATACCAATCATGGTACAGATGGGAGCAGATCTCCCCAACAGGTTTGTTCTGTCTTCTGAGATGGAGCACCCACTCAAATGAGGGGGCAAAACGCTTAGAGTCTCCTCCAGGTCTGCCCACGTGGTGAGTCTCCTCTAGGTCTGCCCACGTGGTGTGTCCACCAGGAACGTATGACCCATTCAGAAATACAGGCGCCGCAGATGCAGCTTGCCGGCAACCCGGAAGTGAAAGGAAAGAGAAAGGAAACAAAAAGATGTTGATAAGCAAGCACAAGTTATAGAAGCAAAGGTCAGAACATTAGATATGAAGACTACCTCATAATTTATGAGGGTACACCCACCTGCAGTCCAATTGGCCCGTCAATGTACTTCCGTGTTCTTCCGTAGGCAGGAAAGAGAGATCCTCACACGGGGCACCAGTCTGCCGCTTTCCCTCCCCCGGCAGGTAGAGCTGAAGAGAGAGCCGGACCAGCGGCTCCTCTTGGGGCTGAGCAGGATGATGGGTGTCGGTGGCCCAGACCTCCTCCTCTAAGACACCGTAGAGAAAAACACACTGGGTTGGGAGTCTTGTCGAAGCAGAAACTTGTTTTATTGTAGTAGGAAGGTGTTTATATAGCTTTGAGAAAGAGGTTGGGTCTCAGGATGGGAAAAAGGTGTAGGGGCCAATAGTATTTCACCACATCAGCAGTAGCTGGGCAGAGGCAGTTTCGGCTTAGGCCTTGCTGAGTCACTCTTAAGTGGAAGTAGGCCAAAGACAGGTCGCTAAACTCTAGTCAGGCTCAGGAAGTTCCACTAGGCCTCACACCGGGCCTCTTAGGGCCCAACAGCCATAGGAAAGACAAGAGTGCACAAATTCAACTAATCCTGCCCACATGCATATAAGCAGCAGTCACCAGTATTTGAAGCCTCAGAAAGATGCTATTACACTTTTAGAAGTATTTATACTTTCTCCTATTTCATTTTTTCCAAAGATTTTATTCCATTTTATACATGTTGCAGTCAGGTTCACATTGCTGGCAGAAATCTCCTGACCAAGAGCACCTTTTGGGGGAAAAAAAAAAAGGTTTATTTTGGCTTACAGACTTGAGGGGAAGTTCCATATTTATAACAGGGGGAAATGACGGCTTGAGCACATGGTGGCCATCACCCCCTGGCCAACATAAGGTGGACAATACCAACAGGAGAGTATATCAAACACTGGCAAACTGGCTATAACACCCATAAGCCCGCCCCCAACAACACACTACCTCCAGGAGGCGTTAGTTCCCAAATCTCCATCAGCTGGGAACCTAGCATTCAGAATACCCAGGTATATGGGGGACACCTGAATCAAACCACCACATTCTGCCTATGGCCCCCATAAACTGATAATCATCCATGATGTAAAATGCAGTGCATTCAGTATGACTTTAAGAGATCCCAGAGTTTTTATCAATCCTAATGATGTTCAAACATCCCCATAATCCAAAGTCTTTTAACTGAGCCATAATACCAAAAAAATCCCCTCAAATCCCATAATGGCACAGCATACACATTCACACTGTGAAAGAAGGCATTGGGTATAGCAAAGAAATATTCAACCAATACAAGATTTAAACAGGGCAATCATCAAACACTGTAGCTCCAAGTCCAGTAACTCTACTCCAAGTCTGATAAGTCTAACCAGGAACAAGTCTCTGGAGTTCCACTTCCACTCCTTCAGCCAGGCTACTCACAGTCTTGGAAAACTTCATCTGGGGCTTGCAGCTTTCCTTAGCAGCTATCTCATGGTTGCAGCATCTCTGCTGGGTCTCCACTGCATCCCACAGTTCATCTTCATGGCTCTGTCGGGTTTTATGCAGGCATTCAGCAAACCTGCTACACACTGCCCATGGCCATTTCCTAAACACAAGACTGTGTTGCAAACTCAATAACCCTTTCTTTCCCCTATTTCTTATACTGCATAATACCAGGTAGGGTGCCAGTGTGTTAATCCAGGGGGCAATAAAGCAGACTTTGAAGAGCAGGACACTCCTTGAGCACTTAGGCCCCTTCAAACGAGTCTACATTATTCTTGTTGCCCCAGTGCACATCAGCTGACCCAATCTCAAAGGTTGTAATCTCTCATATAATTCCAGATGAACAGGCAAAAGTTTCAGCCCAAAAATTTCATTTCTGTGCTGTATCCCTCTGTATACACCAGTCCATTTCTACGCATTGCAACCCTGTACAACTTCTCAAGACACAGGCATAACAGCCTCTCACAAACTGCTTGTAGCCCAGTCTAGGCAAAGCTCTTTCTAACCCTCATAAACCAAACCTCACAGTCCATAGTTCTTACTGCATTCAGGTCTTTCAACTCTGACCATCACTTCAAGACATCATTTAGGCCAAGGTTTCAAATCCTTCCACATTCCTCTTGAAAATCAGCTCCAAAAGGCCAAAGCCACACAGTCAGGTGTCTAGCAGCAACCTCACTCTTGGTACCAACTATTACTGTTGAAGTCAGGTTTGCATTGCTGACAGAACTCACCAGACCAAGAGCAGTTTTGGTGAAAAGCACGAGCTGCCAGGGCAGGCTCATAAGAGAGAAGCACAGCCCACCTGAGTTCCTTAGGTAGTAGGCTTTATAGGGCTTTCAGTTGGGGGAAGGTGAGGAAAGGAAGAGCTGAGGGGAGATCTAAGATAGCCAGGGTGTGACACCAGAACAGTGACCAGGTGATTTACAAAATAAAGGGGCAGGAAACCATGAACTGGGGCATTGTAGGCAAGGAGGGAATAATGGCTTCAAGGTTTCTTGAGGAATGTGGATAATCCACTTCCTTATGTCTCTATCACCATCCTGCTGTCCTTGGTGACTCCATATTGGGACTTGTCAGACCTAACATTCCAGCCTTTTGTTAATGATAAGAGATAAAGGTTAATTTCTTCATGATGAGTTCTTATGGAAGAGGCTGGATAATGCAGTCGATGGGTCTCCCTTCAGGGCAGGTGATGAGGAGGCAGTTCCATGGTGGCTAGAGGTGGCTGAGTGGTGAGATCAATAGTGAGCACCCTCCATCAGCGCCAGTGTAGCAGGCTGTTATGACTTGGTCCTGAATAAACAGAGACTTCTCTCCTACCATTCCTGTATTGAGCTGGCTTCTGGGCAGTCGCCGGCGACATCTGTTATAGAGAAGGTGAGGGAAATGGGCTCTGCGCACCCCATGAGAGGACAAAAGGAAGAATTAAGGAGCTTGTTATCCTTGTCAACAGCTATGACATCAAAACACCAGGCACAAGGGGAGGATGAGTACTCAGAGGTGAGAGAGATAGAGGGCTTGGGGCAAGAGAGAGGAGGCAGAGGGGCATCAGTGTATTCAAGAGGAGCATTTGGAGATCAAGGGAAGAGTAGGAACATGAGAGAGTTTAATTTTGAAAATGTCCCTTGGGGTGGGTGGCTGTGCACTTATTCCTGGATGAGGTAGGGTAAAGTGCTAAGGAAGGAGGGGGCCTGAGGAATAGCTCTGATTCTGGCTAAGGCAAGTGGGAGGAGCTGGGGTCAGGGTAGGTGAAATTAATCAGGGTCAGGCAGAGGCAGAAGGCATGAGTTAATGTTAGAGTTTAATATTGTAAGTCAGCATCAGTATTTTGTAGTTATATTTTTTATTGGGTTATTAAGGCCCTGTAGGCTGTCAGAATTAACTGAATATCTTGGAGGTCAATAATGGTGCTGTAGGAGAGACTTTTAGGAACCTGTGAGGAGTTCTATGACTCTTAGCATTGTCATCTGCTAGGATAAGCCAAGGCCGTGCTGACCAAGTGGCCCTCTCTCTTTTGGGATGCTTGGAGGACTGATTGTCCTCTGATGTGACTCTCCTTTTGCAGATACACTGACTTGGAGTTTATCTCTCTCTGGGTCTCCATATCCTCTCTGATCGAGAAAATGGGTAACTTACCAAAAGCTGGAAGTTAGCACTGTCCCATCATCTCCTGTGCTCTCCTAACCTGGGAGCAGGAACCAAAATATTGGTTATCCTTTTAACTCCAATGTTTCCAATTGATTTTGGCTTCTACGCATGGTTATTAATCACTCAGAGAGACTGTAAATATCTGGCCATCTACAGATCAAGCCCTTCAGGGGAAAGCACTAAGTAATACATTACAAGTACATCTGCTTGGACTGGCCCAGAACTTAAATTATTTTTGATCTACTTTTTGTTGCTGAGGAATACAGTGGGACAGCATAACTCCCCAATTACTTTGTGTTTCTTCTGGGGGACATTCAGCAGTAAAAATTGGCTATACCATCTAGTACAGAACAGAAATCATTCTATAGCCTTAGGGCTGAGGGCCACATATATACTCACATACACACATTCATGTCAAGTGCACTTTTCATATAAGTTCCAGACAACTATTTTCCTCTCACACATTCATTCATTTATTCATTTAGAAGCTATGCATTTTCATTTTAAATTTATATTCTATTTACAACTCCAGAGACAAAAAACAAACCTTGTTAGTGGGACATGATAGAGCAGAAAGAAGCCATGAACACAGAGTGAAAAATTTTGGACCATTTGCCTGTACGTTGGCAGACGTTTTCTAAATCAGTGATAACTTGGATATCAAAACTACTATATTTAGGCCATTTGGATCCATTGTCTAGCTTAGATTGTGGCCAGGCAGAGTTACAGAGAAAGATCAGATGATGAGGTTTGATGTCGTCCAAGAGTCATAGAGGCTTTAAGTTCTTAAGGAGACAGGGAAAGAGTAAAACAAGGGTGAGAGAAAGGAACCAGGGCCTAAGCTAGGTTTACACAGAATACCAATATGACCTTCTGGCCCATTAGGGTGAATGAAGCCTGCACCTCCCACGTGGGCAGAGGCCATACAACTGTTGGCTTCTTAGCCTGTAACTGGGCAAGGTGGGCATCTGTGCTCCCAATGATGAAAGCTGCTGGCAGAGAAAGATGAGACCTCAGGAGGGAGAGGAGGAAGGGGAGAGTGTTCTGAGATGGTGCAACTGAACCAAAAGGCGCCCTCTTAGGGTACAGAGGACCAGAGAGCTATGTCGAGAGTGAGTCTTTCTTGAGACCTGGGGTTGGGGCCCAGAAGCTGCTGAGGGGCGTAGCCTGGTGTGCTGGCAAGGCTTCCACGAGGAGGGATGAACCCCAAAAGCAGGCCAACCTGAGAGGGACATTTACTGAGAAGGAGGGATGAGATGAAGAGAAGAGCGAGGACAAATTGTGGTGGATGTGAAAGCCGGGTATCAGGCAGAGATGGTCCAAAGCCATCAGAGGGTAAATGGCAGCTCACTGGTCAGGTCAGGAGAAAGGAAGTCTGGCCACCAAAGAAGGCAACCAGAAACTCCCTATCCAAGTGAGGGCACCAGATGTCAGGTTTGGGAGTGACCCCAACCACACAAACCACTCTGAGGCAAAGATAAAAGCTTTTATTGGGGAAAAGCACGAGCTGCCAGGGCTAGCTGACAAGAGAGGAGCACAGCCCCCATATAGATATTCTTGATTTGTCTTCTAAACTGTCTTCTTTTTTTAACTTTAACATTTAGGTCTTTGATTGCTATGTAACTTTTTTTGGTGTGAGATAAGGGTTTTCCACGTGGATTACAATTGTTTCAGTATAGACTACTTACTTACAAAAGATGAAATAAATAACCTCTCCTTCACTTCTCTATAGCACCAGTTTTATTCATAATATATGCCCTCTGGTTTTTTGTGTTTTTTTTTGCAAAGAAATGAGAAAGTTTCCAGTTCTTATTATTATTAAAAAGTAAGACAGCAATCTTATTGATCCCCTTTTAAAGGCTCTGTCAGCAAAAGTATTAAAATTTGGAACTCTCAAATATTCTAAACACATGAACTCTGCCACTGTCAAATTTCTTTACTCAAGATTCAATTTACTATGAGAATTCAGAAATTTGAAGAGAAAACTTTCATACTAGGACTCTCGATGAATTTAAGTTTTGGCCGAAAAAAGATAGAAGGGGCATTAAAAAAAAACTTCAGATGTTGCAATAAAAAATCAGATGATATTTGGCAGATCATGTGTGCATTTGACCCTCCGTTTTTTTCAATAGTGAATTTGTCTTCTGTGAATTAGCACCATGATATATTAATTACTACACCTTTATAACAAGTTTTGCTATCTGGTAGGTCAACTCTTCTATCATGTTCTACTTTGTCAGAAGAGTCTTAGGAAGTTTCTTACTCTGAATAAAGATGGCATAATGTTTTTACTGTAGCACTACATGCGCATATTAGGCTTTGGAAAATGACTTGTCATTGATATTACAGTTGTTTCCTAAAAGTTAAGCATATACAATTTCATTTGAATAGCTTGAGCTCTTTTATCTGCAGGGCAAAGACTCTTCCAATGGAAGTCATATGGTTGTAAAAGGCTTTTGAAACTGGTTAAATGAAGGGGAAGGAGAAAGAATGAAAGGTCACTCAGTGGATTAATTGCTTCTTATGTTTATGATCAGTTACTGAAAATATGTGGAGGAACTTGGAAAGCTCTGAAGAACCTTGTATAGTGTGCTACTATCAGTTGGAAAACAAGAAAATGCATTTTTTATGCTAAAGTTGCCTTGTTCAACAAGAAATTACTGCACCTTATTTTCTTTAATGGCTGGCATATAGTTTTCTACTTAATATTGTTTTGATTCTGTTGGAGAGAGTGGATTTCTAGAGTTCTCATTGGGAATATATCTAGACCCCAAATGTTATATGAGATTAATATCAAACTGAATGTGTAATGTACTATATGTGTGTCAACAGTCTCTTCTGTGACACGTGTCTTTGCAGCAGTAGTATTCATATTACTTGTACTCCACATCTTAGCCTTCCCCCAACCTTGTTGTCCAATGTGAAGCATGGATTAGGCAATATTTAAGTTCTTATGGTGCCACGGATCAAATTGAGGGCCTGAAAAGCTCTAGGCAAGCACTCTACCACTAAGATACACTTGAGCTTTGTGACTACACACACACACACACACACACACACACACATATATATATATTTCTGAGAATTTCTAGATATTGTGACCATATCTATCTATATCTATATCTATATCTATATCTATATCTATATCTATATCTATATCTATATCTATATCTATATCTATATCTATATATACACATACACACATATTTCTGAGAATTTCTAGATATTGGGGAAGCATTTCTCTAAGGAAAACTTGATAACCTAAAGTATTTCCTGCCTTCATACTGGTAAGGTCTTACCATGGCCCAAGGACATGTATGATGTCTCAGTGTCTCCTTAGCCGCGATGACTTCCTAACCCCCCTTCAGAAATGCCAAGCACCCTCTTCAGGCTTCACTTTTCTTCCTTTTCCCTGGAGTGTGTCGTCCACCAGGTTTATGTTTACTGTGTTTTGTCATCTCATGGAGACCTTCCCTAACCCACCTCTACTATCATGGCTCCTCCATTCCTCCTGCCAGCTCCCCTTTACTCTACCTGATTCTCATGTGCCATCTGATGTTTATTGTCATTCCCTTCCTTTCCTCCCTTTGAGGGCAAGGACTTGTCTTGTTCATGGCTGTCTTCTGTGCCTAGGGCAGTGTCGGCATGGATGAGTCCCTGGATAGCTGTTTATCACTGAATGAAACTGTACTGAAGGAAGAGGCCAAAGAGAATGTTCCTGGAGCAGGCACTCACCCTATCACCATCCCACTGGCCCCTCCTCAGAGCTCCCACAGCATCATGCTTGCCTCTGTTAGAATACATGCACTGTTTCAGCATCAGTCTCCAAGAGTATTGCTTTCATTACATGATAAGCATCCTGATACAAAGGTCTGTCTTATTTTCCCCCTTCTGTCATTCCTGCTGTCAGACTTTGGACTGAGCCTTGCATTCTTCTTTGCTCAGCATAGACTCTAGCTATTTGTTAACAAGGATGCGGGTAGCAGTTGCTCTCCCCAAGGAGAAGAGCAGTAAATTAGACAGTCATGCAATTTTATATGCAGACTTCTTGCTGAAGTATTATTTCCATTCTGAATTGCTTTATGTACTCTGCTTGAGTCTTATGTAATAAAATTCCATTGACTTTATGAAAAAGGGTCTGATTTTTCTCATTTACTATAATATCTTTGGTGGCTAGTATGTTGCTTGCTTCATGGTTCACAACCTCAGTAAATATCACACTAATGATTCATTGTGAAGTTTGAACTTTCATTGCATGAAATTTATTTTTGTCTAAAATTATATTTTTAAAGTACAGGACTTATTTATGCTATCCATAAAGGATCTTCAGGTAACAAATAGTTTCTCATTGTGAATGAAGCTTTGCTGATCACCTGACTTTCTGTGATCCTGGCGCAGGGCTAGAAAGACCTGTACCCTTTCCCTAGTGGAGTATTCATAAATGTCAGACCCTGAAGTCTCTGTTGAGTAAATTACTGTTTTTACTTCTCTTAAAGATACCCTTGTGATCTTAAAGATTTCAGACACCTCCCCAAATAAAGCTATATTCTTCTCTCTCATCACCAGAATTCAAGTGTTTGAGTGAGCAATGACAACTTACACTCTAGTGTAGTGTAGGAATGTATGAGATCATGATGGAAAACGTACCCCACTCCCAGAAAACCCCTTATTCAAAAAGAAAAATGTCTGTAGTTCAGAAATCCTCACCACTAGGTAGTCCTGTAATGAAGAAACGCTTCATGGATGAACCTCTAGGAAGTCATCGGCATGGCTCTGTACATGGCCTAGGCCAGGGCTGGGAGGTGCTAAGGCAGAAGTCAGGGCTTTGGCCAGTTTTGCCAGGCAGTCTTATGGCAGGAGTTGCTAGGCAATGAGGAGTTTGGGTTTATGGATTTCTTTCTGACTGAGAGGAACATGGCAGGGCCAGAGCCCTGGGCTAGGAGTCAGTACGCCAAGCCTCGTGGCTCTAACCTGGCTGGGCCTCAGTGTCTTCTCTCAGAGTGTCTGTTTGGGTCAAACAAGAGAGTGTGATTCCATGTGGACATTGACGTCTGGTGGAAGTAAGCTGACCCAGTAGCACTGCTTGTTTTCTCAGAACATTAAACGTGTGAGTAAACTCCACTCTACACTGGTGTTCCACAGGTATCTGGAGACTGCACGCAGCTAGGATGACTGGTATTCTTTAAAAGGATTACTGATCTCCAGCAAGAACTCAATGCTGCGGACATCGATACTGTACTACTTATTTCTTGTGCATGTGGACATGTGTGTTTATAGATGCATGGGTGCACATGTGCATGTGTGTAGAGACATAGCAGCACATCCTTGGGAGTCATTTTTCATATACTGTCTCCCTCCCTTCTTTTGAGGGCTTCTTAGTGGCTTGGAGCTCACCAAGTATGTGAGACTGGCTGGTCAGTGAGCCCCAGGCATCTTTTTCTCTACCTCTGCACTGCTGGGTTTGTAAGTGCATGCCACCTCGCATGACTTTATATATTGGTTTTTCAAGGTATGGTCTCACTCTTTTTTTTTTTTTTTTTTTTTTTGGAGAGAGACACAGAGAGAGGGAGAGAAAGACAGATAGAGATGGGCATGCCAGCAATCTCTCAGCTGCTGCTAACGAAATCCAGATGTGTGTGCTCCCTTGTGGTCAAGTGCGGCATTGCGCCCTTGCATCACTTTGCATCTGGCTAAACGTGGAACCTGGAGATTAGAACCACTGGAGATTGGAACCAGCGTTCTCAGGCTTAGGAGGCAGGCACCTTAACCACTAAGCCATCTCTCCAGCCCTCACTCTAGCTTTTTGACATGGAATTCACTATGTGGACTCAGGCTGTCCTTAAACTCACAGCCTCTGCACAGCACCCTTCCCCCTACCGAGTGCTGGGATTAAAGGTGAATACCACCATGCCTGGTTCACTTGACTTTTTAAATGTAGGTTCTAGGGATCAAATTCAGATGCTTATGGTTGCAAGGCAAGAACTTTGCTAAGATCTCTCACCAGCAAGATTTCTTCTCTCTTAAACCTTGAACACTTCCTTCCCATCCTTGTTGTTGATGGCCTTACTTCCCACTTCCCTGAGAAAACTGCAGCTTCCTGAAGAGAACTGGTGTAAGCTCCTGCTTTCACATGATGGCGGTGCTGCTTCTTCCCCTGTTGACATGGCGAGCCACCCACAGTCCCAAGCCTCCCACGGTCTCCAGCCACCCATGCCAGTAGTCACCCATGCCCATAGCCAGCTTCATACATGCTGCCTGTCAACGCACACAGCAGTTCTCCAGCTTCTTGCCACCCTTGTCACTTTACTGGTCTATATTGGATCTGTTTAGTCAGTACATGCCATTATCATTTTTTCCATTTAGGGATCAAACCCTTTATGATACCTTTTTAAGCCATTAGATATGATCTCATTCCTTGCTTTTGTGACCAAATTCTTCCACCTGCTTTCCATATCCACTGTTTCCTGTCTCTCATCTCCCTCCTATTCCTCTTTGAACTTGTGATCAGACTTTTGCTCTTACCACTCTGCCCAAACTGCTCTCACTAAGTTCACTGGTGGTCTTCATGTTGCTAAATCTAATGGCCATTCCTCAGCCCTCAGTTGTGTTTGATTCCTCAGATGTATTTCCCACACATTTATAAATACAGCATCCTCTCTCTGTGTTATGTACTTTCCTTCTGGGGGTTCCCATGAAAGTGATGTTCCCTCCATCTTACTGGTTGCTCCCTTAGTCCCCATGGTTCCCCGTGGCTCTGTTTCCTTCCTGGATATTAACTCTATTGTTGCTACTCAGCCTTTCAGTGATCTCACCAAGCCTGGGACTTCAGCTCTTTCTAGAAGTGAATATCGTTTTATTTTCATAATTTTTTTTAATTTATGAAAGAGAGAGGGAGGGAGAGAAGGAGAAAGAGAGAAAATGAATGGGTGCATCAGGGCCTCTAGCCAGTGCAAACGAACTCCAGATGCATGCACCACCATGTGCATCTGGCTTAGCTGGGTACTGGGAATCAAACCTGGGTCCTTAGGCTTTGTAGGCAAGTGCCTTAACCTCTAAGCCATCTCTCCAGCTCATAGAAGCAAATATTTTATCACCTCTAGCTAAGGTTCACATATCCCTCTGTCCTTGCAAAAAAGTCAGCACTTATACCCTCAGGCACCTCTGGGTCAGTGGCTGTCATCTATGTTTACACTACTGGAGTGTGAACTCTCTAGGAAGGTCTCTGTTGACTGCTGTGTCCACTGGACCTAGATGAGTGTCTGACACATAATATGTACTTCATAGATTATTTTGTTGGATGAATAGGTTATGTTGCTCTAATAATTTAATCATTCACTGTCCAGATGCCCTGTCTCAACTGTTTTAACTTCCAATGTAACTTAGTCCTTATATTCAAAATCTCTTAGCACATGCATTTGATAAAATGATAGGATTGTTTCTCTACATTCATGTTTAATTGATATCAGACATTTTTAGGTGACAGTATTAAATATGCTTTATAATTGATTTGAGAGGTTGTCTGGGATGCAGAAAAATCTTTGGCTTTAGTTTCAGATGCCTCTGAGTTTAAATTCTTGCTCAGTTATTAAATAGCTGCAGTACCTTTGTCAAAACATAGCAACTAAAGACCTTGGTTTTCTCATTTGTAAAGTAAAATAATTGTTTGTAGGGTCATTGGGAGAAAGGAAATGCTGCATATATGTAATGCATCCAACATTGCTTATATAATAAGTCTTTAGTCATAACCACTCTGATTATCTACAGATATACTGATGATCTTGGGCCGGGAGTGGTGGCACACGCCTTTAATCCCATCACTTGGGAGGCAGAGGTAGGAGGATTGTCGTGAGTTTGAGGCCACATTGAGCCTACATAGTGAGTTCCAGGTCAGCCTGAGCTAGTGTGAGACCCTACCTCAAAAAAAAAAAAAAAAAAAAAAAAAGATATACAAATTTTGAAGTAAAAATTAATGACCCTTTAAAATGTTTATAGTTTTGGTTAAGAAACATATCATTACTATTGTGGTAAAAATTAGATTGGATTTATACTCCATCTTACAGAAACTTGCTCAGGAATTTATTCTGCTACAAAGTTCAAGGACTGTCTTTCACTAAAATTTACTTAACTGGAGTGCATTATAATGGAATGTTCTGGAGGAACTGGATCTCCTAGTTAATTAGAAAGAACACATTTTGTATGGAAGGCTTTTTTTTCCTAAATGCTTGTATATGTATACTGAGCTCAATTCCAAATTATGGAATAAGCACTCAATAAAAACTCCGTTTTTTGACCGAGAGACACTTTTCTGAACTCCTACATTGATGGCCTTGAAATACAGCTATAGAAAGCATAGACAATGCCACTAAGTACAAACTCAACAATGGCTTTAAAATATCTTAAAGGAGCATTTTGGCTTTGAACTTTAAATACCAGCAGTAGCCACATGCATAATTGTTTATTGATTATACTTAGTTAGGAGAAGGAGGATTGCCAAGTCTCCATGCACATACATGGACTCATGCACACTATTAGATAATGCAAAAACAAAATATTAAGTGCAAGACAGAGTCTAACATCTGTCACTGTAATAATGTGGTAAATGCAGGATGACAGAAGCTAAGGATTGTGACTTTAGAGCAGCAGTGATTAGCAAAGGCTAGAAATTAACAGGGAATGGTATGCTTCAAAGTTTCCTCAAAGTGCCTTTGAACCCCTGCTTCCCTGTCCCAGCAAAGATGACCTGTTACCCAAGTGCATATACCCAGAAATCTGGGAGTTTCTTAGATCCTCTCTTTTCCTGGATCCCTTATCAGACCCATCAGCTGGTCCTGCCTTGTCCTCTATGCCTCTGGGTTTGTTGAAAGCCTCTCCACTCCATTTCTCTTCTATTTTGCTCCATTTCTCTTCATCTCACTGTTACCTCCCTCATCTAAACTTCCCTCATCTTCTGTGAGAGTGGTCTTCACAAAGTGAACAAAGTATGCTCTTCCCCTGAGCACCTTCTCCCTCTCCTGGGCTGTGCTTATAGGAAGAGCTCAGGCTTCACACTCTGGCTAGAGGTCCACTCTGACTACTCACTGCCTCCTCCCTATGCTTCTGTCTGTATGGTCCTTTGAAGGGCCTGTGTTTGATTTGATCACCAGAATGGATCACCTTTATTTCTAGCTTGTCTCTCATTGCTCTGTCTCTCTTGAATTCTACTCCAGCCACATACCCTTCTCTGACATGCCAGGCTTACTCTGCCCCAGGGCCTTTGCACTTGTTAGACCTTCTGTCTGAAAAGTGTTTTTGTTGTTTTTTAAAACCATGATATCTGCATGACTGACTTCTTTTCTGTTGATCTTTACTCAAAGTCACCTTTTCAGTGAAGCCATCTTTTAACCATGTACCTTCCCTTCCTGTCACTTCCTACCACTTGTCTTAGGTTTATTTTTTCCTTATCTCTACCCACTATGTGACATATTTTACTCCTTTATCCTATTTTTTGTCTGCCCTCCCCACTGAACAAGAAGAGCTCTGTAAGAACAGGGAGCAGTTTCTGTTCTTACTACACTGCAATATGCCCAGTTTTTTTGTAGTTCTGGGCACACAGACACTCTACAAATGTTTAAATGAATGAATGTTTGCACAGTGTGTGCTCAGAAATGCTTTTTATTGTGATGACATGCACATAACACATACTCTACCATGTAGTTTGTAAGTATGCAGCTCAGTGGTGCTGAATTTGTTTCCATTATTGTATAACTATCCCCACCATCTGCTGGGTCAGCTCTCTTGCTGTGACTGCTACAAGGAGTAGAGTAAGCAAGTCACTGAATGAATGACTCTTGGCAGAGCAGGTTTCTGCCATGGGTTTCTTGCCCTGTCTTATGGAGGGAGGGGAGAGGAGAAGAGCCTGAGTATCATTTCAGGATGCTGTGCATGTGCCACAGGATAATCAGTGATCCCCTCTCCCCTCTTTCTCAGAGTCTCACTATGAAGCCCAGGCTGGCCTCAAACTACTGACCTTCCTGTCTCTTATTGAATCTATTCATAGGGGATCCTGCTGCCTCCCTTGGTATTCTCATTGATGAAAAGAAGTGTTCATTTTTATTTCTAAAGTAAACCAGATTATACTTAACACAAACTATTAAGTGTGGATCAAAATCATGGACTATGGAATTCTCCCAAATGGAGAGGGTGTTTACTTCAAGCTGTAGCCATCAACTGGTTCAGATAACCCACCCTTTTGTGCATTCACCATTTCAGGCTGTTCCATTGGGTTACTGTGATACCTGTCCCCCTCCCCACCCATCACCTAATGCTCATTCACTTATGTGCACTCTCTCCCACATGTGTTCTCACTTATGCCTGACTCACACATGTACGCTCACCTGCCAGTTTGCTTTTGATACCTTGGGGATGGTAAGAATCTCAGAGAGCTCTAAGAAACTGAGATAGTCTAATACCATGAAACTCGCCACAAAGCCGCTGCTCTACTGCTCAGGACAGTCAGTCTCTTCCTGTTCTCCATCATCACGGGCTTCTTCAGTGGCTTTACAGTGGTTGTGTTTTTATCATGACAGAAATGGAAGCACAGGGCAGGTCCATCCCAGTGTTTGGAGTCTTCTCGGTTGTGCATAATTCTCAGATGTGCCTTTCATATTAGTCCTGGTGTTCTTTTTTGTTTGTTTGTTTGTTTTCGAGGTAGGGTCTCACGCTAGCCCAGGCTGACCTGGAATTCACTTTGTAGTCTCAGGCTGGCCTCGAACTTTTGGAGATCCTCCTACTTCTGCCTCCCAAGTGCTGAGATTAAAGGCATGCGCCCCATGCTCAGTTTTGGCCCAGTTGTTCTGGGCAGACAGAAGGCAGGCAGGGCTTGTGGGGAGCTCACTGTGCTGCACCACCAGAGAATTTGCAGGCTGAAGTCCCACATCAGAGCACGATGTGGTACCTATGCTGTGCTAGAGCTGTGGGAGCTCCAAAGAGGTGAGCTGGCTGTGAGGGGGAATGAGAAGTTCAGAAGATAGTTCAGAGACTCCTGCCAGGCTGGAGTTTGTGAAGATGCAACTGTGCATGGGCAGAGAGAGAGGAGTGGTCAGGATGTCAGCTGTGGTTCATGGCAGCTTGTGTCTTGTCTGGTCAGTGATAAGAAGAGGATTTAATGGGATTGTGCCTATTTCTATTGTCAGCTCTGTTATTTGTGGTGTGACTTGCTTTCTGACTTCTCTAGACATGTGAGAATCTGCTAAGAGAGTTTCTTTCTGCAGGTGTAATTGCAGTGGAGGGTCAGCAAAGAAGATATTGCATGCCCCTGTATTGACAGGACTACCCAGTCCAGTGGAAAAATAGTGTTGCCTCTCTGAGTCATTATCTGGTACTTCATGATAATAAGTACAGATCAGGAAAATACTTCTGATAGCTCCATGTACTTAGATAAATAATTTACTAGTTACATACATTAAAAGATCACCCACCAGTTCCCTTTTTCTTAAAGGATGACAGACACTGAAAAATAATTCATGAGACCTGGTATTTAATAGTTAATTGAATTATTATGTAATGATATTTTTACCCCCACAACAGAATTCCTTTAGAGAATCCCCAAAATGTCTACCTGGAAACAGGAAAAAATTGTTCCTTAACTGGCTAAGGGTTGTTTTTTTTTTCTTATTATTTTTAAACTGTCTTTCTAGTGACTAAATAAAATCAAAGTTGATTTTGTTAGATAGTAGTTGGAAGTTTTTGTGTCTCATGGGCACCTTCTCTTACAGTTGAAACTTGACAAGGCACCCAGCACTGGTCCTTGTGGATTGAGTCTCCCAAATGTCTCAGCTTTCAGACAAGATACACATTCCTCACAGGGAGATGACACATTGCCTTCAAATGCTACTGTTTCCATCATAAAGGCCCCTGGAGGAGTTGGAAGGTGCCTGACATTGGTTATGTATAGAAATAACAAGGCCCTCAGGGTTCAAATTATAGGTCAGTTTGCATTCCTACAACAAAATGATGGCCAATGAAAGTTTTCTGGTGAGTGTACCCTCTGGAATTTTAAATGGATTTCAATAAAACTTATTCTGAGCTTGAGAGGAATCTTAGTGAAATCCTCAGTGCATACAATTACTAAAAACCATTGAGCCAGAGAATTGTTTTTTTGTAATGTTTTCCCATCAGAACATGGGAACCTCCATTTTCATTTGACTAATGGTTTTTCCAGTCCAACCTTCTGCCACCAAGGGTGGAATTAAGGGGGTAACTGTGGGAGGCCCTGATGACCCTTCCTGCCATCCCTGTAAAAACTTAGGAGTGTGCTTCAAATCCATGCAACTTTCCTTAGTAAGCAGTTACAGAGCCATTATTCATACTGTTCTGTTCTTGAGTTTGCTTAAATCACTTGCTGACTTTTTGGGCCTTTATATCTGGTAGAACATGGCAGCCAGGCTGAGCAGTAGTCCTGAGAGCTGACCCTGCGTCACCAGCAAAGGACCACAGTCCTGTTCCATTCAAGTTCCACACCAACTCCTTGGATTCTGTAGATACATGCTATAGGGCGTTGTTCTCCTACACATTCATTTTGTCTCTTTCTTGGGGCACACTGCTTTCATTCATGTCACCAGTGTAGTTCCTAATGACCCCTCCCCCTTCATCTTGCCCTGTGAGCTGTGCAGCCTCTGGTTGGAGCTTCTGTCTAGAATAGTGGGTGGGGAGTGGCCCTACTGCTTCACTGATCCCCCAAAGGTCAGCTTCCTCACTGAGGGGAAAGTAGGTCCTGTAGACTTCCAGTAGAGTTGTGCTCACCCCCTCTAAGGCCAAAATAATTAACGTGAAAGGAAAACACGGTATTGCTGATATGGATGCCACTTGGTTCTTTGTGTATGTGTGTGTGCGTGTGTGCGCACGCATACATTTGTGTGTGTGTTTGTGATGTGTGCACTCATGCACGTGGAGGCCATAGGCCAATGACAATGTTTTCCTCAAATACTCATCACCTGATTTTCCTTATTTGCATGTGTGTGTATGTATCCGTCTATACATGCACAAGTACACCAGGGCCTCTTGCCTCTGCAAACAAACACCACTTTTTGCATCTTGTTTACATGGCTGGCAGACTTTGCAACCAAGCATATTTAACTACTGAGCCATCTTTCCAGCCCCACCCACCTTATTTCTAAGACAAGATTTCTCATTGACCTTGCAGCTCATTGATTTGGCTAGGATGGTTTGATTCAGGTGTCCCCATAAACTTAGGTGTTCTGAATGCTAGGTTTCCAGCTTGTAATCAACTCATTGATTTGGCTAGGATGGTTTGAGTCAGGTGTCCCCCATAAACTTAGGTGTTCTGAACACTATGTTTCCAGCTTGTAATCAACTCATTGATTTGGCTAGGATGGTTTGAGTCAGGTGTCCCCCATAAACTTAGGTGTTCTGAACACTAGGTTTCCAGCTGATTGCAATTTGGGAGTTAATGCCTCCTGGAGGCAGTATTGTTGGGGGTGGGCTTATGGGTGTTATAGCCAGCTCCCACTTGCTAGTGTTTGGCATACTCTCTTGTTGTTGTCCACCTTATGTTGGAGGTGATGTCTACCTTCTACTTGTGCCATCATATTCCCCTGTCATCATGGAGCTTCCCCTTGAATCTAAAGCCAAAATAAACCTTTTTTTTCCCCACAAGCTGCTCTTGGTCTGGTGTTTTCTGCCAGCAATTTGAACCTGACTGCAACAACTAGCTTGTCACAAGCCCCAGAGATTCCCCCATCTCTGCCTCCCTGGTAGGGGGATTATAGGCACACAGGGCTGCATCCAGCTTTTCATGTGTGCACCGGGATCCAAATTCAGCTCCTCATTGCTTGAGCAGCAAGCACTTTATCAAGTTCACATCCGATCAGCTTGTCAGCGGCCCAAAGCTGCAGTTTTTTGTTGTTTGTTTTTTCCCCATGGAAATATTAGTGAAATCCCATGGAGGTGTGTGAGTGCCTGGCTTGGGTCACAGTGCTGTTCTTTTACATGGGCTAGGGCTAAGGACCTGAGGATAGAACTTTCTTTACACAAACAACATAAGGAAAGTGAAGCTCCATGGAAGAGGGGATCTCACTAGGAGAAGCAAAGCAGGACACACACAGTGTGTAACAGTGGCTGCCCAGAGGTGTACAGGGTGTGAAGTCAAGAACTGGAGCAGCACTGGCAAATGGGATCTCCACGGCATGGCATTGGGCCTTTTTTACTCTCCATCTTGGCACTTAGGGAGGCAGCTTTTTATATGGTCCGCAAGGCACTCCTTTGAAACATTAACGTGACTACTCACATTAGTGACCAAATACCTGACAGAAAGCACTTTCAGGGAGGAAAGGTTTAATTTTGCTTCACTGTTTGTGAGTCCATCGTGATAGGGAAGGTATGTATGGTAGAATTCAAGGTGGTGGGGTCTCGGGGTTGGGACTATTCACATCTTGAGTGGACTAGGAAGCAGAGAGGTCAGGCTGGAAGCAGGGCTAGATGAAAACCTAAAAGCCTGCTACAGTGACCTCCTTCCACTAGCCAAGCTTCACCTCTGACAGGTTCCACAAACTCCCAAAACAGGGCCACCAACTGCAGATCAAATGTTTGAACACATGAGTCTGTGGAGGAGATATTTCACATTCAAACCATAATACTTTTATAAGCTTTTAATTTGACTTAATTCATATGCTTTCATTTGACTTCATGTATTTAAAGGAGGGACAATATTAGGTGTAAAATTCATTTAATCTGTTTTATTCTAACACAGATTAGCTAGTTTTGACCATTTTCATACATGTACACAATATATTTTGATCATAATCCCCTCCTGTTATTTTGTTCTTCCTCCCTCATACCTTCCACATAAACCCCTTATTCTTTTCCAACTAGATCCACTTCGATTTTTTTCTATTTTGATGTCTTTTTTCCCCTTCCTTTGTTCATGACAAGATTCTGATGAATCCAATACTATGAAGGTAGCAACAGCCACGGAGAGGTCATGAATGCAGCAGTCACGTTGTATCTGTGAGATAGTCTTTCAGAGCACTCCTTCCCATCCTCTGGTTCTTACATTCTTTCCTCCACCTCTTCCTGCAATGTTCCCTGAGTCTTGGTGGGAATGATAAACATGTGTCATTAAACCTTTTCTGTTATATTTTCAAAAATTCTATCTTGGGCTGGAGAGATGGCTTAGCAGTTAAGGCATTTCCCTCTGAAGCCTAAGGACCCCAGATTGATTCTCCAGGTCCCATGTAAGCCAGATGTACATGGTGGCGCATGCACCTGGTGTTTGTTTGCAGTGGCTAGAGGCCCTGGTGCACCCATTCTCACTCTCTCTCCCCCTCTCTGTCTCTAATAAATAAATAAATAAAAATAAAAATCTTCAAAAAATTATATCTTGAAGCTGGGCATGGTGGCACATGCCTTTAATCCCAGCACTTGGGAGGCAGAGGAAGGAGAATTGCTTTGAGTTCAAGGCTACCCAAGACTACATAATGAATTTCAGGTCAGCCTGGAATAGTGCTGACCCCTTTCCTGTGGGTAGGGTATCTATAGCCCAGCATGTATGGATGATAGTCAAATGTGCAGGTTCTGTGATATGAGA
The DNA here is from genome assembly GCA_036365145.1 of Orientallactaga sibirica. Classification (NCBI taxonomy): domain Eukaryota; kingdom Metazoa; phylum Chordata; class Mammalia; order Rodentia; family Dipodidae; genus Orientallactaga; species Orientallactaga sibirica. Next base: position 1,634,584 of record JAEOAD010001317.1, read on the forward strand.
GAATGTGGGGAAGTGCTCTCAGGGAAGTAAGACATGCCAGGAAGCCCAGAATATAGCCCAACTGTATCTAGCTGGGAGAATACAGGAGAACTTGAAGGGAGTAGCATCTGAGGTGAGCCTGAAGGATGGATGGTCTTAAAGACATAGCTGTAGGGAGCAAGATGAGGTAGGAGAAAGGAACAGCTAAACAGAGTTATGAGAGAAGGAACTGACTGATTCGTTCTTAGTGCTCCTTTATTCCAGGCTCTGTGATGGGCACTGTTCCTTGCACTGATGGAGGAAGAATGTCAGAGTCTTAGTTATCCATGGAATCTGTTGAGGGTAGAGGAGTTCTTTCTGCTGGTGAAGAGTATGCATGAAAGCATAGAGGTGGGATGGCGAAGGGTGGATCTGTGATGATGAGTGTCTCTGGAGCATGAGTCTGACAGGAGAGTCAGAAGGTAGAGGGCCTCAAATGGCAGAGTTAGAGTGTCATGTTGGAAAGGTATCATGGGCATGGCTCAGTGCCTAATGTTGGTTTCCCACTCTGGTCTCATCACCTTGCCATTCTCAGACTAGGATTGTGGATGGAGAGACAACTTGTCACAGCCTGTGGCCAGGCCTGTCCTACAGATGAAATGTGCAGGGATAGGAGGAAGAAGAGCCAGAGTCATTACCTAGCTAACCAAAGGGATGGTTCAGAACTGCTCTTTGATCCAGGGCTTCTGGTGATGTCCATCGGATAACACAACCATTTCAAGCTGCAGTGTAGAGGGCTGTCTTAATATTTTTATTCTTAAAAGTAAGCTAAAGCTGACATTGGCAGGCTTGTATAATAACCAGAAAAGACATTATGAGACATTCTGGAATGTAACAGATGGACTGAGCAGTCATGTTAAAAACAGCAAATCACAATTTGAACTTCAATTAATCATAATCAAATTTCTCCTTTCTTAATTAATTTGAAACATCTCCTCAAGCAGTTTTCTAGTTTGGTTTCTTTATTTAAAAGATATTGTTATTATAGGGTACCCCAGTTAAAGATACCTCATACTTGACATCTGAACCAAAAAAAACTTTACCATTTAGGAAATGATATCCTTTCCAGGACTTTGAAAGCAGTTATTTTTTTTTAATTCTTTAAAAATTTATTTATTTGGGAGAGAAAGATACAGAGAGAGAGAGAAAGAGAGAGAGAGAGAGAATAGGCACGCCAGGGCTTCCAGCCACTGCTAATGAACTCCAGATGCATGCGCCACCTTGTGCATCTGGCTTACGTGGGTCCTGGGGAATTGAACCAAGGTCCTTTGGCTTTTTAGGCAAGTTCCTTAACCACTAAGCCATCTCTCCAGCCCTGAAAGTAGTCAGTTTTTAAAAATATTTTTATTTATTTATTTGCAAAGAGAGAGAGAGAGAGAGAGAGAAGAGGGAGAAAGAGAATGGACATGCCAGGCCCTCTAGCTGTTGCAAACAAACTCCAGATGCATGTGCTACTTTGTGCATCCAGCCTTATGTAGGTCCTGGGGAACTGAACCTCAGGTTGTTTGGATTTGTAGGCAAGTGCATTAACTACTGAGCAATCTCCAATCCATGGAAGTGGTTGTTTTTATGAGGGAATTATTTCATCTTGCTTTGTTAACACAGAAATGAACAAAATTATATTTACCTAGTGATTTTTAAAAAACATCCTTCACCTAAAAAAGAATCAAGGTTGTCCTGGACTTAATTTGGGGCCCCAACCAGCTGCTAGTTAGTTCTGTCTTTAGCAATCTGGGCTTTGAGTAGTAGGGTGGGAAGGGCTGGTGGCCTGAGCTTGTCAAGCCTGCTTCTTCACACCTGTACTGCTTGTTGTTTGCACACACATTGGGAGGAAAGTACACTGAACAGCAGTAAAAGCCCTTCTGCTGCAAGGACACAAAGATAGAGACCCAGCCACCACATGCTGTGCTAGGAATCCAGAGACTGAGAAGTCAGTGGTGGCCCAATGGAGCCAGGTCAAGGCAGAGAAAGATGGAAAAAGGCTTTATGGCAGGAAAAGGGGATGGATGGCCATGTCTTCCAGACTTTATCCAAAATGACCTCAAGGTAGATACAAAGCCCTTATGGTGGTTCCTTCCAGTTGGTCATCATAATACCTCTTTTCTGTATTGCACAGCCTTCTTACAAAGGAATAATTTAGTGCTATTCAGATATGCCATGCTCTGAAAATGAAGATTGTACTTATGTCTCATAATAGAGGGGAGTATGGATGAATACATGATTTGGCAAATGGGAGGCTCATAAAGAAAGTGAGGGAAAATCAGATGTCTCCCTTCTCTCCTCATTTACCCTCAGCGATTGACCTGTAGCTGACTGTATCTGGACACTGCTCTTCCATGTATAGTGAGTGCTCAACATTGGGTACTCAGTACTGCTGCCTTACTCTTCCTCTACCAGTGAGTGCTCAGTACTAAGTAGAGAAAGTGCTTCATTCACATTAGCTAGCTTCTTTGGGTCTCCCATGCATTCACTTTGCACATTATAGGTACTTGTTTGGGCAAATAAGTGTATTTGAATTCATCCTGTTTACCTGACTGAAGAAAGAGACATTCACAGTTGATGGAGTGTGGGTTATGACTTCCTGCAGGCACAGGAAGAGACAGCTTTGTGTTAAAGCATCTTCACCTGCTCTCTTGACAATGGCACTCAGAGTGGAGAAGGGGCAGACCATATCTGTTTTGCTCAGCATCTATTTCCCAGAGCCTAGAGGAGTGCAGGGTTAGCACTTAACACTTATTAAATGAGTGAGATACACCTGTGTTTTTATGTGATGCTAGCAGTTCATTTCTAAAAGTGGAGTCACAACTTCATCTCTTTTCAGGTTGGCACATGGCAGCCATGGGATATTTGTTCAGAAAATGGAGCTAGGAAGTGATGGTAGATGAAGGAAAGTACACTGAGGAGTATGAAGATCCGGTCAGACTGCCTGGAGACCCCAGGAAGAAGGCTAGCTATTGTGTCTCTCCCTGGCAGAATTCTCTCCAAATACATGATTAATTGCTGCTCTGTTTACTTTGAGAATGGCTTACTTAGCTCATATGAAAGAAGAGATGTGGAATGTTTGGTATTAGTTTTTCCCTATATACATGTCACTAAAATGTGATGGAATCCTGTGATAGTGTATATGTGGCCAGAGGGCTCACACTTCCTTCTTGATCCACCTGAAAATTGATGTTTTTTTTTTCTAAATAAGTACCTATATAATAAACATATAAACAGTGAAAATACCTTGTCATCAGAGAATCACAGAAAATGAGGTACTTGTAGAAGGTGGTCCAGAAATTAGCACAATCAGCATTGTGAAATGTTTCTTTTTAGCCTCTCTTAAGCAGGTACATACAAATCACACATACCCTTTCCTAGGCAGCTATACACACACATCACACACACCCTCTCCTAGGCAGGTGCGTGCATGCACACACACACACACACACACACACACACACACACATCACACAGACCCGCTCCTAGGCAGGTGCACACACACACACACATACCCTCTCCTAGGCAGGTTCATACACACACACATCACATACACCCTCTCCTAGGCAGGTGCACACACACACACACATCACATACACCCTCTCCTAGGCAGGTGCACACACACACACACACACACACACACCCTCTCCTAGGCAGGTGCATACACACATCACATACACCCTCTCCTAGGCAGGTGCACACACACACACATCACACACACCCTCTCCTAGGCAGGTGCACACACACATCACACACACCCTCTCCTAGGCAGGTGCGTGCACACACACATCACACACACCCTCTCCTAGGCAGGTGCACACACACACATTACACACACCCTCTCCTAGGCAGGTACACACACACACATCACACACACCCTTTCCTAGGTGGGTGCACACATATCACACACACTGTCTCCTAGGCAGGTGCACACACACATTACACACACCCTCTCCTAGGCAGGTGCACACACACATCACACACACCCTTTCCTAGGTGGGTGCACACACATATCACACACACTCTCTCCTAGGCAGGTGCACACACACATTACACAACCCTTTCCTAGGCAGGTGCACACACACATTATATACTCCCTCTCCTAGGCAGGTGCACACACACATTACACACACCCTGTCCTAGCAGGTGCGCACACACATTACACATATCCTCTCCTAGGCAGGTGCACACAGGCTTGGCATGATTTCAGTCCTCTATCATCTCAGTAGAAGAAAGCTTTTTTAAAAAAGAAAACTATTTTCTTTATTTTTTAAGTTTTATTTATTTGAGAGAGAGAGAAAGAGAGAGAGAGAGTGGGCACACAACGGCCTCCAGCCACTGCAAACGAACTCCAGATGTATGCACCACCTTGTGCAGCTGGCTTATGTGGGTCCTAGGGAATCGAACCAGGGTCCCTTTGGCTTTTCAGGCAAACGCCTCAACTGCTAAGCCATCCTTTCAGCCCAAGAGCTTTATCTTAACATTTTTTCTGTAACTTGCTCAGAACTGACTAATTGTGAGGCAGGGTAGGTATTTGCAAAATACTTAATGTCTTTCTAGAATGTCAGGGCTAGGAAGGTACTGAACTACACCCAGAAGTCTCCTTTAAATGCAGGAAAACTAAGACCCATGGAGAGATCTGGGCCAAGAGTCCCAGGACTGGCCTGTGTAGAGCTGGAACTTAAAACCATGCCTGCTGCTTCCTCCCCACCTCTGCTCCCTGCTGGACTCAGCTGCAGGCACCAGACGGTCCTCTGGGCTGGTGCTTTCAGAGGAGAGACCAGTCGAAGCTTGATTTATTTTGCCCACATCTTGGGGTCTGGGGCTACTTCTGGGAATCTGGATGTCTTGAAGCAGCTGTCTCCCATGGAGCCTTCCACTGTTCTCACAACCTATGCATATTTCTGGGTCAGCTCTCATCAGAAGCCTCCTTCCAGGGTCATCACTGGCTCTGTAGTCCTGCTTAGCATTCTAGTCTTAGGGATACATCCTCCTGTGATTCTGTGTGACTGTCCTAATATGTCTGTCAAGCTCAGTAGGAAAGAGTCCTCCTTCCTACAGTCAGGTCTTCATCCTCTCATCAGCATTTAAATCCTCCCTGTCTCTTTGTGTGGCTCTCTTAGTGTGCTGGTTTGATTCAGGTGTCCCCATAAACTTATGTGTTCTGCATGCTAGATCCTCAGCTGATAGCAATTTGGGAATTGAAACCTTCCAGAGGCAGTATATTGTTGGGGGCAGGCTTATGGGTATTATAGCCAGCTTCATTTTGCCAGTTTTGGTGTGCTTACCAGTTGCTGTTGTCCATCTGATGTTTGCCAGGAGTTGATGTCCACCCTCTGGTCATGCCATCATTTTTCCTGCCATTATGGAGCTTCCCCCTGGGTCTGTAAGCCAAAATAATACCTTTCCTCCCACAAGCTGCTTTTGTTGGGTGTTTTCTGCCAGCAGTGTGAACCTGAATGCCACACTTACTGAAGTCTGTCATGGCCAGCAAGCATTTCATGTTTATGATCCTCAGCCAGGCTATTCTGAGGAAGTCACTCTATGTGCAACCTTGGCCTTTAAGGATCTGAGTCTAGAGAGTAAGGGGAGATATGTACAGGAAAAACGATCAATTTCTAAAGTGACCAGTGGCCCAAGAGAGGGCAGAGAAAGTACTCTGGTACCTCCAAGGTAGAAGGCTTCCCTCCTGGGGAATGAGGCATAAAGAGCTTTAAAAGGAAGGCCTTTGGAGCTTGATATGCACAGGGTGATTGGGATCAGAACATGTGGATGTTTCAGAAAATACATCTGATGTGATGGTTGGGACTGAATCTCTAGGTAAGATAGCCATGGTGTCCTAGGATTGGGGAGTTTGGCAGGACAAGCTGAATTTCTACTTTGCAGACTGGTCATAGCTCTAGGGTAACCACACCTCCCAACCTGTCTCCTCCCATCCTGCTCCAGCACTGTTGGGGTAGATAGCCTGGTAGGTGGGGCCCCTAGCTTCCTTTGGTTCAATGTGCTACTTAAGAGCCTTCTAATGGGTATGAAGTGATCTGGGAACTTTCTGTAGGTATGTGTGTGATTTTGACTATGCCCATGTCTTTTGCTTCTGATTTTCCAAGTCTGTTACCCTTGAAAGTGTTCATACCTTAGAACCTCAGATAAAGAAGGTGGGCATAAGAATTACTTTGAATACTTTTTATTTTTATTTTTTATTGTTTTGAATATTTATTATCACTTTCAAATCGTGTAAAAATTGTTGGGGAAATTTTTATTCAATTTGAAAGCTTTCACTATTCTCAGATAGCATTCTTTGACTTTCTTAGACTGTGCCTCCCATGGTCACCATTGTGTTTCAGAACTTGGTCTTGGAAACTTGCTTATAATGTTTGTCCAGAGAATAAAATGGCTTTGATGTAGGTATCTATCCACACATATGCTGTCATGCAAGAGTGGGTTTTTTTAGATCAATTTGCTGATTCTGGAATCCTGAAGCTGACTTTTCAGGACATACATATCCATTGTCAGTTTCACTACCTGGCCCTGCCCTGACTCATCTGATATAGTACAGGGATAAGCTTAAGTGCGCCCTACCAGGAAGCTGAGAGCTAAGGCTGTCTGGATAGTACCTGCCAAATGCAGCTGAGCTGTCTGCTTTCCACAGGGTTTTTAAACCCCATAATGCTCAGATATTGGTCTGGGCCCAAATATGCAGCTCTATTACTGAGGAGCTCCCTGAAGGCCTTACCTACTTCCACCTGGACTTGAGAATAGCCAGCAGCAGCCATTGCTCATCTTAGGTAATGTAAGGATGCATGTAGCTGCAAAACCACCAATTGGGGCTCCCCTCATGGGCTTTCTTCATGGTGAGTCTGCAGTGCTTATAATCAGGAGCTCTGCCAGGTGGATGTAAGCTGCCCAGCAGAGGGCAGGGATGTGGGCAGCTGTTTTGGCATTTTGTTAAGGTGCCAGCCAATCAGAAAACTGCAAGGTGCTGGGCTGGCATTTGTTTCTCCATCTGCCTTAGTGAGTAACACAGTGAGTAAGATCAAGGGAGAAGAGTAAAGTGGACCCCTTCATAGTATTCAGGGTGCTTTTCAGAAAGTCACCAGGAGAGAGAATTTCTGCAGCCCAGGGCATTGTCTGCTCTTAGAGATGGCAGCTGTAGTGTGTTAGGATGACAAACCTAAGTTAGCAAGTCCTAGTCCAGGTGGGATCTGGACTCTGTGACCTGCTCCTCTAGGCCATTCTCACTCATTCCATTGCTCCCTGGTTGTCTGTATGTGTGGAGAGGGAGACAGGGGACATGCACATATGACAAGTTTTCTGGTCAGAAGGGTAGACACCAATAGCTATGATTAATGCTGGTAGTATTAGTAAAGGTAGTGTGTGTTCTAAGAGACTTTGAGGTGTGAGCGTGTAGCATGGTGCGGGAGGGAGGTGGTTGGATGAATGTTTCTGCTCTGTTCTTTCTGTCCCATTTCTTTCTATTATCTAACACCTCCATAAGGTTTCCACTTGTTTCCATCATACCGTCTTGTTGCTATTTTTGTGTATGTATGAGTGGTGTATGTGTATGGACATGTGTGCATATGTGTGTGAAGGCCAGAGGTTGATCAAGTATCTTCCTTAATTGCTTTCCACCTTGTTTTACCAGGGCAAGGTCTCTCTCTTGAACTCAGAGCTCGCTAATTCGGCTATTCTGTCTGGCCAGCTTGCCCTGGAAATCCCTTGTGTCTACTTCCTGAGTGCTGGAATTACAGACAGGCCATCATGTCCACCCCATGTTTATGTGGGTGTTGGGGATCCAAACTAGTCTTCACGTTTGCACAAGTGCTTTATCACTGAGTCATGTCTTTGCATTTGAAGCCCCTCTGTCCCACTCCTCCTGCCTGCTTATTCTCTCTTCCTTTCATCACACAACACTTACAAGTGCTGAGTCAAGAATCAGAGAAAGAAAGCTGTCAGTCTCTGCTCAGAGCAAGCTCACCTTTGCTTGCTTTCCCATGGTTCCATGCATGTTGGGGGTTCTTCTCTAGCTAAGCTGGAAGCTCCCTGAAGGTCAAAGGCAATCTCTTCTTCAATATTCTTGGGAAAATGTAACATTTTTTGGCTAGTAGATTGTTACAACTGCCATCCTGGGTGTATTTGTTGAATAAAAGGATTAAAAGAGTATGTCCGCTTTTCATTTTGCCACACAGCAAAATGACTGTATTAAAAGCTCTTGGTTCTGCAGAGGACTACAAGGGCATGGAGGAACCTGGCAGGGCTGGTGGGCGGGATGTAGTGTAAAGATCCTAACGTTTTATCTGTGTTCAAGGCCTTCCTGAAGAATGAAAATCTTAATTCATGTCTTTTCTTTGTGCTTCTATTTCTTTCTCTTTGTAAGAGAAAGAAATGTGTCCATTTGAGCTGCCTAATTCATTTAATTTTTTTTTTTTTTTTTACCAGAGAGAAAAGCAAGAGCGAGAGAGAGAAAATGAGAATGAATTGGTGTGCCAGGGCCTCCAGCCACTACAATTGAACTCCAGACACTTTGCCATCTTGTGCTCATGTTCAACCATGCACACTTGCATCATCTTGTGTGTCTGGCTTACATGGGACTTGGAGAGTTGAACATGAGTCCTTAGCTTTGCAGACAAGCACCTTAACAGCTAAGCCATCTCTCCAGTCTTGCCTAATTCATTTTTAATGTGGGTCAGAGCTGCCATTTTCACATACCTTTTGTCTAATCATACCTAGACATCAGCTGAAATGCTTGTTTCATAAATTAATTAATAGAAATAGGAAGGTGAAACACAGGCTTTATGACTATTGAGACATGACTTTGTACTTACCCAGAGGGGCCTTCAGGTCAGTGTTCTTCCTGCTGAAGACAGGCAGATTTCCATGGGGGAACCAGGATTCTGGGAGTCAGGCTGGGAGGTACTCTCAATGGTATGTAGCATGGATTTGCTTCTTAGCAGGTGTGGTTGGCCCACTTACAGTCCTAATGCCAGAAAAATTGTCATTGTCTTAAAAGTTTTGACAGGAAAACAAAACAGAACAGACTGGGTTGAGGCCAGGTTTGAAACTTAAAGCAAGTTGACCTATTTTTTATCACAGCATTATCAAAGCCTACTTTGTAATTGTATCTCCCTACCATACTTTTCTGAGTGTCATATGAATTGATCACCTGATTGAAGCAGGAGAGAGCCTGATGACCTTGTCCTTGTAGGGAAGCTCTTTTCCTTATTCAGCTAGGGCTGAGCCTCCCCAGAGTCAACTGCTTATGTCTCCATGGTGCCTGGAAAGTACTTCCTGGGAGTGGGTGGGAGCTCTCTAACTCAAGCTTAAATGCTTTTATGAACCCTACCCCTGACAATTGGATCTCAGCAACTTACCAGTGAGGGAGGCATGCCAATAATATTATCCTTGGTCCATAGAGGAGGAGGAGGAGGAGGGAACTGAAACTCACAGGTGTGTTGAGAAGCCTGCATAAAGACATTGACTGTGGTGTAACAGGCTGGCAGAACACCTCTCCAGAGCACCTACTCCTGGGAGTATATTTTGCTCCAGATCCTTTGTTCTTTTCCTTATTGGTTTAAGTAGTTCTCGCTGTGGTTCAGGAACAAAGTGGGCTCACATTGTGCAGAGGATCTGAGTGTAATACTCTCCTAGGTATTGTAGTGGCATGGCTGGACAACTTGTTGACACAGGCATCAGCTCCCACAGCAAGTGCATTAGCCAAGGAAAAAAGAGAATTTTTCCACTGGGATTTCTTGCTGTGTGTGTGAGAGCTCCTCATCCCATGGGGTCATGTCCTGTTTATTAGTTGTCTCGTTGTCTGTTCCCTACTTTTCTTTATTTTCTCTGAGGCAATCATTCCTCCAAGCTTTTAAAAAATATATATTTAATCCCAGCACTTGGGAGGCAGAGGTTGGAGGATCGCCATGAGTTCAAGGTCACCCTGAGACTACATAGTGAATTCCAGGTCAGCCTGGGCTAGAGTGAGACCCTACCTCAAAAAAACAAAAAAACAGGGCTGGAGAGATGGCTTAGCGGTTAAGGCACCTGCCTGCTAAGCCTAAGAACCCGGTTCCAATCTTCAGGTCCCATGTTTAGTCAGATGCAAAGTGATGCAAGGGTGCAATGCCGCACTTGCCCACAAAGGGGCACACACATCTGGATTTCGTTCACAGCAGCTGAGACTGCTGGTGCACCCATTCTCTGTCTCCTTCTCCCTCTCTGTCTGTCTCTCTCCAAAAAAAGTCTATTCTTAAATTTTTTTTGCCTGTGTATGTGTGTTCATATGTATGAGTGCACATGTGTGTGGTGATGATGAACGTGCACCTGTGTGCACATTCATGTGCAGGACATAGGTCAACATCATATTGTCATTTGCTTTCTTCCTTATTTTTAAAAAATATTTTATTTCTTTATTTTTGAGAGAGAGAGAGAGAGAGGCACAGATAGAGAAAGAGAATGGATGCACTAGGGCCCCCAGTCACTACAAACAAAATCCAGACACTTGTACTACCTTGTGCATCTAGTTTCTGTGGGTTCTGAGGAATAGAACCTGGGACCTTATGCTTTGCAGCCAAATGCCTTAGTTGCTAAGCCCCCTACCTTATTTTTTGAGACAGGGTTTCTCACTGAACTTGGAGATGACTGGTTTGGCTAGACTAGCTAGCCAGCATGCCCTAGGAATCCTACTGAACTGGGATTATATATAGATGTGTGCTGAGGACCAGCCCTCAGGTCCTTATGCTTGCCTGGCAAGCACTTCACCCAACGATCCATCTCCCTAGTCCTCTAATCTACTAAGTTTTTTTTTTTTTAAGTTATTGTAGACCACAAAAATATTTACAGGGATGGGAGACCATCTAGCAGTATTTTAATCACAGTCCTTTGTATTTGTATTGAGAGCTTCCAGAATTTTAAACTGCTTTTTGTTATCTTGTTTCTTCTAGTAACCTTCTGAATAAGGTAAAATGATATTAAATTTCCATCTTATAGATGAAGAAACTGAGATCTAAAGAAGATAAGATACTTGCCCAAGGTATTGGCCAGCTAGTAATCAATGAAACTATTTTTTGTTGTTGTTGTTTTGTTTTTGTTTTTGTATTTTGAGGTAGGGTCTCACTCTAGTCCAAGCTGACCTGGAATTCACTTTGTAGTCTCTGGGTGGCCTCAAACTCAAGGTGATACTCCTACCTCTGCCTTCTGAGCGCTGGGATTAAAGGTGTGCACCACCATGCTTGGCATTAAATTTTTTTTTAATTAAAAATGAGACAGACATTGATTTTTATTTGTATGTATGTGTGGTATACATGCATGTGTATATGTCCGTATGCATGTGGACATATGTGCACGTTTGTGTTTGTGTATGTGTGTGTGTGTGTGTGATGCATGTGCAAAAGCCCGAGGTTGACATCATTTGTGCTCCCTGAATGCCCCCCACTCTATTTGCCTGAGTCAGGGTCTCTCACGTGAACCAGAGCTCACTGATTGGCTAGTCTGCCTCATCAACTTGTCTCAGAGATCTCCTGTCTCTGCTTTCCTAAGCTCTGGGGTGATAGGATGATTGCCATCTTGACCCAGCATTTACATGGCTGCTGGGAATCCAAACTTTAGTCCTCATACTTGTGTTGCAAGTGCTTTATCCACTGAGCCATCTCCCCAGTCCCAAGGCAGGCATTGTTTTTAACTTCATGATGCCTATGATTAAAAAGAGTCATTAAGCAAATGCAAGGACACATGTAAGACCCTGAAGAATGTGAGGGGAGAGACATACTGGAGTCTGAGGAGGGAAGGTAGGCATCCTGGACATGGAAGAGATCTGCATGCTGTGTTGGCTGTCTGGAAATTCATGAAGGTTGATCAGAGCATGGCATGTAGAGGTAGCTGGACAGAGTGCCATGTGATGAGTGTGAGTGAGAACCACAGAACCTTATCATGGAGGGCCAGGAGACATGTTTTAATTTGGTACTGAGAGCTGGGAGAAGCCATTAAGAGTCTTTAAGCAGAACAATTATGTGTGTTATAGAAAGTCTGCATTGGTAGAAATACTTGGGAAGGATAAGAAAGAAACTGAAGAGCCAGATTATTCAGCTTTGGGATGCATTGGGGAAGACTGTGCTCTGGACTATGATGGTGACCATGGGGATGGACAAAAATCACGAGATTCAAGAATGATGAGGCACATAATGAGGAAGAGCTTGAGACTGCTTGATTGTGGTAGAGGAGTGATAGTAGAGACAGATTCAGGACTTGAGCCCTCAAAGATTCAGTAAGGGAAGGAGGGCAGGATCTTGGACTCTGTGGGACATACTGAGTTTGAAATTCCTGTAAAATATCCAAGTGGAGACACTGACCAGTATTTCTAAAAATGAAAATTTCAGATTTATTGACACAAAGTCAGTAATCGAAACAGTAGACATGAACTACACCATCAAATTCCATGTTCTCCAGTTTTAGTGCACTTCTTGAAGGACTTTTTCCCCCCTGAGATAGGGTGTTGCTCCAGCCCAGTCTGACCTGACATTCACTATGTAGTCTCAGGCTGACCTTGAACTCACAGTGATCCTCCTATCTCTGCCTTCCAAGTGCTGGGATTAAAGTTGTATGTCAGCATGCCTGGCAGGACTTAAATTTTTTAAATTTAATTTATTTATTTGAGAGAGAGAGAGAGAGAGAGAGAATGGGCACACCAGGGTCTTCAGCCCCTATAAACCAACTCCAGATGCATGTGCCATCTGGTGCATCTGGCTTACTTTGGTCCTGGGGAATCATACCTGGGTCCTTTGGCTTCATAGGCAAACATCTTAACTGTTAAGACATCCCTCCAGTCCAGGACTTATTTTATTTTTTTTTTAAGACCAGATTGGCAGCTAGTACTTTAAGGGAGATAGGACTATGTTTGAGTTAGTTTAATAAAGGATGTTCCTCAGGTCTCAGAAAAGATGCTGTAATGCCAAAGGAAAATCCAGTAGGTAAGTAGGATAACAGATCAACTTATTATTTCTCTCATAATTTTAATAAGCACTGGGTGGCTGAAGGAATACTAGGCATGTTTCTATAGTGACACTTATTTAAGACCATGCATATCCTACCACATTGAACCCCAATTTATTTAATTAGATTCTTGTGTACAAATTCTACAATATGAAATAGTTCTGAAACATAATTCACACTGTTCTCAAATTTTGGATTAGTTCTTTGCATAAATTCCCAAGGGTATTTCTTCAGTTACAGGGTGCACATATTCTTATGCCTCTTCGTTATAAAGGTAGCTAATTATATTAAGGGAACCGTAGGCTCCTGGGGTAAGGGATTTGGGGTTTTCCCACTGCTACCCTTAAAGGGCTGCTCACTTGAGACTCACACAACCTCTCGATGAGACACACTAAAGACTTGGGGGCAGGCTCTATTCTCTGACTCACTAATCAGTGCTCACTGAGCACTCTCAGTTGCTGCATTTTTGCTGCCTCCACAACAGAAGCATGACTCAGAACAAGCCCAGCATACTGCCCAGGGCTGGTGGCCTAATAGCTACATAGATACACAGATAATTATACTCTGTCCAAGGATGTGCTGTGCTTGATTTGAGTTCTGTGTGAAGTTGGGAGTTCAGAATAGAGCTTCAGAGCAGTTAATGTAACAAATTGAAATTTTAAAAGTGGCTAAGAGCTTTGTACCCCTCATCCCAAGGACTCTAGCCTTGCTCCACCTATGAGTAGCCAAAGGTCAGGTGTGGCCAGCATTTAAACAAATCTTTCTGGAAGTTGGGAAATCTAATCACCCAGAGCTTAAATTGTGCCATGGAAGAATCTGATCTCCTTTGTGGGAAAAAACAAAAGTACAGATCCCTGCAAGTTAGAAAGTGAGAGAAAGAAGGCTCTGGAGATGGCTCAGTGGTTAAAGGCACTTGCTCAGCAAACCTGCCAACAAAGTTCTCATTTCCAGCACCCATGTAAAGCCAGACGCTAAGCAGTACAAGTGTAACCCTAACACACCTATGACAGTGGAAGGTTGTGTCAGGAGAATCCAGCTAATGTAGCCTTTCCAGTATCAAATAAGACAGACCCTGTCTCAAACAAGGTGGATGGAAAGGACCAACACAATAAGGTGTTCCTCCAGCCACACATGCACCATGGCACACACATGCTCTCTCTCTCTCTCTCACACACACACACATCACATACATGCAAATAATAAGAGAAAAAAATGAAAGGGTTTTGGTTAGAATTTTTCATGGTTACACTTTTTGAGAAAACCTTTAATTTTTTAGCCTCTCTATGAATTTCCATTTGTGCAGAGCCACCACTTGAAGTTCCTAAAACTTTTGAATCGCAGCAGATGTGCCATTCTTTAATTCCTCAGCTCCATAGAGATTTCCTGCATGCAGAAATCAGTATTCTCTCCCCCATTTAATTAAGCCTTTAATGAATATTTTATCAAATGAACTCCATGTCTTATGTTTCATTATTAATGTTATTTGGGGTCCTTTCCTCATTATCATAATTGATAAACTAAGATTATAAAAAGAATGATGTTTTAGGAATAGTGGTTGCACACCTCTCCAAATGTGGGCAAAGACAGGCACCAAGGAAGCCATAGAAGAAAGCAGTGCTATAAAAGTATGCACTTCAGTGGGAGTGACAAGTTGGCTGTGAATTATTCTGTCTCCTTCCCCTGTTGCCCTCAAATACCTGGGCTATCTCTTTTCCCTGTAGTCCTCACACACCTGGGCTAGCTTAGACCTTCCACCTCCCTAAACCTTCTTCCCTTTAGTCCTTTGTGTTGCCTGTGCCCAGGAAACCCCAGTTAGTTGTTCCTCCTTCCTGCTCATCAGCCCCAGCTCACACTACCACCCCCTGTGTGTGACCATTCTGCCATATTGTCCTTTTCCTCTTCTGGTAATGAGTGGAGTTCCTTCCCACCTGAGTTTTCCTTCACAGAATGTCCCCTCCCCCTGGATTGCCTTTCCTTCACTTTCTCCACCAGGACTTTGGGTGTCTGATCATCCTTTGCTTTCTGGCAAACCTTCTCTAGTCTGCTGAGCACCTGGTCCCATCTTACCTCATATTTCAAGTTGTCACTTATTGTTTATGTGCTTATCTTTTCAAACCCTGGCTTAGGTTTTGTAGGGCAGACCTAATTTCAGAACTTCTGTTTCTCCATGCCCATGAAATGTCCTAGAAATTCTATTACTTTGGCATCCAAATGCCATCTCTGACTATCTCTTATAATCAGAAGCAGCGCTTTTGTCAGCATGAGTGCCCTGATTTTTAGTTTACAAAACAACTTGTCATCCTGGCTAAAATTCCTGTTGTTTGGATACATGGTATGAATTATGAGTGAAGGACAAGGGCTTTGTCTCAATTTGCTCAAGTTAAATCCTAACCTCATCCATAATAACTGAGCAATACTGGATCCAGGTACCTCTCAGAGCCCCAAAACATTAGGAGAATAGAACCTACTTCCTGGTGGTGTTGGGAGGGCCAACAGGGCTGATATGGGGTAGCGTACATGGAACTGTTGCAGGCACACCATGGGCATCTAGGAAGTGCTACTGCTGTTACTGTGGGTGGCTCTCTACCTCCTGTGGGGTATGCAGAGTACTACTGCCTTCCCCTTACTTCACCTACATGTGAACTTTCAGTAAATATATGTAGATTGAAACATACATGTTGAAGAGGCATAAAATCCCAGATCTTTGAACTCATGATTCAGAGCCCCTACCTCCTATCCAGCAGCACCTGAATTCCCACATCACTCAGAACTACCCTCTCAACATCACCGGCATCCTCTCTGCACCCCTCACACAAAGCAGGGGCAAGGCACGTGTTTTTTCTGTTTGTCAGGGTTACTCAACCCCTGTCCACACCCATCTTTAATGGCAATGTCACCAATATCCTTCAGGATCTCTTTTCTAACTCTACCATATGTGTTGTTGTGTGTGTACTCAGTATGGACCATCTAAAGCAAAAGTGACATTTTCTCTTTCCTGGAACCATATAAAATGTAGCAGGGCTCAGCATTCTCCAGGCAATCAGGAAAAGCTTGTGGCTGAAGGGGATAACCAGTTGACCTAGTTTTGGAGTCAGTTTATTAATCCTTGGATATTGGTTTCTACCCTGGATGCTTGTTAAATCTCATGTTACTTAGCATTTTCTGTCACCAACTTTTGGAAAGACTGGTTGACAGGTTCTTTGTCTCCTGTCAACCCCTCAGTACCTTTACTTTCCCTGACTTTATAAGAACATCTGATCCATTTTACACCAACAGTTATTGCTTTTGGACAAGAATTTCTACGTACCTGAGTATTGTGTGACAAGGTGCTAGTTTAAGCACCAAGGAGTAGCAGTGAACCAACCAGGCTTGGATCCTGTTTCGATGGAACTGTGTCCTGGCAGGATGAGGCAGGCTCAAAACATACATGAAGCTTAGGTTCTAGTGGTGAAGGTGACAAGGGAAGAGGGGAAGGTGACACCATCACAAGCTTGGTGCCCAGGGAAGGCTTCTTTGACAAGGAGGTACATGAACAGGGTAGGGGTGAAGTAAGGGAATATGACATGGATGTTCAGAGAAACCATCTTTGAGTTAGAAGAGACAGAAAGAGATGGGAGTATGTATTATTTTTGGAAAGTAGCATGGATGTGCATTTAATTAGAATGGAGGTGGGGCTGGGAGGATAGAAAGAGATGGTGGCAGCATGAGGAGGGTCTTGTGTGGGCCTCCATAAGGGTCTGGGTTTTGTTGTGAATTACAGTCATGTGAGGGTTTCAAGGATAAAAAAGACACGATCTAATCTATCTAACATCACCTCAGTTCACTCATGAGCTTAGAGAAATTAGTCTAGCATACTTATTTTTTTTTTTTCCGAGGTAGGGTCTCCTAATTCAAGCTGACCTGGAATTCACTATGAAGCTTCAGGGTGGTCTCAAACCCATGGCAATCCTCCTACCTCTGCCTCCCGAGTGCTGGGATTAAAGGCGTGTGCCACTACGCCCGGCTTAGCATACTCATTTGGAGAAGGAAGTTACTTCTGTTTTTAACAGAAGGGCACTTGCCTAAATATGGGTAAGGCCTATTCTGTTGAAGAACGGCTCCTGCTCACTGAGCAAATGTTTACTGAGCAGTGGTTGTGTATGGGCCCTTGATGTCTCTCTTCTAATCTGTGGCACTCAGACTCTTAGCCCTGGTTCTCTCACTTCTTTGCATTTATTCAGTTCACAAGTGGGACTAGCAATGTCAAAAGTAAGTATGGCATTTAGACAGGAATGCATGCCCTTTTGAGATCTGGGAGAGCTAAAACAGATACAAAGTAAATGAAAGAAATGAACCAGGTGGGACAAAAGTCAATCATGTGAACCAAAATTTATGGTCATTATTTTGAAAGTTATCTCTACCTTCAAATAAGGCCAGGCAGTTTAAAAAGTCTATTGCTGCCTGGCGTGGTGGTGCATGCCTTTAATCCCAGCACTCAGGAGGCAGAGATAGGATCACTGTGAGTTCAAGGCCACCCTGAGACAAGTAGTGAATTCCAGGTCAGCCTAGGCTAGAGTTAGACCCTACTTCAAAACAAACAAACAAACAAACAAACAAACAACAACAAACAAACAACAACAAAAAAGCCAAGAATCTAATTGATGTGATAAAGGAAATGATTGTGGGATAAAAAATGTGGACTTGTTTATTCTCCAGATTAAAAGTGGCATTTCTTGCTTCTGGGTGTCTGTCTTGAGGTTTTTCAGTAGGAATTGTTTGGGGCCTGAATAGTAAACACAAGGAATATATTATGAGTGGAATTAACTGTCTCCCCCAAAAGCCTCCTGTTTCTCTCTCTCACAGAAGATGTATGTAAGTGGCCAGCACTTTGAGAGCAATACCCAAGGCTAGCATGCTCACTTTGCTCCCAGAGGCACTCTAGTACTTGGTGGTGATGAGCTGGTAATTTGATTGTAGCTCTGCTCATAAGAGAATGTTCTCTTCTCTTTGGGTTTGTGAAATTATCAAGAAGGTCCCATTGTGGGGTTAGGGAGATGACTCTGTGCTTACCATGCAAGCATTAGGATCTGAGTTCAGATCCCCAGCACCCACATAAAAACTGGGTGTTGTGGTAAGCGCCTGTGATCTCAGAACTGAGGGTGGAGACAGGAGGATCTTGAGAGCTTGCTGGCTAGTTGGTCTAGCCAAATCAGTGGGCTCTAGGTTAGCAAGAGTCCCTGTCCCCAAAAATAAGGTGGAGAATGACTAAGGAAGTCACTATTTATCAGTCAACCCATGGCCTCCATGTATATGCATATACATATATACAGACAGACATTTGCACAACACAGAAGGAAGAGAGAGAGATCCTGTTGGCACTGAAGTTTGAGCAGAGAGGGGAAGGATTTAGGGTGAGAACTATTCTGTACCCCAGATGTATGAGGAGGGCTGTGCTTACTGCCTGTTGGGGTCCCCCCTAAGGCCATCCCAGGAGGGACGGCAGGGTCTCTGCCAAGTTGGGGGTGAGCAGTGCGGAATCATGACACAGACTCCGGGAGTTGGGTGGAAGCAACAGAGGGCAAGCTGCCGCAAACTCGTTTATTCGAGGAAGTGCAGGAGGTTTTAAGGGGCTTGGCTGGCCATTCATTGTATGGAGTGGTCCCCTTTTTGTGACCAATGACAGCCTGTCTCTGGACAGGTCATCTGGTAGCAGGTTTCTCATGAGCATGGGACTGTAGCTCTTGTCACGCCAGGCCTGCGCAGAACGCCATGTTCACAGAAGCCATTTCCTGGTTTATTCTGCCATGTGGTCTGGCTAGGGCCAGATCTGCATTGTGACATACATATCTTCCTTTTTGTTTTTATTATTGGCAACCCTGGGAGGCATGGTTTTTTGCCAAACCATTGTTGAACTCAGGCCCCAAGGGATCATCACATGTGACGGTGCCTGTCTTAGGTTGTCCCATCTCATGGAGTCTTACCTGTCATTGGCTATTCGCCATCCTAGTGAGAAAACCCAAGGGGTGTGGCCTGGTTTCTTTGGACATGCTGTCTGGCTAGGGCCAGAACTGCATTGTGCCAAAACCCGAAGGATGTGGCTGTCGCCTAGGAGGCATGGGAGGGCCAAGTGGTGGTGGCTCTGTGGCATGCGAACGGTCCCAGCGAGTGGTCCCAGTGAGCGAGAATTAACTATAGAACCTGAAAAAGACTGGGGTAGGACAGGTTGCTGGGTGACTGTCATGAGTTCACCCTAGCGTCATAATTAGTAGCATTGAGTGCCCTTAATGGTAGCAGATCAATGTAATCAAAGGAGTTGCAAAGGAATTTATGGCTGGTTGGAGGATAGCATTACCATAAGAGGAATTAATAAGCAAAAAGGGCAAAGGTGTGGCTAAGGAGAGGTATGTGCTTGAAGGGGGAGGAATACAGCGAAATAGAGTGGCTAAAATAAAGCCTAGGAAAAGCGTGGGAATATAGGCTCACCGCACCAAACAAGTATGGCCTAAGAAGAATTGTCCAAAATGGTTCTGGGAAGTGGTAGTAGGTAGAAAAGGAGATAAAAGGAGAAGAAAAGGGGGAATAAGTTTAAAGTCCTGTATCTGGCCTGAGGGGTTTGGCATCATCCTTCTCATCAAGGTCGATCCCCGAGTCAGTGGCTGGTCGGATGCTCCTGGCAGGGATCCAGATCAGGATCTGTGAAGTTTCTGGAAAGACACAAGCATACCCCCGGCCCTGTGTTAAAAGAGGGTGGGGCCCCTTCCAGATATTAGTAAGAGGATCCTTCCAGTGGACTAAGGATAAGGGCATTGTGGTTGGTTGGGATCTCCAATGTTTATAGGCTGGGAAGAGTCCTGCCTCGTCAAAGATGAGAAAATTGAGGGTGAAGAGAGCTTCCACCAGTGCCAAGTGAGAATCCTTGGGCGACGTAGTTGACTTTTGTTTTATAATTTGTTCCTTTAGGGTCCGGTTAGTTCTCTCCATGATGGCTTGTCCTTTTGGGTTTTAGGGGATCCCAAAGGAGTGTTTTATTCCCCAAGATTCCATGAAGGATATGAATTGGGCAGATGTGTATGCAGGGTCATTATCAATTTTAATTGACCAGGGTATGCCCATGACCAACATAGCAGTTTTTGTCACCTTAATGACATGGGACACCTCCCCTGAGAGAGCAATAGCAAAAGTAAGCTTAGAGTAAGTGTCCACAATGACGTGGACATATTTGAGGTTACCAAAGGAAGGTATGTGGGTCACATCCATCTGCCAGATAGAATTTGGGGTAAGGCCTCTAGGATTGACTCCTTGAGGCTGTAGGGGGCCCAAGGGGGGGTAGGGGGCACATGCCTTACAGGTACGGGTTAAATGTTTGCATTGGCTAAGCAAGAGTTCAGGGTATAGGGTTTTTAGATTAGTGGGGGATAGATGGAACCTTTGGTGTAAACATCTAGCTTGTTCTAAAGGTGGCAAGGAGGAGACAGCAATAAATTTGTCTACCTGCGAATTCCCATCAGCAATAAAGCCAGGCAGACCAGTGTGTTAGCGAACATACTCAATAAACCAAGGGTACGATCTGTTTTCCATCTGTAATTGTAAAGTAAAGATGGCAATGTCTATGGGATGATGAGAGGGCCTGGGATTGGCTAAGGGCAGTACCTTTGTCATTTGAACTGCATAACTGCTGTCAGAGAATATGTTGACAGGCTCTTGTTGACAGAGCTCTAAGACTCTGATGATGGCATATAATTCCCCTAGCTGGACTAAATGGGGGTTAGGGAACTTAAGGGCCTCATCCGGTTGATTGGCTCTCTTAATAATTAGTCCATAAATATGTTTATTGGCATCTGTAAAGGCCGAGGCTTCTGACCCATGGTCAGGGTTTGTATTGAGGCAGCCAGGGCCTTGAAGGGGGCAGACATGGGATTGATATCTTTGGTAGCTACAATCCATTTATGGAGATCCTCATTGCGCACAGCAGCAATAGCATTACGTGCTGCCATGGCTGCTCCCTCCCATGCCAGTTGCTTAACTAAAGCAACCTGGTGGGGCCAGGGGGAGTGCATTGGTCCATGGACTCCATCACACAATAGAGGAAATCCATGAAGCCCTCGGGTGGGCCTGGACCAGGTTATGAAAATAGGTATCTGGCTTCTGTGGGAGGCAGGCCTTAAGCCCTTGGAGGGATAAAGATTTTACTTGGTCAAGTAGGCATGTATGCCCACTGTGGCTTGTGATACAGGGTCTATATAAGGTCCTGTGCCAAGGAGCATGTCCAGGGTAATTAGAATTCCACTCCTAAGATTTTGGCGGGCCTGGGATTCAGCCAGGTCATTATAGGTGGCTTTCCATTGGAGGAATTCAGGGGGGAGAAGGACCGCCTTGAGGAGCGAGTACCAGTCATAGTAAGTCTGAAGGTGGATGGCCCATTGTAAAGGGACTTGTTCAAAGTAAGAGGAGTCAATGCCAGATTCCTGGGCTGCTTTGCAGATGAGGGCCAGATCAGAGAGGGGTGTGGGGTACCAGGGCCTGGCTGTTGCATCCGGCCCTATTTAACAGGGAAGGCTGCGAAGGGCGTGTCAGGGAATTGGCAATCCCCTGGGTATGTCCGAGACTGGGGGGGGGAGGCCCTTGCAAGGGTTAAGAGGGGGAGGGGTGGTTGTGAGTGTGGCTGTAGCAGGAGGTTGGGGCAGGCCCTTGCAAGGGTTAAGAGGGGGAGGGGTGGTTGTGAGTGTGGCTGTAGCAGGAGGTTGGGGGGGCAGGCCCTTGCAAGGGTTAAGAGGGGGAGGGGTGGTTGTGAGTGCGGCTGTAGCAGGAGGTGGTTGGGGTGGTGGTCTATTATCATTTAAAGGTTTGACTTCCTCCTTATCTGAGTTATAGTAAGAGGAGGCTGGGAGGGACAAGCTTTGAAGAGCCAGTTTAGGTTCCTCCTTATAGCATTCTTATGGGCAGAAATGACTTCCTCCACAGTGGAGCCTTTACGGCCAGCAATTATGGCAAGGAGGATAGGAAAGAATGGGGTAGGGGATGTGGGCCCTTTGTAAACCTCATGTTTCTTCGCAAGGAAGGGAACCTGGGACAAATGGAAGTGTCCCAGATGTTCTCCAGACTAATCCATGGGGCTAAAACAAGAGTTTCATCCCAAAAGCTATGGAGGTCTTTTTGTTTTACTTTTAAGCCACATTGCAGGAGGAGGACCTTAAGATCCTGCAATTGCAGAGTCCTCTGGTGGGGAGGGAGGTTGCCCATTACGGCGTGGTGGCGTTGGGGGTGGCTAGGCTGGGACACTCCTGAATCAAAGAGACTAAGAAAATAATAATCCAGATCAAAAATGATAGCCCAAAGGATGATCATGCAAACCACAAGTCCTAATGCCAGGGCCAGCTGAGACATATGGATAGAATGTTTAGGACCCACATGTCTTGTGCTTAGTGGGGGGACTTCCGTGGGTCATTACTCCATGGCTGTATGCCCACATGGTGTCTCTGGGGAGGCTCAACCAAAGGCCTCACCTTGGTTCCAAAATCAGGCTGGTCAAATCCTTATGTGATTTCGCCAAGATGAACCAAATAATGGAGGGGCCGAAATGGGCTTTGGGGCCATGTGGCAATGTGTGCCTTCCTACCGGAGGGGGTGGGAGGACGAACAAAGGAAAAAGGGGGAGGAATGGGCTGCCCGCTCACCCTCAGGCAACCGTCAGCACACAGAACAGCAAGGGGCTTTTCTCACCAACGATCAGGAAGGGGGTGTCTTGCCAATGCCGGGGGAGCTGCTCACTGATGATCAAGGATGGGGCATCTCGCCAGCGCTGATGGGGCAGAGGGTCCCTGTTTGGGTGCCAGATGTTGGGGTCCCCCTAAGGCCAACCCAGGAGGGATGGCAGGGTCTCTGCTGAGTTGGGGGTGGGCAGCACAGAATCA
This sequence comes from Orientallactaga sibirica, assembly GCA_036365145.1. NCBI lineage: Eukaryota > Metazoa > Chordata > Mammalia > Rodentia > Dipodidae > Orientallactaga > Orientallactaga sibirica. The sequence goes on from JAEOAD010001317.1 coordinate 1,657,455, forward strand.
TGACACAGACTCCGGGCGTTGGGTGGAAGCAACAGAGGGCGAGCTGCTGCAAACTCATCTATTCACGGAAGTGCAGGGGGTTTTAAGGGGCTTGGCTGGCCAATCATTGTATGGGGTGGTCCCCTTTTTGTGACCAATGTCTCTGGATAGGTCATCTCCCTAGCAGGTTTCTCGTGAGCATGGGACTGTAGCTGTTGTCACACCAGGCCTGCGCAGAACGCCATGTTCACAGAAGCCATTTTCTGGTTTCTTCTGCCATGCGGTCTGGCTAGGGACAGATCTGCATTGTGCCATACAAGTGCCCACCTAGGGAGTCTGTTCTCCTGTTCCTCCTGACCTGCCTGGTCTGGGCAGCTGGTCTTGTGTCCTGTCTTGGCGCTATGTCACTAGTAGCGATGACTACAAGCCACCAGCTCTCTTAGAGCTCCAGCAGGAGTACTGATATCAGTACACATACCTCATGGAGACACTGCCTTTCTTTGGTGTAAAAAGAGGAAGAAATAAGGTAGAATGTTAGAAGAAGGAAGAACAGAAATTAAGTTCAGTGACATCATCTACCAGGCCTGGCAAAGACTATCGATTAAGAGTACCTAAGTAGAGAGCATTGAGTGTGTATACAGCCATCCATGTCTGTAAAGGGTAAAGGAATGGGAGGCTCTCTTGAACAGAAAGACTCTTAGGCATTGTAAAGTCTGGTTCACATCAGTTACCACACTTAGCAAGTAGCTTCAGACCTGTAATTCTGTTACTTTACTTTAAAACACTTCAAGTAACCTGACTGGTCTGGTGGATGGCTGTCCCATTCCTGTCTTGGTGATAGGGTGAAGTTGTTCCAATGCTCTGAGCTTATTGGGGTTCAGGCCAACAAACGAAATTAGAGCCTAGCTTCCTTGGGCCCTAATTTTTCCATTTGTTGATATAATCACCTCACGTTGAACATGTTCTAGGTAGAGGCTTTCTCAGGTGCTGGATATACTTAATGAACAGGCTTCTGTTTTTACTGGGGGAGATCCATGTATAAGGTGCTGTATTTCTTACTTTTCCTGGGAGAAATGTAAACAAGTGTCTATTAACCTCAGATAAGGTACCAAAAACATACCAAAGAAACAATTTCACCCAAGTCTAGCTTGGTGAACCAGTGAGTTTATCAGGGTTACTTAACAGGAGCATGGGCAGCTTACTGGTGAGCTACACTATCATGAAAAGTCCCTTCCCAGCACTTTCAGTAGGGAATGATACTAGCTCTCTCTTGTGAGAGTTTTGTGGGGGTAATCACAGCTATTCTGATTTCAAGATGTCATGTCTGGAGGATAGAGTTGCACAGTATGAAGCAACAGAAGGTAACTTCAGAAAGCATAGAGCTTATGTAGGGAAATAAACCAAGTGATGACCCGATTAAGTGGTTAGGGAAGACCAAGGCTTTGAGGCAAAAAAAAAAAAAAAAAAAAAGTGTCTTGGAAATGGAGAAGGCCCATCAACAGTGCTTTTTGGATGCAGATGAGAACAGCAATTCCTCAAATCCTTGCTTCTCTTCCAACTCTGGCTTTCCACTCTTGTATCTATGTGGCAGCCACTTCATGGACACCATGAAGATCTTGTTTTTCTTCCTTTGGTCAAGATGTGAAGGTTTCTGATCTGATCATAAAGTCCCATCAGATTTAAGATTTTTTTTCTCCCCAGTAATCCAAATATGAAAATTAGGTTTTCCAGAATGCCTGTATTGATCTGGAATTATGCATAGCAAGTGCTTACTCCCTCATAGCTTAAATGTCTTGTTGTTTTCCATTGATGTCTTTACTCTGGCTTTAGTTTGTATTTTTCTGTCCACTGGTTATATCTATTTTCGTGAAGCTAATTGCTTAGCCATTAAAGTGATACATTTGTTCAACCTAGCAATTACAGACAGCTGGTTACCTTTTAGTCAGAGTCCATCCTTGAGTAAGTATTGAGTGGTAATGAGGCTTGTGACAGCTATTCAACCTGAGACTGCAGTGTTTTCTAATGCACAAGGTGTAGGTGTGGGAGGGTTTCAGGATGGATAATATTTTTGTTTGAAAGAGGTCAGATACCTGAGGTTAAACTGAGGAGTAGAGACAGAGAAGATGGTGCCTCTTTTCCATCCCACCTGTAAAATTCTCTTACCCATAGTATAGGATCACCTCTGAGGCCCAGAGCACAAGGTCACCAAGGAGCAGGAGGAACTCTCTTGTCCTCACTGTCCAGCTGCCTGTGGAGCCATTCAGCACCTGGGAATGACCCTGGACCATAGTCCTAGGTTCCTGTCTGCTTCCTCATTCACCCACTCCAGTATGACCCCAGCCTCTTGGTGATGCCTACCACACTTGACTCAATCTGCCTAAAGCACAGTTAAAGATGTAGCAAGGGAAGTGGGTGTTGGGTAAGAATTCAAGAAAAAAAAATTCATGGCTTGTTCTTTTAGGCAGTCTAGAGCTCATGAGGATATATGCTCATATAATGATGAAGGCATTTTGTGACATGTATTCAGAGGTGATTCAGACAGATGGGCTGGTCAGGAGGGGATACTAGAGTGTGAATGGTAAAATGTATAACTAAATGGGGGCATATATAGTCAGCAACCCAGGCTGATGTAAGAGTTGACCTGCTTGATCTCCTGGGGTTTCCTTTCAATTGTAGAATTGTGTCATCATTAAAGAAGCAAGGATTAGCCACTCACTGATTTAAATACCAAGAAGAGATGGAGATGAGTTCCATACCCATGGGCATCGAAAGCCTAGTGATATGTGCACTGTCAACACCATCCACTTTCAGCATAGCCAAGCCCGAAAGTGAGGCCATAACTCTGGGGAAAATGGTGTTCAGTGACTAACAATTGCTATTATTTTTCTTCAGCATGGTCTTTTTCTGACAGTTTGTTATTTACCATTTCCTGTTTGGATTGCTAAAGGGACAGTCTAAACTGTGACTCCTTCCAGCTTGGTTTTCATTAGGGGGCTTCTCAATCAGATTCTAATTTGAAAATGAAAGGTGCTTGGTTGTAAGAGTAATGGGAATGAGTTTTGGTATTAAACACTATCAAGCAATAATTAATAAATTTGCTGAAGATTTTAGAGAGGGCTTTTGGATTGAATTATCTTGTCAGGTTTGAGGAAAAAGCCTGTACTCTTGTATGTAGTTAGTGATGGCTTTTCCTATCTATTTCTACTCAGTTACTTTTACACAATGGAAAAAAAAAAAAAAAAACCCAAGAAACCACCTTGTTTCAGAATAGCTACATCACTAACCCCTGGAATGCCTAACTGAGAAAGAGACTGAATTTTATCCAATGAAGGCTGGGCCAAAGCTGGCAGACTGGGACGTGCATGGGGTAGGGAGACAGGGTCTTTGGCCAGCTCTGCAGTTGTTCATGTGATCATGGAGGCTTCCTGGGCTCTGGAAAAGCTGAGAAACTTTTTGCTATTTGACAGTTTTCTTGAGGGCACTAGCAGATCAGCCAGTTAAGGAAGTAAGTAAGTTTTAGGTGGACAGATTTTGCTGGGCGTGGTATTGCACACCTTTAATCCTAACACTTGGGAGGCAGAGGTAGGAGGATTGCCATGAGTTCAAGGCCACCCTGAGACTACATCGTGAATTCCAAGTTAGCCTGGGCTAGAGCAAGACCCTACCTCAATAAACAAAAAAAGAAAAAGAAGAAAGAAAGAAAGAAAGAAAGAAAGAAAGAAAGAAAGAAAGTTACTTAGTTAGTTTTAGGTATGTTATTGTGTGCTTTTGTTTTAGTACCACAAATGTGTTCCTGGTGAAAAAAAGATGTGCATAAATGGAATTTTAAGTAGCTTTTCAATGGATGCAATCTTTAATTTTTTTTATTGTGATGCGGGTTCTTGAGCTCAGGGTGTGGGCAAATCCTGTACCCCTAGGCATTTACTTTTTAATACATAGGTTCTCCTAGAGGGGCATTTCTTCCTGTACTTCCTTTTTATACTAGCTTAAAATAATTTAAAGTGAAATATGCTCATTTCAGAATATATAGGAAAGATTACTAGGCAATAAAACAAAATATAAATGATTTAAAAGTATAAGGTTTGGGAATGACCACGACCACACAAACCACTCTGAGGCAAAGATGGAAGCTTTTATTTGAGAAAAGCATAAGCCGTCAGGGCTGATTCACAAGAGAGGAGCACAGCCCTCCTGAGTTCCTCAGGCAGTGGGCTTTACAGGGTCAGTGGAGGAAGGTGAGGAAAGGAAGAGCTGAACAAGAAAGGTTCCTTTAGGGGAGATCTAAGACAGCCAGGGAGTGACACCAGAACAGTGACCAGGTGATTTACAAAATAAGGGGGCAGGAAACCATGACCTGGGGGCATTGCAGGCAAGGAGGGAATAATGGCTTTACAGTTTCTTAAGGAATGTGGATAATTCACTTCCTTATGTCTCTATCACCATCCTGCTGTCCTTGGTGACTCCATATTGGGACCTGTCAGACCTAACAAAAAGGAGATCGTTTCAAATGTATCCCTTTTGAATTGGACAAAATATTGTGAATGTCTTCTGTTGTACTATTGTGATCTTTTATAACTGTTTTTACTGGCTGAATAATATATTTTATGAAAAATGCATATTTCATTTAATTCATGTCTGTTAGAGATATAGGTAGTTTTCCTTTTTAAACCACTCTAAGATGCATTGCATTGGATATCTTGGGGAAACAAAGTCATCACATATATCCACAATTATTTCCTTGGAATCATTCTTGTGTGTGTATGTGATTGTATGTGTATATGTATGTGTGAGTATAGGTATGTATATGTAGAGGTTAACCTCAGGTGTCAGCTCTTACTTTCCACCTTGTTTGAGACAGCTTCTCTGGTCTCTCTTGTTTCCTGCTACATACACCAGGTGAGCTGGCCTGTGAGCTTCCAGGAATTCTCCTATCTCTGCCTCCCATCTCTCCATAAAGTTTATTAATGTCTGATTATTTTACATATATTACATTACATAAATATCTAATTATAGACATGTCCTCCTGTGTCTGGCTTACCTGGGTTCTGAGAATCTGAAGTTAGGTTCTCATGCTTGCATAGCAAACACTTCTCACTGAGCCATCTCCCCATCTGCAGAATAGCTCTTAAGTATGGAATTGCTACAACTAGCAGTATACAGAATTATACATAGTCTTTGATAGATGCTACACAGTATTAGCCTTGTTTCTTATTTTTAAAAGACATAAAAACTTACAATTTTCTTTTTTTAGAAAACGTCTGACTGTATAGAGCAAAGTGGTATAAAACACATAACAATCCTTCTACCTCAGCCTCCCAAGTGTTGGAATTATAGATATGAGCCACTATGCTCCAAAACTTAGAAAATTTGATATTAAAGTAATTAAGGAGCTGGAATATTGCTCAGTGGTTAAATGTGATTGCTTCCAAAGCTTGCCAGCCTTGGATTAATTCCCAAGCCACCCATGTAAGCTGGATGAAAAAAGTGGTGCAAGTTTCTGGTGTTTGTTTGCATGGATAACAAGCCCTGGTACACCCATACCTGCTCCACACATATAAATAAGTTTAAACAATTAATAACATAATTGAATGGTTGAATCCAGATTTGGGGTCAGATATATACCTGAGTTTAAATCCTTGCTCTGCCACAGCCATTTGTGAAACACTGACCAGTTACTCCTTATCTCCAGGCCTCAATTTCCTCATTTATAAAATGGGCATAATGTTCTCAAACTAAATTTTGAACAGCAACTGAATAACACAATCCAAGTAAACACACTAGCAAATATATGAACTCCTCACAGGGAAGAATTTGTTCCTCTGCCCACTGCTTCTCCAGCAGCCACTCTGGTCACAAGGAAATCCATTGCCACTTCAGTGTGCTGTAGTCATGCTGAGATGTCTATCCTGTTTCTGAATGCTGCCTTCAGACACTTATATGTCCAGACAAACTAATCAGGCTGAAACTTCTCATGCCTATTTGCAGCTAGCTGAACAAATCCACTCAGTTGCTTAGAATTGCCCAGGCATGAAAGAAATTGGCTTTGCTGCCCTGGGAAATTCCATAGATGCAGAAGTACAAGCAGTAAAGGCAGAACTTGGACTGAAGAGGTTGCTCAGTGGTTAAAGGCACTTGCTTGCAAAGCCTGATGGCCAGGGTTTGATTCCCAGTATTCACATAAAACCAGATGCAAAAAGCAGTGTATGCATCTGAAGTCCATTTGCAGTGGCAAGAGCCCTGGCATGTCCATTTTTTCTCTCTCTCTTCCTGTCTTTGCTTGCAAATCAATAAAAACATTTAAAAAATTAAAAAGCAAAAGCAGAACTGGGTGTGGTGGTGCACACCTTTAATCCCAGCACTCAGGAGGCAGAGGTAGGAGGATCACCATGACTTTGAGGCCATCCTGAGACTACCTAGTAAATTCCAGGTCAAAACAAAACAAAAAGCAAAAGCAGGACTAAGGGGTCCTGGGGTTGGTTTATGATTCCTGGTGCCCTTTTCTCAGCCTTTAAGAAACTCTCAACTTTTCAGAGCTTTTCTTTCTCCTTTCAGCTTCCCCTTTGGAGGGCTCAGAGTCTAGAGTCCCTCCTTGAATAAAACTTCACAATCCATGAGATAGAAACAAACAGGGAAACATTACCAAGAGTAATGTGTCCAAAGATAATAAGTGGAAGAATTGAGATGCAAGTCTGCAGAGTGTGGCTCTATCAATGTTCCTGCTAGCCACTAACACAACCATAACATTTCAATCTGTTCAAAAAATGTTTTGAGCTGGGTGTGGTGGCACATGCCTTTAATTCCAGCACTCAGGAGAGAGAGAGATAGGAGGATCGCCATGAGTTTGAGGCCAACCTGAGATTACATAGTGAAATCCAGGTCAGCCTGGGCTAGAGCGAGACCCTACCTCAAAACTGCCCCCCCCAAATGTTTTGACCTCTGTATGCCACAGGATGTGCAAATGAACTCCAAACCCATGTACCACGTTGTGCATCTGGCTTACATGAGTCCTGGGGAATTGAACCTGTATCTTTTGGCTTTGAAGGCACGTGCCTTAACTGCTAAGCCATCCCTCCAGCCCTTGTTTCTTCTTGGTACATACCATTAGCAAACATTTCATTAAATTTTCTTTCTGCCACTGGCATTAAGATTCTTAATTTTGAAATTTGAAAAATCAAATATGTTTCTTTAATATGCCTACCACTTTGAGCCCATCTATGTTTCCAAGATCTGCCTCTCTCTGGGGTACAATCCCTGGCTTAATAGCAAGAGAAATACAGAATACTGATTGAAATTAAAAAGAGAAGTCTTAAAATCCTGGAATTTTAGAAGCTGTGAGATTCTAAAATTAGTTAGAAGATTTTCAGTAGGGAAAAGCTGTCAACTTGAGTCATCTTGATAATACTGTTCAGTTACAGCTCCATCACAGACTCTCCTGACCCTATGGAGGAAACACTACAATCTGATGTTAGTGATGCTGCTGCTGGTGATGGTGGTTGTGGATGAGGACAATAGTTTTCATAGTTATTTAGTCCTTACAGTGACCCCCTGCCATGGAGGCTGAGAGAGCCAGTTAGGAAACATATGTAGTCCATAGGCTCCACAAAGCTGTGTATCCTGAGCTTCCCAGAGACCTGTGCTGCTTGCATGGAACTCATGATGTCCCTGCAGGAAGTGTCCATATATTTCCATGAAGTTGAAATCATGATCACACTTGCCCCAAAGGGCAGCAGTGCCGTGGGAGCAAGAGTATGAACCAACTGTGGAGCAGGACTTCTGCATTTAACTCCAACAGTGATGTTAACTAGATGACCTTGGGCATGTTCCTTGCTTCTCGTGCTCTGACTCCTCATCTATAAAACACAACATAATAAGAAGCCTCTCCCTGGAACTGTTATGAGGATTACATTACTTTCTGTGCTTCAGTCACCTAGCATAGTTGCTGGCAATTAATAGATAGATACAGATGGTGAGGTATTGTTATAATTGGTTCTTGCGGACATGTCCAACTTTTGGTATTACAGCAAAATGAGATTGAAATCTAAAAGAATATGTTCAAGAAACACACACACACATTGCAGAGGTTTCTCATGTGTTTTTAAGTAAATTTATGATTTTGTGTTGAGCCATATTCATAAGTATGCTCAGGCACATGCAGCCTATGGGCTGCAGGTTGGACTCACCTGAGTCAAAGGAGAATGGTTTATGAATTTTAAAATATTATTGTATGCTCTTAGTGACAAAGATTGAAGAAATGGGACATTCTGTGCAAGGTTGGTTCATAAATCAATTCATAGAGAAGCCATAAAAGTTGGCAACAGTAACAAACCCATGGGTATAACAGGGATGCCCCAGCTTAGAAGCTGTAGTAAAATTCCTAGGGAAGGGGCTGAAAGCAGGACAGGCAGATCCCTGGGGCAAGGTGGCTAGCTATACTAGCTGAATTGGTAAGCTCTGGGTTCAGTGAGAGACCCTGTCTCAATAAGGTTGAGAGTCATTGAGGAAGACACTTGATATCAATCTTCACATACATGCACACACACATGCCAGCATACTTGCACACATGTGTACCCAATATTCATGTCTAAACATGCACATATCACACACACACACTACCCAGGGCACTCCAAAATTTTTTTAATTACTATTTTTTTATTGACAACTTCTATACTTACATACAAAAAACACATGATATTTCCCTCCCCTCCCCCATTCCACTTTAGAACTCCATTCTCCATCATATCCCCTCCCTCTCTCCATTATCTCTCTTTTAATTTGATGTCATCATCTTTTTCTTCTATTTTGAGAGTCTTGCAAAGGTATTGCTAGGCACTGCAAGGTCATGCCAATTTCTGTCTGGGCAGTTGCATTGTAAGAAATCATACCCTTTCTTTGGCTCTTCCATTCTATCCACCCCCTCTTTCTCAATGGTCCCTGAGCCTTGGAGGGTGTGACAGAGGTGTTTCAGTGCTGGGCACTCCCCCATCCCTTCTTCTCAGCACTATGTTGCCTTTTGGGTCATCCCAGTGGTCATTGCCATCTGAAAAGAGAAGCTTCTCTAACCAGAAGTGAGAGTAGCATTAATATGTGAATATGAACATTAAGTGTAGTGCTTTCAGGGTAGGTTGGTGGGATTAATATATACATTTAGCCAGACAAGCACAGGCTTTATACCCCTAAGGCTCATGACCTCCCCTGCCATAGACTTTTGTTTAGGTTTCTCAGTATCAGGTATGTATTCCCTCCCGTAGAGAGGGCCTTCAGTCCAATTATGGAGCAGTTGGTTACCCCAAGAGCAGACATGCCACTATTGCACCCATTTTGTCATTGGGCCTGTATGGCCAAAGTTGAATTTTCAGTGTCCACTGTTTTCACTGCTGATGACTTTGTCTCCCAGAGGGCTGCATGCAGTGCAGCTTTTTTCCAGCTTTCAGTTGGCTGGTCTACAGGAAGAAGTTTTTCTGCTCAGCACCACCTTGCTTTCTCAGTGATCTTGCCTCTCAGGCAAGAGATGTCTTCAGCAATAGGGTCTTACTATCTATTTCTCAAGGGCAACCAAGGGCTTTGGCAATAGTCTTTAATATTTTGGAAGCTATTGGGACATCCTTGGCCAACAACTCACTGGAAGGTATCCCATCCCAGGCACTGAAAATTTTCTAGTAACAGTCTACAGCTTCTGGATGTGCCATTATTCAAAAAAGTAGGTTTACATAAGTCTTATTCACACTATCTTGAATTTTGATTGACCCTCCCCCTGCCCTTCTTTTATGCATTCTCTTCCCATGGCCTTGCTTAAGCCATTTCCCTCCCTGTAATCTGTTCTTCTACTTACATATGTGCAATACCATACACTTAATCCTTCCCTCTCCTGCCTCCCTTATACCCTTTTACCAGCTTACTGGTTTCTGGTACCTATTTTTGGTTCCAGTTCACACATAAGTCTATACATTTGGAGCTAGGATCCACATATGAGAGAGAACATGTGATGTTTTGCTTTCTGAGCCTGGGTTACCTCACTTAATATGATCCTTTCCAGATCCATCCATTTCCCTGCAAATTTCATAATTTCATTTTTCTTTACCACTGAGTAGAACTCCATTGTGTAAATGTACCACATCTTCATTATCCATTCATTTGTAGTAGGACATCTAGGCTGGTTCCATATCCTAGCTATTGTGAATAGAGCAGCAATAAACATGGTTGTGCAAGTATCTCTAAGGTAGTGAGAAGAGTCCTCTGGATATATGCCTAGGAGTGCTATAGCTGGATCATATGGTAAATCTATTTTTAGCTGTCTAAAGAACCTCCACACTGATTTCCACAATGGCTGGACCAGATTACATTCCCACCAACAGTGTAGAAGTGTTCCTTTTTTTCCCGCATCCACGCCAACACTTATTGTTATTTGTTTTCTTGGTGGTAGCCATTCTGACAGGAGTAAAATGGAATCTCAAAGTGGTTTTAATTTGCATTTCCCTATTGACTAAGGATGTGGAACACTTTTTTAGATGTTTATATGCCATCAGTATTTCGTCTTCTGAGAACTCTCTATTTAGTTCCATAGCCCATTTTTTTTAACTGGGTTGTTTGATTTCTTATTATTCTGTTTTTTGAGTTCTTTGTATATTCTGTATATTAATCCTCTGTCAGATGTATAGCTGGCAAAGATTTTCTCCCATTCTGTAGGTTGTCTTTTTGCTCTATTCACAGTGTCCTTTGTTGTACAAAAGCTTTGTAATTTCATAAGGTCCTAGTGGTTGATTAGTGCTCTTATTCCCTGAGCAATTGGAGTTATATTCAGAAAGTCCTTGCCTATGCCAATGTGTTGAAGGGTTTCCCCTACATTTTCCTCTAACAGTTTCAGAGTTTCAGGTCTGATATTAAGGTCCCTGATCCATTTGGACTTGACTCTTGTGCATGGGGAGAGGCGAGGATCTATGTTTATCCTTTTACATACAGATGTCCAGTTTTCCCAGCACCACTTGTTAAAGAGGCTATCTTTTCTCCAATGAATATTTTTGGCATTTTTGTCAAAAATCAGGTGGCTATAGCTGCCTGGATTAATATTTGGGTCTTCTATTCTGTTCCATTGATCTACCTGTCTGTCCTTGTGCCAGTACTATGCTGTTTTTGTTACTATGGCTTTGTAATATAATTTAAAATTGGGTATGGTTATACCACCAGCCTGATTTTTTTTGCGCAAAATTGTTTTGGCTATTTGAGGATTTTTGTGTTTCGAGATGAATTTTAGGATTGTTTTTTTCTATTTCTGTGAAGAATGCTATTGGGATTTTAATGGGGAACGCATTAAATGTGTAGATTGCTTTTGGTAAGACTGACATTTTCACAATATTGATTCTTCCAATCCAGGAGCATGGGATGTCTTTGCATTTCCTTGTGGCTTCTGCAATTTGTCGCTCGAGTTTTTTAAAGTTCTCATTGTAGAGATCCTTCACTTCCTTGGTTAAGGGTTTTTTTTTTTTTTTTTTTTTTTTTGAGGCAATTATGAATGGGAGAGATTCCCTGATTTCATCCTCTGCACGTTTGTTGTTAGTGTATAGAAAAGCTACTTATTTTTGTGTATTTATTTTGTATCCTGCTATATTGCTAAAAGTGTTTATCCGCTCTAACAGTTTGCTGGTAGTCTTTAGGGTCTGTTATGTATAGAATCATATCATCTGCAAATAATGATAATTTGATCTCTTCCCTTCCGTTTTGTATCTCTCTCTCTTTTTTTTTTTTTTTTTTTTTTTTTGGTTTTTCGAGGTAGGGTTTCATTCTAGTCCAGGCTGTTGTATCCCTTTTATGAGTGTCTCTTGCCTTATTGCTATGGCTAAGACTTCCAGTACTATATTAAATAGAAGTGGGGAAAGTGGACACCCTTGTCTTGTTCCTGAATTTAGAGGAAAAGCTTCAAGTTTTTCCCCATTTAGTATTATGTTGGCTGTAGGTTTGTCATAAATAGCTTTTATTATGTTGAGATATGTTCCTTCTATTCCCAGTTCCTGTAATACTTTGGCCATGAAGGGGTGTTGGATTTTGTCAAATGCCTTTTCTGCATCTATTGAGATGACCATGTGATTTTTGTCCTTTAGACCATTTATATGGTGTATTACATTTATGGATTTGCATATATTGAACCATCCCTGCATGTCTGGGATAAAGCCTACTTGGTCAGGGTGAATAATCTTTCTTATATTTTCTTGTATTCTGTTTTCCAATATTTTGTTGAGAATTGTTGCATCTATTTTCATGAGGGAGATTCATCTGTAATTTTCTTTTTTTGACCTGTCTTTGTCCGGTTTGGGTATCAGGGTGATGCTGGCTTCATAGAAGGATTTCGGTAGAATTCCTTCCTTTTCTATTTTATGGAAAAGTTTGAGAAGCATTGTTGTTAGATCTTCCAGGAATGTCTGGTAAAATGCACCAGTGAATCCATCTGGGCCTGGGCCTTTTTTAGTTGGGAGATTTTTTTATAACTGCTTTGATCTCTGTGGTTGTTATAGGTTTATTTAAATGGTTTATCTCATCTTGATTTAATTTTGCTAGGTCATGTGAATCAAGGAAATCATCCATTTCTTTCAGGTTTTCAAACTTAGAGGCAGATATATTCTTAAAGTATGTCCATATGATTTTCTGAATTTCTTTGTTATCTATTGTGATGTTGCCTTTTTCATCTCTAATTTTATTAATTTTTGTCTCTTCTCTTTCTTTTGGTCAGATTTGCTAAGGGTTTGTCAATCTTGTTTATCCTTTCAAAGAACCAACTCTTTGTTTCATTGATTTTTTTGTTTTTTTGGTTTTCATTTCGTTAATTTCTGCCCTAACCTTTATTATTTCTTCCCATCTACTGATTTTTGGTTTGCCTTGTTCTTTCTTCTCCAAGGCCTTAAGGTAAAGCATTAAATTGTTTAGTTGTGAACTCTCTAATTTCCTCATATAGGCACTTAGAGCTATAAATTTCCCTCATAGGACTGCCTTCATTGTGTCCCAAAGGTTTTGGTATGTTGTATTCTCATCATCATTTGATTCTATGAATTTCTTGATTTCCTTTTTAATTTCTTCAATGATCCATACATCGTTCAATAATGTACTGTTTATTCTCCATGAATTTCTGTATGCTCTGTAGTTTTTCTTGTTGCTGATTTGCAGTTTAATCCCATTCTGGTCAGATAGCATACAAGGGATTATTTCAGTTTTCTTATATTTGCTAAGATTTTGTTTTTGTCCTATTATATGGTCTATTTTAGAGGATATCCCATGTGCTGCTGAGACAAATGTATATTCTGCAGCACTTAGATGGAATGTTCTGTATATATCTGTTAGGTCCATTTGTTCCATGATATCATTTAATACAGATGTCTCTCTGTTTATTTTTTGTTGGGTAGACCTGTCAAGTGATGAGAGTGGGGTATTGAAGTCACCCACTACTGTTGTGTTAGGAGTTATCTCTGACCTTAAGTCTAATAGTGTTTGATGAAATTGGGAGCCCCCATGTCAGGAGCATATATGTTTAGGATTGTGATGTCCTCCTGTTGCAGTGTTCCTTTAATCAGTATAAAGTGACCTTCTTTATCTTTCCTCACTACTATTGATTTGAAGTCCATCCTGTTAGAAATTAGGATAGCAACCCCTGCTTATTTCCTAGACCCATTTGCTTGAAATGCCTTTTTCCACCCTTTCACCCTAAGAAGATTTCTATCTTTTAATGAGAGGTGAGTTTCCTGGAGGCAACAGAGGGTAGGATCCTGCTTTTTAATCCAGTCTGCAAGTCTGTGTCTTTTGGTTGGGGCATTGAGGTCATTGATATTAAGAGTTATTTTTGAAAGATATGTATTTGAGGAATTCCAAAATTTATACCTTGTGGTTCATTTTCAGACCATTTGAGATAGAATTTGTGGAGGAAAGGAAGGGAGGTAACAAGGAAATTTTTCCTAAAAAGGTTTCTAGGAACTGGGAATATGACTCAGAAGTTAAAGGTGCTTGCTTGCAAAGCCTGACAGCCAAAGCTTGATTCCCCAGTACCCACATAAATCCAGGTACACAAAGTGGCACATGTGCCTGGAGTTCATTTGCAATGGCACTAGATCCTGCGTGTCCTTTCTCATTCCCTCCCCCTCCCTCTATGTTTGTAAATAAATTTAAAAAAAAACTTTCTGGGCTGGAGAGAGGGCTCAGTGGTTAAGATGTTTGCCTGCAAAGCCCAATTACCTGGGCTTGACTCTCCAGTACTTACATAAAGGCAAATGCACAAAGTAGCATACGCACCTGGAGTTTGCAGTGGCTAGAAGCCCTGTTGCACCCATTCTTTTTCTCTATCTCTCTCTTTTGTGTTTCTCTCTGCTTGCAAATATTTTTAAAAAAAAAAACACTTTCTAACCAATATGTTGGCTCATTCCTAGAATCTCAGCAACTCTATAGGCTGAGTTAAGAAGACTGCTATGAGTTCAAGGCCATCCTAGGTTAGAGTGAGCCCTTGCCTCAAACAAAACAAAACTAAACTAAACTAAACTAAACAAAATAAAAAACAACTTTCCAGGTAATTTTGTTCTTTGGAATAGTGTTGGGAACTCTGATGACTTAACACTTAGTTTGTTATATTTAATGGAGCATGGGAGGATTTAGTAGTGGGTCTGAGAACAGATGTTACATTCAAACAAGTGTTTGGTAGATAACACAGAAGTGGATTTGTCTGAAAGAAATTCTCAAAATCCATGGACACTTGGGGATGAAAGTTTGGCTGTTTCCTATTGAGGTCACTTTTTACCAGCTGGCTGGTTCCCTTGCCTTTGAGGTACAATGGTGATTTATCTTAACAGCACTAGGAGTAAGAAGAATGCCTGTAAAGCAGGTTGGAAGTGGATAATTTTGGAATATTGGTTAGAGTATTGGATTCCAACATCTGGATGGTACAGAGGAAAATGGAAGCTCCAGTAGGAGGGAAAAATCTGAATCAGTGAGCAGGCCTCTGAATACCTGGCCAACATGTAGGCAGACAACTCAGTAGAGATACATTCTAGGGTCTCTAATTTAGGAGCATTAAATAGCCTGGTTATATGCTGAGGGAAAGAAGGGCTATTGTGCTGTTGAGGAAGAGGAAGGTTATAAATCAAGGATTTTTTTTTTTTTTTTGGAGAGAGACAAAGAGAGGGAGAGGGAGATAGAGAATGGGCGTGCCAGCAGCCTCTCAGCGGCTGTGAATGAACTCTAGATGTGTGTGCCCCCTTGTGGGCAAGTGCAGCATTGCGCCCTTGCATCACTTTGTATCTGGCTAAATGTGGGACCTGGAGATTGGAACCAGCAGGTGCCTAAACCGCTAAGCCATCTCTCCAGCCCATAAGTCAAGGACTTTTGAAGAAGCTAAAAGTCTTAAAGTTCTGGGTGATGAGATCAAGATGGATTATTGCTAGGGCTCAGACCTGCCTCTAACACTGGACTGGTTTTGCTGTCTTGATCCAAAATGGAGACAGACCTAGCTACTTTGCAGAGCTTCCATAGAGGTAGATGATTTAATGGGGCTATGAAAGTGCTTTGTTATCTATAAAATCCCATTCATACACATACAGTGGAGAAAGCATGTGACTCTGTGGCTCTACCAGGGAGGACTGCCCCAAATCGAAAGATCTAGAAACATTACTACCTTCATTCCATGTATGTAGGAGTATGGCCCTTTTCAAGCTCTTTTGTAGGACAAAGCAGTGCCCCAAAGCTGTTGCTGCATCTTTAGTAGCTTCTTGTGTTGCTTGCTGGCTATGTCCACTGTACATGTGCACAAGAGGGACATCATTAAAGAGGTCACCCTGAATCTAATTAATTAAAAAATAAAAATAAAACATCTGTGTTGCAGTCTGCTTCACATTGCTGAGACAAACATCCAGCCAGAAGCAGCTTATGGGAGGGAAGGGTTTATTTTAGGCTTACAAATTCCAGGAGAACATCATCAATGGCAAAAGAAGCTGGCTCACTTCCACAGATCATAACAGAGAGATGTCACCAAATGGCTAGCACTACAAAACCTCCAGAACTCAAAACTGCTCTCCCACACCTTAGTGCTGGACCCCCAGTGAAGCCACCTCCAGCCAGGCTGCTGGAGACCCAAGTTATAAGTTCAATTCTTAATCAAATATACCTGAATCCATGAGGCCATGCATTCAAACTACCACAACCTATAACCCCAGCACTTGGGAAGCTGAGGCAGGAGGGTTATTAGTTTGAAGCCAGCCTGGGCAATGTAGCAAGTTCTACGTCAGCCAGGGATTCATAGGAAGGGCCTGTCACAAACCACTCCTCCCTCAGTTTTTGTAAAAAAGAAATGCATTAGCCTATTCATATATTTGAAATCATACTTTTGGCATTGGCATCCACTTTGCCATATAGCTATTGCCAAGGTGAGAAAGAGCCATGATGTCAAGTGTGTCTAACCCTCAGACAGCAGCAGTTACTGTGTGCCATCAGACACCGTGGTAAGGCCTCCTTGTGTGTTGGTATTGTGTAAAGTTCTCAGGGAAACAAATGAGGTACCATTTTTCTGGCCCCTCAAAGTACTTGCATCTTTCTAAGAATGTGTGGCTGACCATGTGTCCCTATGAATGGTAGACTCAGATGGATTATATAGTCGTTAAGTGAAAGTCTGAAATTGATTGAAGTAGCATAATTGATCACACACTGACAAGAAAACTTACCAAGATCAGGTAAAAACAGAAAGAGTATGCATCTTGGACCACAGTGCAGTTTTCAGAGCTAGGTTGCACCCACCTCCCTAGAGGCAGTGGCTCTCAGGACTAAGTCATTTGGGAAGAAGGCGTTGTGTTTTCCTGAAGTACCTGCCCTCTCCCCAGAGCTGCCCCAGTCATTCTCTGAGTGCAGCTCTGGGAAAGAGGACCTTTGGGCCTGTTTTGTTTCTACTTCTGCCTGGTTTCTTAAATGGACCCAAGAGGTAAAGGCTGGGAAACACTCATAGGGCTGCGGCTGGAGTCAGAGAAAGTTGTTGCTGTACCAGCAGACAGGTCCTTTTGGACCCAGTAATAGGTGAAAAGGGCCAAAATCAGCTTTGTGGTCATATTCAATCCACTGACATGAGACTTCTCAATTGTCTCTTCCTTTTTGTCCTTTCACCATCTTAGTCATTTTTTCACTTAAAGACAAAGCAAAGAAAGAGAGATGCAGAGATCCAAATGAGGCTACTTGAACCCAAAGTGAAGAAAGCCCTGCATTGTGGCCGGCTTCCCCTGGCGGAGAGAGGCGGTGTCACTCACAATTAACATGAGTAGCCTTTCTGGATCCATAGACATGACCTCTGTATACAGCAAGTGTGACAGCATGAATTACCTTCAGTTATGGGAACAGCATTCAACTGTGTCATTGCCCACACACCTTTGTGGTAATTGGTTGCTGTGATAGCCTTGACCATGGAAGAGGATAATAGCAGGGATGACTTAGACGATAGATGCCCAGAATCTGGGACTGGGGCCAGTAGCAGGGCAGTGGTTGTGCTGCCCTGTCTCCTGTGCTGGCCACAGAGGTTATATATGGTTTGGGGGCTGATTGTCATAACACCTTGAGGAGGCTTGAACTAACTTACTTTGTTGAGGTAGAATTTACTTACATGCAATATATACTTTTAAGGGCATAGGCTGATGAGTTTTGACACATGTACTCACCCCTAAACACCACCCCAATTAAGATGAATAACATTTTCATCACTTAAGGTTCCTTTATACCTTCTAGTTAGTCCCTAGCCCAAAGTAAACATTGTACAAAGCAAACACTGATGTGCTTTTTCCTGTTGTAGATTAGATTTGTCCTTCCCAGAATTTCATATAAATGAAATAATACAGAAAGTACTTTGTGTCTATATTAGAAGTTTGTTCTTATTTTTGCTGGGTATTCCATTACATGGATATATGATTTTTATCTTCTTTGCTACTGTTGTACCTTTGAAACATTATTCTGGTCATGAAAAAATAAATAGTTGGGCTTTGGCTATTACAAATTAAATTGCTATGAACATTTTAGAAGTATTTGTGTGGACATATTTGAATTTTTCTTGGGAAAAATAGAAAGGATTGTAATTACTACACCACATGGTATAGAAGGTGCCCCCTTCAGTGTCACACCTCTGAGTGGATTCTGTTGCAAGGCCATGGGACTGTGCCATTGGCATTTTACCTACTAAATAATTGACTAACATAGGAAGATTATTTTAGGGTAAGTGGATGGGTTCAGGGTGATCACAGGGATCCTTAAAATCAGAAAAGGAGGGCACAAGAATCAATCAGAGATTCAAAGAATGAGAAAGACCAGACCTAGCATTGCTGGCTTTGTGGACAGAGAATGGAAGTGCTGGTACAAGCAATATGACAGCTTCTCCAACATGAGAATGACCTCAGCTGACAGCTGGCAGGGAGGGCGACCTCGTTCTTACCATTGCATGTAGTTGAGTTCTGCCAGCAACCTGGATGAACCTGCAGAGAGATTCTGGGTGTGTAAAGCTTATAGTGTTAGCTTCTACATTTGACCCATTTTGAGGCAATTTTAAATCTAACTATCCATTTCTGACACCATTTGTTGAAAAATAAACTATTCTTTACCTCCTCTGTTAGTTAAATTATATATAATGTTTATTACACACACACACACATATACTGTGGTACTTTGAATATATGTCCCCCAATATATTCAGTATTTTATTAGTTATAGTTTGCATCTGCAATCATCTTACTAGAGGCAATGTCACTGGGGGCCGGTCTTAAGGTATGGTAATGGGTTTGAGATTCCATTGTAAAGATATGCAAAGTGTGCCTAATAGGAGTTCCTGAAGTGTGCTGTGGCTTGGCTGTAGTTTTGCTCAGTGTGCTGTGTAGCTGGTGGCTTGGTTTTTCTCTCTTGCCTGGTCCTGTGAGAGCAGGCTGCTTCTCCTGCCATTATGGAACTTCCCCTGGATCTGTAAGCTTCAATAAATAATATCCCTTCCTCCATAACTGTGCCTGGTCTGGAAGTTCATCTCGATGAACCTGAAGCTGTCTGCTACAGTAAAGTGGTACCAAGGAGTGTGGGGTGAGATGAACCAGACCTTGTGGATGTTCATCTTTTGCAACCTTTGTTTTGGAGGAACAGGCATGGACTTGATGCTTGCAACTGTAGATGCCTTCTGGAGTGGTAAGCCAAGTATTATGGACTATTCTGATGAGAGTTTGAGAATGCTAAGTGCAGACAGTATTGAACTTCGAGGCTTGGCTTATGAGCTTCCTAAGGGGAAGGAAAGACGACAGAGGACTTTGTTGGAACTGGCTTACTGGCATAAAGGATGGCTACGTTCCGCTGTCCAGGCCCAGAAAGTTTGATCAAGGTTAAATTTGTAATGGACTGATGTGCTTGGCTAAAGATAATGGACTGAGATTTTAAGTTGGAAAACCTCAAGCAAGTTAAAATTATAGAGACACTGAGACTGGTTTTAGGTTACTAGGGCTGCTATTGTCAAACACACTAGCAATCTTAAGGAAGGTGGAAGGAAGGTGGCCTGACTGCTTTACATTAAAAAAATGGAGAGGATGCCTGAGGAAAGACTGTTAAAAATGCAAATTCTTGGAAAGAGCTGACTGGAGAAGGAACCTGCTTTTCAAGGCTATGATTTATTTTGTCCCTGGATTAAGAATATGGCTATGTCCTGCACACCTGGTATTAGTTTTGGAAATATGAAAAATGCATGGAGTGGTCATGAATTGCACATGGTTCCAGGAGCCGCTGCTGAGATGTGGCATGAGGCAGGGCAGGAAAACCCTCAGGAATAGGCTGGAAGAGCCTCTGGAAGATGGCCCATGGTTTGCATGGAGACCTGAAGATGTTTTGGATATACCAGGACTATGCACGGACTCCCATGTAGTGCAGTGTTGGCCTGGGATCAAAGTTTTCCCTGGCAACTCTGCCCAGCTGGAGGGGCAGAATTGGAAAACCTGGAGACTGTTAGTTTCTGGTTATATTGAACTTGAACCGCAGAAGTTTGATGACAGCTGATGGTGGTTGAGTTTGCATTGTTCTAGTCTCTCCTTGCTATGCCTTATATCAGTTAAATATGTTTACTCTGTGCCTTTACATGTTGAAAATATTTAACTTGTTTGATTTTACAGGACTCACTATCTTAAGTTGGTCAAGACTGTGAGAACCTTTGAAATTGGACTGAGTACTGTGATAGTTATAAATCTGTTGGGGGCCAGGAGCTAAATCTATTGGGGGACAGGGGCGGATTGTGGTAGTTTGAATATATGTCCCCCAATATATTCAGTATTTTATTAGTTATAGTTTGCATCTGCAATCATCTTGCTAGAGGCAATGTCACTGGGGGCCGGTCTTAAGGTGTGGTAATGGGTTTGAGATTCCATTGTAAAGATATGCAAAGTATGCTTAATAGGAGTTCCTGAAGTGTGCTGTGGCTTGGCTGTAGTTTTCCTCAGTGTGCTGTGTAGCTGGCGGCTTGGTTTTTCTCTCTCTTGCCTGGTCCTGTGAGAGCAGGCTGCTTCTCCTGCCATTATGGAACTTCCCCTGGATCTGTAAGCTTCAATAAATAATATCCCTTCCTCCATAACTGTGCCTGGTCTGGAAGTTCATCTCGATGAACCTGAAGCTGTCTGCTGCACACACACACACACACACACACACACACACACACACACACACACACATATATATATATGGGCTTATTTCTACTATCCATTGACCCATATATCTGTCCTTGGGCCAGTACCCACTTTGTCTTGATTACTATAGCTTTGTAGAGCTTCTAGAAACTAGGCTTAATATACATTCTCAAGCTCTGTAAGTTAAAGAATCACTTTGAATGTTTTCTGTTTTGTTTCCCTCTTTTTTTTAAAACTCAGGTTAGGCTCATGTTTGTGATACTCCTGTCTCTACTCCCCAGTGCTGTGATTATAGTCATGTGCCACTGGGCCCTATTAAGCTTTCTAGTCTACAAAACATGAAACAACCCCCCCCCAAAAAAAAACTCTGTTAGGGATTTCATGGAAATTGCATTAAATATATATATCAATACAGAGAAAATTGACATTTTAATATTGAATCTTCAAATCTACAAACATACATTCTCATTATTTATTTAGATATGACTTATAATAAGTTTCATAGGTTTCAGTTTTTGGTCTACTATATATTTTGCTAAATGCATCCCTATTTATGAGGTTTTATTTTGGCTATAAATGATATTTTATCTTCATTATAAAGAAATAATATAAGGGCTAGAGATATGACTCAGCAATTAAGGTGCTTGCCTGCAAAGCCTAATGACCTGGGTTCAGTTCCTCAGTACACATGTAATGTCAGATGGACAAAGTGGAGCATTCATCTGGAATTCAATTGCATTGGCTGGTGGCCCTGGTGTACCTATTCTCCTCTTTCCCCTCCTTGCAAATAAATATATAAAAATATATATTTTTATTTTTTTAAATTGTTTATTTTTACTTATTTATTAGTAACAGACAGAGAGAGAAAGAGGCAGAGAGAGAGAATGGGCACACCAGGGCCTCCAGCCACTGCAAACGAACTCTAGATGCATGCACCACCTTGTGTAGCTGACTTACGTGGGTATTGGGGAATCAAGCCTTGAACCGGGGCCCTTAGGCTTCATAGGCAAGCGCTTAACAACTAAGCCATCTCTCCAGTCCCCTTTTTAAAATTTTTTTATTAATGACTTCTATACTTACATACAAAAAAAGCATGATATTTCCCTCCCCTCCCCCCATTCCCCTTTGGAACTCCAATCTCCATCATATCCCCTCCCTCTCTCCATTAGTCTCTCTTTTAATTTGATGTCATCATCTTTTTCTTCTATTATGAGGATCTTGCGAAGGTATTGCTAGGCACTGCAAGATCATGGATATCGAGGCCAATTTCTGTCTGGGCAGTTGCATTGTAAGAGGTCATACCCTTCCTTTGGCTCTTCCATTCTATCCGCCCCCTCTTCCACAATGGGCCCTGAGCCTTGGAGGGTGTGACAGAGGTGTTTCAGTGCTGGGCACTCCTCCATCCCTTCTTCTCAGCACTATGTTGCCTTTGGGTCATCCCAGTGGTCATTGCCACCTGAAAAGAGAAGCTTTTCTAACCAGAAGTGAGAGTAGCATTAATACTAGTGCTTTCAGGGCCACTTGGTGGGAATAATATATACATTTAGCCAAACAAGAGAAAAACATTTTTAAAAAGAAAGATTAGTTTGTATATATTGTCTACATATTCTGTGACCTTACAACTCATCTGTTTATCTAATACTTGGGTATATTCTTTAGGAATTTGGACATACACAACCTGTCATCTGTAAATAAAGATAGCTTCATGTCTTCCTTTACCATCCAGGCAGATTTTAATTTTTTTCTTTCCCTATTGCATTTCTTAGTTGTGATGGTGAAATCTTGTCTTATTTGTGACTTTAGGGAACTATTTATTGAGAGCAGTTTGTTATAGAAGTTGATCAGGTTGAGGAATTTTTCTGTTTCTGTTAAGAGGTTTTTGTTGTTGTTTTGTTTTGTTTTTTTTTGAGGCAGGGTCTCGCTCTAGCCTAGGCTGACCTGGAATTTACAATGTAGTCTCAGGTTGGCCTCGAACTCATGGCCATCCTCCTACCTCTGCCTCCCCAGTATTAAAGGCATGTGCAGCCACACCTGGCCTGTTAAGAGTTTTTGTTATGAGTTTGTATTGACTTTTTCTTTAAACCTTCTTCAAACCTTTTCGTTTGTGTTTACTTGAATGTGTGTGTGCATGTGCATGCATGGTTTGGAGGTTAGAGAACAACCTCCAGGTGTTTGTGCTCTTTTTCCACCTTTGAAATAGAGTCTTTTGCTGCTGTAAAGAAAGGCCAATATAGCTGGCCTGTGAGCTTCAGATTCTCCTGGCTCCACTTCCCATTGCTGTAGACACATTGGGTTGTAAATGCACATACCACTTCACATCCAGATTTACATGGGTCCTGGGGAATCAAACTTAGGTAAGCAGGCCTTGCAAGCAAATGCTTTTGGCTGCTGAACCATTTCCCCAGCTCCTGAATCAACTTTTTTAGTTGGCATACAAGATAATGCATTTCATCATGACTATTCATACAAGTATCCATTGTTACACTTTGTTCATATTCACTCCCCACTATGCTTTTCCCTTTTACCCCTTCCGCTGGCTCCCTTTCTCTCCCTAAATACCCAAATAGTCTGCTTTGTAGTTCTTACTCCTGCTCTCTCTTATTGTTCTCTTCTCCCTTTAGACCCCTCACCCCACACAGTAAGCACTGGGTTTTGTTAGTTTTCACTACCTGCTTTTATTGGAATGACCACATACTTTTCAGTCCACAAATGTTAAAACAATATTGTCTTCCTGGAATACATCTCAGTTAATTGTAGTAGCTTACCCTTGTAATTATATATTGTTGAATGTAATCTTCTATTATTTTGTGCATGCGTGTGTGTGTGTGTGTCTGTGTGTGTGTGTGTCTGTGTGTGTGTGTGTGGAGTATGCATGTATGTCTGAGCGTTTGTATGTGTAATGGGCACATGGGAGAGTGTGGGAATTACAGGTCAGTGTCAGGTATCTTTCTCAAATCATTCTCTACCTCATTTTTTGAGACAGGAGCTCTCTCTCTCTCTCTCTCTCTCTTTTGTTGAGAGAGACAGAGAATGGGCGCACCAGCAGCCTCTCAGCCACTGCGAATGAACTCCAGATGCGTGCACCCCCTTGTGGGCAAATGCGGCATTTCGTCCTTGCCTCACTGCGTCTGGCTAAATGTGGGACCTGGAGAATATAACTAGTGTTCCTAGGCTTAGCAGGCAGGTGCCTTAACTGCTAAGCCATCTCTCAAGCCCGAGACAGGATCTTTTGCTGAACCTCAAACTCAAAGATTTGGCTAGGCTAGCTAGCCAGCAAGACCCATGGATTTTCCTGTCTCTGCCTGTTCTGTTGGGATGCCAACTGTGCACCATCACACCCGGCCTTTATGGAGAAGCTGGGGATCTGAACTCAGGTCTTCACCTTTCCCACTGAACCACTGAGCCGTCTCCTCAGCCTAAGTTGCTAATACTACTTTGTTAAGTTTCTATAAAAACAAACAAGACTTTATTTATTTATTTTGAGAAAGAGGCAGACAGAATGGGAGAGAGACATAGAAGGAGAGGGAGAAGAGGAGAGAGTATGGGCACACCAGGGCTTCCTACTACTGGAAACTCCAGATGCATGCACCACTTTGTGCATGTGGTTTTACATGGGAAATGGGAAATTGAACCCAGGCTGTCAGGCTTTGCAGGCAAGCGCCTTAATCTCTGAGCCATCTCTCCAGCCGCAGTTTTTGTTTTTTGTTTGTTTGTTTTTTTTAATTTGATGTCTGTGAATTATGGCATGCTTGTTTGTAGTCTTTTTTTCTTTTCTTTTCTTTAAATGACTTTGGTTTTCTGACTTCATTAAATGAGTTGGAAAGTCTGCCTTCTTCCTTTAGCTCCTGGAAGAGTTTGTTTAGGACCAGTGTTATTGCTTCTTGAAATGTTTGACTGAATTCACTGGTCAATCTGAATCTGGAATTTCTTTGTGGAAAGTTTTTCATTTATTCAATTTGTGGAGCTGAGAGATGGCTCAGTGTATAAAGTGCTTGCTTCACAAGCATGAGGACTGGAGTTCCAATTCCCACTCACATAAATGCTGGGTAAATACCTGTAACCTTAGCATTCATGAGATGGAGACAGGGTTTAGCTGACTAGCAAGACTGGCTGAATTAGTGAGTTCCCAGTTTGGTAAGAGACTGTCTCAAAAGAAAAAAAAAATCAGTTTGTTAAATAGACTAACTAAGTTTTCTACTTCTTCCCAGCTAAGCATTGGTAACTTGCATCATTGAAGGAATTTTTTTTCCCCTTTTTATCTAAGTTGACAAACATGTTGGTGTAAAACTACTCATAATATTTCCTAACCATCTGCCATGTATTGTCACCTTCATTCCGGATAGTGATCCTTTCTCTTTATCTGCTGATCAGTCTGGCCACATATGAAAGCTTTCTTGGTAGATTTAAAAAAAAACAAAACAAAACAAAAAAACATTTGACATTTTAGTTTCTTTTTTTTTTTTTTTTTTTTTTTTTGCTTTTGTTTTTCAAGGTAGGGTCTCACTCTGGTCCAGGCTGACCTGGAATTCACTCTGTAGTCTCAGGGTGGCCTTGAACTCATGGCGATCCTCCTACCTCTGCCTCCCGAGTGCTGGGATTAAAGGCGTGTGCCACCACGCCCGGCTAGTTTCTTGATTCTTCTCTAATTCTGCGTTTTTATTTTTGATCTTGTCCTTATTTTCTTCTATTCGTTTTGAGTTTAATGGGTATACCAAGGCCTCTAGCCACTGCAAATGTACTCCAGATGC
The DNA here is from genome assembly GCA_036365145.1 of Orientallactaga sibirica. NCBI lineage: Eukaryota > Metazoa > Chordata > Mammalia > Rodentia > Dipodidae > Orientallactaga > Orientallactaga sibirica. Next base: position 1,682,812 of record JAEOAD010001317.1, read on the forward strand.
ATGTGCTACGTTGTACATCTGGCTTACATGGGTACTGGAGAATTTAACTGGGATCCTTTGGCTTTGCAGGCAAATGCTTTAACTGCTAAGCCATCTCTCCAGGCCCTAAAAATATGTATTTTTAAAATTTGTTACATACCAGGCTGGAGAAATTGCTTAGTAGTTAAGGTGCTTGCCTGCAAAGCCTAAGGACCCAGGTTTGACCCAGTACCCACGCACATGGTGGCACATGCATCTGGAGTTTGTTTGCAGTGGCTAGAGGCCCTAGCATTCCCATTTTTTCCCTCTCTCTCATAAATAAAAATAAAATGAAATATAAAAAAAAAATTGTTACAAGGCTGGAGAGATGGCTTAGCATTCAAGGTGCATGCCTGCCAAGCCTAGAACGCCTGTTCAATCTCCAGGTCCCACATTTAGCCAGACGCATAAAGTGATGTAAGGGCGCAATGCCACGCTTGCCTACAAGGGGCACATGTGTCTGGAGTTTGTTCACCGAAGCTGAGAGGCTGCTGGTGCACCCATTCTCTCTCTCTCTGCCTCTTCCTCTCTTTCTCTGTCTCTCTCAAATAAAAAAATTTGTTACATATCATTTTTATTCAGTTTAAAATATTTCTTCTTTCTCTTTATTGACTTTTGAGCTTTTAAATTTCTGACTATTTAAGGTTTTCCAGGTATGTGTTCTATTGTTGATTTTTAAGATCTAATTCTTATTATCAGAGTGTTCTTTTCATTCTTTCAAACAATTTTAATTATTGATATTTGTTTTGAGGTCCAGTATTTAATGCATCTTGGCAAATACTCCATCTTAACTTGAAAATAATATTTATTGGATTTGGTTGATAGTTCTTATTTTCTTATATGTACAGATTTGTTTTTTAAAAAGTTTATGTGTGTGCATGCATGCATGTATGCATGTGTGTGGTTTTCTCACTGCCACAAAGGAATGCCAGATACATGCACCACTTCACATTCAGCTTTATTTGGGTGCTGGGAAATTGAACCTAGGCCAGTATGCTTTGCAAGCAAGTGATTTTAGCCAATGAGCCATGTGTCCTCAGCCCCTTACTGATTTCTTGTAGTTAATCAGTCACTGAGATCGTAATGCTGGAGTTTGCAACTGTGGCTGTGGATTTATAATCTCAGTTTTCAGTTTCGCCCCACGTATGTCAATGCTTTGCTAATGTATGAGTACAAATTTAGAGAATTTAGAGTTATGTATTGGTCTGTTTTCTGCTACTTTAATGAAATACCCAAGACTGGGTAATTTACAAGAAGAGATTTATTTAAACTCAGTTTTGTAGAATGCAAGTCCAAGAACATGGTGCTGGCTTTGGTAAGGGTGTCACAGCAGGTGGCAAGCATCACATGACAAGACAGAAAGCCAGAAGGTGGCTGAGGTTCCCCCCTAAAAGCACACCAAGGAAGCAAGGACACCCTGTAGGCTCTGGTTCTTACAGCTCTCACCACTTCTGAACAGCAGGGACCCTAGGGACCAAGATTCCAACACAGAAACCTTGGGGCACACACTCAAGTCATAGATGTTTGTTGTGTCTTCTTAACAAATTGATTTTGTCCATGGAGAATATTCACAAAAATGAGTATGCCTATAAAATCTTTAATTATAACAGCTGATTTTCGGTCTTTGCTTATCCCATCATTAATGGATCTTTTCCTGTTTACTGATTCTTAAAAAAAAAAAAAAAAACTGATGGCTTCTACTTCACTTTTTCATGGTAATTCTAGTAATTTTTACATGCATGCTGGACATTGTAACTATCATGGTTGTAGGTCCGAATCTGCTTCCTGGAAAGAGCGTGGGTGCTGCTGCTGTTGCTAGTGAAGGTATTTGACATTCATAGTGATTCTTTCCCAGATGGTTTTCAGGCTCTGTTGGGTGGATCTAGAACAGTTTGGGGAGCTTTATCGAAACCCTCTCTTGCCTCAGGTTGATGGGACATGGAAAAATGCTCACCATCTGGAAACCTGAGAGGTTGCTTTCTTGCTCAGCCTCACAGCTATGACTCACTCAATAGTCAGCAAAGGCAAAGGGAAACCTGGGTTTTTTGTCATGCAATGTCTAGCACCTTAGATTCCCTGCATTTTAATCTGCTTCCTCAGTCAGTGAGATCTTTGTGTTCTGCTGGAACCTTCCCTTCCTGCTCCATCTTCCAGCATGAACCTCCAGACAGAAAGCCAGGGCAGTCATGGGCTTCCTTGGTTATGAGAAGATTTCCTTCTCTCGGGGATGAATCTTCACTGTAGCTGAGTATTTGAAAACATTCTTCTTCCTTCATGTTAGTTATAGGAGGGAAATTTGGTCTTTTTTTTTTTTTTCCCCCAAGGTAGGGTCTCATTCTGGCCCAGGCTGACCTGGAATTCACTATGTAGTTTCAGGGTGGCCTCGAAGTCATGGTGATCCTCCTACCTCTGCCTCCCGAGTGCTGGGATTAAAGGCGTGCACCACCACGCCCGGCTCAAAATTTGTTCTTTTTATTTCATCATGTCAGAAGTAGAAATTGGACACCACCTTTTCTGGCAGTACTCCAGCAGGCTGAGAAATATAATTGTGTAGGGTCAGAAGAAAAATTTCAAGTTTGACTTTTGTAAAGCCAACAGTTAACAGGTTCTAGAGCTAAGAAGACACCATGCTTCCATACACGATTACTTCTGCATAAAGAATGCTGCTGAAGGCTGAAGAGATGGCTTAGTGGTTAAGGCACTTGCCTACAAAGCCTAAGGACACAGTTTCAATTCTCCAGGTCCCACATAAGCCAGATGCACATGGTGGCACATGTGTCTAGAGTTTGTTTGCAGTGGCGAGAGGCCCTGGTGCGCCCATTCTCTCTGTCTCTAATAAATAAATAAAAATGAAAAGACATTTAAGAAAAAGAATGTTGCTGAATTGCTTTGATGTATCTAATCCTAAATGAGTGAATTTAAGCTTATATATTAAATTACAACATGAAGCACCTATTGGTTACAGGACAGTGCTCTTATAGTTCTTCTGTGCTTTCCATCAAGTTCTGACATTCAATTTTTATTTCCCCATGGACCTCAAAGAAAGTTGCACTGTTAAGACTTGCCTAATTTTATTACCTGTCTTCTTCCTCCTCTTCCTTCACTTCCTCCTTCTCAACAGTGAATGTGGAAAGAGCCTAGAACCTGAGTAAGAACCAGAGAGTTTAATTCTGGAGCCACATCTGATTCTGTGACTTAGAACATATTTACCTCAGCATCTACTGCATGTTCCTGACTGATATATTTAGTATAATTGTCATGGGTGTGGATTCAAGTAAAGCAATATGTAAGAGCTCTTGAGAAACTAACACATATGGATATGACAATTTGGGGTGTCTTTGAGAGTGATAGAGCTTTTCTTGCCTCTTGGGTGGGCAGTGACTCAGGAGCTAATAGCTGAAGGTCATGGTCACACAGAGCTTCCACTGAGCCAGTGACCTTCTGGGTTATTGTTTTATGAATTTCAATGAATGAAAACCACATACCAAGGATAAAGTTTAGAAAGATTTTCTTATAGAGGTTAGAGTTTATAGAAATTGATCTTTATAGAGCTTAAAGGAAGGAAAGAATACAGAACTCCTATACAGTAGGAGGTTGTTTCTGGAAATGGAAAAGCCCACCTGGAGACCCAGACTTTTTAAGGTAGTTTTCTGGATGGGGCTGAACTGGTCCATTTAGTCCCAATACCAAGTGTCTGGGTGCTGCCATGTTCTCATGAAGGGAGTAACCCCTTTACAGGGACACTGTGCTATTCACATCCTCTGGTGAGGTTTTAGAGGGAAAGAGAGGAAAAAACAGATTCTCCCTTAAATGCTCAATGAAAACCCTCACTTTTTACTTTTGGGGCCCTTACACCCCTAAACTCATAGACTGCCTCAATGCTGTGAGTGTAAAGGTGATTTCGAGGTCACTGTGAATTCCCTTTTGGAGCTGCAAGACAACAGTCAAAGTGTCTGACCAAAAACTCTTGCAAAGCCCAGCATTTGTGTGGGCTAAGAATGGTCACTTTTTAAAACAAATTTATTTATTTATCTGAGAGAGAGAGAGAGGCTGATATATAGAGAGAACTGGCATACCAGGGCCTTTAGCTGCTGCAAATGATGCATGTGCCACCTTGTGCATCTGGCTTGCGTGGGTCCTGGGGAATCGAACCTAGATCCTTTGGCTTTGCAGGCAAGCCACTAAGCCATCTCTTCGGCCCTTTTTCAGGGCCGAATAAAAAATTATTTATTTTATTGAGAATGGCCACTTTTTGACAGTTTTCCTGATATTATAGTGTTAGAAGATTTCTTGCCTCTTCTACTTTTTGCTAGAATTAGGCTACTGAAACCCAACCTTGGGCACTGTTATCAGTTTCCTTGTTTCTGCTGGGACAAATAACCTGACAAAAATCAGTGTAAAGGAGGAAGGGTTTTTCACTTTACCAATTCCAGATTATGGTCCATCATGGTGGAGGCATGGTGGCAGGAGCTTGAAACAGAACTGGTCACATTCATCCCACAATGAGGAAGCCGTGAGCAATGAATGCTAGTGCTCCACTAGCTTTCTCCTTTTTATATAGGCTAGGACCCCAGCCCACGGAACAGTGCTGCCCATGTTAACCTAATCAAGATAATCCCTCATAGGCATGCGGATTCAGTTCCTGTCTTGTTGCTAGGACAAACACCCGACCAAAAGCAGCTGATGGGAGGATAGGGAGGTCCATGCTTACAGATTCCAGGGGAAGCTTCATCATGGCAGAAGAAACTGGCTCACTTTATCATACATCTACAGTAGAGTGAAAAAATAGCCAGAGTTCAAGTTAGCTCTGAACACTCAATAGGGAAGATTCAAGATCTGCCCCCAGTCATACACTTCCTCCAGCAGGGCTCTACTTGCTAGAGAGTAAGGTGGATGCTTAATCAAAAACACCTGAGAGGGAAGGAGGGAGACACCTGAGAGAGTGTGGTGGCGCACACCTTTAATCCTAGCACTTAGGAGACTGAGGTCAGGTCATCCTGGGCTAGAGTTAGATCCTACCTTAAAAAACAAACAGACAGCCTGGCAGGGTGGTGCACGCCTTTAGTCCCAGCACTCGGGAGGCAGAGGTAGGAGGATCACCGAGAGTTCAAGGCCACCCTGAGACTACATAGTTAATTCCAGGTCAGCCTGGGCCAGAGTGAGACCCTACCTCGAAAAACAAACAAGCAAAAAAAACCAGACAAAGAAACAAAAATACTTGAGGCTATGGGGCAATTTACATTCAAACCACCACACATGCTCAGAGGTTGACCTACTTCTAGACAGTCCCTTCCAGGTCCTGTCAAGCTGACAGTCAGTATAAGCCATCATACTCACATAATAACTTACTTGAACAGCCAAAATTTAACATAAGTAATATTAGCCACAAGGTTAGCATAATGAAGGATTAGCCAGTAAAGAGTAGAGAGAACTTCAGGGAAGACAGGACGAGCAGGGGTAAGGGACAAACATGACCCTGAGGGCAGTGCTGGAATGCTCTAGAACACCCCTTTTCAGGCTGAGAGCCAGAGCCTGCTGCAGAGGTCCTGGCCGTGGTCCAGTGGATGGCAGAGAACCAGTTGTGCTATCATGCAGATGGTAAGAAATCACTTTGGTCCTGTGCTATCAGAACTTGCCAGAAACCTCCCCTTTAGACTTTGCCATGAATACAGCCTGTAGAGCACCAAGGCAGTCTATTTTGAAACAGCTGGTTTAGAAGGGAGGGCAGGCTGCTGGGGAGAGCGTGGGTGCTGCTCCCCTGCCTACCAGATGCTGCCTGGCCACGTGCTGGACAAGCTGTGGGTACTGTAGCAGCTTGCTGAGTGAGCAGGCCGAGCAGGCCAGAGCCAAACAAAACCCTTCCTTCTTGTGATTTCTCTCCAGCATCCTCTGTTGGTAAAGCTTTATCATTGTGCTAGTTGGCAAGGAAGACTTTAAAAGGCTGAGAACTGTCTTCATAGAACAAGCAAGAGGGGTGCATGTGGAACTAAGAGGCAGTGATTGATGGCTGGCACTGTTCATTCTTTTGGCTACTCAGCTTCCATCTGCACCCTTCTCACACGAGAACTTTTATACAACAGTGTAACACTCTTACCCACTAAAGCCGAGCTGACTTGGTGCCAAGGGAAGAAGTTCTCACCTTCCCCCAAATGAGAAGATACTTAGTTCCAGGAGGTTTTATGTTCCTCTCTGGCTAAATTAATTATTCTTCAAGTTCCGATACAGTCCTATTAGATATTGTTACCCAAACATGGAATTCTATGTCAGCAAGTTAATTTCCAGCAACTTTCATGGAAGATCAAAATGGGAGAGAAGAAAATGGTTAACATATAGATACAAAGTGCATAGATAAAACTAAGAGTAAAGATACAAATTTCTATAATTCTCATATAATTAGTTATGGTACCATAATTGACATCTAGGGTTTCTTTATTCTATTACTTATTTAATATTTTCCTTGGTCGTGGCTATATCATCAACTGGTTGGGATTCCTTACCTGGTACAGTGAAGCAAACCTTTTTTCCTAAAGGGTTCCAGACTTCAGTTTGTCTGCCTGTGTCTTCCTTTCCCTCTCTCCCTCCTCTCCTTTCTCTCCAGGGTCTGGGTAAGTTTGTTGGATTCACTACCAGGTTATACTAGTCCCCAGCTGCTGGGCCTAAGCAATTCTCTCCCCTCTAACTTTTGAATATCTGGGAGTGTGGGATGTGCCACAGCTATCTAACTGGTTTTGGCTGCTGTGGTGTGATATTAACTTCTGTGGCAAGACATGGAAATAATAAGAGATGCCCTAGAGACTCATCCTGGTTTTGGACAATGCCTTCTTGCTTCCATTATGTAGAAGCAACCATTTTTCCTTTACTAATCAGAATTAGTCACTACCACCAGTAGACTACCCTTTCCCTGGCTGTTGTATTTTTCAGTGTCATGAAAGGACTGAAATGTCTGAGTGGTAAGTTCATGTTCAAATTGCATGTACCACTATCATGAAACCTGGTGGAATCCTCTCCTTGCTCCTTGAGAGTAACATCTCCAAACTAACAGGCTCCAAGTTGCTGGGATTGGAATTAAATACTCTGAGCTGGCTATAAGGTCTACTCATGAGAGAAGCCACCTTACGTCCAGTCTTTGAGTTCTCACCTACATTCCATATGTGAGAGAAGCTGTAACGTATTTTGGTCTCTGATTCAAAGCATATGCTGCACCCTGGAGAACAAAATTCCATCCTTTTTAGGCTTTTCCCCAGCTAGTATGACAATTCTAGTCTTTGTGAAGCCACCCTAATTTGTAGCTAGGCCAGCTCCTTCAGGTGTTAGAATGTTGACAGTTTTTTCTTTTTGAGATAGGGGTCTTACTGTATTTCCCAAGATGACTTTGTCTCACCCTCCCAGGTAGCTAGGATTATAGATGTGTTCCTTCTGGCTAAGAGATTTTTTTTTTGGTGGGGGAGGGGCAGTTCGAGGTAGGGTCTCAATCTGGTTCAGGCTAACCTGGAATTCACTATGTGCTCTCAGGGTGGCCTTGAACTCATGGCAATCCTCCTACCTCTGTCTCCTGAGTGCTGGGATTAAAGGTGTGTGCCACCACACCTGGCTTTTTTTTTTTTTTTTTTTTTTTGAGGTAAGGTGTTCCTTTAGCTCAAGCTGACCTGGAATTCACTATGTAGTCCCAGGCTGGCCTCGAACTTTCGGCGATCCTCCAACCTCTGCCTCCCTAGTGCTGGGATTAAAGGCATGCATTACCATGCCTGGCCTGGCTAAGAGATTTTGACACTGTATTGGTGGTCAATTCCCTGAAATTTCCATATTTTTAATAAAGCTGGCTTATTCAGTCTACATGGGCTTACATAATTCAAGCCATGACCTAATTTGTGATGTTAGGTAACTCCTTTTCTCTCATTGAACCTTTGAGTCTTCACTGGAAGAGTTGGAGCTGTGGATCTGATGCTCTTGTAAAGACCTTGCTTCTCCTTCTGGTATGTTCTTGATCCACTGAGTTTGGGAGATGGTATGAGCTCATTTGGGACTGTGTGGGTCAAGTGGATTGTTAAGACCCAGGGCTGTGGTGAGGGAGGGTTGAGGTGTGATGAATTCTCATCACTGTTAGCCTTGGTGCCCAAGGCTTGACTTATACTCTGTCTAAGGTCAAGGAAAACTATGCTACCTTGTATCTGTCCTACGACCCTCTCTTCCTGTCTGCTTTTCCAAATCCTGCCCATCCCTTGAGGCCCAGTGCTTACCTGACATCAATAGGACCACCAAGGCAGCAGAGTGACTGCTGCCTCATGATAGTGTAGTTGACAGAAACAGGCTGTCCCATGCTTTCATACAGATGTGGGTATAGGGTGAGCAACGTTGTGATGAGAAGGCAGAAAAGGAGCCTGGAGGCATTTGACATTCCTAAGTTGTATCTTCTGGCCCCTGTTCCTATTCTGACTCTGCACCAGCCCATGTGCACTGTTTCTTTTTCCTTCAAACAGATGTGATTGCTCTTGAGCCCAGCAAGCTTCTCAGGAGGAGACCACAGTGCTCACTCCTTTCTTCTTCTTATCCAGTCCCCGGCCTGGACACTCCCCTTGGCAATCGCAGCAGGCCTGTCTACAAGTCAACACACTCTGCTTGTTTTTCTCCCTCAGTCACTCTCTCTTCTTCCCCTTTCCTCCTCTCTCCCTCCCTCCCTCCCTCCTTCCCTTATTTTCTTCCTTCCTTCTTTTTCTCCCTTCTCCTCCATACCCTTCCTCTTTCTCCTAAAAAGTATTCTATCATATAATTGGTTATTCAGTTAGCCATGCAAATAAACACTGTGCCTGAATCTGAGCAAGAGTCCTGAAATTCAGGATCATGCCCACTTTATCTCTCCTGCTTTGAAAAAAAAAAAGTCCTTTGGAGTCTGGAGCTGTTCCGTCAGAAGAGAGCTCTGACACCTCACTGCTGCTTGTAAACCTCTGCCATCTGGTTGGCCACATGATAAAGCTTCCTTGTGAGGTCAGTTTCCATGGAGACAGGCAGCAGACAGTGATGGAATCTCTCCCTGGTGTACTGAGGCAAGAACAGAGTTGTCTTGACAGTCCTGTAGGTGGCGTTACTGAATATGTATGGTGCAATTGGACTTACTGTGTCTTGGACCTTTCTTCCTCATTTCTGTCTACTTTAGCACCTGCCTAGAATGCCCCCTCTCTTGTCTGCTTTTCCAAATCCTGTCCTTCCCTTGAGGTCCTGATATCATTAGGACCACTGAGGCAGTAGTGTGTCTGCTGCCTCTTGACACTCTAGCTGATGATAGAAATAGTCCCTCCCATGCTTTGTACAGTATTTGGGTTGGAAGAGTTCCCCATAAGCTCTTTTCTCCCTCAGCTCTTCCAAGAGCCCTTTGACAGCAGTGGTTGAGGAGCTGGGAAAAGGTGGTTTAGTATTTGGGCTGGGTGTACAGAGTTTGGGATAATCATCTGAGACCTCAGTTTCCTCCTCTGTGAAAGTAACATTTCCAGTTCTTAAACCTTAAGGTTTAGGGTTGTTATGACAACTAAATGATACATTATTTATAGAGTCTGTAGTGTACTGTCAGGCTCATGGTCAATGCTTGTGTTAGGTATATTTTTATTTATTTTTTTATTGACAACTTCATTAATTGTAGACAAGATCCAATGGTACTTCCCTCCTCCCCCCCCCATTTTCCTCTTTTTTTTTTTATTTTTAGTTTTTCGAGGTAGGGTTTCACTCTAGTCCTGGCTGACCTGGAATTCACTATGTAGTCTCAGGGTGCCCTCGAACTCATGGTGATCCTCCTACCTCTGCCTCCTGAGTGCTGGCCCCCACTTTCTTCTTTGAAACTCCACTCTCCATCATATCCCCTCCCCCTCTCAATCAGTCTCTCTTTTAATTTTGATGTCATCATCTTTTCTTCCTACTATGATGGTCTTATGTAGGTAGTTTCAGGCACTGTGAGGTCATGGATATCCAGGCCATTTTGTGTCTTGAGGAGAACATTGTAAGGAGTCCTACCCTTCCTTTCGCTCTTACATTTTTTCCACCACCTTTTCTGCAATGGACCCTGAGCCTTGGAAGGTGGGTTTGAGATGTTTCAGTGCTGAGCACTTGTGTCCCTTCTTCTCAGCACCACGGTGCCTTCTGAGTCATCCCAAGGTCACCACTATCTGAGAAGAGAAGCTTGTCTAACCAAAGAGAAAGTAGCATTAATATGGGTATGGACATTAACAGAAGTGCTTTCTGGGTAGTGTGGTGAGCATAGTATATACATTTAGTGAGACTCCAGCAGATGTTACATCCCTAGGGCTTAGGACTACCCCTGTTATAGGTTTTCAATATCAGGGATGTAATCCCTCCCATGGAGTGTCCTGCAGTCCAATTAGAGAGCGGTTGGTTTCCCCCATAACAAACATACCACTAGTGCACTTGTTGGCTCATTTGGCCTGGCTGGCCAAATTTAAAGCTTTCAGTGTCCACTGTTGAGTATCTTCACTGGTGTATTCTCTCTCTGCCATTGAACTGCATGCAGCATAGCTTTTTCCAGCTTTCTGTCAGCTGGCCTACATGGAGGAGGTTTTCAGCTAAGCTCCAGCAGGATTTCTCAGTGGCCTTGCAGCCCAAGTATGTGGAGTCTTCAGCAATAGGGTCTTACCATCTATTCATGGTGGGAAACCAAGGGCCTCAGCAATGGCCTATAATGTTTTGGCGTTATCTGTGACCTCCCTGGCCAACAACTCACTGGAAGGTATCCCATCCCTGCCACTGAAAATTTTCTACTAACAATCCATTGCTTCTGAGTGTTCCATTGTCCAGAAAAAGTAGGTTTCCATATGACTTATTATATCCTCTTAGATTTTGATCAGCCCTCCCTACATCTTTCCTTTACTCAGTCTCTTCCCCTGACCTCACTTAGGCCTTTCCACCCCACTAATCTGTTCTTCTACTTACATAGATACAATACCATCCTATTAAGTCCCCCCTCCCTCCCTTTCTATTCCCTTTATATCCCCTTTCTAGCTTACTGGCTTCTGCTACTGACTTTTATTCCTACTCACATAGAAGCCCAATAATTTGTAGCTAGGATCCATATATGAGAGAAAACATGTAACGTTTGACTTTCTGGGCCTGGGTTACCTCACTAAGTATAATCCTTTCCAGATCCATCCATTTTCCAGCAAATTTCATAACTTCAGTTTTCTTTACTGCTGAGTAGAACTCCATTGTATAAATGTGTCACATCTTCATTATCCACTCATCAGTTGGGGGACATCTAGGCTGGTTCCATTTGCTAGCTATTGTAAATACAGTGGCAATAAACATGGTCGAGCAAGTTTCTCTAAGGTAGTGAGATAAGTCCTTGGGATATATGCCTAGGAGTGGTATAGCAAGGTCATATGGTAGATCTATTTTTAGCTGTCTCAGGAACCTCCACACGGATTTCCACAATGGCTGAACCAGATTGCATCCCCACTAGCAGTGTAGAAGGGTTCCTCGTTTTCCGCATCCTTGCCAGCATTTGTGGTCATTTGTTTTCATGATGGTAGCTAATCAGACACAAGTGAGATGGAATCTCAATGTAGTTTTAATCTGCATTTCCCTGATGACTAGGGATGTAGAACATTTTTTTTTTTTTTTTTTTTTTTTTTTTTTTTTTGCGAGGTAAGGTCTCACTCTGGTCCAGGCTGACCTGGAATTCACTCTGTATTCTCAGGGTGGCCTCAAACTCTCGGCGATCCTCCTACCTGTGCTTCCCGAGTGCTGGGATTAAAAGCGTGCGCCACCACACCCGGCCATTTTTTTAGTTGTTTATATGCCATCTATATTTCTTCTTCTGAGAACTCTCTATCTAGTTCCATAGCCCATTTTTTAATTGGGTTGTTTGATTGGTTACTATAAATTTTTTGAGTTCTTTGTATATCCTAGATATTAATCCTCTGACAGATTGTAGAGCTGGCAAAGATTTTCTCCCATTCTGTAGGTTGCCTCTTTGCTCTATTTACAGTGTCATGTGCTGTACAAAAGCTTTGTAATTTCATGAGGTCCCAGCAGTTGATCTGTGGTTTTATTTCCTGAGAAATTGGGGTTATATTCAGAAAGTCTTTGCCAAGATCAATATGTTAAAGTGTTTCCCCTACTTTTTCCTCTAGCAGTTTCAGAGTTTCAGGTCTGATATTAAAGTCTTTGATCAATTTGGACTTAATTCCTGTGCATGGAGAGAGATAAGGATCATTTTCATCCTTTTACAGATACATATCCAGTTTTCCCAGGACCATTTTCTGAAAAGGCTGTCTTTTCTCCAATGAGTATTTTTTGCATTTTTGGCAAAGGTCAGGTGGCTATAGCTACCCGGACTTACATCAGGGTCCTCTATTGTGTTCCATTGATCTACATGTCTGTCTTTATGCCAGTACCATGCTGTTTTTGTTACTATGGATCTGTAATATAGGTTAAAATCAGGTATGGTGATAGCACCAGTCTTTGTTGCTCAAAATTGTTTTAGATATTCGAGGTTTTTTGTGCTTCCAGATGAATTTTTGCATTGTTTGTTCTATTTCCATGAAGAATGCCATTGGAATTTTGATGGGGATTACATTAAATGTGTAGATTGCTTTTGGTAAGATTGCCATTTTCACAATATTGACTCTTCCACTCTAAGAACAAGGGATGTCTTTCCATTTCCTTGTGTCTTCTGCAATGTCTTGCTTAAGTGTTTTAAAGTTCTTCTTGTAGAGATCCTTCACTTTCTTGGTTAGGTTTATCCCAAGGTACTTCATTTTTTTGGATGCAATTGTGAATGGGAGTGATTCTCTGATTTCATCCTTTGTGAGTTTGTTGTTAGCATATAGGAAGTCTACTGATTTCTGTGTGTTTATCTGTATTCTGCTACATGGCTATAGGTGTATATCAGCTCTAACAGTTTTGTGGTAGAGTCTTTAGGGTCTTTTATGTATAGAATCATACCATCTGCAAATAATAACTTGATCTCTCCCTTTCCAATTTGTATCCTTTTTATGTGTGTCTCTTGCCTTATTGCTATGGCTAAGATTTCCAGTATTATATTAAATAAAAGTGGGGACAGTGAACACCCTTGTCTTGTGCCTGATTTTAGTGGAATAGCTTCAGGTTTTTCTCCATTTAATATTATGTTGGCTGTAGTTTGTCATAAATAGCCTTTATTGTGGTGAGGTATGTTCCTTCTATTCCAAGTCTCTGTAGGACTTTTATCATGAAGGGATGTTGGATTTTGTCAAATGCTTTTTCTGCATCTAATGAGATGATCATGTCATTTTTGTCCTTCAGTCCATTTATATAATGTATTACATTTATCGATTTGCATATGTTGAACCATCCCTGCATCTCTGGGATAAATCCTATTTGGTCAGGGTGAATTATCATTCTGATATATTCTTTTATTCTGTTTGCCAATATTTTGTTGAGAATTTTTGCATCTATGTTCATGAGGGAGATTGGTCTGTAATTTTCTTTTTTTGTTCTGTCTTTGTCTTGTTTGTGTATCAGGGTGATGCTGGCTTCATAAAAGGAGTTTGGTAGGATTCCTTCCTCTTCTATTTTATGGAAAAGTTTCCGAAGCATTGGTGTTAGTTCTTCCATGACGGTCCGGTAAAATTCACCAGTGAATCCATCTGGGCCTGGACTTTTTTTAGTTGGGATGTTTTTTAAAACTGCTTGGATCTCCATACTTGTTATAGGTCTATTTAAGTGGTTAATCTCATCTTGATTTAATTTAGGTAGGTCATATAAATCAAGGAAATCATCCATTTCTTTCAAAATTTCATACTTTGTAGAGTATATGTTCTTAGAGTATGTCCCTATGATTTTTTAAAGGTTATGGTATGTTGTATTCTCATTATCATTTGACTCTATGAAATTTTTGATTTCCCTCTTGATTTCTTCATTGACCCATTCATCATTTAGTAGTGTATTGTTTAGTTTCCATGATTTTGTGTATGCTCTATAGCTTTTCTTGCTACTGGTTTGTAGTTTTATCCCATTGTGATCAGATAGAGTGCAAGGAATTATTTCAGTTTTCCTATATTTGTTAAGATTTGCTTTGTATATTAATTAATATGTAGTCTATTTTAGAGAATGTTCCATGAGCTTCTGAAAAGAATGTGTGTTCTTCAGCATTTTGATGAAATGTCCTGTATATATCTGTTAGGTCCATTTGTTCTATGATCTCATTTAATCCAGAAGCATCTCTGTTTATTTTTTTGCCAGGATGTCAATTGGTGAGAGTTGGGTATTGAAGTCACCCACAACAAGTGTGTTGGTGTTATCTGTGACCTTAGTTCTAATAGTGTTTGTTTGATGAAACTGGGAGACCCTCTGTTAGGTGCATATATGTTTAGGATTGTAATGTCCTCCTGTTGGAGCATTCCTTTAATCAATATAAACTGACCTTCCTATCTTTCCTAACTAATGTTGGTCTGAAATCTACCCTGTTAAATACTAGGATAGTGATCCCTGATTGTTTTCTAGTCCCATTTGCTTGAAACACCGTTTTCCAACCTTTCACCCTAAGATAGTGTCCATCCTTTGTAGAAAGGTGAGTTTCTTGGAGGCAACAAATTGAAGGATCCTGCTTTTTAACCTCGTCTGCAAAGTGTTAGGTCTTTTTTTTTTTTTTTTTTTTTTTTTTTTTTTAGTTTTTTCGAGGTAGGGTCTCACTCTGGCCCAGGCTGACCTGGAATTAACTATGTAGTCTCAGGGTGGCCTTGAACTCATGGCGATCCTCCTACCTCTGCCTCCCGAGTGCTGGGATTAAAGGCGTGAGCCCCCACGCCCGGCCTTAGGTCTATTTTTTTTGCATGTGTGGATGTGTGTTCACGTGTGTGCGGGTAACATGTGTGGATGTGTGTGCATGTCTTGTGGAAGCCAGAGGTTGACCTTGAGCATCTTCATTGATTGTTCTCTTTTATCTTATGAGACAGGGGCTATCACTGAACTTAGAGCTCACCAGTTTATTTAGGCTGACTGGCCAGTGTGCCCCAAGGATTCCTTGTTTCGTCCTCCTCAATCTGGGATTTCAGGCACATGTCATGATGCCCATCGTTCTATTTGGCCTCTGGGGATCCAAATTCAGGTCCTTATGCTTATGCAGAAAGCATTTTACCCACTGAGTCATATTCATGGCCCTGCCCTTTAATATTAATATCTGCTTCATAGTTGAGGAAAAGGTAGTTTGGGAGCATGGGTGACTGGGTTGCACTGTTAGTCATGGCTGCTCAGTGAGGACCAATATGTAGTCAGTTGTTATTTGGAGTTGCTTGGCACTGTTCTAAAAAGGGGCTCTGGTACTCAGAGAAGGGGCACCATTAGAGGAGCATATGAACCTCAGCCTAGAGATGGAATCTATGTGGGGTAAAAAGAGCTCTTAACTGGAGATCTTTCAGGAGAGCACCTGCTTGTCCTTTCACCTTTGTGTCCCAAAACAGGTACATTGTAGATGCTGGGGGGAGGGGTTTCAGTCTTCATTGAGGGATTTACTAGAAGCCCTGAGCATGTTCATGTCCTCTGAGTCATAAGGATCTCTTACTACACAGAGGAAGGAGTTGGGCTTGTCAGGATCCCAGCTTTTGTGATCTGTTGTCTCCTGACTTGATAGATTAGAGGTTCCTGGCAGCTTCACACTACCCAGTGTGGAGGGCTGAGTGGAGAGATGAGGCTATGAGTGGTCAGCCAGACATCGAGGTCACCCAGGTGTGGCAGCCAGTACTGCAGGCAGGCATGAGCTGTCCTCAGATGGCCTGGGGCTGCCTGGGCATTGCAGGAACACTTTGGTTGTGGACAGCCTGGATTCCTGCCTTTGCTTTCCCTGGCAGCCACATGTTCTCCTGGTGCTACTACCTAGAGTCACTGCCTCTCTGCTGCTTGGAAACTTCTGGCACACTTGCTAAAACTTCAGAGCATAGGATTTGGGGTACTTGTAATTCTCTAGCCTCCATGTGCTTTTCTCAGCTCACCCTTCTCCCCCAGTCCTAAGGTCTTGGATCCTGCTTCTTAGTCTCCTTCCATTCACCCCCAACCCTTCAAACCCTCTTCCTTTTGTATTTTCCCATAGGTCCTCTCTGCCCCTGGCCTTCTGTGGTGCACAGTGCTGCACTTTGGGTTTCTCTTCAGGCCTGCTCAGATGTCTCCTTCATAAGAATCTCTGTTCACAATTGATTCTTGTCTACATAAGCTGTACAACCTGGATTGAATCCATTTTTGCCTAGTACTTCTTGCATTTCCATGGTTCAAATAATGGCTTTTTACTTAAATGCCAGCTTGCTGCTGAGCAGCCTAGAATTCAAATTTTGGCACAAACAGCAGCATCTTTGGCCTCTGCATTTTTGTTCATGAAATGTGGTTAGTAATTCACAAGTCACAGGGTTTTGTGAGATAACATACTAGTGGCTCCTTGTAGGTGGCAGCTAGTAGACCTGCTAGCCTACGGACACCTGGAAATGCCCACTACTATTATCTTCCTTGCATTAAAGACTGCTTCACCAGGCAGCATAACCCCTCCTGTACAGAAGCAATGTTGTAAGTCATTACTGTTAGGTCAGATTCAATGGAGTCAAAAGCCACTGGATAAATATAAAGCAGGCTCTATTCCCATCCTTCCCAACCCCAAAGACATGCCCCTCCCCACTGCCCATCCAGGGCCAAGCCTCGGGCTTTACACAGGTCGAGCTTCTTAGAAAGAAGTTGAGTTGGTTTTGCTTTTCCTCATGCTTGATCGCTCCTGTCCCTCAGAAAATTAAGAGTGAGAATTGGAATGAGTTCTAGAATATTCTTCATGTGAAGATCAATTTCATGTATTTCTTTGAATTAATTGGGTCAGTGCCTGAGAAGTGTCATTAATGATTCTGCTACTGTGTGAGACTCGAAGATAATGGCAGCCTTCCTGAGTAGATTTGAATTTACCCAGTACTTCTGGGATGCCTGTGGTGGTGCCCTGAGGTAGAAGAGGCATTGCGATTGTCACCATCATCACTTTACAGAGGACTGGGGCCCACTCCCTGATGCTCTGAAGGGTTTCTTTCCCAGCCAGCCCTAACAAACCTCTTCCTGGCTTGCTTCTCCATCCCTGGTTCTTGGACCTTGGTTGGGGCAGCAGAGGATCTGGGATTCATTTGGCCCAGCTGTCCAGAGCACATGGCTGCTTTCTTTAATCCATCTTTCTAGGAAGGTTTATTTATTTATTTGAGAGAGAGAGAGAGAAAGAGAGAGAGGGAGAAAGCATGTGCGTGCCAGGGCCACTAGCCACTGTAAACAAACTCCAGATTCTTGTGTTACCTTGTGCATCTGGCTTTACGTGGCTTCTTTGACTTTACCACATGTGCCTTAACCTCTCAGCCATATCTCTAGCCTCTTTCTAGTAAGTTTTAAGAATGCTGAGAAGGTGCAGAAGACATGGGCCCTTCATAACAGAAATGTGTAGCTCACTATAGTGAGAAGCCATATGCATCTTTACTGAATAAAGAGTTATAGAATGTATGCTTTGTGCCCAGCACTGTGCCAACGGTTGGTGATACAATGTCCAGCTAGCCAGAAAAGATATCTCCCAGGCTTCTAGCTATGGCAGAGGAAGTGAACACGGAAAGAGAAAATAGTCAAGAGCATTGACCATTGTTGTAAGTGCTATGAAAGCCAGTTATGAAATATACAGTAGAGAACAATAAAATAAGTGGCAGTAATCATATACCAGCTCTGAAAGGCCTTCCTACATCTTCCCCTTTAAAGCAGAGAAGTCCAGGTTCTGAGAGGATGCAGGGGAGCTGAGTCAGAAGTTGACTTTCCATGGGCAGTGTGTGTAGAGGCCTTTGGGGTGAGGGAAGTGGCCTTTTTGAGCTTCCTTTTTTACCTTAGAAAAATTTTTTACTTTTTAAAGAATTTTTCCTTATTTGAGAGAGACAGAGAGAAAGAGAGAGGGGGAGAAAGAGAGAGGGAGGCTTGCTAGGTCACTGGAAATGAACTCCAGACACATGCACCACTTTGTGCATCTGACTTTATGTGGGTACTGGGGAATCAAACCTGCACCGTTAGGCTTTCCATGCAAGCACTTTAACTCCTGAGCCATCACTCCAGCCCCAGATCTTTACTTTTTACCATGAAAATTCAATCCTAGTTGCTTTGCAGGCAAACGCCTTAACCATTAAGCCATCTCTCTAGCCATGTGTTTCTTTTTTTCTGTTATTTTTCTGTTACACACACACACACACACACACACACACACACACGTATATATGGATAGACAGGCTTGCTGTCTCGAGGGCATTGATGATGATCCTTTTGCCTCTGTCCCTGAGTGCTAGGATTCCAGGCTTTTGCTACCATGCCTGGTAGCATGTGTGTTTAGGAGTGAAGTATTCATAGGTTTCTGCCTTGTCTTGAAGTGTATCTAAAAGCAAGCTGTGTTGATAGTAGATTCAAGGATGGCCAGGTATAAAGCTTGTATAGCAAAATTATGATCAGAATTGATATGTGTGGGTACCCAACTGTAAAATTTTTTCAGCTTTTCTGTATGCTTGAAAGGTTTATAGTAAATGTTGGAATAAATGAGCTCAAGAGTAGGATAGTTTGTGTAGTAGTATGAATGGAAGATGATTATGGTTTTTACTCTTACACAGCGCTGTTGCACTTATCTCCAACAAAGCTCTGTTAAAACTCACCATGGGAACCTCTGCAGCAGAGCTGACATCAGAGTACGAAGAATTCAACTCATTTCTACCACCTAAATACCTAGTTAATCTCAACACAGCTATGATTCACGATCTTCCCCCACCCCCAGTGCCATGCATGATTGGAGTGGTTTTAGAATGATACCTTTTGCTGTTCCTTAATTTGTGGAACAAAGAACCAACAAGGAGGAGGAGACTGAGAAGTGGCAGGGGGAGAAGGCAGAGTTTAGTACATAATATTACATATACTCAGTCTACAAAACAAGGCTCTGGCTTACCAACAGAGGTTCAAATAACAGATGAGTTAGACCATCTTTTCCCCTTCTGATGAAGCTGTCCACCCACAGTATAGTAGTAATGGCTGTCCACTTTAACTTTCAGGTCTTTAGACAAAAATGCCAGTTGCATTGTTCTAGTTAGCAGTGTCAGATGACCTTTGAGTGGGGAGTGGAAATTATAAACCACTGTGGAGAATCACAGAGTGAACTGAGGACAGAGATTAGATCAATGCTAATTCCTTTTTTGTTTTCTTGGAATGAAGTCACAGCAGCATTGTTCTCAATTTTATTTGCAACGAACCTAATTCTTTTTATTTATTTATTGGAAAGAGAGAGAAAGAGGCAGATATATATATGGAAAGAGAGAGAGAGAGCATGGGTATGTCTAGGCCTCTTGCCACTGTAAATGAACCTAGAGACATGCACCACCTTGTGCATCTGTCTTTACATGGGTCCTGGGGAATAGAACTGGGTCCTTTGGCTTAGCCAGCAAGTGCCTTAACCACTAAGCCATCTCTCCAGCTCCCCGAACCTAATTTTTAAACTGGTCTATGCAGTAATAAGGACAGGAAAGGACAAGTGGGAGACAGGAGATTCAGCACGTTGGCTAGTTAGCCCTTGTGTGCTAATGAAAAGAGCAAAAGATAAAACACACTAAGCGCTTCTGGCAAGTAGGGTGGCTCTGCCATTCCCTTCTACCACCTGAGCCCTGGCTAACCAGGTGTATTATTGTCCCTCTTCCTGCCAGCCCAAGCCCAGATGTAATCATCTGTCTGGAAGATGTATTCTGGCATTTACTCTCGATGCTATGAAAATTCACTTGGCAAGTACCTCAAGGAGGCAAGTGCTGAGCAGTGACTTCCATTAGACCACCCACTCCTCAGCCTGTGAGCTGTGGTCTTGGTGGGATCAGGAATTGGAAACAATTTCCATAAGGGACAGTGAGCTGCTCAGGGGAGGGAACAGGCCTGGGACAGACTAGTTCAGGAGGTTCTGTGGGATTGTAGCGCATAGTGGTGGTGGGGGCGTTAACTCTGTGTGTGAAGAATGGGTCCTAGAATCAGGCCTATTGATGTGTGAAGAAACAAAGACAACAGAAAGCATCCTGGTGGCAGTTACAATGCACTGATAGGTTAGGGTATTAGAAAGCTGATTAGTGGTTATGTTTTTATTAAGGGGAGAGGGGAGGAGTGTGTGTGTGTGTGTGTGTGTGTAAGTGTACACTATCACAGTTTCTTCATTGTTCTCATCTTGGAATAGAGGATCCTCTGTCTCTGGTCACTGTCGGTACATGGAGCTCAGCACTTATCACAGAGCATCAGAGAGGCCAAGAGCATCTACTCACAGCTGGGTCTTGAGGTTCTGGCACTGAAGTCTGAGTGAGACTGAGCCCAGGACGAAGCAACCCTGAAGCACAGTGAGGTGGCTGAGAGTGAGCACTGGTGTCTACCCCCTGCCTTTAGAAGGTAGAAATGGATTGGTGGAAGTGTCCCCACTGTGCTTCTTGCAGCATGCTCTTGCAGTTGCAGGGCGCCCTTCCTGTTCTCCAGCAGCCCCTGTGAGCACCTCTTGAAGACAGTGCCCTTGCTTCCCTCGTTCTCTTGTGTAAGTGCTTGAGGCCATTGCGGTTCTGTTCACTCTCCCAGGAAGGGGGTTTCTCTGCAGTGTGGGGTTGTTTACAACCCCCTCCATGCTGCTCTCTAAGTACCCCCTCCTCTGCCAGGCTTGTGCCTGATCTCTAGTGTAGTAAGCTTCAGATGGCGGGAACATGTGTTCATTTATTTATTCTCTATCAAGTGCCTATGTGTGTCAGAGGTAGACAAAAGGAACTCACTGAAAATGTAGATTGTCTGCACCGCCTAGATTTCTGTTTGACCTTCACATTCATGCATGCATTTGTAACTGTTGAATAAGTCATATTTTAGAGTGGCCAGTTCCCTGTGACGTTTGATGGGATATGATGTGTTTTTGGGTGCCTGGGCCAACAGGGTAGACAGAGGTTCGGGAAACTGCAGCAAGAACTTCAGGACTTAGGGTTATGTGGTCTTCTCTTTCCCCCTGGGCAGGAGGGAGCCAACTGGAAACATGGAGGTGGAGGTGAGCTCTGGAGTTGTACTGCCTTGAAGCCTGAAACTGGCCATGAGGTGCCATAGATTTGAGGGGTGCTCCTGGAGCTGAAGGGTTTGAGTTACACTCTGTCCTTCCTGATGAAAATCATCAAAGATGATGTGCTGATGCTGTGAGGACATGCCTCTCTCAAGGTCATTAGCCTGGAGTGGGAAGGGCTGGTGACTGTAGAAAGCTGGGAGGTATTGAGTTCTATTTTTTTTTTCTTTAAAAATGAGACACTTTTTGTCTTCAGCAGAGAGGCATGTCCCCTCCAATACCTGAGAACAAAATCCACACTACTACTGCCTTTTATTTATAGAACAAAGGGCTCTATCATGACCCTTGCCTCCATACTTTATATACACCTAAGCTAGGTGTCAGGTGTGTAGCCTGTGCCCTTTATTTGGGGCCATCCTTCATGCTTTTGGATTCTTTCTATGATGATGCTAAGTATTTTTAAAAAACATATTCTAACCTCCCCATCCCCCAAACCATAATGTGTCAACACACACGGTTTGGGGCCTGCTGTACACTAACTTCAGCATGACAGACCAAATTATAGTACACTGTTACTCAGTTCTGAAGGGTGAATGCTATGGCACTTAAAGTATTTTGCAGAAGCTATTATTTTAACTTATTTTCACAGTGGCTATGGACTTTTTTATAGTCTTGTAGGAACTGTAGTTAAATATGGAGTAAGAACCGAAAGCTGCTTTGGGAATAATGAAAAGTAAGGTCCTTAAAGGTCTTTTAAAAAAATGCCCTAAGTAGCAGTTTCTCTGATGCCTACAATTCTGAATTGTAGTGTGTCCCTCCAAACCAACCTGGGTGCCATATATGATATATGTGTGTGTGCTTTTAAAAGCCCCTGTGGTCACTGTAATTTTAGCACCTGTGACTGTGTACAGAAAGCAGAAGGGAAAGGCTGTCAGGGCCTGTTAGGTAAAATGTTTGTATTATAGAGGTGCATACTAGTATTTCAAACATAGCCTAACTATTAAGCAAAAACAAGACACCATTCATCTTGAAGAAATAATCAAGGCTAGGTCATCACCAGCATTCTCATTTTTTCTGGCAGACAAGTGGAAGCCTTTTAAAACCATTCTGTATCATGGGCAACCTTGGTCTAGAGCGGGGTCAGCAAGCCTTTTCTGGAAGAAACAAATATTAGATACTTCAGGCTTTGTGGGCCATGAAGCTTCTGTCATCACTATATAGCTACAAAGCAGCCATTGATAACACACAGAAAAACAAGAGCAGCTCAATTATAGTAAAGGGTCGTGGACTGGCTTATAGACCAGAGGCTGATTCACCAGTCTGGGTCCAATTAGAAGTACTTATTTTCAGTTGTTTCTGATAGTCTAGCCCAAGAGGGTAGCTCTGTTTGCCCTCATATCATCCCAGCTCTTCCCCATTTCTCTACTGACTAGACCATGAGAGTAGACCAGTCTTGAGTCTCGACTCTTCTTAAGAAAGTAATTGCAGGGCTGGGGAGATGGCTTAGCAGTTAAAGGCACTTGCTTGCAAAGTCTGTTGGCCTGGGTTTGATTCCCTAGTACCCATATAAAGACAGATTCACAAAGTGGAACATGAGTCTGGAGTTTGTTTGCACCAGCAAGAGGCCCTAGCAAGCCCATTGTTTCTCTGTCTGTCCTTGTATATGGATGGATGGATGGATGGATGGAGGGTAGGTAGGTAGGTAGTAGTTGTAGTCAATCCTGGTCTTGCATACCTACAATCTCAGCTAGAGGCAAGAGGATCAGGAATTCAAGGTCAGCCTTGGCTGCATATTGAGTTTGAGGCCAGTCTGGGATACATGAGATCCTATCTCAGAAAGAAAAAAAGAAAAGAAAGGGAAAGGGCAAAAAAGGAAAGAAAAGAAAGAGGTTACGGAGGAAGGGAAGGAAAGAAAGGAATGAAAGAAAAGAAGGAAGGGAGGGAAGAAAGAGAGAAAAAGAGATTGAGAAAGAGAAAGTGAGAAAGAAGAAAATAAATTGTGCCGGGCGTGGTGGCGCACGCCTTTAATCCCAGCACTCGGGAGGCAGAGGTAGGAACATCTCCATGAGTTCAAGGCCACCCTGAGACTACATAGTTAATTCCAGGTCAGCCTGGGCCAGAGCGAGACCCTACCTCAAAAAAAAAAAAAAAAAAAAAAAAAAAAAAAGAAAAGAAAAGAAAAGAAAAGAAAAAAAGAAAAAAATAAATTGTAATTATGGGACTTTCCACTTTATGTAGACTCCAGAGAAAGCCCTTTATTCCTTTTCTTCACCTCACACCAAGCAGATGCTCAGGGTCTGTGGCCCCAGCATAGGATATACAGAATGAAAGAATCTTTGATAATTTAAGTAAAGTCAAGTTAAGGTCATCAGTTAGCCCCAGGGTGTTTTTCTGGGGGAACTCTAACTTCCAGAAGTTGCTCTCCTCCTTTCTCCTTTCTCATGCGTAATGCTGTCCAGGTCTTTCTTGAATGTTTTCTGTTTCACTTTCTCTTTCTCGCTTACATTCACATTCTCTCCTCCTTCCTCTTCTTCCCCAGCACATGATGCTGATGTCGCTGAAGGTGCATGCGTGAACACCCACACATGCACGCACGTGTGAGCATTTCCCTTTACTGTGTCATACTAAGAGGACAGGCTGGTAAGAAGGCATGAAGTTTTGGAGTTTTCCAACCTCAAGTCTGAGTATATAAGTGATGGCAATTGATCCTTTTTTTTTTTTACCAGTACATTCAAAAGTTATTTTAAGAGCAAATGGTAATTATTTAAATGTATATTACACTGGTGATTGACAATATATTTACATTTAGTTATCTAGTTTCTGAAAAGAACTGGAAAATATCATCCATTGTTTCAGTTGAGTTGTAAAAAGTGGTAATTTCCAGTTGCATTTTATCAGAAGGGAAGATAGAGGAAGGCCTGGTTAATTTCTCTGGCCTCCTAGTGAACCTGTCTTTGTATTTGATGCTATAAATTAGTTATTCTAAAAAGTTAGTTACAGAACCTACAGAATCATGGGGCTAGGGAGATGGTTCAGTTGGTAAAATACTGGCTATGGAAGCATGAGCACCTGAGTTCAGGTTCCCTGTACCTACAGAAAGCCAGATGTTGTGATGCACAGCTGTAATCACCGCACTGTGGGGAGGGTGCAGTGGTCACTTAGTCTAGCCTAATCAGTGAGCTCCAGGATTAGTGAGAGACCTTATCACAAAAAGTAGAAATATTAAGGTAGGGGTGGAGAGATGGCTTAGCAGTTAAGGCGCCTGCCTGCGAAGCCTAAGAATGCCTGTTCTCCAGGTCCCACATTTAGCCAGACGCAAGTGATGTAAGGGCGCAATGCTTCACTTGCCCACAAGGGGGTGCACGCATCTGGACTTCATTCACAGCAGCTGAGAGGCCGCTGGCGCTCCCATTCTCTTTCTCTCTTAAAAAAAGAAAAGAAAGAAAAGAAAAGAAATATTAAGGTAGACAGCAACTGAGGAAAACACTCAATGCTGACCTCTGGCCCCCTATATGCATGTCCACAAATCTATACATGTACTCACACTCACAGGTATACACAGATGGGGGGAGGGAGAGAGAGTGATAAAGATAAACACATCTTTTAAAGATTCTTTAAAAATCAATAATCTGGGCTGGAGAAGATGGCTTAGCAGTTAAACGTTTGCCTACAAAGCCAAAGGACCCCGGTTTGATTCCCCAGGACCCATGTAAGCCAGATGCACAAGGAGGCGCGTGCGTCTGGAGTTCGTTTGCAGTGGCTGGAGGCCTTGGTGCACCCATTCTCTCTCTCTACCTCTATCTCTCAAAAAAAAATAAATATTAAAAATAAAAATCAATAATCTGTGGACGGACATGTACCTGTTAACTTTTTTTTTTTTTTTTTTTTTTTTTTTTTTTTTTGGTTTTTCGAGGTAGGGTCTCACTCTGGCCCAGGCTGACCTGGAATTAACTATGTAGTCTCAGGGTGGCCTTGAACTCACGGCGATCCTCCTACCTCTGCCTCCCGAGTGCTGGGATTAAAGGCGTGCGCCACCACGCCCGGCTACCTGTTAACTTTCTGAGGCACGATTTTGGTATTGTGCATCTCCTGAGCAGCATGCTTATTTTCTTTCTCAAAAACTACACTATAATGTATCTCCACTTCTTAGTTGGATTTTATGTGAAGATAAAAAAGGAGCTGGCATGCTGGAGAGGTGGCTTAGCGGTTAAGGCGCCTGCCTGCGAAGCCTAAGAATGCCCCTTTGAATCTCCAGGTCCCATGTTTAGCCAGACACATAAGTGATGCAAGTGTGCAATGTTGCAAGTGTTCTCAAGGGAGTGCATGCATCTGGAATTTGTTCGCAGTGGCTGAGAGGCTGCTGGCGTACCCATTCTCTGTCTCTCTCTTTCTTTCTCTCTCTGTCTCTCTCTCTCAAAAAAAAAAGGAGCTCGGCATGGTAACATATACCTGTAATCCAAAACCATTTTCAGATACTTAGACACATGAAGCATGAAACTACTTCAGAAACAACCAACCAGCGCTGGAGAGATTGCTTAGCAGTTAAGGTGCTTGCTTTCAGAGCCCCGTTTGAGTCCTAAGTACCCATGTAAAGCCAGATGCACCAAGTGGCATGTACATCTGGAGTCTGTTTGCAGTAGCTAGAGGCCCTGGTGCACCCTTTCTGCCTGTCTCTCGTCTATCTCTCTCTGCTTGCAAGTAAATAAACACAATTTTAAAAAAACAAAACAAATAAACTTTAGAAATATACAAGAAGAAAGCTGAGAGCAATCCTAAAAGATTATGCTTTGTCTTTTGCTTTTGTTTGTTCTATATCTGATTTAACAATAAAAGATTGAGCAACATTTCTTATTACAACTCCCATAGGATTTAGCATAGTTTTCATGGAAGCTGTAACTGCATTATTTGAGGCAATATTCAATTAACTTAGTTAGTTACAGTGACCAATCAACTGATAAAAATTTGGAAACAAACACAACCAACTCTGGCAAGGATAGAGTTCAACTGATGGGAACATAGGCTTTCTAGAAATTAAATGAAGAGCCCCTGACAGTTCTGTATGGCTTTGGCCATTAATCATTATTTTTTACGCAATAGGAGCAAAGAATGCCAGTTCAACATAGGCACTCACCAAGTTAGGAAGAAGAGCAGGCCCTAAGCTGCTACCCTCAGCTCTGGTGCAGTGGTGACTGTCACATGTGCACACTGTGAACTGGTTATTGAACATTATCTCACCTACCCCGTTTAATAGTGCTCCATGACTAGAAAACAAAGACACTGAAGGTAAAGCACCCAAGGTTAGATAGCTGGACCTTGTGGGGATTTTAGACCTCCAGTTGCTTGGGCATACCACGTTTAGGAAGTTATCTAGTTGATTTTTAGTTGGCCCTGTCCTTGCTTAATGGATACCTTCTGTTTAAAGTCAGAGCACTAGCTGAGTACAATCCTTCAGGTGTTTTTCAAAGCCTACAGGGTAGTCAGGGTTGTCTTCTCTAATATCACTGTCTTGCCCTGTCATATATCTGGGCTATTCTTCTGCCACTTTAAAAAATATTTTTATTTATTTATTTGAGAGTAAGAGAGAGAGGCAGATAAAGAATGGGCACGCCAAGGTCTCCAGCCACTTCAAATGAGCTCGACACATTCACCACCTTGTACATCTGGCTTACGTGGGTCCTGGGTTATGTGAGAACCTTACGTAGGTTCTTTGGCTTTGTAGGTAAGTGCCTTGACTGCTGAGCCATTTCTCCAGCCCTATATGGACTATTTTGTTTTTCTTTTAAGCAGGCTGGATGTTACAGTGGACTATTTGTTCTGCATTTGGGTTAAGTTTGGCATTTGAGC
Organism: Orientallactaga sibirica; assembly: GCA_036365145.1. Taxonomy (NCBI): domain Eukaryota; kingdom Metazoa; phylum Chordata; class Mammalia; order Rodentia; family Dipodidae; genus Orientallactaga; species Orientallactaga sibirica. Next base: position 1,709,729 of record JAEOAD010001317.1, read on the forward strand.
AGAATCACAAGTTGTAGAAAGTAGTAATTTCCAGACATTTGAAGTCTGATTCACCAACATTACTGTAATTAATGGAAAAACCTGTATTTGTTCACTCTATTTTTTCCTAAGTCACCAGAATGTTTTATAAATAATAAGCCTAGATATTTAGAAAGTAGTGTCTATGCAGCTGTTTATGCTTCTAGGGATCTCAAAGTGCATCTCAAAGTTGCACTAGTGCTGTGAGCATGCCTAAACTCTGACTTTACAGGGCATGACTCCAGAAGGTGAGCTGTGCTGTCATGCCAAGGCAGCTTTAGAGTGAGGGCACATAAATAGAGTAGCTTGATGACTCCTTAGCAGGCACATTACAGAGAATGGAGCCCAGGCGTGATGACTCCAGTTGGTCAGAAGTATTAATGAATTTTGAATTGAGGCAATTGTGATTAAGCCTGTTGCTTCTTCCAACACTAATCATTATTAAAATGATGATTGATCTCAGTGATTATGAAACCATTAAAAAGGCATCTGCCTGTGCTCAAATTAGCAGGATGGATGTGGTTTGAGCATTGGGTTAGCCAAACATGACTGGAGTGGTTGTAATTTCAAGATGTTTGATTATTTACATTTTTTTTTCTGTTATCTCAGCCTTTGATATTCCTTCTTGCCATAGGGCACAAATGCTGGTTCAGCTGGGCTAGGTTTGCCCTCTTTGGCCTTCGCATTCTGTCATTGTCTACTGAAGCCAGGAAAATGGTCTTACAGCATTTTAGAACCCTCCAACCCTTTCCTGAGCTGGTGGAGACACTTGTACATAACAATCACAACACAAACCAAACACAGTGATACAGCCATTTACCTTAGGCTAGGCACTTCCCACTATCAGTGTCAATCCTCAGTTCCACAACATTGATCTGTGGTTTGGAGAATCTTGGTGCTCAGCTTTCAGCAGCACAGCTGGCAAGGGGCAAGACAGCTTTAGGGATTTCTTCATTGTCTGCATGGCTGTCTGGAGGACAGGTTGTCCGAGAGCATTCTTTTAGGAACCCACGTCACAGCCTCAAGCACAGCCACATGCTTTAAAACTGCAGCTCAGGCTTGTAGGGCTTTTGTCCCATGTTGTTGGTTTCCAGAGAAACCCAATAAGGAGAAACCCCTTTATTGAGATGTCCCTGTTCCTAGCTGAGAGGGGCCTGTGTGTCTCACTGTAGTCAGGCCCTGGCTCACTCAGGAGCAGTGTGATCCAATGCTTCTGTGTACCTTTTTGTCTTAAGGGTGGACCCACGACCCAGGTCCTCCATGTGCCCATGCTGCCCTGCCCTGTTTCTCTTCCTGCCAACCTGCTGAGAGAATTATAGTGTGTGCTTTTGTTCTTATGATCCATTCTCTAACTGGACAAAGGGGGACTAGTCAGGGAAGGTGCGAGGCTATGAGGAAATCTGCAAGGTGCCCTCCTGCCTCTGTTTACCTCCCAGGTGTTTGGTACTTCAGCCTGCAGCTGCTCTGTGGATCAGTACTGCTGTTTCCTTGTCTGGCCTTCTGTCTGCTCATCTGTAGGGACCTGTGCTGCTGGGTGTCTGCGTGACTTCAAGTTTGAGCACAGTGACCTTGTGATCCAAGTCTTCAGTGTAGGGCTCTTTCCTGCCCCATCCTGCCTCTTTGTATGAACACGTGACTACTTATCTTGCTCTCACCCAGTCCCGTTTCTCTTCCCTCTTCACACAAGCCAGGGATGGCTCAGTACCAAGATCTCTTCACTTGCTGTCCTACAATGAGCAGACACTTCACTGTTCAGCCTGAGTCTCCTCTTGTCTTACCTGGAGATTCACTTCTAGACACTTGTTACAGGAAGTACACCACTGTCCCCATTACTTCTTTGTGTTTGCTCTTTCTGACCATTGAGTTTACCCTGTGTGTGTGTGTGTGTGTGTGTGTGTGTGTGTGTGTGTGTGTGTGTATGTGATGAGGCTTGAGGTGTGGGTCCTCGTCTTCCACCTTGTTGAGAGACAGGGTCTTCTTGTTTTGTTGCTGTGAATGCCATTTACACCTGGCTTTGCTTAGGTTCTGAGGATCCAAACTCCAGTCATCAGGCTTGTACAGAAAGCATGTTAAACCACTGAGCCATCTCCTAGGCCTGAGTTCACCTCCTTGAGTGTCTCTTAACTCGTCTCAGAGCTTGCAAGCATGTGTACAGGGGAGTGAGAGAATGTTCTTGAGAGAGAAAGGGGGTTGGGATTTGGCCCCATTGGTGTTGACTAGTAGCTCCAGATTCTGAGCTTCTGGAGCTATTGTATTCAACATTCTTTTGTTTTAACCTTAGTCAGCAGTAATAAACACATCTTCTATCAAAAATCCCAAGCATGCCTATGTCTATCCCCTGAAACACATTTGATGAAAATATGCATATTACATCCATTCTGATGAGTTCTGTGAGTTCTGATATTTTCCATACTATTTTGAAACAATTCTGGACACAAACAGCTAAATTAATTTCATTTTATTAAATTGAAGCAATCCTGTCTCCCGTAGTATAGTGTAAGCCACAAAGCCAGGCAGAGGTTGCTTTTTCCATTCTTGTTCTTCGCTGATACTTTTCTTTGTGTTAATACTCTGGAGGAAGATTTTTGTTGTTGTTGTTGTTTTCTGTGTCATGAAACAATTTCATTCAAGGGCTAAGGGAACTTAAGTCTCTGGTCTGACTGCCTTCTTTTATATTAGGTGTTAATAGCAATCTCAGGGACATATTAATGAAGAGGGTTTACCAGGGAACCTCTTTGTCATCACCTTGCTTCATTTTCTTTTCCATGTAAATTAATGATTTTCACTTTATTCTTCTGTCCTAAATATTTAGAGTTTAAACTGATTCTAAAATAAAAGCTGCTCAATGGAAAAATTCAGACAATTCAAAGACCTAAAAGTGAAACTAGAAAGTAGCAGAGGGGTGTGGTGGCCTGTGCCTGTCATCTCAGCACTGGTGAGGCAGAGGTAGGAGGATCACTGTGAGTTCAAGGTCACCCTGAGACTACATAGTAAATTCCACATCAGCCTGGGCTATAGCTAGACACTACCTCAGAAAACAAAAACACAAAAAAGACAGTAACCAGTCCCTGTCTTGGAGCCACCTACTTCTTCAGGAATGGAGTCACTTGTAGAGGAAGCCTGCATGGATCCGTGCTTGGGGTTAGTCAGCCCTCTGTCCAGCCTCTGGGAGGTGGACCAGGTGGCAGACAATAATGAGATTTGACTGGTGATGTAACGGGGTGCTAAGGGTCCAGGAAAGTCCTTGGACCCCCCAAACCCTAGGTTTGTTTCTAATTTTAGTCAAAGAATTGAATAAAAAAGAAAACTAGAAGGACAATTATTAAATTATTATATTTATTGAGGGAAGAAGAGCCAAGGAAAGGCATCCACATGGCTAGAAATCCCACGTGGAGGGCCTGGAGAAAAAAGCATGGAAAGAAAAGAGAAAAAAAAGTTCAAGGAGCTCCTGTCATGTGATGAGCTAGAGGGGATAAAAGAGCCCATGTGGAGAGTAAAGGCTAGGGGCCCTCTAGGCTGGGTCTGGGCCTGGGCCTGGATCAAGCTAGTCCAGCCATGGAAAAACCTCACCCATAGCTGGAAGTTCCCAAGTGGACAGAGAGTTTGCCCTCCCCTTGCAAAGGTATTTATGACCTTATGGGGGTGGGCAGTTTTCCCAGCTCAGGTGAACCAGAGGGCCAGCTGGTTGGTCAGGACTAGGGGATGTCCAAGGAAGAGGCTAGCTCTGACACCAAGTTCCTGGGGCTGAACTTGACCAACTACAATGTTGCCATCCTATGAAAGACCTCCCTCCCAGGAGGAGTCCTGGTTGTTTGTGGAAAAACAGGTCTGGGGAACTAGTCAAGAGATAAGTCAGATCTTTGATTCCCAGCAGGTGCAGACTTTCCTGTGCTTTTTACCTTCAAGGGTCCAGTCACCCTAAGTCTACCCCCAGTGAGACCTGGCTAGTGCACTGATTCTGGCTTCTTAGATCCTTTGCAGCTTAGCATGGGTCTGCCAAGCCACAGACCTACCCCATGGATAGCTTGCCTGTTCATTTTCACTTTAAGGCCATACAATTGTTCAGTGCCTAGTTTTTTTTTTAATATTTTATTTTTTTAAATTAATTTATTTATTTGAGAGAGAGAGATACAGAAATAGGCAGGTAGAGAGAGAGAATGGATGTGCCAGGTCCTCCAGCCACTGCAAACGAACTCCAGAAGCAGGCTACCTCTTGTACATCTGGCTTACGTGGGTCCTGGGGAGTCAAACCTGGGTCCTTTGGCTTTGCAGGCAAGTGTCTTAACCACTAAGCTATCTCTCCAGTCCTTGGTGCCTAGTTTTTAAGCATTGCAGTGTCTTTTTATTGACTTAATTTTACTTTACACTACTAAAATAATGGTGAATTATAGCCATGTAGTTAATAATCTTCTGAGTACATCTAGCAAACACTAATCTCAATTGTGGACTCTATACTTTTAAGTATTTTAAACTTTTGGTACATACATTTACTTGGAAAGATGTGATCTATGTTCCTCTGTCCTAAGCACAGGAGCAAGATATTCACACATTAGGGTCATTCATCCCAAAGAGTAGTTTATGTAGGAAAACTTCAGCTTGTGTAGGATAGCCAGGAAAGGGCAAGGAGCAGGTTGTGATGATGCGGCAATCTCTTTCCAAGTGGAGCCAAACCTAAGCAGGGCAGAACAACCCCTGACAGATATGCACACTTGCCTGGGTTTGCACTGCAGGGTCAGCAGGGAGTTACCTGGATACCTTGTCTTCAACTAACTTGGTGAATATTTGACTGTGCTGAGTATAAGGCTTTCTTGGGCTGTGGCTAGGCAGTACAGAGAGCCACATTCCTGGCAGCCAATGTGTGTGTCAGTTACCTTCATGTGGGATAACCATCCCTACCTTTCTCTGAGCCTCAAGCAGCTGAAATCATCATAGAGGTAGAGCATATCAACCCAGGTAAGAGATGGCAGGCATGAAGCTGTGGTTTCCCCACCAGATGAGTAGAGTCAGGTCTCCTCCAAGCAGAGGGCATGATTACTGTTTTCAGTGTTCCTGTTGAGTTCCAGAAATAACTCGGTGTCTATGAACCTCATATATGAAATGTAAACAGTAACCCCTTTCCTGCCGCCCTTACTCTGTAGCTTGTGGAATCAATGAGATAAGAGATGGGAAAGTGTTTCCTTTAGCTCCAGGGGCAGCTGTGTCCAGGTGTATGAGTGGTCTAGTTACAGGAATATGAGTGGGCATCAGAAAAATGAAATGAGATGTCTAATTCAGACATCAGTGAATTAACCATACACAGATTTGAAAAGTTTTCTGCTAAATGTGTTAACAGCATAAAGGAATGACTACTTTCTTGTTAAAATGAAGATGTTTAGTTTTAACCTTACCGGTTCCTGCCACTTTGAAATGTTTGCTGATTTCTTTTTGCTAAAGGAGGTAGACATTGCAGGGTTTGGTTCATACTGTGCATACCAATGATGCTGATACTTCTTTTGAATGAAAGGTGTTTCAAATTGTTCTGTGACCTAAGTCCCATAGGTTTCCAGGGAGGCAGCATAGATCTTGACCAGCCCCATAATCCTATTGCCATGGAATCTGACCTGAGCAGTTGGGTTGTAGACTCAAGGCCTGGCCTGATTTAGAACAACAGCATGACTCTATACAGCTAGGAGAGAGCATGAGATATTGTAGCTGTGAGTGAGTGTCATAACTTCCCTTTGGACCCCTTGATGATGTGACAAAGTTGCTAACCATTACTTAGCAATGCAGGCTTGAGATCATGGATTTGCTTCTGCATTTTTGTGTCTGCTGGCATCTTGGCATTTACTGAGCTTAAATGCTCATTTCTCTGTTGTGGTACCATGAGGGGATTCCTACCTTCAAGGTACTGACTATCTATGAATTAATATATGGCTTTATGTCAGTTCATATGACTTGCTTGCATTATTAAATTCCAAAACGTAGAATATAACTTTTAACTCTGTTTTGGGCCAAATGCTAACCCCACTAAGTGAGTACCGTGCTAATGGGAGCACTGTGTGAAACTACAGAGACAATGTGCATGTGGTATGCATTGGCTCAACCTACTACATGTTCTGCACCAGGCTTTCAAAAGAGGGACAAAGTTGAGGAAGTAGAACTTCCTAGTCTTTCATTCAAGGGTGGAAAGGATTCAGATAAATAGGCAGAAGTGTTTTCAGTCTTGGAGGAAGAGAGAGACACAAGAACCAATGTCCCAAAGAAAATACTATTGATTTTGGGAGCTGTGGGCGAGGGAATGGAAATGGCTAGGAGAGGGGCCATCTTATGGGGCTGATTATCGGTAGGTGGAGTTAGTGAGGCTGTGGAAGAACAAGGAGTGTAAGTTGGCTGAATTTGGATGGGCATCTGTCTCCTGCTTTCTAAAAATCTTTCCTGAATGCTCTACTTACCACTTCTTCACCAGAGACTCCCAGTACTCTTCTGCTGTGTTTCAAACCTTTGGTATATCTGCCAGATGGATCCACCATCTCCCTTGAGGATGTGGGCAGTGTCTTAGCCATCTTTGGATCCCAAGTGCTTAAGCTAGGCCTGCTATGAAATAGAGTCTTGTTGGTTGACTGAAATTGAAAGAGACAAGGTGGCTAGTGCCTCCGAGATGAAGGAGTAGGAGGCGGCCATGTGGGTCTGTGTTGCCCCACAGGCAGATGGGAAGTGTGGCAAGTCTGAAGCATCATGACCACAGGTGTGCAGAGTGAAAGGTACAGGAATCCACTTGAAGATGGCAGAAGGACTGGAACGAGTTTGGAGTACCATTTGGAACGCTGAGCCTATATGAATTCCTAGAAGTAGTGACTTACGAAGCTATAGAGGAGAACTTGTGTTGAGCTTGTGGGTATTGTCAAGAGGCCTCTCTTTTAAAAAAAAAAATTATTTTTAGTTATTTATTAGAGAGAGGGAGAGAGAGAGAAAGAAAGAGAACGGGTGCACCAGGGCCTCTAGCCAATGCAAATGAACTCCAGATGCTTGCGCCACCGTGCACATCTGGCTAATGTAAGTTCTGGGATATTGAACCTGAGTCCTTAGGCTTTGCGAGCAAGCACCTTAACCACTAAGCCATCTCTCCAGCCCAAGAGACCTCTCTTGGTAAATGAGGGGCTACTGACGATTCTGTCATGCTTCAACTTCAGTGAAGGTAGAAGGATTGATGTGTGTTCAAGGCCAGCCTGAGACTTCATAGTGAAACAGGCTGACTGACTCACTCACAGAGCCTTTTTGCTTAACTGAAGAATTCCAGGGAATAGGTTTCTGATGCAGGTTCCACTTGATCCCAAGGCTCATGCAGTGGTGGCAATCTGGCCAGAAACTGCTTCTGTCTGAGTTTGTCAGTTTCACAGTCTCTTCCCTTTTTTGGCTTGACTTCTCTTAGTGTTGGCTTGCATCTCAATTCCAGGCTTACCTCTGAGAGTTAAAAGTCCAGACAATGTCAGAACTTCTTATCTAGTTGCTGAAATGCAAATCCCAGGATTAGTGCTGACTGGCCCTGACTCTTGTGGGTGGGACCCATGTCCCTCCCTGATCCAGTCATCCTCTGCAGGCTAACTCCTATATCTTCTAGGCTGAGCACAGGGATGCAGTGGGACCTGGAGGAAAGGTGGGTGCCAGAGATCCTAGTGAGCCACAGCTTCCAAGATAACTACTCTAGACTTAGAGCAAAGCAGCAGTTTCACTCGCTTTCCTGTGAGCCAGGAGAGTTCCCGTCAGCCTTCTGTGATCCAGGCATGAAGCGGCCCTCTGCAGGAAGACCACATGTCTTTGAGGCCTCCTGACTGGCCTCTCCACTTGTCATTTCTGGACGACACATTTGGGACAGAATCCTTGGTCAAGTTCACCCCCACCTGTTGGTCACAGGGTCCCTGGATTGCCTTGGGGTCTTGGGCAAAACCTCTCCAGAGGCCCCTATGAGGAATGCATCTACCACACCTCCTGTGGACTGGAGTGCAGTCATGTCTCTACCCTCACTCAGTGTGTCACCACTTGCAAAGCTCTAGTCTTAGCAGGATTTTTCACTGTAGCCTGGCTGGACAAGGCAAGCATGACTTATTCCTGTTTTGTAGACAAGGGGACTGAGAATCAGGAAGGGCAAATAAACAGGGTGACACCAGAACTAGACTGAGAAGACACAAATGTCCTGGAAAATTTATACTTTTAAACCAAAGATGAGGAAAAATAAAGGCACACTGACCGTGGGAGCCAGTTTTTTTTTTTTTTAATATAAATGTGGCATTAAACTACCCATTGGAGGTCCTCTAAATATGTGCTTCATTAATACCTGCAGGGGAGCAAATGAGCTCTGCATACAGCCAAGCAGCTCCTAGCTGAAGACTGCATGCTGGTCACTCACCCATGGTTCACCAACCAGAATTTTTTTGATTTATATTATTCTAATTTTACATTCGTCACGGTGACTCCATTATCCTCCTCCCTGTCCTCCCTCTTCCAAAGGGACCCTCATCAATGGGGAATGTGGGTCATCCATTGTGGGGGTAGTCAAGAGTTATGGGGAATAGGCCAAGTCTCTGTGCATAATGCCCAACTTGTGGCTCTAACATTCTTTCCACCCCCTCTTCCGCGAGTTTCCCTGAGCCACATTGGGGTCATTTTAGTTCTACTTCAGTGATGAGGTTTTGGGAGCCTCTTTGTCTCTGGATATCTGGCTTAGTAGGAGTTGGATGTTCTCTGTGTTTCTCTCCTTCAGCCTTTTTCTGGTGTCATGATCCCCAAGAACAGTGTACTCTTGCCCTTCCCCCGCATTACTCTATGGTTTCAGCTGGGGCCCTGGTGAGGTGTGATTGGCTGGTCCTCCCTTCAGGTTCGTTTTCCATCTGAAAAAGATAAGCAAATTCTCAACAGAGAGAGAAGTTAGTACTAGATAAATGGGATGGCCATAGATATCTTGGAGGAAATTTTATATGCGTAGGCCCTCTTCGAGCCCACATTTGGTAGTATCTTGATTGAAGACTGTGCTCATTTTTTGTACTTGGTTTTGACTTATTTCCTAGTTCCAGCAATGAGTTCCTTTCCACTGAGTGGATCTATTAGCCAAATCAAGAGCAGTTGGTTACCCACCATGGCTGTTTGCCACTATTGCACTTGTATGAGCATTACGTCAGGTTGTTTCCTGCTGGGTATCTTAGACTGCAGGTTGTTTGGACCGATGTCTGCCATTTTCCCCCAGTTGCTCATGTAGCACCCTCTGGCACTAAACTAGCAACTGTGAATTTTACTGGCAGTTGGTTCAGCTTATCAGGGCAGTGTAATGGTAAGTCTGTGGTTCCCTAGGTCACCTCTTGAAATGTCTAAGACAGTGAGTAGGAAGGTCTCAGAGAGCTCAGCTCCAATTTGTGTGGTGAGCTCAGGTGATCTAGCCATTTGGAGAAAAAAAAGCAGCTGCTCTTCGTTCTTGCTGCCCTAGGTTGGCTGTCTTCCCCAGGATCTCTGGGCCTTCCCAGAGAGGTAGGTGTGGGACATCCACCATCCTTTGCATGTCCTCCTCCTTTCAAGAGCATTACCCTGATGCTGTGGGGAATCAGCAGGGCATGGCTAGAGGGCAAGTGGCTATAGCCAGGTGCAAGTTTTCTTGGAATTGGGCAAAACAAGGGGGCACTGGTATTATACAGAACTTTATAGAATTTGTTAGCAGGAAGGGATATTTAATAATATGCAGTAAAAATCTTATTTTGCCCATTTATGCATATATAGATATTATCTAGTATAAAGTGTATATATGAAATAGTAGGGAGTTCTGGCCTTATAGAAATGATCATTTAATATTTAGTTAGTCTCACAGCTTTTATGTAAAAATATAAGAGATCAAAAAAAGAAATTATCTAAGAGCCAGGTGTGGTGGTGCACACCTTTAATCCCAGCACTTGGGAGGCAGGGTAGGAGGATCACCATGAGTTTGAGGCCACCCTGAGACTACATAGTGAGTTCCAGGTCAACTTGGGCTAGAGTGAGACCCTACCTTGAAAAAAAAAGAAAGAAAGAAAAAGAAAGAAAGGAAGGAAGGAAGGGAAAAAGAAAGGAAAGGAAAGGAAGGAAAGAAAAGAAAGAAATGATCACTTATTGGTGGAAATATTAAAGAGATAAATTTTTTGTTTTGTTTTTTGAGCTAGGGTCTTGCTCTAGCCCAGGCTAACCTGCAATTCAGACTGACCTCAAACTCACAGTGATCCTTCTACCTCTTGCCTCCCAAGTGCTAAGATTAAAGGCATGTGCTACCACGCCCGGCTTAAAGAGGAAATTTTTTTTTAAGAGGAAATTTTAAGAGATATTTTAGGGCTGGAGAGATAGTGGTTAAGATGCTTGCCTGCAAAGCCAAAGGATTCAGGTTCAGTTCCCCAAGACCCATGTAAGCCAGATACACAAGGTGGCACATGCATCTAGAGTTCATTTGCAATGGCTGGAGGTCCTGGCATACCCATTCTCTCTCTTCCTCTGTCTGCTTCTTTCTCTCTTTCTCTCCCTTTCAAATAAACACATAACTAATTTAGAAAAAGATATTTTAAATTGACAAAAGTTATTAATGCTTATGACATATAACATTATATATAATAGAGTGGCTAAATTAAGTTAATTTATGTACCAATTACCTACTTTCTCTTGTGATGAGGACATTTAAAATTTCTTAGTAATTTCCTGCTATATTGTTGTGGGTTGTGGTTATACATACTGTTATACAATAAATCTCCTAACCTTAGTCCTCCTGTCTACCTAACATTTTGTACCCTTTGGCCAATCTTCCAACGTTGCTCATCTCTCTGCTCCCAGCCCTGGTAACTACCATTCTTTTAGCTTAGTTGACTTTTTTTTAGATGCCACATGTAAGTGAGGGCCTGAGTGTTCATCTTTCCATGCTTAGCTTGATTCACTGTGCATACTGACCTCTAGGCTCTTCCATGCTGTTACAACTGATAAATTTTCCTTCCTCTTAAAGGCTGAAGAGTATGCTCCACCATTTTTTAAACTGACCCAAGCCCTGTTGGGTTATTTCCACATCTTGACTGTTGGCTGTTGTGAATCGTGCTGCAGAGAACATGGAAATGTTACTGTTTCCTCAGTGTTTAGAGTTCATTTCCTTTGTCTATTTCCCACATGTAGAAGTTCTGGATCAACTTGTAATTCCATTTTTAAAAGTTAGAGGGTTCTGTGTACCATTCTGCATCATGGCTGGAATAGTTGCTAGTTTTGCCAATAGTGTGCAAGGATTCCCTTTTCTCCACATCTTTGCCAACAATTTCTCTTTCTCTCTCTCATTTTAAAATATATTTTATTTATTTGAGAGAGCGAGAATAGACACGTCAGGGCCTCCAGCCACTGAAAACAAACTCCAGATGCATGCGCCCCCTTGTGCATCTGGCTTACCTCGGTCCTGGAGAGTCAAACCGGAATCCTTTGGCTTTGCAGGCAAGTGCCTTAACCGCTAAGCCATCTCTCCAGCCCCCCCCCCTTTATTATTTGAGGTAGGGCTTCACTCTAGCCCATGCTGACCTGGAATTCACTGTGTAGTCTCAGGGTGGCCTCGAACTCACAGCAATCCTCCTACCTCTGCCTCCCAAGTGCTGGGATTAAAGGTGTGCACCATCACGCCCGGCCAATTTATCTCTTGACTTTCGGATGATAGCCATCCCAACAGGCATGAGGTGCCACCTCATTTAATTTCTTTCTCATGATAGTGATTTGAATGTTTCTTTATGACTGCTGGCTATTTGTATGTCTTTTGAGAAACATCTATTTGTATCCTTTGGAAAACATGAATAATTTTAAAAATGTTTTTGTGCTATCAAGTTGAGTTCCTTACATATTTTGGATACTAATCCTTTTTGTAGACCCATGGTTTGCAAATATTTTCTCCCATTCAGTAAATTATCTTTCTATTTTCTCTATGCACAAGTTTTTTTTATTAGTTTGTTTCTACCTCATTTGTCCAATTATTTTTTTGTTACCTGTGCTCTGGGGGTGATACCCAAAGAGTCTTGACCCAGATTGTACATGAATAATATCTTCCCTGTTTTCTTCTGATGCTTTTACAGTTCAAGTCTAAATGTTTATATTGTTAATCCATTTAGTCGATTTTTATATGATGTCTTTATTTATTTATTTAAAAATATTTGTTTCCAAACACAGAGAGAAAGAGAGATAGGGAGGGAGGAACGGAGGTAGGGAAGAAGGGAAATAGAGAGAAGGCATGCACTCCAGATGCATGTGCCACTTTCTGCATCTGGCTTTGTATGGGTACTGGGAAATCAAACCTGCGCCGTCAGGCATTGCAAGCAAGCACCTTAGCTGCTGAGTTATATCTCCAGCCCTCTATTTAGTTTTTGCATGTAGATAGCCAGTCTTACCAATCACATTTATTGAAGAGATTGTCTTATCTCCCATTGTGTGTTTTTGGCATCTTTGTCAAAGATCAGTTGACTATAAATGTGTAGACTTGTTTCTGGGCTGTTTATTAGAGAAGTAGTTTTTATGCATGGTTTATGTGTGCATGTGTGTGCATGCCTACTGTGCACATGTAGAAGCCTCATGAGAAGCTTGAGTGTCTTTCTCTGTTACTCTTTCATGTATTTCCATGAGATAGAATCTCTCTGAACCTGGAGCTGTTGTTTTTGTAAGACCCAGTGTTTGTCCTGCCTCTACTCCCCAAAGGCCTGGGGGTATAGGAGCACAAGGCCACATATCCAGCTGTTCAGGGTGGTGGGAGAAATCAACTCAGGTGGTCTCAGTCCCTCATGCATGTGCAGCAAGCAGTCTTACTTGTTGAGGCATCTCCCTAGCCTGAGAGGTAATTTTAAAATATGTAACTTCTATGGTGAGTCAGGAGTATGAGTTATCATGAACTTTGACACCATATACTAGCAGGCTCCATTTTTTTTTTTGGAAGAAGGGTCTCACTTTAGTTCAGACTGACCTGGAATTCACTATGTAATCTCAGGGTGGCCTCAAACTCATGGCTATCCTCCTACCTTTGTCTCCTGAATGCTGGGATTAAAGGTGTGCGCCACCACGCCCGGCTGCAGGCTCCATTTTTGTCTGAGAGGTGAATGGAGGTTTTGTGGAAGAAGCATCATGTAAACTGAGTCTTGAAGGGTAGATGGAGAGCTTGGCCTGAAGTAAAGGGGGATAGGGAGGCATTGTAGAAAGAGAAAACAGGATGTTGGAATGGTTCCACATGGCTCAAGGTCATGGTATGAATCAGTGGCTGAGCCAAGGTTGGCAGAAAACAAACATGATGATTATAAGCCCTGTGTTGTTCTTTTCCCCCCTCAACTCTGTGAGGCCTGTTTTAAACCCCATATCGTGAAGTTGTGTCTAAAGAGTAAAGCTAGCTGGGTTAAGGGTGGGTGGGACAACACTGCATGTGTATGAGATAGCAGGTTGGTCAGAGTGTGTAGTAGAGGCTTTCATGGAAGAGAATGTGAGGGAGAGATGCAAGGATGACTTATTCCTAGGCTGTCAAAGGGACAGAGAGGGAAGCATTTTGACTTTTTACTCCAGACTTAAGAGCTTGTATTAATTTTTTTTAAATACACATCCTAGGCTCACAAAACCTCATGTTTTTATAGTTCTCTTTATGTCTAGTGTTATTACTTTATTCTTTCTCTTTTTCTCTTTACTGCCTTCTTGATTGACCTATGAGTGCCTTGTATATACTGGATATAGTGCTAGATGCTAGAGTCACGAAGTCATTGAGAGCTGATCCTCACCAACAGGGATCCAAGGGCTGCAGAGCACACAGAGATGGCAGTGGTCTAGCTGCTGGCTGAGTGCAGTCCAGGAAATCTTTTCTGAAAACATGGGCCACAAGGATGAATGAGCAAATGCCACTGGTGACTTCTTCCAGCTGGCAGAAGCTCTGAGGTTAAGGACCAGGCTTCTCTGAGAAGGAACCAGGCACTTCGGGTGGGTGAATGGGCAGACAGTCAGATGGATGAATGTTGATATGGCAACACTAGTTGAAGAAGTCCAGGGAATAGGGAAGAATTAAGGATTCTAGATTATTCTAGTCTCTGTTAGTTGACAGTTCCTGTTTCTTAAAGTTTTTGTAGGATTAACTGTTTTTTTTTAACTGTAAGCTGGTTTAGAAAATGTTGGTTGTTGTGAATTTTCAATGTTAAAGAAGATAAACTGGGTTTCAGAATGAGAGTTGAGCCTTTATTTCTCATGGCCTAAGATTTCATAGGAGTTTCGAGCCTGTTTATAGGATGTGTTCTGGTGGTGATTTTTAAAGGAGCATTTTAACTGGCATCAACCACTGAGGACCCCCTGCCACTGAGAAGAAACCCATGTTGGAGGTGGCAGAGTGAGCGAGACCTGGCTGTGCTTGGCAGATGGAAGGCCTTGGGATCATATAGTCTTCCTGTTTAGCTGGGTGGGGGTTATCTTTCTGATGCAGCCTTGGCCCAGGCTTCATAGAGAAGGGTAGCTTGTTTCATGTCTGGTTTCACTAGTTCTTGCCCCTTCCCCAGCAGTCCTTTTCATGATCTTGCTATGGCTCCATCCTCCATGTTCTCATCTGTTACCTGGCTCTTTTACCACTGAATACTTCTCCACTAGGTCTAGCTAGAAACCTGTCTTCTTCCCTTCTTTTTCAAAGTAGCTTCTTTTCCTCACATGTGCAATACTTTGGAAATAAGTAATGGTCTCACTTCTTTGGTTGTTGTTTTTCAGGTATTGTTTTAAACACTACACATGTTTAATGTATAGGTATACCTCTATCACAGGAGTCCTTTGTAATGTCAAGATTGAGGCACAGGATAACAGTGGTGTATAGTCTGCTTCTGGCAGAGAATCATGCCACTCAGGCTGTGATTGTTCAGGGCCACTATGGCAGAATCTCTGTAATAAACACATTGAAACAAGATTCTATTTCTTATATCCAATTATTTTGTAAAGAGGAGAAAAGTCTTTAAAAAAGAGAGGGAATGACGGGTTGGAGAGATGGCTTAGCGGTTAAGGCGCCTGCCTCCTAAGCCTAAAAATGCTGGTTCCAGTCTCCAGCGGTTCCAATCTCCAGGTCCCACGGTTAGCAAGATGCAAAGTGATGCAATGTCACAATGCCGCACTTGACCACAAGGGGGCACATGCATCTGGATTTCATTCACAGCAGCTGAGAGGCTGCTGGCACACCCATCTCTATCTGTCTTCCTCTCCCGCTCTCTCAAAAAAAAAAAAAAAAAAAAAAAAAGGAGAGGGAATGATTGAAGGAGGAGTAAAAGAGAACCTTCAACAATTCAATTATGCTAATGGCCCTCATATTATTGTGGAAAAATTGCTTTTAAATAAAAGGCAAAGGAAAAACGGGCCACATTTGGTAGGTGTACTCTCTGTTCTCTGTCTTGTTTTTCTGCTCTGAAGTATAGTGCTGTCTTGATGTAGGGACGTAACTGCTATGAATATTGATGGTAGCCAAGCCATTTTTCCCTGCCTGGCCTAGTAAATAAAGCAGAAAAGATAAAAAGGGAAGAGGGATTGTAAAATCTGTGTGCTGTTTTTAGATTATCTTGTTCCCTCAGAACTTGAAGTTTTGAAAACATATTGAAGATGTATATTTGGTGGTCAGGGGCTGATATGAGTCTGTCTTGCTTCTAGAAAGGTATTGTCAGGGGTTCTGGCTTCCGGTTCAAGTAAGAATTTTTGTTGTTGTTGGTTTTGTTTTGTTTTGTTTTGTTTTGTTTTGTTTTGAGGTAGGGTCTCACTGTAGCCCAGGGTGACCTGGAATTCACTTTGTAGTCTCAGGTTGACCTCAAACTCAGAGTGATTCACAAACCTCTGCCTCCCAAGTGCTAGGATTAAAGGTGTGCTCCACCATATCCAGCTGAGGTTGTTTTCTCTCTCTCTCTCTCTCTCTCTTTCTTTCTTTCTTTCTTTCTTTCTTTCTTTTTCTTCTTCCTTCTTCCTTCCTTCTTTCCTTCTTTCTTCCTTCCTTCCTTCCTTCCTTCCTTCCTTCTTTCTTTCTTCTTTCTTTCTTTCTTCCTTTTAAATGTGAGTTTTGAATTTGTGTTACTGCCTCATTGAAGCCTTACTGGGTGGGTGCCCTCTACCTCGTGGCAGAGTTGAGCCCTGACCTCCAGTATATTCACTGTAGTAAGAATGAAGGGTGGCATGGTGTGATTCCTGTAGGAACATCCACTTGGGAATGTGACAGGAAAACATAGGCAGGGACTCTGAACTGCAAATGGAGCAGTCCATAGATCTATATGTGGCACGTGCAACTCTGGGAATGCCTTCAGATTGCCCACCCTAGAAGAAATGGCTGTGAAGGGAGTGGATGGGGGCTGGAAGATGTGTATGGTAGGTGGGGGGAGTTGAACACAGGATAAAGAAATGGGAGACATGACCATGTAGGTTAGGTTTTAGTTAGGCTTTTATGTAGTGGACACATAGACTGGCTAATTTGTGTTCAAAAAGAAATCCTTAGATTGTTGATATGGTATTCTAATGATCCAAAGGAACTTTGGAGGGCAGGTTTCAAAATGACACGAGCTATGTCTGCTCTGGGGCTAAGAAAGACAGAGCTGATGAGCTGGTTTTGCATACCTAGTAGTTAGTTGAAAGTGAGGATGATGTCCCAAATGCAGAGCCATGATTGGATCTTGCCCTAGAGATGATACTGGTGGCAAGCCATGGGAGAGCTTACACCTGGAGTAGCAGTCTGGAAGCAGATATCTGGAGCCTAGGAGTGGCTTAAGTAACATTCACATTGAAATGCAGAAGAGTATTGTGCATGCATACACACACATACATGCATATACATACATACATACATACATACATACATACATACATACATACATACATTTCTAGAGAGTCAAGATTGTTGGAATCATCCTGAAATGAATATTTTATGAGATGAGCCCATAAATAAAAAGTTTCTCTCCAGAAGTATTTTCTTTAAAAAGCATAAAATTGCACTTACAAATACAAGTCTATACTATTGGTCACATATAACAGTAATAGCTGCCCTCTCCTTAGGGATGAGTTGTGAAAAAGAAAAACCAGGGAGATATTGGGCCTCAGTAGAAGGATGGAGGTGAAGGCTTGCTCTTGTAATTTCAAGGTTCTCTGTGTACACTTGAAACCCTCACATCCCCCACACCAAACTTAAAGAATGGGGACCAGAATGAGGATGCTTGTTAAATCCTGGCTCCTGGTACAGAGCCTGTACCCAGAAAGAAGTGTTCAGGGAGTTTCTTTGCTTGGCATCTTTCATGAATTCTATGGTTCTAGTTCCCTAAGGATCAGAGCCACAGACAAGAGGGTTGTATATTAAAGAGTTCTTACTGATAATGACTTTGTGTTTGTTAAGTAGCTTCCTGTTAGGGAATGCCTCTTAGCCCCTGTCGTTCTGAATTTCTTTCTACATACAACCAGGACTATATAAAAAAAATCTATAGGAGAGTCCAGATGTTAGGCCTACCGACTAAAGGGTCCTCTTCCACTTGTGGCGTCACGTGGGTTGGAGCTGGAGAGGTTCTTGGAGCCATCCACGCCCTCAGGAAGTACTGCAGAGATGTGTGTCTGTCAGTCAGTTGGGAATGGCGGCTGGGACTGACAGAAGTTGATTTTGAGATGGAACCTGTGGCTCCTTGGGTGGCAGTCTGTCTGGAGACTGATAACCATGCTTTCCATTTTCAATGAGCGAATGTATTCAATATAAAGCAAGCAAAAGTAAAACAGAAAGCAGCAGATGAATAAAAGAACATCAAGTCAGGCACTTACTGAACCCAGCAGAAATGACTGGAGAAGCCCATTGGAAAGAATCAGCTGGAGTGACAATTGAGGGTCCTGGGCAGAAGGTCTAACCCTCCATTAGGCTATTTGTTTTTTATTTTTGCTTGCTATGTACTTAACAAATTCACTTATTCAAAAAGTACAGTTATTGTGGATTGTTCTCTGGGCAGAACAGGTGGCTGCATGGTAACCCTCTCCGGGTTAGGGAGACACAGCATGCAGTAATCAGGCAGTGTCTTTGCCATCTCAACCTATTTCTTTTCACTCTGTGGATGAGGACACTCAGGTCCAGAGGAGGAGAGGCACTTGCTCAAGGTCACCTTACTACACAGTGACAAACCTAGCTTCAACTTGAGAAGTCAGAACTAAACTCAAGAAGAAATAAGGGTCAGACTTACATCCTCATTACTCCAGAGGACATTGTGTTCAAAACTGCTGTTGGAGTCTTTCTGGTACTCTTGTATTTTCTGTATCCTATCTGGCACTCTCAGGAAGAAAGCACACATCATTTTGTAAATATGTGCAAATAACAAACATTCCCATTATCATCACACATGCATCAGGGCAGGTGGCAAAATGCATTCATGCAGCCTGGAATGAAAGTTTTTCACACTTAGTTCTTGTGAGAAATTCAGTGTTAAATTTAAAATGCTTTCTTGGCCCAGGTACAATGAAATGGTTCCATTTCTCATAATAAAACCTAGGAGAGAAAAAGGCTTATCTGGCTGAGATACTGATTCTAACCATTGTTCCCCCCCCACCTTTGCTGTGTTTGTTTCTTTTCACAGGAAAAAGTAGAATATGCCTTCCTGATTATTTTTACAGTCGAGACCTTTTTGAAGATTATAGCATATGGATTATTGCTGCATCCTAATGCTTATGTTAGGAACGGATGGAATTTACTGGATTTTGTTATAGTAATAGTAGGGTAAGTCTGTCTTACTTTGGGGAAATGTTTACCTGGGAAGTTGGAGGTGACTATTTATTGCATCAGAATTTGCCAGGAGCCTTTTAAGGCTGACAGAGCTGCTGTCAATTCATTGACAGAGATGCATGTGAAAGTCGCTTGAGGGTTGGTGCTTTGGCTGCGGAATGAGCTATGTGCTATTGAAGAAAGTCCTCAAGTGAGATGGTTCATCTTACAGGGTGATTCTCCACAAGTAAACCAACTCTGCTGGTAGGAAGAGTCAAATAAGTTGAGCTCCCAATGTGTAGTGTCCTGTTAAAGACATATATAATAATGATACAGGCTTCCCGGTAGTGAGAGGTCCTTTGCTGTTTATACCCGTTGAATAAAATGGTTCCACTTTTATGCTGACTTGTGGGACAAATTCTAGCATGCTAACTTTCCAATTTTAAATAACAAAACAAGAGTCTGAATAGTGTCACATATCTGGCATAAAATAAAATAAGATCAACAATGCAAGCCAGGTGTGGTGGCTCATGCCTTTAATCCCAGCATTTGGGAGGCAGAGGTAGGAGGATTGCCATGAGTTCGAGGCTACCCTGAGACTACATAGTGAAATCCAGGTCAGTCTGGGCTAGAGTGAGACCCTACCTCAAACAAACAAACAAACAAACAAACAAACAAACAAACAAAAGCCCAAAAATGCAGAGAAGTGAGGTATTCTCTCAAAAATCCCATTACAGGGCTGGAGAGATGGCTTAGAAATTAAGGCACTTGTCTGCAAAGCCTAAGAACTCATGTTCGACTCTCCAGATCCCACGTAAGCCAGGCACACAAGGTGATGCAAGCGCACAAGGTTGCACATGTGCACCAGATGATGCACACATCTGGAATTCGATTGCAGTGGTTAGAGACCCTGGCATGCTAATTCTCTCTCTCTCTCTCTCTCTTGCTCTTCTCTCTTCTCTCATAAAAAATACAAAAAAAAAAAAAAATCCCATTACACAAAGAAGATAACAATAGTTTTAGTTAAAGGAGAATGTTAAGATGAAGAACAATGCTAGGCTCTCCTGCTCCTTCCACAACTAGAAATGTTGCTAGCAGGGAAGGAATCAGTGTCAGGGGAACATTGGGTGTTTGGACCAAATCCTCCTCTCTCCTGAAGACCACAAAATATATTCCTTCTCTGAGGCTAATGCACTCTAGCTATTCTGTGAGTCACTCCTAAAATTATGTTTGTTTCTGTTGAGATCTTTCAATCACCTCTCTGTTTTCATCTCCATGCCTTCATTCAACTGCTTTTTGCAGTTGAGTGAGCTTGAATTTTCTTTTGGATTATCTCTCTCTCTCTTTTTTTCAAAATCATGGTTCTTCCAACTTCATTGGAGACAAATTCTGCTGCCTAACAGGAGAATAGGTTACCTTTGGAAGTTAAAATGGGATCCAAAGTCGTGACCCATTGGAATATTGGACTCTTAGGGAAGAAAGTTAGCTTTTGTAAAAAGCCTTGTACTAAGCCGGGCATGGTAGTGTACACCTTTAATCCCAGCATTCAGGAGGCGTGCTGTGAGTTCGAGGCCACCCTGAGAATACAGAGTGAATACCAGGTCAACCTGAGCTAGAGTGAGACCCTACCTCGAAAACAAACAAACAAAGCCTTGTAGTACATTGGCATCTAAGGCATCACTGCAGAGATAGCACATCTAGCATGGGCAGGTGGTAGGTAGGCAAGAAAGTAAGTATCTGTCTTTACTTGGTGCACTCCATCAAAGTGTGCAAGCAGGAGTCTGGAAGATATCTTGATTCTGTAACAATCTTGCTGTGCCTCTCCTGATACCAGACTTTCTGTTTAGGTAGAGAATGGAGATGTTTAGCACCATTTCTTGTGTCCCTGAATTACTATCACCTGGCTTCTTTCTGCCTGGAGATATTTTACCCATTATAGCACAGTACAAGGATAGGGAACCAAGCAAGCAGGTGGACTCAACAAGTTTAGGAAACAGAAACAAAAGGTGAGAAGTGAAGGGGCTGGGGAGGGAGGAAGTAGGTGGGGCATTTATGCTAAAAACTAAGGTATATTTTGTATGGGGTATAATTCCATGAGACCAGGTAGAGTACACTATTAGAGAAAAGAGAAAAAACAGTGCTACGGGGTGTAATCTTGCTTAGGTCTGAAAGGTGGTCACGTTCTGACTAGTAGAATAAGTGACCTCATTTTGTACACCCTGGACTGTCAATGGCAGCCCATGCAACCTGCCAGCTATTTTCATAAAAAAGCTTTCTTGTAACATAGCCACATTCTTGAGTAGTTTGGGTCAACACAGCCTAAAAGATTTACTATCTGATCCTTTTGAGAAAGTTTGCCAGCCCTTGCTCTAGTGTGCAGACTTCCTAAACCTTGTTAACATCATTTGGAAAGAAAGAGAGTGAACTGATAACAAATAACTGCCTGCCAAAATAAAATGCAACACACTTCAAAGAAAAACAACTATAAATACTTGAACTCACATTCAAAATGCCTAGCATGCAGTCAAATAATACTACACAATTGAAGAAATGTGACCTGTAACCAGAAGGAAATTCTGCCAATAGAAACAGACCCAGGAATGGCAAAGATGGTAGAGTTAGCAGACAGGGATTTTATGAGTTTAAAAACAGCTACTATAAATGAGTTTATGAACCTAAAGGATATATGACTATAGTAAGGAAAGATGAAAAGATTATACACACACACACACACACACACACACACACACACACGACCAAATGGGATGTCAAGAGACATAAAATACAACTGAAATGAAAAATTTCCTGGAGTGGCTCAATAGCATATTAGGTACTATCAAAGAAAAATTTTGGAATTTTGAAAATGTAGCAATAACATGATGAATAATAAAGAAAAGTGAAATCTCATTGATGTGAGGGGAATTATCAAATAGTCTAATGTATGTATATTTGGAGTCTTAGAGGAGAGGAGAGATAGGAGAGACAAAAAAGAAAATCTAAAATTTCCAAATGTGATGAAAAGTATAAACTCAAAACTGAAGCTGCCCAACAAAGTCTGAGCAAAATAACTATGAAGAAAGCTACATCACAACCTATCTCTGTCATAAGGAAGCAGCTAAAGAAATGTTAAAGACAGTTCTTTAGGCTAAAGGAAAATGACACCAGATGGTAATAGGGAGTTACACGGAAGAAATGGAGAACACAGAAAGGGTGAATATGAAGACTTTTTTTTTTTTTTTCCGAGGTAGGGCCTCACTCTAGCCCTAGCTGGTCTGGAATTCACTGTGTAGTCTCAAGATGGCCTCTAACTCAGGGCAACCCTCCTATCTCTGCCTCCCGAGTTCTGGGATTAATGGCATGCACCACCACACCCGGCATTAATACATTTTAAAACATATTTTGCTAGGCATGGTGGCACAGGCCTTTAATCTCAGTACTCAGGAGGCTGAGGTAAGAGGATCATCATGAGTTTGAGGCTAGCCTGAGACTACAGAGTGAATTCCAGGTCAGTCTGGGCTAGAGTAAAACCCTACCTCAAAAAACAAAAAACAAAAACTTATATATATAAAATTAGAGAGAGACAGACAGAAAGAGGCAGACAATGAATATGGTATACCAGGCCCTTCTGCCACTACAAACCAACTCCAGATGCATGCCCCACTTAGTACATCTGGTTTTACATGAGTACTGGATAATCAAATCCATTAGGCTTTGCAAGCAAGAGCCTTTAACTGCTGAGACATCTCTCCAGCCCCCATGAAGACATTTTTTTTTTCTCATTCTAAAATCTCTTTAAAAGTAATCACGTAAAACAAAACCAATAGCAAGGTACTGTGGAGTTTACACCTTTGGAGAAGCAAGACATGATTACAATATTACAAGGAACAGGGACTGGGAAATAAATGATTGTGGGCTAGCCTCAAGTGCTTATGAAGTCTGTAGAATAAAATGCTTGAAAATAGATAGATTGTGATATGTTAAAGGCATAAATTGTAATCCCTTTGAGCCTGGATTTTCAAATGACCCCCTACCCACCTGTTCTGATTTAAGCCAATTTATCTACATTAACCATTTTATTTGACACTGTTTTTGGCAAGTAAAGCTTTATATCAACCCAGCTACACTTATATCTATGGCTATTTGACATTTAATGGAAAAGTTAATTAGTTACACCAGAGTACTGTACATCCTGCAAATCCTAAAAATATTTATTCTCTGTTTTCATTTAGAGAAAACTTTTGTTGACACTTTCCCTATAGGAACCACTACAAATATAGATGTTTAATTAGTAAGACTATAGTTGTGAAGACTTAATAGAAAAGGAAAAAAAAACAACCAGAAAAAAAAATCCAGAAAAGGCAGAGAAGAAACAAAAAAGGAAAGGGACAGGGCAAATAGAAAACAGAAGCAAGAGCCGGCTGTGGTGGCTCACGCCTTTAATCCCAGCACTTGGGAGGCAGAGGTAGGAGGATTGCTGTGAGTTCGAGGCCAACTTGAGACTACATAGTGAATTCCTGGTCAGCCTGGGCTGGAGTGAGACCCTTCCTCCAAAAACAAAAACAAACAAAACAGAAAACTAAAGCAAGGAGATGCAAGATGGAAACCCAGTAGAGCCGTAACACACAACATGATCAGATTCTCACATATTATAAACAAGACCCAACATTCTAGTGTCTATGCAAAAGCTTTATAAAGACATAATTTAAAGCAAAAAGGACAGAAAAACATATTTCCCACAAAACAAATAGAAAGGAAATTAGAGTGGCTATATTTGTATTCAACAAAGTATACTCAAAAACAATGAATATAATCACAGATAAAGATAATGTTAAAGGGCATTTCATCAGGAGGATGAAACAGTCCTAATTGTACAAACATCTGATAAAAAGCACTTCAAAATACATGACACAAAACTTAGAACTGCAGGTGACATTTTTAAAGAACTCCATTGAATAGAGCAGACTCCACATTCTTTTTGTACACATGGAACATCATCAAGAGAGTCAATATTCTGGGCTGTAAGACAAATCTTATTGCATTTGAAAAGACTAAAATCATAGCTACATTTTCTGAATGAATATAGCAATATTTCTAGATTTTAAAAGTCATGGTGGCACACATCTTTAATCCCAGCACTTGAGAGGCTGAGGTTGAAGGATCACTGTGAGTGAGTTCAAGACCAGCCTGGGCTACAGAGTGAATTCCAGGTCAGCCTGTGCTAGAGACACTACCTCAAAAGAAAAAGGGTATTTCTATATACTAGCCATGAATAATTAGAAAATGAAAAATTTAAATATTTGCAGTGGTACCAACATATGAAATATTTAGGTACGTATTACTATAATGACAAAGATGTTCTAAGAGAAATTAAAGAAATGGAATGATATAACTCATTTATGTAGTAGAAGATTCAATATAGTTAGGATGTCATTTCTTTCCAAATTGAGCTATATATTGAATCTGAATCTAAATCCCAGCAAGAGTTTTGTAGCAACTGATATGCTTTCTCTAACATTTATATGGAAATGAGAGAGGCTCTAAAGTAGTCAAAAAAATCTTTAAGAACAAAGCTGGAACCTGATCTTATGGCTTACTCTAAAACTACCAGACTCAAGATAGTATGATATTGACATAAGGGATTGACAAAAAGATCAATGGAATCAAATAGGATATCTTGAAATAGATCATGGACAGATCAACTGGTTTTAGAAAAAGACAGTTTCATAATTCAATGGGCTGAGGAAACTGTTTTCAATAAACAGTGCTAAAATAATTATACACCAATACAAAAAAAATCTGTTCTTCATACTATGTCTAAATATTCCTTTGACATGATCTTAGAAATACACTTGAAATTTCAAGGAGAAACTCTATCCTGTCAAGGTAGGCAGAGAGTTCCCAGACACCAGCCAGGGCTGGAGGAATGGCTTAGTGGTTAAGGTGTTTGCCTACAAAGCCAAAGGACCCAGGTTCAATTCTCCAGGACCCACATAAGCCAGATGCACAAGGGGGTGCATGCATCTGGAGTTCATTTGCAATGGCTGGAGGCCCTAGTATACCCATTCTCTCTGTCTCTCTCTCTTGCTCTCCCTTTCTTGGGAGGTGGAAGCAGGAAGATCAGAATTTCAAGGTCACCCTTAGTTATATACAGTGAGTTCAAGGCCAGCCTGGTCTATATAAGATCTTATTTCAAAAACAAAACAAAACAAAACAAAACAAAAAACAACCAGCAGGTCATGGTGGTGCACGCCTTTAATCCTAGCACCTGGGAAGCTGAGGTAGGAGGATCACTGTGAGTTTGAGGCCATCTTGAGACTACATAGTAAATTCAAGGTCAGCCTGAGACCTTACCTCAAAAACAAAACAATACCAAAAAATAAATAAATAAATAAAAAATAAAAAAACAACAAGCACCACCAAAAGAGTGATAATAGAAAAATTCAACTTAAAAAATTAGTCTTTATCAAACTGTAAAGCTTTCCTTCAAAAGAACATGTGAAGGAGCCAGGCGTGGTGGTACACACCTTTAATCCCAGCACTTGGGAGGCAGAGATAGGAGGATCACTGTGAGTTCAAGGCCACCCTGAGACTACAGAGTGAATTCCAGGTCAACTTGAGCTAGAGTGAGTCCCTACCTTGAAAAACCAAAACCAAAAATAAATAAATAAATAAATAAATAAATAAATAAATAAATAAATAAATAGTATGTGAAGAAAATGAAAAAAAAATAGTTCACATTGGGAAAAATATTCATAATATATGTATCTGACCAAAGGCTTCTGTTCAGCACATAGAACTCCCACAATTAAGTAGCAAGAAGTAGCAATTAAGTAGCAAGAAGACAAAACATTATGTAAACAGGCAAAAGATTTGAATAGATCTTCTTTTTAAACAAATGTGATTGGCCAAGAAGCCTCTGAATGTTGTAGGCAATTGAAGAAACACCATTAAAACCACAATTATAGCACTGTGTTCCCATTAAAATTACTAAATGTAAAAAGACCAAAACTAGCAAATGTTAACCAATATGTACAGCAACTAACACTCTCAAACACCACTTCTAAAAAGCTTAAGAGGTAAAATCCCTTTGGAAAATTTTCCCAATTTTAGGGTTAAAGACATTGACATGTGACCATACTACCAGTCCTCAGATCTCTATCCAAGATAAATGAAAACATTTGTCCACAGAGAAACTTCATTCCTAATAGAGACAAACTGAAAATAACTTAATATTCCATAATAGGTTAATATATTAAACTCATTGTGGTATGTTTCTATAATTCAATAACAATAAAAAGACATGAACTGATAAATTTAACAACTTGGATGAATCTCAAAAACATTATGACAAGCAAAAGATGGTAAATAAAAATCAAAACATACCACATGATTCTAGTAGAGGAGAAAAGCCTATATGGATAACTAGCCAATCAATGGACACATAAGATGGCTTAGAGTAAGGATGACTATATACATGGATAACCAGCCAGTCAGTGGATACCTGTGATAACTTAGTGTAAGGATGATCACAAAGGGGCCCAAGAGAAATGTTGGAGATGCTAAAAATATTGTCTGTTTTTATTGGGGAGTTTGTTACTTTAACTTACATATTTGTTATTACTTACCTTATTGTACACTTTAAATAGGTGATTTTTATATAAAACTACAGTCAAGTTGGTTTTAAAAGTAAAAGTAAATTAAAGTAGAACTGTACCAGTCTTTCTCAATAACTATTAAAAATAACAGACTATGGTCACAGAACAGAAAAAAAAAATCTCAAAAAAAAGAGAGAAATTATGATGGCTTCATTTGAATCAAATTCCTGATTACTGAAGTTTCCAACCACAGTCTGTATCTTGGTACAGTGGATTTCCATTCCAAGTCCACCATGTATGTTTGTCAAGACTCTCACTAACAGAAATACTAAGAAAATAATGCATATTTCTAAAATATTAGCATTTAATAATGTGACCATAGAGGACCTAACAGACTTCTCATAGAAATATTTGATCTGGGGCTGGGAATTAGGCTAATCAGTTAAAGGCACTTATTTGCAAAGCCTGCTGGCCTGGACAATTCCCCAATACCCACGTAGAGCCAGATGCACCAAATGATATATGCTATGCTTGCTTCTGGAATTTATTTACAGTGGCAGAAGGCCCTGGCATACCCATTTACTATCTTTGTCTCTCTCTCTCTCTCTCTCTCTCTCTCTCTCTCTCTCTCTCTCTCTTTCTCCTTATAAATAAAAATATTTTTTAAAAAGTTTGATCTGAACCAACTTTCACCCCATTCATCTGGTTTTTCAGAAAAGAGACATCTCCAGCAATCAAGGTCATTACTTCATCCTTTGAAGAACACAGCATTCTCCATTCTGATATTTCTGTTTTTGTCAAGTGGGGTATCTCTTTCCCCTTTCTCTTCCTTTATTTTTTTAAAAATATTTTATTTATTTGAGAGAGAGTGAAGAGAGAGAAAGGCAGATAGGGAGAGAGAGAGAGAGAATGGGCACACCAGGGCCTCTACCCACTGCAAACGAATTCCAGACACATGCGCCACTTTGTGCATCTGGCTTTACATGGGTACTGGGGAATCTGTGGGTCCTTATTCTTCACAGGCAAGCATCTTAACCGCTAAGCCATCTCTCCAGCCCTCTCCTCCTTTTGGGGGGTAAATTATTAATAACAACCTTAGGGTCTCATATTGCTTTCTCCTCATGCTCTTACTGTTCAGATACATGCTACTTAAATTCTTTTTTTATTTTTATTTTAGAGAGAAAGAGAAAGAGAGAGAGGAGAGAGAGAGAACTGGCAGATCAGGGCCTCAGCCACTGCAATTGAACTCCAGACATTTGTGCCACCTAGTGGTCATGTGCGACCTTGTACTTGCCTCACCTTTGTGCATCTGGCTAAAGTGGGATCTGGAAGTAGAACGTGGGTTCTTAGGCTTCATAGGCAAGCGCCTTAACTGCTATGCTATCTCTTCAACCCTAATTTTTTTTCTTAGGAATAGATAAGAGGTAAAGAGGCACATAGAATGTGAGAGAATGGCTCTGGGTCCCTTTAGTTCAATTTCCCATTGTACTGAGAGGGAAATTGAGTCCCAGAGAAGGAAAGGGATTTTCATAGTGCTCCAGAGCTCAAAGGAATGTTAATAGCCCCAAACCCTTCCAGCCCACACTATATGGGAACAGCAGCCAGCCTCTTTCACTGAATCCAGCTTTTCCATACTGAGAATGAGACCTGAGATATGTCATTCACCTGTCTTCAAGGATATGGCTGAAGAATGAGGGAGGGAGGTATAGGAATAAAAGAACCATTAAACACACATTGTAAAACCCTAGTCTTTGAAAGCAACCTTAAGTCACCATTGCATAAATTACTTTCCTAATCCTTTGGGATGGAAATTCCTGTGGCTTCCACATTTCAGAGGAATTTGAGGTTTTCCTTCTTTTGCTTTGTTTTTGTGAAGTTATGAACGTGTTTTGAAAGACTTTAAAAGTTAGCCCTGCCACAGGAGTTTACAATAATTTTTTTTAAGTAATGCTAATGAGAAGTCTGTCATAACCTTGATTTGTTTCCTCAGAACTAGAGAGTAGTGACTACCATCTATAACTTTGTAAAGATTAGGGACCCGGCTCACTTTCCCTCCTGGGTTTGTTGCTACCTGCTGCTGTTATGTTTTATGTTGTGTTGTGTTGTGTTGTGTTGTGTTGTGTTGTGTTGTGTTGTGTTGTGTTGTGTTATGTGTGTTGTTATGTTATGTTTGTTATGCTATGTTATGTTAATTTCATGCTATTAAAACAAAGGGCAGTCTATAAATGCCTTAAGATGATAGGGCTGTGCCTGATGATCAGGCCTGTAATCAGACCACCCTGTGTTTTATAGACCTAATGTCTTGGTGACCCAGAGGTCTGCCAGTGGGGGCAGAGTCTCTGCTTTAGCTGCTAATTAAACTTTAGAAACCTTTTCTTTGTTGCCTGGCCAATCATTCCCACAATCTGATTGGCCAGAATGGATGCTATTTGCAATGGGCAAATTTATATTTATTCTAAAAAATGAGCAACCATTCCAAAGAATAAATATTTATTTGAAAGACCAAAAGTAACTATCCAATGAGCAGATTGCCTAGAAATAGCTCTATCCGAAAAACCTTCTGAGAGTAGGCAAAAAAAAAACTTACCATGACTGCCAGATACAGTATTACTCGCATTTCAGAAGAGAAAATGATATTAATAGCTTTCCCTTAGGTAACTGCTTTTAGCCTTTGCACACCATAACTCCTCATGTGTGACTCATTATCATTCCCCAAATATCCCTGTGAGGGTGTAGTGGGGCATTTGCATGTGACCAACTGCACATTGGGAACTTTGAAGTCACTCATTGATTCATTAAAACCCATCTGAGGGCTGGAGTGATGGCTTAGTGGTTAAGGCATTTGCCTGCAAAGCCAAAGGACCCCGGTTCAATTCTCCAGGATCCGTGTAAGCCAGATGCACAAGATGGTGCATGCATCTGGAGTTCGTTTGCAGTGGCTGGAGGCCCTCGTGCACCCATTCTCTCTCTCTCTCTCTCTCTTTCTTTCTCTTAAATAAAAAAAAAAACCCATCTGAGCACTTTGAGTGTGTCAGGAACTATTTCAGGCATGAGACTATAACAGACTTAATAAACAAAAGAGACTGAAACTCACCTCTCTATGGAACCTACATCCTCATGGATGGAAACATCTGCACTCCTCAGTAGTTGTAGTGGTATGACCTTAGGCAAATTACTTATTTCCATTGTTTGTTTCTATTCTGTAAAATGGTACTAATAATTCCTCTTTCCTGAGGGCTCACAGAAGCCCTAAGTACCAAGGTCTTTGTCATCAGTTTCAACCTGGAGCAGTTCCCCTGTGGCCTCTGCATCCCCGCTTCTGTCTGCCTTGCTTCTGGCCCTACTGACATGAATACAGACAAGATTAGTCCTATCCCAGGTCCTATCAGGTAGAGGGTCAGGTCCAGATTTCACTTCCCAGTTCCTTGCCTTTGCTTTGCACTCATTTAGGCAGCCAACACCCAGAATTAGCCCTTGTCAAATACCACTACTATTATCATCCTATTTTGCTCGCTGGGTGACAGTCTCTAATATTTGTTTTTTCTGTTCTTCTTTCAGATTGTTTAGTGTAATTTTGGAACAATTAACCAAAGAAACAGAAGGCGGGAACCACTCTAGTGGCAAATCAGGAGGCTTTGATGTCAAAGCCCTCCGTGCCTTCCGAGTGTTACGACCACTTCGACTAGTATCAGGAGTGCCCAGTAAGCACGTTTTGTTTCCTACAGCCAGCAGTGCTGTCCTTTCTGTTCTGGGTGGGTCTCAGGATTAGGAAACAATGCTCAGAGGTGAGTTACCCTGTACCTCTCTGGTGCCCAGCAGGAAGCCAGGCAGGCCTGCACAGTTGACAGTGTTCAGGGCTTCTCAGGATGCCCATGACAGCACTGAAAGGGGATGGGTTGTGATTCTTGTCATCTACCTTTGTATTTAGAAGAGACTTCTCTTGAAGAGAGACTGTCATTAGTGATGTCTGTATAACCAAAGGCCCTACCTTGTAGCTTCAGGAGAGTTGAATAAATTCAATAAAAGCGGTCCTGGGAAGATAGCTCAGTGAATTGAGAACTTACCATGCAAGCATAGGACCTGAGTTCTGGTCCTCAGCACCCACATAAAAGTCAGACACTATGACAGGTGTCTGTAATCCCACCTACTACAAGAAGGGAGGTGGAGACAGGAGAATCTCCAGAAGCTTGCAAGCCAGCTAGCCTGGCAAACAGCAGTGAATGTGAAAGATCCTGTATGAAACAGAGTGGAAGGCAAGCACACACATGGCATGCATGTACCTGCACTAAACAAACGAACATGCACACACACCAAACGGGAGCAGGTGCTGGATGGTGGCAGGAAGCCTGTGCCTCTGGCTTCCTGGTTCCTGTCTTATGGAAGCCTGCATTCTGCTCCCTGCTCCCAGCCTGCCCCTCTGAAAGTGGTGGTGATATACATGATGCTGTTGGAGGGCTCAGAGTGAGAACAACAGGGGGTGGGATTCCTGGATACTCTGATTAGCTCTCCACTGCTAGGGATTGCACGTGTCAGATTACCAGGTGAGGAATAACATGTTAGCTTCACACCTGTATACAGGGCATAGCATTACCTTGGGTAAAGGTGGTTGTAAGGAGGCAATGAGACCATGGATGGAGATCCTAGCAGGATGTCTAGGACAGAGGAGCTCTATGAGTGAGAGAGACTGGCATTATCCTCTGGGCCCTACAGTGCCACTTCGTGTCAGGCACTGCTTTGCTTCTGGCTCTGAATTCTAGACCACGTTGAATCACACTTAAGTTGGAAGGGAAGTCCATAAGAGGCTTGGTATTTACCTCACTGGCTCTGCTCCTGATAGTGCTCCCTCGGAAAGGACTTAGCAGGTCAGCATCTTGACACCTTTTCTAGGGCCAGGACCTCTGAGATGATAGCCTGCTCAGAGCTGGTGTAAGAATACAGAACTGAAGGTTGCACCTGTTTTTCATAATTGATAAAGTCATCATTAGAGCACTGTTTTTTTTTCCCTCCCCAGAAGTTCTTCATGAAATTTTGTTAAACTTGTTGGCACTCAAAATGCACCAAAAATCTGGAAAACAAAACAAAAATCCCCATCACATTTCCAAATTTAACATTTTTAAATGTAGGAAGTGGTGTTTTATGTGTACTTATTTTCCAGATGGTTCATTTATTTTCATTGAAAAAGATCAGCATAAGTCAAAAACCACAGAATATCTGGAAGCAATTGAGAAACATAGAAATACCTTAGAAATGACTGGTGCTGTTAAGTGTAACATGACTAAATGAGAAGTTCAGTGAGCAAATATGTCCTCTCAGATTTAGTTGTTACAACTTAATCTAATTTCAAAAGAACCACGACAGTCTTTTCTCCCTAAAGAGCAGATGACAAGAAGGCTGCCTGTGGTATGTGCCAGGTGCAGACACGCAAAGCTGTGTGGTTTGTGCTTATGTGAGGGTCCCCCTCAGTGAAAACTCTCATGTCTTGGCTTCATAGGCTAATGAGCTCTGTGGGAAATGAGTGTAGTGTTGGAGATGCTTGGTAGAAGCAGTTTTCTGTCACTTTGTTCCCCCCAAAACATCATTATTTGAAATTTGGTGAAGGTCTTCCTCTTACTCTCCTCCACATTACCAGGGAGAAATGGGGTTCTGACTCTGATGTAAGGACTTTTTGCTTTTGAGAGAGAGAGAGAGAGGGAGGGAGAGGAAGAGGCAGAGAATGGGTGCATCAGCAGCCTCTCAGCTGCTGCAAGCGAATTCCAGATGTGTGCACCCCTTGTGGGCAAGTGTGGCATTGCACCCTTGCATCACTTTTTGCGTTTGGCTAAATGTAGGACTTGGAGGTTTTATAACAGGCATTCTTAGGCTTGGCAGGCAGGTGCCTTAACTGCTAAGCCATCTCTCCAGCCCTGATGTAAGGACTTTTATGTCCATCTTTTAACTGCTTGTGTGTGGGAACATTTGATTTGCTTATCAGATCCAAATGGGCTTGGGAAGAAAGGAGTCAGAGGTTCCTGCCATGCTGTTTTCAGGGCTGGCTGGCAGCTATGGCCTTGATGGGTTTTTTTTTCTCCAGTACCTGAAATTGTTGAAAATGTTTGACTATACTTGTAAGAATTGTCTCCTCCCTCCTAAAGAAGTTTCAGACTGTTCTATAAGACATATTTTGTGTACACAGGAATATACAGTCATTTTGGAAAAGGCATCTGTATTTTGGGCCACACTTCAGACATTCTCATAGTTTTTTGTTTGTTTTTGTTTTTTGTGGTAGGGTCTCACTCTAGCCCAGGCTGACCTAGAATTCACTCTGTAGTCTCAGGCTGGCTTTGAACTCACAGTGATCCTCCTACCTCTGCCTCCTGAGTGCTGGGATTAAAGTCGTGTGCCACCACATCTGGCCCATTCCCAGAGGGATTTTTGTTTGTTTGTTTGTTTTTTGAGGTGGGGTCTTGCTGTAGCCCAGGCTTACTTGGAATTCACTATGTAGTCTCAGGGTAGCCTCAAACTCATGAAGATCCTCCTACCTCTGTCTTCTGAGTGCTGGGATTAAAGGCGTGCTTCATCATGCCCGCATCATCAGCATTCTATTAGCTTGTGAATGCTATTAGAATCCATTCAAATGGAAAAGAGCTGTAAAGATCCTCTGCTTTTGATTTGGAAGATGGCTCTGTGGTTAAAGGTGCTTCTCTGCTGTAAGCCTGCTGACCAGAGTTCAGATCCCCAGCTGGATGCACAGTGGCGCACATGGTCCCATTGCACTGACAGCAGTGAGAGGAAGGGCTGAGAAAATCCTAAAGTTCTTGGGCCAAACTTTTCTGGCCTTCCCAGTGGCAAAAACAGTAAAAACCCTGACTCAGACAAGGTGAGGGAGAGGTCCGATACCCCGAGGTTACCTTAGACTTCTGCACGTGCATGATGGCATGTGCACATCCATACACATATACCAATAAAAAAATCCTCCAGTCTGTCCACATCACATCTTCTTTCACACGAACAAACTGAGGCCATCTAAAAGGTAGAGATGTCAAACTCTCACAGCTAGTGGGCAACCACACAGGGTCAGATCCAAGGCCCTTCATCTCTGGTCTGGCATTCTTTCCTCTCCTTCCCATGCCTTTTGTAAAGAAATATTTTATTTGTGAGCACACACACACATACAGAGAGAGAGAGAAAGAGAACAAGAACATGTACGCCAGGGCCTTTTGCCACTGCAAATGAACTCCAGATGCATAGCTCTTCATGGGTACCAGGGAATAGAACCCAGGCTGACAGGCTTTGCAAGCAAGTTCATTTAACTGCTGAGCCATAGTCCCAGCCCCCCTGCCTTTTTGACTAGAATCTCATAAAATCCAGTGTTCATGTTGTCTATGGACCTAAGGGAGTGAATGTAATGAGTGTGTCCATGCTCACACTAAGACATGACTTCATATTATCCTGACTTGTGCCAGTATAAAATGCAGTAGTTACAGTAAATATAAAAATGTTCCTGAGCCACATAGTTTATAGAATTTAAGAACTAAATGCTAGGTGGTTTGAGTTGGCTCATCTATGTATTAAAAAGTAATAGCAAGAAAAAACCATCCAAGTACATAAAAGCCAGTGCTTTCTTTTCCCCTCCATTTATTGCTTTTAGGAGGTGAAAATACTGACAATAACTCTTATTAGTCTTTTTTTTTTCAAAGAAACCATTGACACACTTAAAGTCAGTCATTATTTTTGCTGTGATAAATACTTTAGGAAGACAGAGTTTTGCTGAATCTGTGGTGCCCTTATCAACCTTTCCTACCTGTCCCTGCCTCTCCGCTTGAGACTTAACATAGGCCATATGTGTTACTTTTTAAAATTTTTCTTGTTTATTTTTATTTATTTTATTTGAGAGTGACAGACAGACAGAGAAAGAGGCAGAGAGAGGGGGAGTGGGCATGCCAGGGCCACTGCAAACAAACTCCAGTTGCATGCGCCACCTTGTGCATCTGGCTTATGTGGTCCTGGGGAATCAAGCATCGAACCAGGGTCCTTAGGCTTCACAGGCAAGAACTTAACCCCTAAGCCATCTCTCCAGGCCCCATATGTGTTACTTTTGCTGATAGCCTTTCTTCTCTTTTCTTGGCTTATTCTGACTCATAATTTATTTAGCTCTAAGCATCCCAGATTCTTAATTGTTTCTTTGAATAGCCATTGGGAAAATGAGAAAAGGAAGGAGTAGAGAAGAATAAGTGACTGAGCAGAGGCTGAGGTCCTGGGTGGTGGGGACCATACACAAACCTCTGAGCCCGGGTTCTAGAGCAGGTTCTATGTTCCTGCCATCCTTTCCCTAATCCTCTCAACCGTTACCCTGTCCCTCTTTTTGTCATCCCTTTCTATAGCTGCTATATCTGTACCATGACTCCAATGCTCATGTGTCACTCATCTCTCAGGCCCCTGTTTCAGCTGCAGGTTACTGGCACCTTAATGTGTTGCCAAGCATTCAAACTCATTTCTAAAGTCACCTTCACTCTCTGCTGCCCCCACCCACCTCCTTCATCCTAGAAGAGCCTCCTTTGGAAACACTTGCTTCAGTGTGGGCCTGGGATTTGCCCATGATCCTGGCTCAGATCACTGGACTACTCCCTAAGTACTTACTCCCCATGAAACCTGTAGCAGAACTCTGGTATCATTCTGACCCTAATTCAGTCCCCCACCCCACTCCACCCTGGGAGCCCCACCTCTCTTGAAATATTTCTGTGCTTGTTGGTCCTTCTTAGGTAGATGCCTTTTGATGATGAATTCAAGTTTGGCTCTATAATTCAAATTCAAAACCCAGAAAGGGGGCTGGAGAGATGACTCAGCAGTTAAGACATTTGCCCACATACCCAGGTGTGATTCCCCAGTACCCACATAAAACCAGATGCACAAGGTGGTGCATGTGTCTGGAGTTCATTTTCAGTGGCTAGAGACCTTCTCTCTCTCCCTCCCCCTTTCTATCTCCTCTCTATCTCTCTCTGATTGCAAATACATAAATAAAGATATTAAAAAAAAAAAACCCAGAAAGCCAGTTGTGGTGGCACACGCCTTTAATCCCAGCACTTTAGAGGCAGAGGTAGGAGGATCACCATAAGTTCAAGGTTACCCTGAGACTACATAGTAAAGTCTAGGTCAGCCTGAGCTAGAGTGAGACCCTACCTTGAAACACAAAAAAAACATGGCTGTGAGCTACTTCTCTTTTTTGATGTTTTTTGACACTATGTGACCACTTGTGAAGATATCCACTTCCCCAAGCTCACATTGTGCAATCATGGTACATACTTACTTCTAGCCTCTTGGCTCTGGGATCTCTGTCCATGTCTACCTATGGACATCCATTCTATTCAGCCTGTAGGCCCTGCCCAGAGGAAAGCTACTTCAGGGTCCTCTCTCTGCATCTGACTCAGATGTTTCTCTTTTCTCTTCACTTTTCACAGTGGCTACTACATTCATAGCATCTGCATGATTTAATCTGTGTTAAAGTCTTATGTCTTCTTCTAGACTATAACCTTTGTAAAGAGAGGTCCTGTGTATAATATTCATATTCAAAACACTCTTATATTAATACATTATATATAGTGGACAGTCAAGTGAGTTTTGTTGAGCAGATGCAAAAATGCATATATGAGTTATTGACTGTAACACTGGCCACTGTTCATTGACCTTAGTTTTTCCTTCTGTCCAGTGAAGGAATTGAATTAAATGATCTTTGAAATTCATTTTTAGCTCATCTAGCATCCAGGCTTAGTATTAATTAAATGCTTTGAAATACCTCTGAGTTTTATTACTATATGTCATAAATAGAGCAAGCATCATTAGGAATTATATATATGGCTCATTTGAAGTGTCTTCTTGACTCATGAACTTGTTTTTCTCTTTTCTAGGTTTACAAGTTGTTCTGAACTCCATTATAAAAGCCATGGTCCCCCTCCTTCACATAGCCCTTTTGGTATTATTTGTAATCATAATCTATGCTATTATAGGATTGGAACTTTTTATTGGAAAAATGCACAAAACATGTTTTTTTGCTGACTCAGGTGAGTAATGAAAATTATAATTAACCTAACTTTAAAATTCTTTGGTTTTCCCAAAAAAAAAAAAAAAACCTTTTATGGTTTTAGAAAAATCCTTAAAATGGTGGTGGTGGTGGTGGGGTGGGGTTGCCAGATATACCAGCATTTCTGCTGAGCCAATAGTGAGCTTAGTATGAATTATGTTGAGAATAACTTGAGCATGCACTTTCCTTTTCCTCTTGTTTTTTAAAATTATTTATATTATTTATTTATTTATTTGAGAGAGAGAGAATGGGCACTGTGGGAGACTCTAGCTACTGCAGACAAACTTCAGACTCATGTGCCATCATGTGCATCTGGCTTATGTGGGTATTAGGTCCTTAGGCTTCGCAGGCAAGTGCCTAACCAATAAGCCGTCTCTATAGCCCCCATCTTGGTTTTTATGGAGCACGTAAAGGCACTGCAAAATGTCGTGGATGGCAAGTATAGGAAACCGTGAATTCCGCTCAGGAAAGAGTGTTTGAAATAGACCTTCTGGGGTGACTAAGCTTGTGAGGTGGCATGGGTGAGGGAGTGTCAGGTATCTGGGGTTGGGCAATGGTCCTGATGCTCCTCTTCTGAGGGGTGCAGCCTGCTTCCTATGTTTACAGATATCGTAGCTGAAGAGGACCCAGCTCCATGTGCGTTCTCAGGGAATGGACGCCAGTGTACCGCTAATGGCACTGAATGTCGGAGTGGCTGGGTTGGCCCGAATGGAGGCATCACCAACTTTGATAACTTTGCCTTTGCCATGCTCACTGTGTTCCAGTGCATCACCATGGAAGGTTGGACAGACGTGCTCTACTGGGTAAGTAGTTGGAGGGGAGAGCTCCTGGCATGTTCTTGCCTTGAAAAGGTTTTCTTAGTGAGAACCATTGTAGAGTTGGCTGAGAAAGAAATCCTGGAGGTCAGAATTTGGAAAGCCAACTCAGATCCTCTCTTCACTAGGTGAGGCCCCTTGTCCTGTTTCCCCAGGCAGAAGCCTCTGCTGTGGAAGGCTCCTGCATGCTATTGGCTCCTGGCCTTTTAGTCCTCTCCCTTCTCAGTGTTATCTGAGGAAGTTGTTCTTGTCTATGCCCACAAGTCACCTCTGGGAGCTTCAGGAGATCAGGGCTGTACTGATTAGAGAGCCAGAAGGCCATTTCCCAAGGGAAGAGGACCATGGACTTGCACAGGCTGAAACTGAATCCATAAAGGCAGGTTATCCAACTAGATCCTAAGGGGAAGATCGGGAACACAGTCCGGGTCCCTTTCATACTTCCCCTATCGTAGCCCAATGGTAGTCCACCATATAAGATTTATCCTCTGTATTGCCAGCTTTACTGCACATCTGCCTGGTACAAGCCCCTACTTCCCGGGAGATGTAGGGATCTGGCAGAAAATGTAGAAAAAGCACATTAAAGTGCCAGAGCTGGGTTACCTCCAACAGGTAGATCACCCTTCTGGTGGATAGGGTCTGATTCCTCTTGTTCTTGGCAAGCCAGAAGGGGTTGCTGTAAATAAAGAACAGAAGCTGTTTCCCTGGGTGACTTTGCTTACAGGCAGAATTTTTTAAGCTCACAGGAATTTAAAAATTGTTTTCCCACAGCATAGGAGTTGCTAGGACAAAACAGCTAGCATAGAGATTTTTAGCCAAAAGCCAAGTCCAAATGGTGTTAACAAAGATTCCAAAAATAAGTTGCTTAAAGAAAGTTTGTATTAAGTACTTCTTGTATGTGCAGCTTCTAGTTGGAAGGCCTAGAAATTGAGAAGTAGCCTGTTAGTTTCTAAATTCTCTGTTCAGAGGAGACACCACATGATGATTATCCATAGGGTTAGCTTCCCTTCACTGGTGAGCTCCGTGCTTGCAAGAACATAGGGGCCCCTCTACAGTCAGCCCTCCATATCCACAGGTCCTGTAGATTTTCCTGACTTGCCTAACTGCAGACTGAAAATCTACTGAATGTGTTCTGATTTGTTTGCTTGCCATCATTCCCTAAACAATACAGTAAAATGACTATTTATATAGTATTAGAAATGAAAAGTAGTCTAGAGATGGCTTAAAGTATACAGGAGGATGTGTATAGGCTATATGCAAATACTGCACTATGTTATATCAGAGACTTTAGCACCTGTGAATACTGGTATCCAGCTTTGGCTGGAGCTGGTCCCCTGAAGATACTGAGGGCTGACTGTGTAGTCTGTGTTAGACAGAAACTAGGTGTGTCTTAGCTTTCGTGCTAAGGTGTGAATCTTGGTTACCTTTGATAAGGGTTAAACCATTACCACCTTATATCTTGTTGGTCCTTCCTCCCTTCCTTTTTCTGGTTGTTGAAGTGTGTGTGTGTACACGTGTGTGTATACGTGTGTGCGTATATGTGTGTACATGCTTATCTATTCATTATATTCACAAGCAATTCCTTTTCATGAAAAGGAAGGATGAGGAAAAATACTCTCAGATTGGATGCAATATTCACTTTTTACTTCTATCTCCTAACTTATAACTCCTAAGCAAAGTGAAGTCTCAATTCCATTATTCCCTTAAAATTCCTGATATACAGGAAAAGCATTATTCAAGTCGCCCAAACTGTTTTTCCCTCTCCCAAATGATACAGAAGCCAACACACTGAGTTTTTAAAAAGTAACAATCTGTGACTCTCCCAGCTTTGTTTCTCTTTGCTGTCATGGTGAATTATCAAATGCTGGTCCAACATGGCTTGACTAATGGAAAGTTCTATCATATATATTATATTTCTGCACAGTGATTCTCTCATAGCAATTGTCCTGCTGTCAATTTCCTGTTGCAAACTCTGGGAGTGTGACTCAAGGAGAGAAAACTATGCACCTAGAAATGCAAGTTTCCACTTGCTATTGTGAGAACTTTAAGTACTATCTAGAACGATATAATTATGTATATTGTTAGTATGATAATCACTAGTTAATAATTTGACAATATAATTATATTCTCTATGAATTAAACACATTCATTTTGATGGAAGAGCTCAAGTAATTCATAAACAGTACTCAGCTCTACATTCCTTTATAGAAGATCTGGGATCTTAAAGGTGGAGCTGTGGGATGTGGAAAGACCCCTGAGTATCCTCAGTATCATCCATTAAGTGGCTGTAGCCCTTGATCTAGGCCAGGGGTCTGTGAACATGTTTATATTTGACCTTGAAGGCCATCTTATCCCTGCTTTAGCTACCAACTTTATCACTGGACCTTGGAGCCAGCCATAGACAGCACACCAATGAATGGTTGTAGCTATATTCCAACCAGATTTCATTTATGGACCCTGAAATTAACTTTTCAGTGAAATTTCAGACATTATGGAATATTCTTCTTTTGATTTTTTTCCCACTTAAAATGTAAATCCCATCTTTAACTTGAGGGTCATATAAGAGCAGGAAGCGAACTACATTTGGCTTGAAGGCTATAGTTTAGGGACCCCCAGTTCTAGACTGGAACCTTTCTTTGGCATTTTTCCACATGTTGGTGGTTTGTGGCTCCTTCTACAACACTAGGGGGCAGCTCAGTAATGTCATCCAGAGTATTCTCTAAGATCTTACTCTCTGAAACACATTAGGGTTATTTTTAATTGCTTGTTGATTGCATTTATTAACTCATCGTTCAGATAGGCAAGAGCCAAGGAACCAAACCTTCTCAGTATTTTATGAACCACAGTCAGCTGGAAGCCACACAGCTGTGTCCCAGGACAGAACATCCCCACCTAGCACAGACCAAATGCTCCACAAATAAGAATGATTGTTGTCACCCTTCAGCTGGACCAAGCCCATTGCCTCATTAGTGTAGATGGGCTGTGTCTATTTTTATCCACTCTTGGGATATAAAGGGGACTCAGTTTTAAAGGTTGATGGCCAGCAAGTTTCTCAGTACTGTAGAAGTTTGTTTGTGGTGGATAAAGTTTTTGCATCTAATCAAGTTTATATGCAGCCAGTGTTCTAGAGCTCATGCTGTGGTTCTCAAGAGTGTCTGGCAAATGGCTGACAGGGTCTTGAAAAGGAAACCACGGAAAACCACACCTGGAGTAGAACTATTTGAGGCTTTGGGAAGTGGGTTTATTAACTTCTGGTGGAAAAAATATTATAAATCTCTTTTTGTAGAGTGAGCTCCATAAACATTAATTAATGTGTCATTCAACTCACATAGAATTTTTTGCCACAGAGATGTCAGGGTGTAGTTCAGGGAAAGAGTATTAGTCAGCCTGGTTGTGTAGCCCTGGGATTGTCATTGAATCTCACTGGGCTTTGCTTTCCTTGTCTACAAGATGACATCTACTTTTCCTTTTCAACTTAGAGGGAGTTTTTTCTTCAGAAGATTTTTTTTTTTCTTTTTCAAAGTAGGATCTTGCTCTAGCTCAGGCTGGCCTTGAACCCACTGGGATCCTCCTACCTCTGCCTCCTGAGTGCTGGGATTAAAGGTGTGCACCACCATGCCCTAGCTCAGAAGAAATGTTTTTAAAAGTAAGAAATCAATTGCCAGGTATTGGTTTTAGGAGAGCTAGCCACCTAAGTCCCTTGTGGCTTCTTGCCCCAAGGAAAGAACACCAAGCCCTTTCTAGATGGTGCACAGGATGGTAGAGGTGCTGGCTATCAGACCCTAACTGGAAGTACTTTTGGTCAGCTGATAGTTCTGCTCATTCAAGGCACCTGAGAAATTCTTTTCTACCTGGTCAGACAAAAACTTGCCCTTTTCCTATTCTGTATGCTCTGCCAGTGAGAAAAAAAGGCAAAACACCTTAAATTGGCCTTTAACTTGAGGCATGCATGTACATTTCAGCCTTTAAAGTGAGGAGCTGAAACTAAATAGGTATCCAAATTATGGTTTGGTACCCAAAACATAATTTTAAAAACTTAATCTAGGGGGCTGCAGAGATGGGTTGTCAGTTAAGGAGCTTGCCTGCGAAGCCTAAGGATCTAAGTTCGATTCTCCAGTACCCATGTAAGCCAGATGCACATGGTGGCACATGCATCTGGAGTTTGTTTGCAGTGACTAGAAGGCCTGGTGTGCCCATTCTCTCTTTCTCTCTCTCTGTTTCTTTCTCTCTCTCTCTCTCAAATAAAAAATAAAATGTTTTTAAAAACTTAATCTAAATTGAAGTGCTTATTGATAGACCATGTAGACAAAATCCCAAGTAGATTTTCGGTCTTAATGTGGGAAATTTTGGGGAAAGCCTGATAGCACCAATTTTTCCCCCTATGTACATGTTGAGGTCTAAGAAATTCCTAGCTAAGCAAATGGACTTGGTTGAGAAGGTTTAGTCAGGAGAAAGACAAGCCTTGAGAGCTTGAGTTTTTTCTTGTCCATCTTCCAACAGAGCAAAGATCTCCCAGGACTTTAGGAACTCTGTTTTCCATTGCTTTCCAGTCCTTCCAGGTGAAATATGAGGTTTGAACAAATGCAAATCTGCCAAGGACCTGCCTACTCCCCAAGAGGTTGAGAGGCATCTTAATTTCTTTATTTTAAAGATATTTTATTTTTATTCATTTATTTGAGAGAAAGAAAGAGGCAGAGAGAGAGAAGGAGAGAATGGATGTGCCAGGGCTTCCAGCCACTGCAAACAAACTCCAGATGCATGCGCCACCTTATGCATTGGGCTTACATGGGTCCTGGAGAATCGAACTGAGGTCCTTTGGCTTTGCAGGCAAGCGCCTTAACCACTAAGCCATCTCTCCAGCTCACATCTTAATTTCTTTAAAGGAGGTTTTCCTTCCTGGGTGGATCCGAAGCTATTGGTAGAGCCCTAATCTGGAGACACCAGACTAAGGCTGAGGAGGGATGTTCAGGCAGATGGCCTGGTGATAAGAGTGAGGTTTCCAAGCCAGGCGTGGTGGTGCACGCCTTTAATCCCAGCACTCGGGAGGCAGAGGTAGGAGGATCGCTGAGAGTTTGAGGCCACCCTGAGACTACATAGTTAATTCCAGGTCAGCCTGGACCAGAGTGAAACCCTACCTCGAAAAAAAAAAAAAAAAAAAAAAAAAAAAAAGAGTGAGGTTTCCTAGTTAGAATCCTGCACTGGTGCATCCTCTCTCTCTTCACCCCATGGCAACTGTCTCTACCACATGGCACCTCTGCTCCTATAGAGAGGAAAACAGGCCCAGAGAAGTCTCTGTCACAGGTGTTGAGGCTCTGGCCCCCACACCAGGCAGACTATTTTTAAATAAGCTTAGTGGTATAGTTGCTTTGGAAGATCTACCCTCTACCTTCCTGCTGAAATTAGTTTATCCAATTTAATTAGATCAACAATTGAAGCCGTAGCCCTGGCTCATTCATTCCTCTAATTGCCAGTGTAGGATGTGCAGACCCATCGCAGTTCTATTAAGCACATCAATTTTCATGTGGTCAAAACAGGTGTTTCATAAGGGCTTTAATGCCCTCTTCCTAGACTTCAGCAACAGATGTTAGGTAATTTTTTATAATGTTCCCTTTTCCCGTTTGGCTTCTGCATGAAGCAAACATTGTGAAATGCATGAGCCTTGTTCTGTGAGTCTAAAGCCTGGGGCCATATACTGTGCAAGAAGGCACACACTTGAAACCATAAGGGTTTGCACCTACAAGGCAAAAGCAAAGAGGGCCTGATTATTGATCGATTGAAGAGTCTGGCTGTTCAGCAGGGTCATACCTAGGGTCATCTGTTTTGTCGCCCAACTGTTCCTTAATATCTCCTTCCTGGGAGAGGTGCTTATGCAAATAAAAACTGACTTGTATTGCTGGAAAGTTCCATCCAGCTGTGGTTCTTAAGGCACCTGTTTGCTACAGCATGAAATCTGCTCATTATCAAATCTTCCCTGGGAGATCTCACAAGGAGGGCACTCCTGACTGTGCAGCTGGAGCTGGTCCAGAAATAGGCCAGGGGCTCCTGGCCAAGCCCACTTTCACTTCTGATCCCAACAACTCAGATCTAGGATAAAGCCAGGGTCCTTTTGCTTTTGTGGGTACAGCTGAGAAAAGGGGAAAAAACCTTCCCCACAGCACCCTTGTGTCAACTGTTGACCCAGATCTGAAATATTTTGTCTTCTCTTTTCATTT
The DNA here is from genome assembly GCA_036365145.1 of Orientallactaga sibirica. NCBI lineage: Eukaryota > Metazoa > Chordata > Mammalia > Rodentia > Dipodidae > Orientallactaga > Orientallactaga sibirica. The sequence continues at coordinate 1,753,108 of JAEOAD010001317.1, forward strand.
AGTAGTGTGTTCAATGACTGCACATAACATTTAAGGTAGGCTAGATTTCCTTGAATAGAAGGGTTAGCTTCCAGTAGTAGAAGGTTGTTTTAGGTTTATGTTTAAATAGAGTCAAATGTTAGAAGCTTGTCTCTATAATTAAGACTTTTTCACCATCACAAATATTAATGACAAAGATAAGGCTAATACCTTGAGCAGAGAAGATACTAAGTTCCCACTGAGCACGAGTTTTATCCTCTAATAGGTCTCTTCTAGAAATAGCTTATCTGAGCAGTTTCCTGAGATAGCTAAATCCATCTCATTTCCCTACCTGGGGCCATGTTCTGCTATTATTTGCCCTGAAAGCCTGCATAACTCTTTTGTGTATGCAGACATGCTTGTGTGCCTGTGTGTGTGTTGGGAAAATGTAATGAATGTATGTTGGCTGCTGTTGTCTCTGATTTCAGTCTAAGTAAGTGTTTTAATTCAATGTATAGAATGTTTTCTCTAACATGACCCTCTCTCAGATTCTTCTACTAACCAACTCCTATGAGACCATTTTATTTCTTGCAGATGAATGATGCTATGGGATTTGAATTGCCCTGGGTGTATTTTGTCAGTCTCGTCATCTTTGGGTCATTTTTCGTACTAAATCTTGTACTTGGTGTATTGAGCGGGTAAGCTACACCTCTTTCATCTTGAAAGCAGAGTCCCGAGGACAGTTGCCAAGACCACACAGGCTTTGCTAGAGGGGCCTCTGGGTTGGGGTGCCAGTCATTCCGTGTCTGTCCTGGGATGCTTCCCAAACCAAGCTGTTTCCTGGAACTTCACAAGCCTTTGTGAAAGAAAACTATATGATTATTGACCAGGAATTAGTCAGCATTGTTGCTTGGGATGTAAATAGTTTCCATTTGCTTGCCCTTTTTTCTTTCCTAAAATGATATACATTTGTAATTGCCTTCTTGGTTTAGATCCAAATATAATGCACATTAATTGGTACAAAACTGTAGCTAAATGATCTGGTCTGGGATGAGTTTTGGTTAGGCCCCCTTTTTTCGATTTCAGCAGCAGAACTTGTCCTTGTTTGAAGAAACATGTGGAAGGACCCAAACTCTGTCCCTGTCCTAGTAGCGCTAACCTTCAGGCAAAGCCCTGCATGGTATGGCAGCTGAACTGGGGCTCTGCTCTTTAGTAAATGGATAACTGATAACTGATCTCCTTACATTTTACAGGTAAATGATGCGATAGGATGGGAATGGCCATGGGTGTATTTTGTCAGTCTGATCATCCTTGGCTCATTTTTCGTCCTTAACCTGGTTCTTGGTGTCCTTAGTGGGTAAGCAGTTGGATCTGCGTTGCACATTCTCCTGCTGCCACGCGTGAGGCAGTTCCACGTGTCTCCTAGCTGCTCCCCCCTCACGCTTCTTTGCATGCATTTGGACTCTTATGTCCTCTCAGTGTGTTGCTTTTGGATTGGACTGTGATTCTTTCTGCCTGTATCTGTCTGTGAGATTCTGTGTCTCTTATGCTTGCCAAGCACTGTTAACTTTATAAAAATGTTTCCCTGACGCATTAATACAGGTAGATTACAAGTGAGTAAAAGGTTTCTCAGCTTTGGGCACCTCAGGGAAGGGCTTTTTTCTCTTGTGGTTCTCCTTGCATTAGTACATAACCTAGCCCCTCTCAGTCACTTCTGGGCATTTGAAGTACTTCCAGTGGTGTCTCAGATTTTTGGTAAAGCAAAAATAAGCCTTGATTAGCACTTTATGTATTTATTACCCCACAGTTTCAAAACCTTCCTTCCTGAGATTGGGATCCTTTATTAGCTTGATTTTCTATGGCTGTCACCACGAGCATTATCCCTGTTTCAGTTTTAATCTTTCCTTAATGCAGACTGATGGCACACACGTTTCCTAGAGACTTATCACAGTCTACATCATTCAGTCACATTTTTAAAATTCACTTTGTTTAATACCTTGTCTTTGGACTGACCTTCCATATAGAGAGGGTTCAGGGGAGACAGGCTGGGAAAGGGAATGCCTTGGGCTGTGTGCAGAGCCTCCATGGGCAGCCAGTGCATCTCACTGTCTCTAAGGTACCCCAGAATGTGGAGCACTTCATTGAAGCAGGCTGGAGCTCTCTCAGCAGTGTACCAGCATACAGTGATTGCTGCAGGAGGCCCAGGAGGTGCACCCTCCCTGGCCTTTGTCACTGCACTAAGTCCACACTTCCTCAGCAAATCACATTGATGGCTTGATTACAAGTGAGTTTATCTGCACACTCATTTTATCTTGCCGTGGCTGGGAAGTGATGTCTTTATGTATGCTGAGTTAATGAAAGGAACTTTATCTAATTTTTGGAGATACTGTCTTCTGCACAGTGGAGAGCAGGGCCTAGGTGTCCATCTTGGCTGCTCTTCATTCTTCAGCTTCCCCCAGTCTGCCCTGCTGTGCATTCCCAGATCAAGTGTAGTCAGTTCCACACCAGAAACCCAATCTAGAAATAACCCAGGAGCAGTGTACCATACCCCCTCTCAGGGAAAAGTGTTGGAAGTTGGGCTGACCTGGGGGAGAAGAGGAGGTGACAGAATCTTGCCCCATCCCAGCACTCTTCTACAGATGGTGTTCTTTCATTGAAAACTTTAAAAGGCCTTTCTCCTTTATTTCATTTTTTTTTTTTAATTTTTATTTGCCCTTTTTTGAGACACCATCTTGCTCTGTAACTCCAGGCTGGCTTTGAACTCACAGCAATCCTCCTACTTCAGCCTTCAGGCCTGGATAATGAACCTCTGTGGCCTCAGGTTGGAGTCAAGATGGTGAAAGTGGCTTTTGTCCCCAGAGAAAATTTGCTGCAGGAACTATCCATGCAAGGCCAATAGCAGTCCTGTTGTGGATTCCTTGGTGCTCCATGGCTCCCAAAGCTAACTAAACTGACAGAGACCATGGAAACCACTAATTTTAACAGTGCCAGTGACATGCCTTATCTTTAATTTCCCCAAGCAAGGGCTGTGGCCCCAGAATGATGAAGGAGAGGTATGAGCCAGATCCTGAGGTGTTTAAAAACAGCCAAAGGGAAAAGATGGGGGGAAGGGTTTCCCATTCTAATGATGGAGGTTTACCATGTAATCCTGTGGGAGGTATCCTGAACTGGAGGATTAAATAGAAAGCACACAGCCTCCTGAGACAACCAGCTTATTGAAATATATCTTGGGGAAAAGTAATGAGTTTTAAAAAGACATTATTTTTATATCAAAAGAAAACTGTGAGGGAGAATGTAAACGATACATGAATGTTAAAAAAAAAATCCAAGACTTCCTGGCAATTTTAGCTGTCAGCTCATGCTGTACCCAGACTCCTAGACACTGCCTGTCCCCAAACCACTTGGGTAGGAAATTGCAGAGAGGCAGGCTCTGGGAGAAATTAAAACTGTCTGTAAAGCAGAGCTATGGATGCATGATGGCTCTTTGACCAGTATTCTCTCAGTTCCTAGTGACTGAGGTCCCTGCACTGAGCCAGGGATGCCAAGATGTCTAAGACACAGACAACAGCCCTGAACTACAGCCTGCATTGTCTCATGGGGCAATACCATATATTAGCAGCACAGTAGGGCAAGTGTTATAATTGAAGAGCAGGAGGGCTTGGGGAAAAAGTGACCAGGGAGCAGCATGCTTCTACCTCCTCTGTGCCCCTCTTCTTAATTTCCTGCTTGCATATTTTTATAGTTAAAGTATAGTTAACATTGTTATTTTCATCTTAAGATTCTTCACATTTTTTAAGAGAACATTAGAGGTGTTGCACAACCAGAAGGATATAAAATGTCAGAGGGAGCTGGGCATGGTGGCACATGCCTTTAATCGTAGCACTTAGGAGGCAGAGGTAGGAATATCTCTGTGAGTTCAAGTCACCCTGAAACTACACAGTGAATTCCAAATTAGCCTGGGCTAGAGTGAGACCCTACCTCAAAAAAAAAAAAAAAAAAAAAAAAACAGAAATGTCAGAAGGAACAATTTTTGTTATATAGCCCATAAGGGACTTTGAGGTAATCACAAATGTAATCTTAAAAGCACCACATTATTTTAGGCACTTCTAACAAGACTGTACATGTTATGGCCTTCTAATGTAGAAACATTAGATGATGCTGTGGCTTTTGAATATTACCCGTTTAATTTTATAGTGTGTGTGTTCTTGATCACTGTGTAGCCCAGGCTTGCTCCAAACTGGCGGTGATCCTCCTGACCCATCCCCTCCAGTGCTGGAATGATAGGCGTGCCCCATGGCACCTGGCTGTTCACTCACTTGAAACATTTGCGAAACTTTGTCTCCTCCCGTCAAGTATAGCCATGCCATCCTATTGCATTCTTGCACTAACTTTAATCTACACAGTTAACTGGGGTGTTTGTACACTTTTAACATATTTTATAGCTAATGCTCCAGAAACATTTGATTTTTTTTTCCCTTCAAGGTGAGTATGACATTTATAAATAGTGGGTATGCTCTGTGAGTATTAGCAGAGATGATCACCATTTCTGATGATGTGCTCCATGGAGGGGCTAACGATATCTGTAACTAGTGCTAGAATTTCTGTGATTTGGTTAACATTTGGTTAAATGTTTGAAGACATGATCTCATCATAGCCAGAGAATTGGAAGGAGTGTCTCCTTTTGAGTCTACAATGCAGATAGTTTATGTATGCCTTTTCACATTGGCTTTTGAGAAGTGTGCTGATTCTTTTCACTTTTAGAGGTGTTCACTTAATGCCTGTCCTTTTTGAGGTTGTCTTCAGCATGTAGGCACATAAGAGAGCACAGTCATGTCTCAGCACTGAATTCCTTTAAAGTCACTGCTGGAGTCTCAGGGGGAGAATGGCAGTCACTGGTGGTGGGCTACACACACTGCACTTGCTTCTCCACTTCAGGACCCACCTGTGGTGTCAGTGTCTGGGTCACTGAGGTAGAGGACTTTCTGACTTCTGGGAAAGCTGAGACCTGGGTCTGTCCTGCTAGTGTTCAACATTCACTCTGGGACTCAGTCACTCTGAGCTTCAACCTCCCCCTCCATGAACCAAGAATAACCCTGTCTTGCTGTCTGCCTCACAGGGTGACTTTCAATAAGCTAATGAATACATTCAACCCTACAGAATTGCTTTGAGATAGAGAGGATTTAGCATATCCTTATCTTCAATTCACAGATCTTTCTGCTCTCCTCCCCTTACTGAGTGAAGAAGGTACACTCAGGGGGCAATTCTCAAATGTACATTTTCTGGATTTTCCAGGAATGATCCAGAGAGACACTGATTATATTCACATTAGTATTGTGCTCTGTGCCACTTAGGAGGTGACATGGGTTGTAGTCCTTTCTCAGCTGTGATGTACCATGCAGGCTAAAATTCTTGTTACTAAAGTTGTATTTGGTGAGATTTGTTTTAATCAGTGGAGAGGAACGGCATTTCTGAATTGTCATGGTTAATAAAGCCAGCCTAGAATCCAGTTACCACAACTCAAGTCTTTGCTTTGCCTTTTATCCCTTGTGAGACTTGGGCTCAATCCTTACCTTGTTGAGCCTACCTTCCTCGTCTGTGCATTTATAAATTGAGCCAGTGATGGTACCAACCTTGTGGAGTCCAGAGGAAGCTTTGGGGGCTGAAGAATATAGAGTCCTTAGTGGTGCCCATTTGAAAGGGTCCAGTTAGTGTGTTCATGGAACTGGGAGTAAAACCATGATCTAATCACTTCAGCCCTTTTAAGCCAATTAATAATTATTGGCTAAGACAAGTCTGCATTAGTGAAAAATCAAAGTTATATAATACTTTTAAATGTTTTATTATGTAAGTGTGTACATGACATAAGTCAATGGTTTTTAAAGTGTATTACTACTTAAATCACCTCCTGGGCTTGCTTGAAAAGGCTAAAACCATTTATAATTGGTTTATGAATTCAAGGCTTTTGCCAACATCTTACAAAAATATTTGAAATACTTCTTTTCTGAAGCCGACCCTGTCTATTGTCAGGCAATAAATGTTCTTTATAAACTAGCTTTTAGGCCATAAAACTAAATGTAAACCCAACTTACATCTGTAAATTCAAAATCATTCAGCTATAAATTAATTTGTAGTAGTGTGTGTGTGTGTGTGTGTGTGTGTGTGTGTCCTAGTGATTACTGGAGCCCTGTGTTAGTTACTTACCACATTGATGAGACAAAATATCTGACAAAAGCAGCTTTAGGAAGGACGGGTTTGTTTTTGTTTGTGGTGTAAGAGGGTACTGTCCATCATGGCTGGGAAGGCATGGTCGCAGGGGATGAGGCAGCTAGTCACATTGCATCTGCACTCAGGAAGCAGACAGAAATGAATACAATGCTCAACCTGCTATCTCCTTTTTATTCAGTCTGGGACCCCAGACCATGGGACATTACCACTCACATTCAGGGTGGGTCTCCCTTCCCCTGGAAACATCCTCACATACACCCCTGGAGGAATGTCTCTGAAGTAATTTCCAGTCCAGTCAGTTGATAATGGTGACAAACGGTCACAAGTCCTGTTCACCTTAACTTGAGGTATTTTCAAGGAAAACTGGATGGGATAGAACATTAGAGAAAACAAGAGTAATTTCCAAAACATTCTTGATACATAAAACACCAAGGGCCTAGACAAGGACTCAGGCATGTCTGCTTTTGGGAAGCTTGACTTCATAAGAGAAAGACTAATGGTATGGAGTAAGTGGGGGAGGGAAGGAGATCATGGCCTGTAGAGGCCTGTAGGGCACAGACTATGTTGTATAGAAACTTCTTGAATATTATCTCTGGGGCAAAACATACCAGTATGAGGAGGTTGTATTACTCGTGAATATTTTCAAAATAAAGACACATTTTCTGGAAATGGACATTCTTACATATTTTTCATGAGAAAGATTGAATCATTCCCTTATTCAATCTGGCTACCAACATCTGCTAATGGAGAATTAACAGCAGAATTTCCTCATCTGTACACACTCTGACACACCTGCATCTTAGACCAGCCACATTACTGGTGAATTTGAATGGGGTAGTGCTAAAGTCTTGGATGACAAGGCTATGACAAGGTGTGATTTGTTACCACCCCCTTTTTCAGAATAGAAATGTATTCTGTGATGAGAACTCAATGCCTTAGCCAATAGAGAATTTTTGGCAAATTAGGCCATTTGAAGTCTAGTCTACAACAAGTAGAGGGTTCCTTATGCTTATGGGTTTTTTCCCCTGTGTGTAGTTATAGGGATTAAGTGTAGAATGCCAACGAATGCCTATAATGATCACTTGAAGCAAAATACTTTCCCATAGCTTACTTTGGTTTAACTAGGTTTTCTCTGTGTCTATCTAGCTGGCCAGCAAGTGATATTGTGTGGGGCTTAGGCTGAGGGTATCAGGAAGACTCAGAGTCCTAGCACCCTCATGCAGTTTGGCTTTGGTAGAGTAAGAAATTAGCCTCAATCTGGCTTTAAATGTAAGAATACTAGCTGGGCGTGGTGGTGCATTCCTTTAATCCCAGCACTTGGGAGGCAAAGGTAGGAGGATTGCCGAGAGTTCAAGGCCACCCTGAGACTACATAGTTAATTCCAGGTCAGCCTGGATCAGAGTGAGACCCTACCTTGCAAAACCAAAAAAAAAAAAGAGAATACTATATTTTCCTTTTCTAACAACAACAACAACAAAGCTAAACATTCCTATCTACTTTTGAATATTAAGCTTTCTTGTTGCAGTTAAAAGGGGTACTTGACAGTGGGGTCCTGGTGCCTGGATACCATGATCCTAGAAGCACATAGGCTGGTAGTCACACCTGACATTAACAAGTAAGTGAAACCCCTCTGCTGCTGACTCACAGTTGCTGTTTCCATAGAAATGGCTGTGGATCCATGTAAGCAAGGTAAGAGAAAGTTTTTGCTGATCCTTGTTCCCATCAAGCTGATGTCTGTTTCCCTGGCAACAGCAGAGGACAGCAGGCAGGCTCTAGGAAGAGATTCAGTAGAGTGTTCTCACTTGTCAGCTGTAGCTATCATCTGCTCCTGAATACACTGTCTTTGATAACATGTAGCAAAGACCTCTGAGGACCTGGGGGGCACTACTGGACACTTGTGCCACCCTGGGCATCCATTGTTCCAAACTGTGTAGGAAGCAGGTTGTCAGCAGTTTTCCCTCAATGAGTGTTCTGGCTTGGTGCTATACAGCTTAGGAAAAAGGAAAAGGTTGTTAAGGGCAATGGTATGGGAGAATAGACTATTGAGTCTGTTGATCTCAAGTCCTAGGAGGAATAGAATTCATTACTGTGCTTTCATGCACAAACCCAGCTCTTCACAAACCTGGTGGTATCTTAATAGTTGAAATTAAAGCCATAACTTTCCTGTGTTCCCTATTCTATTGGTCACATTAACAATTGCTGTTACTTCCACAATGAAAAGAATCGTTATGATTTTAATAATTTGACTTCTGGTGAGAAACATATTGATGACCGTCTAAGATGCTCCTGTCAACTTTATACCAGCTTTTTCTTCTATGCAGTATTTTTTTCTTCGAGGTAGGGTCTCACTCTAGCCCAGACTGACCTGGAGTTCACTATCTCAGGGTGGCCTAGAACTTGCGGCGATCCTCCTACCTCTGCCTCTCAAGTGCTGGGATTAAAGGTGTGCACCACCACGCCCGGCTATGCAATATTTTGTAGGCTGGTAAAATTGCTTTCAGAGGTCAAATACTGGCATTGCAGGGCAGCTTGATATATGCAATGGTAGCATGTCTACCACATATGAAATGCTATTCAATAGCTGTTCTCGTCTGGATTTTCATTTTGTGTCAGCAAACATGTGCATCCAAGATACAAGTTTTCTCCTACCCACATGAGATAGCCGTAGGTCCCACAACACAAGGGCAAGTGCATTTGCCTGCTGTGTGAGATAGTGTATATGGGAGAAGCACAGGATGAATTGCTGGTTTCAAATCCTTAAAGATACCATTTCCTGAAGATACTCTCTCTGAAAACTGTGCAACTCAGAACTGTCTTTGGGAGGCAGATGAGCTGCCATATAGTATAGAGTGTAGACTGGGCGTCTTGAAGAGCAGTGGAAAACTGTCCTGTCTCGAGGGCTTTCTGAATGACTTCAGTCTTCAGTTCTCTAGAGCAGGGTAATTGGTCTGGGCTGGGCTTGGCTTGGCTTGGAGGCAGCACCTGAGGGCTGATCCTTTATACTTCTTTTTTTTTTAATTTTTTATTGACAACTTCTATACTTAACAGACAATAAACCATGATATTTCCCTCCCCTCCCCCGATTCCCCTTCAAAACTCCATTCTCCATCATGTCCCCTCCCTCTCTCCATTAGTCTCTCTTTTAATTTGATGTCACCATCTTTTTCTCCTATTATGAGGGTCTTGCGAAGGTATTGCTAGGCACTGCAAGGTCATGGATATTGAGGCCAATTTCTGTCTGGACAGTTGCATTGTAAGGAGTCGTACCCTTCCTTTGGCTCTTCCATTCTTTCTGCCCCCTCTTCCCCAATGGACCCTGAGCCTTGGAGGGTGTGACAGAGATATTTCAGTGCTGGATACTCCTCCATCCCTTCTTCTCAGCACTATGTTGCCTTTTGGGTCATCCCAGTTGACCCTTTATACTTCTGTACCACGTGGTTAAATCCAATGTAACAGATGAGTAAGAAGCAGAAAATCCTATTAGATTCTCTCTCTTATATTTCTTAAAAAAGAATGACTTACATTTATTTGATGAATACTTTTTGGGTGCCTGCAAGGTAGAAGATGTATTTGCTTAGGGCTACACTAGCCATTGGGGTAACAACAGAGTCTTTTTTCTCAGCTGGTTGTGGTGGTGCACACCTGTAATCCCAGCATTCAGGAGAGTGAGGCAGGAGGATTGTGAGTTTGAGGAGGCAAGCTAGACTACATAGTGGGACCCTGTTTTTTTAAAAAAGAGTATTTAGCCAGGCGTGGTGGCATACACCTTTAATCCCAGCACTCAGGAAGCAGAGTTAAGAGGATCACCTTGAGTCCAAGACCACCCTGAGACTACACAGTGAATCCCAGGTCAGTCTGGGCTAGAGCAAGACCCTACCTCTAAAAACCAAAAAAAAAAAAAAAAAAACAAGCTTTTTTTCTTCATGAAGCTTCAGTTTAATGGGCAAGGCAAAAATTATGATTAAACTCTCTTCTTTATCTACCTCTCCCTTTCTCAAATAAATACAATATTTTTAGATTATGATAAAAATTTTAGAAATGTTTTTTGAAAGGAAGGTATATAGTGCTATGGGTACAATTGATGCCTGTATGAGGGAAGCATTCTGGAAAAAAAAAAGTATAGAAAGAGTAAGTAGCCTTCATACACATGCAAGGTGGGAGAGGCAGCTGGGACAGAGGGTTTCATGCAAAGAACCTATAGTAGTAGGAAGAAGAGGATATTGGAAGAATTGACAAAGGCAGCAGGATGGCAGGGACCCAGGACCCCAGGACCAGAGGAACACAGAAAGGAGGAGGAGGCAGCAGAGCTCTGATTACATAGGTACTGGCAGATCCTGTAACAAGTGTTGGTCATAACTGAAGAGTAGGAAAATCACTGGTCAACTTTAAGCAGGAATTGATGTGATTTCTATTTGTGTGTCATAAAAATTATGTTGTCGGTATATCTTCAACTTCAAAATGCATCAAAAAGATAGGACAAATTGATCAATGGTCAGAGACACATATAAGTAGGTGATAATAAAATTAGGCAGATATGAATAATGGAATCCTGGTGATATGCACATGAGTATGCATTGTTCCCTTGTAGGGTTTTTTGTTTGTTTGTTTTTGGTGCTGGAGACAGAGCAGGCTTTGTACTTGCTAGGCAAGCACTCTGTGACTGAGCTAAGTCTCCACTCTCATCATATCTGCTTTTGTGAATGTTTGAATGTTTTCTTAATGCAATGCTAGAAATCTTTGTGTAAAAATCACCATGGCTACAGTGGCTTGTATGGACTGGATGGATATGAGAATGGATATGGAAAAGACCAATTTAAGGCGATTGTCATCCATGTCCAGACACAACATTAAATGGTACCAGACCAGACTTTTCATCATAAACAACTATAAAACAGGACAAAAGTATGAAGCAACTGTTTTCAGAAAATGGAAACAGGCATAACAGGATTGGGATCTTTAGCCCCATGATGTCCTGGGTATCTGCCTAGAGACACTCTTTTGTGTCTTTTGTGCAGAATGAAACAAAGCTCAGCAGAGAATGTCAGTCTATTTACTGAGGAGGCAAGTTCAGGGCTGCTAAGAGAGCTGCAGTTTTAGGGCAGAATACTGGAAAGACATGCTCAGAGAAGGGGCTCTAGAAATCTGAATAGTGGTCCTTTGATATCTTTGGCCACATGCAGAGCTAACTATGTGCCAGGCCTGCAATGCTTCTTGAGGCCTGCTAGTATAGCTATTGGAAAGCTGCAAACTACTAGAAATCTATCTTATGCTGCATTCTGCCCAGCTGCAGTGCATAGACCTTGAGGAACGCAGGGCATTGAAGTGAGATTTCAGAAAAGTTGGGCCTTGAGAGGTAGCCACTTTAGCTCTGAGCCTAGAGATAGGGGACTCCACACCTGTCCTAAAAAGCCTAAAACAAGCTTCAAAAGGGTCAGGCCAATTGTCCAATAAATTAAACACTTGTCAAAACAAAAGTCAAGCCGGGTGTGGTGGCGCATGCCTTTTAATCCCAGCACTCGGGAGGCAGAGGTAGAAGGATCACATGAGTTCGAGGCCACCCTGAGACTACATAGTGAATTCCAGGTCAGCCTGAGCTAGAGTGAGACCCTACCTCGAAAAAACAAAACAAAACAAACAAAAAAGATGTAAATGCAATAAGAAGCCAAAGGCTTAGAAATTGCCACTTTAAGCCTGTTCAAGGAATTGGAGGAAACATGGACATGATAAAGGGGCAGATAGTAAGTCAACATTAGTCAAACTATATACTTAACATTGTTGCTTGTGACTTGTGTCTTGATAAAATATATTTTAAATGTTTATTTAAAATATAAAGAAGGAGACTAGGAAGATGGATCAGCAATCAAAGGCACTTGCTTAGAAAGCCTGATGGCCTGGGTTCAATTCCCAGCACCCACATAAAGCCAGATGCAAAGTGTCACATTCATCTGTGATCCCAACATGTCTGTGGCAATAGGAGAACCTGAAGCTCATGGGCCAGCTAGTTTAACATTCCTTTACAACCTATCAGTTCATTCACAGCACAAGTGATCCTGTTTCAAAGAAGGTAGAGTACAGACACCTCTGACCTGTGGCACTGTGGCACTTGTACCCCCTCACACAGATAATAAAAATTTTAAATAAAACACTGTTAAAGTAAAATTAAAGGAGACTTCTGTTTCTGTTTAAGATGCAGCACTTGAAACAACAACAAAACCTCAAACAAGCAATCTACAACAAAGATTATAAGGTTACTGGGAATCGGTCATTGAAAGACAGCAAGACATAGCTATCTTTTTATTTGAATTTTATGGGAGGTTTAGAGAGAACTTGGTCTTAAATATGAAGAAGACTGAGAGCAGAAGGAAGTAAGGAGGATTTCGGGTCCCCTTGAAAAGGTTTAGAATTCAGGAGCGCTTACTACTTGGGACCCGCTTTCCCAGAGGGCACAGACCCAGCTGAAGAGCAGCTGAAGCAGGACATGCTGAGTCAGTGGCATCAAGGTCGTAGACATATGGGATGATGGTGCATGTGGAGATGGGAAAGTAAGGGTAAGCAGCAGGGGTAGTAGTGAAGTTGTGTGATGGGGAGGGTCCTCGGCGCCACAGTGACAGCATCTGTGCCAGGGTCTGGCCTCCCCCAGCTGAGGTTGAATGTATAGGCTTCCATCTTGATACAGCATGGGTGCTAGTGGTTTGGGTGCTGTGGTCTCTGTGTCGCCAAGCTGAATAGAGTACTTGTTTGTGACTGTGGATTGTGTTCTGGCCTGCTTTGGGTGGCTCCTTTGTTGAGGTTGTTGTTCTTTCCCTGTCATAGCAAGGAGAGAACAGTGTCAGAGCTCAGGTGTCCTGACTCCATTCTTGGCGCCATGCTTCCTAAGAAAGAGACTTGTGTCATCACACTTCATTTTTCCATGCCAAGGTTTTCTTGTCCTTAAAACCAGTTAGCCCTGTTTGCTGTATGATTTTCCACCCAGAGCTGTCCTGAGAATCAAGGAGAGAAACAGATGGGGAGGGACTCTGGAGCCTTCAAAAACCTGTCCAAATGTGAGAGCATCTGCAAGAGCCTGGCCCTGCTCCCTAGAGGCTCCTCCTGTGAGGAGGAGACACCTTTTTGTTCATAGTCGAAACACTGACTTGTTAGCATTTCTCTGCACATCTTTCTCAGACCTGGGGAGTCCTGGGAGCATTAGTCTCATTCCTTCAAGTCTGATTGTCATAGGACTTTGATTTGAATTCAAGGATAAAACATTAATCCACCCTGAACCTCCTCATACCCTTAAAATTCCACTAAAATAAACCTTGGTTTAAATTGTCTCCTAGAACCTTCAGAGCCTCCAAGCATTTGGGGCCTTTCAGCCTTTGAGTCTTGAGACTTCAGCTGTATTGGAAGGATGCTAATTCCGTGGGTAGTGACACTTCCTCCTGAGCAGAGGGGTACTTTTCCTGGAGGGTCCCAATCCTCACTCACTGATTGCTACTTATAAACAGAGACATGGCAGGGAACTTCAGATGAACTCTCCCTCCTTCGACTGTGTTTTAGCTTCAGATTTGAACCTACGGATGTGGTGGAGGTCTGGCAGGTCATAGAAGGCTCTGCTGAGGAAGCAGGCTCCAAAGGGGTGGTGAAGGGTGGGCAGAGCTTATAAGGATGGTAAGGACAGTAAGACACTTTTCAGTGTTTTGCTTCCCAAGAGTTGAAGAAAGCAGGGTCAAGTACTTCATGCCCGTCAGAGCTAAAGTGTGTGAATAATAGTACTTCCAGGGCACTCCAAGCTGGCTAGTCTGTTTGGGGCAAGAGAGTGAATGTGTGGTTGGGGATGTCCCATCAAGGGAGCAGAGTCTGTCCTTTGAACTGTGGGTTCTGTCCAAATGTTTGAGAGTTGAAAGCTATGCCTGGAATGGTAAGGCAATTTCTGGGAAAAGGGTAGTGCTGCAGCCCTGGGTAAGGAACAGAGGTGAAGCTGCAAATAAAGGTGCACACCTGGGAAGCAGTTGTGGCCTGTATGATGAGGGAGAGATCTGTGAGTTTCGATGGTTACATCTGGGGTAGAGCCATGTGAGAAAATTTGTCTCTGTTATATATAACCATTCTTAATATAGCACTCAGATCATAACCAGGCACTGAGTTGGGTGCTTCATTTATTTTGTTTCATTCCATCTTACCCACTCCTGTGGAGCAGAAAGAGTTCTTTGGTTCTGGTTTACAAATGAGGAAATCAAGGCTCTGGGAGGCTTCTCAATTACCTCAAAACTACACAGCTAGTGAGAGGTAAAGGTAATAATTAAATGGAGACCTGTAAGTCTCCAGAGCCCAAGCTATTTTCCATTGGTGGGAAACTGTGTGGTGAAGGGAACTCCTGTGGGATCCTGCCTACCTAGATGGTTCAGCTGGTCCTGAGTGGCTCCATTCTTCATGCTCGATCAGGTTTCTTCTCTTCCCAAGTTAGAGCTACCAAAGCCGAGTGAAAAGTGGACCATGAGGCTTCAGAGAATGTAATTTTTTTTTTTTTTTGGTTTTTCGAGGTAGGGTCTCACTGTAGCCCAAGCTGACCTGGAATTCACTATGTAATCTCAGGGTGGCCTTGAACTCATGGCAATTCTCTTACCTCTGCCTCCCGAGTGCTGGGATTAAAGGCATGCACTACCACGCCCAGCTAACTTTTTCATAAATATGCTTGTGAACAAGTGTTGGAGGCTCATGTGATCTTTTAGGAAGGTGGATCTCTGGGAGTCTCTTGAGCCTTCCCTTCCAATATGGTGCCCTTGCCTTTCTTTTATTATTGTTATTTCTATTCTTAATTAATTTTTGACAATTTCATACATGTATATATGTTTTGATCACATTCACCACCCCCATTACCTTCTCTTATGCCCCTTCCACTCCTGCAGGATCACTTTTTCTTCCTAACTAGTTCCCCCATTCTCTCTCTCTCTCTCTCTCTCTCTCTCTGTGTGTGTGTGTGTGTGTGTGTGTGTGTGTGTGTGTGTGTGTTCCACTGACTTTAGTTAGGGTTCCTTACATGAGCATAGGTGCAGGGTTATTTCCCATTTACACCACTGAAGAACATGTCTCCTCCCCCTAGCATCAGCTATGCCTTTCAGTGTGGAACTCCTCCTTCCTTCTGAAAGAGGGAGCCTGTCCCCCTTGGTGCAGCTTCCCAGGTAGTTTCCCTTTTACATGGCCAGTGGGAAGGATTTGGCTGAAATTTCT
The DNA here is from genome assembly GCA_036365145.1 of Orientallactaga sibirica. NCBI lineage: Eukaryota > Metazoa > Chordata > Mammalia > Rodentia > Dipodidae > Orientallactaga > Orientallactaga sibirica. Next base: position 1,768,501 of record JAEOAD010001317.1, read on the forward strand.
AGTCATTACTTTGAGAATATCATGACAGATGGACTCAATTCTAGCTCTCTCCTTGGGTCCTTGTTACTCACCTGCAACTAGATGGCCCCAGCAGCCCTCTGGACAGCTTACTTAGCCATCATCCCACAGTGGGCAAGGCAGTCTTACTGGGCCCTTTACATAACATATTGCATTTGCTCATAAGAGGGACCTACCTGGATTTGGGGGTACTTTAAACATGTCTATTTTTTCATGGTCTGTCACCTGCCCAAGTAAGATATTAAGGACACATTTATTATATTTTTTCTTTAAAAACTGGAATCTGGGGCTGGAGAGATGGCTTAGCAGTTAAGCACTTGCCTGTGAAACCTAAGGTCCTCGGTTCGAGGCTTGATTCCCCAGGACCCACATAAGCCACATGTACAAGGTAGCACATGCATCTGGAGTTCATTTGCAGTGACTAGAAGCCCTGGTGTGCCTGTTCTCTCTCTCTCTCTCTCTCTCTCTCTCTCTCTCTTTCTCTGCCTCTTTCTCTGTCTGTCATTCTCAAATAAATAAATAAAATAAACAATTTTTTTTTAAAAAATGGAATCTGACAAGTCTAGTGAGGTATATTTCTAAAGTGACTGAAGTAGCAGTATTTGGAGCATTCCATGACAATTCTGTGATGATACTGGTTGTGCTCATCTTGGCTGAATGATATATTTCATTCAGAGAAAACCATGTCCGACCGGGAGCTCATGTTTTTTTGTTGTTGTTGTTTGTTTGTTTGTTTGTTTGTTTGTTTTTGTTTTGTTTTGTTTCGTTTTGTTTTTCGAGGTAGGGTCTCATTCTGGCCCAGGCTGATCTGGAATTAACTATGTAGTCTCAAGGTTTCCTCGAACACACAGTGATCCTCCTACCTCTGCCTCCCGAGTGCTGGGATTAAAGGTTTGCGCCACCACGCCCAGTTGGGGAGCTCATGTTTTTAAGGAGAGTGTTAAGAGTACCCACTCAAACATGCCTCTCAAAGATTAAAATGAGAAGTCTGTAACTTTTAGCATGCAACCTGTACAGATTCTTATCAGTGGGAGAAAAATTTTTTGCTAGAATTGGGATATCTTAGGTAGCTATGGAAATTAACCCTTCAAAGAGAGAGAATCTCTTCTACCTTCAAAGATGGAGATATAATAAAAAGAGTACATATTTCATTCTAAGATGCCTGAGATACTTTATTTCTCTGTGTGGGGGAGCAGGATTCCTGCTCTAAATTTTTTTAAAAAGCACTATAGGCTATAGTTTCAAGTGACAGGAAGTGATGTGGGCATGTATGGCCACATCACCCACCACAGAGGCCCAAGTACCCACATTTGCCATCTGGTCATCAACAACATAAAGATTATAAAGATACCTAGAGGGTTGCGAGATGGATCCGTGGGTAAGAACACTTGCTGTGCAGGCATGAGGAAGTGAGTTCAATCTCCAGAACTCATGTTAAAAGCTGGGCCTGGCTGTGCACATCTCTAACACCAATGCTGAGGGGATGGAGTAGGAGGATCTCTGGGGTTTGCTAGTAAGTAGATTAACTGAAAAATGTGAGCTTCAGGTTCAGTAAGAGACTGTCTAAGGGAAATAGGGTAAAGCAATAGAGAAGGATACCTGACACCTTCCTCTGGCTTCTGCACGTGTATGCACAAGGTGTACACATCTGACACTAACATGTATACACCACACATACTCCACACACCCCAAAAGTCCATGTATTCATCGGATTCTTATCAGGGCCTATGCTAAGGATCTGTATGCAAAGATAAGATACCCACTTCCCAGCCATGAAATAAATTCTACAAATGTAGAACTGAGGGGGGGATTCTCAAGATGTCATAGAAATGTCCTCACAACTGTCCCAGCCCAAGGCACAGTATTAGAAGAGGTGTGAGGTGAGGAACAACACCCACAGAAACCTGGAACCACAGAAGAATGTCATGGTTTGGAGAAATGAGGAATTTCACAATGAGTGGAATGGATTGTATGGAAGGAAAAGTCAGAAAGGAGGCAGGGGAAAGTCAAGGTTGGTCAGCTGATGCATTCGAGCATGTCCTTCCTCCTAGGAGCACTGCCTGGGTGAGTACCACCACATGGGAAGACCTCTTGAATTTTGGTCTGAGGGTGGCGCCGCTGCTCTGTACTGCAGGTAATGAACACTACTTAAGTCATTAAATCAGGAAAGACCTACTTTGAACATGGATCCTCTTCCTAAAAGATGAAAACTCCTTTCTGTTTTAAACATTTTCACATACTTGAAAGCATGAAGACATGAAAAGAGATCATTCTGAGACAATCTCCTACCAAATACCACACCTCAATTCTAGCCGAGAGTTGGAAGGCATAGAAGCCCTTTTCAAAAGGACTCACCGTGGGGTTTGTTTTAGTCATGAGTTCCCCAAGGATAGCCATGATGATGGTGACAGTGAGGCAGTTTGTGGATTACAGATGTGATTGCTAGACCTTTTCTGCTACATAGTTACTGTGAAAGCAAGAGCCTACATTTCCTCCAGTCTCTCTGGCCTCAGTGACTCACAGTGACTACTGAAGAGTTCTGCTTTCTACACCTCCTCTGACATAATCTACACAACAGTTGATTTCCTGGAAGAATGCAAGGTCCTAAGTCCCCATCCCCATCCAGGGCCTACTCACCTATATAGAGACCACCTTTTGGCAAACACTGGGTTTTCATGGCAGAGGGGAAACCTGGAACAAGACAGTAGTTTGGATGAACTTTGAACTGAACCAGTGCCACTGATCAATTTCTTTTACTATGAAATATCATTTCTGCTGATTTTTACAAAAGTTTCCTTGACCAAAAACTTAACCTTTTTTCTCTCCAACAAATTAGTTTATTATAAATGTAAGAATATTGAATGTACTTCCTCTCCCTTCTTCCCTAGTCCCTCCATCTTCCTTCCTTTTTTTTTTTTTTTTTTTTTTTTTTTTTTTTGTTGTTGTTGTTGTTGTTTTTGAGGTAGAGTCTCTCTGATCTGGAATTCACTATGTAGTCTCAGGCTAGCCTCAGTCTCTCACAGCAATCTTCCTACCTCTGCCACTTGTGTGCTGGGATTAAAGGCATACACCACTATGCCTGGCCCCCTTTCATTGTATTTTGTTTTTGTTTTTGTTTTTCGAGGTAGGGTCTTACACTGATCCAGGCTGACATGGAATTAACTATGTAGGCTCAGGGTGGCCTCGAACTCTCGGCGATCCTCTCCTACCTCTGCCTCCCAAGTACTGGGATTAAAGACGTGCACCACCATGCCCAGCTTCCTTTCATTGTTTTAAGACAGGGTTTCGTGTGGCCCAGGCTGGCCTTGAGTTGACTATGTAAGCTAATGCTGGTCTTGAGCTCCTGATCCTCCTGACATCTAAATGCTTGGACTTTAGGTGCAGCACCTTATCCAGGCACACTACCTTTTCATTATTTCTTTTCCTTTGTGTCTGTGTGGAGGACATAATTTAGGTCTAAGGAAGATTGACCTCCACTGGAAAAAAATGTATAACAAAGAGCCTCCTTCAACTTCTGCTTGTCTGTTCTTTTATAAATTCTATTTTTAGTTTATGGTGAGTTTCTGAGTCCTTTGTTTACTACAAATTGGAGTCTCAGTGATTCTGTTGGCCTTGCTTGTTTTAGGGCTAACTGGTGAATGTGTATGGGTGGATATAAAAGGATTTGTTTGCTTGCATTTCATTTATGAAAGTCTGGTGAAAAAAACAAAATAGCATTAAAAACCAAGGACAAACCCTGTATCTAAGTTAAGATGATTCCCAGTGGCATGTTTATTTTGGGGGCATTTGAGAAGTAGAACTTCCCAGAGGAAAATGTGTGTCATCCCTTTGCATTTGGAGCAGTCACATTTGATCTGCTCGTGCCCTATTGTGTGGTGGCCTGCTGTAGGCTGAGTGCCCTCCCCTCAGTACTGTGAGCCGATCAAGAGTTCTCGCACTCACTGTGCCAAAATCCATAAATCCTAGGAATGTCAGGATTTGGAAACCTCTCTGCAGAGTATGAGCTATATGCCCAGGCCCAGAGGCTCCTTTGGAGCTTCTGTGTGGGAGGAGGAGACCCTGGGGAGTAGTGAGAGACAGCAGTGGGGAGGTGAGCTAGAAGGGTGCTGTTGCCTTTATTCCCCAGTTGGGGCTCTGAAAGAAAACCAGAGTATGTGGGAAGTGGAACAGTGTTTTCTGCCCTGTTGCTTCCTCTCTGGTCCACTGAGCATCTCCTCCCAGAGCCAGGAGGTGATGAGGTCCACAGATCTGTGGAAAGGATGCTTTGGAAGCCTGCTTGGTGACCCAGACACACTATGGACAGGACATATGATGCATGCTGGTAACATTACTTGCTGAGACTCAGTTTTGTGAGATGAACATAAACATCCTGGTCCTGTCTCATGCTGAAGGTGGGATGGTGAATATAAAGGTGGCTGTGGAAACTCTAAATAGAAATGCAAACAAATGAGAAGCTTATTTCTGTTGTTCTTTGAGGGGTCAACATGGCACGGGCTCAGGCTCCCTATAAAAACCTAAGCCACCTCCCCTAATGGTGCAGGCTCTCTGTCTGCTCAGATTTCTGTTAGGTTCATTTTCTCCATCAAAAGTCTATACAGGAACTATGTGAGTATTGGAGTGGGTATACCATTGTCAGAGCCCTCCCCCCAGCCATGTCTTCTGAACTCATTTAGCCCTTTGGCTTTTTGAATGTGGATAGCCCAGTCTTCCTGTCTGCCAGGTCAAGGAAAGAAGCAGACTGCTGCCCTGAGAAAGGAGCAAAAGGAAGAAAGAGAACAATTCACAGCAGGGCAGGCTTTCTGCTTTCTCTTATTGGCCATAGAGGAAGCCGGGGAGATGAGAGCTGCAGTGCAGGGCACTTTATTGAGGTGCTATACAGAGTAGGCAGAAGAGGTGTCCATGGGCCTGGAGAAAACAGACCAAGAGGTCTTAGAACATCCATCACAACGGAGCCCTACCAGGTTTAGACTTTCTCAAACATAGGCCCCATCCTGCTTCCCAAGGCAGCCCATTTCATCTTTGGGGAACTTGCACTATTAGAAATGTCTTCTGTACGTTGTGCTAAGATCTCTTTTTCTCGCATGGCAACTTCTCACAGTGAATGCCAGCTCTTTTCCCCATCCAGCCAGCACTGCTGTTTTTTCCTGAACATGTAGTCTGTGTGGCAGGTGGGGCTTCTTCTGGCCCTGAGACAGAAGATCCACAGTAACTGAGAAGACATTTGTGTTCTAGACCTAGGGGATTAGCATGAAAGAAGCAGAGGTGACAATGACCTTAGGGTGGGGATAATTGGGTTAGCAATGACAGGCCTCATCAGTGCTTTTCTAAATTGTAAGAAAATTGGGAAACTGAATGAAAATTGTTTTCTCTCACATTTTGTTGATACTAAATCTATCCCATCATCAGTGTTTACAGAATGCCTCTTGGCCTCCCCACCACCATTTTTTTTTTAATTTCCTGTATCACACATGACACCTATAAAACCAAGCTGACAATGAGCCTCTCCTGTCAATTCTCTGCAATTCCCATTGCCTACAGAGCCAGGGAAGGTGGTAGACTCCTATAAAACCCAAACCATCACAAGCTTAAGACCAGCCTGGGATATATATAATAAGACCCTTTTTCAATGTCCCACTCTCTCCAAAAAGGAAGCATTCTTTGTTTGCCATTTAAGACCCTTCCTAGACTTCCTCCAGTTTTTTTGTTCCTCATGGTTCTGGGAATTGAACCCAACACCTATGCATTCTAGGGAGGTGCTTTACCACTGAGATGTCTTCCCAGCCCGCTAACATGTTTTGGTTTCCATGCCTCCTTGCATTGCTCTTGCCTCCTGTGTGCCCATGTTGAAGTGCTTAGGACTTAGGAGGGGAAATTCAGCAGCTAGGTAGGCTTGTGTGTCATCTGGCCTTGCTGTGCCTTGGTGTCCACACAGTGAGTATATAGACCACTTGTTCCTCACAACAGGCACTCTTCAGGGAAGATAGTGAAGTCTCAAAGCTGGTCTGTTAAGAAGGCAGTTTTGAGAAGTCTGCCTGTAGGAGGAGACATGAATGTGTCTGGAACTTGCTGTTCAAGGACAGAGTGCCTTGCAGAACCTGTTTGGAGGTGGTAGTTAGGGATTGTTCACCAAAAAATGTGGGTCTTGAGCTGGGATACAAGGATGAGAGAAGAAGACTGCTGTGGTATATGGGATGCTGCAGAGGTTGAGGAATTGAGACAGGTGATCATTTCTGAATGGGCCAGAAGGCCTTCAACCTGATTCTTGAGGTTTGTGGTGAGGAGCACAGGACCACCAAGAAGAAACTAGGTCTGCAGTAGTCTCCTGCAAAGAGGGAGGTGCGCCCCGATCAAACTGCAGTGGCCTTGCTGGGTGAGGTGTGTGCAGTCTGGATGGTGGAGGACTCATGGTGGTTGTCCTGTTGGGAGGCTACTTACAAAATGATGACTCTAAAGAGGAGATAAAAGGAATGCATTTCTACCCACTCAGTCACACAAAATCCACCACATGAGGTCTCTATTATTAAAGGGGAATGGCAGGCTGCCAGTAGAAGCTGCTCAGAAGGCACACCTCGGCTTGGAGACATGATCCCAGCAATCATGGCCTTTCTGCCCTAAAGGGATGTATTCTGGCCTGTTCAGAAGCAGTGTCTATTTGGTGGTGTGTGTATATGTGGATGCCACTCAGTCTTCTTACATGCTTGTTTGAAGTGAGCCTTATATGGAACACATATCTGGAAAAAAATCTAAGAAATAGACAACATTGGATCCCTGAATATTTACAATCTAGCCAGTGAGTTGAAATTGACATGTTACAGCATATTTTTTGAGACAAGGTCTCATACTATAGCCCAGGTTGACCTGGAACTCATATTGTTGTCCAGACTGGCCTCGAACTCATGATAATCCTCCAATCTCAGTTCCTGTCCCATACTGAGTGCTGGAATTATAGACATGTGTCACCACACTTGGTCTTTTAATGAGGAGTGTAATAAGAAACTTACATGTGGGAGTCTCTAGCTCTTTTTAAAAAAATATTTTATTTTTATTTATTTATTTGAGAGAGGGATACAGAAACAGGAAGAGAGAGAGAAGATAGGTGTGCCAGTGCCTCCAGCCACTGAAAACAAACTCCAGATGCATGCGCCTCCTTGTGCATCTGGCTTATGTGGGTACTAGGGAATTAAGCCTTGAACCGGGGGCCTTAGGCTTCATAGGCAAGCGCTTAACCACTAAGCCATCTCTCCAGCCCTCTAGCTCTTTTTAATAGTTCTAAGTGGGACACATACATTTCTATACACATACATGTATGCATGCATTGATACTGCATCTTTTAAAAATCAGACATTGGGGGCTAAGGAGATGGCTTAGCAGGGAAAAGAATTCACCACACAAGCATAAGCATCAGAGAGGGCCTGATTTGCCCTTAGTTCTGTCCCTAAAACCCATGTAAACAGTTAGGCATGGCCACACATGCCTGTAACCCAGGTTTCATGGAGAACAGAGACCAGAGAATCGCAGGGGCTTGCTAGCTAGCCAGTCAGACTAAAATGTCACAAATTTACATTCACTGAGAGACTCCATGTCAAGGAAACAGGCAAATGAGAGATTGGCCTCCACATTTGCATGCATGTCTGCACACACGTGCATACAGCACACACATCACAGCATACTACACATATGTGTGCAAATAAAGAATCAGACTTTGGACATTATAGAACAAGATATGTAGGAATCCTAAGTCTAAGCAGTACCACCCATTTTAGTCCATCCCCCAGGGAGCTCTTTCTAACTTCTCTGGCCCACTCTCTTCTCTCTTTGTACAGTGAGAACTCCCAACATCCACAATTGCTTATTTGGTAAATATTACCACACAACTAAAATAGTTTCAGAATTCTCTCATCTACAACCAGAAACAAAACAAAACAAACAGCCCAGCCCCCTGCAGAAAATAAAAATAATAATAATAAACCAGCAAACAAACTTAAGAGAGCTCAATGTATTCCCATAGTTCCTTGCTCCAGTCCTGCCCAAGGCTGACAGCACAGTGATGTGTTCCAAAACTACTTATATTACTTTTGTCTTTCTCCTTCAGTGGTTATGGTATTTATTTAGAAAATACAATCAGATTAATTTGTTCCAATCCACTTTTAGTTTAGGGGTATTTCTTATCCTTGATTTAATTTTTATTTTTGTTTTTGTTTTTGTTTTTCAAGGTAGTGAAAACTCTAGCCCAGGCTGACCTGGAGTTCAATATGTAAGCTCAGGGTGGCCTCAAACTCATGGCAATCCTCCTACCTCTGCCTCCCGAGTGTGCGCCATCATGCCTGGCTTGATTTAATTTTTAAGTCTTTAATGTAAAGAAATTTTAGTTCCCAAAGTCAGAACCATAAAAAAGATATAGCATTCCATCCTCTATTTTTTCTGTCCTATTCATCCCTATGCTTGTTTTCTGCTCAAATACATTGTTCCATTTTATTTTTTCTGGTGGTTCTGGGGATTTGCTTTACCACTAAGCCATACCCCAGATCTTTCAAATACATTGTACAGAAATAAATGTTTTCCTATTCCCCTTTCCTCTGAGTGCAAAGGGCAATATATTATGTTAGCATTATATGTTTTCTTTTGGTCAAAAACAACACAAAATTCTTCACCCCAGTAAGTAGGCTCTTAACATGTAACAGTTTTTAGATTTTTTTTTTTTTAGTCACTGCCAAAGTCTGATAGTTTATACCAATAGCTTTGTTAAATAAACTTTTCAATAGTGGCTATTATTTAATCTCCAAATAACAAGCTTCTTAGAAGATGACAGAATCCTATGCAAAATTGAGTTTTTTCATCATCTGAAGTTGATACCAAATGATATGAGGAGAGGTTTTCTGAAACAGGAGGTCATGGTGATGGGAAGGGGTTGTTTTTGACTTAGCAGATGGAGGCTTGTCACAGTGACTCTGAACCCACACATCCTTGCACACATCTCCTTCGGGTGGGTTCGGGATAGCCCTGAGCCCATTCTGAGTTGTTCCTAGTTTTCTCCCTTTGGTATTCGAGACAACTCTCTAGTCACTTTTTAAATCTCTCTTTTAGGTTTATTCAACAACTAAATATTGGATATTTACAATTCACTTCTTGCAGTAGTTTATGGTTTTTCATATTTCATTCTTCTATTTCACTTAGCCTTGTGAAACAGTAAAGTAGGTATCAGTGTATGTATTTTGCAGATGTAAGATGCTTAAGAAAGAAATCTCAAAGTTAGGACAAGAATCCAGGTCAGAGACTCAGAATTCCAAGTGGTTTAGGAGGACCAAGGGCCTGGGCTTACCGTAAGGCCAGTTCCCTGTCCCCTCCCCTACCTATAGCCAATAGGAGACTTATACCATTTTGTCCAAATCAGTCAGTGTTAGTTGCTTATTAGGTATTAAGCTTTCCAAACTATCTGAAATGAGGTCAGAGGGTCTGTATAAATAGCCTTTGCATTAGTGATTATTATTTAAATAAGTGCACCAGTAAGCAGGTGTTGGCATAGTTTTTATTCTGAAGAATTTTAGTCATAGCAGGGTCTTTCTTATGCCTGCTTAGCTATGTCCCAACAGGTAAGAATGGGCAACAATGATAATATGGGTTTTATAGCTCAAATGTAAAACAGTACTTAAAATATGATATTAAAGTAAAATTTCATTCTGTAAAGTTCTTAAACTGCACAAGGTAACTCTTTTACTATCTTTTGTCTTTTTAAAAAGAACTCAGGGGCTGGAGAGATGGCTTAGTGGTTAAGTACTTGCCTGTGAAACCTAAGGACCCTGGTGCAAGGCTCGATTCCCCAGGACCCACATAAGCCAGATGTACAAGGGGACACATGCATCTGGAGTTCGTTTGCAGTGGCTGGAGGCCCTAGCGTGCCCATTCTCTCTCTCTCTCTCTCTCTCTCTCTCTCTCTCTCTCCCCCCCCCCCCCGCCTGTTTTTGTATCTCTCTCTCAAATAAATAAATAAAAATAAAATATTTTTTAAAAAGAAAAAAAGAACTCAGCTCAGATAAGAATCCAAACTGAAAACACTGTTAGAATGTAATCATCTACATTGAGTGCCAAACCCAAAATCCAAATATGGAGAAGAACTATATTGGGATACTTTTTGGCAAATAATAGCATTGAAGGCTCATTTGTTCTTTACAGTGTATTCAAGAAAAGTGATTTTTGGGGCTAGGGAGATGGCTCAGTGGGTATGAGCACTTGATGTACAAGCATGAGGACCTGAGTTTGATCTCTAACACTGACATTCATATTTAAAAAGCTGAGGAGCTAGGGAGATGATGGCTCAGTGGATAAGACACTTGTCTGCAAAGCCTAATGAGCCGGGGTTCAATTCCCCCAGTACCCATGTAAAGCCAGCTGCACAAAGAGGAACATGCATCTTGAGTTCATTTGTAGTGGCTGGAACTCTGGCATGCCTATTCTGTGTGTGTGTGTGTGTGTGTGTGTGTGTGTGTGTGTGTGTGTGTGTGTGTGTTCTCTCTCAGCTTGTAAATAAATAAATAAATAAAAATAGTTGTAAAGAAAAACCTGGGCATAGCTATGCATGCCTATAACCCAGCACTGGGAGGACACAGACAGGAGGATCTCTGAGGCTTGCTGGTTAGCCAGTCTAAATGAAAAACAGCTTCAGAGCCAGTGCTGGACTCCATCTCAAAAATAAACGCAGAAGCCGGGCGTGGTGGCGCACGCCTTTAATCCCAGCACTCGGGAGGCAGAGGTAGGAGGATCACTGAGAGTTCGAGGCCACCCTGAGACTACATAGTGAATTCCAGGTCAGCCTGAGCCAGAGTGAGACCCTACCTCGAAAAACCAAAAACAAATAAAAATAAAAATAAAGGCAGAAGCCAGGCGTGGTGGTGCATGCCTTTAATCCCAGCACTCGGGAGGCAGAGGTAGGAGGATCGCCGAGAGTTCGAGGCCACCCTGAGACTACATAGTGAATTCCAGGTCAGCCTGAGCCAGAGTGAGACCCTACCTCGAAAAACCAAAAACAAATAAAAATTAAAATAAAGGCAGACAAGTGACAGAGGATAAAGGGCACTCAATGTCCTTCTCTGGCCTCTGCATGCTCACAACTTGCACACACCTGCACACATACACCATAGATACACTCCAAACAAACTACACACATATACACAGAAAAATCATCTAATGCATCTTCCTGTGGACATAGTACATGCCAATTCCTCTTGCTGTTGCTCAGTGATATGATTCTAGAGCGAGTTCAGGGCAATTTGATGAACTTAACCCAGGGCTGAGTTATGTATTTTTTATACCTTGAGAAGTCCAGGGAATCTGGAAACCCCAGACATTCTCAAGGTATGGTGTGCAAGCAGCAAGACTGCTCTCTAAGTACTTTATCTTCTGAAACTTGCAGGTGTTATCAGCTGAGGAAGGAGTGCTCTGGAGCTGGAGGTCATTGTGTGTCCAGCCTCCCTCCAGGCCCCTGTCCGTGCAGGACATCCAGGATGCCCAACAATTTGCTTCTTTCTACCCTTCCCAGAGGGTGGAGTGGAGATGGAGTAAACCTACCAGGGCCAAGGATGGGTTCAAAATATAGGGAGTAGTATCCTTCCTCACCATGAGCAGAGACTGCTACCGTGGCATATATCTGAATTCATTACCTAAAGTTTGGGTGTCACCAGGTATTCATGTGTCTGTACAGCGGTTTGAGGGCCTGGAGTAGAGGAAGCAGCATGAGGAGAGAGACAGAAGCTGACTTGATGAAAGCAAGTCTTTCCCTTTGGCCATTTAGAAAGGTCATGAAAGGAAGCCATACTGCCTTTGAATTGGATGGCAGGCAGATGGGAAGACAGTAGTCGTGTCAGTTTTGGAGTGTGCAGAAGCCTCTCTCTCCCTCTACTTGTGACATGATATCACCTGCCTTTCTAACAGTTTTAGAGGTATATCCTCAATCCATAATCCATTGATATTTGTTCCTGTAAAAGTTCATGACCAGAAATGCAGACAGTTCCTTGTATGTAAAAATTGGGTGGATTGTGCACCCAACTCTTGGACTTGCCTGAGCAAGTGTGGGGTTAGAGACATGGGAGGAAAAGTAAAGAGTAAATACCTGGGGACATTTGCACATCTGCCAAAGCCCTTTCAGGGCAGATGTTTCCATAAATTGACAACAAATTGCACAGCCTCTTTACCTCCTGCACAGAAGACTGTGGAAGAGATCATGTGAGATGCAAGGGTTAAGACAAACTCTAGTGTTTTTCCAGTGTTCAAGTTGCTGTCTGGGAAGAGAACTGGACTATGAGGTGGGTCTGCTGGGGACTTGTGCACTACTCTGGGTACTCTTTTTTGGCCCACTTGGGTGGCCAAGTATAAGAGGAGGCTCTGGAGAAGGACAGCCATCCTGACTTTGAGGCCCCTGGTGGGGAGTGTCAGAGACTAGCTGTGACAGCTCATGGTATTTCTAGCCTGGGTTCCTTGAAAATGCTGTCATCTTGGAGGAAGCACATTTTTAAATGAAATGATGCATGTGTGTTGGTGTGGTCTCTGCAACTCTGTCACCCATGGTGCTGCTTAGGGAGACACTGTTTTCTGTCCTGTGCACGTGTGTGGCTCTGTTGCTGTGCTCATGTGACTACTCAGAGCTGCGTGTCCTGCTTCAAGATCACTGTGCAGCAGGACAGATGGCTCATGAAGTAGGTCCACAAGGATGTTCTGACAGGTATTTTGTCTCTTTGCCTCCGTCAGAGAATTCTCAAAGGAAAGAGAGAAAGCTAAAGCACGTGGAGATTTCCAGAAGCTCCGGGAGAAGCAGCAGCTGGAAGAGGATCTTAAGGGCTACTTGGATTGGATCACCCAAGCAGAAGACATTGATCCTGAGAATGAGGAGGAGGGTGGAGAGGAAGGCAAAAGGAATAGTAGGTGTTGTCTTTCCTGCTCTTGACCAGACAAACCTGGTGTGCCCTTGAGACGCTACTGAGTATCCCATCCACCTCTCCCCTTTGCCCTGGGCTATGGGTGGGATGGCTTCTCCCAGCTGCCCAGTCCCTTCTGTCTGTGAACACCACAGAGAGAACAAATAGATCTGTGCCCACCCTGGGTTTCCACCTAAGGTATGGGGTTTAGGTTTGAATACTAAAAGGTGACTTTGAAGGCTGGGGAGATGACTCAGTGTCTGCTATGCAAGCCAGAGGACCAGAGTTCAGATCACCAGCACCCATGTAAATGTCAGTGGGCCAGCACACAGGACAGGGAGATAGGGGATCCTTGAGGTGAGCTGGCTAGGTAGACTAGCTAAATCAATGAGCTCTTAGCTCAAGTGAGAGACTAGTAAATGATGGAGAGAGTGATAATTAAAGACACCTGATGTCAGTCTCTGGCCTCTTCATGAACACAAATGTATACATGCCCATATGCATACACACACATGAAAAGAAAGGTGGCATTGTGGTTGAGGAGGGTCAGTCAGTCACACTGTGGGCCTTAGGAACTCAGTAATTGTTTTTGTGTGGGCTCAGGGTAGTGAGACACATCTCTGTCCAACAGAGTAGGGGAATATGTGATTTTCCTCACCCCAGTGAGTAGGGGACCTGCATAAGAATTGAAAGCATAAGGTCCTTCACCCTTGTGCTACATGAAGTGGCCCCCATCTGTGCTGCACACCAAGCCGAATACCTTTGCCATCAGAGCCCTAGAAGAAACCAGATCATTGCACTCGCAGGTAGTTAAGAGGCCTGTGAATGAGACAGTAGTAGTTGCTTTGTGGGCCACCTGTCTGGTCCCCACATTGTGACACTAGATACTCTAAAGTGCTTTTTGCAGGAAGCAAGGTTTGATAATTGGTCAGCCACTAGAGTTAATTTCCATTGGCGATTACAGTGTCTCTTGCTATATACTTTACCCACAGATGTGCTCTCAGTCATCCCGGGCCCATGCATGTCTTGGGTAAGGTAGAGACTTAAATCTAGCAGTACGTTTGACTACGATACTTTGTGATTCATTTCAAAGCTGGGCTAGATGACAGTAAGGACCATAAACATATTTCAAGGGCAGATGTCCGTTAAGAGGCCTGGGAAACTTAGGTTTGGTCCTCCTATGTAGAAGTGTCAAGTCAAGTATGTTCCTGCTGAGCACAGCCCCTTGGAGTCACTGTTTGTTCCCTTCTTAGGAATGGAAGGCCTGCTCACAAGTAAATGCAATACAAGGAGCCAGAGCTCTGGGGCATATGAGCAAAGAGTACCACAGGAGCTGAGAGGGGGTCTAGAACAGAGTGTGGTACTTGGGCTGGCCTAGAAAGATGAGTGGACCTGAGGTCAGATAGCTGAGTGTCAGGAGAGAGCTCTGACTCAGGACTGGCATGGGGTAGTGGCCCTCAGAGCAACAGCACTGAGGTATGAAGGGCAGGCCGAGTTGTAGTGGGCAGGGTAAGAGAGCTAGACTTGTACCTCTTCTACAAGTAGGGTATGGGGAAGCTGGAGCTGACAAGATTTGGGTTTGAGGGAACTTAACTGATATATCCTTAATATTTCTTCTTGTTTTGCTCTGTGTGTGCGTGCAGATGCGTGTTCCCCATGTGCATGTGTGCAGAAGTCATTCCTTGAGGTGGAAGCTCTCACTGAACTTGGAGCTGCCTTTTGTATGGTTGCACTGGCTAACCAGTGAGTACCCAGCGCTCCTCCCATCTCTGCTCCCCTCAGCACTGGGGATTCAGGCAAGCATGGCCACAGCTGACTTTATTGAGTGCTGGAGGTCAAACTCAGGTCTTCATGCTTGCACAACAAGTACTCTAACCCACTGAGCCATCTTCCAGCCCTTCCTTAATGATTTATTTAGCCTAGATCTCTAGTGTGTGCTCTCATGGGTAGAGAGGATTTTATGTTATCATGGATTCTTGTGACTGACTGAAACTGGTCTGTGATGAAGGTCTGTGGAGTGTAGGCCTTGCTATCCCCTTACCCCACCCCATATCTTTGCAGGAGCTGGATGAGGAAACTGCTCCCAAGGCACAGTGGGGGCCTTTCTAAGCTGCTGGTGTCTCCTGCATATGAGATCAGAAGTGATAAATTGAGCTATATATTTAGTGATGTGTCTGCTAGGCGATTGGATATTAGAAGAGTGTATACACTGTTCTTATTGGATGACCTAACCAACCTTAACTGCTAAGGCCTCTGCAAGGCTTCTGAATCTAGTGTGGCTGACAAGATGTCTAGGCACGGCACTGGCATTGAAGCTGCTCAGCTTTCATTTGCAGCCTGGGGCTTGAGTGCTGATCTATGGAAGCTCACCCACCTCCATACGCCTTAGCCCTCCTAAGGCCTGTGTGTAAAGTGGAAAAAATACTAGCCCCTCTTCTGAGCTGAGCACTTTGCTATTTTAGATATGGCTTGCAGGGAGCTAAGTGGGGCCTCCTGCCAGTCATATCTTTCTTGTTCTGCCTCTAGACAGTGACCTGGCTTCTTGGGTTGCTAACATCCATTGTGGTAGATTTGTTTTCATGGTCTGTGTTCTGAGAAGTATGCATTTCTCCCTGAATCTAGTTTCTGGTGGCCCTTGGAGGGAGGGTCATGTTTTATCTGAGGCTGATATCTCCTGTGTCCTGCCACTTTCTAAAGATTCTGACCATGATATGGCCAAATCAATGATGCCTGTGCCTTTCAGAGGGGTTGCCTTGGAGAAAAGATGGAGAAGGCAGCCTTGTAGTGCAGGACAGAGTACTAAAGCTGGCACCATGGTGAAAAACCTACAGCAAACCCAAAAGAGCACAGTGATGCTGGCTAGAGTGGGGGTGAGGGCAAAGAAAGCTCCATGGAAGAGGTAGCATTCTGGCTGGGCTCTGAGGGAGGAGTACATTGTATCTATAGAAGGTGGGGTGAAGGGGTATGGGCTGAGGAAATGGCATAGAGAAGGTGCAGGAAGCTGCAAATGTTCAAAGCTCTGAAATGTATTGTTTAGTAATATTGTCATGGAAAGAAACAAATCCCCTATAAAAGTTATAGATCTTCAAAATTAACTTAGTAACTGGGGCTCCCGAGCCCATAAAGCTGTGCTGTATCTATGGAACATCAGCATTGTGGTTTCAGCTATGCACAGTGATGTATGACTCAGAGTAATGACCTAGCTTACTGTTCCATGTAGACTTCAGAGGTATGCCCTTGTTCTTCAGCCAGGTGCAGGGGTTCCCTGAAGAGTCCTGAGTCATCAGCTTGCTAGAGCCTTGATGATTAAGGTTTTAAATAAAGGCATAAATCAGAGTCTGTGGGAGCCATGATGAGTTTTAACTGACTTAAGAGAGCCCCAGATTTCCTCCTGGAAAGGAAGAGGGGAGCCCAGACCTCCTAGAGAAACTCTACTTTCCCTGGGGCTTCCCATGGCCACCAGCTGATTTCTTCTTGTCACAGAAAGAAAACCACAGGGGGAGCCAGGCATGTTGGTGCATGCCTTTAGTCCCAGCACTTGGGAGACAGGGGTAGGAGGATCACTGGGAGTTTGAGGCCAGCCTGGGACTACAGAGTGAATTCCAGGTCAGCCTGGGCTAGAGTGAGACCCTACCTTGAAAAAAATTAAAAAGCAAGAAAGCAAGCAAGCAAGAAAGAAAGAAAACCGCAGGGGGAGATAATTTCAGCGAGGCCTTCATTGGTCCTGCTTGTTAAATAGTGGTGGCCCTCCCACCAACACATACCAAGCTTGAGCTTGTCCCTGTGTATGTGATTAGCAAGAGAGAGGATGTTAGCATTACCCCTAGATGTGTGAGATTTCCCTGGCCCCTGTGCTGTACCTCACAGTCCAGCCCTGGAGTGCCTCTGCTTCACTCCTGACTCTTGACTCCATCTCTGCTGGCTTAGGGTGCTGACTCCACTGATTGCCCTTCTTATCTGAGTCTGGATATGACTTGGCAATTTCCTCTCTGATATTGAGGAATTTAGTGACAATGTAGGAAGAAGACCTCCCAATAACCCAAACCCCAGCTGAGAGAGGGGGACAGATTGAAGTTCATTCTGGGGGTGCAGTATAGCTCAAGGAATTCCTGGGAACTCCCATAGCCATAGCTGTAGTAGTGCTTATTGTCATGGCTTTAGTTGCCACAGCTGTCATCAGACTCCAGTAGAACTTGGGCTAAGCAGAGTATTTCTGAAGATTCTGCCAGACCTCTGGCTGACCTCCAGGTGAGGACTTTGTTTAAGCATCATTGCTCTGTGCTTTTGATCAGGAACTGTTGGGTACTTAACAACAGATGACAAAGAAACCTTTCAACTCAGGGGCTTCTGAATACAATGGTGTCACTGCTTTCTGGTTACTGAGGTCCATTTGTGTCAGGCTTGCCATCAGGAAGAGATGTGGAATAAAGTACTTGGAGAAGCACTCACATCTTCTGCTCTCTATGATCTACAAATGCCATTAACTGTATCTGTGGTATCAAGCTCTGTGTCCAATGCTCCCTTCCTGATGCCACATGCCCCACTAGGAGGGTCTTGTTTTGTTGTGGTGTCAGGTACAGGGGTTGCATTTTTTGTAAGCTCTATGAAGAGTCTCAGGTGGAGCTCTTGTTGGGAACCTCTGAGCCTCAAATTCTGTGTCTCCCGCTGGTGCAAGAATTTGCTGGATGGCAGGGCAGGGCAGGGCAGGCCTCTAATGCATGTTAGTGACTGGTGGCAGGACCTCTTCTTTATGCATTCTTGGACTCTTTAAAATGTTACTTCTAACAGCTTTGCTGTTAGAAAGGTAGTGTCATACAATTAATTGAATGGACAAACGTCCCTTAGAAGTTAGGACTTGAACATTTGGAGAATTTTCAAGGATAATTTATTTAACTTTTTGCTGAGCCTCAAGTTTCTCTAAGAAACCCTGCCAAATTTTGCAGTGAGTTTTTGGACATATGCAGCTGCCTCTGTGTTAACAATGGAGTTTTTCTAGGGCTATTAAAATCTGGAAGCCTAAAATTCTATTTTAATCTCATCTCATTGTCAATGATTAGTTTTTTTTAAAAAAAAGAAAAAAAGCATTAAAAATAATGAAATCATTTTAAAGGGAGCTCATTCTAAAATTCTGACCAAAGGAAGCAGGGTACCTTATTGTGGGAACACTTAAAGATCAGTAGTCCCTCTAGGCAGTGACATTTGATGTCCCAAGAACAGAGGGGACACCTGGAACTCTATATACAGGAAAGCCAGTATCTTCCACATGCTCAGTAGTCCCTGAAGTGGTGACTGCTATGGCCCCTGCTCTTCCCTCCCACTGCCTCTGCCATTCTAGGCCTTGGTTCACAAGATTACCTGGCTGCTTGCCTTTTGCCTGGGCTATTTGGTTATGTTTTCCTGCAGTATTTATCTGCAGAAAGCTAGAGATTGACACAGCTGTTTGCGAATGGAAGTCATCACAATGTGCTGGTCCTCTTTTAAAAGATAGTGTTTTAAAAATGTGGTATATAGCCAGGCATGATGGCACACGCCTTTAATCCCAGCACTTGGGAGGCAGAGATAGGAGGATCACTGTGAGTTCGAGGCCACCCGGAGACTACATAGTGAATTCAAGGTCAGCCTGAGCTCGAGTGTGAAACCCTACCTTGAAAAACCAAAAATAAAAATTAAAAACTGTGATTTATAAGACTGCTCTCATCACAGAGAACCTCAGGGTCAAATTCAGAATTGAACATGTTTGACTAAAAGCTAGGAAGCAAAGAGCAGCAGTTGGACAGCCTGTGATAAACATGCATCCAGGCTATCTGCCCTCACTAGAAGCAGCTGTTAGTGCTGTGACCGGAAGGCCAAGCCTTGGGGTTAACAGCTTGACCTGGTCTCCACTGGTTGGTGTTGGGAGCAAGTTGTCTACCCTGGCACACAGTCTCCTCTGGGGTGGTATAAGCGTCTCTGTGTGGTGGCACCAAGATGGTGTTTGTCACACACATGAGCACTCAGTCATTTGTTGACTGAAAGGATGCAGAGTGGTAGTTACCGTTTATCAGGGGCTTCCTGTGTATCAGACACTGTTCCAGGGTCTATGGGTACCTGGATTCTTGTTCTTCAGTGTTCTGTGAGTCAGGAACCGTAGACGAGGAAACTAAAGCACACAGAAGTTAAATAGC
Source organism: Orientallactaga sibirica (assembly GCA_036365145.1). Taxonomy (NCBI): domain Eukaryota; kingdom Metazoa; phylum Chordata; class Mammalia; order Rodentia; family Dipodidae; genus Orientallactaga; species Orientallactaga sibirica. Next base: position 1,787,588 of record JAEOAD010001317.1, read on the forward strand.
CTCCCAAGGCCACAAGGCTGTCAAGTGGCTAGGGTGGGCTTTGAGCCGAAGTTCTACTCCAGTCTGCACATTAACCACCACTCACCCACATGAATGCATGGCTCATGTCCACATTCCAGTGTAGAGAGAACATGCCCATTGTAGAAGTGTTAGGCTCACTAAGACTCCCCACCCTCATTCATCATTTTATCCTTTAATGCCTGCATAATTCCCGTCCCTGAGCATGTGGCCTTGACTCCAAAGGTTAGCCAGCTTTATTCGGTGGTGGGATCACAGCATTGCAAGAGAATAGAGACCGTAAGCCGGGTGTGGTGGTACACGCTTTTAATCTCAGCACTTGGGTGGCAGAGGTAGAAGGATCACTATGAGTTCAAAAAGTGAGAAGAGCAACTCTAGAATCATTTTGTTTATGACCTAGGGGCCAAAGGAGAGTTAGTGATGATAATAGTTGTGTATGGCCATGCCTTGCTAAAGCTAAGCATGTTGTTTATAGTGCCTTAGTTATCATTACCTCTTCCTCCAGAACCCTTAGGAAGCATATTTAGGCCCAACTATTATTAACCTAGCCATGTTCCTCCAGCCAGTACATGGCAGCCCTCTGTTGCCTTCACTTCCACCTTTCCTGCACCAAATAGAAGTACTATTGGCATTACGATACCAGTCCATGCCTACAGCCCTTGACTCTCTGAAGTGCCTTTTCCTGTCTATTTAGATGGGAGGCCAAACACAGGAAACCTCTTTAGAGTTGACTAGTTGATGGTTTATTTAGAAGTTCTTAAAGACAGGCTTTGTGTAGTAGCTATAGCAAATGCCCTCATCCCTTCAGAGCCTTTTGCATTTTTTTTTGTACATTTGTAGGTGTGGGGTGAAGGTCAGTTGCCCCCCTCCCCCATGCCTCTGGCTCTCTTTGGGATCAGCTGCTCTGACCCTGCAGGCATGCCTGCTTTGGCTCCTTTATATGTATTGCTCTTGCTGCCCTCTGCTGTATGGTAATGAAACTGCCTGTCTTCAACCTGAAGGGGTCACAGTGGCTGACTTGCTAAAAGAGGATAAGAAGAAAAGGAAGTTTTGCTGCTTTCGCCAACGCAGGGCTAAAGATCACGGTAAATTGCTGAGATTGGACTTGCTCTTTGAAAGACTCCTTACCCATCATTTCTGGTACCTTCTCCTTGCACATAGGCATTGTGTGCAATGCATGTGCCATGTGGTGTGTTTTGATTGCTTGATTTCTCTGACGCTTGGTTGTGCTGTTTTCTTCAAATCTTTTCCCAAAGTGTGGCCTTATCAAGATGGCATTGCAGTTTTCTCTGTTTGAACTGTACCTTATAAAGAAATGGCTGAGACAACTGAAACCCTTCATTTGCTTCAGCACAAATATTCTTAGACTAGAAGACACACTTTAAAACACTTTTCCTTAAATAATGCTTTTAAATTTAAACTGTTTAGAAATTCCAATAATATTATTTGACTGATTTTTTTTTCCAGGCTACATATTTCAGATTGCTTCTTGGCTTTTTGGTCTCTGGCTTATTTGCCCAGGACCATGCTAAAACTCATAGTGGCAGCTTCAAGAGTGAGTTTAAAAATAGACTTCAGGGATGCACTGATTTGGCTTTTCAAGGGAGAATATGTTTGTGTTAAGGGAACAGTTAAATTTTAAGCTATATCCTAATAACACTGACCATGCCCCCCTGCCCTGTGTGCATGCAGGTGCGCCCCCCCCCATACACACACACATAAAACCTCTGGGCTCAACAGTCAAGGCTCTTACCATGCAGACATTTATGCCAAGAACTGGCTCTCTTTCCAGTTCTGCCTAGGTCACAAGTTTTGCCTGGACACACCAGCCCTGACCACCTAGCGCTGCTACCAAAACGGGCCTCAGTCATAAAAATGAAATTTGAGGACATGCAGACTGCAAGAGCATAAAGCCAGCTGCCAGGAGAGTAGGGGGAACATACAATGTTGTTTCTGGAAGTGGTCGCTCCCTCCAGTAGGAATGCTGACCTAAGAGGTTAAGGGAAGTGGTGTAGGACAGCCCAGGGGGTGGTCTGACTGATGCTGTGTTAAAGTCCTAGTCTCTGCAGCAGGCCTAAAGGAAGGAAGAAATGGTGCTGTTGTTAGCTGGAAGGGACTCTGCACACATGGGTCTGAGAGGAGGACAAGGAACTTCATGGAATTGGCCAGCAAGCTAGGCGGGTGATAGGGCTGACTACTCGGCTTTAATGTTTACAGAGGGCAAATGAACAAGAGGCTGCTCTTGGCTAGGAGCCTTAGCTAGGAAGATGAACTTCAGTTACACAGGACAGATTGTAACAGATGTGAGAAAACCATCTTTAAAGACTGACTTGCAAATCTTGATCTGGGTGGGTTTCCAAAATGAGAGGAGTGTTTCCTACCCACACAAGAGACTTTCCTTGGGCCTCGCTACTCAATGAGGGCTTCAGCCTGGTAACTTTGTAAGGATTCTTGTGACAACTCCATTAGTCTTCTGATATGAGCAGGGAGAGAAATCAGCCTAATATTTTCAGGAATTTAATTTCATGTGGAGTGAGAAACAAGCCAGGGAAGGACCCCTGGCCTTGTTGGTGACAAGTGAGGCTGGAACTCTTGTGGGTGTTTTCCACACTTGTCACTGGTTACAAAGAAAGAGTTGTATTTGGGCACAATCCTGTTTTAAACATGAAGACCTTCATCTGGCCTTGACCCACATTCTCCAAGAAGAGTCTGGCTGCCTCACAGCAGTGTGAGTCTGCTACCCAGTGTCAGCTACATATTTGCTGCTAGTATGTGCAAATGCCTTTGGGGGTGTCTGGGGCTGTTTGGGGTTTGGCAGGCATGTTATATCATGGCAGTGCTTACACTTGTCATGAAAGCAAGACTAAAACACTTGACACCAGATCCCCTGTCTCCTGGAAAGGCAGAGACAACCCTAGCACTGATCAGAGGTTCAGCTTCATTCTCTGTCCCTTCCTTGGAGAGGATAGAGTGAAAATCTTTAGCAGATTGGGCATGGAGGACATGCTAAAAAGAAATCCCCAAGTGTGCAAGAAAGTCCATCCTGGAGAAGAGGACAAATGAATGAGGTTCAGAGTCCCAGGACATCTGCAGGCTCGGCTGCTGCTGTGATGGGCTCCAGGAGGAGGCTGGGGAGTCCTGGGTTCATTGTGGCAGATGACAGATCTTCCTCTAGGATGCTGTGGCTGGAGTACCCAGGGTCTCCTGGGTTGGCTGAGGCCTCTGCTGCTGTTTTCCCTATGGTTTGGGCCTGGAGAGAGAGGTCTAAGAATCAGTTCTCACCGGGCGTGGTGGTACACGCCTTTAATCCCAGCACTCAGGAGGCAGAGGTAGGAGGATCGCAGTGAGTTCAAGTCTACCCTGAGACGGCATAGTGAATTCCAGATCAGCCTGAGCTAGAGTGAGACCCTACCTCAAAAAAGAAAAAAAAGAATCAGTTCTCCAGGACAGGCTGCAGGACTCCCAACTACTAGGATGGTGGTAGGCAGTGACTTCTCAGTACTTCTTAGCTCCTTGTCACTTTGTAGAGCAGGGGCAATGCAAGGGAACCCCTTTGCTGCAGGTAGTAAAATCAGACAACTTGTAGGTATTACCTTGTCCTGCCATGATAGCAGGACAGAGGTTAATGGTTCTTAGAGGTGATGGTGTCCTATAGCTCAGGTAACTATGCACAGACCATGTAGACAAAGTGGAGGCTGGGAGAAATCAACTCACAGATATGGGTACCCTTCACACCTGCTCTCCACCATATCCCATCACACCTGTGCGTGGAGGGAGCTCAGAGAGTGAGGAGAAAAGGGGGAAACCCTCCTCACTCTTGGTTCATTCTGGCCTCAAATCCACACAACTTCCAGCTTCAGTGGCCATGCCAGGAGATAGGTGTAAAAATTTTTTAAAAACTTATTTGAGAGAAAGACAGACAGACAATGAGGCAGAGAGTAAGAGAGTAACATAAAGAGAATGAGTATGGGAGCACCAGGGACTCCTGCCACTGTAAACAAGCTCCAGACACATGCACCACTTTGTGTATCCGGCTTTACTTAGGGACTGGGGAATCAAACCTGGGTCACTGGGCTTTCAGGCTTGGCAAGCAAGCAAACAAGTGCCTTTAACCACGGAGCAATCTCTCCAGCCCAGGAGATAGGTTTTATGTCCTTCTTTCTCCAGGCTTAGGTTAGAGAACATGGAGTGATGTCACTAATAACTGACACAGAGTCAGAGATGCTAAATGCCATGTCCTCCCCCTTCTGTAGGTGTTCTGTAACTTACCTATTTGAAGCAGGTGGATTGAAGAATGAACCTTTTGGGATGCAAAGCAACAACAGTAGAAGTGACAACCCCGGAGAGTAAAAGCCACCAAGATAGATCTAGCCTGTTCCAAAATTTTCTTTTTAAAATGTAGTGAGTAACTTTCACTATGATTGATGTTCGAGTCATGAGGTGTTTCAGAGTGACAGAAATGATGCTGAAGACTGTGGAGTTGGTGCCACCATTTCATTGTTAGGAAACTGAAGCCAGGCGAGAGGCAGGATATTTCTATGGGGAGTCTGCAGAACTGCGGTCAATCTCACCAAGGATACCAGTGTACAAAGAGAGGACTCCTGGTGGGATTTGAAAGGGGTTTCCAGCTGTGATCTTTTTCACACTGTGTGAGAGGAGCCCATTACAACCAGCTGCATCCTTCCACTCTTCCTGTTAAAGTCAAAGCAAAGAACAGTTCAGAAGAAGAGATTTGTAACCATAGTGTGTGTGTGTGTGTGTGTGTGTGTGTGTGTGTGTGTGTGTGTGTGTGTGTGTTGAGGGAGTAGAAAGTGAGTGGAGGCTTGTAGTTACTTTCAACTTAAAGAAGGAAGGAATAGATTATCCTACGAGAGTCCTAGTCATGGAATATCAGTCTTATTTTCCTTCTGAAACCTGTGCTGAACTGTGCCTGGATACAATGATTAGATTCCCACAGAGGTAGGCTCAGTTTCCATAGGCACTCACAGAAGGAAAGGGGCTTTGGATACCATATTTTTCAGACCTCTGGGTCTGTGAGTCAGGTCCCACTTCCATCCTTATTATGGACTTTGTTTTGCTTCTCACCTGAGCAGGTGGGAGCCACACATCCAGTAGACAGAGCAGTAGATCCAGGTCCCCTCCCAGCCTATGCTAGGCCTTGGAATGTCCACCATCATTCAGGAGGTACCACTACCAGTTTTTGCAAACAACACTTGAAGTGTCCTTGATAAAAGGTCCTCTCTGCCCTCCTCCTGGTCCCTGGTGGTCTGGAGCTGGCCCACTCACTGCCAACCAGTGCAACAGGGCACTGTCTAAGCCTTTTCTTCTCCCCACAGCTAGCATGCCCACCAGCGAGACAGAGTCTGTGAACACTGAGAATGTAAGTGGTGAAAGCGAGACCCGGGGCTGCTGTGGAAGTCTCTGGTGAGTGTGGAGGCTGTTCCTCTTTTCTTAGTCCTCGCGTCATCTTAGAGAAGCAAATGGTGAGACAACACCCCAGATGGCATGTGGGTCCTCGCTGTTCCCAGGAGTCATTGGCCACTGACTTCCTGGGTACAGGAGGAGTTGGGGGGAGCAGGGTCTTGGAGTGGGTGAGTGCGGTGGGCAATGAACCACCCAGGATACAGGCTGATGGATAGCACTCTTGTTTATTCAAAAGGGGAGTGGGTTATAAACACTTGAGAAAGGTTGAGAAGGCACATACAGACTATAAGGTGATTGGATACATAGGTTTATGGATTGCTATCTAATTGGCTGGCTATCTAATTGGAAGGCAGAAGTTGCGAGGGAGAAGCTGCAAGGGAGATAACAGAAGTGGCAGGAAAAGCTACGTGACTTCAGCCACATATTGGATGGCTGCAGCTGCAGGGAGACTGTTTACTACCGTATAAAGGTCTCTTGGGCAGCAGGCCACAAGGTCAGGAACTGTGGGGGGTGGGGGAGCGCAAAACCTGACTATTGAATGCTCAGGTGCTTTGGGATAGGGTGGAGGGCCCTCTGGTTCTGCCTCCTCTGGGCGAAGATGGGGCACACTATGACCTTGAGAGAAGGGAGGGCCAGCTCCTCACCAGAGTGGATTCCCAATGATAATGCCAGCTGCAACCCCCACAGCCCAAGGTCTCCAGCCATGTCCAACAGCCCAGGCCAGCTTCCTCAGAGTCCCAGCCGTGTTTAGCAATGCCTAACAATGGCACTGTAGCCCTAGAGCCCCGGCCTTAGGTGTAGGAGGGTGCATGGGCTCCATTGAGTTTCCTCCAACCCTTTGGCACCCCTGCTCCTGTGCCAGGCCCCTCGGGGCACCTAGGCATCTCACATGCTTCTTGCTGTGTAGTCATTCTGCTGAGGTGGGGCCTGGGAAGTGTGCCACTTAACCCAGCCACCCGCTGTGTTCATTAGGTGCTGGTGGAAAAGAAGAGGCGCAGCCAAGACGGGGCCCTCTGGGTGTCGGCGGTGGGGGTAAAGGCCAAATTCTCCTTTCTGTTGGGTTTGGCATCTGTGCTTTGAGGAAGAGCTTGAATGGCAGAGTTGCTGACTAGAATGTGCCACATAGGTTTTTCTTCATCTGGGAGACCTTCTCAACCCTATCCCTAGCTAGCTAGATCCTGGGGGCCCTGCCCTCTGCTCCTGCCACCTTGTCCTGGAGGTCTGCCCCACCCCTCCTAACCACAGAGAGAGCCATCTATGCAAACCACAGGCTTCTTCTGTAGTAGGCAAGCAGCAGTGTGGAATGTGCCCAGTACTACTGCTTTGGGGAGTCCTGTGCTGTTTGGTTTTGTTTGCTTGTGTCCTTCATGTCTTATCTCTGTAACATGCAAGCATTGTGTTTATGTTTTAAAGAAAACTCAATGTCATTTGATGTGATATAGTACGCAACAGCTTTTGAAGTGACTTTTGCCTCTGTTCTCTGGCTCTGCCCTCCTACAACATCATGAAGTAGGCAGGGAATGGGTTTGCCTTCCCCATTCTACAGATGAGAACACTGAGACTTCACAAGGCTTGTTGCATCCTCATCCTTACTCAGTAGTTGTGGAGCCAGGATCCCTTGATAGGGGTGGCAGATGCTGCTGTTGGGATGGGTGGCAGGGTTATAGGAAGCAAAGGCCTTGCTGGCTTCATTTAGGGTGACAAGAGAGGAATCCCCACATCAGCTCTGTTGCCAGGGCCATTCTAGAAACCTGAGAATCTTCTCTTGCCTGGGCTCTCAGCCCACTGCACTTGCTTGGTACTGACAGCACCTTGAAGTCTGCTCTGCCCTAACGCAGCTGATCAGCTGCAGCCATGGGGTCACCGGGTCCTGGCTTCTGTGCATGGCTTTTGCCATATCTCTGGCTGCACCATGGGGAACATGTTCTCGAACCTTCCAAGGGTGAATCTTGATGCTTTTTTTTTCTCCTTTCTTACAGTCAAGCCATCTCAAAATCCAAACTCAGGTCAGTATCTTTTTTTTTTTTTTTTTAATTTACAGATGGTTTAATTGCACCCCCCCTTTTAAAAAAAAAACAAGGCAAAACATACATAACAAGGGCAGTTCCAGATTTCTTTCAAGGGCTAGAGAGATTGCTCAGTGGTTAAGGCCTCCAAATTTCTTCCAAGTTTCTATTTTTTTAATTTTATTTATTTATTTATTTATTTATTTATTTATTTATTTATTTATTTATTTATTTTGGTTTTTCGAGGTAGAGTCTCACTCTAGCCCAGGCTGACCTGGAATTCACTCTGTATCCTCAGGGTGGCCTCGAACTCATGGCAGTCCTCCTACCTCTGCCTCCCTAGTGCTGGGATTAAAGGCATGCGCCACCACACCCGGCTTTATTTCTTTATTTGACAGAGAAAGAGGGAGAGACAGAGAAAATGGGTGCGCCAGGGCCTCCAGCCACTACGAACGAACTCCAGACACATGTGCCCCCTTTTGCATCTGGCTAATGTGGGTCCTGGGGAATCAAACCTGGGTCCTTTGGCTTTGCAGGCAAATGCCTCAACCGCTAAGCCATCCCTCCAGCCAAAGTTTCTTTCTATTTTTATGTAGAATGTGTGCTGGCCTTTTTTTTTTTTTTTTTTTTTTTTTAATGCTACATCTTTGTTTTAAATTCTGACTTTTGCATAGAAATGCTGTAGACCTGAGTTTTACTCTGTGGATTATAACATTGATAGTGAATTTCAGTCAATTGTTAAGCATTGCAAACCCCTAGGGCAGAACCATGGATAAATTTTTGCATCCCAATCAACCTTTTAGTCATTTCTGTAAGAAAGATTTTCCACAGAAGAGAGTTCAAGAAGTCTTGCCGGGTGTGATGGTGCACACCTTTAATCCCAGCACTCGGGAGGTAGAGGTAGAGGAGGAGGATCACCATGAGTTCAAGGTCACCCTGAGACCACATAGTGAACCTGGACTAGAGTGAAACACTACCTTGAAAAACCAAAAAAATAAAAGAAGTCTTGTGAGGTACCAGTTGTATTGTTTCCTGATCTGGATGTGGATATATATGTTCACTTGGTAAATGTCACTGAACCACATACATGTGTTTTCTTATATGTGATATTTTTCAGTTAAAGACTTTCCTGCTGTATGCAGAGAATGGACAAAGAACTAAATATAAAACCTAACTCTGTAGAAACTCTAGAAGGATACAGAAGGAAGTCTTTGTGACCTTCAGTTAGGGAAAAGTTTAAGATACATGCCCATTGCATGATACATAACAGAACATTTCAGTACATTGGTCTTCATCAATAGTAAAGCTCCTTTATTTCATTGTAAAATAAAATGACAGGCCACATACTTGAATAATAATTGTAAGCCATATTTGATAAAGGACTAGCATCCAAATATATAAAGAATTACATATAAAGACACAGTCAATTATAAAGCAAAAAAAAAAAAAAAAAAAAAACGGGCAGGAAGTTTAGCAAGCATGCCACCAAAGAAGAGATTTGAATGGTACACAAGAACATGAAATGACCATCATTCATTGGGAACATGTAAGTTACACTCATAGTTAGATATCACTGCATACTTGTTAGAGTGGATCACTTTTAAATATTGTCTGGTGCCAAGTTCTCTTTCACAAGGATGCTGATCAGTGAGCATTTTTAGGCAATGCCAGTGGACTTGTTAAATAATACAAGTATTTTAAAAACAATTCAATAGTTTCTTACAAAGTTTAAGCATATATTTATGATGTGGCCTAGCAAAAATCCCTATTTTAAAGTATTTATGTAAAAGAAATAAAGATATGTCTACATAGAACATTTTTATACAAATTTTTACAGGAGTTTCATTCACAATTACTCCAAGTGAGAAATAACACAAATGTTTGTCAAATGGTAAATGGGTAGACAATTTTGTGGTTTATCGATACGGTGGAATACTTCTTAGGGGTAAGTCGGGGGGATATACTACTGATGCTATAACAAAACTGAGAATCTCAAAAATGTTTTTAAAAATATTTATTTATTTGAGAAACAGAGAAAGAGGCAGATATATATCTAGAGAAAGAGAGAGAGAATGAGTGTGCCAGAGCCTCTAGCTACTATAAACAGACTCCAGATATATGTGCCACCTTGTGCATCTGGCTTTATGTGGATACTGGGGAATCAAACTGGGATCCTTAGGCTTTGTAGTCAAGTGCTTTAACCACTGAGCCATCTCTCCAGCCTCTAAAATATTTTTGGTAAGTGAAAGAAACCAGTCTGAAAAGGCTACCTGTCATATGATTCTGCTTTTTTATGACACTGTGGATGAAACAAAACAATGGAGACAGAAAACAGGTCAGTACTCATAAAGCTGAGGATAAGGATGATGAAGGAACTTGTTGAAGGAATGGATGTGTCCTATAGCCTGCCTGTGTGTTTTTAACTAAAAAGGATAACCCCTACTGCATGTAAATGATCTCTGAAGCCTGACCTTGCCTGATAACAGAGAACATAGAAGTACCTCTCACCTTCTTCCTCAGATTTGACATCCCTCCCAAGGCCCCTACTTTTCATTTATGCTGTACTGTTCTGTTTTCAGAACAGTTTTTGCCTCCTCAGTTTCTTTCCCTCCAGGCCCTTTACCTGAGCAGTCTCCTCTGTGTGTGTGGCCCTTCTATTTGCCTCTAGGGAAACTCTTACTTACCCACCAAGATCCAGCCCCAATCTTTGCTTTGCAGAGAAGTGTTCCCTGATTCTTCCAAAGAGCATTTTGCCCCACTACCTTGCATCTGGGGCTGGACTTAGAATAAATCTCTAATTGTTTATCACAACTCTATATGCTTGTCAAGCCAGGAACCCTGGGACCATGCCCTCTTCAGCTCCACTTAGCCAGTACTAGGCGCACATAAAACCAATGCTCAGGGATGCTGGTTTCCTGGCCATCTGCACATTCAGAGCCTAGCACAGGGACAGCCAGGGTTACTGCGTGGTTCCCGAGGACAGGATACTGAGACATCCTAGATGTGGAAGTCACGTGTACCTTGTCACCACTGTGCAAGATAGACTCACTAATGCTATCCTCTTCAAGCCAAATGGTTTGTATGTGGTGAATCACATGTCTCAGGACAACCCAGCTGTGAGTGGATAGAGCTTTAGAGCCCTTGGAAGAGCTGTGCATGCTGGTTGTCATGTTCCTTGCTACACCGCCCTAGGAAACTGCACCGCAGAGCAAGACCAAAGCACCCTCACTGATCCAGGTCTCAGCAAGGAGGCCATAAACTCATTCTTTACTAGGTTCCATGTGTTTAATTTAGCAGCACAATTAGTCAGCCAGAGCTACAGCTAGGACACAGCATGGATTTTCCTCTAGAAAATTCCCTGGAATAGATGTCCCCATCCCTGCTATCTAAGCAACATGGCCAGGTGAGGAGGAACTTTCCTGAAACCAAGATGCCTGAACAGCACTTCACGGGAGCTTTACATGATTATCTTTTCAGGGCAGGGAAGCAGGGAGCTTCTCCACAAGCACATAGGCAGAATTTTTTTTTTTCCTAATTACAAATGAAAGGTGGGAAAGCACATTATGCATCTGTTTGGTTCTTCTGCTCAATTTATTTTTATGAAAACATAATTCAATATTGGATTGAAACTTTCCCTTAAAAGAAAACTATGTTCCCTCTCCCCCAACATAACTGACTACTGCTCCCACAATGCAAAAAGTACAACCCCATAGGGAACACCTGCAATCCCACTGAGGAGCGTCCCCAGTAGAATAGGGGCAGGGATGAGGGAAAAGAGGGTACCAACACATGATGTATCCATACAAAACATCTTGTTAATAATAATAATAAAGAAAAATAAGGGCTGGAGAGATGGCTTAGTGGTTAAGGCACATTCCTGAGAAGCCTAAGGACCCTGGTTTGATTCTCCAGGTCCCACATAAGCCAGATGCACATAATGGCGCATGTGTCTGGAGTTTGTTTGCAGTGGCTAGAGGCCCTGGAATGCCTATTCTCACTCTCCCTCTCTCTATTTCCCGCTGTCTATCTCAAATAAATAAATAAAAATAAGGCAGGGTGTGGTGGTGCAAACCTTTAATCTTAGCACTTGGGAGGCAGAGATAGGATCGCCTTGAGTTCAAGGCCACCCTGAGATTACATAGTGAATTCCAGGTCAGCCTGGACTAGAGTGAGACTCTACCTTGAAAAACAAAACAAAATAAATAAATAAATCTTTAAAATGTTTTTAAAAAGAGAAATTTAAAAATAAAAAAATTAAAACTATGGTTGTAGAGCACACCCTGCTAGATAACTTTGCTATATAATTATTGAGCTATTGCCAGAGATGACCATAGTAAGTTAGGTGGCTCTCTACACCAATCTCCCAGCAAGCCCACATGCAACATAGCCAAGTCACAAGCTGCATACGTGTGCAGGTACACCTTGCATCTGTGCATGAAATCTATGAACATCCACATTCCCTAACCCACTTGAGAGCTGCATGTGACAGGTTCTGACATTATTTATAGCCATAGAAAGGAAACTGATAGCACTCTTGATTATACTTTTAAAAACTGAGTGTTAAGATGACTAACAACTTATATCATGAGGTCTGTTCATTTCTGTGCCATTTGTTGACACCTGTCCTTCCTGAGCCCCTGTCCCAATCAGAACCTTTATTGCTCGGTAAGGTTTACTGGCCTCTGAGATGCTGTACATATCTGTGGTCTGTTATCTAGGGAGCAATGTCTGCTTGTCTTTCAGCCGACGCTGGCGTCGCTGGAACCGATTCAGTCGCAGAAGGTGCAGGGCTGCTGTAAAGTCTGTCACGTTCTACTGGCTGGTTATTGTCCTGGTGTTTCTCAACACTTTAACCATTTCTTCTGAGCACTACAATCAGCCAGACTGGTTGACACAGATTCAAGGTATGAGCATAAGCCATTATCTTTTTACTCTGAATTAGAGGGGCTTGTGGCTAACTGCTGTTCAGTATTATGATTGAGGTGTAATGAGACATTGGAACATTTTTAGTGAGGACTAACTTGAAAGGTGATAGAATGATCCAGACATAAGCAAGCCAAGGTACAGGCTGTGCTATGCAGTATATTACGTGGGAGCGAACTGATGTCCCTAGAAACCTAGGATCCAAGAACCTTGGAGTTGGGAGGCCCTTAGCCTTGCCCACTGGAAGCTTTATTTTTCCCATGGGTATTTTTGGCAAGTGATTTTTGGCTCCCTGCTTTGAATGCCTAGACATGGAATGTGTGGAGGTCACCTGTGGAAACAGCCCATTCTGGGTTGTATAGTTTTGAACTCTGGAGAAATCTTTCCTTACATATGTTTCTTCTACTCTCAGGCCTGCTTGGAATTATTTCCTGATGTTAAAAATGACATACACTAGTTGGGAAGAGGAAGTATCGGAAGGACTGGGAGGGGGTAGGAGAGGGTAAGAAGCAGGAGAGGGAATATGATCAAAGTAGTGATTCACACACACACACACACACACACACACACACCATGAAACTCATTAAGCATAATTAATATATACTAGTAAAAAAAACCAACAAAAAGTGACATTGATTGGTGACTTCTTCTGGTATCATAATACCATCATTGACCCAGGCAGGGATTTTGGGTATGATTGAAAGAAACCATTATTAATAACATGATGGTCTAGATGCAGTCAGAAGTTTTTAAGTGTTGGGAGGTGCCAGAAACTGTGTGATGAGTTGCTTTTACCTGTTTTAAAGTCAATGAAACTGAGGCCCAGAGAATTTAAGTAACTTGTCCAGAGTTTCACACCTAGGTGTGGCATTACCTGAACCTGGTAGGCTGACAGAACATCAGCATTAAGAACACATTTCTATCACTGGGGCAGTAGTAGACAGGGATGGGGCATTAGTGTATTCCTATGGGGACTGATGGGAGAGAGGTGCCAGGAGGGAGTGAAGCCTGGAGGGCAGCGCACCCTTTGTCTTTCCAGATATTGCAAACAAAGTCCTCTTGGCTCTGTTTACCTGCGAGATGCTGGTCAAAATGTACAGTTTGGGTCTCCAAGCATATTTCGTGTCTCTCTTCAACCGGTTTGATTGTTTCGTGGTATGTGGTGGGATCACCGAGACCATCCTGGTGGAGCTGGAGATCATGTCTCCTCTGGGGATCTCTGTGTTCCGGTGTGTACGTCTACTGAGGATCTTCAAAGTGACCAGGTGAGGGCACATGTTTCATGCCACAGATGTTTTCAAACTGGTCCTGTCCCAGTTAGTTGATGTTCTGCTTAGATCCACACAGAGACCCTGGACTCACCCTCATCTTGACTTGTAGGCATTGGACTTCCCTGAGTAACTTGGTGGCATCCCTGTTAAATTCCATGAAGTCTATTGCATCCCTTTGCTTCTGCTGTTCCTCTTCATAATCATCTTCTCCTTGCTGGGCATGCAGCTGTTTGGGGGAAAGTTCAATTTTGACGAGACACAAACCAAGCGAAGCACCTTTGACAACTTTCCCCAGGCACTTCTCACCGTGTTCCAGGTGAGTGTCCCTTCTTCCTCCCCATCCTGGAAAGGCGAACTGTGAGTGGCAGCCAGAACTCTTGCTTTTTGTCTGCTCTCAGCTCAGGAAGACACCAAGATGCCATTTCAAGAACACTTTCTGTCCTAATGATACACTGGTAAATTTTGTTACACAAAAATTATTTTGCATCACCCCCCAGCTATCTATATAAGGTAACTTAATGGTTATTTTTATGATCCCCAGCTGTATTACAGAATGATAAACAAAAAATTGTTTGATTTTTGTGAAGTTTATGTGGAATCGATTTAAAAAGATCTTACTGGTTTTTTTTTTTTTTGCTATTTTTTTAAATCATAGGCATGTTTATAATTCTAAGATTCATGCAGAGAAGTGAGTCTGGTAACCCAGATGTCTTGGTGTGGAGTCAGATGAATTAGGTGTTAGAAGCTGTGTATGTCTCTGTCATTCTCTGTCCTGCCTTTGTGGTGGAGTGAGGATACAGGCTCTGAAGCTGGTTGTGTTATGGAGCCTCTGAGGATGCTTCCGAGGGTCTCAGGTGACCTGCCACTCAAAGAGAGGTGTCTCTCAAGCCCCACATGTTTAATTTTGAATTAAAGTTAGAAACCTTTTACTATTGCCAAATTTTTATGACTTTCACATTAGGCTATATGACCCTCTATGTGAAGTCACAACCCATAATTTAAGAAGCTGTGATACACCATTCTCTTATTTTTGAATTATTACTGAATTTTGGCTGTTGGTCAGTCATTCTTTCTTCTAATGTCCTTCAGGAGAAACTTGTATCCTTTTTCTTATAATACATATATATCACACAAACTATAAGTGTTATAAAAAGATTTAAAAAAAACTGATATCTCCTAGCCACTAATTTCTTCTCAGGAGGAAACCATCACTATACAGTCTCCTGTGCAATCTTAGATATGCTCATAGGGTGTGTCATTCTACCTGCCTACCTGTGGGTGAATTTGCACAGAGGGAGACTCACTCTATTTGCACCATTAAAAATATTTTATTTATTTATTTTTGAGAGAGATAGAGGCAGAGAGAGAGAGAGAATGGGCAGGCCAGAGCCTCTAGCCACTGCAAACAAACTTCAGATCATGCACTACCTTGTCTGTCTGGCTTATGTGGGTGCTGGGGAATCAAACCTGGGTCCTTTAGTTTCATGGGCAAGTATCTTAAACACTAAGCCATCTCTCTAGCTCCACATTATTTTTTTGTTTTGTTTTGTTTTTATCACTTAAAAATGCCTTTAAGGGCCTTCCTGCTTGGTCCACAAAAGGTCACATCCTCCTTTTAAATGCTGTATGACATAGTATATTGTCTATATTATTGAAATTGTCAGCCGAGCATGGTGGTGCATGCCTTTATTCCCAGGTCTCAGGAGGCAGAGATAGGAGGATCACTGTGAGGTCACCCTGAGACTACATAGTGAATTCCAGGTCAGGCTGGACTAAAGTGAAACCCTACATTGAAAAACTAAAAAAATAAAATTGTCAATAAAAAAGTTAGAAAATGCTGCATTAATTCTGTGATGTGGATTACTATTATTTATGTTAACAGTTCCTCCTTGGAGAGTATTTAGTTGTGTACAGTCCAGGCTCATTGAGATGGGGCTTTTGTGGGTGTCCTTGAACACACAGGACACACATATGAGAGGAGAGGCTAGATGTGGAGGACACACATTCCTCAAGGAAGACTTGCTGGTGTAAAGGGGCGGCTCTTAATCTTTTTGATACTTTGCTGAAGTGCTCTGCTTAGAGCTAGATTAGTTCACACTCCAGCAGCATGTGGAGGTTGCCCACAGCCTCCTTCCTTCCTACCAGGAGGTGTTTACTCTTCATGACTGCTGCCTGTCTGACAGGTGAGATGGCATTTTACTGTCATTTTATCAGGTGTGGAGTTGAGAGTCATACATAGTTCCTTTTCTGTGAGTTATTTATCTTTTATTTTCTTTCTTTCTCCCCCCCCCTCCCCGAGGTAGGGTCTCACTCTATCCCAGGCTGACCTGGACTTCACTATGTAGTCTCAGGGTGACCTCGAACTCACAGTGATACTCCTATCTCTGCCTCCCGAGTGATGGGATTAAAGACATGTGCCACCACGCCAGACTCTTTTATCTTTTCCAATCATCTACCCATTTTATTGTTTGTGAGCTACAGTCCAGATAGGAGATAAAGAAACCCTCAGCCTGAAAGATAACATTTTTGAGACTCGCTGTCCTCTGTCTGATTTGGGGGGATAGATTTCCAAGTACCCTCAGGAAAGAAGAGTCAATTTAAACTTCAGGTGGTTGACTGTATCTGCTCTTGAACCAGTTTGCAAACTTACAAAAGACAGAATTCCCTGATTCTAAAAACTCATAGATACAATTCTTGATTTCTGCAGTAGATTAACTATGTGAAATACTATGCATCAATTAAAAAGAATGAGATGGGAGTGGAGAGACGGCTCAGTGGCTAAAGGCACTGGCTTGTAAAGCCCGACAGCTTGGATTTGATTCCCCTTCACCCCCGTAAAGTCAGTTGCACAAAGTGGAGTTCATTTACAGGGTCAGGAGGTCCTGGCATGCCCATATTCACTCTCTGTCTGCCTCTTTCTCTCTGTCTCACAGATAAATAAATATTAAATAAATAAATAAATATTAAAAAGAAGAATGATGACCCTAATAAATCAGGGACTGTTGTTGCCAGTTGAAAAAAATTATATAATATGGTACAATTTATGTCCAAAAATCATCAGAGAAGACACCAATAATCTGTTTCATCAGAGTATGAATATATATTTTAAATACTTTGTGTTCATTTATGAGAGAGAGAGAGAGAGAGAAAGAAAGAAAGAAAGAAAGAAAGAAAGAAAGAAAGAAAGAAAGAAAGAGAAAGAATGGATACACCAGGGTCTCTTGCTACTGCAAACATACTTCAGATGTATGTGCCACTTTGTGTATCTGCTTTTAAGTGAATACTGGGCATTTGAATCCAAGCTGGCAGGCTTTGCCAGCAAGTGGCTTTAACTACTGAGCCGTCTCCCCAGTCGAACATCATGCTATCTGGGGAATGGATAAAAACTAGGCAGTGTTTGACCAAACGGTACACATGTCTTACATGTAAAGATTGTTTTTCACTAGAAGGAAGAACTCTTTTATTTTTATAGTTAAAAATAATATTTTTAAGATTATGTAGAATACCAGATAGATATATGTGGTACTAACTAGACTAAAAACATCAACTGAAGCTGGATTTAGGCAGCTGCTAGGGAGCTCTGGCAGAGCAGCAGAGAGCAGAGATACAGCTGAGGTCTGACCCTAGCCTCACTTCTTAGATCCTGACTGGTGAAGATTGGAATGCTGTGATGTATGATGGTATCATGGCGTATGGAGGCCCATCCTCTTCCGGAATGATTGTCTGCATCTACTTCATCATCCTCTTCATTTGTGGTAACTGTATCCTTCAGGCCCACCAGGGAATCTGATTTTTGCAAATGGTAAAACATTAGGCGATCAAGTTCTTCTTCTCCTTCTTCTCTTTTTTGGGGAGATGGCACCACAGGTAAGAGTGCTTACTGCTCTGAGTTTAGTCCTTAGCATCCAAATAAAAAGCAAGGCATGATCACACATAACCCTATAACCCTAACACTGAGAGGAGTAGAGACAGGAGGATCCCTGGGGCTCACTGGTCAGCTAGTCTAATCAAAAAACAGCAACATGGGCTGGAGAGATGGCTTAGCAGTTAAGATGCTTGCCTGCCAAGCCTAAGGACCCACATTCAAATCTCCAGATCTCATGTAAGCCAGATGCACAAAGGTAAAGCAAGCACAAGGTCGTACATGCCCACTAGGTGGCACAGTACCTGGAGTTCAATTCAGTGGCTAAAGACCTGGTGCACCAATTCTCTCTGTCTCTTTCTCTCTCTCATTCTTTCAAAATAAAATTTTAAAAATAAATAAAAAGTTTAAAAAAAAAAACAGCAACACAAGCACCAGGGTCAGTGAGAGACTTGATCTTAGGGAAATAAAGCAATTGAAGAGGAAACCTGGTGTCATCTTCAGACCTACCCACACATGCACCTGGGTGTTTATGTGTGCACACACATGCAAAGAGCACAACACACGCGTGCACACACACACACACACACCACAGATACCAAAAAAGGAATCGAGTTCAGCCACAGTAATAAAGATCTAGCCGCACAGAAGAGAGCCCAGCCCCCTCTGGTAAGAGGTTCAGATCAAGATCTACAGTCTGTGGAGGAAAGAATGAAGGAGCTGGCCACAGACTGGAAGCCATTTCTGAGAAGCAAGCCTCCTGCTATCTCATGCAGTGATATCATCGTTTGAAGGCCTTTGAAGGAGTCTTTGAAGGTTTGAAAAAGAGTCCACTATCTCCTTTATGAATATTTATGTCATGGTGTGTGTTTTAATCACATCATTGAGTATTCTGTGGATATATGGAAACACACACCAGGACATACTGAAGCTCATAGTTTTCATAGGTTTCTGTGAATTTTGATGTAACATTTTCAGATGATCTTCTGTGGATTTCTGTGCTTTTTGTTTGTTTTCTTGAAGTGGGGTCTTACCAAGCACTCAGAACAATCACTTGGTACCAACCTCCCTGAACACAAGAGGGTATGGCATTGCCACTGTCTATCATCTGCATTTGCATTTAGAAACATGTTGTATCCTTAACATTTTTAAATTAGATATTCTACTGAATGTCTTCTTGGCCATCGCTGTAGACAATTTGGCTGATGCTGAAAGTTTGAACACTGCTCAGAAGGAAGAAGCTGAAGAAAAGGAAAGGAAAAAAATTGCCAGGTAACCCTGTTTTCATGGAGGCATTGGTCCAGGGGTACCTGGAAGACCTGGGGTACTCTTACATGCTTCTCAGGAGCTGCAACACCTTACTGCTAATTTGCAATGATTGTGGGTGACCACATAGTACCCACCAAAGAGAAGAAAATTTTGGGTATAAGCCAGGCCTCAGGCTTTTATCCTCAGAATAGGGAATGGAAGCTATGCATTCTCATACTTAAAGAATCGGTGCAACGAATTTTGGCATCATGAAGTAAATGATGCATTTGATGCTGATTAGCTCCTGGATAAGAATTTTAATAAGGGCTGGAGAGATGGCTTAGCGGTTAAACGCTTGCCTATGAAGCCTAAGGACCCCGGTTCAAGGCTTGATTCTCCAGGACCCATGTAAGCCAGATGCACAAGGGGGTGCATGCATCTGGAGTTAGTTTGCAGTGGCTGGAGGCCCTGGTGCACCCATTCGCTCTCTCTCTCTCTCTCTCTCTCTCTCTCTCTCTCTCTCTACCTGCCTATTTCTGTATCTCTCTCTCTCAAATAAATAAATAAATAATAAAATATTTTTTAAAAAAAGAATTTTAATAAAATGATCTGTGTAGTGAATCCATCACATGAGATACACAGGAAGCACTGAGCTTGGTTTGTGCTATGTTCTTGCTGTTGGTGTTTCCAGTGGGATTCTGTCCTTCACTGGGGCCCTGAGTCCTCGTTAGCATCTTTACAAACAGCATTAAGATCGTTTGATATCTTTTGTTTTCTCTACAGAAAAGAAAGCCTAGAAAATAAAAAGAACAACAAACCCGAAATTAACCAGATAGCCAACAGTGATAACAAGGTATTGTTCTGAGATGAAGTTTCTCTTTTTTTTTGTTTCAAAGTCATTGTGTCCATAAGGAAAAGTAATATTTTGGTGTGGAAATAGAGCCTGCCATACATCTGCTGGACTTCCTGGGGGTTTAAGTGACTTTTTAGACTGGGATCTGGATCTTAACCAACATTTCATCATAGGACCAAGACGATAAATACTTTGCCAGTTAGACCACTTTTTTTTTCTGTTTTTTGTTTCTGATTTTGAGTTGGTCAGAACTGACATGTAGTCAAGATCATATTAGCATTTTTTGAGTAGGTATTAAAATCAGGAAGTCTGGGCTGTAGAGATGGCTTAGTGGTTAAGGCACTTGCCTACAAAGCCAACGGACCCAGGTTCAATTCCCCAGGACCCATGCAAGCCCAATGCACAAGGTGGTACATACATCTAAAGTTTGTTTGTGGTGCCTGGAGGCCCTGGTATGGCCATTCTCTCTCTCTCTCTCTCTCTCTCTCTCACACACACACACACACACTTTCTCTATCCCTCTTTCTCTCTCTCAAATAAATAAATAAAATATTTTTAAAATCTGGGAGTTTTGCCAGGTGTGGTGGAGCATGTCTTTAATCCCAGCACTTGGGAGGCAGAGGTAGGAGGATTGCTGTGAGTTCGAGGCCACCCTGGGACTACATAGTAAATTCCAGGTCAGCCTGGGATAGAGTGACACCCTACCTCAAAAACCAAAAAAAAAAAAAAAAAAAAAAAAATCTGGGAGTTTTAATAAATACCTATTGTCAGAGGTGACCTGGGGTGGGGGTTGGGAGGCTTCAGGGATATACTATTGGGCTGCATCATGTTTATGACAGCCCTGGACACTTCTATCTTTTGTTCATTGCACTGATAAGTATTTACTCACTGACATTCGCATGCCAGACATTAGACTGCCTCCAGAGCTCACAGTCTCATGGAGAGACAGGCCTCTGTATATGGTCATCACACACTGCACATGCCTATACTATGGCAGCAAAAGGATGGTGCCATGGATGGCGCCTGCTAACTGTGACCTGGACAGTGACGTGTCTGTCTCTCATCTGCACTTACGGGGAATTTCCATTTACTTGTCTTTGCACATGTGCATACATGGCATGTGTCTGCACATACACTCATGAGCAAGTACTCATGTTGTGCTAAATGGTAGGGTTGCTCCCTCTTCACTTTGGTTCTCTGAAATGCATTCAAGTCAGTCGCCCATTCTCTAAAGATATCTTTATCCTAGGTTACAATTGATGACTATCGAGAGGAGGATGAAGACAAGGACCCTTACCCCCCCTGTGATGTGCCAGGTATGTGGGGCAGAGAGGACACAGGAGGGCTCTCAGCTGATGAGATGGAGTCACACTGGGCTGCTGAGCTACCTAGGCTGTGGGCCCAGTTTCCTTGGGGACTTATTATCTCCCCCTTTCTCCATAGTCACAGGCAGCATACATGATTCTAATTTTGAGTGGTAGAGAGGGAAGATAGGAGTAGATTTTCCTAGAAAACGTCCGGTTGTTAGCACTCATCTGACACTTGCATTTGACCATCTCTTTATCATCTGGCAAAGGTGAGCCTGTGGATCTGGGGAGCCCAAGGGACTGCTTGTCTGTGACTTAAAGTCACACAGTTTAGACTGAAGCTGGGCAAGACAGCAGCTGGAGAAACAGCCAAGGCTAGGAGGATCCCCATGGCCAGGTCATATCCTGGAGGACACATCTTCTCATAGCTCATCACTAAACACAACAGACAGTAACTTCCCCACCTCATGCACAGCCAGCCTGTATTCTGAAGGAGGAAGGTTTGATTTGTGAGTAATAGATGTTGTTAAAGCTCAAGCCACACTTTAATGTGAAATTAATAACCATAATGCAAGCATATATATAATCTTCCATGTCTATAAAAATTATGTTCCTTTAAAGTAGGTGAAGAGGAAGAAGAGGAGGATGAGGATGAACCTGAGGTTCCTGCTGGTCCCCGTCCTCGCAGAATATCGGAGTTGAACATGAAGGAGAAAATTGCGCCCATTCCTGAAGGGAGTGCTTTCTTCATTCTCAGCAAGACCAACCCGTAAATACCCACCTTCTGGTCTCTTACTGCCTCACTTCTACAGGGTTTTATTTTTTACAGTAGGATAGGTGTGGTGAGGGAAAGTGCTTTATGGCCTGTTCTGAAGCCCCCTAGCCTCCTCCAACCTGTCTCTTGCTCCTTTCTTACCTTTTCTGTATGTTCAGTGTTCCTCTCTAGATGTCCTGTTCCTTCAGGGATGTGACCAGGTCCTGAGTAGCCTGTTCTAGATTCCCTGCCTCTGCTGCCTCTGCATGAGAATAGCAATGGAGTAATTTCTGTGCTCACCAAGACATCCTGGTAGAGTCCATGGCTCTTGTGTTCTATGCATTAGCCATCTCTAGGACTTTTAGTCAGTAACCTTATCTTAAGATGCTTTATGGGATGAGAATTTTGTGATTAAGTTCTGCATAGCATCTTCATCCTCAGGTCACATTTAAGTGATCTTTTTTTCCTATTGAGTTTTAAGTGAACTACCAAAGAATAGGTGGCTCCTGGAAAGATTTCTAGAAGAAATACAGAAGTAGGTCTTGACTGTCAGAAAGGAGCACTGTGGGATTCACAGGCCCTGGGGAGGTATAGGTGAGGAACAAGGCATGCTGGCCAGAGTCCCCAAACCATGAAGATGTGATGATCTTTTTAAGCTCCAAATGTGGTGTCCTTAAACAAACAACGATGTTATACCTAGAAGGAATGCATTCATTTTTCCACAGTCAAGAGTACCCCTGCCCTCACTGCCTTGGAAGGTCTTCCCATATTCAACTGTTCACCCCTCGAAAGTCTTCCAGGGATCAGTCCCAAAGGGGGGGGCACTTGAAACAAGGGGTCACATTCAGGAAGTTGACTGTGGTTTTGAAAATGAAAACAATATTTTCAAGGGGAAACCTAATTATGTTCTTTAGGCAAAGAAGTCGGGATAAGACAGTTGGTTGCTAACCAGCCTCATGACACCTCAGGGGCATCAGGAAGGTTTGGATGGCCAGAAGCCATCATGAGAGCCAGAGGACTAGCTGCTCTCCCGGCTGCAGGTCTCCGTGAGAAACCTGTTACGTGGTGCAAACGATGGTAAAACTTGCACTTCACCTTCTGAGGACTGCTTATTTAAAGTCAACTTTCAAATTAAAAATAAGACATTTATGGTGCATGCCTTTAATCCCAACACTCAGCAGGTAGAGGTAGGAGGATCACCGTGAGTTCGAGGCCACTCTGAGACTACATAGTGAATTCCAGGTCAGCCTGGGCTAGAGTGAAACCCTACCTCAAAAAACAAAACAAAACAAAAAAGACATGTTGGGGACTGGGGAAATGGTTCCATGGATAGAGGGTTTGCTGTGCAATCGTGAGGACTGGAATTTGGATCCCCTGCACCCACATAAATTCTGGGGGTGCATGATGGCCCACCTGTAATCTCAACACTTGGTAAGTGGAAATAGGGGATCTTGGAGCAAGCTGGCTAGATGGACTAGCTAAACTGGTGAGCTCTCGGTTCACTTAGGAGACCCTGCCTCAGTAAATTGTGATAGAAGAAGACATCTGATGTCAACTTTTGGCCTTTGCATGCACATACACACACATGCATGCATCCTCTCACACATGTGCTCCCACAGGCATACCACACACATATATACATCTCCAGATGACATGTTTCAGTAGCTCTCGCTTTTTGTCAGTCATATGTAATACAGCCCCTCTGTAGTACAAGAAAGGAATTTGTTTTAAATTTAAAAAAAAAAATTGGGTTAAGAGAAGAACTTTGTGCAAATTAAATTTACTGAATTTAACTGAGAAAGGATGACTCCCAAGTTAAGCAGCCTGGAGAAGCAGAAGCATTTCAGAGAGCTCCTCTCTGCAACATAGGCAATAGCATTTATGGACAGAGTGGAAGTGAGGGAAAGAGACAGCATGACTGGCCGCAGCACCACCTGGGCACCTCATTTGAGCAAGGTCTGATCAGTTGGTAGCCTGTTATTGGCTAAAGTTCAGTAGTTTGGTACCAAAGTGTCCCCTAAAATTAGTTCACAAACTAAGTTCAGTTGTCATTTGTTATATAGGGATTCAAGGTGTGGGGGCATTGTCGGGTCAAATTTAGTTTAATATAAACCATTTTCCTTTCTAAAGCAGAGATGATAGAGAGTCAGGTGTTAGGGTGGGAAACATGCCAGAATCAGATAGGCCTGAAGTGGGAGTCTGTCCCTGGTCCTTACTAGATTTGTCACTTTAATGTTCTTTCATAGCCATAAACCTCAGTCTCCCCACCGTGTGAAGGGCAGTAACCCCACTAGTGATCACGGTGGAGCTGCCCACCCTACAGTCCCAAGGGGGCTAAAGGCTTTGTGGGGCAAATGGTCATGCCAGTGTGCCTGGGTGGAGGGCATAAGTGGCCTGGTCCTCAGCCAGCATTTCCAGATCTCTCCCTGGGGAGTCCCCCCAACAGGCTCAAGCCCTTCTCTGAGACCATGCCCACGCAGTGCTCTCTCTACAGGATCCGCGTGGGCTGCCACAAGCTCATCAACCACCACGCTTTCACTAGCCTCATCCTTGTCTTCATCATGCTGAGCAGCGCTGCCCTAGCTGCTGAAGACCCCATCCGCAGCCACTCCTTCCGGAACACGGTAAGCCTCTGAGAGAGGAGATGCGGGTGGGGACTCCCTCAGGGTCAGCCCTGGCCTCTCTCAGGCAGAGGCCATCCTGCAGAGAAGATGGGGGCCCTGGAGACCAAATCTAGGGTGGGCCTCTAGCTCATCAAGAAATGTCACCTCGGCAGTAACTGCTACTCTCTTCAGGGATCCATTTTCCTTCTCTTTGCTGGTGGCAGCACATAGCAGGGGAAGGTGACATTGAACCCAAGCATGCCAAGGTTCTAGGAGCTCTGACTTTGGGCTGGTGGGAATATATCCATCTTGTGTGGGTTTACCCAAAGCCAGTGGGTCCTTTACTGAGGAGAAAAAAACTCAGAGAGATGGTGGGCTGCCAAGCTGAGGATCCAGTAGAGAGGAAGAACCTGATGTTTGGGCATGGCAGAAGGTGGTTATGCTAAGGAAACAAGCTGAAGTTATTTGTCAGCTACACTACTTAAGGATAGTGCCTACCAGGCCCTCTGTATCAGAGAGAAATGTATACTTAAATTAAATCGTGCTTCAGCTGTTCCTTTTTAGCAGCTTGGACAACTCAGCACTGGGGAAACTACAAAGGCAAGACAGCTTCAGACAACCAGTAGCCTACTCACCATTAGGCCTGGATCCTGAAATGCAATTTCTGGGCATCACCAAGGCACTGCCCAGGAGAGGGAGCAAGTATGTGAGGCTGTCACCCATGGCTGGCTGACTCTTTCTGTGTATCAGATTGCTAGAGATTTTAGGGGCAAGACATATCAGCAGATCAACACCTCCAGCTTTCTGTAATGACAGCAGCACCCTCATTTCATATCTCCCCATTTCAAGACGTTGGCCTTGGCAAACAAGAGTAACAGTTCCAACCTGACAATGAGGCATAAGACAGAAAAGGTGTTTGGAGAAAACTCATGACATTGCAGACTAGATCAGAAGCTAGTTAATCTAGAGTAGAGAGTGACAAGTAGTGTATTCATGTTGTGGCTTTGTGTTTCTTTTGTGATTCTAATCTCTTCTCCATGAGCTTATTTCCTTTCTGTTATTAAATGTTTTTAAATGTATGTACATGTATATGTATATTATATTACTCTTAAACCCTCGTGTTTTATTTTCACATTAGCTGATTTTTTAGTAGGGGGAAAAGTGCAAGCTAAATGAGGAAAGAACAACTTAAATCTGAGAATTTGAATTGGCCCCTTGGCACCAAGTTGGCTTGGCTACAGAGTATTTCCTGACTATCAGTGCTTTCAGCGTTAATATCCCCCAGAGTCCTAGGAGGAAATGAGGAACAGGTGGCAGGGGCTTGCTAGTCTCCTGGAAAATAACTTCCACTGCCTGGCCAGGAAACACAATTATACAGAAGTGTTTAGGCAGGCATCAAAGTCCAGAGTGGAAACAGTTTGGAAGAGGACTGTGCTTGAAGTGATGGCCTCCTTAGAGGAGATCTGGCCATAAAGCAAAGCTCCTCCCCTTACTCTGAAGGAGAGCAGAGCATATCCCTGTGGTTGCTCCAGTGTAGGAGTTCTAACACCTAGAGCCCTCCTCCTGGCTCAGCAACGCCTGTGACCAGACATGTTGCCTGAGCAAGTACCCCTGTCCCCCACATCCACATCTCATAAGTGAAAAGAGTAGGCCTCAATTTTGGCATCCATAGTCCTTCCAACTCTGGCTTCTTCAGTTCTTTCAAAACCATGGAACACAGTCATGATGGTGTCCAGCAGTCTGGATGATCTTATCTATTGCTAGAATATTGGCTGCCATTTTTCTAGTTGAGGGCATGGCAGTCAGTAACTCCTTGTGAGAAGCCTTATTGGACTGGTCATACTTCTTATTGCTGACCCATTTATCCTGCCTCTGAGCCCCAATGGCTCTGAAGGGAATCAGGGACCCTGGTCAGGGCTAACCCAACTCTGTTAAATAGTAGATGGCATTTTCAGGAATTCTGGTAGAATAACTTGGACTGAAGATTCAGATGCCAAGTCACTCTACTTTTTTGTTTTGGTTTTTTAAAATATTTTATTTATTTATTTGAGAGAGAGGGAGAGAGATACAGAAATAGGCAGGTAGCAAGAGAGAGAGAATGGGCACCAGGGCCTCCAGCCACTGCAAATGAACTCCAGAAGTATGTGCCCCCTTATGCATCTGGCTTACGTGGATCCTGGAGACTGGAGCCTTGAACTGGGGTCCTTAGGCTTCACAGGCAAGCGTTTAACTGCCAAGCCATCTCTCTGTTTTTTGTGTGGACTCAGCAAGGCAAAGGATCAGTGCTAGGAGAGAGCAGAGTTAGCTACAGAGCAATAGTAAGTAAAACCTGACTCATAGACTGTACCAGCCAGACTCCATGTGGAGGTGTGGAGGAGAGTTGCTGATTAAATTGGCCTGAATCTGAGGGAGCATGTTGAACTTATTGCTTAACATCTTCTTAGTTTAAAAAGTTGTTAGAGCCGGGCATGGTGGCGCACGCCTTTAATCCCAGCACTCGGGAAGCAGAGGTAGGAGGATTGCCGAGAGTTCAAGGCCACCCTGAGACTACATAGTGAATTCCAGGTCAGCCTGAGCCACAGTGAGACCCTACATCTAAAAACCAAAAAAAAAAAAAAAAAAAGTTGTTAATATGTTAACAGTTTTTTAATTTGAATTTTTAGATTTTATTATAATTTTAGTGATGCTGGCTCTCACACATGCTAGGCAAATACTTGACCACTGAGCTATCCCCTCAGCCCTGCCAGTTTATTTCCATTTCAACACCAATCTCGAGTTCAGATAAAGGACAACATTCTTCCTTCAGCCCCAAATGCAAAGTGTGTGTGTGTGTGTGTGTGTGTGTGTGTGTGTGTGTGTGTACTGTAACTTATCAGGTACCACAAGTAGATGTAGTGCACTGCACTAAGGAAAGATTTTTTTTTTTTTGGTTTTTCATGGTAGGGTCTCACTCTCATCCAGGCTGACCTGGAATTAGCTATGTAGTCTCAGGGTGGCCTCGAACTCATGGCAATCCTCCTACCTCTGCCTCCCGAGGGCTGGGATTAAAGACGTGCACCACCATGCCCGGCTGGAAAGATTTTTTTTAATTATTATTTTTTTATTGACAACTTCTATACTTACATACAAAAAACACATGATATTTCCCTCCCCCTCCCCCATTCCACTTCAGAACTCCAATCTCCATCATACCCCCTCCCTCTCTCCATTAGTCTCTCTTTTAATTTGATGTCATCATCTTTTTCTTCTATTTTTGAGGTTCTTGCGAAGGTATTGCTAGGCACTGCAAGATCATGGATATCGAGTCCAATTTCTGTCTGGGCAGTTGCACTGTAAGAGGTCATACCCTTCCTTTGGCTCTTCCATTCTATCCGCCCCCTCTTCCGCAATGGTCCCTGAGCCTTGGAGGGTGTAACAGAGGTGTTTCGGTGCTGGGCACTAAGGAAAGATTTTTAACTCAACAGTTTGAGAAATGAGATCCTGAGCACCAAGGTATAACTTGAGAAGCCTGCCAGCCTAAGTGGGGTTGGGAAGCAAAGCTCCTGAGTGTTCTTTGCTTGTCTTGAAGAGGAGCTGTGATTGGATGGAGGTGGGCCCTTCTGAGCATCTGTGTCCTACCTCCATAGCCTTAGGTCTATGACTACAGCCAGAGATTCTGCCTGTGAATATGTAGCTGTCACAGCTGGTCTGGGTGCCTTGTTCTCATTGTCTCATGTTGTGCCTTGCAGATACTGGGTTACTTTGACTACGCTTTCACAGCAATCTTCACTGTTGAAATCCTGTTGAAGGTAACAGCTTTTTCATCAGTTCTTACTGCTCACACAATAACAGCTGCCATTCTGTTTGCTTCCAGATACTAGGTTATGCAGATTATGTCTTCACTGGCACCTTTGCATTTGAGATCATTTTGAAGGTAACAGGCTGCCCAGCAGTGCATTTAAGGTCCTGCTCCTGTGTGTGACACACAGGAAAGAAGCGTGAAGTGCTTTGAACTTTTTTTTTGTTTTCATTTTCTTTTTTTAGCCTTTTGTGATCAAACTAAACATTTTAACCAAAGGATTTTTTTCTGTGACCATTCCAACTTGTTTTGCTGTTTCTTTTTAACCTCTGAGTACATTAGGAACTACTGTGGTTTCATGTACTAGTTGGAATTATATTGTGCTCTTTAAAAAAAAATCCTCTGAATTTGTTCACTGATAACAGACACAGCACTATGTGTATCTTTCTTCTATCCTTCCTGACATCAAAGTCAGAGGAAAGACATTTATCCTATAAAGGGAATGGCTTTCCTCTTCTTCTCTGACTGTATGATAATTCCAGTGACCTAAAATAGTAATGTGCTATTTTCTTGCAACAGAATTTGCAAGATATTTTGGTCCATTTGTGTGGAGATAGTTTCTGTCTGTCTTAATGGATGGGCTCACATTCGCACAAACCAAGGTGCTTCCTTTGGATGGGGTGACTTGAATGTACTGCCCATGCATGAGCCGGCAGGTGCCATTGCTGTGTGTGGTCTGTGTCCTGAATGCAAGGGCCACACCAAAGGGTGCTCCTTTCCTATGTGAGCAGAAGTCTAGAGACCCACAGCCAATTCTTTGCAGTTCTGAGAGAGGGTATCTTGAGAGAACTGTTGGAAATCCATCCTCTAGCACAAAGATGAGAAGCAAAATGTTTCAACCATCATCTTAAAAGTATATAGAGGTTCTGGTGTGCATTTCAAGAAAAAATATATTTTATGTTGGACTTCTGTGGAACTTGGGCTCTTCACAAAATCTTCTATACATGAAACTTCAATTAATGTGGCCAGGGAATAGCCTCATTTTGTCATTGTGAATGTAAAAACATTTATAAAACACCAAGCCATCATGTGTTCAAGCTTCTAGGTGAAATCTTGTAACGATTAGCATTCATTTTCCTGCCTAAATGTAAGCCAGTGAGTTTGATTTCAGTTTGTCTATGTCAGAGCTGAGCAGGGGATGGTAGTTCTGTAATGGAGTGTGGCACAGAACACACAGAGTAGGGATGGCGCAGAGCAGGGGATGGTAATTCTGTAATGGAGTGTGGCACAGAACACACAGAGTAGGGATGGCACAGAGCAGGGAATGGTAGTTCTGTAATGGAATGTGGCACAGAACACACAGAGTAGGGATGGTGCAGAGCGGGGAATGGTAGTTCTGTAATAGAGTGTGGCACAGAACACACAGAGTAGGGATGGCGCAGAGCAGGGGATGGTAGTTCTGTAATGGAATGTGGCACAGAATACACAGAGTAGGGATGGTGCAGAGCGGGGAATGGTAGTTCTGTAATAGAGTGTGGCACAGAACACACAGAGTAGGGATGGCACAGAGCAGGGAATGGTAGTTCTGTAATGGAATGTGGCACAGAACACACAGAGTAGGGATGTAGTTCTGTAATAGAGTGTGGCACAGAACACACAGAGTAGGGATGGCGCAGAGCAGGGGATGGTAGTTCTGTAATGGAATGTGGCACAGAACACAGAGTAGGGATGGCGCAGAGCAGGGGAATGGTAATTCTGTAATGGAGTGTGGCACAGAACACACAGAGGGATGGCACAGAGCAGGGAATGGTAGTTCTGTAATGGAATGTGGCACAGTGGGACAGAACACACAGGAGTAGTTCTGTAATGGACAGAACACACAGAGTAGGGATGGCGCAGAGCAGGGGATGGTAATTCTGTAATGGAGTGTGGCACAGAACACACAGAGGGATGGCACAGAGCAGGGAATGGTAGTTCTGTAATGGAATGTGGCACAGAACACACAGAGTAGGGATGGCACAGAGCAGGGGATGGTAATTCTGTAATGGAGTGTGGCACAGAATACACAGAGTAGGGATGGCACAGAGCAGGGAATGGTAGTTCTGTAATGGAGTGTGGCACAGAAACACAGGGAGAGCGGGAAGGGATGGTTCTGTAATGGAATGTGGCACAGAACACACAGAGTAGGGATGGTATGGTAATTCTGTAATGGAGTGTGGCACAGAACATACAGAGGGATGGCACAGAGCAGGGGATGGTAGTTCTGTAATGGAATGTGGCACAGAACACACAGAGTAGGGATGGCACAGAGCGGGGAATGGTAATTCTGTAATGGAGTGTGGCACAGAACACACAGAGTAGGGATAATTCTGTAAGAGTGTGGGAATGGTAGTTCTGTAATGGAATGTGGCACAGAACACACAGAGTAGGGATGGCACAGAGCAGGGAATGGTAATTCTGTAATGGAGTGTGGCACAGAACACACAGAGTAGGGATGGTGCAGAGCAGGGGATGGTAATTCTGTAATGGAGTGTGGCACAGAACACACAGAGTAGGGATGGCACAGAGCAGGGGATGGTAATTCTGTAATGGAGTGTGGCACAGAACACACAGAGTAGGGATGGCACAGAGCAGGGAATGGTAGTTCTGTAATGGAATGTGGCACAGAACACACAGAGTAGGGATGGCACAGAGCAGGGGATGGTAATTCTGTAATGGAGTGTGGCACAGAACACACAGAGTAGGGAGGGATGGTAATTCTGTAATGGAATGTGGCACAGAACAGCAGAGGGATGATGGTAATTCTGTAATGGAGTGTGGCACAGAACACACAGAGTAGGGATGGCACAGAGCAGGGGATGGTAATTCTGTAATGGAGTGTAATGTAATTCTGTAATGGAGTGTGGCACAGAACACACAGAGTAGGGATGGCGCAGAGCAGGGGATGAAGTGGAGTGTGGCACAGACAGAACACACATTCTGAATGGGGTGGCACAGAACACACAGAGTAGGGATGGCGCAGAGCAGGGTATGGTAGTTCTGTAATGGAATGTGGCACAGAACACACAGAGTAGGGATGGTGCTCTTGCTGGCCTCTGCTCTTGCCACAGGTTCTTGTTTTTGTCATTTGCTTTCTCCTCTTCAAGCTGAGCTAGGTAGAAATGTTCTACTTAGTCTCTGAGCTTGCTTTATTGAGGCTTCATTTTACTTTCTGCCTTGTTAAGTTGTTAAATGAGCATACTTAGTTCTTGGGCTTTGGGAAAATAAGACTATAGGTCATTTAAAAGGGAAAAAAATTATTTTTAGTTTCTTTAGATTTGCCTCAGTGATTCCATCTCATAAGGCATTTCTCATTTTGAAAGTAGTTTAGAGAATGAAAACAAGGACTGAGAAAATGGAGAATCACCAAGAATTCACTAACATCTTAAATACTGGCTCCTGAAGGCTTGGGGGTAGTTTCAAAAGGTTATTGGTTTATGTGGTTAAACTCTGTTAAAGTGCACTTGTTGGTAAAGTCATGCTTTCCTTGAGACTTTTGTAAAGAGCCCAGGTTTTGTGACCCTAGAGAAAGGAAAAATAAAAATAAAAACCCACAGTAAATGCCCCATAATTCTGTTTACAGATGACAACCTTTGGAGCTTTCTTGCACAAAGGGGCTTTTTGCAGGAATTACTTCAATTTGCTGGACATGCTGGTTGTTGGGGTATCTTTGGTGTCATTTGGGATTCAGTAAGTATGCGTGTGTGTATTGTACACATGTGCACATGGGTACACTTATTGATGATTATTGGTGGGATGGCATAACTAAAGAAATTTATACTCATTCATAAAGGGTTATTAGAGCCAAGACTGCTTAACTTGCTCCATGTCAGAAAGCACTGGGTCAGTACATGTTTCCCTGTGTGCTTTCGTAGTTCTTGTGTCCACTGCCAGGCTATGCTTGTCACTGCCTTTAACACTGGCTTTCAAGAGCAGCTAAAAGACATCTTGAATAGGAAGGAGACTGGCAGGTTCTTCCCTGGCTTGGTTCTGTGCTGTGAGCATATTGTCTCAGAAAAGCAGTTCCTCTTCCTTGCAGGAGGAGCTGGGACCAGGTGGTCTCCCATGGCCCCTTTCATTTGGATGATGAAGACTTCCCTGAATTTGCAGGTTGTAGCAGCTTCTGAAAGTTTCTGGCTAGGAGGAAGCTGGGGCTAAAAGTCCATGGCATTCAGGGATTTATGGAAGGGTGTTACATTGTCTGCTTACCTTATACAGGACTTGGGATAGGAACCATCCTGTGTGGCCTCACTTCCTCTTGTCTTGGGAGCACCTTCTTTCTGGTGCCCCATGTGAACACACATGTGAACACACACCCTAAGCTAAAGTTCCTTCCCAGAACTGCCTTCCTTGTCATCTTCCTCATTCTGCCTCTGTGCTCCCCTACAGGGAGGGAGTCATGTAATCATCACTGCAGAGGACATTCTCACTAGTATCTAGTCACTCCCACGCTGTCTCTGCCTCTTGCAATTCAATTGATTCTCTTGGCCTCTTCCTCCTGAGCCTGTACTCCTGCCATATCCAACCACGTAGGGTGCATGAACTAGCTGCCTTCTCCCTTTCAGAGCCTTTGGAGCATGGCTTCTACAGCCCCCTCCCCTCTGCCAGCTAGGTCTCTTCCTCCTTTGGGACTCACCTGTGATCACCTTACTGGGAAGCCTTCCCTGGCTACTCCACAGAGCACACTGCATTTGCCTGACAATGGTGTGGGCCACTCAGGTCATGGTTGCCTTTCTGTCCTTAAAGGCAGAGAAGCCTCAACATGGAATCAGTGCAACAGGTCCTCAAACTTAAAGCAAAAATAAAACCTGAAGGTTAAGAGCCCCTAGCATTTACATTGAATGAAAAGAACAAAATCAGATTGCAAATGTCTTTGAGGAGGTCAGCTCGGCTCAGGAGGCAGGAGTCCTGCGTAATTTGCAATGTGTAGGAAGGAGCACATTGTACGAAGGAAGAACTGATCTCAAAGAATCCTATGCAACCATAACACCCTTGATGTGCTCTCTCGCTGTTTCCCTTCTCTAGATCTAGCGCCATCTCCGTCGTGAAGATCCTGAGGGTCTTGAGGGTCCTGAGGCCCCTCAGAGCCATCAACAGAGCAAAAGGACTTAAGGTATTGGCCTTTCTCCTTATGGCAGGTGGGCTTGGGTTACGGTTGGCTAGTTGCTGACTCTTCTGGAGTGGAGCTAAGCTGAAGCCTAATGGATTTCAAAGTGGAACCTTTCCACCAGTGAAGCCACCTCTGCCAATATGCATGGCATTCTAAAATTACATTGAGTAGGTTAATTGAAGACTTTCATGATTTTTAAAAGTTTTTATTTATTTATTTGCAAGGAGAGAGGGGGAAGGGAGAGGAAGAGGGAGAGGGAGAGATAGGAGCGCACTAGAACGAACTGCAGATGCATGTGCCATTTTGTGTATCTGGCTTTCCGTGAGCACTGGGGAGTCAAATCTGGGCTGTGAGGCTTTTCAAGCAAGTGCTTTAACCCCTGAGCCATCTCTCCAGCCCTGGGGACTTTTTTTCTTTATGACTACTGTTCATTTATTACTTTCTTATCAGTAGTATTTCTTTCTGTTTATTTGAATTTATAAATCTAGTCTCATACAGATTAATAGGCCATAGACCATACAGACCTAAGGCCTTCTGGGATAGGTACCCTTTGAGCCTATTTGCATATGATCCTGTACCCCATAGCATTCCTTCCAATCAAACAAACTTCTTTGGAAGAAACCAAAGAGGGGACTTGAAAAGTGTTCCTCACAGTGGCCACGGTATATCATAGGACCTCCCTGAGGATAGCCAGGAAGACACAGCCCAAAGGACAGCACAGTTGGAGATTCACATACCTAGACGTGAAGCCCTGATCTCGTGTTAGCTCGGCTCCTGGCTAAAACAATGAAGGAAGGTGACACCCATCCTCTGCCTGTTCTTCTCTCCCCAGCACGTTGTCCAGTGCGTTTTTGTGGCCATCCGGACAATCGGTAACATCATGATAGTCACCACACTGCTCCAGTTCATGTTTGCCTGCATCGGGGTCCAGTTGTTCAAGGTAGGGGTACCTTCTCACCCAAGGCCAGAGCTGGATTCTACAAGGAGGTGCCTGCATTTGACTGTCATATCTGCTTTGTGCCCAGGGGAAGTTCTATCGCTGCACAGATGAAGCCAAAAGTAACCCTGAAGAATGCAGGTGGGTGTCCTGCGGTCAGGGTAGGGAATTTGGAAGGACTAATAGAAAACCTCATAATAGCTTTTTAGAATTTTTTTGTGTGTGTGTGGAATAACACTATTTGTCTATTTGTTTAGCCAGTGGCTGGGAAGATGGTGGTTAGTTTGTGTCGCTAAAGTTAAGGTAAAATACATATGAGATGAAATCAATTGTTCTTATTGTACAGTTCAGTGGCATATAGCCTAATCACAGGGTTATGCTCCTCTGTCTCCCCAAGAAATGAGTAGATAGTGTTTGTTTGCTAGTTGGTATGTGCTGTAGATACTTTAGCATTGCTGGGACAAAACACCAACCAAAAGCAGCAGATGAGAGGAAAAGGTTTATTTCAGTTCACAGTCAGTGGGGGGGTTGGCATTCATCATTGCAGGGAAAAGATGGCAGGACAGAGACTGGGTATCCTATCTTGCCACAGCAGCTACCAGAGAGCAGCAACAGTGAGCTGAAGTTTTACTGGCAAGGGGAAAGCTGGACTATAAGAATCCAAAGCCTGTCCCAGTTGGCATACCTCCTTCAGCAAGGCTCTACCTCCCAAATTGCCATGGGGGGTGGGGGGACCTACCATTCAAAATACATGAGGCTCTGGGGAACATCTGATTCAAACCATCACAGTATGGAGATTATGAACTAGGGGAGGGAACCCTAAAATAATAGTGGTAAAGTACCCTGAATTCACTCCCTTGACCTTCATGTGGAATGTGGGTGATATTCCTGCACCTTACTTCCCAGTGCCCAAATCAGAACTTACAGCTGTCTTCCAGTGTTCAAGTCAGAGCTTACAGCTGTCTGTCTTCCCTGTGTTCAAGAGGTGACTTCCCTCTTCTAGGAGACATTCCAGATTTCTTTGTTCACGTCCCCCACATTTGGCTGTACTTTGCATTCATAACAACCAGCAGAGGAGAGACACAGCAGGGAATTTCCACACCTCATTTTCTAAGATGTCTAATGAATATCGAATGTCCATTGTCCATGGAAACATTGCCCAAAGCTTAAGGCCATATAGTCTGTGTCCCCAGCCTCAGCTTATAGTCGACCAAGGTCTAGCTGCCTACCCTGCAAGTTGGCTAGGGTTTTCTTGAGCAGAAGGTATGGTCAAAGGGGACCAGGTACAACCTGCCAGTGTACCCTAGGCACCTCCATGTACAGTTCCAGAGGCTCTGGCTCATCCAGACAGAAGTGTGCAGTGTCCCCTGGAGCTAAGCAGTGCAGCAGCAGTGTGAACACACCAACCCTTCTCTCTAGCTGCCCATACTATGAAACAGTGATGGCCTTTATCTCTTGAGTTTCTTCCAAAACTGCAATTCTGTGAGAAATGGTGTGTAACAGCAATTACAGAATTCTTTTGGAAAGAAAATTAGGAACATCATTAGCATGAAGGAAAGAGATTTGTTGAAAACTGAAATGCAAACAAGCTTCTACCTGGGCTCATGTCTCAGAGCTCATGCAATTCTCTATGGCCACAGCCACTGATGCTTTGGCGTATACTTTGAGCCTGTTTTATGTGAGCAGCATTCATTGTTTGATCGTTTCCTATGGTTAACAGATATATGCTGGGTCTCTAGCTGCTCTGGAGAATACACGTTGCATTAGTCATTCATTACTCAGCACTTGTTTGAGCTATAGAGCAGATTAAATGTGGGGAAAGCAAGGGAGAAACTCTTCTTGGGTTGCGCTCAGGTGTGTGGTCTGGCTGAGGCAGAGTGTGGCATTCTGGGGGGTTCTCAGGGGCCATGGGACTGACTTCATGCTACCACGCAGGAATACAAGATGACTCATTTTTTTCCTCTCTAGAGGACTTTTCATTCTTTACAAGGATGGGGATGTTGACAGCCCTGTGGTCCGTGAGAGGATCTGGCAGAATAGTGACTTCAACTTTGACAATGTCCTTTCGGCTATGATGGCACTCTTCACCGTATCTACCTTCGAGGGCTGGCCTGCGTGAGTACAGAGAACACAGTCTTCTATGATGTCCCTGCTTATTCCTTGGGCACCTCTAGCTCTCCCTGTGACTATATTTCAGCCACTTGTCATCACTGCCTGCATCTGATCAGTCAGATGCTTCTGCTAGCAAAGCTCTCAGATGTGAAGCTGATCATACAGGTCCTGGCCAGCACCTTTGGGTAGAATTAGGGGGTCCTAAGGGACAGGTGTTATGCAAAGTTCCACTGGTGCCACCTAAGTAAAGTCGTCGTCCTACTATTCCAAAGAGTTTGCTTGTTTTTGGTTTGGGTGGTGTTTTTTGCTTGTTTGTTTGTTTGTTTGTGGTAGGCTCTCACTCCAGCTCAGGCTGACCTGGCATTCACTTTGTGGTCTCAGGGTAGCCTTGAACTCATGGCAATCCTCCTACCTCTGCCTTCCAAGTGCTGGGATTAAAGGCATGCACCACCATGCCCAGCCCAAAGAGGTTTTTTTAAAAATTTATTTTGCCAGGTGTGGTGGCTCTTGCCTTTAATCCCTGTATTCAGGAGGCAAAGGCAGGAAGATCACTGCACGTTCAAGGCCACCCTGAGACTACATAGTGAATTCCAGGTCAGCCTGAGCTAGAGTGAGACCCTACCTCAAAAAAAAAAAAAAAAAAAAACAGAAAAAAACATTTATATATATATATATATATATATATATGTATTTGTATATATATATATATATATATATATATATATATATATATATATATATATTTGCAAGCAGAGAAAGAGAGACAGAGAGAAATGGGCATGCCAGGGCCTCTTGCCACTATAAGCAAACTCCAGATACATGTGTCACCTTGTGCATCTGCCTTTATGTGGGAATCAAATGCAGGCCATCAGGCTTTGTAAGCAAGTCTTTAATCACTGAGCCATCTCTTCATCCCCCCACCACCACTCCACCACCACCACCCCACCACCACCACCAAAGAGGTTTTGACAGCATGTAAACCATTCATTCATTACAATATTTGATGAGCACTAATGTGTGCCACACATGGACAGTTGTCATTGTGTCATTTCTTTCATGAAGGCATTTATACACTCACTTTTGATACCAGCTCCAAACAACATACTGTGCTGGGCACTGTGGAAAAAGCACAGTGATCTAGACATGGTTCCTCTGTTCAGAGCCCAAGTTGACTGAAGTCGTCACAGGGTCACACCAGTGAAGAGCACTGTGTGTCACACCTAGTGCAGAATAGGGTGTGGACTACCAGCTAGGGTTTGGATAGGGAAAGAAAGCAGAGCACAAAGAGGAAGGTGGAAAGCAAAAGGTGAGTGGGTCTTCTGGCACTTTGTTGCTTTCCTTCAGAGGCCCCATGCCCAGAGGAGCTACAGAAGGTGGGCAGCTGGTATTTGCCAGTGAGCAGAGCTTACAGGCTGCCTGTGAATATCAGATATGTTCAGAAACTTCTATGGGACAGTTGGGCAGGTCTTGTTCACTAGGAAATTGATCCTGGGAGAGAAGAGGTATGGAATAAAAGCTTCACTCTGAAAGGACACTGTACCTTAATGAACCATTGGAGCAGCTGTGGGAAAGAGAACCAGCTTGGGGCTTGGGGCTCCAAGGACCTGAGCTCTGCTCCTGAGGACTCTGACCTTGATCTCTGACCATCCATAAAATGGGGATGACAAGGACAGATACACCAATTTTATCAGGGAGACACAAAAATGAAAGAGGGGGATATGGAAGGCTTTCACACCAAAGGCAGGCATTCCAAAGAGTCAGTTGAGGCTAGAGGTGTTTCATAGAAGTTCTTCTCTTAAAGTTCTGCCTGACGTTGTTTACTTTTAGTACCTATTTCTGGCTGAGAAACCTCCTTCCCTAGTGCTTTGGAAATCCTCTTCTTGGATGTTTATTGTGTGCCAATGCATGTACATTTTCAGTTCCTCCTATATGGCAATGTGATGTCTTTTATCTATGACAATAGAACAAGTGTTGTTGACTATGAAATCTTTTGACTTTCAGTTCTCAAAATATTTTCTTAGGCTAGAAATATGGCTTAGCAGTTAAGGTGCTTGCCTACAAAGCCAAAAGACCAAGGTTTGATTCCCCAGTACCCATGCAAAACCATATGCACAAGGTGGCATATGCATCTGGAGTTCGTTTGCAGTGGCGAAAGGCCCTGGCACACCCATTCTTTCTCTATGCCTGCCTCTTTCTCACCTCTCTTTCTTTCTCTCTCTCTCTCTCATGAATGAATGAATGAATGAATGAATAAATAAATAAATAAATAAATAAATAAATAAATAAATAATATTCCCTCAGTGTTTATATCTGCATGACCCCTAATCCAGGTATCAACTATCTGGGCCAAAGGCTAAGGATAATTTGGAAACCTAGCTGTGTCCAGAGGCCTCATCGACTCTGCCCTGTGGGAGTACAGAGGAACACTGGGGTTGTCTTGGAAGACAGTTGGCCAGGCCACTTGTGCTGGTGTGTCCTTATTGGTTTTTCTGTTGTCCAGGTTGCTATATAAAGCCATCGACTCGAACGCAGAGAACGTCGGCCCAGTCTACAACCACCGTGTGGAGATCTCCATCTTCTTCATCATCTACATCATCATCGTTGCTTTCTTCATGATGAACATTTTTGTGGGCTTTGTCATTGTCACATTTCAGGAGCAGGGAGAAAAGGAATATAAGAACTGTGAGCTAGACAAAAACCAGGTTAGAGTCTCACCCTGTTTGTGCTGCTGCTCCTTGAGCAAGAGCAAGAGCAAGAGCAAGAATATGTCATCCCCCCCCCCAGACCTCCATCCATTGCATCTCTGCTTTGATATGACTTAGTAAGGAGGAGTGATCTGGCAGCCCAGGCTTCTTGAAGTGAAGTGGTGACCATGGTGTGATGAGGCATTCTGACCCAAGCTACAGCTGTGTCTGTCCACTGTGGGAAATGTGAGGAGGTGCTGGCTTGGTGTGTGGAGGACTTTCCTTTGAGTTGTCAGGTTGTCCTTGAAGATTCCACCAGTGATAGTCTGAGAGAAACCATGGCCCACTCAAGGAAGATGATAATGAGGGCAGACCAACTGTGCCAGGCAGGTCTGGTACTATACATGCATTAGCCCCTGAAGTCCCAAATAGGCTGGAATCTGGTGTCCCTAGAGTCAGCAGGTAAGGTCAGAGTAATAGATCCTGGACATAGGGAGCCTCTCTGAAGCCTGTTACCCTAGAGTGAAAGCAAGAGTGTGGGCCAGGCCTAGGCCCTAGAGGCCAGGTGGAGACCCTTTCTGGGCCTGCTACAGAAAGGTAACTAGTCTTCATCCCCAACGTGAGTGCAGGTACAGTGCTCTGGTCAGGTCCACCTCCCAAGCTTAGATCAACCCTGTCATCATTACGAACTTCCTCCTGCGGATTCCGAAATGAACACGACCAGCTCTTGTACTCCCACCTCCAAAGGGACATGTATACAGATTGTAAGACCTGAGAGGTATTGCTTGTGGGTCTGTTTGAACCACCAGGGAGTTGCCAGCCTCAGGAGATGAGTCCAGGCCCTCTAGTTCTTGAAGATTTTGTGTCTGATGGGATCTGGCTTCCTTTCCTGAAGGATAGCACAGGGCCCTGGAGACACGACCCACTGGCAGAGAGAAAAAGCACTGGCAGAGTCTGGGCCAAGTCTCCCTCCTCTGCTTGTACATGCACTGCAGAGCCTCAGCAAGTGCAGCGGGAGCTCTATCTGCAGTTCCTGGTGAGCACAGCGGCTCTGCTTGCTGCTGAGGTTGCCGTGACGCACAAAGAGGTGCTGAGTGCTGGGCCCATCACAGACTCACCAGAGCCATGGCCAAAGGGTGGTTGCTTGTGGTCATTTTCATCCAGAGGTCCAAGTGAGCTCTTATAGGGAAAGTAACCACTGTGTGTGTCTTCCCTGGAAGTGCTCACAACCCCATGTTTGCCCTTTTCTGCTGTTGCAGCGTCAGTGTGTTGAATACGCCTTGAAAGCACGGCCCTTGCGGAGATACATCCCCAAAAATCCCTACCAGTACAAGTTCTGGTACGTGGTGAACTCTTCGCCTTTCGAATACATGATGTTTGTCCTCATCATGCTCAACACACTCTGCTTGGCCATGCAGGTAAAAATGGAGACAGCTGTGGGGACCAAGTCTGGGCATTCTGCACAGCCCTGTACCCCAGATTCTGAGGGCAGAGAACTCCCCCTTTTGAAAGGAGGAGTTGACTTTTTGATGAGTCTGGGCTATAGTGAGGCCAGAGTCTCATTCTGGCTGACAGTTGTCATAGTAGACATGTACAATCACTCCTTTGTTTCAGACTATCTGTGTGGCAGGATGGTAGGTAGCATTTCCATCAAGTACAGTGTGATGTTTAATCCCACATGGGTGCTATGGCCAGGTCATGGCTGAGGACTAAAACTCAGTTGGTGTTATGGCCTGTTTTTTTCTCTTGCTGGCTGGTAGCCTTGGAAAACATAAATTACCTAAGCTGTGGTTCTTTTATTGGTACTATGAGGAATCTATCATACTTCAGAGGATTCTCAGAGTCTGTGAGTCTGGCACTTTGGTCTTGGCCTGTCACAGTAACACCCAGTGCTGAAAAGCAAAGCCTAAGCCATAATTCCTGGCTTCCAGTGGCTCTCTGCATGGTGGTAGGGGATGATCTAACCTGTGGCATACTGGGTCTGACCTGACTTAGTTACTGCTCCTTGACGTTGACTGAGACAGAGTGCAGGGAAGTAATGATAGTGAACTCTTTCAAAAGTGACAACATTAGGTCAGGAAGCAAAGACCACAGTCTACATCCAGATTTTGCCCAGGCACAAAGCAAACCAAGCCACCCCTCAGTACTGTCTGGAAGACAGGTCTACATAGATGATGAAGTATATATTTTCTGGCACATTTTAAAGTTTAAGAATGAAAACGACTATATGCTGATGTAGGGCAAAGTACAAAACCAAGGTAATACCACATCAATGGCAAAATGTTCACACCTACCCACATTCTACCTTCATCCACAGACATTTTATTGGTCTCTGTATTGTGTGTTAGCCCAGGGCCTAAGCCTAAGCCCTGCCAGAGAAAGGGAGGGTGGCTTCCTCCTACCCTGAGCTGAGAGAATGGACGTTTTTTCCCTCCATCATCCAGTCATCTTCATCTTGTCATGGACCCCCTGTGCTTTGTGGGAGTTCACCATGTGACATGGCAGTGCTGGTTGAATCACTGGGAGAGAGCACTGGAAGGAGGGTGTGCCCCCAGGGTGCCAAGGGTAGGGAGGGGACCTTTTGTTGTTAGGTCATGAGCTTGTGGGTGAGTCTCTGACAGCCATACCTCTGCCTTTATCTGCAGCACTATGAGCAGTCCAAGATGTTCAACGATGCCATGGACATTCTGAACATGGTCTTCACAGGGGTGTTCACTGTCGAGATGGTTTTGAAAGTCATTGCATTTAAGCCCAAGGTGAGTTGCCGGATCCGCTTTGCTGAATCACCCCAGAGGAGCGCCTACCCACTTCCTGTTAGCCTTGTATTACTGCTCTGGTTATCACCTGAGAACAGGAGAATCTGAGTAGAGCATCTCTACACATAAGAGAAAATAGGCCTGCAAAAACAAAACCTCATGAAAACAGTTCTGAGAAAAAGAAGATAGAATTGATCATTTGTAGGCTGGTGACCGTTTTGAACACGGTTTTCTGCAAAGCATGTGTCATGCTGTCTCAGGAGAGCCTGCCTCATCATCTGAGCTCTGGGGAGTGTTTGATAACCATCAGGAAGGGTTTGACCCTGATGTTACTTTCAGATTGC
This sequence comes from Orientallactaga sibirica, assembly GCA_036365145.1. Taxonomy (NCBI): domain Eukaryota; kingdom Metazoa; phylum Chordata; class Mammalia; order Rodentia; family Dipodidae; genus Orientallactaga; species Orientallactaga sibirica. The sequence goes on from JAEOAD010001317.1 coordinate 1,829,617, forward strand.
TAACACAAAGACTGATTTTATTTGTCCTTGGTGGATATTATGCTTTTATGGAAATTTCTAGTAACAAGCCTCTCACAGCCATACCATCTTTTGTTTGTTTAATTTAGAAAAATTTTACTTGACTGTAAGAAAACTAGACATGAACCATCTTCCTCTGTGTTGGAAGACTGGACATACTATGCCTCCTTTGGGATGGAGTGAGCCCAGTGCCCCGCCAGAGGCTGTCCTGCTTACACTATGCACTCTGAGCTGGAGAGCACAGTCACGAAGCTCAGCTACATTCAGGACCTCCTTCTGCCATTTACTAACTTAAGTAAATTATCTCACTGTTCTGTGCCTCAGTGTCCTCATCTATACCACGAGGATACTTCTAGATCTGTTCCAAGAGGCTGTTGTAAAGAGTTATAACATTTGGTGCTATAAAAGAGTACCTGGCATAGAGCAGCATGCTAGTTTGTCAGCTACTGCCACTGGCACACCACCACCACCATTACCCAGCAACAGTGTTCCCTCATTCTACATCTTCAGGCTGAGGAGCTGAGCTAAACTGAATTATGGGGCATTTGGCCCTCTGTCTCTTTTTGAACACAAACCCAAGCTCTCAGAGTTAAAAAATGACAGAGTATGGTACCCAGTCATCTGTATGATAGTTTCACATACTCCGTAGTTACATAAAATTCAAATTCCAGCCTGTTCCCTCTTTAATGTGAAAAAATTTCTATGCAATCTTTATCAGATCTTTGTGGACCCCCCCCCCAAAAAAAAAAGAACATTTGTAAGTGCTTAAGTGGGATGACTGCAGTGGGGTCAAATTTGGCACCTTATGCATGGCCAGATGTTACCTACTGTGACTTGTCCATATCTACATACATAAACATTTCCTTCTTTTTCCAAATGCGTCATAACTTCCTTTGAAGTTTTGTTTGCTTCCCTCTCACCTGTACTTCTTTGAACAATATTTGTCTGAACTGATGGAAAAGGGTACAGACCAGGAATGTGAAAAGTTCTGGAGAAAATGCACATGCTCTGGTCATATTTTCTCAGCCACCATGTGTCATATGTTCCTTTGCCTGCTTATGAAGTGTTGCAGGCTGAGGCGAACACACACTCACAGTGTGTGCATGTGTAAGAGTGTGTACTTGCATGGGCATATACATGCATGTGTGCATGATGGATGTGTACTTGTTTGAGACTGTGTGTGTGTGTGTGTGTGTGTGTGTGTGTGTGTGTGTGTGTGCACATGTACCCTGTACCAGGCCTGGGAACTCTTCAGGTTTCTAAGGAAAGTTCAGTGGCATGTGAATAGATTGGTGATAGATACTAAGTGGTAAATTAGTAGCTAATTTATAATCAGTAGTAATAGATCTGTCGTAATTGTGTAATTTCTGCCAGAAATTGCACTGCTTTGTAGTTTTGCTCAGCAAGATATTTTCATAACTTTGGATGTACTTCTTCTTTTATTGCTGTTGTTTTCAAGGCAGGCTCCTCACTGTAGCCTAGGTTGACGTGGAACTCACTCTGTTGCCCCAGGCTGGCCTCAGCCTCTAGCAGTCCTCCTACCTCTGCCTTAGGAGCACTGAAACTGAATTTATGCACCACCACACCTAGCCAACACACCTTTTTAAATGTTGCAGTTGAAAACCAAGGTCGCTGCATTCCCCAAAGCCAGGGAGATGGATTTATATGAAAAGTATGTGTCTAGATGACTGGCAGAGAATGAGCTCACCAAGAAGCAGCCCTCTTCTGAAACCCTTCTCTTTGGTGCTCACTAGCTAAGCCCAAGTGAGGGGTGTCTTTAACAAGGGAGCTAGTGAGGATTCCTCCATCCATAACCATCATGTATTCAGATTAAGAAGCAATGTCAAGGGCTGGAGAGATGGCTTAGCAGTTAGGGTGCTTGCCTTTGCAGCCTAAGGACCCATGTTTGACTCTCCAGGTCACACATAAGCCAGACACACAAGGTGACACAAGCGTGCAAGGTCACACATGCACACAAGGTGGTGCACACATCTGGAGTTCAATTGCAGTGGCTGAAAGCCCTTGCATGCCAGTTCTCCCTCTCTCTCTCTCTCTCCTCTCTCTCTCTCTCTCTCTCTCTCTGTGTGTGTGTCTCTCAAAAAAAAATGTCAAGGCTCCAGAGGGACAAATGTTCCAAGAAGATGGTACAGAGGACATTAGTCTCATTTCATGAGAGTCTGTTGTGAGGAGCTCTGTGCCACTATTCCTTGGGCAGCCTCTGCAGCAGGTGGACACATCTTTCAGGAGCACTTCTCACTCAGCAGCTGCTGGGCCCCTGGCAGGAGTAGGGTGGCAGTGGCAGTGGCAGTAGCTGCTGCTGCTGCCGCTTCTTCTTCTTTCTTCTTCTTATTCCTCCTCCTCCTCCTTTTCTTCATCCATAATTAAAACGTATTGAAAAATGGATACCAAAATAGGAGCTCAACCTTAATAAAGTCCAGTACTCTTCCCAGAGCATGTTTTCTACCTGCTGGAAAGAAAATTTCATGGTGCCTTTTCAGTGATCACATCTTGATAGAGGATTTATTTTCAAGGCTAAATGCTATGCACATTATGCAGAACTTGACATGGGCTTCTTTTTTATTTATTTATTTTTTATTGACAACTTCTTGTAGACAGTATCCCGACATGGGCTTCTTGATGGCTCCATCTCTCATCCTGTTCCTTGTGTGCACAGTCTCCCTGAGCTCTCTTCAGTCTTCTCTCTGTGTAAGATTCTCAAGTCCCTGGGGTATCAGGGGTATACTCTGCCTCACCCATATCTGCCCACCCTACTTTCCCTAAGCCTCTTTGCCTGCCTTTCTCAGCCACATTCACCTCTGGCCTCAGCCCTTTCTTTATCTTCTCTTTGCTCTCCTTGTAAGTCTAAAGCCCACTGGGTCACTCTTTGAGTGAAATCCTGGCATGGGGCCCCTATGATTTGGAAAAAAAAATGCATATCTATCTAATTTTCTTTGTCTAATTTTCTTTTTTTCTGATTTATTTTCATTTTGTCTAATTTTCAAAGTCTTCCACAAGACACTTGTCCAGGTACGTTTTTGCCTCACTTCCTGCTACTCTGTCCCTGCCATTCCTTCTTCCTCAAGTGTAAATATTCCCATAGGGTACTGACTGGAAGCCCTTCTTCTTCATTATGCTTTAGGGCCCAGTGTAAGTGTTACTCTTCCATGGCACTGTCACAGTCAGCCCAGTGGAGCCCTTTTCTTCCTGTTAATGTCCGTGAGCCACTTACTATGCAGTTATCAACACTGTTCCCATCTCCATCTCCCTCTCTCCATCTGCTGTCTTTGGGTCCCTGGGGCCTCGCATGATACCAGCTACATGTGGTTGCTCAGAAAAGACTATGGAAGTAAGAAAAGGGATGTATGGATGAGCTTGTAGGTGCAGCTTAGCCCAAGATGGTACTTGCTTACTCTGTCATAGGAAAGCTGGGTAAGGAAAAGTTGCCAAGGTAGAGTGTGTTTTCCTTGGAGACCCCACTTTGCTTTTGGAAAGGCTAGTGCTAGTTACAAAGTTGTCAGTTGCTGATCTACCACAAGTTGGCATGATAGGTATTCTCTTGGCCTAAACATCCTGCTGGAAACTGGCAAGTGGTCCAAGTAAAAAATGGAGGTCATCTGTATAGGTTCCTTAAGCTCTGTAGATGAATGTAAACTCAGACAACAAAAAGAATCTGAACTTGGGTTGTTTTCTTGCATCCTATCTCAACCGCCCTACATACACTGTCCTCTTTCCATATGCCAAGCCTGTGCTATGTCCCAGCAAGAGGACCAGAAATAGTCAGATCTGTCTTCCAGGAGCCCACTGTCAGGCACAGAAAGACATAAACAGCTCGTCAGAATAGTGTTCTTAGAAATGATGAAGCCTCTTGCTCTAGGCCATGCCAATTTAGCCCATAACTTTAACATTTCAGAATCAGAAATATTTCTGAGGATTTCAGTTGATTATCTGGGGTGTTCATGATGTGGACATTTGCCTGGTGGTTTCAAATGCAACTAGTGTCATCTTCAGTAAGTCCCTGGCCTCAGAATTCTGTTGTGACAGAATGTATCATTCTCAGCTGGGAGAACAGATTGTGGAGATTCGCTCTGTGGGAGGAGCCATGGTACCTTCAACACAGAAAGGATGGGGGAACTGAGTCATGCTGCTTGAGGGTGATTTTATAAAACAGGAGGATACTAAACAGGGAAGCAGATGTGGGAAGAAAAAGAAGGCTGGCATTTTTTGCTTCCTGTGAACTCTTGTCAAAGCCACCAAGCTAGGGCCTTAGAATGTTGCCACTTGTACCCATTAAGCCTTCAGTTGGGAAGATGAGGGGTGTTAACCTCTGGTCTGTGAACTGTGAGGTTTGGGGCACTGTTTTGGGACTGTAAAGGATTTTCTAGAGAGGCCCAGTCAGATTTCTAAAAAGTTCACAGACCCTAAAGAAAGTGTTACGCTCAGATCTTGCTGATTCAAAGGAATTTTTTAAAATTATTTTTTAATTGACAACTTCTATACTTACATACAAAAAACACATGATATTTCCCTTCCCTCCCCCATTCCACTTTAGCACTCCAATCTCCATCATATCCCCTCCCCCTCTCCATTAGTCTCTCTTTTAATTTGATGTCATCATCTTTTTCTTCTATTTTTGAGGGTCTTGCGAAGGTATTGCTAGGCACTGCAAGGGCATGGATATCAAGGCCAATTTCTGTCTGGACGGTTGCATTGTAGGAAGTCATACCCTTCCTTTGGCTCTTCCATTCTATCCGCCCCCTCTTCCGCAATGGTTCCTGAGCCTTGGAGGGTGTGACAGAGGTGTTTCAGTGCTGGGCACTCCTCCATCCCTTCTTCTCAGCACTATGTTGCCTTTTGGGTCATCCCAGTGGTCATCGCCATCTGCAAAAAGAAACTTCTCCAATCAGAAGTGAGAGTAGCGTTAATATGTGAATATGAACATTAAGCGTAGTGCTTTCAGGGCAGCGTGGTGGGAATAATATATACATTTAGTCAGACAAGAGCAGGCTTTATACCCCTAATGCTCATGACCTCACCTTCCATAGACTTTTGCTTAGGTTTTTCAGTACCAGGTATGTATTCCCTCCCATAGAGAGGGCCTTCAGTCTAATTATGAAGCAGTTGGTTACCCCAAGAGCAGACATGCCACTATTGCACCCGTTCAGTCATTGGGCCTGTATGGCCAAACTTGAATGTTCAGTGTCCACTGTTTTCACTGCTGATGACTTCTGTCTCCCATACGGCTGCATGCAGTGCAGCTTTTTCCAGCTTTCAGTTGGCTGGTCTACAGGGAGAAGGTTTTCTGCTCAGCACCAACTTGCTTTCTCAGTGACTTTGCCTCTCAGGCAAGAGATGTCTTCAGCAATAGGGTCTTACTATCTGTTTCTCAAGGGCAACCAAGGGCTTTGGCAAAAGCCTTTAATGTTTTGGAGGCTACCGGGACCTCCTTGGCCAACAACTCACTGGAAGGTATCCCGTCCCAGGCACTGAAAATTTTCTAGTAACAGTCTACAGCTTCTAGATGTGCCATTATTCAAAAAAGTAGGTTTACATAAGTCTTATTCACACTATCTTGAATTTAGATTGACCCTCCCCCTGCCCTTCTTTTATGCATTCTCTTCCCATGGCCAAGCTTAGGCCATTCTCCTCCCTGTAATCTGTTCTTCTACTTACATATGTGCAATACCATACAGTTAACTCCTTCCCTTTCCTACCTCTCTTATAGCCTTTTACCAGCTTACTGGTTTCTGGTACCTATTTTTGGTTCCAGTTCACACACAAGTTTATACATTTGTAGTTAGGATCCACATAAGAGAGAGAACATGTCACGTTTGGCTTTCTGAGTCTGGGTTACCTCGCTTAGTATAATCCTTTCCAGATCCATCCATTTCCCTGCAAATTTCATAATTTCATTTTTCTTTACCGCTGAGTAGAACTCCATTGTGTAAATGTACCACATCTTTATTATCCATTCATCTGTGGAGGGACATCCAGGCTGGTTCCATTTCCTAGCTATTGTGAATAGAGCAGCAATAAACATGGTTGTGCAAGTATCTCTAAGGTAGTGAGAAGAGTCCTTTGGATATATGCCTAGGAGTGCTATAGCTGGATCATATGGTAAATCTATTTTTAGCTGTCTCACTGATTTCCACAATGGCTGGACCAGATTACATTCCCACCAACAGTGTAGAAGTGTTCCTCTTTTTCCGCATCCATGCCAACACTTATTGTCATTTGTTTTCTTGATGGTAGCCATTCTGACAGGAGTGAAATGGAATCTCAAAGTGGTTTTAATTTGCATTTCCCTGATGGCTAAGGATGTGGAACACTTTTTTAGATGTTTATATGCCATCTGTATTTCATCTTGTGAGAATTTTCTATTTAGTTCCATAGCCCATTTTTTAACTGGGTTGTTTGAATTCTTTTTATTCTGTTTTTTGAGTTCTTTGTATATTCTGGATATTAATCCTCTGTCAGATGTATAGCTGGCAAAGATTTTCTCCCATTCTGTAGGTTGTCTTTTTGCTCTAATCACAGTGTCCTTTGCTGTACAAAAACTTTGTAATTTCATAAGGTCCCAGTGGTTGATTAGTGGTTTTATTCCCTGAGCAATTGAAGTTATATTCAGAAAGTCCTTGCCTATGCCAATATGTTGAAGGGTTTCCCCTACCTTTTCCTCTAGCAGTTTCAGAGTTTCAGGTCTGATATTAAGGTCCCTGATCCATTTGGACTTGACTCTTGTGCATGGAGAGAGACAAGGATCTACTTTTATCCTTTTACATACAGATGTCCAGTTTTCCCAGCACCACTTGTTAAAGAGGCTATCTTTTCTCCAATGAATATTTTTGGCATTTTTGTCAAAAATCAGGTGGCTGTAGTTGCCTGGATTAATATTTGGGTCTTCTATTCTGTTCCATTGATCTACCTGTCTGTCCTTGTACCAGTACCATGCTGTTTTTGTTACTATGGCTTTGTAATATAACTTAAAATCGGGTATGGTTATACCACCAGCCTGATTTTTGTTGCACAAAAATTGTTTTGGCTATTCGAGGGTTTTTTTTGTGTTTCCAGATGAATTTTAGGGTTGTTTTTTCTATTTCTGTGAAGAATGCTATTAGGATTTTATTGGGGTTCGCATTAAACGTGTAGATTGCTTTTGGTAAGATTGACATTTTCACAATATTGATTCTTCCAATCCAGAAGCATGGGATGTCTTTCCATTTCCTTATGTCTTCTGCAATTTGTCAATCAAGTTTTTTAAAGTTCTCATTGTAGAGATCCTTCACTTCCTTCGTTAAGTTTATTCCAAGGTTTTTTTTTGTTTTGTTTTGTTTTTTGAGGCTATTGTAAATGGGAGAGATTCCCTAATTTCATCCTCTGCACATTTGTTGTTAGTGTATAGAAAAGCTACTGATTTCTGTGTATTTATTTTGTATCCTGCTACATTGCTAAAAGTGTTTATCAGCTCTAACAGTTTGCTGGTAGAGTCTTTAGGGTCTGTTATATATAGAATCATATCATCTGCAAATAATGATAATTTGATCTCTTCCTTTCCGATTTGTATCACTTTTATGAGTGTCTCTTGCCTTATTGCTATGTCTAAGACTTCCAGTACTATATTGAATAGTAGAGGGGAAAGTGGACACCCTTGTTTTGTTCCTTAATTTAGAGGAAAAGCTTCAAGTTTTTCCCCATTTAGTATTATGTTGGCTGTAGGTTTGTCATGAATAGCTTTTATTATGTTGAGATATGTTCCTTCTATTTCCAGTTTCTGTAATACTTTTACCATGAAAGGGTGTTGGATTTTGTCAAATGCCTTTTCTGCATCTATTGAGATGACCATGTGATTTTTGTCCTTCAGACCATTTATATGGTCTGTTACATTTCTGGATTTGCGTATGTTGAACCATCCCTGCATCTCTGGGATACAGCCTACTTGGTCAGGGTGAATAATCTTTCTGATATATTCTTGTATTCTGTTTGCCAGTATTTTGTTGAGAATTTTTGCATCTATGTTCATGAGGGAGATTGGTATGTAATTTTCTTTTTTTGATCTGTCTTTCTCTGGTTTGGGTATCAGGGTGATGCTGGCTTCATAGAAGGATTTCAGTAGAATTCCTTCCTTTTCTATTTTATGGAAAAGTTTGAGAAGCATTGGTGTTAGATCTTCCAGGAATGTCTGGTAAAATTCAGCAGTGAATCCATCTGGGCCTGGGCTTTTTTTAGTTGGGAGACTTTTTATAACTGCTTGGATCTCTGTAGTTGTTATAGGTCTATTTAAATGGTTTATATAATCTTGATTTAATTTTGGTAGGTCATATGAATCAAAGAAATCATCCATTTCTTTCAGGTTTTCAAACTTAGAGGCATATATATTCTTAAAGTATGTCTGTATGATTTTCTGAATTTCTTTGGTATCTGTTGTGATATTGCCTTTTTCATCTCTAATTTTATCAATTTTTGTCTCTTCTCACTTTCTTTTGGTCAGATTTGCTAAGGGTTAGTCAATCTTGTTTATCCTTTCAAAGAACCAACTCTGTTTCATTGATTTTTTTTTTTTGTTTCCATTTCATTAATTTCTGCCCTAACCTTTATTATTTCTTCCCATCTACTGATTTTTGGTTTGCCTTGTTCTTCTCTTTCCAAGGCCTTAAGGTGAAGTATTAAATTGTTTAGTTGTGAACTCTCTAATTTCTTAATATAGGCACTTAGAGCTACAAATTTCCCTCGTAGGACTGCCTTCATTGTATCCCAAAGGTTTTGGTATGTTGTATTCTCATCATCATTTGATTCTATGAATTTCTTGATTTCCTTTTTAATTTCTTCAATGACCCATACATCATTCAGTAATGCACTGTTTAGTCTCAATGAACTTCTGTATGCTCTGTAGTTTTTCTTGTTGCTGATTTGCAGTTTAATCCCATTGTGGTCAGATAGCATACAAGGGATTATTTCAATTTTCCTGTATTTGTTAAGACTTGATTTCTGTCCTATTATATGGTCTATTTTAGAGAATGTCTCATGTGCTGCTGAGAAGAATGTATATTCTGCATCATTTGGATGGAATGTTCTGTATATATCTGTTAGGTCCATTTGTTCCATGATATAATTTAATGCAGATGTCTCTCTGTTTATTTTTTGTTGGGTAGACCTGTCAAGTGATGAGAGTGGGGTATTGAAGTCACCCACAACTATTGTGTTAGGAGATATCTCTGACCTTAAGTCTAATAGTGTTTGTTTGATGAAATTGGGAGCCCCTGTGTTGGGAGCATATATGTTTAGGATTGTTATGTCCTCCTGTTGGAGTGTTCCTTTAATCAGTATAAAGTGACTTTCTTTATCTTTCCTCACTACTGTTGGTTGAAGTCTATCCTGTCAGAAATTAGGATAGCAACCCCTGCTTGTTTCCTAGGCCCATTTGCTTGAAATACCTTTTTCCAACCTTTCACCCGAAGAAGGTTTCTATCTTTTAATGAGAGGTGAGTTTCCTGGAGGCAACAGATGGTACGATCCTGCTTTTTAATCCAGTCTGCAAGTCTGTCTTTTGGTTGGGGCATTGAGGCCATTGATGTTAAGAGTTATTATTGAAAGATATGTATTTGATCTTTCCATTTTTCTTGTTTTGTTGTTCTTCCTGGTTTTTGCTTTACTTGCTTGTTTTAACTGTTATTTGAGTATGGTTTCTTTTTTCCTATTTCCTGCTGTGTGTGTTTTGCTTTTTCTTCAGCGTGAATGATTCCTGCAAGTATTTTCTGTAGAGCTGGTTCAGTTGCCATAAATTCCTTTAGCCTGTCTTTGTTGTGGAATGTCCTTATTTCTCCATCAATTTGGATAGATAGCTTTGCAGGATAAAGTAATCTTGGTTGACACTTTTTATCTTTCAGAACTTAGAATACATCACTCCAGGCCCTTCTGGCTTTTAAAGTTTGTGTTGAGTAATCTGCTGTGATCCTGATGGGTTTCCCTTTGAAGGTCATTTGCTTTTTCTCTCTAACTGCTTTCAATATATTTTCTTTGGTTTGCGTGTTTAGTAGTTTAATTATAACATGGTGAGAAGAGGATCTTTCTAGGTTTTGTCTGTTTGGTGTTCTAAATGATTCTTGTATCTGCATTGGCATTTCTTTCCCAATTTGAGGAAATTTTTCTTCTATGATTTCGTGGAAAACACCTACTAAGCCTCAGGATTGAAATTCTTCCCCTTCTGCTATACCTTGAATTCTTATGTTTGGTCTTTTTATAGTGTCCCGCATGTCTTGGAGTTCCCATTCATACCTTTCTATTAGCTTGTCTTTCTCTTTGTTGGACTGTGTGATAGGTCTGCCATCTGGTCTTCTAGTTTAGATATTCTGTCCTCTCCTTCATCCATTTTACTGGTGAGACTTTCCATAAAGTTTTTTATTTCACTGACTGTGTTCTTCAGAGCTAGGATTTCAGCCTGGTTTTTCTTCAGTATTTCTATTTCCTTATTCATGTCCTGTATTGACCTTTTTATTTCATTAAGCTGTTTTTCTATATTCTCTTTCAAGAGTTTGTTTTCTTCTTGGCTTCCTTTCATTTCTTCTTTTATTTCTTCTTTCATTTCTTCGAGTATAGATATCATCATTCTTTTGAAATCTTTGTTAGGAATTTCATCTAAAACAGTCTCATTGGTGAACAATTCTGATGGATTTTAATTTTTGGTGGGATTGCATTGTCTTGATTCTTTGTGTTTCTTGTATTATAATGTAGTGACTTTTGCATCCTGGATTGATTTGATGCTTAGATTTTGTATTTATCTGCAGTGTTCTTAGGTGTAGTGATCCACCTTTATATACTTTCAGGATATGAGTTTAAGGTGTCAAGTGTAGCACTTATACCCAAGTCCAACCTCAGAAGTAATCCTAGCTATTGAATTTGCTTGTTAAGCAAGTATTGTAGTGGACTGGTGGAACAATTTGGTAGCAAGTTCTAAACTTCAACTGAGCAAAGTACACATTCAGTTAACATGAACACAGAGTATATAAGTGTGGGAATTAAAACAAACAGTCTTATAAGGTCAAAATCCCTAAGGGTGTGTGTTGCTCCACACCCTTAATCCTGTCAGCTAGGAATCAGACCCTGCCCCCAATAATGACAGAAGCAAAAGATAAAGGCCCTTTAAATCTAAAAGTATTTCAGGCAGCAATATTCAACACCTCATATTCAGCTTATTTGAAAATAGAAAGGCCGACCACAAATATGTAACCCATAATCTGCCCTGACCTCGAAAGAGAGGTTAGCACTTCCAATGCAGGCCTTTGTTACCTTTTGGTGTGGCTTCCAAACTCACCAATGCTGAGCGCCCACCTCATTCCCTGAGCTGTGGAGCTTGGCTCAGCTGTGCTGGATCCAGTCTGGTGATGTGGTTCAGAGCTGCTGCTAGTTGCTGAATCTCAAAGGAATTTTATCCATCACAAAATGCCAGATAGACTCAATGAAGAATAGATTTTATACTGGCAAGAACCACCCAACAGAAGGAACAGTGCTCATTTAGGAAAGTGAAGGGATTGCAGTAAGGGCTGGTATCCAGTGCACTGAGGTGAGTCTGGCCTTTGGCAGATTCCACAAGCAAGAAGCAGGGTATATAGTACAGGAACTGGAGGGACTAGGCCAGGTACCCCGACAGGAAAGAAAGGCATCTGCTCTTCATTACTCTCTGCATGCTGCAGAGGTTTGTTGGCTGCACACGGCTGGCATTGAACTACAGAATAAATCCCATGTTCTTTTGAGCCTTTGAATGGTTATAAAACTCTTGAATTTCTGCCCTTTAGCATAGTCCATGGCAGTGCTGCCAGTTGGAGAAGTGTTGTCACCCATTTCAACACTGTAAATAACTTAAGCAGTATGCACAGCATGCTATCAGTTAAGGTCCGTCAAGCCCAACACTGAAAGTGCAATGAAACCCAGCTGCTCTGTGTGTCAGGAAACATCCTCTGGTATGCCTTTGCATCCTGGGGCCAGGCCAGCTCTTTATGTTTTTATGCCTGTGACTGTATATTGAGTGTCACAAGTCTAGACCTAAAAGATATCTGTCTTCTCTTGGTTTTGCTAGCCACGAATTCTGAATTCCTGAGAAGCAATCTAAGGGGGTATTGAGTTATATATTTAAGCCAAGCATGTTGGCACATGCCTTTAATCCCAGCACTTGGGAGGCAAAGGTAGGAGGATCACTGTGAGTTTAAGGTTATCCTGGAATACAGAGTGAGTACCTGGTCAACCTGAGCTAGAGTGAGACCCTAACTTGAAAAAAAAAGAAAAATAGTCATATATTTAAGCAGAGCTTCCTATTGGCCTTCCATATACACATCATCAGAAGTGGTCAAGGATGATTGCATTTTGTCAGCTTCTTGGGCAGCCCAGAGGTGTTTGGAAGAGTACCATCCCACAGGGGGCAAGTGTGAGGGAGGCACTGTGGTTGTGAGGGCCAGAGTGCCAGAGTGAATCAGAAGTCATGGCAGTCAGGTAGGGAAATGGCAGCAGGAGGGAAGGAAGACAAAGTAGTAAACCATTAGCCAGAGAGTGTAATAGCTTCCCTGCCAATGGGAGGGGGGAGTAGCAATAAGGAGAAAAAAACTTTCCTACTCAGTTATTAAGACAACACGTCCCCATTTTCCATAATGCACAGAAGGCTGGGGTTCTGCAGTGTCCTCCTCTGGGTCTGCATTTGATCACTCACTCCTGGGACCTGGCACTTAAAGTACCTCTGGTTCTGTTTTTCTTTTTAATTAATTTATTTATTTATTTATTTATTCATTCATTCATTTAAGAGAGAGAGAGTGGGAGACAGAGAGGCAGATAGAGAGAATGTGCATGACAGGGCCTCTAGCCACTGCAAATGAACTCCACATGCATGTGAAACTTTGTACATCTGGCTTACGTGGATACTAGGGAATCAAACCTGAGTCCTTAGGCTTCACAGGCCAAGTGTTTTAACCACTAAGACCATGAGAGGCACGGCCAACATGATGGAGTATGGGCTGCTAGAAGAAATGGAAAGATTCTGCAAAGGAGCTGGCATTTATAACCTTGAAGGAGGACGTGAATTTCAGCATATAGTGTTGAGGGGGAGGTTAGGATTGCACAGGCATCAGGAGATAAGGGGGACCAGGTGGGATTCTGAGGGATGCAGAGGAGTCTGCTGAGCCTGGAGTATGGAGGAGACAAGGAGGAGCAAGAGTGGAGAGGAAGGAGCTCTGAGAGCACCCTTGTTATCCTTCAGCATGTAGAGCCTGCCTTGGCTTCTCTGTATTCTCCAACCAAGACTTTTTCTGCCTTGGGGCCTCATGTGTTGCTGTGCCTATCTCCCTCCCTCTCATGGTCTTCACATGAAGTCTGCCTATGCCCTTTATTCTGAAAGCTCTTGGGAATCCCACCCCAGAACACAGCCTCCATGATCCTTGCCAGACTGGTAAAGGGTAGGCAAGTGCTACTGGGTTGGTGATTGTGCACGTTAAATAGGAAAAGAGAAGCAAGAGGGGAGACTGGCGACCTTTGGAAGGAGTGTGTGGGGGGTACCCCAATCTTCCATCATCTCTTGAAGGTTTGGGGTTTGCTCATTGAGTGCCGAAGCAGGGTTGCCCTCTGTTTGCTCAGGGCCAGGGGCCTGTGTAGTGTGTGTGCGTGTGTGTGTGTGTGTGTGTGTGTGTGTGTGTGTATACATGCATACCTATTCTCTAACACTCATGCTCTGTCGTCCACACACAGGCGCCCAGCCACCCCTGTACCCCTTTCCACCAGTGGACAGTATTGTTGCTTCCTCCCCTTTGGCTTTTCCACCCCTACCTGGTTGCCATGAGTGCTTTGGGGACTCAGAAGTGTCCCCTTATGATCCCTGTGATATTCCATTCATACGTGCTCATCAACGTCTGCCCCTGCCTGCTCTGTCCAGGGGTATTTTAGTGACGCCTGGAACACGTTTGACTCCCTCATCGTAATCGGCAGCATTATAGACGTGGCCCTCAGCGAAGCAGACGTGAGTATGCACCTGGAGTGGCCTGCATCCTCTCTCTTTTGTCTGCACATCCTGCTCCCTGCCCTGCAGTGGCATCACCTGGACAAGTCACAGGTCCCAATCACATTGACATTTCCTTGTAAAAGCTGAGGGGAATAACCTTGTAGAGTAGAACCTTGTAGAGATAGACACAGCTCACCTTTGCAGGGCTCTCTGGCACCATTGACCCCAGGCACTAGTAGGCAAGGTAAGATAGGGTGTGTCTGAATGTTGTCATCGCTACGTCAGAAGCCATATCCAAAGTGACATATCTGTATCTGACATGTGTCTTGGGACAGTTTTTCCAGTAGCTGAGTGGCACATTGATAACACTGTGCTTTTCTTCTTTTTTTTTTTTTCTTGTTGTGCTTCCTGTCTTCTGTGGCGTCTGAATGCTTGCCCTAACAGCACTATTTCACTGATGCATGGAACACTTTTGATGCCTTAATTGTTGTTGGTAGCGTCGTTGATATTGCTATAACTGAAGTGAATGTAAGTAGCAAACTTCGTGTCCTCTGATGTGTTTGTTTCCATTAACTTGACATAGAAGTAATGAGAAGCCCCTACCCACGACTAACATACATGTTAGAAATGTGGATACTAATTATTTCTGAATTCTCCCTAACTCCATCTCCTTCCCCTAAAGAAGGAGGGATACAAACATAGGATTGCCATTAGAACTAAATTGGGCTAGAATTTAAAAAGTTATTTCAAAATGATCAGGTTAAAGTTTTATGAGCTAGGAATTAGTTGTGTGAGCATATGAACACCGTCACTCTCCACCTAGGTGACCTTAGGAGGTCATCTGACTGCTTCGTATCTCACTTTTGCCAGCTGTGGGAAGGGGTAATAATGTGTGCCCTGTACTGCATGTTTCTCTCAAGACACAGCTGTGCCTAAGGGTACAGAGGTGACTGCTGCTGTCCATGAGCCTTCAGTCTACTCTGAGTCTAGCTGGTGACCCTGGGAAGTATATCAGGCTCTTGATTCCCAGAGAAAGATGTTAGGGGCCCAGGACAAGGATGATCTAGTGTATATCAGGGAGAGGGTCAGTTCCCCATCTTGACAAGGGAACATGTCTATAGCAAGGGAGCAGGCTTCTTCCACCAGCACCCTGAGAGTCTCCTGTAAAATTAAGAGGTCCAAGCCAGGCGTGGTGGCACACACCTTTAATCCTAGCACTTAGGAGGCAGAGGTAGGAGGATCATTATCAGCCACCCTGAGACTACTGGGTGAATTCAATCTGGGATAGAGCGAGATCCTATCTCAAACAAAAAGAAAGAAGGAAGGAAGGAAGGAAGGAAGGAAGGAAGAAGGGAAAGGAAAGGAAAGAAAAAAAGAAAAGAAAAGAAAGCCCAAACAAAATAAAATTAAGAGATGTGAGATTAGAAGCACCACCTCCCTGCACTGAAGACATGGGGTAGGTATGAAGGGAGCCAGCCTATCAGAAGATATGGGGTAGGCATGAAGAAGCCAGCCTATGAGAAGTTTTAGTGCAGTGATGACTGGAGCCTGAGGAGGAACTGTCGTTTGGTGTTAGCTTCCACTCCATGTTGCCAGTGCAGCACTATCCCCTGCCACTCCAATGCTCTGCTCTGCCTGGCTGGCATCTGCAGATCCAACTTGGTGCCCAGACAGCCTAAATTAAATGGGGATGGTGACATCCCTTCATGTCCCTTGATATGGTCAGGCTGATTCTAATATGTGACTACTGGGACAGCTGCCTCCCCAGCTGTTCCAGCTTTACTTCAAACCTGACTTGTTGGACCCAGGTCTCAATTCCCTCACAGGTCCATTGTAGTGAGTGTACCTGTCCTCCTTGCCTTGCAAGTGTGTAATAGGAATAAAATGATGTGGCTGTTATTGAAAATACTAAAATCCAAAGTGTCAAAGAGATGCAGTGGTCCTGTTATTAGTACAGGCTTCCCATGAGGTAATACCATCTCCTGGGGTGTGACTTAAGCTCCATCATGCCAAAATCCATGCTATGCCATGATACTAAAATGGTATTTCACTAGGTCTGGGCACACATATTGCCCAACCTCCTTAAGTCTAAGTGTGTATAGATTCTACTCTATGAGTAGTCCACAGGCAGCTATAAAATTGCTATTCATGGTATGCAAACACTACTTGGGTATAAAGTAACCTGGTACCAATGAAAGAAAAGCAGCTCCCTAACTGAGTTGCTGCCATGGGCTCTCTAGTAGGTTTATGGACAGATTTAATCATCTCACAGAGACATATGTTGAGAAACTTCCATAGAAGTTCTGGGGCAGACCCTTGCACAGGCCAGAGACAACCCCTGCTAGGAGCTGTTTTCCCAGCATCCTCCTTGAGCACATGGTGCTATGCAGATGGGGAGTGTAAATGCTTGTTTCCTGAGTACCAGGATGTGACTATAGCTTGTTCACCAAGTGGATAGCTGGCTTGCTCATGCTACCTCCTTGTTGATTGACAAGTGTGATAGAGGCACTCAAGCAGTACCTGCTTCCTGGTTGCTTCATCTTGGCTGGGGGCTGGTCCTGCGCCTCTCACTGCATTTGTCCCTTCTGGCCTGGCCTTGCCCTTCAGTGTCTCAATGTTGTCCCACTTCATTGTCCATCAGGAAAGGGACCAGATGAATGTTAACATCTGTGCAAGTCAGGCTTTCACTGGGGTCTCTTCCTGGCATTCAGTTTGTCTTTCAGAATCACACTGGGGACATTGCTATGCCCTGCTTTCAGTTAGTGACCTTTTTCCTGGCCAGCTGTACCCTGAGACCAAATGCTGCTCAGCCTCAAGCCACTTGAGAGTTCAGTTTCCTTCATTGACCCTTGGTGCAGAGGGGATGCTTAAGGTCCCCTTCTTCTCATTTATTCCATCTTTAACATTGGTTTAGGCCCCGGGCCTGTGATTTCTACACCATCCCCCATACAGACAGAGTTCCCCAGGGGAGCAATGCATGCTATGTCCTTGGTGACCTTGTCTCCTCAGCTCCCAGGCCTGCTGAGCATGGAAATCCTTAGTCTCTTGTTGGCTGGTTTTAGTTGCCATCATCATCTTTTTTTTTTTTTTTGCAATGTTTAACCTGCCATGCTCTCTCCCCCAGACTTTTTCTGTTTCTTTTCTGTTGCCTAATTGATTTTTATGTTGGTTTTATTTTTAGAAAATTGTAGCGGCAAGTATATATAAACATATATACGGTGAAGTCGTTAATGCACTTCTAGAGATTGTATGCCTGCTTTTGGCTTCCCACCTTTGGTTTCCACTGAGTTTCACAGGACTTGCTGAGAATTAGACATGGCCATCTAAATTGTTTCCTTCTGTACACATTGTCTCTGGCTGGGGCCTGAGCTCAAGCCTGCTTGGTCAGTCACATTGGTTCTGTGACTTGCCAATGTGGCCTTCAAGAATGAGCGATCTGGCCTGGCAATGAGAGATCAAGCTTGCGTTTGTATTCTTTGCAAAAACATTTTGGATGGCCCTTGGCATTGTCCTGTTTGCATGTTCACCTGGCCCCTCCCTCCTGCTATCCTCTCCACACCCTTCACCCTGCATGTTTGGGACTTGATAGCTCTCACAGACTTGTCTCCTTCATATTATCAAGCTGCTAAAATATTGGATGACATCTGGTGGGCTCCCTTTTGCTCCCTCTCCTCTGTCTGTTTGCTCCTTGAGTGATGAAATGACCAAACAACATATTTTTTCTGACTGAAGGATGGCTGTTGCTGACATTTCATCTTTGTCCATTTCATTGTTGCCTGGGAGCAACGTACTTGTCACAAACCATGGCTACCCTGTACTTATCAAAGAGCATGTCACAAGTCCCAGGAGTTCCCTTTTGTCTTGTGTCCTATGTAAACCAGATCTCCAGTGCTTCACTCAGCTTTCTTATTTAAATGTGGGGTAACACTTTAGCTCCTACTTCCATATGTGAGCCAGGGACCAGGATGAGGAATGTGAACTTGCAGTAACAGTAGCTACTGAAGTTATCAATTCTGAACCCTGAGGTGGAATGCTCTTCATTGAAAACGGATCTTCCCATCCCTCAAGGCCATTCTTGGAAAGCAGGAAGGAAGCAAGTCCTTCCCCTGTCTTGTGTCATCCAGGGTGACCTGCGGGGGTGATTCCAGGAGTTGAACATAGCATCAGGTCATTTGTGTTCTATCTCCCTCTACCGGCTACCTTTCTGTCTCCAAGTGCCCTCTCTCCCTTGGAGGGAAGATGGGAGTGCAATCTGATCTCTTTTCATCCAAGTACTGAACCTTCCTCAACTCCAACTCCATAAGAAGCCACTGTCAGCTATAATAATCTGGGTGGCTTTGTGTGACCATTCTGCTAGTGTGGACTGTCCACTTGGCCCAATGTTGCTGTGAGCTAAGGCTAAAATTTTCAGCTCTGGAAGCACTTCTGAATTTCTTGGAGGCTTTTAAAACTCCCAAATTACAGGTGAACTCTACATCAATGAAAAGGAATCTTTGAGGCCAGGGAGATGGCTCAGTGTATAAAGTTCTTGCTGCACAAGTGTGAGTACCTCAGTTGGATTCCTGGATCCCACATACAGCCAGAGGCTATAGTGTGAGCATCTTTAATTCCATAGTACATCTATGGCAAGAAAGGAAGTGGAGACAGGAGCACCCATGGACGTTTATAGGTCAGCTAGCCTGGCAAATGCAGCAGTCAGCAAAAACCTCAAAACAAGGTGGAAGGCAAGAAATGACCTGATGTTGTCCATTGACCTCCATGTACACATTGTGGCATGTTTGCACCTATACTCACACATGTGAGCATGTACATATACGCACACAAATGCACACACTGAATCTTTGGGCTGGCACCTCGGCAATGGGCATCTTTAGGGTGCAGCCTGGGAGCCAAGCAGCTGTCTTCATTGGGCTGACATCTGTAGATTGGACAAAGGTCCAGTCTAGGAGATCTCGGATTACCTCCACTGTGCCCAGTGCTTCCAGACACGTCCTCGCATTGCAGCAGTCCTTCTCGCACGCTGGCATGTGGTGGGAGTTGCTACTGCAGGCCACACTGGGGTGCATGCAGCCTGGTGTGCCGTGTGCTCTTTCCTTTCTGTTTCACATGTTGCATTGTCTTGTCCCTTGACAAATGCTATCTCTTCTTTTTTTTTTTCCTAAACAAGACAGTTTTGCCCACATGTGTAATCCTAGCACTTGGGAGGTAGAGGCAGGTGGATCAGACATTAAAGGCCAGCCTTGATAAAATAGCAAGTTTGAGGCCAGCCTGGGTGGCATGAGACCCTATCTCCTCTGCCCCACCCTATAGCTACTAGTCAAAAAGATGTACTTTTTTTTTTTTTTTTTTTTTTTTTTTGGTTTTCCAAGGTAGGGTCTCACTCTGGTCCAGGCTGACCTGGAATTAACTATGTAGTCTCAGGGTGGCCTCGAACTCTCGGCAATCCTCCTACCTCTGCCTCCCGAGTGCTGGGATTAAAGGCGTGCGCCACCACGCCCGGCTTAAGATGTACACTTTTAAAGTTAGTGTGGCTACGAACTTTCATCTACCAGAAAGAAGGGAGTCACAAATGTCTGTCATGGAAGGGACAATAAGAAAGGATGGCTTGGAAAACACATGTTCTGTGCATTTCAATAACATAACTGTAGAGGGTTCTGCCTTCTGTACACTCTGGTCCCCTAAGTGTAGTCAAACAAGAGTGTACATATGCACATTCACACTCACACGTGTACACTCGAGCTATCTGGGCAAGAGTGAAGTGCCCTCTGCATAGCCTCTAGGGAGAATAATGTATAAAACAATGAGATACTGAAAACCTAGGTCCTTTGTTTTAAAACAAAGTTTTAAAAACATGATCTAAGCTGGGTTTGATAGTATGCACCTGTAACCCAGCATTTAGAAAATGAAAGAAAGAGGTTAGAGAGTTCAATGCCAGCTCAGGCTACAAAGCCATTTAAAAAAGGGGGGGGGGAGACCTGCTCTTTTAAGGGTTTATTATTCCTTTTGAGGTGAAATAATATAGCTAAATAATTATAAAAACCCTGGGATTTTGCACATGGCAAAGTGCACAGTTCCCATTCTGAGCACCCCTGGTGGACCAAGGACCCCTTTATAACGATTGGGACCTGATCTTGGGTTCAGAGTAACACCGCCAAACTGACATTGTTTTCTTCTTTTCCCAAACCCCTTATTTTCTTATGAGGGTCATAGAACTTTCTGTTTGGCCTCAGGAGCCAGCTTCAGAACTGAGCCTGTCTTTTCCTGTGGACACCAGGCACCCAGCCAGACCTGGGTGAGGTGGAGCTGCTGGGATTTGGGCAAGCTGGCCCCACACTTTCCTTCCAGAGCCTCAATGACCTAAGTGATCTGGCTGGAAGCAGATTGAGCTGTGGGTCAGGCAGCACAGGCTACTGGAGAGAAGCCCATCTCTCTTCTCTCCTAGCCTTTCAGCAGTCACATCAAAGAGGCCATGGTCAGAGACTTTGGTCCTGTGGGAACATGTGTGATCCACTGAGGCATGGGAACTGTAGGCACAGAGCTACTATTTGCCCCACAGCTGAGGTCACCCTGTCATTTAGGGTCAGGAGGTCTGCCGTGTGACAGTGAGTTCCTCTAACTGAGCCCAAAGACGCAGGGGTGCACCCTCTGCACCTCTGTCTTTAGAGACCACTCAGGTCTGGAGCATTATCTTTCACTGGATGTCAGTCAGCAAGGATGGCCATCTCTGGACAGAAACTAGAAAGGAGTAGTGCACTGTGCCCATCAGTGGCTGTCCACTGTCCAATTCAATTCCTGTGAGCACCACTGGCATTTTCTCAGGGAGGGAGCAGCTGTGTTATCCATAGACATTAACAACACACTGTTCAAGGTGGGGGGGATGGCACCAGAACCACTGCCTCTTTCACCCTTCATTAATACATGTTCAATCTTTCATCTCTTAAAGCCAACTGAAAGCGAAAATGTCCCTCTCCCAACTGCTACACCTGGGGTAAGATCAGTTACTGGTCCCAGGGGCTGGACCTGTTCCTTGAGTTTATTTGACCATGTTGAGTTTCCCACTAGTTTTTCTGTATTCTTCATACTTGTCCTTCCAGAACAGTGTCTGCAGTGGTTTGCATTCATCATTAGTGTCCAGTACTCTTGACCAGCCCAGCATTCTCCTCTAACACAGTAGAACACATGGACATGCATGTACTGTTTGGACACAGTTTTCTAAGCCCTGTGTTGTTAGCATGTAACTTTTCCTTTCATATCATGCTTTTTATGGTGAAAAGACCCTAGAAACACATCTTCAATCCTTACCTCTGTCACCTTTGCATCTGTTGCTGTTTTTCTGAAAGTGTTGCATGTTGTACTTTCCACTGGGTTTGACTTCTCCATGATAACCCTTCAGAACTCTGAAGAGAGCAATAGAATCTCCATCACCTTTTTCCGTCTATTCCGAGTAATGCGACTGGTGAAGCTTCTCAGCAGGGGGGAAGGCATCCGGACATTGCTGTGGACTTTTATCAAGTCCTTTCAGGTAAGAGCCATACCCAGAACTTCTCTGTTTGTCTCTGAAGATCATGTGTGAGCCAGTGATTGTCTTCTGTCCTGGAGGACCCAGACTCCCACTGTGTCAACAGAGAATATGGAATATTGGAGAGATGCAGCCCAGTGCTACTTGGGTAAATGAAAGGAGAAACAAAACAGACAGCTGTAAAGTCATTAGCTCAGAGTTCTAACATTACCCTAATGGAAAGAGATGTGGCTTCTCAGGCCACTTAATTCCTCAGGATGTCTAGTGATCACCACAGATTCCCTGAAGCCCAACAACCTCTGAATGGGACAGCTTCTGTATCTACAGCTACAATAACTACAAACCAGGGAGCCTGATATCTAGGCCAGTGTGCCATCACCACCTGCAGCTTACCCAGTACCTGGTAAGATCAAAGTTCAGGTCAGTTAGGCATAAGCCAGGCCTTATTTATCACCTATGATTCCCAAGGTTGGTGCAGCCCCATTCTGGTCTATTTCTGAACAGAATCAACTTCTGTATCTTTCATTACCCTACCTTAGATATTACAGTATTCTGGACTGAATCAGTTGAGAATGAGGAATCAATACAGATTCATGATAAAAGGTGCAGTGAGGTGAGGAATTTATGAATATGCAGGTGAACCAGATGCATATGTACTTCTTCACTCTTTGACCATGCCTCATTCTTAAGTTATAAATGCTCATGTGAACAAATGAAGCTATCCAAAGATCCAGGAAGAAAAGTTCAAGCTTGCCTCTTACCACCTCTGGGGTAAATCCCAATAGTTTTTTTTTTTTTCATAATCAGTGAGTTTTAAACAGGCTAAGAGCATCAGGGGAGGGAAGAGGAGTAACTTCTCAGAGAAAGGACATCACAGTCCCACTGAGAAGGATGAGGTTGGAGGATGAGAACCAGGGCAAGCGTCCCGGGAAGGTGAGTCTGTGTCCCTCCATCATGTTTGTGTTTGTTCATGTGAGGAACCAATGCTGGTGATGAACTGCTATAAAAATAGAACAAGTTACTACAGTGATGTTCCTCTTACTCAGTTCTTAAAGACATGATCAAACTGTTTAAAGATGTGGTAGATAAGGGTATTATAATCCCAGAACAGTGATTTATCCTGAGAAACTATGCCAACAAAATCCAATATTTGGCAGTCTAGGAAGAAAATACTAGAGGCTTGGTGGGAGAAACAGATCTGATGGGACCCCAGCTATCAGTCTGTCAGGATGGTATAGTGACACTGGGCCAGGTCGACAGTCACAGCGCCATAGCTGACACAAGTCTGAAGGTGTCTTCCAGTTTTCTGGCCCCTGGCTTTGTAAAGACTTCCTCAGACAGGCAAGAAAGAGGATGCTTTAATCCTGTGTGCATGGAATTAAGCCCAACAGTCTGAGACTTGCTGGAGTTATGACATACACATAGACACATTTGTCACACGTGGAAAAGGAGGAGAACAGTCTAGGAACATGGGATGAGAAGACACATATTTGCATTGGATGGTCCTAAAGAGAGCCCAGGCTTGGTGAGCATCTCGCCAGCCCCTTTTCTTCCCAGGCCCAACCATGAACTTTGTAGTTCTTTCAGAAAGTGTATGTTTTAAGTGGGGGGGGGTGTTGTTTTATATTGCTTTTTCTCTCTGAAATGGTTCTTGCCCTGTGACTCAGTAATTGTACTCCTAAGAGCTCAGGCTAAGGAAACAGTGCTATAGTACAGGGTGACTTCGCATAAAGGTATGTCTGGCAACCCAGTCTAGAACCATGCCCTAACTTCTTCCTCAGGCACCTCTCCACGAGAATGTAGAAGCAGTGTCTGCTGTTTTGGGATGATTTGATCAATTATAACTTCATGAAGAACTCCAGGAGTGATTAAAACTCACTGAGTCAGTATGTTTGTGTGAAACATGTTTAGTTAGGATTTAGCACAGGGATTTAGCACAAGGCTCTTCCTTGTTCTTCATGTCCTTCCATCATGGCATGTGGAAAGGAGAGTATGGTCCTGTGTGGATCTTTCTCATTCATACTGAGCGGACATGGGGCAGGTGTCCAGTGCTGGCTGACCTCTGTCCTTTCTCTCACACAGGCTCTCCCTTATGTTGCCCTCCTAATCGCCATGCTATTCTTCATCTACGCTGTCATTGGCATGCAGGTGAGTGGCAGCTGTGGTCCCCTCAGGGCCCCTCTGCAAGGACCCTTTTGGCAGGGTAAAGAAGAAAAAGAAGGTCATGATTTCTCGGTCAAACACCTTGTCTGCTGATTAGAGAAGGAGATAGAAAAATCTGGCCCCATAAGGTAGGCTGGAGCACATAGAGCCTATTCCAGAAGAGACCAGGCCTAGAAGGACATAAGGGTTAAAATGCAACAAGAAAATTTGTGTCCTAGAACTGCCTACCTCCACCTGTGTCTTGGGAGAATGAACTTGGTGAAAAGACTCATAGTTGATCTTAGCAGTGGAATCCCATAGGAGCCTCAGCAGAAGGAGAGATGCACAATTGTCAGTGCATAATTTCATGTTCTGCACTGATGTTACTCAGGAGATACTGAGCAGTGCAAAAGTCCATTGATATCCTGAAGAATTACACCAATCCTAGTGAGATTCTCACTTACGATGAGCTACTTCTAGATACTATGGTTAGAACGGAACTGGGCCCATTGTGGTGCCTTGACAGTCCACCCTACCAGAAAGGTATGGAATCCAGCTCTCCTGTGATCCTGCCCGTGACCTGAGAGGCTGCAGCATGCTCCTTAGTCCTTTTGGGGTGGGAAAGGGATTGGGCCCCATTAACAGTTGGGTCCTAACATTTTGGAGTGGAGAATGAGTGACAATGAATATCTATGGGTACCTGGCAGTGTGTGGCTCATGTGTGGGCTCCCTGAAGAGTTTCTGTTTTTACAGATGCTGCCTTCTTTACTAGGGAGGGATAGGGTGAGAGAGACAAGGTGATGGTTCTATTGCTTTTTTTGGCCTGAAGGCATAGAAGTACTTGTAGACACTTTTCGGCAGTTACAGAACATGATTCCCAAGCCTTGCATTGAGCAGTATATGATACTGTGTGTCTGCAAGGGTCTTGCATGACATGATTTCTCAAGTAGAAAAGAGGTATCTCAGGGCACTACAAACCACATTACACACTCTACCTTAGATTCCTTTTTATCTATATAATTTATTCACTTGGAGAGAGAGGAGAGAGAGAAAATGGGCATGCCGTGGCTTCCTTCCATTGCAAATGAACTCCAGGTGCATGTAACACTTAGTGCATATGGCTTTTTGTGGGTACTGGGGAACTGAACCAGACTGTCAAACTTTGCAAGCAAGTGCCTTTAACTGCTGAACCATCTCTCCAGCAGGCACTTGAGGCACCAAGCTCTTCTCAATGTCATTCTGCTTCCTAAGTCCCATGAGAAAGCTTTGCCTTTGCAGCTAAAGCCTGCAAGCCCCCTCTCCCAACCACCACGGCCAGTCCCATCTTTGTCTTCCATCTGATGGTTCATCTATCTGCTTGTCCTTATCTTTTTATTCCCAGGATAGCTGTTCTTCATCACCTTGGTTCCTTGGAAGATGGAGTTCCTCTGTCTACAGCACTTTTCATCTGACTTGTCACCTGACTGACTTCTAGCTATCCCTCAGTTCTGGGTTTACATGCCACTCCCCTTGGAAGTCTTTCTGGCCCTTTCCCCTAGCCTTGGGTAGATGAGCCTGTTCCCTGCTTTCCTATCTAGACCATCCCAGTACTTACTATGCAAGGCTGCTATTAATTTATCATCCTTATATTCTCTCTCCAGGGAAGAGGTTCCTTGAAGGTATTCTCAATGTGTGACCTAGTGCCTGGCACATGGCTGTGCCTGCCAATCTGTTTAGTGAATGAAGTACCAGTTGTCCTAAGAAAGCCTTAGTTGAAATTGATCAAACCTGACCTAGCTGTTTTTTTTTGTTTGTTTTGTTTTGTTTTGTTTTATGAGACAGGGTCTCATGTACCTCTGGCAGATCTGGAACTCACTATGAATGGAGGAGGTTGGCCTGGAATTTATAATCCTCCTGCCTCCATCTTTCAAGTGCTGAGATTATAGGCATGCATCACCATGCCCAGTTTGATGAGGTGCTAGGGAATGAAGCTAGGGTTTCATGTATGCTAGACAAACACTCTATCAGCTGAGCCCCAGCCCCAGCTTGAGTTAGTTTTTTCTTTGTTTTTTGAGGTAGAGTCTTGCTCTAGCTCAGGCTGACCTGGAATTCACTATGTAGTCTCAGACTGGCCTCAAACTCATAGCCATCTTCTATCTCTGCCTCCTGAGTTCTAAGAGTAAAGGCGTGTGCCACCACACCTAGCTGAGTTAGTTTTTAGTATGGCGTTTTGTGTGTGTGTGTGAGAGAGAGAGAGAGAAAGAGAAGTGCTATGTGTGTGGTGTATGCACGTGTATGTGCCTGTGAGTCACATACACTCACCAGCAGTTGGAGTGGAAACATCAGGTGAATCACTCCATCACTCTTCCCCCAGTCTTGTTTTGAACTGAAGTATCCTTTATACTAATTCCAGAGCTTGCAAGGCTCTGATGGTTCCCAAGAAGCCCCCTCACCCCCAGGACTGGCACTTGTGGCCATGCCCAGCTGTTTTACTTGAGATCTAGAGATTTGAACTTGGGCAGTGTCAGACCTCAAACCCTCATGCTTATGCAGGAAGCACACTTAACTGCCAAGCCATCTCTCCAGCCCCTGAGTTGGTTTTGTATGACGGTGTCAGTCAGGTTTTCATGACAACAATGAAGTAATGAAGACAATTAATTTATGAAGAGAGAGGTTTGAATATGGCCACAGTTTTGGCAGCTCCAGTCCATTGTTTTTGCCTGAGACAAGGCAGCATGCCACTGAAGATGAACAAGAGGAGGAGGGATCAAAGTCCCACAGTCCCCTTAGGGCCTCCCACTAGGTTCTGTGTCACCTTGGGGACTAGGCCTTTACCTTCATGGACCTTTGGAGAATATTCAAGATCCAAACTATAACAATAACAAACTTTTTTTTCCCTAATAACTTCTCCATCTAGATGTTTGGGAAGGTTGCCATGAGAGATAACAACCAGATCAATAGGAACAACAACTTCCAGACGTTTCCCCAGGCAGTGCTGCTACTCTTCAGGTAAGGAGTCCTCCTGAGTGGTGCTCCTAGAGAAACAGTGCCTGGACTCCAGGTGACAGATGATATGTGTCATCAAAGCATTGTGCCCTTCTGATTGTGATGAAGTCCTTTTGATCTTTTGGTTCTGTATTCTTTGCTTGTTCATTTAATATTTTTTGTTTGTCTTGAGACAGTCTCACTCTGTAGCCCTGGCTGGCCTGGAACTCACAGCAGTCATCTGCCTCAGCCTCCCAAGTGCTGATATTCTAGCCATGTTCTACCATTCCCAGCTAGCTTGTATTCTCAAATAGACTTGGCTATTTCAGCCTCAGGGGAATTTTGCTGGGTTGATAAAACTTCTGGATTCATTCAGATTGTGGCTGGCTGCAGGTTTTTAGTGAGGCACATGGAAAACTAGTAAAATTGTAGGATAAATGTGTATGCATGGAAGAGCACACTAAGAGACAACCAGGAGGACAGAAATGTAAGAGAAACATGGAGGTGTTTTGCACATCCAGAAACTGTAGAATGTCCTAAGTTGTGTAGATTTGTATTTTATGGAATAGCTTCTAACTTCACCTACTAAATAATATTTTAAACGATCTGCCTCATAGTAAGACAACTTTCTAGAAGGTATGGATGTAATTTCTTTCTCTTTTAAAATATATTTATTTATTTATTTATTTGAGATACAGAGAGAGAGAAAGAGGCAGAGAGAGGAAGAGAGAATGGGCATGCCAGCGCCTCCAGCCACTGCAAACAAACTCCAGATGCATGTGCCACTTTATGCATCTGGCTTATGTGGGTCCTGGGGAATCAAACCTAAATCCTTTGGCTTTGCAGATAAGTGCCCTAACTGCCAAGCCATCTCTCCAACCCAATGGATGTAATTTCTGATAACTTCTATGACTATGTAAGCAAGTAATTTGCAAGTTAGGTGATTCCAAATCTTTGCTTTTAACAAAATTAAACAGGGTTAATCATTAAATAATTGTAATACCAATTTCTGAAGTAGAGAAGATAGAAACACAAATATCCATTCATATAAAAGGGTTAACATGATTGCATTAGATGATTTCATGTCTGACTATTGTAGTAGGACCTTCAGATATAGAGTTGCATTTGAAAATAGAAGGAATTTCAGACTTTCCCTGATTCAAACTGACATCTCTTCAGTTACATAGGTTTTGCTTAAATTAAGAATTTTCTGCTGGGTGTAGTGATGCATGCCTTTAATCCCAGCACTTGGGAGGCTGAGGTAGGAGGATTTGGATGAAGTGATGCATGCCTTTAATCCCAGCACTTAGGAAGCTAAGGTAGGAGGATTGCTGTGAGTTCTAGGCCAACCTGATACTAATTCCAGGTCAGCCTGAGCTAGAGCAAGACCCTACCTCAAAAAAAAAAAAAAAAAAAAAAAAAAACTGGGGGACTGGAGGGATGGCTTAGCGGCTCAGGCGTTTTCCTACAAAGCCAAAGGGCCAAGGTTTGATTCCCCAGGACCCGTGTTAGCCAGATACACAAGGGGCCACACGCACCAAGAGTTTGTTTGCAGTGGCTAGATGCCCTGGCATGCCCATATTCTCTCTCTCTCTCTCTCTTCCTCTTTCTCTAGATAGATAGATAGATAGATAGATAGATAGATAGATAGATAGATAGATACAACTTTTTTCCCCTTGCCCAGGGTGATGGTACATGTTTTTAATCCCAGTACTTGGGAGACCAAGGTAGAAGGATCACTAAGTTTGATGCCAGCCTGAGACTACATAGTGAATTTCAGGTCAGCCTGGGTTAGAGTGAGACCCTACCTCAAAAAAAAAAAAAAAGGAAGGAAGGAAGGAAGGAAGGAAGGAAGGAAGGAAGGAAGGAAGGAAGGAAGGAAGGAAGGAGGGAGGGAGGGAGAAAGAGGAGGGAAGGAAGGGAAGGAAGGAGAAGGAATTTTCTTCCCAAATGTCTAATCCTTAAATTCTTCACACTTGGAATTTGAAGATGATTCATTGGTTAAAGCACCTGCCTGCAAAGCCTAATGACCCAAGTTCAATTATCCAGTACCCATGTAAAGCCAGATTCACAAAGTGGCACATGAATCTGGAGTCCATTTGCAGCACCTAGAGTCCCTGGCATGTCCATTCTCTCTATAGCCAGGCATGGTATGCATGCCTTTAATCCCAGCACTCAAGAGGCAGAGATAGGAGGATTGTTGTGAGTTCAAGGCCACCCTGAGACTATTAATGAATTCCAGGTCAGCCTGGCCTAGAACAAGATCCTACCTCCAAAAAAAAAAAAATCCTCGCACTTTCCCAAGCCCTTTCTTGTCTTGATCTAAAAAGGTGTGCAACAGGTGAGGCCTGGCAAGAGATCATGCTGGCCTGCCTCCCAGGGAAGCTGTGTGACCCCGAGTCAGATTACAACCCAGGAGAGGAATACACGTGTGGAAGCAACTTTGCCATCGTCTATTTCATCAGCTTTTACATGCTCTGTGCGTTTCTGGTAAGCAGTCCCAATAGCTCCCATCATTTGTAGAGCTGGGTTCAGACCAGTGAAGTTGCCCTGTCGAGTTGCTGTGGGACAACTGGTAGTGTTGCTTTATCAGACACATGTCACTGCCACCTGGATTGTAAGCAGAGATTAGGTGCTCACTGATGGGCTGGGAGCAGTTTCCAGTCACGTCAACCACTGAGGGTTACTGGTTCCTTTCTAAAATTTCAAAGCCATTGCCCATGTCTTGAAGCAATTTCAGTGAGTGAGTGTAATTGAATTATAAGATTGCTGTGTTCTTTAGGGCTTCAGCTAATGCACCCACCCACCCCCTCCTGGGAGTGTGCCAAGCTATCTCAGAAGGCTACAAACCTACCCTTGCCTCCAGCATGCCTATCTTGGTGACTTGTAGATGTGTGTCCCACCATTTCACAGACATGTAATCTGGAGGCAGATGACAGAGTCTGAGTATCCTGTCCCACTGAACACTCCTCTGATGTGCTTTTCCAGATCATCAATCTCTTTGTGGCCGTCATCATGGACAATTTTGACTACCTTACCAGGGACTGGTCTATTCTGGGACCTCACCACTTAGATGAATTCAAAAGAATATGGTCCGAATATGACCCTGAGGCAAAGTAGGTTGAACAATGTCCATCTAGCTTGTGGGGGGCTGTTTGGGAATGTCAGCAGTGACTTCTGTTGAAGGAAGTGGGGACTGAAAACTCGGGATGCCCTGGGATCTCATGCTGTACTCTGCTTCCAGGGGAAGGATAAAGCACCTCGATGTGGTCACACTGCTCAGACGTATCCAACCCCCTCTGGGGTTTGGGAAGTTATGTCCACATAGAGTAGCATGTAAGGTAAGTGTCCCATCTGATAGCTTCTCTCACAGGAGTTCATTGCTTTGTTCAAGTTCTTGCTAAATGACACTTGAGATATACTGCAGGCCAAAAAATAAAATTAAATTAATAAAAATAATTACTGTGTAAAAGTCACAAAATCTATGTGTTCATGGTCTACTTCAATCTTCGCAAGGGCCATCCTCCTGGTCATACCATTTCATTTACAGAAGATGTGATTGGGGCTCAGAGAGCATGTTTCTCACCCAGGTTCTTTCCAACAGTCCTTGCTGCTGGTATTAGAGGGACTCAGAGAGGAGATAAGTAGGAAAGATGGACTCTACCCTGAGAGGCCATACCTTTAGAGAAGCCTTGGACACTTGTGTGAGATACTGTATGATGTTCTTGTGTGGGATGACCCTTGAAGCGCTCATTCCACGTAATGAGCCCTGTTGGTAAAGAAGCTAAGGCCCAAGCCTCATACCTGCCTGTGTATCTGTTACAGTATTTAACCCCCGGAAAAGCCTTAAGGAGCACCTTTAGACACAGGGGGAGGACAGAGCTGGTATTGAAGAAGGAAGAATGCTTGAACAATGAGATTAAATTGTTTAGCAGATAAACAGCATCCAACTGTCAGCGTCTCTATTTCATGACGACAGTGTTGATCTTTGTCCAAGATCCCTCATGGGTAGTAGGTTATATTTGTCAGGTTTCTCCAGAGAAATAGAACCAACAGAATGGATGTGGACGTGTGTATCTGTACATGTGTCCCATGTGTAGAGATATCTATCTGTCTGTCTATCTATCTATACCAGGAAGAGATTTATTCTGAGGAATGGGCTCACATGAGGATGGAGGCTTAGGAGACCCGCGTTCTATCATCTTTAAGTGACTCAGAACATCTGTAGTGTGGTTTAGCCTGAGTACTGAGGTCTGTGCATCAGGGAAGTCAGTGGTGAACAATGCAGTGTGCAGAAGAGCACTGATGTTCTAGCTGGAGCAGGCAGGCAGAGAGAAAACCCAATCTTCCTTTGCCTTGTTCTCAAAAACAGACTGACGGCCCACATGGATAGGTACCTAATTTACTCAGCCCCCCAATCCCAATGCTGACCTTCCCCAGAACATCCTTATAGACACACCTGGAGATGATATCTAACCCATTCTTTGGGCAGCCCCTGGCCCAGTCAAATTGGCACTTACAGTTAACCATCACAGCAGTGTTCCTAAATGGCTGCCGAATTGAACTGAGGTTGACTAGAGAAGAGCTGAGGGATCAACAGAAAATAAACATCAAACAGGAATATGGGGGCTGGAGAGATGGCTTAGTGATTAAGGGGCTTGCCTGAGAAGCCTAAGGACCCAGGTTCGATTCCCAAGACTCCATGTACACCAGATGCACATGGCGGTGCACATGTCTGGAGATCCTTTGCATTTGCTAGAGGCCCAGGCGTGCCCATTCTCTCTGTCTGTCTGTCTCTCTAGTAAACAAATAAATAAAAATTAAAAATATTTTTAATAAAAAAGGGATATGGCTGTCATAAAGCCCTGAGGAGTTTCTTTTTCCATTTCCAGAGGTTAGTTGCCATGAACATGCCTCTCAACAGCGACGGGACAGTCATGTTCAATGCAACCCTGTTTGCTTTGGTCCGAACGGCTCTCAAGATCAAGACTGAAGGTGAGCATTCCCTAGAAGCAGAACAGGTGGAAGGAAAGGGAGGAAACGCCCCTTCCCATCTTGGTCCTCCCATCCAGGCTTTGTTTTGGGGTTTGTTCTAGAGAGGGTGGTGAGTATAGAAATATAGTGAAAATATCAACAAGGCCAACTCCCTTTTGTCCTTCCTTCACTTTGTCCCGAACTGCTTCCCACATCACAGGAGGAATAGGCAAGGCCTTGAGGCAAAGACACCACATATGAATCACTCCAGGTGTCCTTTACCACTACTGTTGGTGAGGCAGTTAACTCTTCCAAGAGGACACCTCTTTGTCCGTAAAAAGGAACCACATGCAAGGACACAGGGACGGTTCTGAGCAGTTTGGGAGGCATCTGCCAAAACCTCTGTTCACACATGTAACACCTGTTCACCACATGGGAAGTATCACAGGACTACATCTCAGCTGGGCCCTACCTATCAGCCCTGCTTAAACCTGGCAAGATAGGCACTTGACTGTGGCCTCTGGTGTTGGCTCGGGGGCCCTATTACAGTGGCATGGGAAATAGAAGCAGGCTAGAGAGTATGCCCTGGGTGAGGTTGGAGAGTCCTTGAGACCACTCCGTGGAGCAGAGGTGAGAGGAGACAGCAAATGGCATGTGTCTAGTCAGTGGACAGTTGTTCTTCACTGCCTGGCAAAGCTAGCTCTTCCAGCCTGGCTAACATGTACCTCTGGTGGCTTGCTCATCTGTACCTGGCCACCAGCTGACATTATTGGTTCCAGGAGGCAGGAGAGTCTAAACCAATGATGCTGATGTATCAGTAGAAAAGACAAACCTGGGCCTGAACATAGAGAAGTCAAGGTTATGAGGCATGGATGAGTACATTCAGCAGGGCCTGAGGAGGAGTCATATTTGGTGCAGGTTAGTCTGGATCTTCAAGATGAAGGAAGGACTAGGAACAGCCAGTGGAGGAGGAGTTGGCCTTCTGGGCTGGGAACACTGGGAAGGGCATAGGGCTTAGCTGGGGAAGAATGGGATGAGATCAGAGGCAATAAGTTCTGAATTCCAGGGTGAAACATGCTCCCCAAGTGGAGGGTCTTCCCATCCAGTGGGCTTGGTTACCATCCCTCAATATAGAAAGAGTGTTTGACACTGACTGTAGAGTGCCACAGATGGGGTAGGGCTGGGGATCCCCATCAAAGAGCAGTGCTTTAATCAATGCCAGGCTGGGGTGGGGCAGCATGGTGAGGGCAGGAAAGGAGTATTGGGGAGCAGAACCAAGGCTTGTTTCCCCCTTTTGTGTTTTGGATTCAGGAAACCTGGAACAAGCAAATGAGGAACTTCGAGCTGTTATCAAGAAAATCTGGAAGAAGACCAGCATGAAACTACTTGACCAAGTTGTCCCTCCAGCTGGTGGTCAGTGTGGTCTACTTCCTAAGGAACCCTTATCCAAGGCATTGATTTCAGGGATAGAACCCCCAGAAAGCCCAGAGAGCAATTACAGAATGCTTTATGCATCTATTAGAACATCAGGCCCACAGCTGAAGGAGCCCTTTGGCCACTTGGTGTAAATATTTGTGGCAATATGAAAACTGTTCAGGCCAAGAAGGGACTTCTGTGGGGAGGAAACCAAGCCCAGGGAACAGGGGGTTGCTATTCATATAGAAATTAAGAGAAAATATCACTGTTGCAAAATGAAAAGCCTGTGCTTTCTGCCCAAAAAGAAAAATTCAAAACTAGTTTTTAATTATCCTTCAACATTTTGTTGGAAATGTCTCATGAAAAACAGGCAGTTTTCAGAAAGTGGTATTTATTTCTGTATTCACCAAGAGTGCCCGTTTAAGGAGGGTTTAGAGATAGAACTAACAAGCATGCTTATTTCCTTTTGTTATTTATCACAGATTAACTGACTAAACTTCTTAAAATTTATATATGCATATAAATTTATATATATATATAACATCTACATATTATATATATACTGTTTCTCCATTTTTGTTTACATGTGGATGTAGAAATTGAAACGATTATTTTCAGGCCTTTTTGTTTTCAAGTTTTAAAGGTGCAGGATCTGCCACCCCACAGACATCCTATCCACCCCTGGCCTGGGTATATAGCAAATATCTGGTTACCAGTGGGACTTTCATAATGTCTCTGTCCCTGCACCTTTCAAGGGTGTCCTGGCACAGGTCTGGAAGCCAACTCCAACATCCAGACAGTGCCAGTCTCCACGGACAGGAGGGATGAACATGTTGGCCAGCTCTGTTCCTCAGCAGGAGGCAAACACTGAGCCAGGCACCCAGAGCCCTGGTATGGCCACTGCCTCAGAGTTGGGGGAAAAAATGGCCAGGAAAGAAATGATGAAAGGAAGCAGAACTCCCACACGGAGATTGCCGAGCCGATGCTGCACATTTAAAGCTTCTTTTTGGTTTCCATTCTTTTCCTTTCAGCTGCACATTCAAGTGCTCGCATGGCTTAGATGAATCGCTTTTTGAAACTGTTGTAACACTGTGCTCAAGCTTTCTCTGCAGCCTCCATTCCTTTCAACTCTCAGAATATTCTGAAGCAATTCTGTTTTAGGGTGGTGGCATGGAATCAGAGTTATCTCTTGCCAACTGGATTCCCCAACAATGTTTCTCAAATACAGATGCATGCTTCAGAATAGCAGGCTGTGCCTGTCTACGTAAACTCTCACATGAGCCCGAAGGTTCCACCTCTCCCATGGCTCCTCACGACTCTGTGGAAATGCCACCTTTATTATGACCGACCTAACATCCATGTCACATCCCTCCTCATAAGCTGTCGCACTCCATTTCTTTTCATCATACTGGCGGGGGGAGGTCCAGAATTTAGCTCACGATCTAAACTCCCTTCCTGTAAAAAAACTGATCAATCTCTACTAAACTTCTGATGAAGGTAAATATTCTCCCCTTTTCTGGCGCCTGAGTTTTCTCTGTGTTTTTTATACAGATTGGGGTTGAGGATGGCAGGTGTTCCACAGTGACAGCTAGAGGCTCTGTAATACCCAAGAGGAAGGCACTGGAGTTGTAGGAAGAGATGGAATACTCCGAAAGTTCCTACAGTGTTTATTTCTGTGTCTAGAATAGCATTGTCTATCCAGCTTACATCTCACCTAAGAAGACAAAAAGACAATGACTAGATGGGGTTTTAGTACCTGAATTCATCATAGGTCTCGTTTTTAATTTTTTTCTCTAATCTTCCAGCAGACAGTAGTTCTAAACCTTTCTCTTAATTGTGGCACACTTAGAATAGGGCAATGTTGTATGTCCCTTGGAGGAAACGGATGGATGGCTCCAGAGTTATAGGTGTTCATGTGTCCACAGTTTAACGTGGACAGCAGCAGAATGCGCATGGCAGCCTTTGCCCCTTGGGTGTCAGGAGACCTATTTGGTCTTTGTGATGGAGCAGAGCAAGATGTTTGTCTGGGGTGGCTTTGCTGGTGAGGATGCAATGGGAGGCATCACTGGTTCATCATGGCTGTCATAAGGAGGAGCTCTCAGGAGCAAGCTGTGGAGAACAAGCTGGGAGCTTGTTTCCCCACTTTCTTGCAGTCATAGCCTGGCCACTCCCTGTTATCAGTGCTCAGCTGCCTCAGTCTGGAAACTTGGCTTGGGTCCTCATTGTGCTCCTCTGCCAGTTCATGGACCACCCCTTTCTCTTTATATGCTCCTTTCCAAAGCTCCTCTTGTTCCTGGGCCCTCGGCACTTGAGCAGATCATTGACTCTTTGGCTCCACCTCCCTCTAGTCCTGAGCTCAGATAGCCTCATCATTTTCTTTGCTTCCCTCCCTTCCTTTTCTGTCTTGTTTGAACTTTGGGTTCCTGTTCTTTGGGGTTTGGATTCTTCTTTGGTCCAGGTCTCCCAGGTGTCTCTCTATCTCCGTGGAGCTGACCAGTCAGTTCGTCCTTGAGAGTTGCCCCTTGGAGTCCTGAGTAGGTTACCTCGTTTCTGGAGCTAAAGGGAGAGGACAGTTAGGCCTGCATGTACCCAAAGCAGCCTGGTGTAGAGTAAGATGGACCTGCTGCAGGGAGAGCCAGGGTTCTGGGGGGAGGGGTCCATGGTGCCCTGTAGTACAGAGGACAGCTGTGTGGTGGCAGGTGGAAAGTCACTATGGGCTCCCTGGATGCACTGACTTATCAGTGGGTGGCCAGCTTCTTAGGGACATCCTAGGAAAGAGCTTGGCTTGTACTGTGAGAGAGGAAGCTCCAATAAAGCAAATGGCCAGTGTGGTCAGATCTGGGGTGTCTATAGGGAGGGCATAGAGGAATAGCCCTGGGCTCAGATCCTGCCTCCACTGACTTGGGTGAGTCATTTTTGGGTGAGGTTTTTCTTTACATTGTTGTAAAAAGGCCATGAGACACACATGGAGTTTGGACTGGGTTTGATACTCCTAATGCCTTGCACAGAGCCTAGCCATAGATGATAGCCAAAAACCCACCTGGGTCAAGGAGGAAGAGGATGAAGACAGAGCAAAGTGGAACTGTCCTGCCCTGGACAGGTTCCACGTGCTACCTATGGGCAGGTTAGACAAGCCTGAAGCTGGTCTGGGCCGTGTTTTCAGATGTGATATGGAGGCCTAGGTTTTTCTTTGGCAGCCCCCACCACTCCAGGGTTCAGAAGGAACAGAACTCTTTTCAAGGCCAGATGGCCCTATGACAGCCTGCTCACGAGGTAATGCTGGACAGCTTCTGGCAGGAAGGGCTGGGGCAATATCCCAAAGAGGCCCAGTGGTCTCTGGATAGAACTTCCCAAGTGGGCACTAAATGAAGCCCACCAAGGATGCTTTGGTTGGTATGGTGGGTCCAAGTGACCCCCAGCCTGCCATGTTCTGGGGTCTGTTTCAGTGGATGTTCACTGAGGCATGTTGTAAAATCACAGTGAATCTGATGGCTTGTAGTCAAACAGAGCTTGGTACTGAGGACAGCCCGCACCAGGGGCTGAGTGTTTTATGTTCTTCCTCTCACTCATCCTCATGGTTCCTCTAAGAGGAGCATCCCCAGCTCATAGAGGAGAACACACACTCACATAGGTTCAGCCTCTTGTCCTCCTCAGTCAGCATGTGACCCTTGCAAGGACAGCTTGGCCAGAAGCCTGAAGACCCAGCCTCTGTAGGCCTTGCCCAGTGGCCTGCTACTGCCAATATGACCCCCACACAGGCTGGACTGCTAAAGTGGCTTAACACTTTCCCTTGGGAGAGGCCCAGGGCACACCGACACCTCTAAAGTGGTTTACTGTGAGACAGCCAGAGCCTCTATTCTGCCTCATGCATCACCTTCAAAGTTGTCAGAGTTCTGACTCCCCAGTAATACCCAGTGGAGTTTGTTTCTGAATGAAGCAGAAATAAATGCAGCTCAACTTTGAGGTTAGGCAGAGCTGTTGCTACGGTGCAGAAATCCAGCAATTCTGAATTACGATCCAAGATACAATCTTGGAGCTTACTGGCAGAGAATGGGGGAGCATGTGAAGCCTGGGATCTGCAGTCCCTTTTCTGACCTTGCTCTCCTTCCAGGCTCATATGCCACCTTTCTAGGTCTCCATCTTGAGACATAGAGGTTTGGATGGTTAATTGCATTTGGTGTTTACAGTAATTACACATGCAAATCTCTATGCATGGGGAGAAAATATGGCCTGCAAGGCCCTTTGCTTTGTAATTTTTATTTTAAGTGAATAACCAAAAGTGGCATTTCGTATTGTTACTAATACACTACCTATTAAAATCGTGATGCATATATATTACTTTCTGCAACTTTGAGCATCAGTTCATTTAACTGACTCTAACTTCGAGCCCTAACTGCTTTGCAAAGCCTTGCTTCTCGCTAGATTGATGAGTGTCCCACGTTGTAGGCTGAGAGTCCAGTGCCTTCTGCACTGTCCTACCCCACTCCTGCCCCAGCCAGAAGCGAGGGTTTAGGCTCTTGGTCCAAATGTGCTGATTTGGGAGAGCTGTGTCTGGTCTCTCCGTTTAGATGATGAGGTAACCGTGGGGAAGTTCTATGCCACTTTCCTGATACAGGACTACTTTAGGAAATTCAAGAAACGAAAAGAACAAGGACTGGTGGGGAAGTACCCTGCGAAGAACACCACAGTCGCCCTACAGGTGAATTGTCCTCTTGTTCTGTTCTGTTTTTCTGTTCACTAATAATGTTACCAGCTTGTTTGGAATACTAGAGAGCTGATTATTCATGGTTGGGCAGTACCACAAGGATTTTGTTTAAACTGAGATACTGCACACTCCTAAATGTGGATTAGCCATTTCTGAGCCACAAGGTAAGTACTCCCCACCTCCCACCCCTTGTTTTCTCCATTGTGTCCCACACCTGCCACCAGCTGGCCTGCATGCAGGGCCTCCAGGATGGCTGGGATGGGAATGGATCAATCACTTCCCTTCACTCCCTGGTCACTCAGGTTTTCTCCAAAGACAGCACCCTATAGGCAAGCCCATCTTCCCACAGCCTTGAGGCTCAGGATCTGGCTGCCCAGTGAACAGCTTTCCATCTGAATGCAAGTGCTTTGTTTTGTTTCTGTTTGTTTCTTACCCCATGGCTTGTTGGTTTTCGGTCCATTTCAGTAACATCCATCACTTCCTAGTGTGTACTGTGTGCACGTGGTGTGTACACAGATGTGTGGTACGTCTGTCTCTTATGCTGTCTCCCAATAGCCGAGAAGCTTGCTGAACAAATGTTGTTCTCTCATATCTAGGCCAGCCTCTGGCCCATCTCCCCTCCTCCAGCCTGGGACTGGCCCCTTCACAGCCCCTGCCAGGCCCATAGAGTATGGATGTGGCTTATAGGAACTTCTGGTCCAACAAGGGTCTAGCAATCCAAGGACAATCAAATCCTAAGGCAGCCCAAAGCTCTGGGTAGATAGCAGACATGGAAGAAAAAGGAGGCATGGTGGAAACTTGCAGGCAGAGGGGCTACGAAGGGTGGCTTAGGGCCTGGTGATGGGACAAATGCTAAGTGCAAGGAAAGGGGGACTACAGAGACTGTCAAGCTGTCACAAAAAAAAACAGTCTGTGCTACCTGAAGTCCAATGTATAAAAGTTCACATTAAAATACTTGTATGACCCTGTTGTGACTTAAATGTAGTCTTGTAGGTGTTAATAAGGTTCAATATGGAACAACCCTTCACTTTTTTCCAGCATTTTTCTATGTCTAAAGGAATGGTAACTGTTGAAGCGAAGGCCTGACTGTGATCTTGCTGAGAGAGAGAATATGAATGTGGATGATAAGGAATGTGGGTGCGTGTGTATCTGGCAGGTTAGTAGATGACCTTTCATGACAGTGACCAGCTGACTCATGGTGAAATATCAGGGGTGGGAAGAAGATCATGCTGGTGGGGCAGGTGGGCACCTACTCTTTCTTTCTTTCCCTGATCACATGACCTTTTGTCAGCTCAGTGAGTCATAGGCTTTGCCAGATGACTCTTTCACCTCCTGCTGATCTAGTTTACAAAGCGTCTACCCTCTCCCTAGCGTATAGGTCACAACTAAGGACGGCACAAACTGCAAATGTGAGCAGGGGCGGGGGGCGGGCAGTATGGCCAGGTTGGACATGAGCAGAGAGGAAGATTGACATGCTCCTGAAGATTTGCCTCTCATATGACCTTCTGCCCCTACCAGAGGCTGTCTGGATTTCTGAGTTCCAGGGCTGCCCTCTATCTACACGGAATTGCTTGCTGTACTAGGATCTTAGTTGTCTTTCTGGAAGGGAACATAAGTTTCATCAGCAGCTTATGTCATAATTTGCAGCAATCAGCTTGGCTCAGAGTTATAAAGGCTTTTAAGGTTTCTATGGAAGAGGGTATGTGGTGACCACCTGGATGTGGGATTATTTATACCTTCTCTAGACCCCTGACCCTTCCCTATTAGTTGGCTTTGGGGCATGCTTTGGTGTCTGGGCACAGTGTTTTGACATTCTAAAGCATGCATAAACAACGTATGGTTAAGTAGGTACCACCTTTTGCATGTGAGGTTTACTGAGTCTTGAGTTACAAGTTGGTTCAGACGGGTCATGAGTGAAAGACTCTATTGCATTATGTTAAAATAAGGTTGAGGGTTTTCTCTTACTAAATATTTTTCTTTTTATTGTGTAATGAAAGAGTTTAACTTCCCTGGCAGAAGTCAAATATTTCTAGTGAGATGATGCCAACTTGTTTTTACATGGTTCCATTGGGAGCTGAGGCTGGGCCTGTAATTTATGTTGAGTTCACAGCCTGGAAAATTAGGTTGTGTTCATAATCTTGACAGAAAAATTCTGAAAAAGCATTTAATTCTGAAACAAGCATTAAAATTGGAAAACGTTTGTCGCCTTGAAGGATAATTCTAATAACACTTTTGGCTTCCTCTGTTATAGAAATGCCTTTAAATGTGATTTGTAACTCCATGTTTAATTAGCACATGAGGAGGTCTCCCTCTCTGTATGATGATCTATCAGTTAGGAAAATAGGGTCAGTGATGGGAGGAATGTCCTGGCTGGGCAACTAGGAGAAGGACACACATCCTTAAGACAGCTGCTGAGGGTGGGCCTGGCCTGTCAAGAAGGGAGTACCGTGCTTCTCACTAACGACAGGACCACCTAGCTTGGCTCACAGACTGCGTGTAGTGGGAAGTGGAGTGTGGCATCGCAGTGTGAGCAGAAGTGAACAGCCAGGCTTGTGTGTGCTGGCCTGTGGAGAGTGCAGTCTGTCTGAACAGATCTCAAAACCAGCATCTGTGCTCTGCACCTCTACTCCATGACATGGCTCTCAAGGGCACACACATGTGCTGTGGTTTGAACCCTGTGGGCTCAACTGGATCTCCCTGTGTTCAGACCAACTGCAGCATTGCCTTCCCTACCATGGGGAATGGCGAGAGGGGCTCTTGCCTCTGTTTGGAGAAGAGCTCGGCACCCGTGTCCTCTGGCCTCTGTGGTCTGAATGAGTGTGCATTTTCCATCCATCCACCCACCCATCATTCACCTCATCATTAATGCCAGCCTTCTCTCCAGCCCCTTGTTGGCAGGAGCTAGAGAGAAGCCACACCTGGCCCTTTGGTTTGTCTCACTCATCTCTGACATGCAAGTCTACCATACCCATTCCCTTTAATTTGACTCAGCATC
Organism: Orientallactaga sibirica; assembly: GCA_036365145.1. Taxonomy (NCBI): domain Eukaryota; kingdom Metazoa; phylum Chordata; class Mammalia; order Rodentia; family Dipodidae; genus Orientallactaga; species Orientallactaga sibirica. The sequence continues at coordinate 1,870,319 of JAEOAD010001317.1, forward strand.
TGCTCTCTCTCCATTGTTGCTGCATCCAAGTAATCTGCAAGTTTCCACAAGGAGCAGAAAAACAGAGGAACACAGCCAGGGTACTCTCAGTGCCGTCCCAGAAATAGCAACACACCTGGAATGTCCCAGCGCACCTCCAGATGAGGACTTCTTATGAGCCCTGTGTCTCCTCCAAAAGAAAAGGACCAAAGGGGGAAACGTTCTAGTCATGTCCCTTTGTTTTAACATTCAAGCCTTTCCTTTACTTCTGGTGGACTCCAAGGAGACTGTCTCCCATGCGTCCCAGACAGGAGCCCAGCCATCTGACTGACAGGGAAATCCCAGTGCCTAGGGTAGTGGAAAGAGGAGCCATTGCTTCGAGCTGTGCAGGATTAGGTAGTTAAGTTGAGTAACTTTAACTTAGCCTGTGCCCCATCCACAGATGGAAGTGGTCAGGTGATGGGGTGATACGCAAGTAGCTAATGACGCAAGTCCCTGATGTGTCCTGCTGTGGCCTTCTCAGGAAGGCTTCATGCACAAAGACAGAGAAAGGGTTCTTCCCAGAGATCTATGCTGTGGAGGGCCCTGTTATCACTTCAGGCTGGCAAACAGTAAGATTCTTTTCTTAAGAGCATGATTTCACCTAAAGCTATCCTGAAGCTCTGTTGACATGTTTTCCTTTTTTAATGTAAGAGGAGAACAGACACTGACAGATGAGATTTCACTGGCTGATTCGTTTGTTTCAGATGCTTGAACGGATGCTTTAGAATTCTCTGCCTGAGCTACGGCACCGTGCTGCTTAGTCGGAAGGCGCTTGTGGCTAAGGCCTTGCGAGGGCAAAACTCTCGCATGGGCTTATTTCTACTGACACATCATTATGGGAGAAATGCAGCCAAGAGCAAACCCAAAGCCCCGGGGAGACCCCTTCCAAGCAAGGCACTCCTCTGGAAGGCGGAAGCAGGGCTGTGGCTCATCTGCGGAGCCATGGCTGCCATTCGCGGACGCTGTTCATGGTGGCTCCTTTTCATGAAAGGGAACACATGAGCTTAAACAGTGTTCCCTTCCAAGCAGAGACTCAGAGAAAGGGAAAGAGTGAGAGAGAGCAAAGGAGAGGGGCAGCCGCCCCACACAGGAATGAAATGAACACAATTTGCTGATGTTGGCCAGTAAAAAAAAAATATATATATATATATATCTATATATATATAATAAAAAGATTAAGCAGACCTGCCTAAGGTGGGCAGCTGACTCCATTCCAAAGTCCTGCATCCCTAGTTTGCCCGAACTCCCAAAGACTGGCAGGCCCCTTGGCACTGAGCTGACAGAGTTCCTTTTATATGCCAGTACGTCATGACCTCCTCACCACCCAGCCCCGTTCGCTGCAGCAACCCCGTCCTGAATGCAGTGATAAGTGGACAGGCTGGGAAGCGCAGACATACCCATTGAAACTAACACATACACCCGCATGCCACAACCAACCAGGCAACACCTCAGGTTCCATCTTAAATGTGTCCGTGGGAAATGCCACCACCCCCCCCCCAACCTCATCTAACATTGTTCGTCTTTAATCGCGCTCAGAGCCAGTCCGGGATGCCTCTTTGGATTCAGTATGGTCTAGTTTCAAGAATACCAAGAGTCAGGGGACCTGGGTTCTAGACCCAGCTCCAGCATTCACTTGCTGCGTGACCTTGGGCAAGACACTTAACCTCTCTGTGCCTCAGTTTCCCCATCTGTAAAATGGGGGTAATAATGTCAACCTACCTCACAGGGCTGTTGTGAGGACTAGTTGATTGTAAAAGCACTTTGAACGTATAATTGCTTCTTATTAAGACTACAACAATAATAATATCATATGCTTGTTTACTACCAGAACTTTAAGAAATTCTTGCTTTTGTTTGATCTCTTTTCTGTTCTGTACTGTAGTTATCCACTGAGATGGCGAATTCTCCCCTTTTTAAGATATTAGACAATGCATAAAGATGGAAACAGGTAACTTGACAGGTCACATTTTCACCTAGTAAGAACCATAGATTTTATCCCAAAATGTTGGTTAATGAGGGTATCACTGTCCATTTCTGAACTGATTCTAAGTAAGGATCTTGAGTTCATAACTGTGATTTCAAGCCCAAGGTTCCCATAGTGGCCATTTTTCACAAATGCAAAGGTCAAGAGGTAGGAGGATCACTGTGTGTTTGAGGCCAGCCTGAGACTACAGAGTGAGTTCCAGGTTAACCTTGGTTAGAGTGAGACCCTACCTCAAAAAAACAAAAAAGATGCAAAGGTCATAAGGAAGAATGTGAAAGGAACATGGAGATCTCTAAATTGTATAGTGAAAAGAAGGACTTGTGATTCCTTTCACCTGCCCTGGAGTGGGGTGTGCCTGTGTGCGTGTGTGTGTGCGCGCGCGCACATGCGTGCGCATGCGTGTGTGTGTATGTGTGTGTGTGTGTGTGTGTGTGAGAGAGAGAGAGAGAGAGAGAGAGATGTGGTGGGGAGGAGCTGGAGAGGTGGCAAGGAGAGAGCCACAAACTCTGAACAGCCTTGTCCCAGGGATGTGGTGGCATCTTGAGAATGCAGCCACCCTGAAGGTCAGGCTGAGGTGGGCAGAGTCCCCAGTGGGCAGTAGGTTTCCTTAAGGCCTGTCCCAGGTGAAACCAGCAGGGCTAGCAGGCACAAATGACACCTTGTGCCTGTGACTTTTGTCCTTGGCCTCAGAAACTCCCCATGACATTCCTGGATTTTAGTGGGCCAACTGGCCTCACTGAGGAGCTGGGCCAAGCTGGGACCCTGCGCCCATGTGCTCAGCCTAGAGTGAAGCTGAGAGCTCACATGGGATTTGTCGAATCTCTCAGAAGAATCTTCAGGTCCCCATGGGTGAGGTGTGAGGGGTGAGTGAGAGCCAGGCCACATGCTCGGATATGTCTGGGAGATGTGAAAGCCTGCCTGTATCTGTATCAATGTTGTACCCACAGTCACCCCCACACTTTGCCAGCAGTCTGGCCCCTCTCCTGACAACTACAAAGATAATGCCTAGCACCTGTGCTCTGAATGGGCAGTGCTTGGGGTAGGTCACTGCATCAGAACCTATCCAGAATTGATGTTATCACCCCTGAAAGGGAAGCTGGTCAGCCTTGTGGATATGGGAGAAGACAAGTGGATGTTCTGTTCATGTCTAGCCCCTGCTGATATTAAGGAGAGCATATGCTCACCCTCCCTTAGCATCATGTCTGTCTTCAAAGACCAATGTCAACAGCTACATCTAGATCCCCATGGGGTTCCAACGGGTGGAACTGCCCAGGCCTTTCTCCACACATCTCCCAAACCCATAGGAACTGGAAAATGTCCACTTTCTGAACTTTCTGATAGACCTAGGGCCAGGTTTAAAGGAACGCTGGGAGTTTTGCTCCCTGGACCCAGCTGCATTGCTGCACACAAAGGGAGCAGGCTTCCTGACACTTGGACCACAGCCAGGCTGAAGAAGTCCCTGCAGTTTCTCTGAGTTTCAGCAGAAAAGAACAGCTTCCAGTTGGAAAGAAGGTGTAAGAGACTTAAATTTCCTGTTTAGAATCTTCACAGGATACGAACAGCAAACCTGGCACCGAGCCCCTGAATCTGTGGTGCTAAAGTTTAAAACTCCTGGACCACAGAGGCAATGAAGAGCAGACTCTGTCACAGGCATACAGTGGTAAATGGAGAGCAGGCCCTTTGCAGATAGAACCAAATGTCATGGTATTGCTCAACTCGAAGTCCACAGTGTTACCAGTTTATTGCTCAACTCGAAGTCCACAGTGTTACCAGCACCACATTGTATATGCTTTCTAAAAGAGGAAAGTCATTCCATCTGAGAGCAGTAATTGGAATGACCCAGGGTCTTTGGAAAAGCAGAATTAAAAAAGAAGTTAAAGCAAGCTAATGTAATAGTAAAGACTCTAAATGATGGCAGCACAGTATTTAAAAATAAGCACCTAGTATCTCTCAGGCACCCAGATGTATCATTGTTCAGTTATCTATAGGAAGGAGCTTGGCAGATCAAATTTATAGTTCTAACAGGAGTGGGTATCTAGGTGAATATATTCTCTTTGGCATGTCTTAGGCCTAACAGAGGTGGCTATTTGGGATAGTGGGTGGGAACATCATTCTAAGGCACAAGGAAGGCAGCTCATGATGAAGTGCTGAAGGCTAGTGCACACCTAGAATCCCAAGACTAGGGAGGAAGAGGGAAAAGCTTACCTCAGAGAAGTCACATGAAGGACAGAGACACAGGAGCCCTGAATGAAGTGGAAGCTGGCAGTTGGGATCAAGGTAGTGCTGTCTATTGGAGTGGATTGATCAGTAGCTCTCAGACATTTTGGTATTGGGACCCTCTCCTATTAAGCTCATTAAAGACCCTTGTATGTCACCATTTACTGCCTCAGAAATTAAAACTGAGAAATTTTATAAACACAAGAATATGTAAGCACAAAGATGTCAGGCTGGTGGAATTATGTCAGCTTTGGGGGGCTCTTACTGTGCTTTCATGAGTGAGAGTGTACAAAGCCAAGGGCATCTAGTATCGTACAAATCACAGTGACCTCATGGACCCCTGAAGGAGTCTCAGGATTCTCTAGGGTCCCTGAACACACCTTGAGAAACACTGCTCTAGGTAGAGGACCCAAATTCCCCCTTCAAGGTGGGAGATGTCAAAGCCTTGTTAAGACCATGTTCAAGAGACTCCTGTGTAGTGCACCCCATACCTGAAACTCTTCACCTCAGCCTCCTCACCTAGCCACAGGGCTGCCTGTTCCCTCACATGGCTAGCAAAGTTCAAGCTGAAGGTTAGATGGCTGAGCCATGTCTCACCACCTATGCTGATCTGGAGGAGTAATGATCAGTGTTAGTGGGTGTTAGGAAATGTTTTTTATTTTTATTTTATTTATTTATTTATTTATTTTAGTTTTTCAAGGTAGGGTCTCACTCTAGCTCAGGCTGACCTGGAATTCACTGTGTAGTCTCAGGGTAGCCTTGAACTCATGGTGAGCCTCCTGAGAGCTGGGATTAAAGGCCTGTGCCACCACGCCCAGCTGGGAAATGTTTTTTAAAAACCTAAGTGGCACAGGTGAGTCTAAGGCAGTGGCAGTGACCAGAGATCATGTGTCATTTCTGTGCTGTCTGAATGATGCTCAGCTTAGTCAAGAGAACAACAATCCTGACTGAGTGTGAGATTGAGACTCAGCTGCCACACTCTCCTGAAGATTCAATAGCTTGGTGGTGGTGTCATCCCCCAGCATCATGGGAAGAAGCCTAGGAGATCAAGAGTCCTTACGGAGCCTTTGACTGCTTTCGGTATATAGCTTAGCTTGACTTGCCCTTCCTTGGTATGTAGGCTCACACTGACAAGAGCGTGATGCTACCCATAGCAGTGATTATTTGTAGCTTCTGCCGAGCCTAAATTTTATGTAATGCTCTCCTAATTTTTAGGAAACTAGCAAGAGTTTCTCTGATTCTGGTATTAAAACTATAGCCAAGAATCAAGGTGGAGGGACTGGAGATGTACTCACAATGTACTCACGTGCACGCACGTGCACACGCGCACACACACACATGCCAAGATAGATCTGTATCAGATAGGCAGGGAAAGTCATAGATTACTTAGGTAAATTTTGTAAATATTTTTTTTAGCTTTCAGAGTAATGGCAGCAAGTGTAGTTTATATAGTCAAATGCTAACCCTTGGGTAACTCATGGGGCTGATGTTGCTGCTGACTCTTCAAGGGTAGGAGGAATCTCCGTGGATGAATAATGAGGTGTCATGCCCATGTCCTTTGTATCTGGCACGAGGACTGTTCACAATGGGCACAAAGGCCACACTGGCATTTTCCCTAGAGGAAAGTAATGACAAAATAAGGGGTGTGCCCATGTGTGTGGAGGAGGCGGAGGAAAGCTTGTAAATGAGCAAATTTATTCCATCAAAATTTAATCTCCAGTCCTGTCTTCTAATAGGGGTTGTCTACAATTATTCCCTTGAAATGAGTGTGGGCCAAATCCTGGCAAGGAGTTATCCAGAATTTGTCACTAGCTTGGTGACTGTGTAGGGCCAGCCTTGGCCAAGTGAAGCATGCCTGGGTTGGGGAGCAGGCTATGCCAGGGTGGCACTCTTTGACTGGAGTCTGCAGACCTAGCACCTGCATTCTGAAGATGAATGGGCTCTCCCAGTCCCACCTGGAGACTCACCTCTCTCTTCTCCACTGCTACAGTGTAGGTCTGGGGCAGGTTTCTGGGTGTTTGTGTGTGTGCTGTGTGCTGAGAGCTGAGAGCTGGCAGGTGCCTGGTGTGTAGCTTGGAGCTAATTTAGGAAAACAATCAGCAAAAAGCATTTGAAATGTATCCAGGTAGACACTTCACCCTGAAAGTGGGCAAGAGAAAAGGTAAATGAATGTTCATCGCTAGTGTCAAAATGTTATAGTTTTATGCTGTTGCTTCAGAAATATCTAGAGAGATTTTATTTTTGATGACTTAATTGAGTAGAATGAATATCTTTAAAAATTCTAATAAAATGGTGTCTAAAATTTAAGGCAGCAGTCTACAGGCAAAGCGCCAACATTTCTTTTTTTAAAAAAAATATTTATGATAACATCTAGAGTTTTAAAGTCAACCAGAAACTAGGTTTGATTCTGTTTAATATTTTGTAGGATTGGACATCTTAAAACAAGTCAATGGTGTTTATATTTTATAGCAATTCTGTATTTATTCAAAATCATAATTCTATTGTAATGTTAACAGAATGACTTTCTATGGCTTTGTGTTGATTTAAGTGCTAATGACCACGTTTCAAATTAAAATATTTTTGCTGATAGAGGTAGTTACAGACATGAAATATGAAAGACTAGATAATTTTAATGATTGTAAAGTATTTATTTCAAGAAAACAAAAATTGTAATTTTTAGAGTTGTGAAAGACTGAGTCATTTTTCCAAGAGTTTAAGATAGCCGTCTACACTCTTGGAACTAGAACTTGTGCCTACGGAACTCTGGAGCAGTCTAAGCTACCTTTTTAGCTTGATATGTGTGCTAGAAAAACTTCATCTTCATGTTTTGTGATATGTAATAAATTCAGGGTGCTGTGCTTATGCTTCATTTCAATTGTAGTTGGGAACATGTGTGTTTGTCCCATGCCCCAGGTTACATGTGAAAGAACAGAGTCAGTCCCTGACTCTTACCGAGTGTGCTATGTCCTTGTGGAACAAGAAAACTAGAATCATGATGTCTAAACCTCTGCTTTCATGTCTAGGAAGAGTGATGCCTTCTCTCCTCCTTTTATGTCACTTTAATAAATATGTTGTCATTATTTGTCTTGGGAAGTGGCACCTTCAGCCACATCTCAAACTTCTCCATAATTTATGTTGCAACAAATTCTCCGCCCTGTCTGTTTGCTGACTTCTCTTGTTGATTGAATCCTAATCTTGTGCATCACTGAAGATGTACTGGAGACAGTTTTTGTTTTTATTATGTGGTTATGTTATTAATGTATTTCAGTGAAATGTCAACCCATCAACAGAGGATGATGTTAAAAATTATCCAAATAAATAGTTTTCTATTTCTTTTAATCAGACCTAGTCCAATCAGTTAAATTATAGAAGAAAGATGATTGTTTAAACTCAGGTATGTTCTTGGTGCCTATGCCTTGTAACATGATTAATGTGCACAGTTAATGTGGAGATTTTCGGTCTTAGTGAATTCTAACCCATGTTTGCTTTGTGGAGCCAACAGCATCCCTGTCTCTTGTTTGAACCTCAGACATGTAACAGACCTTATTTAGTTCATTGTCCCTTGATAACTGTACCCTACAAAACAGAATGAATAGATGTCAGGCTGCTATTCAATACTTCTGGGTTTGGCCTTTCTTCATATGCCTGCAGCAGGGCTGTGTGAGAGCTTCTGCAAACACAGCACTAGAGTTGTCTTTGTGATGTTTCCATGAAATAGAGGTAGGTCTGCCATAGACTCGGATGATTTCCCATGATTCCCCAGGCTCAAATGCACTGGACTTAGGAACCCTGAGAGGGGAGGAGTGAGTGTGTGTGTGTGTGTGTGTGTGTGTGTGTGTGCGCGCGCTTGTGCCTATGATCAGAGGGCCAGAAGAGCAGGAACTACTTCTGTGACCATACCAGAACTACCCTGGACTTGGCCATGGGACATATCTGTCTTTTCCCTATAAGATCGTAGGCAGGAACCTTTTAATCCTTTATAAAGGTTTTCTTAGGAAGTTTCTGTATAGGTTTACATTCAGAATTAAGGTGCTACCATTGGTGTTCCAGCCCTACCAGGTCTGGCATGACTTTGACCACCCTCCTTCCCTTCCCCTTGTCTTCCCTTCCTTTCCCTTCCTTGCCCCAGTGCTATCCCAACACAGGGACTTCTTAGGTACAGGCCTTCCCACCATTACACCCTGCAAGGTGTTAAGGAAAGACAGGAGAGCAGCCTACTTCCAAGGCCTCAGAACTCCGGCCATCTCTCCTCTGCAAACTGCCCTGTGCTTGGCACCCAGTCTACAGACAGAGGTTTAGATATTCTGCTAGATTTAGCAGCTGCTGGCGCTGTCTGGATTCCAGAAGTAGACCTGGGGGAAATGCAGAGCTTCTAGGAAGGCTTGGAGCTATCACCCATGGGTCTTGCACTGCCTATATTTTTGCTGGCGAGACTTCAGTTTTTGTGGGCTTTATAATCCTGACCCCTCTGTTGGCTGGCTACAGGTCAGGGGCACCTGGATGGCAGTGGCTGGAGCCTGTGTGCTTGTCATTCTGTCTCCTCATGGTCTGAGTGCACTGGTGACTGCATTGTGTGATGTCATTCACTTGTTCCATGCTTGACACTAGAACCAGTGGCCCTGATGGCTGCTGGGTCTGCTTGTTTCTCTTGCACCTAGGCCAGATCATCCCAAATCCAGTGGAACAGTCCTTGGTGCCTCCCTTTAGACTAGCCAGACTATGCACCCTGCCCTGCTTGGTTCTGGGGAAGTGGTACTCTTCTGAATTAGTCAGGGGCATGTGGGGTTTTTTTTGTTTTGTTTTTTTGTTTTTTGTTTTTTTTTTTGCTGTGGCAGCTACTAGTCTGGTATCCAGGTAATATGCCTGCACATAGGCTATCATAGGCTATTTGCAGAGGAAGTTACTAGGTCATAGGCTTAAGCAACACAGCCTAGTTGCCATCATGACCTCCTGACTATGCCTCACATTCCCTAGGCTGCTTTCAGCTACAGGCAGTCAGTTCCTTGGACTGGACTTTGGAGAAGGCACGGCCTCCTACTGCTGAAGCAGTCCAGACCAGAGCCTTGTGATATCTAACCTGTTCTGCCATTTTCATTGATCTAGGCAGGACTAAGGACACTGCATGACATTGGGCCAGAAATCCGGCGTGCTATATCCTGTGATTTGCAAGATGATGATCCCGAGGAATCAAAACGAGAAGATGTGTTCAAAGTAATTATTCCATGCCTAGCTCCTTTTTGCCCGCCTGTAGTTAGTGGGGTAGGGTTCTAGTTTAAGTGTTTCATCCACAAAACAGTATGGAAAATGCAAACCAGTGGCAGGGCATATGTGCCCTCTCTACCCCCTCCCTGTCCATTTAGCAGCACCTCTTCTGGGCCAGGCCATCCCCTTCCTTGAGCTTCCCCTTACACTTGGCTGTCAGCTTCTGAAGAGCTTGGCCACAGCCAAGTGCCATCTTGGGTCCTTCTAGCAGCTACCCACACTTCCCTCCTTGGTCTCCTTGTTGGCCCTCAGCCCCTCTAACCCAGAGAGCATGTTAAGAGCCCCACTTGGGACTCCTTACCAGCTCAATTGGGCATAAATCACCTCAACTCAGAGCGACTGGGAAAGCATGCTCAAGTGGAAGCTGAGAGCTTGTTCCCCAGCTCAGGACCTGGTAACCCTTTCTCAACTCAGGTGGGCCAACTGACACCGGAAAACCTTGACCATGACACTCACATTGGTTCACAGGGAAGCTCTGGAGATTACCTAGAATTTGTGTTTCATGTAGAAAAAAGAAAATTACCTAACATGGTTAGCATGCATCAAATACTTGTTCAATTACCTGGTGTTGTCTCCCATTATTTTGCAGAGAAATGGTGCCCTGCTTGGAAACCATGTCAATCATGTTACTAGTGATAGGAGAGATTCCCTTCAGCTGACCAATACCACCCACCGTCCCCTGCATGTCCAAAGGCCTTCAATTCCACCTGCAAGTGGTACTGAGAAACCGCTGTTTCCTCCAGCAGGAAATTCGGTGTGTCATAACCATCATAACCATAATTCCATAGGAAAGCAAGTTCCCACCTCAACAAATGCCAATCTCAATAATGCCAATATGTCCAAAGCTGCCCATGGGAAGCAGCCCAGCATTGGGAACCTTGAGCATGTGTCTGAAAATGGGCATCATTCCTCCCACAAGCATGACCGGGAGCCTCAAAGAAGGTCCAGTATTAAAAGGTAACCTTGAACATGGTAATTCAGTGTCTGCCCCTGTAGCATCCATTCCTTGGAGCAAGACAAGTCTTCTTCTCTATGCTCCCTGAAGACATTTGCATTTGAACCTGAGGGACACTGAATTCACAGCCTCGCCACATGTTGGCTATCCAATACTTTGCTACATGCCATGTCCCTTAACACAGCAGCAGTCCCAAGATCCACCCTCCGCAGTTGTACGGACATACTTTGTACCAGGTTCCATGAGTTTCTTCTGTAAAGGGCTAGAGAACAAATATTTTAGGCTTTGAGGACTATGTGGTCTCTCTTGCAACTGCCCAGCTTTACTGTGGCAAGGAGAAAGTAGCCAGAGACCATGCTTAAGTGAACTGGTGTAGCTGTGTCCCCAATGAAGCTATTGCAGACACTGAAATTTGAACTCTGTATAAATTCACAGAGGATGAAAGAGCTATCTTCATTTGACTTTTTAAAAAATAGTCTTTTATAAAGGTAAAAACTATCCTTAGGTCATGGGCCATACAAAAAGAGGCAGCAGGCCAGTAATGGCCAGCAAACTGTAGTCTGTCCACCCCAACTCCAGAATGCAAGCTGATATCTTCACTGTTAATGCTATTGGAAATATCTAACTCTTCTCTTCTCCCTCCCTGCCTCCCTCCCTGGTATGCTTTTCCTGGATAGAACCCGCTATTATGAGACTTACATTAGGTAGGTGCTCATCCTCTTTACCTTGGTGTTAATACTGTACTGGCCCACTACCAATGACCTCGGTCACTGCTGAATAATGAGACCAGTCTTTTAGCCAAGTCACCCAATGAGTTTCCTAATTCAGGGTGTGCACTCAGGAGTGAGAAGATTCTGCCTCTTTCTAGCAAAGAAGCTTTCAGGTCCATTTTGCATAGATGCTTCCACCATCCAACGACTGGTAGTGACATGCCAGGCATTTCCTATTTCCCATGGGCCCTGCCATTGTATCTGGGCAAGTCTGGCTGATTTGAGAGGTCAGAATTCTCTGTGGGCTTAGGAAAAGCACAGCCCACATCTCCTATAAACCAGACACCAGATCTCCCTGGTCACCTTCCCTTAGCCTTCCATGTAGGTACAGTACAGTCTACTCCATGTGTGTTGACCTGGGCTGAATTGTGGGCAGAATGATCATTTTGTTGGGGGCACTGGAGGAGAAGACTCCAAGTTCATTGTTTCCAGTGAGGGCAGGAAGCCCTGGTCCTGGGGAGGGTATGAGTGAGTGAGGCACGCTGAGGAAGCAGTATCCTTGTTTGAAGAAAAGCTCAATGTCAGTCCACTAGGCTCCTCAGAAAGGCTTGAGGCCTCAAGGAGCAAGGCTTCAGAAACAAGATGTGGCAGAGAAACCTTTGGAAACGCCACCAACAGGTCTCTGTCCCGGGTTCTGAAATCACACTGGCTGGAGCTGAGATGGAATCAGAGTAGGTCTGTCTTGCTCTGTTGTTCCAATTGCACCTACATCTTTGGTTCAATGCCTATGGGCCCAATAGTTTGCCTCCAGTACTGTGGAAAATATTGAGAGACCACACACACATATACGCACACACACAGAGAAGGGGGGGTGAGGGAGCGGTGCATGGGGAAAGCAAAATGCAGGCCAGTGCACACTGCAGAGGCATGGCTGCAGGAACTGGGTACCTCCTCCTCAGGCTCTAAGATCTCCTTCCCAACTGCAGGTCTGAATCTGGAGATGAGCAGCTCCCTACTATTTGCCGGGAAGACCCCGAGATCCATGGCTACTTCAGAGCCCCCCACTACTTGGGGGAACAGGAATATTTCAGTAGTGAGGAGTGCTGTGAGGATGACAGCTCTCCCACCTGGAGCAGGTAAGGAGCTTTGTTCTTGTTGAGATCAGGAGAGCAGCCCTCCTCCCCCTGGTTCAGAGTGCAAGTTCCAGGCCAGGGGGAGCAGAAGAGAGGAGCACTTTGGAGGAAATGGATGTTGTCTTCACACCTGCTGCCTTATTTCATCAGGGGTCTGTGAGGTCCTTAGCAAGAGTTCTGGAACTTTCTGTGACTGTCAAACCCCCTTTCCATCATCTGTCAGATGAGAGATGAGTTTTTTGTCATACATATATATAATTTGCAAGCAGGAGGGTGGGGATGTGTATGGGTATGTGTATCTGTCTGGGCCTCTTTCCTGTGCAAACAAACTTCAGATACATGTCTCATTTTGTGCATCTGGCTTTATTTGGGTACTGGGGAATCACACACAAGCCATGAGGCTTGGCAAGCAAGCGTCTTTAACTGCTAAGTCATCTCCCCAATCTAAGAAATGAGACTTTATGTATCTAACTTGGGAGCTCCAACCTGGATGGTATTTCAAATCCATTTTGTTTTGGAGGTAGGGTTTCACTCTAGCCCAGGCAGACCTAGAACTCACTCTGTAGCCCTAGGCTGGCCTTGAACTCACCAAGATCCTCTTACCTCAGCCTCCAAAGTACTGGGGTTAAAGGTGTGTGCCACCATGCCTGACTTGGCTGACATTTCAATGAATAGCCCCTGCTTCCTGCCTCCATCAAGGGGTCTTTCCTGGTGATGAGGGGACAAGAGGTCAGAGAAGCACCTCAGTAGAGGTGCTTTTCCCCAATTCTGGCCTGCAGAAAAAGATACTCTGGCTAAAATAGGCATTTTGGGGGCTGCAGAGAGATGGTTTGTTGGTTAAAGTCACTTGTCTGCAGAGCCTGAGGGCCCAGGTTCAGTTCCCCAGTATCCGTGTAAAGCCAGATGCACAAAGTGGCATATGTGTCTGGAGTTCATTTGCAGTGACAGGAGGCCCTGGCATGCCCATACTCACTCTATCTCTCTCTCTCTCTCTCTTAAATAAATGAAACACTTTTTTAAAAAATAAAATAAATTTTGCATGAGAACCCAGCAGCCAGTGGGGGGGGGGGACAAAGTCAGCTTCCACCATATCCTCTGAACTGTAGCTCACCCATCTCACTGGCCCCAGGGACCACTGAAGTGGAAGTGATGCTGTGTTGAGATCATGCTTGGCACCAGAGCCATAGCCTAGCCTTTACCTGTGGGTCCTTCCTTCCACCTCTATCAAATGTGTGACTCCCACATTCACTAATTGAGAGCCAAATGCAAATATTTGCAGGGTTTACTCATCCCAACCCTTCTACTTAGATGCCATTAGCCATCTCTGCTAGCCTTAATCCACTCTTCAAGGACAACACCAAGCCTTTTCATTTTTCTGTTTGGAACTCAAATATGTCCCTCAAACAAGACCCTTCCCATGGAAGCCTCATGTGCTCTAACCTGCTCTTCAACTTGCACTCATTCCACAAGCTGGTGGCACTGTCTAAACTCTGTGGTGTGATGAGATCTTCAGGCATCTTAGTGGACTAGAGGGGACAGGTCTACAAGACAGGAGTCTCCGGGAGAGGAGGGATTGACAGGATTGACAGTCACACTGACAGGGCTCCTGTGATCCCCGTCTATCCCAGGTCTGTGCCTGACTCAGAGATGGAAACAGCCAGCCCATTCAGCCCTGAGATTTTTTTTTTTTTTTTTTTTTTGGCCTGATATTCTTTTTAAAAAATGTTTTATTTTTATTCATTTATTTGAGAGAGAGAGAGAGAATGGGTGTGCCAGGGCCTCCAGCCACTGCAAACAAACTCCAGAGGCATGTGCCACCTTGTGCATCTGACTTATGTGGGTCCTGGGGAATCGAACCTGAGTCCTTTTGCTTTGCAGGCAAGCACCATAACTACTAAGCCATCTCCCCAGCCCAGCCCTGAGATTCTTGATGTGTCCCTTCTCTCATTCTGGAACCTTCCATGAGGCTGGGGACTGCCTTGTTCTATACTAGTCTACTGATTGCAAGGAGATAGGGAGGAGACTGTTGATAGGGACAGACTGTTGTCTGTCAGAGCTAAGTGATATGCTTGTGACCTAGAACCTCATGTGTGCCTTCTCTTTTGCCCTTGCTGACTGCCAGGCAAAATTACAGCTGCTACAACAGGTACCCAGGCAGCTCTATGGACTTTGAGAGGCCCCGAGGCTACCATCACCCTCAAGGCTTCTTGGAGGATGATGACTCACCGGGTGGCTATGATTCACGGAGATCTCCAAGGAGACGCCTTCTACCTCCCACCCCAACATGTGAGGCTGGATTTCTTGTTTAGGGGGGTGAATCCTTCCAGAAAGCATTATGTCTGCTCCTTGCCCTCAACTGGGGACACATGATGACTTATCCAGCTGCATCATGAACTTCTAGTCCTCAAGACTAGTCCCCTGGGGAGATAGTGTATGTCGTGTGCACCCCCATTATTCACTCTCTGAGAGAGGGAGGCAGGGCCTAAAAGTTTATACACACATGTTGAGAAGAGGCTTTTGTGTGCAGGTCATTGCCTCGGTTTGTCCTAAGAGGTAAGCCAGACACATATGGTCACATATGGTCACATATGGTCAGCCTCTCCGACTTTACACTTGGGAGAAAGTGCTTCTATTAGGAAGGGAGAGTTCAAGTACAGAGGTGAATCTGGCCAGGCCTGCCTCCCAATCCTTGGAAAGCAGCACTTGGGAAGGTTTGGTGTCCCCTCCTCCCCTCCCCTTTCCTCCCTCACTAGCCATTGCTTTAGGTCTGCCAGTGGCCTCTACTCAGGGCCAGGATTGGGCCATGGTGGTCACCTCCATGAGAGGTATATGCCCATTCTGGGCCAGGGAACCCATCATGCCTAAGGAGGCTCGCCTTACTCCTATAGCCATGGTGTGATGTGTACTGTCAGATCCAGGTCACCCCAAATCAGGAACTCAGGCCAGGAAAAGAAGAGCATTATGGGCCCCTCCCAGCTCCTGGAGGGACTATTTCATTTTTCACATTAGTGTTTTGATGATGATGAAAAATACAATTCTGCTGTTTCTGGGGACTGATGCTTAGTTCTGAGTAAGAATAAGATCAGTAACCACGAGCTGCAGACCGCCCAGACAATAAAGAGCGTGGCTGTGTGGTGCCTGGGGCCCTGTGCCCTGCTCCAGCTGTCATAGCCCGCTCAGAGTGAAATCAGACCCATGTCCATAGTTAATATTTAATTATTCAACCCCTACTTCATGCAGCTGCATGGAGTCTTCTGTTTGCCATAAATACTAGATGGAACAGGTGCAGCTGGGGCAGGGTGGCTGCCTGTTGCCCTCATGGTTCCCACTGCCTTCCTCGGGATTCTTCTGCCTTTGTTTATTCCTAGCCCAGACAGCCCAGTGAACATCTGAGTGCTCTGCCCCCAGGCCCTGTTCCATGCAGCCTGGGTGGGCAAGAGAATTGGCTTTGCTGTCCTGCACACAGACCCCAAACGGGTAATAGCTCTACTGGCTTGTGTTCCCATTCCCAGTGGCGTGACTGTGACCTCCAGAGACTTGTGCAAAATCCACCAGATGAGAAGACCCATTTTAGACAGGTCCCAAGTACATGAGAAAGATTGTGGTTGCCTCTCCATTCTGGACTTCTGGCTTGCCTAGTTCTCAGCTCAGTATGTGGAGTTCACTGAGCCAAAAATCCCCCACAAACATGAAGAGAGGGGGAAGGAGGGAACAGTTGGAATGATGAGTTGCTGCCTTGCAAACCAGATGGGGCTCCCTGAAGCCCACACCAGGAGGCTGGAGGGGCTTCCAGGAGCAAGCCTCTGGCTTTGCCACGGGGCCCCAGGACTCAGACTGACCTGGGCCTGGTGCCCTATAAAGCTGAAAGCTGTAGATTGTGAGCAAGCCTCTGCTCCTGAAGGCTCTCAGAAGCTGGTTCTTAGAACTGTTTCTTCACTTTCCTGGGCTAGGGCAGGTGGGCTTTTCCAAGCAAAGAGTTTGCTGATTGCTTGGTTGAGATGACTGGGGCAGGAAGAATCCAACCTTTTAAAACAAAGATAAAAGCCAGGCTTGGTGGCACACTCCTTTAATCCCAGCACTTGGGAGGCAGAGGTCAGAGGATCTCCGTGAGTTTGAGGCCAACCTGGAACTACAGAGTGGGTTCCAGGTCAGCCAGGGCTAAATGTGAGACCCTTCCTCTAAAAACAACAACAAAAACAAAGGTATAAACTTGGAGCTCCCAAAACACTCAGGGTCTCTGGAGAGCAAGAATGGGACAACCAGGAAATACGTGAGATTCTAGAATCACTCCTGTGTTTGGTCCCTGCGATCCCTCCAAACAGGGATTCTGGCTTAGCACAGATGTCCTCTGGGCTGCCTGAGGACTGACAAACATTTCAAAGTAATACATTGGTATGTCATAGAAGCAGCCTTTAGCTGGGGTGCTTCTCATAGTCTCCCTTGCCACCCAAATTGAGAGATTACATAATTCTTTCTTTTGGACACAACATGCTACTTGTTTCTCCCCTGGACTCCCTGCTGATGCCCTGGAGGCTTCCTGGGCTCCTGAGAGAGACGGGATCTACATAGGACCTATGTCTCCACATATGATGTTTTTTGATTTCTCAGCCCACCGAAGGTCCTCCTTCAACTTTGAGTGCCTGCGCCGCCAGAGCAGCCAGGAGGATATCCTACCATCACCCACTCTCCCCCACCATGCAGCTCTGCCTCTGCATCTGATGCAGCAGCAGGTGAGCTGCCCTGCCCTTGCCATGCCTAAGCCCCACCTGGTTCACAGCCTCTCCTGGGCACCTGTTGGCGGTTGGTGGTGAGGAGAACCTTTACCTCTAGTCTGGTTCAGTCCTTGCAGCAGCCCTTCCTGGTCATTCCCTTGGGGCCCATTCTGCAGGACTTCCAGCTCTGTGGGCAGTGAGGAATAGACTGGGCATGCAAATCCCTTTTATCTTACACTTCCCCTTATAGAAAACAGGGCCTGGTGCAGTCTGAGCCCAGGAAGCTGCTGCCTCTTTCTTGTTCAGAGAGGTGGTTCTTCCATTAAAGCCATCCATGGAGCCTCCTGTGAGTGGGGCCCTCTGGTCACTAAGGTAAGTGAGTTTCCTCTATGGACCAAGGGAGCCACCAGTCCATGGGACTTAACCCACTCACCAGACACTCAAGGACAAAAATATGACTTTTTCTGAAAACATCTCATCAGACAGAGATGCTGTGGGGTGGGCGATCACAGGGGACACCATCACCCTATATCTAGGCAGGCGGTTGGCAGAGCCAGGTCTCTAGCTTTCTGACTTTGGGATTCTCAGCACATCATTGCTCAGTAGCCATCTAAAATTTTCGGTCTAGGTCTCTGAATGACTTTAAATTTTTTTATTTATTTGCAAGCAGAGAAGGGAGTATAGAATGGGCTTACCAGGCCCTCTTGGTACTGCAAATAAACTCCAGATGCATGTCACTTTGGACATCTGGCTTTACATGGATACTGGGGACTTGAACCCAAGCTGTCACTCTTTGCAAGCAATCTTCTTTAACTGCTGAGTCATTTCACCAGCCCTTACTGCCTTTAATGCTAATTTTCACATGTGTCCTCTGGCATCTCAGAAGAAAGGCAAACCTTTTTAAAAAAAAAAATTTATTCTGGGTGTGGTGGCACATGTCTTTAACCCCAGCACTCAGGAGGCAGAGGTAGGAGGATAGTTGTGAGTTTGAGGCCACCCTGAGACTACATAGTGAGTTCCAGGTAAGCCTGGACTAGAGACCCTACCTCAAAAAAAAAAAAAATGTAATGGCTTGAGAGGTAGCTCAGCTGTTAAGGTGCTTGACAACAAAGCCAAAGGATCCAGATTTGATTCCCTAATACCCATATAAAGCCAGATGCACAAGGTGGCACATGTGTTTAGAGTTCATGTGCAGTGGCTAGAAGCCCTGGCATGCCCATTCTCTCTCTATCCCCCTCCCCTACTCCCTCCCTCTTTCTCTCTTCTCAAATAAATGAAATAATAAAAATTTATTTATATTTGGGGGCTGGAGAAATGGCTTAGCGGTTAAGGCATTTGCCTGAGAAGCCAAAGGATCCTGGTTCGATTTTCCAGGCGCCACGTAAGCCAGATGCACCAAGGGTACATGCATCTGGAGTTTGTCTGCAGTGGCTAGAGGCCCTGGCATGCCCATTTTCTGTCTGCCTCTCCTCTCTCTCTCCTCTCTCTCTCTCTCTCTCTCTCTCTCTGCTTGCAAATAAATAAAAATTTAAGAGTATATTTATATTTGAGAGATAGAGAGGAAAGGGAGGGACAGAGAGAGGAAAAGGAGAACTGGAGAGAGAAAGAGAAAGGGCCACTATAAGCAATCCCTATATGCATTCCGCTTTGTGCATCTGGCTTTATACCCACTGGGGAATTGAATCCAGGCCATCAGGCTTTGCAAGTGAGTACCAGTAACTGCTGAGCCATCTCCTCAGCCCAGGACAAGCCTGTTTGAAGGCCTAAGCTTTCAGATGGTCTCCAGTGGGCCTGTATTCCACCAGGACCAAGCCCAGGTCTTGTTTTAGTTGCCTCCCTAGGTGATCTTGGCTTTCTGTTTGGCTGTGGACCTGAACTGACAGGTCTGTGTCCCCTGTGGTTAGATCTGCCATCTCAAGGTAGCTCTGTTGTGGTAGACATGGAGAAGTAGGTGTATGCCCAGCACTTTGGGACAGATAGAATGCAGATGACAGGAGCTGGAGTAAAGCAGAGAGAACCAGCTGGTTTTTGTAGTTTTCCCCTGAATGTATTTCTGCACTAATGCCCAGAGAGACTGGGTGGTGTATTCATAAACCACCACTCCTCATTCAGAAGCAAGTGCATGAATTAGTAACTGAAAAACACCATCATAGGAAATGCATTGTGGCTTCCCCTGCCAGTTCACCAAGGTTTCTGATGTGTGCATGTCCTTGCCCAGCTCCCTATGAAGGTGTCCTGTCTGAGGCTCACACCTCAGGGAACCTCCCTCTCATTTCTCTCCTCAGATCATGGCTGTTGCAGGCCTTGATTCCAGCAAAGCTCAGAAGTACTCACCAAGCCACTCTACCCGGTCATGGGCCACCCCTCCAGCAACCCCTCCGTACCAGGACTGGACTCCATGCTATACCCCCCTGATCCAGGTGGAGCGCTCAGAGTCCCAGGACCAGGTCAATGGCAGCCTGCCATCCCTGCACCGCAGCTCCTGGTACACAGATGAGCCTGATATCTCCTATAGGACTTTCACACCAGCCAGCCTGACTGTCCCCAGCAGCTTTCGGAACAAAAACAGTGACAAGCAGAGGAGTGCAGACAGCTTGGTGGAGGCAGTGAGTATGGATGGCTTTTGGTCACTGGACAAGGCCCATGGCATGGACAAAAGCAGTGGAACCCAGAGAACAGACTTCCTATCAGGGGAGGGCAGTGGTGTTAAGGTGGGCTCCTCAGGCAGACCACTGAGGTCAGCTTCTCAACAGCAGGCAAGATAGTGAAGGCCCGAGTGAAAACAGGCCCCACTGCTGAGTCTCATCAGAGAGCTGAGCTGCACTGCTTAACCTACTGTCTGGCTCATGCCATGACAAACTGTGCATGTTCCCAGTTTGTGCCACAGTTGCCCAGTGGGTTTCATTCTTGTTGGGCCACATAGAGCTTGTCAGCGCTGTGACATGTGCAAAGCTGAGGCCATCTGCATGTATCATGTAGAAGATTCAGTAGACAAGGTTGGGTTAAGTCCCTAATGCACCTCACACAGTGACAGCTGGCGTGGGTAATCCTATTCATACTATCCGTCCTCTTTCCTGCATAGGTCCTGATATCAGAAGGCTTAGGACGCTATGCAAGGGACCCAAAATTTGTGTCAGCGACAAAGCATGAGATCGCCGATGCCTGTGACCTAACCATCGATGAGATGGAGAGTGCAGCCAGTACTCTGCTCAATGGGAGCGTGTGCCCTCGAGCCAATGGGGACATGGGCCCCACCTCACACCGGCAGGACTATGAGCTCCAGGACTTCGGTCCTGGCTATAGCGATGAGGAGCCAGACCCTGGGCGAGAGGAGGAGCTGGCGGATGAGATGATCTGCATCACTACCTTGTAGGGCTGAGGTCAAGCTGCATCACTACCACCTTGCAGCCCAGCCAGGGTTAGACTGGCTCTGGCCTTGGAGAGGTGCAGGAAGGCCAGGGAAAAAGTGCCTCATAGTTAGGGAAGTTTAGGCACCAGGTGGAAGTACTCAATTAGACTTTTGTACAAGTGACACCCAAGAAAGCCATAAACCTGGTAGGAACAAGTTCCGAGTGACCAGGCATGTGGTGTGCCATGCACCCAGGTTCTGCCTGACACAGGAGCAGCAGGTCTGGCCCCTCAAGAAGATGGGTGAGGAGGGCAGCCTGCCCTGCCCAGTGTCCAAATGGGCTGCCCGGACTTCAAAACTCACACCCTGGGGCACACACCCGCGCCCACCTGCCTAAAGGCATGGCAGAAAGGATAAAGGTGATGAAGATCACACCTGTGTCATTACCTCAGCCATCAGTCTAGCATATCGGACACACACTTGGCCCAGCATATCCATTTCTAAGCCCCTCCCCCAACACACTGCTTCCTGGTTCCTGTGTAGCTGTTCTAAAATGTTGTGCATCAGAATCCTTGTCACCAGTGGTCATGACAAGGGGAATAGGACCGGACAGTTTTCTGTTATGTAATGCCAGTTTACACAAGAGGACATGACTCTGATGGTCGTTTCTGACTGTCATGCTAAGGGCAACTGTAAACTGGAATAGAAATGCACTTGCAACCAGGTAAACTTAGATACGCTAGTTTGTTTAAAAATTATAGAGTTACTGTATATGACTTGTAATATACTTCAATTTGTATTTGTAAAGAGATGGTCTATATTTTGTAATTATTGTACCGTATTTGAATTGCAGCAATATCCATGGGTCTTAACAAGCTGTAGTTTCCCCAAATCTAGGAATTATTAGTATTTTTACTTGGGCTAAACAGAATTAGAATAGAGCCAATTCTCACTTATTCAGTGAAAATCTTTTGGGGGTAAACTACTGAATTCAAAAGAACTTGATACTTCAGAAAATTTTCTAAAATATTTTGAGTCACTATAAACTTTACATAGGAGATCAAGGTGACTGTTGGCAGTCGTTTCTTTGGGCAAAGAGTTCTATGATCTTGATACCGTACATTTTATCCACATAGGTAGTGGCTATCTCTGGTTCTGTTTTACTTTAATAACCCTCTGGCAAGTCAGTTATGGGACAACTCCCAACTGGCTACCTGGCCTCACGGCATCCACTAGTCTGGCTTCATCTGCCTACACTGGCCATTTCTGCATCTGTGCTGCAGAAATAACCACACAGGTGAATGAAGCATATCTGCTCTCATTCCACAGGAAAGCTTGTCTTAAGAAATGGGAGAGGGACAGAGGGAGTACTGTGGTGACCTGTGAGGCTGGAATATTGGGGTCTGTACGTGCATCCTGTTGCCTTTTACAGAGCTGCTGTGGGCTGTGTTCTTGAGGGCTGTTACACACAACTGACTGAATGAGGGCTGAAGTCTTCATGAGAACACACGCACTCTGACTGCAGGCCCTGGGACCTTTGGATCATTAGAACTGTCAAAGCTTCCTTTTTCTTTTAAGAGGGTCATACAATGTTGTCACATTACTTGGGGTTCCTTGCAATCACAAAAGGCAGGTAGAAAGTTTGGTTCAAAATTTTTAAGTAGTTCACAACCTGTCAATATATATATATACATATATTTTTTTTTTGTGAATAACACTTTGTTATAAAGACCTCACAAACCTCTTCGTAAGACATTCTTACTCCTGATGCAGGCAGAAACTCTTCAAGGTTTGTAAAAGACTATTTCCTGACATAAAAACTTTTTTTATTAAAATGCAAAATGTCCTTCAGAATAAACTGTGTAATAACTTTATTGTATCTGGAAGCTCTTCTCATACAGAGCTGGCTCTGCAGGGGAGAGCTTCAGAGGGGCAGATGCTCTCTAGCAGCCTAGGGACAGGGCAGCTCTTTCATCATCAGGCTTTTCCAAGGCCAATGGTAACCTAACACCAGCTGTGGAGCGTGCTGCCTCTCTAAAGGGCTAACCACTGTCAACATTACCTTGGACTCTGCTGTCTTGCTGGGTGTTGGTCTATGTGGCTTAACATCAGCAGGCCCCACTTGCCATCCCAGGACTGCGTGTTCTGGAAAGGGTGCTGGTCTTTCCAAGGTCAGTATGTCAACACTGCGGGTTTTACAGGCTACACCATTTCCCAGCATCTATCTGTCTGCTTTAAGCCTGGACCAACCTCTCGTCTAATATTAAATTTCTCTTTGTAAGAAAAAAATTGAAGTTGTAGAGCATGATTTCTTTCCTTCCTTTTGAGAAAGTCTGAAGACTAAATATCTCTACTTTCAGGTTTCCCTTCCCCACCTCAGAAATGATTTTGTGTCTATGGGAATACTATTTAGTTCTGATCTTGTGTTTTTAATGACATCATGAGGTGCAAATGGCTTGGTTGCAATGCCAGTCAAGAGCGAGAGCCTCATCAGGAACTGTTTCTGCTCAATGTGTTGGACCACTGTTGTGGTAGTCAGCTGAGGGCGGGCATGTGTTGCTGTGCTGTTTACTTTTTAAGTGTTTTCTGCTCTGCTCCTATAGAAGCCCAGGCAGCTTCTTTTCTTATGCAGCCTAAGTCTTTACTGTCTCTGCCTTTATTTGGGGGATGGACTGCAGAGTTACTTGTAAAAAGAGGTCACCACAGAACTTGTATCATATGCAGAGTCAAGATTTCCCTTCATGGCCCCACACCAACTCAAAAACCTTCTCCAGGAGCCGGGCGTGGTGGTGCACGCCTTTAATCCCAGCACTCAGGAGGCAGAGGTAGGAGGATCACAGAGAGTTCGAGGCCACCTGAGACTACATAGTTAATTCCAGGTCAGCCTGGACCAGAGTGAAACCCTACCTCAAAAAAAAAAAAAAAAAAAAAAAAACCTTCTCCAATTCTGCTTGTTTATTGAAGCTATTTCCTCTTCTGGGGACTAGGTTATCAGGGGACAAGGAACAGGCCTGGGTCCTGGCTTCTGAAACAGAACAAGAGAAAGGAGGGTAGTGTGACATCTTGGAAGGATAATGCAGGCTGGCCAGCAGGAACCACTTGGGCCACCAGCCAAGTCATGTAATATTTCCTAATTTTGAAGAAGTCTTTGTATTCGATCTGATAGCATGCTAATCATTGAAAATATGAAAAACTATGGGCCTGAGGGATGCAGTGTGGCTGGTAAGAAGAACCATTTGAATTAATGGAAATTATTCTTGCAGCCTGTACTGGAAGCAGAGAGGCTGTGTGGTAGAGTGCCTCCAACTCCTACTTCTGTGACTTGCTATTCCCAGTCATGCTGGCAGTTGCTCCTGTCCCCCTGCTTGATCTGTCCCTTATCCTATTAGGAACATCTGCTGACAGTGAAGAAGAAGCCAGCTTCTTCAATTGCAGCAGGACTCCTCATAGCTTTTATTTTGGTGCTGGCTCATATTTGTATATGCAGCAATACTACACACCCTTCCAACCAGTTTCTTTCTTCCTTCTCTTTTTCTTTCTTCCTTCTCTTTTTTTTCTTTCTTTCTTTCTTTCTTTCTTTCTTTCTTTCTTTCTCTCTTTCTTTCTGAGGTAGGGTCTCACTCTGGCCCAGGCTGACCTGGAATTCACTATGTAGTCTCTGGGTATCCTTGAACTCAAGGCAGTCATTCAACCTCTGCCTCCCTAGTGCTGGGATTCAAGGCATGTACCACTATGCCCAGCCTCCAACCAGTTTTGGCAAAGCACAGTCTTCCATTCTTTAAGTCTTGGCTTTAAGTCAAGGGTCTTAGCTGATTTCCCACAAGACTCAGACTGGCAAGGTCTGTGTGCATCCATTTTGTATCTGAACCAGGTATACGCCATTCTATTCAGACTTCCTCACTGACAGCCCTGATATTTGGATTTGGCACTACAGATAGGACCCATCTATGTATTCATCCTTTGAACTTGGGTTAGAGACTGGAGCAGCCATATTAGTCTACCAGGGCTCCCAATAGGAACCTCCAAGTCACATGTTATGTTCTGTGTTGACACCCTAATAGCACTTTCCCAATTTGACTTGTGAGCTCTGGAGGAGTAGTGTTCACGTCTGTTCTCTTAAAAAAAAATTCATTTCCTACTTGGGAGGCAGAGGTAGAAGGTCTGCCATGAGTTCAAGCCCACCCTGACACTACATAGTGAATTCCAGGTCAGCCTGGGCTAGAGCGAGATCCTACCTTGAAAAAATTGGGAAAAAAACAGCAGCTCATTTCCTAAGTTGTGGAACCTTGTGGGAACCTGCCTCTGTACAAAAAGTGGGAGAGGAGCCTGGATGTGACTAAGTAGACATATTTGTCATTTTACTTATCTTAAAAGACTACTGCCAGGGCTGGAGGGATGGCTTAGTGGTTAAAGCATTTGCCTGCAAAGCCCAAGGACCCAGGTTCTATTCCCCAGGACCCACATAAACCAGATGCACAAGGGGCACATGCATCTCGAGTTTGTTTGCAGTGGCTGGAGGCCTTGGTGTGCCCATTCTCTCCCTCTCTCTTTATCTCTCTCTGCCTCTTTCTCTGTCTGTCTGTTGCTAATAAATAAAAATAAACAAAAAAATATTTTTAAAAAAAGACTACTGCCAACAGGGCAATATGTGACTCTCCAAACGGTGGTTTCTGTGCCATTACTTATGTTTGTGGACTCTGTGGAGGGGGAGGTGGGGGACGTGTGCGGAGGGGGAGGTCGGGGACGTCTGCAGTGGGAGATGTCTGTGGAAGGGGAGGTGGGGGACCTGCTCTAAGAGACTCCCGAAGGACCTAGATTTTCTTTCTTGAGCCTCTCTTGGAATGGAGGAAAAACAAGCAAGATGCAGGGTAAGATTAAACAAGAGTTTTAAGAGAAGAAATATGGTGGTTTACTACTTTCTACTCTCTGAAAGTTCTTTCTCAGAAGCTTAAGGTACTTCAATCATCCAAAGGTCTGGCAGCTAGCTCCACGGACCAAGCCCCAGCAACTCCTGGACTCCTCAACTTTCTGCTCCCTTCCAGGCCCAGCACCACTGGTGTCCATATGGAGATTCTTTTCTTCCCTGCTATAGAAAGTGGCATTAAGTATCTTCAGAAAAATCAATCCAAAATGCATCGCCTTGTGAGAATTGTCAGGATAATGCATCGCAGTTCAAAAATAAGTTATTGGCCTACATCATCAAGTTAGCAGGAAGTTACACAACAAAGAGTTCTTGAAAATGCTACAAGTGTTTCCCTGTCCCAAAATCTCAAAACTTGATCAGTTTATCTTTCTCTCACTGTGTTGCTATCCCGCAGCCTCAGTACCACACCGCTGCTTTCCATGGAGGGCGGCAGGGCATAGTGACACGCGCCTCTAATCCCAGCACATGGCAGGCAGAGGTAGGAGGATCACCATGAGCTGGAGGCCAGCCTCCTCTCTACAGAGTAAATTCTGGGTCAGCCTGGACTACACTGAGCCCTACCTTGGAAAAAAAATTGCCAGCCCTGTCTGCTGGGCAACTCTAGCAGCTGGACCACTTCCCAGGTTTGCTGTAAAAGGTCCGCTAGGGCTCGCTGCCTCATCATGAAGTGACGGTATGTGGGGCTGACACTACATCTCTGCGTTTTCAGTAATAGGAAGGTCTTTTAAGATGTTGCATCATGGATGACTCAGAAGGCACCATGGTGCTGAGAAGAAGTGACAGAGGAGTGCTCAGCACTGAAACGTCTCAAACCTACCTTCCAAGGCTCAGGGTCCATTGAGGAAGAGGGGGCGGAAAGAATGTAAGAGCCAAACGAAGAGTAGGACTCCTTACAACGTGCTCCTCCAGACACAAAATGGCCTGGATAACCGTGACCTCACAGTGCCTGACACTACCTACATAAAACCATCATAATAGGAGGAAAAGATCATGACATCAAACTGAAAAGAGAGACTGATTGAGAGGGGGAGGAGATATGATGGAGAGTGAAGTTTCAAAGAGGAAAGTGGGGGGAGGGAGGGAAATAACATGGGACATTGTCTACAATTGAAGTCAAAAATAAAAACTTTTTTAAAAAAATTTTTTAAAAAGATGTTACATCATGAAACCTTTGCCAGTAAGACTGGACCAGCCATCCCTCCTTGAACAAGGTCCAGAGAGTCTCCCATCTGGTCTATTTCATAAGAACCAGAGCCAGAGAGGTAGGCTGGGAGCCCCCCTAGTCAACTGATTTAGCCCTCATCTCCGAGAGTTAAGTCCAGATGGGGGAGGAGATAGCCAGGTTTTCCTCCAGCTCGTAGCCTTCCCCCTCTGACCAGGGACATGAAATCAGGAGCCAACCCAGGCTAACTTCCCTCCTGCTTGGCTCTTGAGCTCTGTGAAAGCTTCCTTGGAGAGCCCAGCACAGGTGCAGCATTTTGCCTTTGCTTGGAGGTGGTCTTAGGGGGGAGGCCAAGAAAGAGCCACGCTGCTCCAGGCAGAAGGAGCCTGGACTGGAGAAGGTCAGATGACTTAAGGCAAGGTCGTACCAAGAGTGAACCCCCTTACTGGCCTCTCTTCTCCATGACCCCCGAGGATTCAGAAGGCGGTCCACAGTTGGGGGAGGTGAGGACTTGCCTGAGTAGCATGGCTTTATGTCCTGAAATACTATCTGTCAGTAAGATCCCTGGGTCCCAAGGTTCTCAGTGGTTCAGTTACATTGTCTAGAGCAGGGGCTGTACTAGTCGGTCCTCTTGGGTTGACATGGGCTCTCTATCATCCTCAGGCAGCGGCTACATTAACGTTGGGCGGCCAGAGTCTGTGGCTTGTAGACTGGAACATCCTTGTCCCAGAGTGCAGGCTGCCCCTTAATAATATCAGCTGCTTTCTCCGCAATCATGACTGTCGGGGCATTGAGGTTGCCACTAACCACACTGGGCATAATAGAGGCATCCACAACCCTGAGGTTTTCCACTCCAAGGACCCTGGTCTGTGGGTCCACAACAGCGGCGGGGTCGGAGGGCCGGCCCATCTTACAGGTGCAGGAAGGGTGATAAGCACTGTCAGCTTTTGCCCGGACAAAGGCGTCTATTTCTTTATCTGACTGGACATGGCTTCCAGGCTGCAGCTCTTTGCCCCGGAAGGGAACCAGGGCTTCCTGTGCAAAAATTTCTCTGGTCAGCTTCACACACTGACGGAAGTCCTCGATGTCAGTTTCTGTGGAGAAGAGACAGGTGAGGCTCCTCCCCTTACCCTGCTGCCCTTTTGGAAGTGGAGGACAAAGCTCGGGGACATGGAGAACCACCTGCCCATAAGCAGTTACTAGCAACCAAGCATCCCAGATGGACAGAGGCCCAGATTTATGTTTGAGGTCTAGATGCTCTGTAAACCAGGCTCCCTTTGCCACTGTGCTGTGGGTGACCTCATGCCATGGGGGCAAAATGTGCCCCATGACCATTTGTTTTTGCTATTTAGAAAGAATCAGGCTTGGGGAGACAAACTGGTTTTTAGAGTGTGTTAAGTGGAAGAGCAGTGAAAAGGTGAGTGGTATGCAGGTGTCAGATGCCTATACCTCCTGGAAGTGGCTCTGAGAGCTGCCCCTCAGTCCTGCCATGCAAAGTGAGGTTCCAGGTTACTTTGTGTGACCCCAGACTGACAGCAAGCTGAGTGTCTGGAAATGGGAGCCCACGGCACACAGAAGTGGTTGCTGAGTTACCTGTTGACAAGTAGTTGGGTTGTATCACAGGGTGGTCCTGAGGGTTGGCACTTCTCAGTTTGAGCCAGCCTACACTTGTGGCCCTCATAGTCCCGACATGCGCCTAAGAGGGCCAAAAGAAAACCATGACATCTACAGTGACTTCCATTGACCCTGACTCATTAGCTCAGAGAAGTCCAGGGTTTCCAGTAGGGTGGGACTCAGAATCAAGAGCACATTCAGGGGTGCGTACACAGGGGCAAAGTGCTTCCTCTGCAAGCGTGACAACATAAGACTGGATCTCTGGCACCCACATGAAAGCCAGGTATGGTGGCACATGTCTGTAATCCCAGTGCTGGGGAGGCAGATCCCTGCACTTAATGGCTAGCTAGTCAAGGTAAATTAGTGAACTCCAGGTTCAGTGAGAAACCTTGTCCCAAAAAATAAGGGGTGCTGGGGAGATTTCTCAGTAGCAAAACCTGATGGTCTGGGGTTCGATTCCCCAGTACCTATATGAAGCCAGATATGCATGTAAAGCACAAAGTGACACGTGCATCTGGAGTTCCTTTGCAGTGGCTGGAGACCCTGGTGTGGCCATATATTCTCTCTCTCCTTACAAATAAATAGAAATATTTTAAAAAATAAGGTGGAGGATGATTGAGGAAAACACCTGACCTCCACCTCTGGCCTCCACATTCATGCACACACATATAAATCCACACACACCACATATATACAAAATGTTAAAAATATATATACAGTTTAGCATCTTACCCTCTGCCTGATCCAACTTCCTACTCCATTGTCCAAAACTTTCAGAGGGCAACCCCAAGGGCTGGGGCAGGCCCCTGCCCTTCCATGTGCCCTGCAGACTGACTC
Source organism: Orientallactaga sibirica (assembly GCA_036365145.1). NCBI lineage: Eukaryota > Metazoa > Chordata > Mammalia > Rodentia > Dipodidae > Orientallactaga > Orientallactaga sibirica. Next base: position 1,899,198 of record JAEOAD010001317.1, read on the forward strand.
CTAGGCTCCCCTTCCTTATCAGCTTAGACACATGAGACTTTGGAGGATAGGAAACCCAAGGCCTGCTCAGTGGGGCAGATGCTGCCCTGAAGATGAGGCAAGATATCATTGCAGATATGGAAAGACAAGTGTCCCTGGCCAAGGCTGCTCACCTGGTAAGCCTCCTGCTGGGTGGGCATCCGCCCATGGTCAATCACTTGGGATGGCAGGAAGTGGAACTGGATATCTGGGTGGATTACCCCTGGCTTGCTGCGGATAAAACCACCTGTTTCCAGATGGGCTGTGGCACCATCTCCTGATCAAGAAAGGATGAAACAGAAGGGTCAATCCAGGTGAGGCTGGTGGGCCAGCTGGTCCTATGTCCCTAGGTGGGTCTTGGGGACCAGACATTTTTGGCCCTGTCTTGTGCTTGGTCTCAAGCCCTGTCCACAACTGTCTTCTTTCCCTAGGTGGCTTCATCCAGCATCATACCTTTAAATATTGCCCATGTGCCAAGAGAGGGGGCTTCAGCTTTATGGTCACCACCTGCCTGTAGGCCCTTCCCATATCTCACTCAGTAATAACAAAGTATGGGAAGCATGTGCTGAGGACATGGGGGCAGGGGTGGGTGAGGCATTTTCAGGGCTGGTCTCTCTGCTTCAGTGGTGCCAAGACTCAGCTTTGAAGATGTGTGCTGATTCTAAGCCCCGGTGTCAAAGTCTCCTTGGGGTCTTTTCTTTAGGACCGGCCCAAGGCCAACCTACCCACCCATGAGAAAAGCAGCACCTGACCCCTGGGCTATGTCAACCTTGAATAGATCCTGTGTTCAACCATTTAACATGCTACTGCCTCTGGGATCCACACCAGCCTTTCAAGCAGGTGTCCTCATGTTTCAGGTGGGAGAACTGGGCTCAAAGTGAATGGGACAGTGCAGCTTTGCCTCCATCCACTTGAGGGGCCAGAACCTGGCTTGGATCCTCCAGAAAGAAACTCCAAGATACCACAGACCATATCCACCAAGTTCACTGAGGGGCTGGCCCACCTGTGAACCTCCAGAGCCACTCAAGACCGATGCTGATCTTCCGCAGGGGCTTCTGGGCTGAATGGAGGGTGATGGGGTGAGTGCATGCCTGCTGAATGTAGACCTCCAAGTGGTCTTGCAAGTTCTGGCCAACTCCTGTTGTGGAAGAGAGTAGTTAGGATAAATAGCTATCAATGGAGGCTTGGCAGCTTCTCAGAATCCTGGTTTTGAAAACATCTTCCTTGTCCATTCCCTTTTGAGCCAGTTCATGCCTGCCCTGGTCCCAGCTTGAAAATAGTTACCTTCCTAAGATACCATTTCTACCCTCCCAGTTTCTCCTACAGCAGCCACCCAAGTGCCCTTGGCCAGCCTTGCTCAACAGCAGCAGCCTCCAGGGGCAAGTACCACTTGGTCAGCATTACTGTGTTGTTTCTGACCAGATGGCATCCTTGTCCAAATGAAGGAGGAAGCAGCCAGCCCCAGCATGCTATGCAGACACTAAACAAGCTCCTCCAAGCTCAAGGACACATCAGGCAGTCACAGGGATGGGCCAGCACTTCCACAGGCCTCTCATGAAGAAGGTTCCATGTGAAAAGGCCAGTCCTCTGAGTGTGTGGGGACAAGAGTGAGGGAAGACAGCCAAGCCCTCCAGGACATTATAAACTAGAAGGTGAAGTTCAGGTCTTCCCATGGACAGTGGGCTCTTGAGCCCTAAGCTGGCCTCCTTTGTGCTCAGAGCAACTGGTGAGTCCTAGGTAAGATCCCTCTCAGCAACGGAGCTGCCTTGGAAGTGAGTCCATCCCCCATCCTGCTACAGGTGCTGTCCTCCATGGGGCAGAGGCTGGTTTAGGGGAGGAGAAGGGAAAGAATATAAAGACCAAGGGTCCCAGGTGAGAACTATGCAGCAAGGTCCAGAGGACCCGCTCTGGTATGAGAAGGATGTGACACTTCCAAGAAGCGCCAACTCTTGTCACTTCTCCAGTCCATGCAATAGGACATTTAGTTCTGTAGTGAGGGAAGGGGCTCACCAGGCAGGTGGCATACCACAGGAATGCCCAGTTCCTTGAGGTCATCTGCATTCCCAATGCCAGAGAGCATGAGCAGCTGTGGAGAGTTGATGGCGCCTCCACTCAAGATCACCTCCTGGCTGGCGTAAGCCTGGAAAAGACAGGCCGTCAGCCATGCTTCCGCGGAGCTGGCTGCTCTGCTGGCTCACAGACCAGTACCCAGCTACAACCAGCACCATGCAGACATGCCCTCTGTAAGTCATACCCATGGTAGCAGGCCAGGAACACTGCTGCCACCACGGAGAGCTGGCTCCCAGACCATAGAAAAAGGCAGAGAGCCTGCTGTGTAGCCACTTGAAAGTAATCTACATATTCATAGATCATGTGTGAAAGTCAAGTGTGGGCCATGTTCTAACAGTGTGCAATAGCCAGACAGTAACCAGGGCCTTAAAGACAGGGATGGCAGGGTTCAAATGGGATTGATCTACTTGCTGGGGTACGAGGCAATCTCTCACACACTGATGAGTAAGATTAAGTACAATGCATAAGCAGTGTGAAAAAATTGCATGGGCTTTTAAACCTCCAGGATCAATCCATTGATTTCTGACAGGCCAGAACCCTGGAACTTTGTAAAAGGTACGAGGAGACTGTCCTGCATGGGTTAGCAGGCGGAGACTCATGGGTCCCATGAAGTCTTTGCAGGTGGCAGGGCTGGGGAATCCCTATTTTCACCAGCACCCCACCTCTGGTAGGCAGTCCATTACCACACACAGTGGCTCACTCAGCCAGGGCCAAGAGCATGAAGAGCACGGGGCCAGGGAGGAAGACCTGGCACCTCTTTCCTGTCCTCCGAGCAGCTAGCCCCCATTGGAGGGCACTCACCCTGTGGCTCTGGCCATTCCTGAAGTACTCCACGCCCACTGCACGTGTGCCCTCAAACAGCACCCTGCTCACAAGCGCCTGGACCTCGGTCCTGAGGTTGGGGCGGCTCAGGCTGGGTGCAGGTAGGCACAGGCTGTGCTCCAACGCTTGCCTGCAGGATGGAAGAAGATCAGGTGAGGCCCACTGCCCTTCCCCTGGTGCCCCGGCAGAGGAAGGGGCTGGAAAAATCAAATCTGTCCTGTCCCTGACTAAGCAAGGCCTGCTTTCAAATTAAGTAACGTGACCTAAAGACCCCACCCCACGAAAATCCAACCACCGCCCCCCACCCCACACAGGGGGAAAGCCGGCCTTAACCTTGACAGATGACGTGGACCAGGCGCAGCAGGCAGGAGCCCTGGAGCAGCTGCTGCTGTGGCTGTCATGCTGTGCGCAAGGCCAGGCATCACCCGCTCTGTACCTCAGTGACCCTATCTAATGGGTGCAGGGGTAGTCTGCATGAGGAAAGGAGCCAGGAGATGGGTAAAGAGGGCCACGTGCTCCTGGCTGTCTCTCCAATCCTCAGTTTCCGCATCAGCAAGTCTCTACAAAACTATGAGCTCTCTGTATGGAAAACCAAAACCAATTGCCCACTGTCTGCTGACGCTCCAGGGACTCCCAAGCACCAAGGGAGGTCTCTCCTACTTCCTCCTAGCACCAGAATCCCAGTATTAAACTTGCTGTCCCTCTAACCTCCCCAGGCAGTAGCTATGGGGTTGGCTTCCTCATCCAGGCTGGACAAACCCTCAGTGAGCCTGTAATCACTTGTGCTGCTCCGGTAAGTGTCCGAGCCATTGGGTTGTACTTTGCAGTACTTAGGGAGTATGTGTTCACCTCCCTCCCATCTAACACCAGCCTCATTTTGTTACTACCTGTCCAGGATGGGACCAGAAGGGTTGGTTGCCATTGCAGGGATAGTTTAAAGGGTACCTTAGGGGACTGGAAAGGTGACTCCGCAGTTAAAGGTGCTTGTTTGCAAAGCCTAATGGCCTGGGTCTGATTCCCCAGTTCCCATCTAAAGCCAGGTGGCCAAAGAGGCACAAGCATCTAGAGTTTGTTTTCAGTGGCAGTAGGCCCATACTCATTCTGTCTCTGCTTCTTTCTCTCTGTATCTCAAATAAATAAAAATATTTTTTAATGGTGAGCATGCCTTTAATTCCAGCACTTGGGAGGCAGAGGTAGGAGGGCTGCTGTGAGTTCAAGGCCACCCTGAGAGTACATAGTGAATTCCAGGTCAGCCTGGGCTAGAACAAAACCCTACCTCAAAAAACCAAAACAACTATAAATGTGTGTGTGTGTGTGTGTGTGTGTGTGTGTGTGTGTAAACTTTAATCCCAGCACTTGGGAGGCAGAGGTAGGAAGACTGCTGTGAGTTCAAGGCCACCCTGAGACTACACAGCCTGAGTTAAAGTGAGACCCTACCTCAAAAAACCAAAAAAAAAAAAAAAAAAAAAGTACCTTGGGGCTAGAGAGATGGCTCAGTGGCTAAGGTGCTTGCCTGCAATGCCTAATGACCCAAGTTTGGTTCCCCAGTGCTCTTGTAATGCCAGATGCACATGCATCTGGAGTTCGTTTGCAGCTGCTGGAGATCCTGGTTCCCATTCTCTCTATTTCTCTGTTGCTCTCCCTCTCTCTGCTTGTAAGTAAATAAATATGTTTTTTAAATGGGGTGGAAAAGTTGGCATGTGGTACACACCTTTAATCCCAGCACTCGGTAGGCAGAGGTAGGAGGATGGCCGAGTTTGAAGCCACCCTGAGACTACATAGTGAATTCCAGGTCAGCCTGAGCTAAAGTGAAACCCTACCTCAGGAAACCAAAAAAAATAAAAAATGGTACCTTGGGGCTGGAGAGATGGCTTAGTGGTCAAGGCACTTGCCTGCAAAGCCTCTAAGCCCTAACAAATTCCAGACTCATGTGCCACCTTGTGCATCGGGCTTAGTGGGTCCTGTGGAATCCAACCTAGGTCCTTTTTTTTAGAATAGTACCTTTATAGATGGTCATGTCCATCCAGCCGAAGCCCTCCTGCTGGAAGCCATTCATGTCCTCAGTGAAGGGATAGCCCGCCTGCTGCGCTGCCTGCAGGAAGCGCGGTGCAGTGGGTGGTTGGTCTTGCCTCGGGACACTTGCAGCGGGCCATCGCCACCTCGGTACCTGTCTGCACCCAGCTCGTGGGCCTGGGACTTGCGGAAGTAGGGCAGGCAGTGTGCATAGTCCCAGCCCTCGGCACCTTGGTGATGCCAGCGGTTGTAGTCCTCAGCGTGTCCTCGGATGTAGACCATGGCGTTGAGTGATGAAGACCCTCCCCAGACACGGCCACGTGGCCAGTACATAACCCGGCCATCCAGGCCTGGCTGAGGCTCTGTGTGGTAGTACCAGTTGTATTTGTCATCACACAGATTGGCCACAAGGGCTGCGGGCATGTGGATCTTCCACAGGAACCTCTTGCTCCCCAGTAGCAGGTCCTTGGGCCCCGCCTCCAGCAGCAGCACCCGCTGGCTAGGGTCCTCGGTGAGCCGATTGGCCAGCACACAGCCAGCAGAGCCCGCGCCCACCACCACGTAGCTGTACTCATCACGGCCCGCAGAGCCCCACTGACCCCAGCAAGGCCTCTGGGGTGAGACAGCTGGCCTAGGATGGCCTGTGCCCTGTGCGGGCTCACGAGACCTTGCCTCCAGCCTCCAAGGGCACGCCACATGCTTTCCTCTTATCCACCAAGAAGAGACAATTCAGTTCTTTGGCCTAGAAAAGGAAAAGGGCTTTAAGACTGAATTCCACAGCTGCCCAAAGCTGAGTGTTCACGCTGGGCAATAGAGGTCATCCCCAGCTCAATGAGGACTTGCTCAGTCCAGGTGGGGCAGCTGCTCCCCACAGTCATTTCCCAGGGAAGTTAAGAGGGGCAGGCCAGAGGTGCCTCTCTGCAAGTTTAGAGAGCATCCTTAGACACCCCCTTGTGTGAACCTGGAGGCTGGAAGTCTAGCTGCTGCAAGGGAGGGAGACAAACAGGGTGCTAACTCTCCTCACTCCAGGTAGCTGGGAGCCTTCCTAGGGCTGCCACCCCCCCCCCACACACACACACACATACATCTGTTCTCCAAACTAATAAAGAGGGACAGACATCTGAAAGGTCAGGTCAGGGAGAGGGGTGGACTCTGTGGAGCTCACACAGCCTTTGGCCCAAGGAAGCACAAGGTACATCAGAAAAGTTAAGCACGAGTGCGGGTTACAGGCACATTGCTGATTCTCTAGAGTAGTGCAGTTTTTTTTTTTAATATTTTATTTTTATTTATTTATTTGACAGAGAGAGAGAGAGAGAGAGAGTGGGTGTGGCAGGGCCTCCAGCCACTGCAAACAAACTCCAGATGCATGTGTCCCCTTGTGCATCTGGCTAATGTGGGTCCTGGGGTATCGAACCTGGGTCCTTTGGCTTTGCAGGCAAACGCCTTAATCACTAAGCCATCCCTCCAGCCCTACAGTAGTGGAGTTTTAACAGAGAAATAGAGGCTGGAGAGACAGCTCAGTGGTTAAAGGCACTTGTTTACAAAACCTGATGCCCTGGGTTTGATTCCCCAGTACCCACATAAGCCAGATGCACAAATTGGCGCATGTGTCTGGAGTTTGTTTAAAACTCCAAATTAAAAATAAGGAAGAAGTACAAATTAAAAATAGGCATGGGGGGCTGGAGAGATGGCTTAGTGGTTTAAGCGCTTGCCTGTGAAGCCTAAGGACCCCAGTTCGAGGCTCGATTCCCCAGGACCCACGTAAGCCAGATGCACACAGTGGCTCATGCATCTGGAGTTCATTTGCAGTGGCTAGAGGCCCTGGCGTGCCCATTCTCTCTTTCTCTCTCTATCTAACTCTTTCTGTCTCTGTCTGTTGCTCCCAAATAAATAAATAAAAACAAAAAAAATAGGCATGGGCTGGAGATATTGCTTAGTGGTTAAGGCACTTGCCTGCAATTCCCCAGGACCTACACAGGTGATGCATCTGGAGTTCGCTTTGCAGCTGCTGGAGACCCTGGTTCCCATTCTCTCTATTTCTCTGTTGCTCTCCCTCTCTGCTTGTAAGTAAATAAATATGTTTTTTTAAATGGGGTGGAAAAGTTGGCATGTGGTACACACCTTTAATCCCAGCACTCGGTAGGCAGAGGTAGGAGGATGGCCGAGTTTGAAGCCACCCTGAGACTACATAGTGAATTCCAGGTCAGCCTGAGCTAAAGTGAAACCCTACCTCAGGAAACCAAAAAAAATAAAAAATGGTACCTTGGGGCTGGAGAGATGGCTTAGTGGTCAAGGCACTTGCCTGCAAAGTCTCTAAGCCCTAACAAATTCCAGACTCATGTGCCACCTTGTGCATCGGGCTTAGTGGGTCCTGTGGAATCCAACCTAGGTCCTTTTTTTTAGAATAGTACCTTTATAGATGGTCATGTCCATCCAGCCGAAGCCCTCCTGCTGGAAGCCATTCATGTCCTCAGTGAAGGGATAGCCCGCCTGCTGCGCTGCCTGCAGGAAGGCGCGGTGCAGTGGGTGGTTGGTCTTGCCTCGGGACACTTGCAGCGGGCCATCGCCACCTCGGTACCTGTCTGCACCCAGCTCGTGGGCCTGGGACTTGCGGAAGTAGGGCAGGCAGTGTGCATAGTCCCAGCCCTCGGCACCTTGGTGATGCCAGCGGTTGTAGTCCTCAGCGTGTCCTCGGATGTAGACCATGGCGTTGAGTGATGAAGACCCTCCCCAGACACGGCCACGTGGCCAGTACATAACCCGGCCATCCAGGCCTGGCTGAGGCTCTGTGTGGTAGTACCAGTTGTATTTGTCATCACACAGATTGGCCACAAGGGCTGCGGGCATGTGGATCTTCCACAGGAACCTCTTGCTCCCCAGTAGCAGGTCCTTGGGCCCCGCCTCCAGCAGCAGCACCCGCTGGCTAGGGTCCTCGGTGAGCCGATTGGCCAGCACACAGCCAGCAGAGCCCGCGCCCACCACCACGTAGCTGTACTCATCACGGCCCGCAGAGCCCCCACTGACCCCAGCAAGGCCTCTGGGGTGAGACAGCTGGCCTAGGATGGCCTGTGCCCTGTGCGGGCTCACGAGACCTTGCCTCCAGCCTCCAAGGGCACGCCACATGCTTTCCTCTTATCCACCAAGAAGAGACAATTCAGTTCTTTGGCCTAGAAAAGGAAAAGGGCTTTAAGACTGAATTCCACAGCTGCCCAAAGCTGAGTGTTCACGCTGGGCAATAGAGGTCATCCCCAGCTCAATGAGGACTTGCTCAGTCCAGGTGGGGCAGCTGCTCCCCACAGTCACTTCCCAGGGAAGTTAAGAGGGGCAGGCCAGAGGTGCCTCTCTGCAAGTTTAGAGAGCATCCTTAGACACCCCCTGTGTGAACCTGGAGGCTGGAAGTCTAGCTGCTGCAAGGGAGGGAGACAAACAGGGTGCTAACTCTCCTCACTCCAGGTAGCTGGGAGCCTTCCTAGGGCTGCCACCCCACACACACACACATACATCTGTTCTCCAAACTAATAAAGAGGGACAGACATCTGAAAGGTCAGGTCAGGGAGAGGGGTGGACTCTGTGGAGCTCACACAGCCTTTGGCCCAAGGAAGCACAAGGTACATCAGAAAGTTAACAAAAGTGCGGGTTACAGGCACATTGCTGATTCTCTAGAGTAGTGCAGTTTTTTTTTTTTAATATTTTATTTTTATTTATTTATTTGACAGAGAGAGAGAGAGAGTGGGTGTGGCAGGGCCTCCAGCCACTGCAAACAAACTCCAGATGCATGTGTCCCCTTGTGCATCTGGCTAATGTGGGTCCTGGGGTATCGAACCTGGGTCCTTTGGCTTTGCAGGCAAACGCCTTAATCACTAAGCCATCCCTCCAGCCCTACAGTAGTGGAGTTTTAACAGAGAAATAGAGGCTGGAGAGACAGCTCAGTGGTTAAAGGCACTTGTTTACAAAACCTGATGCCCTGGGTTTGATTCCCCAGTACCCACATAAGCCAGATGCACAAATTGGTGCATGTGTCTGGAGTTTGTTTAAAACTCCAAATTAAAAATAAGGAAGAAGTACAAATTAAAAATAGGCATGGGGGGCTGGAGAGATGGCTTAGTGGTTTAAGCGCTTGCCTGTGAAGCCTAAGGACCCCAGTTCGAGGCTCGATTCCCCAGGACCCACGTAAGCCAGATGCACACAGTGGCTCATGCATCTGGAGTTCATTTGCAGTGGCTAGAGGCCCTGGCGTGCCCATTCTCTCTTTCTCTCTCTATCTAACTCTTTCTGTCTCTGTCTGTTGCTCCCAAATAAATAAATAAAAACAAAAAAAAATAGGCATGGGCTGGAGATATTGCTTAGTGGTTAAGGCACTTGCCTGCAATTCCCCAGGACCTACACAGGTGGTACATACATCTGGAGTTTGATCGTGGTGGTTAGAGGCCCTGGCATACCCATATATTCATTCTCTCTTTCCCTTTCTGTCTCTCAAGTAAATAAATAAAGCTGGGCACACACCTTTAATCCCAGCACTTGGGAGGCAGAGGTAGGAGGATCGCCGAGAGTTCGAGGCCACCCTGAGACTACATAGTGAATTCCAGGTCGGCCTGAGCTAGAATAAGATCCTACCTTGGAAAACATAAATAAATAAATATATGAATAAATAAATAAATAAATAATACTTAAGTCAGGTATGGTGGCACATGCCTTTAATCCCAGCACTCTGGAGGCAGAGGTAGGAGGATTGCTGTGAGCTTGAGGCCAATCTGAGACTACATAATGAATTCTGGGTCAGGCTAGACTACAGAGAGACCCTACCTCAAAAAAACAAAACAAATTTTAAAAATAGGCATGATGGTGTCCACTGGGGTGGTTCAAAACTCACCATAGTGCTGGGAAGAAATGACAGTGGAGTGTTCAACATTAAGTGAGACATCTCTATTATACCCTCCAAGGCTCGGACCTTTGTGGAAAAGGTGGCAGAAAGAATGTAAGAGCCATACTGGAGAGATGGCTTAGTGGTTAAAGGCACTTGCCTGCAAAGCCAAAGAACCCAGGTTTGATTTGCCAGGACCCACATAAGCCTGCACAAAGTGGAAAATGCATCTCAGGTTCATTTGTAGCAGCTGGAGGCCCACAAGGGCCTCCCATTCTCTCTCTCTCTCAAATAAACAAAAATAAATTACAATTTTAAAAAAGAATGCAAAAGCCAAAGGAAGAAGAGAAGTGTTTTGCCACAGTGAGACTACATAGTGAATTCCAGGTCAGCCTGAGCTAGAGTGAGACCCTACCTCAAAAAAACAAACAAACAAACAAACAAAAAAAAAAAAACAATGAATAACCATGAGAAGCTGGGCACAAGCCTTTAATCCCAGAACTCAGAAGGCAGAGGTAAGAAGATTGCAGCTGGTTCAAGGCTACCCTGAGGCTACATAGTGAATTCCAGGTCAGCCTGGGCTAGAGTAAGACCCTACCTTGAAAAAAACAACAACAAAAAAATTTTTTTAAATAACCATGAGGGAGCTGGAGAGATGGTCCAGTGGTTAAAGGCACTTGCTTGTAAAACCTGACAGCCTGGGTTCTATTCTCCAGTACCCACACAAAGCCAGATGTGCAAAGTGGCACATACATCAAGATCATTTGCAGTGGCAAGAGGCCCTGGCATGCCCTTTCTCTCAAACACAAATAAAAACATTTTTAAAAATTTATTTTGAGAGAGAGAGAAAGAGGCAGAGAGAGAGAGAGAGAGAGAGAGAGAGAGAATGGGCATGTCAGGGCCTTAGCCACTGTGACTGAGAACTCCAGACATGTGCGTCCCTTGTGCACGTGTGACATTGTGTGCTTGAGTCACTGTGCGTCTGGTTATGTGGGACCTGGAGATTCAAACATGAGTTCTTAGGCTTCGCAGGCAAGTGCCACTAAGCCATCTCTCCAACCCTAAAAACACCTTATTTTTTTTGTTTTGTTTTGGTTTTTCGAGGTAAGGTCTCACTGTAGCCCAGGCTGCCCTGGAATGCACTCTGTAGTCTCAGGGTGGCCTTGAACTCATGGCAATCCTCCTACCTCTGCCTGCCAAGTGCTGGGATTAAAGGTGTGCACCACCACACCCAGTCCATAAAAACTTTTTTTTTTTGTTTTTCAACGTAGGGTCTCTAGCTCAGGCTGACCTGGAATTCACTATGTAGTCTCAGGGTGGCCTTGAATTCACAGTGATCCTCCTACCTCTGCTTCCTGAGTGCTGGGATTAAAGGCGTGCACCAAAATGCCCAGTTCTAAAAACATTTTTCTTTTCTTTTTTAAAAAAAATTTTTTTTTAATATTAAATCTTGGACTGGAGAGATGGCTTAGCAATTAAAGCTCTTTCCTGCAAAACCTAAGGACTCAGATTCGATTCCCCAGTACCCACATAAAACCAGATGTACATGGTGCCACATGCATCTGGAGTCCATTTGCAGTGGCTAGAAGCCCTAGTGTACCCATTTGTTCCCCCCTCTCTATCTGCCTCTCTCAAATAAATAATAACATACATATATTTTAAAATATTGACTTGTTTTTAAGTATTTTTATTTATTTATTTACTTACTTATTTGACAGAGAAAGAGGGAGAGAGAGAGAATGGGTGCACCAGGGCCTCCAACCACTGTAAACGAACTCCAGACGTGTGCACCCCCTTGTGCATCTGGCTAACATAGGTCCCAGAGAATCGAACCAGAGTCCTTTGGCTTTGCAGGCCAGCGCCTTAAGTACTAAGCCATCCCTCCAGCCTTTGTTTTTAAAAATGACAACAAAGAATCTGTTCCTCTTTCATGTTTGGCCATGGGTTGCTTTCAAGTTCCATCCCTCCCTCTTCTCTTGCCCACACTTGAGTAAATCAGTGAGAAAGCTCTATGAATTGGTGAGGAAGTCCAAATCATGCAAACCAGATGAGCTGCAGGCATTCTCACCATAGTCCTGTCTGTTCCACACCCTAGCAGTAACAAAAACCCAGGAACACCTGTCCCCGCTTTTGTTCAAGCCATCCACACCAGCCCTGGACTTCCCACGATGTTCCACGGTGTAAGCAATAAGCCACTTCAGTCTCTTGATGTGTGAGTGAGTGTATGTGTGTGTCGTCATCAGTCTCAACATCACCAGTTTGGTCAGTGGGAGGCTGATCTCACCCTCCAAGGAGGCAACCAGGAGTAACTTTAATAAAATATGTATAATGCTTGTGCACAGGCTGGAGGAATGGCTCTGCAGTTAAGGCACTTCACTGCAAAGCTTAACAACCTGGGTTAGATTCCCCAGTACCCATGTAAGCCAGATGCACAAAGTGCATCATGCATCTGGAGTTTGTATGCAGTGCCTAGAAGCCCTGGCATGCCCATTCTCATTCTCTCCATTTCTCTTTATTTCTCTCCCTTGCAAATAAATAATTTTTAAAAAAGACTTATGCAAGAACTACAAAACACCAAGAACAATTAAAGATGTCCTAAATAAATACAGTGAGCTATCATAAAAGGAAAGATTCGTTGTTGATGTTGATTCTCCCCCCAGTTCATTCACAGATTTCATTTCAAACCAAATCTCAGCAGAGTTGAGGGGAGTTCAGGGGGCATAGATAGTAAGGAATGGGTCTAGGAGACTGCTGGCCCAGGAGAATGGGAAGGCAGACAGTCTGTTTATAATTGACCATAGGGACAGAAAACCCTAAAAGCAGAAGTTAGTAAAGAAAACAGGAAAAAGCTAAAACAGCCAGTTTTGTTGAAGGCCACTGCCTTATGTTTGTTAGGGAAGGGGCTAAAGGGATGAGGTAAACCCAATCCCTCTTTACCATGACAGGAGGTAAAGGAGACCCAAACCCTGTAAGAGCCAGTCACCAAGCCCATTCCAATGGTCTCACAGCTCTGGGGCCCTCCCTTATTTATTATTTATTTATTTATTTATTTATTTATTTATTTATTTATTTATTTATTTAAGAAAGAGAAAGAGAGAGAGAATGGGCACACCAGGATCTTCAGCCACTTCAAACAAACTCCAGACGCATGTGCCACCTTGTACATCTGGCTCATATGGGTTCTGGTGTACCAAACCAAGGACCTTTGGCTTTGCAGGCAAGTGGCTTAACTGCTAAGGCATCTCTCCAGCCCCCTCCCTTCTTGAAGGGAGTTTTCATTCGCAGCTAAAGAATAACATTTGCTGCTTCTGCTTTTCACTGCATTTCTGAGTCTGTCTTCATTCTTGGAGCTTCCAAACCTTGCTTAGCTTTGAGAATGGACCAGTGGCCCCCTGACCCATGAGGGGGAAGCAGTTTTCCTTCAACAGAGTGAGTGTATATGTGAGTATGTATGTGTGTGGGGGGTGGGTATGTGTATGTGTGTGACATGATTTCAAAAGGCATACTGAGTCAGGCGTGGTGGTGCACGCCTTTAATCCCAGCACTCAGGAGACAGAGGTAGGATTGCTGTGAGTTTGAGGCTCCCCGGGCTACAGCAAGACCCTACCTCACTAAAACCAAAAAAGGGGGGGGCATACTGAGATACAAAAAACATAGCAAAAGTTGTAGTGGGGTCACATGAAGAAACCCCACACAGCTGGATATGGTGAGGCATGCTTTAATGCCAGCATTTGTGAGGCTGAGGCAGGAGAATCACAATTTAGAGGCTAACCCTAGCTACATAATGAGACTGTGTCTCAAAAGAGAAAGAAAGGGGGAAAGGAAGGAGGGAGAAAAAGAAGGAAAAGGAGAAGGGGGAAGAAGAAGATAAAGAGAATGGGCTGGAGAGAAGGCTTAGTGGTTAAGGCACTTGGCTGTGAAGCCTAAGGACCCATGTTCAACTCTCCAGATCCCACGTTAGCCAGATGCACAAAGGTGAGGCAAGTGCAAGGTCACACATGTCCACTAGTTGGCACAAGCGTCTGGAATTCGATTGTAGTGGCTGAGGCCCTGTTACACCAATTCCCCCCCTCTCTGAAATAAAAAAAAAAAAACTTCAAGAGAACCAGGTATGGTGGCTCATGCACTGAGGAGGCAGAGGTAGGATTGCCATGAGTTCAAGACCACCCTAAGACTACATAGTGATTTCCAGGTCAGCCTGGACTAGAGTGAAACCCTACCCGAAAAACAAAACAAAAAAAAAAGGGTTGGAGGGATGGCTTAGCGGTTAAGGTGGTAGCCTGCAAAGCCAACGGACCCAGTTCCATTTCCCAGGACCCATGTTAGCCAGATGCACAAGGTGGCGCATGTGTCTGGAGTTCATTTGTAGTGACTGGAAGCCCTGGTGTGCCAATTCTCTCTCCCTCTTTCTCACTGTTAAATAAATAAATAAAAACAAAAAGAAAAAAAAAAAAAACTTGAAGAGAAAGAGAAGGATGAGGAGGAAGAAAAGGAAAGGAGGGATTGAGAGAATGAAAGAAAACACATCAGTAAAGGGGAAGTAGCATCTCACATCAATATTGATGAATCCTAAAATATAGATGAATATATATAAAATATAGATGAATCCTAAAAACATAATCAAAATATAGAAAGAAAATTAGAGGAGGTTTTGACACCAATCAATTTCTAAACATGCAATTTATACACACAAGCATCAGAGTCCCAAAGTTTATGAGTCAAAACTGAAGACTTCAATATACAGATTTCAGTACTAGAACAGACGGATAAGAAAATGAAACAAATAATACTAGAAACCCAATTGGACATAACAGATATAAACAAAATTATCAACCCCAAATCAGAAAACATATTTTCCCTCATGTGTACATGGGCCAATTTCCAGAATAGATTATAAATTATGCTACAAAATAAGTCTTAATAAATTTTAAAAGACTGAGTTCATTCCAAGGATCTTGGTTTTTTGAGGCAGGGTCTCACTCTAGCCCAGGCTGACCTGGAATTCACCATACAAAGAATCTTTTCATGATAGTAAAACTAGAGGTTGAAGAGATGGCTCAGCAGTTAAGATGCTTGCCTGCAAAGCCTTATCACCCAGATTCGATTCCCCAGTACCCACATAAAGTCAGATGCACAAAGCAATGCATGCATGTGGAGTTTGTTTGCAGTGGCTCATTCTCCTTCTCTCTTCTCTCTCTTCCCTTGCAAAAAACTAAAATTAAAAAAAAAAATAGGAAAGCTAGAAAGAAAACACAGAAATTCATAAAACTGTGGAAATTAACACTCTAAAAAACACAGTGGGTTAAAGAAGAAACACATGAGAAATTAAAAATACCTTGAAGCAAATGAAAAAGAAAACACAAATTATCAAAACTGACGAGTTGCAATGAAAGCAGCTATAAGAGGGAAGTATGCTGTAGCTATACATGTTAGAGCGAGGAGAGATCTTTATCCTTTAGAGAACCAGAAAACAAAGGAACCAATTGAGCCGAAAGCTAGCAGAAGGAAGGAAATCATAAAGATTACAACAGAGACAACTGAGTGATAGACTAGCAATGGCAAAACCCATGAAGATAAAAGTTGGTTTTAAAAACAACAACAAAGTTGATATTTAATATCAAACTTAATGAGAGAGAGAAAGCTTTTCAGCCAGATTGCCAAAATCAAAGAGAAAATGATGGCCTTTTCAACAAATGGTATGTGGAAAACTAAACAGCTAAATGACAAAACATGAAGTTGGACCCTTGTCTTTGCCACATACGAACACATACATAACTCAGGATGCTGGGAAGATTGCTCATTGGTTAAAGACACTTGCTTGCAAAGCCTTCCAGCTTGGGATCAATTCCCAAGCCATCCACATAAACCAGGTACAAAAAGTGGGTAAACATGGGCTGAGAGATGGCTTAGCAGTTAAGGCACCTGCCTGCTAAGCCTAAAAACCCAGTTCCAATCTCCAGGTCCCACGTTTAGCCAGATGCAAAGTGACACAAGGGTGCAATGCCACACTTGACCACAAGGGGGCGCACACATCTGGATTTCATTCACAGCAGCTGAGAGACTGCTGGCGCGCCCATCTATATCTGTCTTCCTCTCTGTCTGACTCTCTCTGTGTCTCTCTCCAAAAATAAATAAAATAATTTTTTTAAAAGTGGGTAAACACCTTTTGTTTCTTTGCAGCAGCAAAAGGTTTTGGTATATACATACATACATAAACACACACAAATAAGTAAATAATTTTTCTAAAAAATTACTTCAAGGCCAGGTGTGGTGGTACACGCCTTTAATCCCAGCACTTGGGAGGTAGAGGTAGGAGGATTTCTGTGAGTCTGAGGCCACCCTGAGATTCCATGGTGAATTCCAGTTCAGCCTGGGCTAGAGTGAGACCCTATCTCAAAAAAAAACAAAAAAATTACTTCAAACCAGATCAAACACTGGATTTGGTGGTGCTTTCTTCAATATAACATCAGGAGAAATAACAAAATAAAAAGTTCCATCCCATTGGGTGCTCTTGCTCTCTTCCTGTTGATGTGAAGACGTGACACCAGATATCTGCTCTTGCCATAATGAACACGTCCCTTTGAAACAGTAAGCTAGTGGTGGTTAAGGCTCTTGCCTATGAAGCCCAAGGACCCCAGTTCAATTCCCCAGTACCCATGTAAGCCAGATGCATAAGGTGGTACATGTGTTTGGAGTTCATTTGGAATGGCTAGAGGCCCTGGTGTGCCCATTCTCTCTCTCTCTCTCTCTCTCTCTCTCTCTCTCTCTCTCTCTCTCTCTCATAAATAAAACAACAACAAAAAATCTTTAGAAACCACAAGCAAAAAAAAAAAAAAAAAAAAAAAAAAAAAAACCATTTCTTTCCATAAGCTGCTTCTGGTATTTTGTCTCAGCAATGAGAATGTAACTGATATACCATAGCAGGCTTTTGTAATCCCAGGACACTGATGGCAAGATGGGAGGTGGAGGCAGGAGAATTTCTTAGAAGCTCAAAGCAAGATCAGCAAAGAATAAAGCGAGATCCAGAGATAGAAACCTTGCCGCAAATGCAGTGAAAGGGCAAAGACTGACTAGAAAGTTATCCTCTGACTTCCATACATGTGCCATGGCATGTGTTTGCCCAGACCACTCACGAACATGCTCACACACACATGCATGCACATGTGCTCACCCACACAAATACAAACACAAAGATTTAATGGTAAATTTTATGATTATACACACACACATATATATACCCACAATTTTAAAACAGTCTCCAAAGAAAGGCCCTATATTATTAAGTGAGTCAATTATTGAAGTGGAAACATAGAAAGATTTAAGGATAAAGCTGGGTGCAGTGGTGTATAGCTGTAATTCTTGCACTCAGAGGTTGAGGCAAGAGGATTGCACTTCAAGCCAGCCTGGACTACACAATGAGATAACACCATAAAAAATAAACAATTATGGCTGGGGAGATGGTTCAGCGGTTAAGGTGCTTGCCCATAAAGTCTAACAACCTGAGTTCGATTCCCCAGTACCTACGTAAAGCCAAATGAACAAGGCATGCCTGCGAAGCCTAAAGACCTAGGTTCGATTCCCCAATACCGATATAAGCCAGATGCACAAGGTGGTACATGTGTCTGGAGATCCTTTGCAGCAGCTGGAGGCCTTCATGCATCCATTCTCTTTCTCTTTCTCTCTCTCCTGAGCATGATGGCCCATGTCTTTAATCCCAGCACTCGGGAGGCTGAGGTAGGAGGACTGTTGTGAGTTTGAGGCGAGCCTGAGACTACATAGTGAATTCCAGGTCAGCCTGGGCTAGAGCCAGACCTCAATAATTTTTTAAAAAGCAGGGCATGGTGGCACATGCCTTTAATCCCAGCAATCAGGAGGCAGAGGTATGAGGATCTCCGTGAGTGTGAGTTCAAGGCCACCCTGAGACTACATAGTGAATTCCAGGCCAGCCTGGGGCTAGAGTGAAACCTTACCTCAGAAAAAAAAAATCAGGGCGTGGTGGTGCATGCCTTTAATCCCAGCACTTGGGAGGCAAAGGTAGAAGGATCACTGTGAGTTTGAGGCCAGCCTGGAACTACAGATAGAGTTCCAGGTCAGCCTGGGCTACAGTGGATTCTATCTCAAAAAAAAAAAAAAAAAAATAGGACTGGAGAGATGGTTCAGCAGTTAAGAAGCTTTCTGGCAAAGCCTAAAGACCCAAGTTTGATTCCCCAGTACCCATGCAAAGCCAGATGCACAAGGCGGTACATGCATCTGGAGTTCATTTGCAGCAACTAGAGGCTCCCCACCAATAAATAAATAAAATATTTAAAAAAGAAGCTGGAAGTCGGGCGTGGTGGCGCACGCCTTTAATCCCAGCACTTGGGAAGCAGAGAGGTAGGAGGATTGCTGTGAGTTTGAGGCCACCCTGAAACTATACAGTCAGTTCCAGGTCAGCCTGAGCTGGAGTGAGACCCTACCTTGAAAAAAAAAAAAAAAAAAAAAAAGCCGGGCGTGGTGGCGCACGCCTTCAATCCCAGCACTTGGGAGGCAGAGGTAGGAGGATCGCCTGAGACTACATAGTTAATTCCAGGTCAGCCTGGGCCAGAGTGAGACCCTACCTTGAAAAACCAAAAATAAATAAATAAATAAATAAGAAGCTGGGTGTGTGGTGCACACCTTTAATCCCAGCACTCGGGAGGCAGAGGTAGGAGGACTGCCATGAGTTTGAGGCCACCCTGAGACTACATAGTGAATTCCAGGTCAGCCTGGGCTAGAGTGAAACCCTACCTCAAAAAAACAAAAGAAAAAAACAGTCTTCCCACTCAGATGCTGAGGCAGGAGGGTAACAAATTTGAGATTAACCTGCCTCAAAACACAGCACAGCAACACAGTCTGAAACTAGGCATGGTAGCACATGCCTATCATTTCAGTACTCATCTAGGATGCTGAGGCAGGAGGAATACTAGTTTGAGGTCAGTCTGAGCTAAATAGTGACGCCCTGTCTCAACTCAAAAGATAGAAAGAAGGGGCTGAAGAGATGGCTTAGCGGTTAAGGCGCCTGCCCGTAAAGCCTAAGAGTGCCCATTCGAATCTCCAGGACCCATGTTTAGCCAGAAGCAAAAGTGACGCAAGCATGCAATTCTCACATGCTCGCAAGGGGGTCTGCTGTGGAAAAGTGAAGACAGGGACATTCGTCACAGTGTGGGGACAGACATTTCCTTTCCTTTGCCACAGGTACTGCAAAATGCCACCTCCTACCACAGCCATGTCTCCAACTCTTCCACCAGGACACCCTCACCTCCAACATGGAGAGACCTTTAACTGTCCTCAGGTTAGTTCTGGACTGGCTCTGAACTTGTCATAGATAGCTCTGGCTCTTGGGCATGGGAGAGATAGCTAGGTTGGGACTAAGCAGGGACATTTCTGGGTGCCAGAGGAGACTTCCTTAGGTGTCCCCACCACCCTGAGAAGGAGCCCAGACAAGGATCTGCTAGAGGAAGGAGATGGGTGTACTTGGGGCCTAGCTCCCCTCCCTGTGCCAGGGCTAGCTAGGGCCTATGCAGAGGGTAGATCCCATCTCAGAGCAGAATTGTTGCTGGGCCCCCCAGTACCCCTCCAAGAGAGCCTTGGACTGGAAGGAGTCAGACAGTAGGCCTTAGGGCTTCAGGCTCAAAGCAGGTAGCAAGACCTACGCAGTTGCAATGGGAATAAAGGAAAGAAGGAATGGACCGAAGAAGAAGCTACTGCCCAAGGGATATTCTTTGAGGAAATGAACCCCTGAGACCCTAGTACAGTGCCCTCTCAGTCCCTCACACTGCCCATTCCTAGGCTAAGTGGTAGACAGACAAACTGACAGGGCAGGAAGTACCAGAGTCACTGAGCTACAGGACAAGGCAGGTGCTCCCCAGCGGAGGCATAGAAAGTGTGTGGTAATGAGACCAGAGAATGGACAGCTGATGTTCTTGTGGCAAGCAAGGTCTGTCTACCACATACAGTGTGGGGTGAGGGTGAAGTAAGTGTGGTGGTGTTCAAGGCTTCCTTTGCATCTGGGTATATACCCTCAACCTACCCCATTTCCTGAGGCCAAGCTTGGTTGGACCTAGTCTAAGGCCCTGGTCAAGAGAAGACATGCAGCTTGGCCGTGTTCCATGAAGGACAGGAGATCTCTGCCTGTTGTTCCTCCTGGGCCAGGGGTGGGGGCTCTCATGCCATCACTACTCCCCCTTCCCTTCTGGAGCAGAGGGTAGACCTACCAAGTCCTGTCATCCATCTAGCCAGCTAGCCTTGATATTGATCCCACCAGTATCTGGGAAGCCAGGCTCTGCAATTCAGACTCCTAGCCCCAATGCCAGTGATGAGTGTCACGTGTGGGTCAAGTGCAGAAAGGAAATTAAATGGGGAATCACAAACACCGAGCTACCACACATGCTGCATTTGCTAGTGGCTTCCATCACTGTACTCCTCCACAGCTTAAACACAGGCTTCTGAAATCAGCAACTGAAATCAGGCAGTGACAAAGGTACCCAGCTTTGTGGTCAGGTCACCATCTTATATGACAAAACAGACCATGTGACCAGTTATACAAGTTTTATCATTTGAGTGGAGTTAAACTGCAAAAGATCTACAGCCAGAATAAAGTGCATACCCACCATGTCCAGCGTCCTGTACTAGGGACACATCTAATTACAGAGCTGTGTGGCTGGAATGCTGACAAAGCCATCTGAAAGGATGCTTTGAATAGGGCTCTGCATTTCCTTCCTCCTTGCACCCTGTCTCTTACAGAGGGCGTGCATGCGTGTGTGTGTGTGTGTGTGTGTGTGTGTGTGTGTGCGTGCTTTTCCTCTCTAGGTTTTGGTCAGTGCAGTGTCAGGCTCCTTCCCAAAAAGAGAAGATGACTCCTGGAGGACTGAGCACTCCCAGGCAAACCTTGTACCCAACTGATGTCTAGGATCTGCTGTGTCCTGGGAGAAGCTTGATTCAAATACTGCTTGGCCTTTGGCCACAGATGGGGAGCATAGAAACCTTTCCAAAAGATAATGGGCACAGCAGGACCTTAAAGGCACAGCTCTTGGTCTCAGCCATCCTACTTCCAGTATTACCAGGGATCCATCCTGGGCTGGTACTCCTCAAAGCATTGCAAACAATCTGCCCAACAACAGGGTTCTGCTGACTAGAAAGTAGTTCTACCCACACAAAAGTGTCATTCTCACCCACTTAAACAGTACCCATGTGGGTTCAGGTGGGCAGAGCTCAGCTCCTCACAATCTTCAATGCTTAGAAAGTCACTTCACAGCTCAAAGCCTCAGCACATGAGGCCAGCAGTACCACCCCAAGCTCCTACTTGACTCTCATGCCTGTGACTCTGCCCATGGCTAAGATCCTTCAATGGAGCTACAGAAAACATGGGGGGGGGGTACAGTCACCCTTGACTTTAACTTGAGGATTGGGGATGGATCACCTGACTTTTGTCACCTGACCCTCCAGTGCTGGATTTGACTAGCAAACCCCAGAGACCCCCAATGAGACTCCTAACAGATCAAAGCCCCCGGAGGGCTGGACCCATCCCACCACAGTCCCACTCACAAAGCCATATCAGGGAAGCCACAAGGTCAGTGAGCACATGGAAACGTACCAAACACCCACACCCAGGCAAAGTGAGGCCCAAGACTTTGCAAAGGTCCCGCTGCTTTCCTACAGCCTAGCAGATCCTTCCTGGTAACCCCACTTTCTTACCACTAGTCGTGTACTGCGTGAATGTGGCCCAGAGTGGGAAGGGTTTCATTCATTGAGACAAGACTTGCAGTCTTGCCATATGAGTGGTACATAAAAATGCCCTATCTGAAGCTGGGCGTGGTGGTGCATGCCTTTAATCCCAGCACTCGGGAGGCAGAGGTAGGAGGATGGGGTGAATTCGAGGCCACCCTGAGACTACATAGTTAATTCCAGGTCAGCCTAGACTAGAGTAAAACCCTGCCTTGAAAAAATAACAACAACAACAAAAGGCCCTATCTGGTGGAACACCTTCCAGTGAATTGTTGGCCAGGGAGGTCCCTGATGCCCCCCAAACATTACAGGCCATTGCCAAGGCTCTTGGTTTCCCATCAGAACTAGATGGTAAGACCCTATTGCTGAAGACTCCATATGCTTGGGCTGCA
Organism: Orientallactaga sibirica; assembly: GCA_036365145.1. Lineage (NCBI taxonomy): Eukaryota > Metazoa > Chordata > Mammalia > Rodentia > Dipodidae > Orientallactaga > Orientallactaga sibirica. The sequence continues at coordinate 1,921,116 of JAEOAD010001317.1, forward strand.
GGTCACTGAGAAATCAAGCTGAAGCTGAGCTGGAAACCTCCCTACAGACAAGCAGACAGAAAGCTGGAAAAGCTATGCTGCATGCAGCCCTATGGGAGACAGAAGTCATCAATGATGTTAAACAGCAGTGGATCCTGCAAGCCTTAAGATTGGCCAGTCAGGCCAAATGTGTCAACTGGTGCAACAGTGGAATGTCTGTTATGGGGGAAACCAACTGCTCACTACTTGGATTGGAGGCCCACTCCATGGGAGGGAATATATGCCTGATACTGAAAACCTATGACAGGGGAAGTCATGAACCCTAGGGGAGTAACACCTACAGTTCTCTGGCTAAATGCATATAATATATTATGCTCACCAAACTGCCCTTTAGCACTTTTTTTTTTTTTTTTTTTGGTTTTTCGAGGTAGGGTCTTACTCTAGCCCAGGCTGACTCGGAATTCACTCTGTATTCTCAAGGTGGCCTCGAACTCACAGTGATCCTCCTACCTCTGCCTCCTGAGTGCTGGGATTAAAGGCATGAGCCACCATGCCTGGCTTAAGCACTTCTCTTAATGTTCAGATGGCTGTGACCACTGGGATGACTCAAAAGTCACCACAATAGTGAGAAGAAACAATTGTGGGGAATTCAGCACTGAAACATCTCTGTCAGCCTCCCAAGGCTCAGGGTGCACTGCAAAAGGTGGCAGAAAGAATGTAGGAGCCAAAGGAAGGGTAAGACTGCTTACAGTGCAATCTTAAAGACTCAAAATGGCCTTGATATTCATGACCTTCAGTGCCTGACACTACCTACACAAGACCCTCTAATAGGAGGAAAAGATGATGACATCAGAATAGAAAAGTGCGGGCGTGGTGGTTCACGCCTTTAATCCCGAACTCTGGAGGCACAAGTAGGAGGTTTAAGGACACTGAGACTACATAGTGAATTCCAGGTCAGCCTGGGGGCTAAGCGTGAAACCCTATCTCGAAAAACCAAAATAAACAAACAAACAAACAAATAAGTAAGTAAATTAAATAAAAAATAGAAAACCGATTAGTTGGAAGGGGGAGAGATTCAAAGAAGGGTGGATTTTAGAGGGGGATAATGAGGGTGGTAATTATCTTGGTTTATTGTCTATACTTGCTGTCAATAAAAAATGAAAATAGCCAGGCATGGTGGTGCATGCCTTTATTCCCAGCACTCAGGAGACAGACATAGGAGGATCGCCATGAGTTCGAGGCCATCCTGAGAACACAGAGTGAATTCCAGGTCAGCCTGGGCTAGAGTGAGACCCTACCTCAAAAAAAAAAAAAAATTTTTTTTTAAGTGAAAACAAAGCCAGGCGTGGTGGCACACACCTTTAATCCCAGCACTCGGGAGGCAGAGGTAGGAGGATCACTGTGAGTTCAAGGCCAGCCTGATATTACAGAGTGAATTCCAGGTCAGCCTGGGCTAGAGCAAGACCTTACCTCAAAAAAAAAAAAAAAAAAAGTGAAAAGAAAAGAAAAGGAATACTCTGCCAAAAAAGTTCAAAAGTTCAGAATCTGGTCACCCTTCTAGATCCATCTCCCAGTGCACAGGGGACACTATCAGAATTTCAGATGGGGGAAACCCCACACATTTCTTCAATAAGAAAGAAACTCAAGTAAATAAAACATGAGGGGAGAGGGAGAAGTCTTCACATTATAGGAGAAAATAGCTGCTTCTGACCCTCATGTGTGGCTCTTGGCTGGATCCTGGGTGTTAAGGTCTCAAAGTCTTTCTATCCCTTCCCCCTCTTTTACTGTACCACCTTTCCAAAACAGGAAATGTAGCCAACTTGGCTCCTTCCCCAGAGCACTGGTCCACAGCTCCAAGCCTCGCATGGGGATGGACATAAAAGACTTCCCAGCTGGGCATGGTGGCATAAACCTTTAATCCCAGCACTCAGGAAACAGAGATAGAATTGCCTCTGTTTGCTTGTAAATAAATAAATCAATAAAAGAGCTGAGTGTGATGGTGCACACCTTTAATCCCAGCACTTGGGAAGCCAGGTAGAAGGATTGCTCTGAATTCAAGGCCACCCTGAGATCACATAGTGAATTCCAGATCAGTCTTGGGCTAGAACAAGAACCTACCTTGCAAAACCAAAAATAAGACAAGGAAAAAGAAGAAAGTGCAGAGAGCTCCTGGCCATGTGGAGGGCAGGAAGGGGTAGACAGCACATGTAGGAATAAGGGTAGGCTGTGACTAGGGAAGCCCTTAGGCTTTGTAGGCAAGTGCCTTAGCCGCTGAGCCATTTTTCCAGGCCCTCCTTCCTTCTCTTAATCTAAATAAAGTCTTTCTAAACTTTACCCTCTGGTTCAGCCCAGGATTAGAATTTAAATTCTAGGAAAGAGGACCTTCTTCCCAGGAGGGGCTCAAATTGCTGGTGGAAAAACAGATCTAGGGAACTGTTTAGGTAAGAGATAAGTCAGATCATCCTTTGATCTCTAGCAAAGTGGAAATTGCAAGGGCAGTCTTTTTTTTTTTTTTTTTTTTTTGAGGTAGGGTCTCAGCTCAGGCTAACCTGGAATTCACTATGTAGTCTCAGGGTGGGAATCCTCCTACCTCTGCCTCCCAAGTGCTGGGATTAAAGGTGTGCGCCTCCACACCCAGCTGACAAGGGCAGTCTTAAGGACATTCCTGTCTTTACTTTTGGTGCCCAGTCACCCTGGCTAAATTCCCATACACCTGCCCAGCCAAGCCCCAATAATAGCAGTCTTTCCAGCTCTCCCAAATGACCTGCTCCTTCATTCCTGAACTACCTTGCAGTTAATAAATAAACTCCCTATCCCAAGAAAAACTTTGGTTTTGGCCCTCTAAATTTGGACCCCAACACTGGGGAATGTTGAGTATGGATATAAATCTATCAGATATGACAATGGATCTGAGTTTCAGAAATATACATGAAGGGCTGGAGAAATGGCTTAGTGGTTAAGGTGCTTGCCTGCAAAGTCTACGGATCTGGGTTCAATTACCATTACCCACATAAGCCAAATGCACAAGGTGGGCATGAGTCTGTAGTTATTTGCAGTGGCTGGAGGCCCTGGCACACCCATTCTCATTCTCCCTCTCTCTTAAATAAATAAATAAGTGTATAGAAATACACATAGAAAAATTGGCAGAAGAAATATTTGGGGGCTGCACTGATGGTCTATTGGTTAAGGTGCTTGCCTGCAAAGCCTAAGGACCCAGGTTTGATTCCCCAGTACCCATGTAAGCCATATGCACATGGAGTTCATTTACAGTGGCTAGAGGCCCTGTTGTGCCCATTCTCTCTCTCTCCTCTCATAAATAAAAATAAAATAAAAAAGAAATAAAAATGGGAAAATTGGCAGATAAAATATATTTGGGTGCTGGAGAGATGGTTCAGTGGTTAAAGTGCTTGCCTGCAAAGTCTAATGACCTGGTATCCACTTAAGCCAGGTGTACAAAGTGGTGCACACCCACTCCCTCTCTTTCTACTTGCAAAATACTTATGGTAAGACAGGCAATACTGTGGAAGGTGCTTGATAAGAAGAGGTGGAGTCCCAACCTCAAGTTCCCTGGCTAAATTACGTGTTAAAAATGTCCATAGTACGGGCGTGGTGGCGCACGCCTTTAATCCTAGCACTCAGAAGGCAGAGGATAGGAGAATCACCATGAGTTCAAGGCCACCCTGAGACTACATAGTGAATTCCAGGTCAGCCTGGGCTAGAGTGAGATCCTACCTTGAAAAAAAATTTTTTTTTCCATAGTAAAATGTGCATGGTGGTGCACGCCTTTAATCCCAGCACTTGGGTGGCAGAGGTAGGAGGATCGCCATGAGCTTGACGCCAGCCTGAGACTACATAGTTAATTCCAGGTCAGCCTGGACCAGAATAAAACCCTACCTCGAAAAAAAAAAATCCATAGTAAAGAGGATTTCTGTAGTTATTGGCTAGCAAAGGAGGGAGGAAGAACACTAGGAAATGTGGTCTAGGCTGAAGGAGGAAGTGAACTTCAGGAGCCTGGGACCTTCTGCCAAGGCTTTATTACAGTTCCCTCTTTCAAGTGCACTTTTTTTCTTGGTTTTGTTTCATTTTTTCTTTTTGTAAATTTATTATTTATTAGAGAGATAAAGAGTGAGAGAATGGGTGCACCAAGGCCTCCAGCTACTGCAAAGGACTCCAGATGCAGGCACCACAATGTGCATCTGGCTTACATGGGACCTGAAGAATAGAACCTGGGTCCTTGGGCTTCACAGGCAAGTGACTTAACCGCTAAGCCATCCCTCCAGCCCTTCATTTTTGTTTTTCGAGGTAGGGTCTCACTCTAGCCCAGGCTGACCTGGAATTCATTAATAGTCTCAGGGAGGACTTGAACTAAAGTGATCTTCCTACCTCTGCCTCCTGAGTGCTGGGATTAAAGGCATGTGCCACCATCATAAAAATCTCAGTAAATACGGCACCCACATTCTGCTCTTAGGCATTTTGTGATTGTGAGACATGAGCACGGAATTTCTCCTAGGTGCGGTAGAAGAAATTTAACAAAGAAACTAGGCCCAGATGATACTCTAAAACATGGTTTCTAAAAAAGCCGGGCGTGGTGGCGCACACCTTTAATCCCAGCACTCGGGAGGCAGAGGTAGGAGGATCGCTGTGAGTTGGAGGCCACCCTGAGATTACATAGTTAATTCCAGGTCAGCCTGGACCAGAGTGAAACCCTACCTCGAAAAACCAAAAATAAAAATAAAACATGGTTTCTATAGTACAAGGTTTACCAGGAGACAGCATGACCCAGAGTCTCCTCCCTATTTATGCAACTGCACCTGGTTAGTGCAGCCATAGATACAAACACCCCTGAACAAATAGCATTTTGTTCTACTTTTGTACTTTATCTTATATATTTTTATTTATTTATATATTTTTATTTATTTTTATTTATTTGGAAGGAGAGAAAGAATAGGTGCACCATGGCCTCCAGCCAGTGCAAACAAACTCCAGACACATGCGCCACCACGTTTATCTGGTTTATGTGGGTGCTGGGGAATCAAACCTGGATCCTTAGTCTTTGCAGGCAAGTGCCTTAACCACTAAGCCATTTCTCCAGGCCCCATTTGTACTTTCTTATCACTGATTGTTAGGGCATTTTCTGTTTGTGCCCCAAAATTAACCTGTTCTTGCTTCAGCAGCATGTATACTAAAATTGGAACCATACCCAGAAGATTAGCATGGCCCCTGCATGAGGATGACATGCAAATTCGGGTAGCGTTCCATATTAAAAAAAAAAAAAAAAAAAAGGCAGCATGGTGGCGCACACCTTTAATCACAGCACTCGGGAGGCAGAGGTAGAAGGATCACTGTGAGTTCAAGGACACCCTGAGTCTACATAGTGAATTCCAGGTCAGCCTGGGCTAGAGTGAGATCCTACCTTGAAAAAACAAAACAAGACAAAACAAAACAAAACCTAATTTATAGCCCAATTTATAAGGAATTCAATATGATGTCAAACCGCCTACTACATTGTCTATAAATCCCTGAGCTATCAGAGCTCAGCACTCAGGCCTTGGAAGTTATGGCCTTGAGTCCATGTCAACATGAATAAATTTTGATTCTCCAGTCTGTCTCTGGTGCCATCTCTGTGTGACTCAGTTTCCATAACATAGTTATACATGACTTTCACTTGCGTAGCTTAGCTTTTATCAGTTCATTTTTAAATTGGCCCATGTATATTTTTCATTCATTTAGTTTAGAGCAGAGAGACAGAGGGAGGGCCTCTTGCTGCTACAAAAGAACTACAGGCACATGCTCCACTTTGTGCATTTGGCTTTATCTGGTGCTGCAGTTACCTTTCTGTTGGTGGCACAAAGCACCCAACCAAAAGCAGCTTGAGGGAGGAAAGGGTTTGTTTTGTATTACAGCTCCATGATGGCAGGGGGAAAGGATGGCATGAGCAGAGGGTGGACACTACCTCGGCTACAGCAGGTGGACCATGGGCAAGGGGAAATGCATCTGAAGTTCGTTTGCAGTGGCTGGAGGCCCTGGTGCACCCATTCTCTCTTTCTCTCTCCATCTCTTTCTAGCTCTGTCTCTTTCAAATAAATAAATAAAAATAAGAAAAAAAAAAAGTAAAAATAGTGCCAGGCATGGTGGCACATGCCTTTAATCCCAGCACTCAGGAGGCAAAGGTAGGAGGATCGCTGTGAGTCAAGGCCAGCCTGAGACCACAGAGTGAATTCCAGGTCAGCCTGGACTAGAGTGAAACCCTACCTCAAAAAACCAAAAAAAAAATTTTTTTAATTTAAATGTTTTCAAAATAAATAAATAAATAAATAAATAAATAAATAAATGTCTCTTTAAACCTTAAAAAAAGCACTCAAGAGGCTGGAGAGATGGTCTAGCAGTTTTGCAGGCACTTTCCTGCAAAGCCTAAGGACCCAGATTTGATTCTCTAGGACCCACGTAAGCCAGATGCACATGGTGGCACATGCATCTGTGTTGGGCCCTAAGAGGCCCAGGTGTGAGGCCTAGTGGAACTTCCTGAGCCTGACTAGAGTTTGGCAACCTGTCTTTGGCCTATTACTCCCGCTTAGGAGTGACTCAGCAAGACCTAAGCCAAAACTGCCTCCGCCCAGCTACTGCTTACGTGGTGAAATACTATTGGCCCCTACACCTTTTTCCCATCCTGTGACCCCACCCTCTTTCTCAAGGCTATATAAACATCTTCCTACTACAATAAAACGAGTTCCTGCTTCAACAAGACTCCCAACCCAGTGTGTTTTTCTTTCCGGTGCTTTGGAGGAGGGGGTTCTGGGTCGCCGACATTCACCATCCCACTCAGCCCCAAAAAGGAACCGGCTGGACCGGCTCCTTCTTCAGCTCTACCTGCCAGAGGAACCGGCAGACTGGTGCCCCGTGTGAGGACGGAAGAACACGGAAGAACGCTGACGGGCCAATCGGTCTGCGGGTGAATGTACCCTCATAAGTTATGAGGTAGTCTTCATATCTAATGTTCTGACCTTTGCTTCTGTAACCTGTGCTTGCTTATCAACATCTTTTCGTTCCCTTTCTCTTTCCTTTCACTTTCAGGTTGCCGGCAAGCCACATCTGTGGCTCCTGTATTTCTGAACGGGTCATACGTCCCTGGTGGAGACACCGTATGGGCATACAGCTGTGGAGTAACGACCCATGGAAGTCTCCCACTAAGCACAAGACATGTGGGTCCTAAACATTCTGTTTGTCTCAGCTGGCCCTGGCACTAGGAGTTGTAGTTTGCATGATCATCCTTTGGGCTATCATTTTTGATCTGGGTTATTATTTTCTCAGCCTCCTTGATTCAGGAGTGTCCCAGCCTAGCCCCCCGCTAAACACCACCAAGCCGTAATGGGCAACCTCCCTCCCCATCAGAGGACACCGCGACTGCAGGCTCTTAAGGCCCTCCTCCTGCAACGTGGCTTAAAAGTGAAACAAAAGGACCTCCATGGCTTTTGGAACAAAACTCTTGTTTTAGCCACATGGATTAGTTCAATCCTCCTTGCCATAATTGCCAGCCTTAAAGGCTTCTCTGTGGAGAAAGTCATTTCTGCCTATAACAAAAGCTGTAAGAAAAAACTGAAACTGCCTCTTAAAATCTCATTCTTCCCAAGGCCACCACCCAAACCGCCACCGGCCCGCTGCCTTTTCAGCCCGTAGCTGCCGCCTGTGGCAATCCTGCTCACAACCACCCCTCCCCCTCTTTACCCTTGGAAGGACCTCGGCCTGATCCATCCTGGACACACCCAGGCAGCTGCCAGTTTGCTAACACACACCATTGCCCCACCCTTCGCCACCTTCCCATTAACATAGGGCCAGAGACAACAGCCAGGCCCTGATACCCACCCCCATACGCAAGGCAGCCCAAGTCAAAGGGGCAGCACAATTCAAAAAACTATTCACTGTCGTTTTGGCTTTGGACACGACTGGACTCCAACCCTATCACCCCCTTGATGATTCAAGCCCACTTCCTACTTAATGTCACTGGGGGCTGGTCTTAAGGTGTTGATGGTGGGTTTGAGAGTCCATTGTAAAGATATGCAAAGTGTGCCCAGTAGGAGTTCCTGAAGTGTGCTGGAGTTTTTGGCTGTAGTTTTGCTCTGTGTGCTGTGTGCCTGGTTGGCTTTGCTCTCTTGCTTGGATCTGTGAAGGCAGGCCAGCTTCTTCTGCCATTATGGAACTTCCCCTGGATCTGTAAGCTTCAATAAATAATATCCCTTCCTCCTAACCTGGAAAATCTCACATACCACAGGCATCCCGTATAACCCATGGGGCCAAGCCATTGTGGAAAGATATAATCAAACTCTCAAGTCTCAATTACAAAAACAAAAGGGGAAATCCCTACTCCCACACGACCAACTAAAAAGGCATTATTAATCCTAAATATTTTAAATTTTTCTAAAGAAGATAGACATTTGTCCCCTTTTCAAAAACATTGGACCTCAGCTGTTACTTACAGCGCCATCTGGGTCAAATGGAGGGACCCATTGACTGGGGCCTGGAGAAGACCAGACCCCTCCTCACAGCAGGGAGAGGGTTTAGATGTGTCTTCCCTCAAGAGAAAAAAAGACCCATTTGGGTACCAACAAGAGACTTAAAATATTTACCCCAACAAGGGGACAATAACAATCACCTCTCCAGGGAGTGTTCCACCCCTGAGAACTGTGCCTCTGTTTCTTCCCCAGGTCTTACAGGAAAAGTGCTGTTTTTACGCCAATAGATCGGGAATTGTTCAGGACAAAATCAAAAAGCTCCAGAAAGATTTGGAGAGGAGGAGATGGGACTTCCAAGACAACCCGCTGTGGACGGGCTTACATGGCTTCTTACCCTACCTTCTCCCTCTCCTCAGACCCCTCCTTCTCCTTATCCTCACTGTCGGGCCCTGTGTAATTAATAAGATTACACAATTCATTCACCAACGGCTAGAGGCAATTAAACTTCATCAGGTCAAAATACATTACCACAGGCTCGCAACTCAGGAGCCGGGCTCTTCCTCTGACTGGCTGTCCTCCTAACGTCCCTCCCCCGCCCTTCATCGAACCAATGACAGGTAAGATCTGAGACAGGCTGAGACAACCTAAGACAGGTCAAGGAGTGGATTTTTGACAGGCTGGAGGCATGGGTAAGATCCCCAGAGGGGGACAACCTAAGACATGGGCCATGATTTCCACCGTTCTTACAAAAACAAAAGGGGTAGATGTTGGGCCCTAAGAGGCCTGGGTGTGAGGCCTAGTGGAACTTCCTGAGCCTGACTAGAGTTTGGCGACCTGTCTTTGGCCTATTACTCCTGCTTAGGAGTGACTCAGCAAGACCTAAGCCAAAACTGCCTCCACCCAGCTACTGCTTACATGGTGAAATACTATTGGCCCCTATAATTTTTCCCATCCTGAGACCCCACCCTCTTTCTCAAGGCTATATAAACATCTTCCTACTACAATAAAACAAGTTCCTGCTTCAACAATACTCCCGACCCAGTGTGTTTTTCTTTCCGGTGCTTTGGAGGAGGGGGTTCTGGGTCGCCAACATTCACCATCCCACTCAGCCCCAAAAAGGAACCGGCTGGACCGGCTCCTTCTTCAGCTCTACCTGCCAGAGGAACCGGCACATCTGGAGTTCATTTGTGCACCCATTCTCTCTCTTCCTCTCTCTCAAGTAAATAAAAAAATAAAACATTAAAAAAAAAAAAAAAACACCCAAAGCTCGGCGCATGCCTTTAATCTCAGCACACGAGAGGCAGAGGTAGGAGGATCACTGTGAGTTAAGGCCACCCTGAAACTACAAAGTAAATTCCAGGTCAGCCTGGGCTAGATAGAGACCCTACCTCAAAAAAAAAACAACAACAACAAAATAATAATTTTTTCCTCTATATTGTTCCAATTTTAGTGTATGTGCTGCCTAAGTGATCACAATAATATTAAAAAAAAAAAAAAAAAAAAAGCACTAGAGCCGGGCATGGTGGCACACACCTTTAATCCCAGCACTCGGGAGGCAGAGGTAGGAGGATCGCTGAGAGTTCGAGGCCACCCTGAGACTACATAGTTAATTCCAGGTCAGCCTGGACCAGAGTGAGACCCTACCTTGCAAAACCAAAAAAAAAAAAAAAAAGCACTAGAAGTTGTTTTTTTTTTGTTTGTTTTTTTTTTTTTTTTTGTTTTTTGAGGTAGGGTTTTACTCTAGTCCAGGCTGACCTGGAATTCACTCTGAGTCTCAGGGTAGCCTTGAACTCACGGTGATCCTCCTACCTCTGCCTCCTGAGTGCTGGGATTAAAGGTGTGTGCCACCGCTCCTGGCTCACTGGAAGATTTAAAAAAAAAAATAAACTTATTAATAAGACTTATGTAAAATTACTTTTTTGAATAAGGGCACGTCTAAAAGATGTAGACTGTTATTAGAAAATTTTCAGTACCTGGGATGGAATACATTCCAGTGAGTTGTTGGCCAAGGAGGTCCCGGTAGCCTCCAAAACATTAAAGGCTTTTGCCAAAGCCCTTGGTTTCCCTAGAGAAATAGATAGTAAGACCCTATTGCTGAAGACATCTCATGCCTGAGAGGGAAGGACATTGAGAAAGCAAGCTGATGCTGAGCAGAAAACCTTCTCCCTGTAGACCAGCCAACTGAAAGCTGGAAAAAGCTGCATTGCACGCAGCATATGGGAGACAGAAGCCATCAACAGTGAAAACAGTGGATGCTGAATATTCAAGCTTGGCCAGACAGGCCCAATGACTGAACGGGTGCAATAGTGGCGTGTCTACTCTTGGGATAACCAACTGCTTCATAATTGGACTGAAGGCCCTCTCTACGGGAGGGAATACATACCCGGTACTGAAAAACCTAAGTAAAAGTCTATGGTAGGTGAGGTCATGAGCCTTGGGGGTATAAGCCTGCTCATTTCTGACTAAATGTATATATTATTACCACCAAGTTGCCCTGGGGACACTACACTAAATGTTCATGTTCACATATTAACGCTACTCTCACTTCTGGCTAGATAAGCTTCTCTTTTCAGATGGTGATGACCACTGGGATGACACAAAAGGCAACATAGTGCTGAGAAGAAGGAATGGAGGAGTGCCTAGCACTGAAACACCTCTGTCACATCCTCCAGTGGCTCAGGGACCATTGCGGAAGAGGGGGCGGATAGAATGGAAGAGCCAAAGGAAGGATATGACCTCTTACAATGCAGCTGCCCAGACAGAAATTGGCCTCAATATCCATGACCTTGCAGTGCCTAGCAATACCTTTGCAAGACCCTCAAAATAGAAGAGAAAGATGATATCATCAAATTAGGAGAGAGACTAATGGAGAAAGGGAGGGGATATGATAGAGACCGGAGTTCTAAAGTGGAATGGGGGAGGGGAGGGAAATATCAGGTGGGGTTTTTTTGGTATGTAAGATTAAAAGTCAATAAAAATAATTAAAAAATAAAATAAAATAAACTTATTTATTCATTGGTTCAGAAAATGTTCAATCAGTGAAGGCTCTTTCCCTCACCAGTGACAGAAAACTCCAGCCTCAGAGTGGGCCACATGAGATCTCGTCTCAAAATAAAAGAAAAACAAACAGAAAGTGTGTCAGGGTTCTCTAGAGGAACAGAAGTGATAGAATGAATTGTATTAAAAGGGAATTTAAGCTGGGCATCATGGTGCACGAGGCAGAGGTAGAAGGATCACAATGCGTTTGAAGCCAGGCTGAGACTACATAGTGAATTCCAGGTCAGTCTGGGATAGAGTGAGACCCTACTTCAAAACAACAACAACAACAACAACAACAACAATAATAATAAGGGAATTTAGCCAGGTGTGGTGGTGCACACCTTTAATCCCAGAACTCAGGAGGTAGAGGTAGGATTGTCGCAAGTTCAAGACCACCCTGAGTTACATAGTGAAATCCAGGACAGCCTGGGCTAGTGAGACTCTATCTCCAAAAACCAAAAAACAGAGAGAGAAAAAAGAAAGAAAGAATTTAAAATTTTGTAAACTAACAAGCAAACATCCAGTCTTCATCACAGAGAGCCAGAGAATGTTAGGGACTGTATCACTTGAACACTGGAGAGACTCCCCAAACCTGTTAGCTTAGATGGCCTGCCAGAGATTCTAAGCTCTGCCCCCACCCCGCCTCACAGTGTCCCTACAGTAAATAAACAGGCACTTACAAGCTGTTTTCACTAAGGACTTACCTCTTGGGCCCACAAAGTAACTAAAAAGCAGGTTGAAAGCCTGGTTACTCTTGCCTTCCTTTTGTGTCTGTCTTCTTTACTCCCAAGTCAGACTCGTGTTTGATTGTGCATAGGCATGTTAATGACTGAGGAGTTTTCTGCCTAATCTATCTCATCTCCCTTCAAGGACAAAGGCATAGAGATAAGTCCCTGTCCTAAACCTATAGTCATCTTGCATTCCCAGAACAGAGCCTCCTAAGACAGACCAACCCCTAGGTGAGCATAATTAGCCTAGAGGGCCAGGCTGTACCCTGGAACATGAGTAATCACTCAAGCAGCTTGTTCCCTCAAGCAATAAGACCACCTTGCTGGGTGTGGTGGTACATGGCTTTAATCCCAGCACTTGGGAGGCAGATCACCTTGATTTCAAGGCCAGACTGAGATTAATTCCAGGTCAGCCTGGGTTATAGCAAGACCCTACCTCAAAGAAACAAACATAACAATAAAAATAAGGCCACCTTGTAGAATAGAATTGAGTGAAGCAAAGACCAAGCAGACCACACCCTGACCAAGACTGCTCAGCTCAATTCTTCTGTTAAAATCTACAGACAATGGATTTGAGGTTACCTGAAGGCCTGTTCTTTTCAATTTTGCTACATTGTTTAAACATTCTCTCCCTGCTTTTTAACCATTACTCATCTCTTTATTGATCTATTGGGATGAGTGACCCAGCCTAGCCTGTCCAGGTTGTCAGAGCTAAGCTTTGGCTCTACAAGTCTGGGGACATTAAGAGTAGCTCCTAGCCGGGCATGGTGGCACATGCCTTTAATTCCAGCACTCGGGAAGCAGAGGTAGGAGGATCGCCATGAGTTCTAGGACACCCTGAGACTACATAATGAATTCCAGGTCAACCTGGGCTAGAGTGAAACCCTACCTTGAAAAAAAAGTGGAGAATCGGTGTAGGAAGACACTCAACCTCTGGCTTTCACACATGTACATATAAATGCATGCACACCTGTGCGCACACACATGTGCCCATTAATACAAACACATATCCACATGAACACACACACAAAAAGAATCTGACTGCTCTTTTGTATCAACTGAAAATTATGTTGTCACTAAACTAAGCCCGTGGTTTCCAGAGTATATCCCTGGACATAATAACACTGTTCTCCCCATAAAAAATACATCATGAAGGACTGGAGATAAGGCTCAGCAGTTAAGATGCTTGCCTGTAAAGCCTAACATTCGATTCCCCAATATCCACATAAAGCCAGATGCACAAAGTGGTATATGAATATGGAACTGGTTTGCAACAGCTAAAGGCCCTGGCACACCCATTCTCTCTGTCTCTTTCCTATCTCTCCCTGCTTACAAATAAATAAACAAAAAAATTTTTTTAATTAGGCTGGAGAGATGGCTTAGTGATTGAGGCACTTGTCTGCAAAGCCAAAGGACTCAGGTTCAACTCCCCAGGACCCACATAAGCCAGATGCACAAGGTGGCACATATGTCTGGAGTTAATTTGTAACATGCTCATTGTCTCCTTCTCTCTCTATCTGCCCCCTCTCTGTGTGTGTGTGTGTGTGTGTGTGTGTGTGTGTGTGCATGTGTGCATCAAGTAAATAAAAATAAAATATAAAAAATAATTTAGAAATACTTCCAAGAGCCAGGTATGGTGGCACACGCCTTTAATCCCAACACTCATGAAGCAGAGGTAGGAGGATCATTATGAGTTCAAGGCCATCTTGAGATTACAAAGTGAATTGGAGGTCAGCCTGGGCTAGAGTAAGACCCTACCTCAAAAAAAAAAAAAAAAAAAAAAAAACTTCCAGGGGCTGGAGAGATGACTTAGCAGTTAAGGCATTTGCCTGCAAAGCCCAAAGGACCTCAGTTTGATTCCCCAGGACCCACGTAAGCCAGATGCACAAGGTGGCATATGCATCTGGAGTTCATTTGCAGTGGCTGGAGGCCCTGGTGTGCCCATTCTCTCTCTCTCTCTGTCTGCCTCTTTCCCTCTCTCAAATAAATAAATTAATTAAAAAATACTTCCAAGCGTAAACATACAAAATAAGCACACACTTGTATTTGTCTTAACATCAGGGTTCTATGTTCAAGTTCCACCTGACCTGGAATTCATTATGTAGTCTCATGGTGGCCTTGAACTCACAGCAATCCTCCTACCTCTGCCTCCTGAGTGCTGGGATTAAAGGTATGTGCCACCACGCCCAGCTCAAGTTCAGTTGATGGTGGTCAAGGTTCTGGGCTGCAGTCTTTACCAACATTCAGAATGTACTTTGTCCGAGCCTATAAAATGGAAATAGATCCACACACTTCATAGTGTTGTTTTCATGGGGAACATGAAGAACTGCTTGCTGGGCATGGTGGCACACATTTATAATCTCAATACTCAATAAACTGAGTCTGGAGAATCATGAGTTTGAGGCCACCTGGAGTACACAGCAAGACCCTGAGTAAGAATTAAAGAGGAGTGAAAGAGCAATGGAGGACACCCAATGTTCCCTTCCAGGCACTGCAGGCAAGTGTACCCTGCTACAGGCAAGTATATGAGGCACAGCATGGACACATACATGTACGCACACCACATCCACATGCCACTATTGCCTTACACACACGTGGAAAAATAAAAATAAAAAACAGCTGGAGCAATGGGTCCACTTGCTGCACAAGTATGAGTACCTGAGCTCAGATCCTCAGAAAGCACCAGCTTCTGTAATCCTGGCACGCTCACACTGAAGACAGGAGAATTCCTGGAAGCTCATGGGCCAGCTAGCCTGGCAAACAGGTAAACAAGAGACAAAAAAAAAAAAAAAAAAAAAGTAGACGGGCCGGGTGTGGTGGTGCACACCTTTAATCCCAGCACTTGGGAGGCAGAGGTAGGAGGATCACCATGAGTTCAAGGCCACTCTGAGAAAAGAAAAGAAATGTAACTGGGTGTGATGGTGCACACCTTTAATTCCACTCGGGAGCAGAGGTGGGAGGATTGCTGTGAGTTTGAGGCTAGTCTGAGACTACATAGTGACTTCCAGGTCAGCCTGGGTTAGAGAAAGACCCTACCTCAAAAAAACAAAACAAAACAAAACAAAAATCATCACAAGGGAACAGGGTTCTCTGCCAGGAACAGAACACATAGGCTGTGACCTCAGAGGATTTAGTCCCAAGAACTGGCTGGATTGGTATTAACAATGAATTACAAGAGGCCTGAGTCTGAAAAGTCTGTTTTTTTTTTTTTTTTTTTGTGTGTGTGTGTGTGTGTGTGTGTGTGTGTTGGTGTTTTCAGGGACAGCCCGCCCCTCCTAACTGGAGCACATAATGTACGCAGTTCTATGGTCCTGCTAAGAAGCATGAGGTGCAAATCCTGGGTGACCTCAAGTTCTTAGGCTCCAAGCTGCATTAAATCAGGCCAAGTCCAAGCAGCTGGTGCAGAACAGGGGGCAGGGGCAGCACCAGGGGCTGGAATTCTCCAAGGGCTCCTTTCCCAGCCCTGGCCAGCCACAGGGCCCTGGCAAACAGCTGGTATTCACTAGAACTGGCTTCTTCTCCATGAAGACAATGAATCCACTGTTGACCGCCCAGGGCCTTGATTAATATTTGCAAAAGAACAAAGTGGAAAATTCCACCTATGTGGGTGGAGGCTGGACTCAGGACATGTCAACAACCCTCATGGCCTTGTTCCCTCAGGGATGGTTCCAGAAGAGCAACAAAGGTCTCTTCTCAGGGACTGAATCTAGAGACTATCCTCAGTCTTATGTCTAAGAGAAATTCTCCATCTGGGACAGAGATATTAGAATAAAGAAAATTTTATTGCCCTGACTCTCCTTCTGTAAATCTACATAGCAAATTTAAATCCTTGAACTTTCTTTCCTGATTTTTTTTTTCTGAGTGTCCTAAGAGCCTTCCTAGGGAGGTAGAGCAGATGCTAGCACCATGTTATGAGGACACTAAAGCTGCAAGAGATCAAGAGCTATGGTCAAGGCCAAGAGACAGCAAAGGTCTGGGTACTGGTAGAGAGAGATCTTTCTTTTTTTCTTTTCTTTCTGTTTTTTTTTTTTCCTTGATTTTTTCAAGGTAAGATTTCACTCTAGCCTAGGCTGACCTGGAACTTCTCAAAGTGGCCTTGAATAAGGGCAATCTTCCTAGCCCTGCCTCCTGAGCGCTGGGATTAAAGGTGTGCACTATCCCACCCGATTTCAGAGAGGTCTTTCAGCCCTCCATGCTTAATTATGACCATGGAAGAAAGTATGTGTTTATTCATTCTAGAATTTAGTGAGCAGCTACTCAACCCCTGGGTATGAAGGTGTGCTGTGCCAGATGGCTCCTTCAGAAATACAGACTTAGAATATTACATGACTAAAGGCAGAATGTTAGAAAATCTCTATGGAGTCAACTCTCACCACAATCCTTTCTAACCCATCCCATTTTACAGAAAACAAAACTGAGGCTCAGAGAAGAGCCTTAAGTTCAGGAGAGGAAGCTGAACCCTCCAAATAGGTGATTCTACCTCTAATGTGAAAACCCACACTGTTATCAGGCTTAGGCATCAAAGCATGCTAAGTCCTCTCTAGAAGGCCACCTAGAGGTTGCACAGTTAGTGAACAGGAGGTCACTCATGAATGGGCACTTGTAGCCTGAGCCAGTGTAAAAACCCCTGAGGAGACAGGCATTGAATCTTTGTGCATCTGGCTTTACGTGGGTACTGAGGAATTAAACTCAGGTCATTAGGCTTTGCAGGCAAGTTCCTTAACTGCTGAGCCATCTCTCCAGCCTCTGTCTCTTTGCCTATAAGTAATTCCAGCAGTAGCTGCAGGTCCTTCCTCACACCTTCTGTGATTCACTGCCTACTCTGCAGCCCTATTAGCCTAGGCTGTGGGCACACCCCTGTCCTAGAGCCAAAGCAGTGGCATCTCTATGCCCGTTATCACCTGCCCTAAGGCAGGGGAAACCTGCTTGAGCTATGTCAAGAGGCTGCCTGGCACCCTTGCCTATGTATGGCCCCCATGTATAGCCCTCTCACATCACCCTCATCATCTCACTTGTCTTCTCTTCTTTATTTTTATTTTTATTTTTTCCCTTTTTTTTTGTTTGTTTTTTGAGGTAGGGCCTCACTCTAGCTCAGGCTGACCTGGAATTCACTATGTAGTCTCAGAGTAGCCTTGAACTCACAGCGATCCTCCTACCTCTGCCTCCCGAGTGCTGGGATTAAAGGAATGCACCACCATGCCTGGCTTGTCTTCTCTTCTTTACCACCATCTTCTGAGGACGGAACTCAACTCCTACCCCCTTCTTAAAACAAAACTGTACCCTTATCTACACTCCTGTTCCTGAGCCCATTTCCTCCTGTGTCCTACCTGTTCTTGCCAAGGTCAAGTGAGGCCACTTTTGGTTTCTGTGTCCATGTGACTCCAAGAGTTCTTCCCTTGAGCCTCCTCCTACACCCCAACTCACCCCAGACCTAGCAATGGCTGACTCACAAACCTGTCTTCAGGCCTGACTTCTGCATTCCTGTCACCCCAAAGACCTTGCCCTTAGTCCGGAGCTCACCACAGCAGTGCCTGCTCTGCCAGCCCAGCTTGGAGCCTGGCCAGGGGCAGGCACTCAGTCACTCACTCAGTGAACACATGTTGGCAATCCTTTGCACCTCATGGGTCTGAAAGGGGCTGGCACCCCACATGCCTTGCACAGACAGACAAGCTCACGGACTTTTGAAAGCTCAAGGCTGACCTCAAACTAAACATCTGCAGTGGCTCCTGAGCCCAGAGCTCACAAGGCTGTCTCCAGGCTTCTGCAGCAGGGCAGGCACTTTGGCCTTGTTTCCGTCAAGGCACTCATCTTCATTCCAAGCGCATGCATCCACTGCTCACCTTTGCACCCTGGTACCTGACAGGTGCCTGTTCAGAAGGGCCACTGTGAGAGCTAGAAATGTTTACAGGCCCAAAGAAGTCAGAGATGCTGAGTGAGTGGCCCATCCCAGGCAGTGATGAGGCCACAACCTTACCTAAGTCACCAGCTCCTTGGTCAGGCATCAAATCTATTCAGGAAAATTTTTGTGCAATCCCACAGTGTACGCGCTTGAGAGCCCCTAGTCCATCTTGAGGTTGGGGACTGGGCCTGCTCTATACAAGTCAGAATCACAACTTGCACCTGAGCTTAGGTGGGTTCCAGCAAACAGCCATTTTAAGGCTCCATTTGACATCCTGAGTTGGTCATCCTAACAATATTCACAAATGAAGAACTCAAATCAGCAGATTCCAGACTCCACGGTAGGGCCAAAACCCATTCATAGTGGACTACCTCTCTCCCATTCCACTACATGTCAAAGGATGCTACCTGACCCACCTTCACAGAAATAAGCTTGGGGTGTATGTGTGAAGATGTGGACTGATGGATGGATCCCTTTCAGGCAGAAGCCTAGAAGGAACAGAAGGAAATGACAACCAGTGGTACTAACCCACAGTGCTGAGACATCATCTTCAGAACCCCAAATGTAACTGTCAACCCTCGCTTTTTTTTTTGTTTGTTTGTTTTTTTGTTTTTGGTTTTTCAAGGTAGACTCTCACTCTAGCTCAGGCTGACCTGGAATTCACTCTGTACTCTCAGGGTGACCTGGAACTCATGGCAATCCTCCTACCTCTGCCTCCCGAGTGCTGGAATTAAAGGCGTGTGCCACCATACCCAGCCACCCTCACTTTAAAAAAAAATTTTTTTTTTTAGGTAGGGTGTCACTCTAGTCCAGGCTGGCCTGGAATTAACTATGTAGTCTCAGGGCGGCCTCGAACTCACGGTGATCCTCCTATGTCTGTCTCCAGAGTGCTGGTATTAAAGGCATTCGCCACCACACCGGATGTGCCCCCAAACCTCACTTTTTTTTGTTGTTGTTGTTGGTTTTTTTGAGGTAGGGTCTCAACTCTAGCTCAGGCTGACCTGGAATTCACTATGTAGTCTCAGGGTGGCCTCGAACTCACGGTGATCCTCCTACCTCTGCCTCCCAAGGGCTGGGATTAAAGGTGTGCGCCACCACGCCTGGCCCCAGGCCTCACTTTTGTGGGTCATTACCGTTTATCAGAAAGCCGGGTGGCGATTCCTATCGCTATTAACCGCTTCACTAAGTTCCTGCTGACTAGCTCTATTCAAGAAGTCATCAAGGTTTCCGCGGGCCCGCGTCTCACCCAGGTTCTTTCCGGGTGGGTGTGATGGGGGAGAGACACCGGGTCCTTGGCGGGGGTCGGGCCTCGATCCAGCGACTCACCGTCTCTGCAGGGTAACTGGCGTCCAGGAGGGTCCGCGGGCCTCTGCGACGGGACAGGCTCCCCGCGCGCGGGCACAGCCACCGCCCCAGCTCCGGCTCGTGTTGCAGCCCCGGGCCTCGAGCCGCTGGGACCCCGCCCACCCCCGCGAGCTCCAACGGCGAGGGCGGAGCCCCGGGGGAACAGCTTTAAGAACGCTTCAAGAGCCCCGCGTGGAGGTGGCTGAACCATGTCTCTGGTGCTGCTGAGCCTGGCCGCGCTGTGCAGGAGCGCCATGCCCCGAGAGCCGGTAAGAGCCCCCCACCTCGGTGCATCCCTCCCCCCCTGGTTCCCATCCTTCCTGGATGCTCACCCAGCCACCTGCCAGCCCATGCTTCAGGGACATTGGTTGTGGAGGGGCCTAAGTCTGCACCATGAGCCTCAGGCTGCGGACTGCTTGTGAGGGGTATTGGATTCAAATGGGATGGAGGCTGATGCCACTGGGTTCACATAGACCCAACATATCCTCCTTGGTGGACTGAAGGCTGTACCCAGCTCAGTGCTGGTGTCCACCAATGACATGGGCCACCACGCAGCACCCAAAAGCCTGCTCCATCTAGTCATTCAATATGGCCGCACAGTTGAGCAGCCCACCTGTTGGGCCACCAAAACAGCTTCTCCACTACCAGTTGCCTTCTTGCTCTCTCTCTTGGACCATGTTTGATTATTTGATTCTTTTGTTTGTTTGGTTGGTTGTTTGGTTGTTTGGTTGGTTTTTCCAGATAAGGTCTCACTCTAGCTCAGGCTGACCTGGAATTCACTATGTATTCTCAGGGTGGCCTCAAACTCACTGCAATCCTCCTACCTCTGCCTCCCCTGTGCTGGGATTAAAGGCTTGCAGCACCCCACAGGCTCCATGTTTGATTCTTGAAGGAGTGTTTCCTTTCTTGCCCAGACCCGTGAATGACTGACTGAAGGGATCTTCTGAATCACCATAGAGGAAGAAGCAAACCCCCAAAACAGCATTCAGATCCAACCTCTGCCCCCTTGACATGGCATTTAGCATCTTTGATGATGGTTATGGAAAGTCAAACCATGTCCATGGTGCTCTGATGTCATTAGCTGTTAGCTGCTGTCCTCCCTTCTCAGCCCTCAGGTCCCCTTGGCTTATTCAGCCGAGAAGATACTGTCTTTGTGGCAGTTGCTGTTAGGCCAACAGTCAGACTTTGTCTAGTATGGAACTGTTGTTTGGCGTTTTCCTACACTTTGACTTAGCAGTCCTTCAACAAGAATTTACTTCCTAGTAGGGTGGCTCATTTGATTAAAAAGAATATCACAAAGACAAAGGAGGATTTTGCCCAAACCACATTACTCCAACCCTCAACATCTGTGCCTTCTGTGTGACTGGGTGTTTGGAGATGTGGAGGCTACAGCCTGTGAAAGATCTGTGCAATTGTCACTGACGTTTGCAGCTAACTAAAAATTAAATACTTTAGTCTCAATGCTATTACCAAACATTTATTTTCTTTCTTTACTTCCCTCCCCACAAGGTAGGGTCTCACTCTAGCCCAGGGCAATCTGGAATTCTCTATGTAGTCTCAGGATAGCCTTGAACTCACAGTGATTCTTCTACTTGTGCCTCCCAAGTGCTGGGATTAAAGGCATGCATAACCACGCCCTGCTTTTTTTGTTTTTTTTTTTTTTTCTTTTTTGTTATTGACAACTTCCATAATTATAGACCATAAACCATGATAATTCCCTCTCCCTCCCCCTTTCCCCTTCACAACTCTAGTCTGCATCATATCCCCTTCTCCCTTTCAATCCCGAGCTTATCCTAGTGGACAATACGGCAGCTTAGTTCTTCCCAAACTTCGAAGTGGAACCAGATAAGTTCACAGTTGTCACTTGTACATATATGCATCTAAAGAGAAAGAGGCGTTTTACCTAATTTGGTAAAGGAAGGCTTACAATTTGCTGGCTTCAATGTGACACTTGGTTTCTTTTTTTTTTTGGTTTTTCAAGGTAGGGTCTTGCTCTGGCCCAGGCCAACCTGGAATTAACTATATAGTCTCAGGGTGGCCTTGAACTCATGGCGATCCTCCTACCTCTGCCTCCCGAGTGCTGGGATTAAAGGCATGCGCCACCATGCCCGGCTGACACTTGGTTTCTTTCTCTCCTATAGGCTATTCAGTGTGGCCACGAGACTGGTAGGTGCATTAGGGAGTGGGGACTGAGGGGCTCAGCTGGAGTTTAAGAGGCCACATGGGTCATGGAAACAAGCACTACTTTGTTAGCTAATGGGGGTGAAGTTCTCAAAGCAGAACTCAGGGAAGAAGAAGGTGTCTGAGATGGGCTGGCCCCCTGGCCAGTCAGCACACATGGGCAAAGTGGAACTTGTCATGCAGGGTGGGAAGTCATGAGTACCACCCTGCAGAAGGAGGGTGTGCCATAGGAGGGAGGATGTTTATTGTTGGGACCAGAAAGAGATGGTTTACAAATGGGCACCTGAGATGGGAACCTGTGAAGAATGGGTTGGTTGTTACCCAATAAAAGTGACTAGGGAGGAAGTGCTGGAGGAAAGATGGTAGCAGCAGAGGTGTGGCGGTTAAGAAAGGTAGGGCGGTATGGACCAGCTGGCCAGAGTCCAGGGCTGAGGCACAGGGAAGGCCAGACTGACCCTAACAGACATATCAATATACATGTGTGTGTGTGCACACACCTACACCAGGAGCACTCTCAGTTTGGAGCCAGGAGTCTGGCAGTATATCAACCAGCCAGGACCCAGAAAGGTGTGATCTGCCATAGCAGCAAGAAGTAATCACTGCGAATGAGGGGATGGTTGTTCAAGGCAGAGGGCTTACAGGAAGAGGCATCAGACTGGGCACAGATTGAGAATGTCATGGGAAGTCTTGTCTTTCCCCAGGGCCATCTCCAGAGTGGATGGTCCAACACCCTCTGACCCCAGGAGACTTACGGGACCTTCAAGTTCAACCTCTTAAAACCAGGGTCGCATCAGACGACTATTCAATTTTGATGAATATAAGCTGGGTACTCCGGGCAGATGGTAAGTTTGCATCAATCAAAGATTGGGCCTGAAGTGTCTAATGAAACAGAAATGTACAGGGCATGCAATACATTGATTCCATTCCTAGGCCAATCTAACAGAAATACCTACATATATGTACCCAAAGTCATATCCTAGGATGTTCACAGTAGCACCATTCATAATAGCCCAAAGCATTCAAATGCCCAACAGTAGAATGGAATTCCAAAGTGGAACCCCAACTATAGCAATGAGAAAGAATGATCTATAACTATGACTATCTGTAACAATATGGGTATCACATAGAGTTCATGCAGTTGTATCTATAATTGGGCTGTGTGACTTCTTTTTAAATTTTTTTTTTTTTGAGGTAGTGTCTCACTCTAGCCCAGGCTGAGCTGGACTTCACTATGTAGTGTCAGGGTGGCCTTGAACTCACAGAGATCCTCCCACCTCTGCCTACTGAGTGCTGGGATTAAAGGCATGCGCCACCATGCCCGTCCTTAAAAAATATTTTTATTTATTTATATGCAAGCAGAAAAGAGAGAGTACACCAGGGCCTCTGGCTGTTGCATACAAACTCCAGATGCATGTGCCACTTTGTGCATCTGACTTTATATGGGTACTGGGGAATCCAGCCCAGGTCATTAGGTTTTGTAGGCAAGCACTTGAACCACTGAGCCATCTCTCCAGCCCTCGTGATTCTTTTAAAAGAGCAAGATAGGTAAAACTGACCTAAAAATTAGAAGTCACAATGA
The DNA here is from genome assembly GCA_036365145.1 of Orientallactaga sibirica. Classification (NCBI taxonomy): domain Eukaryota; kingdom Metazoa; phylum Chordata; class Mammalia; order Rodentia; family Dipodidae; genus Orientallactaga; species Orientallactaga sibirica. The sequence goes on from JAEOAD010001317.1 coordinate 1,944,312, forward strand.
TGGTTAATCTAGTGTGGGTGTAACTGAAAGGGGACACTGGGGGCATTCAGCAGGGGAGGGGACAGGAGGGTGTTTCTTGGCTAGTACTGATTGCATACGTGTGCAAAGTTGTTGAGTGGTACAGTGATGATCTGTGTACTTTCTATGTATCATACTTCATGGAAGAAGGTAGGGGAAGGATAGAGGTGATTCCCCTAGTTTAGGAAAAACACCGATATAAATAGGGTGCTTTGCCACTTCCAAAATGACATCAAGCAAGTCTTGGCATTTCCTTAAGATTATGCTGAAATGCAACATGTGGGTTCTTACTAGAACCAATCCTAGGAGCCTAGGACCCATGTTGTGGTTTCCATCTACTAAAGCTAGTTAAATCTGGTCCAGTCAGGAGTCCATTTGGCCAGCACTTAGGAGACTAAGGCAGAAAGATTACCATCTCTCCAGCCCAAGCCTCACTCTTGTCTGCACATGGGGCACCATGGTTCCCACCATCTGTGATGAAGCATGTTTAGCATCAAGCCCCCCGTGAGCCACATAATGCTAACAAAACATCTGCCCTCTTGCTTGTCTCTGCAGCCAGCATCCGCTTGTTGAAGGCCACCAAGATCTGTGTCACTGGCAAAAGCAGCATGCAGTCATATAGCTGTGTGAGGTGCAATTACACAGAGGCCTTCCAGAGTCAGACCAGACCCTCTGGTGGCAAAGTAAGCACTCTCAGGCACATGGCTGTCACTGACAGCTGGCCTTTGTTTGGGGAACATGGACATGTGCCCCAGAAAAGGCGGGTGAGCAACTGTGATGCACAGCAGGATACCTGGGTTCAAACTGCTTTGGACCATGTGATTGCTCTGAGCCTTGGGCAAGTCAGCATTTCTGAGCCTGTGTGTCCCATTAAGCAAGGAGAGGAGAGCTGGACTTAAATTAAATCCTGACTTCAAAATGCCAGCTCACTTGGATTCTGTGAATTGCATCAGCAAATTTCATGGGGTTGTACCTATGTAGGCAATGGCTAGAGACCTAAGCTTCCACTGGAGTAGTAGGGATGAAACTATACATGGAAAGACCACACACTGGCATTGCTCTTACATTGTGCAGCCTGTCAGCAGCTCAAGCTATCTCATTTTGCCTTTCAGTGGATCTTCTCCTATGTAGGCTTTCCTGTGGAGCCAAACACACTCTATCTTATCAGCGCCCATAATATCCCCAATGCTAATATCAATGAAGATGGTCCTTCTCTGTCCGTGAACTTCACCTCACCAGGTAAACTTCCTTACTTCTTCGGTTATTGTCTCTATTGAATGATCTATAACATAACTATAACCATATATGTGTGTGTGTGTGTGTATAAAACTATGGATATCATAAACAAAAACAGGTAAATTCCAAAGAGTTTATGTAGCTATATGTGCTATATGATTTCTTTTTAAAAAAATATTTTTATTTATTTGCAAGCAGAGAGTGAGAGCACGCACACAGCAAGGCCTCTAACTACAGCAAGTGAACTCTAGATACATGTGCCACTTTACATGGGCACTGAGGAATCGAATCCAGGTCATTAGACTTTGCACCTTAACCACTGAGCAATCTCTGCAGCCATTGGTGATTTGGTTTGGAGATCCCTGGGAACCCTAGGCAAGGCTTTGGCCTTACAAGGTTTCACTTTCCACATCTGTAATATGAGAATAGTGGTAACCACTCCTGGCTCAGAGTTAGAGGGTGAAGTCAGGAAGAATGTGAGGGAAAGCCCGCTTCCTTGGGCTGTACACAAGAAGAACAGAGCTGCCCATCCAACCCTGGTCCTTCATGATCTTGGGCCCTCAGGGTGGTTTTGGTGCCACATCATGTGCTACAAAGTAGTTTCCAGATTTCTTGATTGTTGGGGTCCCCCCCAAGGCCAGCTCAGGAGGGACAATAGGGTCTCTGCCGAATTGGGGTGAGCAGTGCAGAGTCATGACACAGACTCCGGGAGTTGGGTGAAAGCGGAAGCGAGAATCCACAAACTCGTTTATTTAGCACAATGCACATAGGGTTTAAGGGGCTGTTAATCCTTGTATGGGGCGGTCCCCTTTTGGTGACCAATGACAGCCTGTCTCTGGACAGGACATCTCGTAGTAGGCTTCTCGCGAGCATGGGGCTGTAACTGTTGTCACATCAAGCCTGCGCAAAACGCCATTTTTACAGAAGCCACTTCCTGTTTTCTTCTGCCATGCGGTCTGGCTAGGACCAGGCCTGTATTGTGCCATACACTTGATGACACCAAACTTTATTTTGCCTTTTTTTTTTTTTTACAGCTTTTTTAAATTTCAGAATAATTTTAGATTGACAGGAAAGTTGCAAATGTAGTGTTAAAAAAAAAAAGTTTCCAGCCGGGCATGGTGGCACACGATTTAATCCCAGCACTTGAAAGGCAGACATAGGAGGATTGCTATGAGTTTGAGGCCACCCTGAGACTACATAGTGAATTACAGGTCAGCCTGGGCTAGAGCAAGACTCTACCTCGAAAAACCAAAACAAAAAAGAAAAAGAAGAAAAAGTTTTCCCCAGCGCCCTCACTAGAGCCAGCTACACTAAGTAGCACATGCATCTGAAGTTCATTTGCAGGTCTAGAGGCCCTGGCACACCCATTCTCTCTCCCTTTCTCTCTTTGCTTGCAAATAAATAAATGAAACTATTTTGAAAAATAGTTTCATTTGTTTATTTGAGAAAGAGAGCATATGGGCACATCAGGACCTCAAGCTGCTGCAAATGAACTACAGACACACATTTTACATGGTTTTACATGGGTATTGGGAAATTGAACCTGGGCCATCAGGCTTTGCAAGCAAGTGCCTCTTATCACTGAGCCATCACTCTAGCCCTTCCAGCTGCTTTTTTTTTTCTTTTCGAGGTAGGGTCTTGCTCTAGTTCAGGCTGACCTGGAATCTACTTTGTAGTCTCAGAGTGGCCTTGAACTCATGGCAATCCTTCCTCTGCCTCCCAAGTGCTGGGATTAAAGAAGTGCGCCACTAAGCTCCACTAGCGGTAGGGTTTCACTCTAGCCCAGGCTGACCTGAAATTCACTCTATTAGTCTCAGGGTGGCCTTGAACTCATGGTGATCCTCCTACCTCTGCCTCTAGAGTGCTGGGATTAAAGGCGCGCCAGCACACCTGGCAGAGCTGCTTTTTAATCACTTCTTTCTGTTTCGGAGGCTTTAGTCCCTTGTGCCACCTTAGTCTCCTTTGGTCATGACTTTCATAAGCATCCTATAGGTTGTCCCCAATTTGGGCTTGTCTGATGCTTGTCTCACGTGTTGACCAAAGATAATGAGGTTTGGGAATGAATGTCACAGAGGCATTATACTGCCTCATAACATCCTATCAGGGTGTGTGTCTTCACTGAAATTCACATTTATCATTGCCTGGTTAGGGTCACACCTGCTAGGATCTGGATGGCTTCCTGTCTGGAAAGGGAGAATCAATATGCATTATCATCTCTCTCAGGGATGGTCAACACCACTTTGAAAAAGGTTGTGTTTGCATTAGACTCCTTACCACTCACTCCATGGACAGATGTTTTTCTGTTTAGCAGTAAAATGTTAGTGTCCTATTTAGATTTACTGTCTCACTCACCTCTGGAATGTTTCACCACTCTGTGCAGACTGGGGGCAGGGGGAAGCAAGGGTTTTCTAAAGTGTAAAAAAATTTCATATTTGCAGGCTGCCTCCATCACATCATGAAATATAAGAAACAGTGCATTGGGGCAGGTAAGTCAATATAGCATTTTGCTTTTTAAAAAATATTTTTATTTATTTATTTATTTATTTGAGAGAGAGAGAGAGAGAGAGAGAAGAAAGAAAGAAAGAAAGAAAGAAAGAAAGAAAGAAAGAAAGAAAGGGCATGCAAAGGCCTCTAGCTGCTGTAAAAGAATGCCAGATACATGTGCCACCTTATGCATCTGGCTTATGTGGGTCCTAGGGAATCAAACCGCTAAGCCATTTCTGTAGCCCAAATTCTGCTTTTTTTATTTGGAGATACTCATAACCTGAGCCCAAGAACACAAAGCACAAGCCATCTTGTTTTGTTTTGTTTTTTTCGAGGTAGAATCTCACTCTAGTCCAGGTTGACCTAGAATTCACTACTAAGTAGTCTCAGGGTGGCCTTGAACTCACAGCAATCCTCCTACCTTTGCCTCTGGAGTGCTGGGATTAAAGGCATGTACCACCACACCCTTTTTTTTTTTTTTTTTTTTTTTTTAATTTCATTTGCAAGGAGAGAGAGAGAGAGAATATGGGTACACCAGGGCCTCTTGTCACAGCAAACGAACTCCAAATGTATGCACCACTTTATGCATCAAGTCTTCCGTGGTACATGGATATGAGTACTGGGAAATTGAACCCAGGTCACCAGGCTTTGCAAACAAGCGTCTTTAACCACTGAAGCATCGTTTTACCAATAAAGAATTGAGACTTGAAGCTAGAAGGTGTTACTAAGCCCCTCAGAGGAGCAGAGGCTTTTTTTTTTGTTTTTTGTTTTTCAAAGTAGGGTTTCACTCTAGTTCAGGCTGACCTGGAATTCACTATGTCGTCTCAGGCTGGCCTCAAACTCACGGTGATCCTCCTACCTCTGCTTCCTGAGTGCTGGGATTAAAGGCGTGCATCACCATGCCGGGCAGCAGAGGCATTGTTGAGCCTTGGCCAGCGCTCTGACCACTGGAGCAGGCAGCTGATCCAGGAGGGAGGCTCTTTGGTTTATGTAGTGGAACCACAGTCATGGGAAACCACCCCTCCCCCTTGGTTAAACTAACATTTTAGCCCTGACCACACTTAGCAGTGTTAACAATGGAAGGCTGTTTATGATTAGACTGGAGTCCTGTGAGCACTTTCACTTGTTTACCACCACCACAGAGCTGAGGTCATGGGGACCCTGGGAACTTCTGCTTACGTTAGCAAACAGGGTGAGATTATTACCTAAGTAATGACCTAGAGCCATGCTCTCAACCTGTGTCCTCACACTGGCTGTCTCTTCCATGCTAGTCTATTATAGTCCTCTTCTTGAATTGTGAGATAGCCACTTTGAGCTAATTAGTCCTAACCCCACTTCCAAGGAAGGGTTAGTGTACATTTCCAGGCAGGAAGGTCTTTGCAATGCTAATGAGGCTAGTGGCTTTGAGAAATGGTTTCAGATCCCATCTTGCTTCCCACTGACAGAGAGAGAATGTGAGAGAATGTAAGCACCACAGGAGTGAGAGCCCAAGATCCGAATCTAGAATCAGCCTTTAAATTCACTCCTAAAGCCATTTCCGAGTCAGAGCCTGAAAAGGTCTCCTGAACATATTCCATGTTCATGGAAATTAACTCAGTCCTTATTTGCAAGTCACATGAATGAAACTGACTTTTTCTTTCCTTTTTTCTTTGTTTCTTCCCTCCTTTTTTTTTTTTTTTTTTTCTTTTTTTCGAGGTAGTCTCACTGTAGCCCAGGCTGACCTGGAATTCACTGTGTAGTCTCAGGGTGGCCTCAAACTCTCAGCGATCCTCATGCCTCTGTCTCCCCGAGTGCTGGGAATAAAGCCTGTGCCACCATGCCCAGCTGAAACTGACTTTTGAAACTGACTTTTTCTGACAGATAATCTGCCAGGGATTCATGTAAACTATGAGGTATTCCCTTCCTCTGTGCATCTGGTCAGGTACAAAGGCTTTATCTGTGTTTGTAGAATTGATCCGAAGTTCATGTGTTCCATATTGTGGGGCATTACTTAACCTGAGACCCCTTCTCCCATCCTGGGGAGAACTAAGGGTCCTCATCCTTAACTCAAAATGCAAAGCGAAGGTTTGTGGCGCAGGCCTTTTGATCCCAGCATTTGGGAGGCAGAGGAGGGAGGATTGCTGTGAGTTTGAGGCCACCCTGAAACTACATAGTGAATTCAGGTCAGCCTGGACTACAGTGAGACCCTACCTGTGGGGGAGGGGAGAAAAAGAAAAAATGCAAAGTGGTAGAACATGATCTGTACCTCCTGCCACTCCCAGCTCAAAGAAGCTATTTTCAGCAAAGCAGGAGCATGGGGATCTCTATTTTTCTTGGATACATAGAGACTCTGGGAGTAAAATTAAGAAAAGTATACTAAGGCTGAAGGGAAGGCTCAGTGCAAAGCCTGATGGCCTGGGTTCAATTCCCCAGTACTCATGTACAGAGTGATGCATGTGTCTGGAGTTCATTTGCAGTAGAAGGATGCTCTGGCATGCTTATATTCTCTCTCCTTTCTTTCAAATAAATATTACATATTTACATTAAACTTTATTTTTCTTTCTTCTTAAAAATATTTTATTTATTTGAGAGAGAGAGGAAGAGGCAGATAGAGAATGGGTGTGCCAGGGTCTCCAGGCACTGCAAAAGAACTCCAGATGCATGTGTTACCTTGTGCATCTGGCTTAACGTGGGTACTGTGGAATTGAACCTGGATCCTTAGGTTTTACAGGCAAGTGCCTTAACTGCTAAGCCAAGCCCCTATTTATTCATTTATAAAAGAGAGAGAAAAGCTGAGCATAATGGCGCATGCCTTTAATCCCAGCACTCGGGAGGTAGAGGTAGTAGGATCGCTGTGAGTTCAAGGCCACCCTGAGACTACATAGTGCATTCCAGGTCAGCCTGGACTAGAGTGAAACCCTACCTCAAAAAAAAAACAGAGAGAGAATATGAGCATGGTAGAGCCTCTTGCCACTGTACAGATACTCCAGATGCAAGAGCTACTTTGCATCTGGCTTTACATGGGTACTGGGGAATTGAACACAGACTGTCAGGTTTTGCAAGTAAGTGCCTTTAACTGTTGAGCCATCTCTCCAGCCCTGTTTACTTTTTTAAAAAATTTAAATTAAATTTGAGTGAGAGGAGAGAGAGAGAAAGTGTGTGTGTGTGGGGAATACCAGGCCCTCTTGCTATAGCAACAAACTCCAGACACATGAACCACTTTGCATTCTGGTGTCTGACTTTATGTGGGCACAGAGTTGCACCCAGGCCGGTTTTGTAAGTAGGCACCTTTAATCACTAAGCCATGGCTCCAGCCCTCAAAAAAATGCCTCAACAGTTAAAGCACTTGTTTGCAAAGCATATGGGCCTGGGTTCCATTCTCCAGTACTCACATAAAGCCAGATGCACAGAGTGGTGCCTGCAGCTGGAGTCTGTTTGCAGTGGCAGGATGTCTTGGTGTGCCCCTTCTCTCTTTGTCTCTCTTTGCTTGCAATCTTTTTTTTTTTTTTTTTTTTTTAACACAACATACACTATAGGTGTTGGGAAAATGGCTCAGTGGTTAAAGGTGCTTGCTTATAAAGCCTGACGGTTCAGGTTAAATTCCCCAGCACCCATGTAAAGCCAGATGCAAAAAGTGGTACATGTGTCTGGTGTGTGTTTGCAGCAGCAAAAGGCCCTGAAACATAAATACACACAGAGAAATAAACATATGAAAATGTTTTTTTAATGTGCACTGAAGGCTGGAGAGATTGCTCAGTGGTTAAGGTGTTTGCCTGCAAAGCCTAATGACATGGATTTGATTCTCTAGTACCCATGTATAGCCAATGTACAATGTGGTGCATGTATCTGGAGTTTGTCTGCAGTGGCTAGAGGCCCTGGTGTGCCATTCTCTCTCTCTGCTTGCAAATATATATTTTAAAGTACACTATATTAGAGACAGGCATGATGGTATATGCCTTTAATCCCAACACTTGGGATGCAGAGGTAGGAAGATCACTGAGTTCAAGGTCAGCCTAAGACTATAGAATGAGTTCCAGGTCAGCCTGGGCTAGAGTGAGACCTTACCTGTAAACACAAAACAAAACAAAAAGTACACATTAGAATCTCTGTCTCTTATATGTGTGCCTGGGGACTAGGGTCTGTTTCTGGTAAGTGCTTGGGGGACTAACATGAGGAGGAGTGAGCACGTTCATCCATGTGGTTCTTTATCAACTTGTAGGAAGCCTGTGGGATCCAAACATCACAGCTTGTAAGAAGAATGAGAAGATGGTTGAAGTGAATTTTACAACCAGTGTTCTTGGAGAAAGATATATGGTTCTTATTCAGCGTAATATGGTTTTGGCATTTTCTTATGTGCTGGAGGTACTTCTCCCCTCATTCCCTTATCATCACTCCCATTTTAACCCCCAACTTCCAAATCTTGTGGAAGGAAAACAGACACTTTTGAGATTCCTTGAATGGGTTTTCTTTTGAGACAGCACAGAGCTGTCTATTATCCAAGTGTGCTGGGCTGAGTCAACAAGTCCATGTGGGCATCCTGGGTTACAGCACTATGAATCAAACACCAACTAAAGGCAGAAGCTTGTGGGAAGTCTAAAGTGAGTCCTTCTGCACACAGTCTAATGTAGGAAGAATGGCTTCGTCATTGGTAGTCTCTGATCTACTCACTCATAATTCTTTTTAGATATTTTATTATTTTTTAATAATTTATTTATTAGAGAGAGAGAATGAGAAATGTCAGGGCCTCTAGCTATTGCTAACAAACTCCAGACACATGCACCACCTTGTGCATCTGACTTATGTAGGTTCTGGAGAATTGAACCTAGGTCTTTGGGCTTCGGAGGCCAGTGCCACTAAGCCATCTCTTCAGCCCCATAACTTTTTTTTTTTTTTTTTTTTCAAGGTAGGGTCTTACTCTAGCCCAGGCTGACCTGGAATTCACTATGTAGTCTCAGGGTGGCCTCAAACTCATGGCAATCCTCCTACCTCTGCCTCCCGAGTGCTGGGATTAAAGGTGTGTACCACTACGCCTGGCCTCATAACTCTTTTTAAACATTTTATTTACTCATTATTTATTTACTTGCAAGCAGAGAGAGATGAGAGAAGAGAGACAGGCAGAGAGAATGGGTGCACCAAGGCCTCTAGCCACTGCAAATGAACTCCAGGCACATGTGCCAACTTGTGCATCTGGCTTTATTCTGAGCCATCTCTCCAGCTCCCCAAAATACATTTTTTTGCTTTTGTTTTGTTGAGGTAGGGATTCACTCTATCACAGACTGACCTGGGATTCACTATGTAGTCTCAAAGTGGCCTTGAACTCATGGCAATCCTCCTACCTCTGCCTCCTGAGTGCTAGGATTAAAGGTGTGCGCCCCCATGCCAGGCCAAAAAAAAAATATATATATATATATTAAAGGGGGGGGGAGACTTCTCTAACCCAAAGTGAGAACAGCATGAATTAATGGGCATAAACATATACACTTAAAAGGCAATTTGATGGGCTCAGTGTATCCATTTAGCCAAAGAACAGTGGTAAGTTCTTTGTAGGGTCTATAGGCCTTATAACTCTTGACTGTCTTACCTACCTGCATCAGAACAAAGTGACACGGACATCTGTAGCCATTCTGGTGACTGAGGAGAGTGAAGGTGCCGTGGTTCAGGTGAGTTAAACACAGGCTTTGAGGAGGAAAGGGACATTGGAAGGCTGGTTGTTCTACCATTACGTGCTTTAGATTCCCCATCCCTTCAATGTTGAGGATTTAATCTAGGACCACCTGAATGCTAGGACAGGACTCCACCCCTGAGATAGATATACCCTAGGTCCCCAGCCCTCGGGACACAAACTTGTAAGGATGTTACATCTCTCTTCCCCAGTGGTCCTGTATCAGGCGATGTTAATAGGGACTTCTGTCCTCAGTATTGAGGTGAGAAAACTGACTCTGCAGCCATGGTGCCTTATGTTGGCATTAGTGGCTGTTGACTTTATAAAGTGCTTTTATTTCCATTTTCTATCACAGGCCTTCAGAGTAATTCTGACATAGAAGGATGATTTTATTTACCCAAACCTGTTTTTTTTTTTTTTTTTTTTTTTGAGGTAGGGTGTCACTCTGGTTCAGGCCGACCTGGCATTCACTATGTAGTCTTGGTGGCCTCGAACTCACGGCGATCCTCCTACCTCTGCCTCCCAAGTGCTGGGAGTAAAGGCGTGCGCCACCACGCCCGGTTAAACCTGTTTTAACTGTAAAATGAAGTTGCAAAGGGTTGAAGCTGGGTTTGGGGACCAGAATGGTGTCTAAACTTTGGAGAGCAACTGGCCACTCCTCTGGGGGCCTCAGTTGGCCAAGGTGGAAACAGGAAGCCAAGTGAGCTCCCAGGTCTCACAGTATGGGCACACAGAGGGTGCAGGCCAAGACTGCCACACCCTGAGAGGAGCTGTTGGTCTTCATTCCTGGGAACATGAAGGAAGTGCTCAGCGAGCAGACCCTGGTTGCACTGGGACCACACCCCTCTTGCCAGGAGCCATAGACTTTCCTAGTGTCAGGGGACTCAACTACTATTCGGCTGCCCTAGAGAAGATACTTGTGTATTTATTAGGGTATAGCCAGCCCTTTTAGATAAGGAAACCAGCTTGTCTGTAACACACAGAAAGTTTAGGTTCAACAACACTGGTGTAGTAGGTGCTGATCTGGAATCACCAGGTTGGAATTGTGTACTTTGTTACAGAAGTGTGACAAAGGAAAAATTGTGATCATGCCCAAGTAAGAGATAAAAACACAAACAGGGAAGAGGTTGTGGGAGAAGTAGGATTGGTCCTGACCTTTTATTCTGAAGCAGGGTGGGAATTTTCTAAGCCTGTCCTTTCTCCTCAGTTGACTCCTTATTTCTCGACCTGTGGCAATGACTGTATCCGGCGCAAAGGGACCGTTGTGCTTTGCCCAGAGATCAGTGTCCCCTTCCCTCCAGATAACAGTAAGTGCCAGGGTGTGTTCACAGGATGATCAAAGAGGCTCAGGACATACCCATTTGGATGTGTTCTGTCTGTGGGGACCACGAAGGGATCTCTGTCCAGTAGGCTGAACTGGGAAGTAAGAACTAAGACTCAGCTGGACTTGGTGGTGCACGCCTTTAATCCCAGAACTCGGGAGGCAGAGGTAGGAGGATCACTGAGAGTTCGAGGCCACCCTGAGACTACATAGTGAATTCCAGGTCAGCCTGAGCCAGAATGAGACCCTACCTCGAAAAAAAAAAAAAAAAAAAAAAAAAAAAAAAGAACTAAGGCTCTATTTATAAAACCACTTTTCAGAGCAGAATATACTAAAAGGAAAAAAGGTATGCAGAATGGGTGCTATGAATGTTCAAAGTGCCATGGGCTCTGCTGGAAAAGTCTGTGGGGTGAAGGGACTAGTGTATATGAGGGACTGTATGTATCAGGGAGTATGAATTTTTTTTAACACAGAGACCCTGTCTCTACTTTGATTCTTTTTTTAAAATTTTAATATTATTTATTTATTTGAGAGAGAGAGATACAGAAATAGGCAGAGAGAAAGAGAGAGAGAACGGGCATGCCAGGGCCTCCAGCCACTGCAAACAAATTCCAGATGCATGTGCCCCCTTGTGCATCTGGCTTACGTGGGTCCTGGGGAATTGAACCTGGGTCCTTTGGCTTTTCAGGCAAGTGTCTTAATCGCTAAGCTATCTCTCTAGCCCCAAGGGAGTATGCATTTTATTGCATTCTCAGACCAAGCTGGATGTTACTGTGACTTGACTGTGACCGCAGAGCCAACATTTGGATAACAAATCAGAAATACTGGCACCAAAAGACACCTCACTGGTGCCCGAGAGCACATTCTGGAAAATGTCTCTCTGCATTTAGAGATATGCCAGTTCTTTTATTAGCCACAGACAAGATATTTCCGGAACTAGCTCATGGGTGGAGTCCAAAGACAGAGACATTATTCTTAAGAAACCTAGCCAAACAAGCTTTTGACAGGCAGATGTCTCACAATCCTAACTTCTATGTGGGTAGCACTGGTTTCTGTACTCTGTATAAGTGCACCCTAAAAAACACTTGTTACTCCAACAAGAACAAAAAGAGCATGTCAAGGCTGGAGAGATGGCTTAATAGTTAAGGCATTTGCCTGCAAACCTAAGGACCCATGTTCAGCTCTTCAGATCCCATGTAAGCCAGGTGCACAAGGTGGTGCTCCCGTCTGGAGTGCAATTACAGTGGCTGGAGGCCCTGGCATGCCAATTTTCTTTCTCTCTCTTGCTCTCTCATTTAAAAAAAAAAAAAAAGCATGTCAGGCTGGAGAGCTGGCTTAGCAGTTAAGGCACTTGCCTGCAAAGCCTAACGAACAGGGTTTAATTCCCCAGTATCCATGTAAGCCAGATGCACAAGGTGGTACAAGTGTCTGAATTTCATTTGCAGTGGCTGGAGGCTCTGGTGCACCCATTCTCTCTCTTTCTCTCTCTGCCTCTTTCTTTTTCTCTCAAATGAATAAATAAAAATAAAATATTAAAAAAAGAGCACGTCAACTCTGGTCACCACAGAGAAAATGGCTGTGTGCTTGAGAAGGAAGAGAGCTGAGTTTGGAGGGTGATTCCTCACTCCTTGAGTCCCACTCAGTTGCTCATGCAACTGAGCAAGAGACCTGGATACTGGAAAAGAAACCCTATTTCACAAACTTCCTGAATAGCTTCTGGCCTTTACAGTGAAAAAGGTCTAAACTTTCACAAAGGAAAGTAAAAGTGTCAGTTTTCTGGTAAAGATTTTTCTGGTACTTTTTCTTGCCAAAGGTAACCAAGCTCTTCTCTACAGACAGAAGCATGTTAGGAGGCTGGCTGCCTCTCCTCCTGTCGCTGTTGGTGGCTGCATGGGTGCTGGCAGCTGGGGTCTACCTGACTTGGAGGCATGGTAAGGGCTGTCACTCTTTAAATGGTGGTGGTGCTGCACACCTTTAACCCCAGCATTGGAGAGACAGAGGTAGGAAGACTGCTATGACTTTGAGACCAGCCTGGGACTACAGGGAGATCCAGATCAGCCTGGGCTAGATTGAGACTCTACCTTGAAACAGGAAACAACAACAACAAAAAGATCCTACTTCTCCTTGCTATAGGAAAGGAAATACAGTCAAGGCGATAGTGCACACCTGTGATCCCAGTACTTGGAGGTAGAGCTAGGAGGATGAAGAGTTCAAGGCTAGCTTGGGCTACATGAGGCCCTGCCTCAAAAATAAATAAATAAATAAATAAAAATTTAAAAACAGAACAAAATAAGGAGAGCCTGGGGAGATGGTTTGGGCTCAGTGGGCAATAGAACTAGTTGCCCAACCATGAGGACATGATCTTGAGCCCCAGTACTCACGTATAAAGCCACACATGCCTGTAACCTTTGCACTCAGGGAGGCAGAGACAGGATTTCTGGGGCTTGCTGGTTCAGCCAGTGTACCCAAAAAATAGATGAACTTCAGGTTCAGTGAGACCTTGTTAAGGAAATAAGACAAAAGAGCAACAGGATGTTTTCTGTATGTGTGCACAAATTTGTATGCACATGTACAAACACCATACATGCAGCACACATACTACATATACATATACACACAAAAAAAAAAAAAGGAAAAATGTGGACTGCATGGTGAATTGTATCTGATATTGTAGGCAGAATAAGATTAAGGGGACTGGAGAGATGGCTTAGTGGTTAAGGCTTTTGCCTGCAAAGCCAAAGAATCCCAGTTCGATTCTCCAGGACCCATGTAAGCCAGATGTACATGGTGGTACATGCATCTGGAATTCGTTTGCAGTGGCTGGAAGCCCTGGCATGCCCATTTTTTCTCTCTCTCTCTGTCTTTTTCTCTCAAAGAAAGAAGGAAGGAAGGAAGGAAGGAAGGAAGGAAGGAAGGAAGGAAGGAAGGAAGGAAGGAAGGAAGGAAGGAAGGAAGGAAGGAAGGTGGGAAGGAAAGATTGATTAAGGGTCTCACTCTAGCCCAGGCTGACCTGGATCTCACCCTGTAGTTCCAGGCTAGCTCAAACTCACTGTAATCCTCTTACCTCTGCCTTCCCAGTGCTGGGATCAAAGGTGTGCACCACCACACCCAGTTCAATTCTGTGTTCTAAGCTAAGAAAATCCTGTGAACTTTCACCTCAAGAATACTTGCATTTGAGGATCCACACACCTTTACTCCTAGCACTCAGGAAGATGAGGTGGGATGATCACCTTGAGTTGGGAGACCAGCCTGGGTGAGAGTGAGTTCCAGGTCAGCCTGTGATGAAAGACCCTGCTCCAAAACACAAACAAAAACAACAACAACAAAAAGAGAATACTTGTATTCAGAGGATGCCATTTGAACCTCTAGGGTTATGTAGCTCAGTGTGGGCAGAATTCCAGTTCAGCTCCAGGGACTTCACTCTACAGAAATATAAAATAACTCTACCACCTACAGGTAGAAACTAGTACAAACCAGAGTTCACCCAATTATGCCATGCAGAGGTCAAGTATCTATGTTCATAAACAGCATTAAAAGTATGCTACAACAACCTGCTTCAAACACAGTACCTCAAACCTAAATAGTTTGATATTTTTTTTGAAAGATAAAAGCTTGGTAGAGAGGAATGATTTCCTCATAGGAACTTAGACAACAAATCTTTTCAGAACAGTTCTGAGGTTTGAAATCAGTGTGTTCGGGTGCTATTTTCAAAAGGACTGTTGGAAGCTGGGCGTGGTGGCGCACGCCTTTAATCCCAGCACTTGGGAGGCAGAGGTAGGATTGCCATGAGTTCAAGGCCACCCTGAGACTACATAGTGAATTCCAGGTCAGCCTGAGCTAGAGTGAAATCCTACCTCGAAAAGCCAAAATAAATAAATAAATAAATAAATTAAATTAAATTAAATTAAATTAAAAAAGGACTGTTGGGGTAATGAGGTCCTGATGCCTGGCTGACATTCTCTGGTAATTGTTTAGACTAAAGGAAAGGCCTGCTGTTGACTGTTCAGATAACAGATGCTTCTCCTTCTCACAGGAAAGATCAAGAAGATCCCATTTCCTCCTACCAACCCACTCTTGCCTCTGGTGAAAGTCCTTGTAGTTTACCCATCTGAGATATGTTTTCATCACACAGTCTGCAACTTCACTGAATTTCTTCAGACCCACTGTGGAAGTGAGGTCATCCTTGAAAAGTGGCAGAAAAAGAAAATAGCTGAGATGGGTCCAGTACAGTGGCTTACCACTCAGAAGCAAGCAGCAGACAAAGTGATCTTCCTTCTTTCCAATGATGTCCACATGGTTTGTGACAGTAGCTGTGGCCAGAGTGAGGGCAGCCACAGTGAAAACTCTCAGGACCTGTTCCCTCTTGCTTTTAACCTTTTTTGCAGTGATCTCAGCAGCCAGACTCATGTACATAAATATATGGTGGTCTATCTTGGAGGGGCAGACGTCAAGGACGATTACAAAGCTCTGCGTGTGTGCCCCCAGTTCCACCTCATGAAGGACACTGTTGCTTTCCACACAGAGCTTCTTCAGGTCAGACAGCATGTGTCAGTGAAAAAAACATCGCTGGCCTGCCACAGCAGCTGTGCCCCCATGTAGCCCCACAGGAGAAGGAGACCTTGAAGCCTTCCTACTCCAACAACTATAGTGACAACAGTTTTGTGATAACTCCGAAGTTTCCTATTTAGGCTATTTTTGGGGAGGGTTACACAGAACTGGTTTTAGTTCTTTGGTGTTTTGTTTTTTAATTTTTATTTTATTTTTGGTTTTCCAAGGTAGGGTCTTGCTCTAGCCCAGACTGACCTGGAATTCACTCTACTGTCTTAGGCTGGCCTCCAACTCAGCGATCCTCCTACCTCTGCCTCCGAGTGCTGAGATAAAAAGCATGCGCCACTACGCCTGGCTCAGAACTGGTTTTGCAACTGGAACCAGGCAAGTCATAACTAAGCATATAAACTAGCACATATGGGCTAGAGAGATGGCTCAGCAATTATGGCGCTTGTCTGCAAAGCTTAAAGACCCAGGTTTGTTTCCCCAGTACCCACACAAGCCCTATGTACAAGGTGGCACATGCGTCTGTGGTTTCCCTGTCTCCCTCCTTCCCTTTCTCTCTCTCATAAATAAAATTTAAACTACCCAAGAATGGTTATTACTGAAAACACTAATCACTCTGATAATAAAATGATGAAGCATCTTCTCATCAAATGCCCAGACCCACACAGCTCACGCTCTACACTGCAGGCAGAACTGCTGAACTCAGTGACATTCTAAGTTCCATTAATGAACACTAAAGACTTAAAGAAGTGCTTGCTAATTCAGTAGCTTCTGGGGGGGGGGCAGGCACAACACTATTACACATTGAACCCTACTTTAAGAATATTAAGAGTAGGGGCTAACAATCAAGGCCTATCTTTGGCTGAGCAGATGACCCTGACTCTGTATGTATAACCACTGTATTGCTTGCTATTTGCATAGGACTTTCCCTTGCCAAACTAGTTTTATGTTTTGACTCGGGTGTGTAATTTATTAAAGGAGCTAGGATCAAATCCAGAGCACTGTGCATGCTAGGCAACTGCTCTGCCACTTAACTCTATTCCATCTGACAGGTGACATTTTTAGTTAAATTTTAGTTTTGAGAGAGAGACAGAGGAAGGAAGAGGCAGAGAGAGAGAGAGGGAATGGGTGTGCCAGGGCCTTTCAGCCACTGTGAACGAACTCCCAATGTGTGTGCCCCCTTGTGCGCATGTGCAACATTGCATGCTTGTGTCACTTGTATCTGGCTACTACATGGGACCTGGAGATTCGAACAAGCGTTCTTAGGCTTCACAGGCAAGTGCCTTAACTACTAAGGTATCTCTCCAACCCAACTTTTTGTGTGTGTGTGAATTTGTTTTTATTGGGCTTAGGTCATGGGATGTACAAGGTCATCTTTGGGGCATGCCCTCACCCCCAGGGAATGTCCAGAGCTCCTGTGACTTGTTCTTGTTTTTGGAACTGCTCTTGTTGCCAGAAGCCTCTTCAGGCCACTGCTAACCAGTTCCTCTTTGGAGAGAATCTTCTCTTCTTGGAAACACTCTTTTAACAGGTGACTTTTAAATGACTCAAAGCACATCACCTGCAAAAGTAATATCTACTAGTGCCCAAGGTCACTATTAGAGTTTTTGTTATAGCATAACATTTCATATTCATAACTGTATTTCTTACACTGAAAGTTAGTCCTCTTGAAGTAATAATCTGAGTTATAATATTTAAATTAAGAAATGTTAAGCCGGGCATGGTGGCTCACGCCTTTAATCCCAGCACTCGGGAGGCAGAGGTAGGAGGATTGCCATGAGTTCGAGGCTACCCTGAGACTACATAGCGAATTCCAGATCCGCCTGGACCAGAGTGAGACGCTACCTTGAAAAACCAAAAAATAAAAAAATAAAATAAAAGTTATAGGACACTCAGATGTGGCATTCCAACTCATGGCAATCCTCCTACATCTGCCTCCTGAGTGCTGGGATTAAAGGCGTGCACCACCACACCCGGCTTTACATTTTTTTTAGTAAGGTCTCGTTCTAGCCCAGGATTACCTAGACATTTTTAGTTAAATTTTAGTTTTGAGAGAGAGACAGAGGAAGGAAGAGGCAGAGAGAGAGAGAGGGAATGGGTGTGCCAGGGCCTTTCAGCCACTGTGAACGAACTCCCAATGTGTGTGCCCCCTTGCGCATGTGCAACATTGCATGCTTGTGTCACTTGTATCTGGCTACTACATGGGACCTGGAGATTCGAACAAGCGTTCTTAGGCTTCACAGGCAAGTGCCTTAACTACTAAGGTATCTCTCCAACCCAACTTTTTGTGTGTGTGTGAATTTGTTTTTATTGGGCTTAGGTCATGGGATGTACAAGGTCATCTTTGGGGCATGCCCTCACCCCCAGGGAATGTCCAGAGCTCCTGTGACTTGTTCTTGTTTTTGGAACTGCTCTTGTTGCCAGAAGCCTCTTCAGGCCACTGCTAACCAGTTCCTCTTTGGAGAGAATCTTCTCTTCTTGGAAACACTCTTTTAACAGGTGACTTTTAAATGACTGTCAAAGCACATCACCTGCAAAAGTAATATCTACTAGTGCCCAAGGTCACTATTAGAGTTTTTGTTATAGCATAACATTTCATATTCATAACTGTATTTCTTACACTGAAAGTTAGTCCTCTTGAAGTAATAATCTGAGTTATAATATTTAAATTAAGAAATGTTAAGCCGGGCATGGTGGCTCACGCCTTTAATCCCAGCACTCGGGAGGCAGAGGTAGGAGGATTGCCATGAGTTCGAGGCTACCCTGAGACTACATAGCGAATTCCAGATCCGCCTGGACCAGAGTGAGACGCTACCTTGAAAAACCAAAAAAATAAAAAAATAAAATAAAAGTTATAGGACACTCAGATGTGGCATTCCAACTCATGGCAATCCTCCTACATCTGCCTCCTGAGTGCTGGGATTAAAGGCGTGCACCACCACACCCGGCTTTACATTTTTTTTTTTTTAAGTAAGGTCTCGTTCTAGCCCAGGATTACCTACAATTTACTATGTAGTCTTACACTGGCCTCAAATTCACTGTGATCCTCCTACCTCTGCTTCCTGAGTGCTGGGATTAAAGGCATGCATCACCACACTTGGTCAACTCTTTAGTTTATTAAGGCATCTTTTTCTATTTATTTGCAAAAAAGAGAGAGAAACAGGCAGAGAAAGAAAGAAAAAATGGGTGTGTCAGAGCCTCCAGCCCCAGCAAATGAACTCCAGACACAAGTACCACCCTGTGCATCTGACTTATGTAGGTACTAGGGCATCGAATCTGGGTCCTTAAGCTTTGCAGGCAAGCACCTCAACCACTAAGCCATCTCTACCCCAAGAATCTTTTTCTTGATGCATAGGGCACAAAAATGTATTTATATTAGCATATGTATTTATGTATGAAGGCATACTTCATGCAGTGTAGTAAATGTGCTTTGGATTTAGTTTTACTGATTTGAAATCTGTTTACAGATTATCTTTAGAGGGTCATGCCACTCTTTCTAACTGATGCAGAGTTTTGGGGTTGAGGAGGGTTCTCCAAAACTTGTGAATTCTAGTTTTGAGTCATTTCCTATTTTGAGAAAATAATTGATTAAATGGACTTGAGAAGCCTCTTTTATGAATTATTGAGTTTATTTTGGGAGAAATCATAATTCGTGAGGTTTATTTAGGGGAATTGGTATCTAGGAAAAGGCTGGGTCAGCTCCCCCCACCCATACGGGAGCTAGAACATAGACACCCCTTTCAAATAACAGACCAGAGAGGATTTTAAGAAATAGTGAAAGACTCAAAGATCAAAGATGAATTTTACATGAAATTAAAATGAAAAGGTATTCCCAAAGCATGGCAGAGAGAGAGGGCAAGAAGAAAAATACCCAAGTGAAGGTAAATATTGTCCCCTTCCCAGCCAGGTGGGTGCAAGGAGGGACAGACTTGTGTGGATGCTCAGGCCCAAGTCACAGGGCAAAAGGAAGAGGACAGTGGCTAGGCCAAGCTAGGTAACCTCCTCTATAGGGTCAGACTCATCAGGGTGAGTCTCATCATCAGGCTCAGGAGGGTAAGCAGAGACCTCATTGGTTCTGACTCAAGGGTAGGGAGACCAAGCTAGAAACAGCAGGAAGTTCTGCTACATGTGTCACTGGCAGCCATATTGGGAGAAACAGCATCAGATCCAAGTGTCAGTTTTGCCAAGATGGACAGAATGGCATCAACTTGTTCCCTCTTTGGGCTTCTGTCCCTAAGTAACTGCCTGAAAGAAATTAGCTTTCTCCTATTTCTACTTCATTATTACATGTTGTAAGGATAAAAATAAAAACCCAAAGACCCACATAAAGCCAGATGCACAAAATGGTTCATGCATATGGAGTTCATTTGTAGTGGTGGGAAGCACTGGTACTCCCATCCTCTCTCAAATAAATAAGTAAATAAATAAATACAAATATACGGGAGACAGAGGTAGGAGGATCGCCGAGAGTTCGAGGCCACCCTGAGACTATATAGTTAATTCCAGGTCAGCCTGGACCAGAGTGAGACCCTACCTTGCAAAACCAAATATATATATAGTTTGTTTGTTTTTCAAGGTAAGGTCTCACTTTAGCCCAGGCTGACCTGGTAGTCTTAGGGTGGCCTTGAACTCACAGCAATCCTCCTACCTCTGCCTCCCCAGTGCTGAGATTTAAGGTGTGTGCCACTACGCCTGGCCCCATAAATAATTTTTTTTTCCAAGGTAGGGTCTCACTATAGCTCAGGCTGACCTGGAATTTACTATGTAGTCTCGGGGTGACCTCAAACTCACAGCTATCCTCCTACCTCTGCCCCCCGAGTGCTGGGATTAAAGGTGTGTACCACCACGCCTGGCTTTAAATAAATATTTTTTAAAAATAAAAAAGTGAGCCAGGCGTGGCAGTGCATGCCTTTAATCCCAGCACTTGGGAGGCTGAGGTAGGACTACTGTGAGTTTGAGGCCACCCTGAGACTACATAGTGAATTCCAGGTCAGCCTCAGCTAGAGTAAGACTCTCCCTTGAAAACCAAAATAAATAAGTAAATAAACAGCATGGCCAGAGTGGTTGCTTAGTGGTTAAGGCACTTGCCTGTGAAGCCTAAGGACCCAGGTTCAATTCCCTAGTACCCACATAAGCCAGATGCACAAGGTAGCACATGTATCTGGATTTTGTCTGCAGTGGCTAAAGGCCCTAGTGTGCCCATTCTCTCCCTCTCTCTCTCTCTCTCTCAAATAAATAAATAATTTAAGTATTAAGAAAATAATAAAAAAAAAAAAAAAAAAAACTCCAAAGAGGCATAAAGTGCTAACTTGTCACATCCAGCTTCACAAGCAGATACTTTGTAATTGTGGAGGCAGAATGTTTAATGTAGCAAAGGTCACCGACTTGTCATGACAGTAGACTTCCAGTCAAGATGGCAGCTGCCTAACCTCGCCTCACTTCACAGGGAAGTAAAGAAAAGAACACTTAAGGTTAAAGGGACCTTTTTAAAGGCTTTGCTGGCTCCTGCATGCTTCCAGAGGGCAGGGGTGGATGTGCAAAATAAGGAATCCACTGATTCCCATGCTCTCGGCAGGTGCCACTGCCTGAGAGGTCCCGCTGGACCTGCCTGAGGCCCCTGACTAGCCAGAACAGCAGCACCATTGGAGCCAGGATCCCCAGGTCTGTGGATCCACTGAGCGAGACAGATTCATCCCACTTCCTGCTCCCCGGCCAGAGCCCCTAGGCGTGCCAATGCAGTCAGGTGCCTGGGTCTGTGGATCTGCCAAGTGAGACAGATTCGTCCCACTTCCTGCTCCCCGGCCAGAGCCCTTGGGCATGCCATTGCAATCAGGTGCCTGGGTCTGTGGAGCCACATCACCTGCCCAGGACCTGTGGAGCCATATCGTGGGTGAGGTCCCACCCATTCCCTGTGCCCTCACAAGACAGATCCCACTGAGCTGGTGTGAGCTGCTTTGTTACTCTGATCTTTCCCTCAACAGCTAGAGCCCCAAGCAACATCCCAGGTCAGGTCTCGCTGGGACTGCCTGAGCCACATCAGGCCCCACCAGGCCTGCCTGAGCCACATCAGGCCCCACCAGGCCTGCCTGAGCCCTATCACTGGTCAGGTCCCTCCTTCGCCAGCCAGAGCTCCACACACCACTGCGGGTCAGGTCCCACTGGACCTGTCTGAACCCCATTACTGGTCTGATCCCTCTCTCGCTGGCCAGAGCCCCAACAGCCCCAACATTGGTCAGGTGCCTCACCAGCCTCCCTGAATAGCATCACCAGTCAGGTGCCACCATCCTCCCCCCCACAGCAGATCAGGGATCCAGGGTAGTAGGCCAGTGTTCCCGCACTACCATCCCTGAGCCCAACTAGGGCAGCTGCGGTCCCCTCTCCTTCCCACCTCAGATAGGAAACATGGGCCAGCAGGCCAGTGTCCGCCACCCCAGCCTATCAGAAATCCAGGGGCCACTGCCCTGACACTTACCACTGCGCCCCACCCCAACCCACCCCAGGGCAGCAGGCTAGCATTCCACATCCTAGGCTCTCTGAACCAGTGTGATGCGCAGATCACAGCAAAAAAGGAATAGCATGAAAAACCAGATACAAGTAAATCCAGCTACACTATCCAGTCCTACAATGGATGTCTCGAATCAAATCATAGAAGAGACATTAGAATCAGAACCCCAAAATCTTGAAGAGACAAGCTATGCAACCCTGGCCAAGCAAATAGCACAACTCTCAGAAACTCAACAAATAGCCAATAATTGTATGAATGCTATCCTTGCTAGATTAGACCTAATAGAAAAGAACCAGGAAGGGTTCCAAAGACAGTTAAATGATCTGAAGGAGAGTGAAAAAAAAGAGGTCCTCAATAACCAGATGACTAGGTTCAATGAAGACATAAAAAAATGCAAGGATGAACTCCAAGAAGCATTAAGAAGGTCAGAAAATGACGTGAAAAGGGAACTAGACAGAGGGATAGAAACCAAAAAAAAAAAAAAAAAAACAGTAGATAATATGAACCAAATCAAACAAACCCAAAACTCTATAGAAGCTCTTAAGTAGAGGATAGAAACTCAGAACTAGAAGACAAAACAGAAGAAATGGTTTGTGAGTCCAGAAACTTCAATAAGTCCAGAAATTACTGTGAACAGAACATGAGGGAAATGTAGGACACCCTTAAGCGTCTGAACATTAGGATCATGGGCATACCAGAGGGGGAAGGAACACAGACTAAAGGAATGGCAAGCTTAGTCAACAAAATAATTGAAGAAAACTTTCCCACTCTCTCAAGAGAAAATCCCATCAAGTTACAAGAAGCTAGCAGAACTCCAAACAGATTGGACGAAAGGAGAAATTCTCCAAGACACATTATCATTAAGACTCTAAACATCAAACACAAAGAGGAAAATCCTAAAAGCAGCCAGGGGGAAACAACACATTACATATAAAGGAAACCCCATCAGAATTACCTCAGACTTCTGAATGGAAACCCTAAAAGCCAGAAGGACCTGGAATGGAACCCTGAAAACTCTAAGAACCCATGGCTTCCAACCCCAACTACTCTACCCAGCAAAAGTATCCCTCATAATAGAGGGTGAAAGAAAATTTTTCCATGATAAAACTCATCTTTACAAGTATACGAACACAAAACCAAACCTACAGAGAGTGCTTCAGGGAATTCCTCACACAGAAGAATCAAATAACCAATCTTAAGTGCCCCCAAGAAGCAGTCCACATTAACAACAACAACAACAAAAAAAAAACCCCACATAATCCACTATAATATGGCAGGTATTAAATCAAACCTCACAGTTATTTCCCTGAACATTAATGGCCTTAATTCACCCATCAAAAGACATAAGCTAACAGGGTGGACCAGAAAACTAGACCCTTCAATCTGCTGTCTTCAAGAAATCCACCTCACCACTAAAGACAGACACCTCCTCAGGGTGAAAGGGTGGAAAACGATATTCCAAGCAAACACAAATAAGAATAAAGAAGGCTTGGCTATTCTTATATTGGATAAAATAGACTTCAAACTAAAAGAAACCAAAAAGGATAAAGATGGCCATTTCTTTCTTACTTATCAAGGGAACAATCCAACAAGAGGATATCACAATCATCAATAGCTATGCACCAAACACAGGTGCACCACAATACATGAAGCAAAAACTACTTAGCAACAAAACAGAAATAACTACCAACACCATCATAGTCAGGGACTTCAATACTCCACTGTCAACAATGGATAGATCATCCAAACAGAAAATTAATAGGGAAGTAAGAGACCTCAACAACACCATAGAGCAACTAGACCTAACAGACATATACAGAACATTCCATCCAAAATCTACAGATTACATATTCTTCTCAGCAGCCCATGGAACCTTTTCTAAAATAGATCATATATTAGGCCACAAAGCCTGCCTCCAAATTTTCAAGAAAATTGATGTAATTTCCTGCATGATATCAGACCACAATGCTATAATGCTAGAAATTAACAACAAAAACTATGCTAGAAATCCCTCCAGCTCCTGGAAATTGAACAACACACTTTTAAACAATAAATGGGTTGTGGATGAAATAAAAAATGAAACTGCAAAGTTTCTAGAATTCAATGACAATGAGAACACATCATGCCAAAACTTATGGAACACAATGACGGTAGTCCTTAGGGGGAAAATCATAGCACTAAATGCCCTCATAACAAAAACAGAGAGATCCCAAATCACTAACCTAACCACCCACCTAAAGGCATTGGAAAAACAAGAAGAAGCCAACCCAAAAAGCTCCAGATGGAAAGAAATAATTAAGATCAGAGCAGAAATTAATTAATTGGAAACTAAGAGGACAATTAAGAAAATTGATGAAACAAAGAGCTGGTTCTTTGAAAAAATTAACAAGATTGATACACCCCTGGCCAATTTGATCAAGCGAAAAAAAGAAACACTTCAAATCAACAAAATTAGAAACAAAAAAGGAGAGATCACAACAGACATGAGTGAAATAGTAAGAATTATCAAGACTTATTTCAAAAACCTCTACTCCACAAAACAAGAGAGTATGGAAGAAATGGATCAATTCCTAGACACATACCACCCACGAAAGCAGATTAATCTCCTAAACAAATCCATCACACCCTTCGAGATTAAAGAGATAATCAAACACCTCCCCAAAAAGAAGAGTCCAGGACCAGATGGTTTCTCAGCTGAATTCTATCAAACCTTCATGGAAGAACTGAAACCAATTTTTCTCAAACTGTGCCACACAATTGGAGAACAGGGAGAGATCCCCAACTCCTTCTGTGAAGCTAGTATCACCCTGATTCCAAAACCAGGCAGAGATGCCACAAGAAAGGAAAATTATAGGCCCATTTCCCTGATGAACATAGACGCAAAGATCCTAAACAAAATCCTTGCAAACCAAATTCAACAGGACATCAAAAGCATTATCCACCTTGATCAAGTGGGCTTCATCCCTGGAATGCAGGGGTGGTTTAACATACAGAAATCAATCAATGTAATACACCACATAAACAAGCTGAAACACAAAAACCACATGATCATTTCAATAGATGCAGAAAAGGCCTTTGACAAAATACAGCATCACTTCATGATCAAAACACTGGAGAGAATAGGAATGGACGGCCCATATCTCAAAATAATAAAGGCTATATATAAAGCTCCTAAAGCCCAAGTAATTCTTAATGGGGAGAGACTAAAAGAGTTCCCACTGAGATCAGGAACAAGGAAGGGGTGTCCACTCTCACCTCTGCTTTTTTTTTTTTTTTTTTTATTAGATACAGAGAGAGGGAAAGAGAGAGAGGAAGAGAGATAATGAGCATGCCAGGGCCTCTAGCCACTGCAAACAAACTCCAGATGCATGCACCCCCTTGTGCATCTGGATTATGTGGGACCTGGAGAATCGAACCAGGATCCTTAGGCTTCACAGGCATGTGCCTTAACTGCTAAGCCATCTCTCCAGCCCTCACCTGTGCTCTTTAATATAGTGCTAGAAGTATTAGCTCAAGCAATAAGACAGGAGAAAGAAATCAAAGGGATACAAATTGGAAAGGAAGAAGTTAAGTTAGCTCTGTTTGCAGATGACATGATTCTATATATAAGTGACCCAAGAACCTCCATCTCAAAACTTTTAAAGGTGATCAGCGCCTTCAGCAAAGTAGCAGGATATAAGGTCAATGCTCAGAAATCAGTAGCCTTTCTGTATGCAAAAGACAAAGATACAGAAAAAGAAATAACTAACATTGTCCCATTTTCAGTAGCAACAAAGAATATAAAATATCTTGGAATAACATTAACCAAGGAAGTGAAAGACCATAAAAACACTCAAGAAAGAAATTGAGGAGGGCCTACAAAAATGGAAAGACCTCCCATGCTCCTGGATAGGTAGAATTAACATTGTGAAAATGGCAATCTTATCAAAAGCACTATATAGATTCAATGCAATGCCGATAAAAATCCCAACTTCTTTCTTCACTGAGATAGAAAAAACTATCTCAAAATTCATATGGAAAGGCAGAAGGCCTCAGATATCCAAGCATATCCTCAGCAAAAGAAACACCTCTGGAGGCATCACCATACCTGATCTAAAGCTATACTACAAAGCCATTGTAATAAAAACAACATGGTACTGGCATAAAAACAGGAATATAGACCAATGGAACAGAACAGAAGACCTGGACTGTGGGTCAAATAACTATAGCTACTTGATATTTGACAAAGGTCCTACCAATGCAGAATGGAAAAAGGACAGGATCTTCAACAAATGGTGCTGGGCAAACTGGACAACCATATGCAGGAAAATGAAACTTGATCCACACATCTCACCATGCACAAAAATCAAGTCCAGATGGATCAAAGACCTTAATATAAAACCAGACACTCTGCTACTACTGGAAGAAACAATAGGAGGAACCTTCCACAAAATAGGAGTGGGAAAAGATTTCCTGAACAAAACCCCAGCAGCTCAGGAAATTAAACAATCACTCAACCAGTGGGATTTCATGAAGCTGAAAAGCTTTTTCACTGACAAAAATACTATAACCAAAGCCAGTAGATTACCCACAGAATGGGAGAAAATTTTCACCAGCTATACAACTGACAAAGGCCTAATTTCTCGAATCTACAAAGAACTCCAAAACATTAAAAAAAAAAATCATCAAACAACCCACTCACAAAGTGGGGCAGAGAACTGCACAGGGAGTTCTCAGAGGAAGAAATACAAATAGTAAACACACATTTAAGAAAATGTTCAACATCCCTAATCATCAGGGAAATGCAAATTAAAACAACTATGAGATTCCACCTTACCCCAGTAAGGATGGCTAACATTTAAAAAAAATAATGAAAACAAATGCTGGCGAGGCTGTGGAGAAATACGAACAAGCTTCTACTGCTGGTGGGAATGTAAAATGGTTCCACCATTATGGAAACCTATATGGAGACTCCTGAAAAGGATGACCATAGACCTACCAACGGATCCAGTTATTCCCTTATTGGGTATTTACCCTAAAGGCTCCAAGCCTCAGATCAGAGACATTTGTTCAACCATGTTCATAGCTGCTCAATTCATAATAGCAAAGAACTGGAATCAACCCAGATGTCCATCATTAGATGAATGGATAACAAAGATGTGGTATATCTATACTATGGAATTCTATGTAGCAGTAAGGAAAGATGAAATAATGAAATTTGAAAAAAAAAAATGGTCAAACATGGAACAGATCATCCTCAGTGAGCTCACCCAAGCACAAAAAGATAATCATTGCATGGTCTCGTTTATCTGTCGCTCCTAACCGGAATCCACCAGAGATGCTGCCAAGCCTAATAAGCACTCTGAGGACCAGACAATAGGGAGGGTGGAATGGAGGGAGGGTGATGGTGGGAGGGAGCAAGAGGGTGGGAGGGAGGATAAGGGTGGGGGATTACAAATAGGGACCCAAAAGGAAACGATAGCATAAAACTCTACATTCTGAACAACAACCTAAAACATTGATCCTTCAGCAGGCCCGCAGAGGGAACACCTGAACCACAGGAAACTGGATAAAACATCATGAAGACCAACCTTAATTTTCTCCTGCTTTACTCTCTCGTCTCTCTCCCTCTCTCTCTCTCTTTCTATCCATCACCTCTCTATGCTCACTTTCTCTTTGATATTATCTTTTTCTCCCTTCACCTTCCTAGGTGCTACTTATAACTCCCAGTACCAGCATGGGGTTAACTTTCACAATGAGCTGTAGATCCGAGACACCTACAAGGTTTCCCAAAAAAGACAGATTTCTGTCAGAGTTCTTGATGACCCACCAAAGGTTAATGGTAAGACCCTACTGTCGAAGACAGCGTACGTGTGTGAGACCAAACATGGAGAGACCTGGCCAGAATCTGGAAGAGGGCCAGTCCCCAGACAGCTAGTCTAGTGCCAGAGGGTGCTACACGAGCAACTGGGGGAAAATGGCCGACATCGGTCCAAACAACTTCCAGTCTAAGATATGCAGCAAGAAACAACCTGACGTAATGCTCAAACAAGTGCAGTAGTGGCACACAGCCATGGTGGGCAACCAATGGCTCTGATTTGGCTAATTGATCCACTCAGTGGAATGGAACTCATTGCTGGAACTGGGAAATAAGTCAAAACCATGTATAAAAAATGAGCACAGTCTCCAATCAAGATACCATCAAATGTGGGCTAGAAGAGGGCCTACCCATACAAAATTCCCTCCAAGCTATCTATGGCCATCCCATATATCTAGTACTAACTTCTCTCTCCCTTGGAGAATTTGCTTATTTGTTCCAGATGGACAACGAACCTGAAGAGAGGATCAGCCAATCACACCTCATCAGGGCTCCAGCTGAAACCACAGAGTAATGTGGAGGAAGGACAAGAGTTCAGGGCTCTTGGGGATCACGGCACCAGAAAAAGGTCGAAGGAGATAAACACAGAGAACATCTAAGTCCCACTAAGCCAAATATCCAAAGACACAGAGGCTCCCAAAACCTCATCACTGAAGTAGAACTAAAATGACCCCAACGTGGCTCAGGGAAATTTGCGGAAGAGGGGGCGGAAAGAGTGTTAGAGCCACAAGTTGGGGCATTATGCACAGAGACTTGGCCTATCCCCCATAGCTCTCGACTACCCCCACAATGCGTGAACCACATTCCCCATTGATGAGGGTCCCTATGGAAGAGGGAGGACAGGGAGGAGGATAATGGAGTCACCATTATGAATGTAAAACTAGAATAATATACATAAAAATAAAAATTTTAAAAAAAGTATTGACAGTAGAACCCTTCCTACTCTGGTAAGTAGACATATATTATGCTTCTGGAGACATGAGACTGATACTGTATTGTCTTGAAATAGCCTAGAAGCATAAAATCAGCCTCCTAGAAATTTAACTTTGTCCAAACACAAAAGAAGAGATAATTTTAAAAATGAAGGTATATATTTAAATCATACTAGCACAAGGTAAAATTATTTTGTTACAGCAGTGGACTCTTCTTGCTCTTACCCTACTGGGCAGCTATACTCTTACTTTTGCATAGCGCACCAGTACCAGTAATTCTCCCTTTTGTTACTCTCCTGCTCTAGGGCAGGCTTAAGGAACGAGAACTGTTAGCCCAAAATACACCTCAAGAAGAAATCTTGTTTCCTTCCTGAAGCCAAACAGAATGATTCAGGTATAATTTAGAGTTGTTAGCTTGGATTATCTAGATCATGAGGAGTAACAAAAAAGTCAGCCAGCCCTAAATCCTTGCCTCAGGAAATCAAAGATCTGAATGTCCCAATCATATTTGAATCTAACAAAACTGAAAACCCAACTAACCAGACACTTGGAATTCCAAGGGGAACAATCATATGACATGATGTGCACAGATGACCAAGTCCTTTAAATCTTAACTACTCTATTGGAAACAAGGAAAAATACACATTCCAAGAGAATAGTCATTTTACATGATGGGCACAGATAGAACTCAGGCCTTCAGATCCTAAGTGCTCCACTGGAAAACAGGAAATAAACCACTTGTCAGTTCCTACCAGCCACTACTGTTAGTGACTACATGAGGCACACAGAGCTTAATCTGGTAAGAATGCTCATGAGCAACATTTTACATCACTGGGTGAGGGTGGAAGAGTAGTTTATGAAACCCAGAGAAAAAGGTAAGAGAGTAAGTTCGTATTTGTTCTCAATTGGTCTGGGTGACCAGTTTATAATTTCAAACCAATGTCATTTCCTCATCAGGAGGCTAAAATCTATTTATTTCTATGAAAAGGATCCAGGTCAATAAATTAAAATAATACATTCTTTAAATCTTTTGTACCCAGGGACTTGGTTTTGGTCTTCACCAGTGACTTCTTCTCCCAGTTTTACCATACAAAAGCGGCTCGCTCCCGTAGCATGCGGACACCAAAGCGCTGCCACTCCCGCTGGTAGATCCACAGTTCCTGTGTGGTGTCCAAACACGCCAACACTGCTCCTCCTTTCCATGCAATCAGCCGGGGATCCATGTCCTGCGCAGAAGAGAACACCATTCCAGCAAAGAAAAACATTTTATTTATGTGGAGGAGAGGGGCATCCTGGCTGAGTCAATATCCAATAAGCTGGATTTTCTGCCTATATTAAAGACAACAGCAGACTGGCTGGGACGTAGAACCTACCTAGCATGTGCAAGGCGCTGGGTTCAATTCACAGCACGACCACCACCAGGACAACAAAAAGTACAAGTCTAGCAGGGAGTGGTGGCCCACGCATTTAATCCCAGCACTGGGGAGGCAGAGGTAGGAAGGCTGCTGTGAGTTTGAGACCAGCCTGAGACTATATAGTGAATTCCAGGTCAGCCTGAACTAGTGAGACCCCCACCTTGAAAAACAAAAACAAAACAAAACAAAAGTACAAGTCACAGACATTTCTGTTTCAAGCAATGAAAGAACTTACTAATTTTTATTACTGAAGATACTGAAGATGCTAATCTTCACTATTTTACAAATAGGCCCTATAGGTAGGCACATATACAATGAAAAACTTACTTGGAAGTGTGAGAGAATAAACATACTTCAGAGATATTCTCTCTCAAGAAAATGAAATCAGAACATTGTCAAGAATTGTAGTAATATTTAATGAAATACAGATGTGTATGTGCGTGTGTTTTCCCCAAGGTAGTTCAAACCAAAGACCAGCAACATGTTGTTGCAAACTATGACTAGAGAGAAAAATGGAGCTGTTCTGGATGTCAAGGTGAGAGAACCAGTCATTGCTGAACCCATCTGTCACACTGTAAATCAAGCATAGCAGGGACCAGAGTATGATGATGCATGTCTGTAAACCCAGCATTTGAAAAGCAGAAGCAGTAGGATCAGCAGTTAAAAAGCCAGCCTCAACTATATAGCAAGTAAGAGGCCAGCCTAGGCTAAATGGCTATAAGACTCTGTCCAAAAAAACAAAAAAACAAAAAAAAAACCCTTCCTCCTCTTGAGCCCAAAGTTTGATATCTATGACCTGCAGAAAGTAATTTTTCCACTTCCTCAAGCCCTCAAGAACTCCTCAGTCACAAGCCCAGACCTCCAAAGGTTTTATCTATCTACATTTATTACAATTAGGTCTAACCAATGCTGGTTCCATTTGCATACAGTCCAACTTGCACCAGAAACCACACACCTTGGGCCTTGTGATCACATCGACATTTTCAATGATCCGCCTGAATGATGGTGGCATTTTGTTGAGAATTCTATGTTGTAGAAATTCTTGAGCTTTGTGAAACATCAGACCACCTCCCACAACCAGGATGGAGCTATACATCTTCTTTTTGGTATCATCAGAGGCTGAAAAGACAGTGACATCACCTTCTACTTACTACCACATCCAGACAAGCCACCATCTTTGGTTTGGACAACTGTCATAGCCCTAAGCCCAGCTCAACACTAAAACAAGGGAGCCAGCTCTCCTGCTCAAGGATCTCCCCCAAGCCCAGCTCAACACTAAAACCAGGGAGCCCACCCTCCTGCTCAATGATCTCCCCCAAGCCCAGCTCAACACTAAAACCAGGGAGCCCGCCCTCCTGCTCAAGGATCTCCCCCAAGCCCAGCTCAACACTAAAACCAGGGAGCCCGCCCTCCTGCTCAATGATCTCCCCCAAGCCCAGCTCAACACTAAAACCAGGGAGCCCGCCCTCCTGCTCAATGATCTCCCCCAAGCCCACCTTTAACCCTAAAACCAGCCCACCCTCCTGCTCAATGATCTCCCCAAGCCCAGCTCAACACTAAAACCAGGAGCCCACCCTCCTGTTCAGGATCTCCCCCAAGCCCAGCTCAACACTAAAACCAGGAGCCCACCCTCCTGCTCAATGATCTCCCCAAGCCCAGCTCAACACTAAAACCAGGGAGCCCACCCTCCTGCTCAAGGATCTCCCCCAAGCCCAGCTCAACACTAAAACCAGGGAGCCCACCCTCCTGCTCAAGGATCTCCCCAAGCCCAGCTCAACACTAAAACCAGGGAGCCCACCCTCCTGTTCAAGGATCTCCCCAAGCCCAGCTCAACACTAAAACCAGGAGTCCACCCTCCTAAAACCAGGAGTCCACCCTCCTGTTCAAGGATCTCCCCCAAGCCCAGCTCAACACTAAAACCAGGGAGCCCACCCTCCTGCTCAAGGATCTCCCCCAAGCCCAGCTCAACACTAAAACCAGGGAACCCACCCTCCTGTTCAAGGACCTCCCCCAAGCCCAGCTCAACACTAAAACCAGGGAACCCACCCTCCTGCTCAATGATCTCCCCAAGCCCAGCTCAACACTAAAACCAGGAGCCCACCCTCCTGCTCAAGGATCTCCCCCAAGCCCAGCTCAACACTAAAACCAGGGAGCCCACCCTCCTGCTCAAGGATCTCCCCCAAGCCAACCTTCAACACTAAAACCAGGAAACCCACCCTCCTGTTCAAGGATCTCCCCCAAGCCCAGCTCAACACTAAAACCAGGGAGCCCACCCTCCTGCTCAAGGATCTCCCCAAGCCCAGCTCAACACTAAAACCAGGAGCCCACCCTCCTGCTCAAGGATCTCCCCTAAGCCCAGCTCAACACTAAAACCAGGAGCCCACCCTCCTGCTCAATGATCTCCCCAAGCCCAGCTCAACACTAAAACCAGGAGCCCACCCTCCTGCTCAATGATCTCCCCAAGCCCAGCTCAACACTAAAACCAGGGAGCCCACCCTCCTGCTCAATGATCTCCCCAAGCCCAGCTCAACACTAAAACCAGGGAGCCCACCCTCCTCCTGCTCAAGGATCTCCCCCAAGCCCAGCTCAACACTAAAACCAGGGAGCCCACCCTCCTGCTCAAGGATCTCCCCCAAGCCCAGCTCAACACTAAAACCAGGGAGCCCACCCTCCTGATCAAGGACCTCCCCAAGCCCAGCTCAACACTAAAACCAAAACCAGGGAGTCCAGCCCCCTCCTGTTCAAGGATCTCCCCCAAGCCCAGCTCAACACTAAAACCAGGGAGCCCACCCTCCTGCTCAAGGATCTCCCCCAAGCCCAGCTCAACACTAAAACCAGGGAGCCCACCCTCCTGTTCAAGGATCTCCCCCAAGCCCAGCTCAACACTAAAACCAGGGAGCCCACCCTCCTGCTCAAGGATCTCCCCAAGCCCAGCTCAACACTAAAACCAGGGAGCCCAGGATCTCCCCTCCTGCTAAAAAGGATCTCCCCAAGCCCAGCTCAACACTAAAACCAGGAGCCCACCCTCCTGATCTCCCCAAGCCCAGCTCAACACTAAAACCAGGATCCACCCTCCTGTTCAAGGATCTCCCCCCAAGCCCAGCTCAACACTAAAACCAGGGAGCCCACCCTCCTGCTCAGGATCTCCCCAAGATCTCAACCCCAAGCCCAGCTCAACACTAAAACCAGGAGCCCACCCTCCTGCTCAATGATCTCCCCCAAGCCCAGCTCAACACTAAAACCACCCTCCTGGGCCAGCTCCTCAACACTAAAACCAGGAGCCCACCCTCCTGCTCAAGGATCTCCCCAAGCCCAGCTCAACACTAAAACCAGGGAGCCCGCCCTCCTGCTCAATGATCTCCCCAAAGCCCAGCTCAACACTAAAACCAGGGAGCCCACCCTCCTGCTCAATGATCTCCCCAAGCCCAGCTCAACACTAAAACCAGGAGCCCACCCTCCTGCTCAAGGATCTCTCCCCAAGCCCAGCTCAACACTAAAACCAGGAGCCCACCCTCCTGCTCAATGATCTCCCCAAGCCCAGCTCAACACTAAAACCAGGGAGCCCACCCTCCTGCTCAATGATCTCCCCAAGCCCAGCTCAACACTAAAACCAGGGAGCCCACCCTCCTGCTCAAGGACCTCCCCCAAGCCAACCTTCAACACTAAAACCAGGGAGCCCACCCTCCTGCTCAAGGACCTCCCCCAAGCCCAGCTCAACACTAAAACCAGGGAGCCCGCCCTCCTGCTCAATGATCTCCCCCAAGCCCAGCTCAACACTAAAACCAGGGAGCCCACCCTCCTGCTCAATGATCTCCCCCAAGCCCAGCTCAACACTAAAACCAGGGAGCCCACCCTCCTGCTCAATGATCTCCCCCAAGCCCACCTTTAACCCTAAAACCAGGGAGCCCACCCTCCTGCTCAATGATCTCCCCCAAGCCCAGCTCAACACTAAAACCAGGGAGCCCACCCTCCTGCTCAATGATCTCCCCCAAGCCCAGCTCAACACTAAAACCAGGGAGCCCACCCTCCTGCTCAATGATCTCCCCAAGCCCAGCTCAACACTAAAACCAGGAGCCCACCCTCCTGCTCAATGATCTAAAACCCCCAAGCCCAGCTCAACACTAAAACCAGGGAGCCCACCCTCCTGCTCAAGGACCTCCCCCAAGCCCAGCTCAACACTAAAACCAGGGAGCCCACCCTCCTGCTCAAGGATCTCCCCCAAGCCCAGCTCAACACTAAAACCAGGGAGTCCACCCTCCTGCTCAAGGATCTCCCCCAAGCCAACCTTCAACACTAAAACCAGGGAGCCCACCCTCCTGCTCAAGGACCTCCCCCAAGCCCAGCTCAACACTAAAACCAGGGAGCCCACCCTCCTGCTCAATGATCTCCCCCAAGCCCAGCTCAACACTAAAACCAGGGAGCCCACCCTCCTGCTCAATGATCTCCCCCAAGCCCAGCTCAACACTAAAACCAGGGAGCCCACCCTCCTGCTCAAGGATCTCCCCCAAGCCCAGCTCAACACTAAAACCAGGGAGCCCACCCTCCTGCTCAATGATCTCCCCCAAGCCCAGCTCAACACTAAAACCAGGGAGCCCACCCTCCTGCTCAAGGATCTCCCCCAAGCCCAGCTCAACACTAAAACCAGGGAGCCCACCCTCCTGCTCAAGGATCTCCCCCAAGCCCAGCTCAACACTAAAACCAGGAGCACACCCTCCTGCTCAAGGATCTCCCCTAAGCCCAGCTCAACACTAAAACCAGGAGCCCACCCTCCTGCCCTCCTGCTCAAGGATCTCCCCAAGCCCAGCTCAACACTAAAACCAGGAGCCCACCCTCCTGCTCAATGACCCTCCTGCTCAAGGATCTCCCCAAGCCCAGCTCAACACTAAAACCAGGAACCCACCCTCCTGAGCCCAAGCCCTCCTGCTCAGGATCTCCCCCAAGCCCAGCTCAACACTAAAACCAGGAGCCCACCCTCCTGCTCAATGATCTCCCCAAGCCCAGCTCAACACTAAAACCTCCTGCTCAGGATCCCCAAGCCCAGCTCAACACTAAAACCAGGAGCCCACCCTCCTGCTCAAGGATCTCCCCAAGCCCAGCTCAACACTAAAACCAGGGAGCCCACCCTCCTGCTCAAGGACCTCCCCCAAGCCCAGCTCAACACTAAAACCAGGGAGCCCACCCTCCTGCTCAATGATCTCCCCAAGCCCAGCTCAACACTAAAACCAGGAGCCCACCCTCCTGCTCAAGCTCAACACTAAAACCAGGGACCCACCCTCCCCAAGCCCAGCTCAACACTAAAACCAGGAGCCCACCCTCCTGTTCAAGGATCTCCCCAAGCCCAGCTCAACACTAAAACCAGGAGCCCACCCTCCTGCTCAATGATCTCCCCAAGCCCAGCTCAACACTAAAACCAGGGAACCCACCCTCCTGCTCAAGGATCTCCCCCAAGCCCAGCTCAACACTAAAACCAGGGAGCCCACCCTCCTGCTCAAGGATCTCCCCAAGCCCAGCTCAACACTAAAACCAGGAGCCCACCCTCCTGCTCAATGATCTCCCCAAGCCCAGCTCAACACTAAAACCAGGAGCCCAGCTCAACACTAAAACCGCCCACCCTCCTGCTCAAGATCTCCCCAAGCCCAGCTCAACACTAAAACCAGGGATCTCCCCTAAGCCCAGCTCAACACTAAAACCAGGAGCCCACCCTCCTGCTCAATGATCTCCCCAAGCCCAGCTCAACACTAAAACCAGGAGCCCTCCCCTCCTGCTCAAGGATCTCCCCCAAGCCCAGCTCAACACTAAAACCAGGGAGCCCACCCCCTCCTGCTCAAGGATCTGCTCCCCAAGCCCAGCTCAACACTAAAACCAGGAGCCCACCCTCCTGCTCAAGGATCTCCCCAAGCCCAGCTCAACACTAAAACCAGGGAGCCCGATCTCCCCTCCTGCTCAACACTGACCCTCCTCTCAAGGATCTCCCCAAGCCCAGCTCAACACTAAAACCAGGAGCCCACCCTCCTGCTCAAGGATCTCCCCCTAAGCCCAGCTCAACACTAAAACCAGCTCAACACTAAAACCAGGAACCCACCCTCCTGCTCCTCCCCCAAGCCCACCCTCCCTCCCCCAAGCCCAGCTCAACACTAAAACCAGGAGCCCACCCTCCTGCTCAATGATCTCCCCAAGCCCAGCTCAACACTAAAACCAGGGAGCCCACCCTCCTGCTCAAGGATCTCCCCCAAGCCCAGCTCAACACTAAAACCAGGGAGCCCACCCTCCTGCTCAATGATCTCCCCCAAGCCCAGCTCAACACTAAAACCAGGAGCCCACCCTCCTGCTCAAGGATCTCCCCCAAGCCCAGCTCAACACTAAAACCAGGGAGCCCACCCTCCTGCTCAATGATCTCCCCAAGCCCAGCTCAACACTAAAACCAGGAGCCCACCCTCCTGCTCAATGATCTCCCCCAAGCCCACCTTTAACCACTAAAACCAGGAGCCCACCCTCCTGCTCAATGATCTCCCCCAAGCCCAGCTCAACACTAAAACCAGGAGCCCACCCTCCTGCTCAATGATCTCCCCCAAGCCCAGCTCAACACTAAAACCAGGAGCCCACCCTCCTGCTCAATGATCTCCCCTAAGCCCAGCTCAACACTAAAACCAGGAGCCCACCCTCCTGCTCAATGATCTCCCCCAAGCCCAGCTCAACACTAAAACCAGGGAGCCCACCCTCCTGCTCAATGATCTCCCCAAGCCCAGCTCAACACTAAAACCAGGAGCCCACCCAGGAGCCCACCCCCTGCTCAATGATCTCCCCCAAGCCCAGCTCAACACTAAAACCAGGGAGCCCACCCTCCCTCCTGCTCAAGGATCTCCCCAAGCCCAGCTCAACACTAAAACCAGGAGCCCACCCTCCTGCTCAATGATCTCCCCCAAGCCCAGCTCAACACTAAAACCAGGAGCTCAACACTAAAACCAGGGAGCCCACCCTCCTGCTCAATGATCTCCCCAAGCCCAGCTCAACACTAAAACCAGGGAGCCCACCCTCCTGCTCAAGGATCTCTCCCTAAGCCCAGCTCAACACTAAAACCAGGGAGCCCACCCTCCTGCTCAAGG
The DNA here is from genome assembly GCA_036365145.1 of Orientallactaga sibirica. NCBI lineage: Eukaryota > Metazoa > Chordata > Mammalia > Rodentia > Dipodidae > Orientallactaga > Orientallactaga sibirica. The sequence continues at coordinate 1,981,378 of JAEOAD010001317.1, forward strand.
ATCTAAAACCAGGAGCCCACTAAGCCCAGCTCAACACTAAAACCAGGGAGCCCTCCCCTCCTGCTCAATGATCTCCCTAAGCCCAGCTCAACACTAAAACCAGGGAGCCCACCCTCCTGCTCAATGATCTCCCCCAAGCCCAGCTCAACACTAAAACCAGGGAGCCCGCCCTCCTGCTCAATAATCTCCCCCAAGCCCACCTTTAACACTAAAACCAGGGAGCCCACCCTCCTGCTCAATGATCTCCCCCAAGCCCAGCTCAACACTAAAACCAGGGAGCCCACCCTCCTGCTCAATAATCTCCCCCAAGCCCACCTTTAACACTAAAACCAGGGAGCCCACCCTCCTGCTCAATGATCTCCCCCAAGTCCACCTTCAACACTAAAATTGGGGAACCCACCCTCTTACCACATTTTGCTGTTCCTACTAATCATAGGACTGAAGTCTTTATGGGAGCCCACAGTATGTGTATGCTAGCATCCTAGCTACACTGGCCTTTGCAGCCCAAAATGCCTCTGGTGATAGCTTCCTCACTCACTCCTTACATTTTTCACATGGTTCTTCAGAAAATCACTTCAAGATTCCTCCATATCTTCCCCCACAGAAGGAAAAATAACCTTTATTAGCTCTCAACCCTTGGTCAGGTAATAGAAGTCCACAAAACCAACTATATGGCTCTACTTTATTCCCCACGTCTGCAAAGCAAGGATAAAGTAGGTGTTTGACAGGTTTTGTTTTTGTTTTCCAAGGTAGGATCTCACTCTAGCCCAGGCTGACCTGGAATTCACTATGTAGTCTCAGGGTGGCCTAGAACTCACAGCAATCCTCCTGCCTCTGCCTCCCAAGTGCTGGGATTAAAGTTAATGTATTTTACACCTGGCTGCTTGACAGTTTTTTTAAAAAATATTTTTATTTATTCATTTATTTGACAGAAAGAAACAAGGAGAGACACAGAGATTGAGAATGGGCATACCAGGGCCTCCAGCCACTGCAAATGAACTCCAGACACATGTGCCACCTTGTGCATCTGGCTAACGTGGGTCCTGGGGAATTGAACTGGGTCCTTTGGCTTTGTAAGCAAACACCTTAACCGCTAAGCCATCTCTCTAGCCCTGCTTGACAGTTTTTGAATCGAAATACTTATGCCTTATGACTATGCCCTAGGTTAAACCAATTTACCATGAAACCAAATAAATGCCACCTCATTTCACTGCTATCTCCTGGTTTCCCTGAGTGTACTTACAACAGCAGTCTATGCTGTGAAGGATGGCTTTATCAAGGCCCAAGGCTTTGCCTTCAAACAGCGAGATGGCAGTTTTCCTGGACATCAGTGCAGTGAGGGCCTCTTCAGAATCAGTGCCAGCCATCAGACAGTCTCCCTGGGAGGACCCCAAATCCATCTCTTGGGAATGCAGCCTTTCTGGAAGGTCAGAGGACTGGCCTCGAAGATCCCCATCAAATCCAATGGGTTTGGATGCAGATTTGCGGTCAGCAGTAGCTTTTGCAGACTGTCAATGAACCAACAGGTAAAGCAAATCAACGACATGGCTACAATAGAACACTGCTGGTTTTGCACAACCATTAAGCAGATAACCTGGGAATGTTGGGGTAGGGACGTTCTGACAACTCCAGGCAGTCTCTGGGTATGTGGGTAGGCCCCAGAACTTTACTATCCCCTGGATGGGGTTTAAAACCGAAAGGTCAGACCATCTTCCCTGTAAACTTAGCTTTTTGGATTTTTTTTTTTCTGAGGTAGGGTCTCACTCTAGCTCAGGCTGACCTGGAACTCACTCTGTAATCCCAAGGCTGGCCTTGACCTCACAGCGATGCCTCCCAGATGTTGGGATTAAAGGTTTGTGCCTCCATGCCCAGCCCTAAACTTTTTTTTTTTTTTTTTTTTGGTTTTGCGAGGTAGGGTCTCACTCTGGTCCAGGCTGACCTGGAATTAACTATGTAGTCTCAGGGTGGCCTCGAACTCTCAGTGATCCTCCTACTTCTGCCTCCCGAGTGCTGGGATTAAAGGCGTGCACCACCATGCCAGGCTAAACTTTTTTTTTTAAAGGAAGCCCAAAAGACTGGCCTTCCCCCACCCCCTGGATTTTCTTATTGCGAGAGAACAAGAGCAAGAGCAAGAGAAACAAAGAAGATTGGCGTGCCAGAGCCTCCAGCTACTGTAATTGAATTCCAGACACAAGCCATCTCGTGCATATGTGTGACCTTGCATCACCCTGTGCATCCGGCTCATGTGGGATCTGAAGAGTTGAACATGGGTCCTTAGGCTTTGCAGGCAAGCACCTTAACTGCTAAGCCATCTCTCCAGCCCCTAAACTTAGCTTTTCTTTTTTTTTTTTTTTGTTCGTTTTTGGAGAGAGACAGAGAGAGAGAGAGAGAGAGAGACAGAGATGGGTGCGCCAGCAGCCTCTCAGCTGCTGTGAATGAAATCCAGATGCATGTGCCCCCTTGTGGTCAAGTGAGGCATTGCACCCTTGCATCACTTTGCATCTGGCTAAACGTGGGACCTGGAGATTGGAACCGCTGGAAATTGGAACCGGTGTTCTTAGGCTTAGGAGGCAGGCACCTTAACTGCTAAGCCATCTCTCCAGCCCTCTGTGTGTTTTTTTTTAATGTGAGAGTAAGAGAGAGAATTGGTGTGCCAGGGCCTCCAGCCACTGCAATCAAAGTCCAGACATGTGCGCTCCCTTGTGCACATGTGCAACCTTCCACGCTTATGTCACTGTGTAGTGCGACCTGGAAAGTCGAACACAAGTCCGTAGACTTTGTTGGTAAGTGCCTTAACCGCTACGCCCTCTCTCCAGCCCTAAACTTAGTTGTTTTTTTTTTTGTTTTGTTTTGTTTTGTTTTTTCAAGATAGGGTCTTGCTCTAGCCCAGGTTGACCTGGAGTTCACTATGTAGTCTTAGGGTGGCCTCGAACTCAGGGTGATCCTCCTACCACACCTGGCTGAAACTTAGTTTTTTTTTGTTTTTTGTGTTTTTTTTTTGTTGTTGTTGTTTTTTGTTTTTCCAGGTAGGGTCTCACTTTAGCTCAGGCTGAATTGGAATTCACTATGTAGTCTCAAGGTGGCCTTGAACTCATGGCAATCCTACGTCTGTCTCCTGAGTGCTGGGACTAAAGGCATGTGCCACCATGCCTGGCTTGAAACTTAGTTTTTAAGTGGAACATTTCAGTGGGATTCATGGGCCAGTAGCTGTTAATGAATCCTCACTTTCAGATCCAAACAACTATGTCCTTGTAACCACTGGGGGAGGAACAAAGACCAGCAGTTTTAAAGCCTTGGTCTTCACCACAAGCTGTACATATTTCATTAACACATAAGAGCTATAATCTATGCTCTGACACCAGATATCCTATTACTAGAACTAGTCTTTTTTTAAAAAATAATTTTATTTATTTATTTGCAAGCAGAGAGAGAAAAAGAGAGACAGACAGAATGGGTGTGCCAGGGTCTTCAGCCGCTGCAAACTAACTCTAGATGTATGAGTCACTTTGTGCACTCCAGTTTACGTGGGTGCTGGGGAATTAAACTCTGGTCATTAGGCACTGCAGGCAAGCACCTTAACTGCTGAGCCACCTCTCCTGCCCCATAACTAGTTTTGGACAAAAAAATTCAAGTCTTTGTCTATGTAATATATCTTCTGTATTATAATTAAAAATATTTTAGTGAAAGTGCTACCAGATAAATATCAAGAAGTAGATAATGTCTTCATTAAATTTTAAATGGACTGGCCTTTACAATACTGAATTAATGTCTGCTCAGCCAGATTTTAAAGTCAGGTTTCATCTACAGTCTGAAAATAGCATCAGCACCAGTCTGCTAAGACTTCAGTGATTCCAATGACCCAGTCATGCTGTGTGCACTTCTTCAAGAGGAAGCTGTCTGCTCTTGCACAGAATAGCCTCAGACCTGCTCCTGCTTGCTCTGCGTGGCCAGTAGGTAGTGCTCATCATGAGGGTCCTCGGGGTCGCCTTGGGATCTGTGTTGTAAGGTTGTCATCTTCTGTCCAACGATTCCAAAGGTTGCTGGATAAAACAATGCCATCGGAGCCTGGGCATGGAAGCAAAGAGGGATTAGAAAGACAGACGCTCTCCTGAAAAACAACAGAATGACTCAACTTTGAATAATTCTCCACTCCATTCCACACTGGGCAGATTCTCTTTCGGGAGAGGGACTACTTCTTTACTATCATCTAGTAGACTGAGCAACAGGACACCACATGCCTCAGAATCTAATTCATAATTTTCCAGTAAGGTTGGAGCCCACATAACAACCCATTAGATGGTCCCCAAGTCTATTCTAACCTGAAGTGAAACAGTGGTTAAAACGTTGGTCTTGGGGAGCACTGACATGCAAGTACCTGCCATTTTGACTTCACTGTATTCCCAGCAAATGTGAACTCTCAGTTTTACTAAATTCAGATAGTTTGGGCTTTCTCTCTGTGCATGCACCTATATACCTCTCCAGTTACCTGGAGTTTCTCGTCTCCCAGTCGAAACTGGTAAAGCAGGGCAGGAGAATCCGGATGCCGAATCTGAAACTCATGGTCCTGAAGTCCAGAGATGTCCTGATTCCAAGAAAAGATGCTGTCAGTGACCCGGTAAGAATGTAGGCATAGAATGGCCACTCTTCAACTTTATATCACTCACTATTTCTCAATAAAACGTCAGTTCACCTGCATTTTGCTTCCTACTTTAACATGTCTGAAATCTCTGCCATCTGCTTTGTTCTCTTCATAACTATATACATTAGCATAAGTAATGAATTGATAAGTGAATGTCCTCAATTCTTGGGAAATTTATAGTCTTTTAAAAATCTTTTTTAAGTTTTGTGAAAGTTATATTACCCAAATGAAGTAAAAAACAAAAACAACAACAAAATTAAAAAGGTCCAGGGCTGGAAAGATGGCTTAGTGGTTAAGGTGCTTGCCTATGAAGCCTAAGAACCCAGGTTTGATTCCCCGGAAATCATGTAAGCCAGATGCACATGGTGGTACATGTGTCTGGAGTTCGTTTGCAGTCGCTGGAGGCCCTGGCATGCCTATTCTCTCCTTCTCACTCTCCCTCTCTTTCTCTCAAATAAATAAATAGTTTTTTTTAAAGGTCCAGAGCAAAGTAACACCCCCCTCCAACAGCCATGAAATGATTAAACCATGGCAATCTATAGCACTAAGAAAGTGTTTCAAACTCCAGCATTTAATTACCTGTCTGCATATATCTACTTCCTGTTATATTCATCTCACCCCAAGTGCTGTCTTCATTTATCACAGTGCTGAGTTGCCCAGAGAGAAATCTGCTGAACTCTCTTTCCAGAACCTGAGACATCCTTAGCACCTTGACACCCCCTCCCTCCCAAAGAGCTATGAGCTCCAGCTGCAAGGCTTCATCCATTTAGCTTCTTGGACAACATGATACTGTTAACATTTTAAGTATCTTTTAATTATCTTACATTTTTCCCAGAACTAAAAGCAATGAACAATATTAACTTTGTTCCTACCTGATCTAAATGACAAAAAGTTTCCTTAAGGTGCTGCAGAAGGAGGCAATCCATTTTATTTGTTAACTGGCACTCTCTGTAAGGGAACCCTGCCCGCTGCATGAGCCAGTAAAAACATCTTGAAACATCAGAACCCCCATATGCCAGACAGAGCCTGAAGAGAAAAGGGCAGATAGTGAGCCTGGCATGTAAGAGGGCACAAAGCATGTTTCAAGAAGTCCATTAGGGCTGGGTGTGGTGGCGCACGCCTTTAATCCCAACACTCAGGAGGCAGAGGTAGGAGGATAGTGGTGAGTTCCAGGCCAGCCTGAGACAACATAGTGAATTCCAGGTCAGCTTGGGCTAGAGTGAGACCCTACCTCCAAAAACAAACAAAAGTCCATTAAGGAGCTGGAGAGATGGCTTAGCAGTTAAGGTGCCTGCCTCCTAAGCCTAAGAACGCTGGTTCCAATCTCCAGCAGTTCCAATCTCCAGGTCCCACGTTTAGCCAGATGCAAAGTGACGCAAGGGCGCAATGCTGCACTTGACCACAAGTGGGCACATGCATCTGGATTTCGTTTGCAACAGCTGAGAGGCTGCTGACGCGCCCATCTCTGTCTTCCTCTCCCTCTCTCTCTGTCTCTCTCTGTGTCTCTCTTCAAAAAAAAAAAGTCCATTAGGCACAGTGGAATAGTTTGCAGTAGTGTTTATTTAAGAAGGAAAAGAAAGGGAAGGGAAGGAAGGGAAGGAAAGGAAAGGGAAGGGAAAGGAAGGGAAGATGGGAGAACAAGAACTCTAGTGAAAACCAGTGGTGGGGATACTAGAGCAGCTGGTAGTTTGCAAAAAAAAAAAAAAAGAAAAAGAAAGTATTTGAGATACAGAATCCAGAATGCACATTATAAACTCCAGGCCAGCTGGGTGTGGTGGCACACGCCTTTAATCCCACCACTTGGGAGGCAGAGGTAGGAGGATCACCGTGAGTTCGAGGCCACCCTGAGATTACAGAGTGAATTCCAGGTCAGCCTGGACCCGAGTGAGACCCTACCTCGAAAAACCAAAAAATAAAAAATAAAAATAAAAATAAACTCCAGGCCATCAATAAAGCAATATATTTACCATGTGACAGCCTGGCTTTTCACATTCATTCACATTAAGGGTGACCAGGTATTGACAGTAAGACAATTTATGGGAGAAAGACTCAGAAAACACTGTGTATCTACTAAGCGAAGGGTTACACAATCTGAGATCAATGCACCTTACTTTTTAGTCACAGGAAATGAATGCATCAGTTTCTCTATAGTTACAAATCAAAATAATGAAAAACTAAAAACACTCATGCTGGTTTCAGGATGCAAGGGGCCTGGGGATGAGGAGTACACAGGCCTTCTTGAACTGCTTAGGCTTCTCAAAGTTGTTTCTATTCTTTGAGACTCAAACTACCTAATGTAGACAGGAAGCTGTTCGAGGAGCACTAAATGCTGCAGACAAGACATAAATGCACCACCTGAGTGGGTTTACCTTTGTCAGGATGCCTCTGAAGGACATGAGGAATCCTACTTCTACACTCATTAACTTACGCACCTGTGATGTCATGAGATAACCACCATAAGGTTACTCAGCACTCACTGAACACCACATAACATCACGACAAGGAAAGCAGATACTAAAAACTCCTGCTAGCTAGGGAACTGAGACCTGAAAAATCTGTTTTTTTCTACATGACCTGCCTAGTTCTGCTGTGTGATTGGCTTTTCCATGGAAGACCATAGCTGAAGACAAGGAGCTCCTCTGTGGGAAAGCACAGTATAAACCAGGACTTTCAGGGACTACCTATTAATGGGAATGCATGTTAGAAACTCCCTAAGAGCAAGGTCATCTATGTTTAAACTCACTAGAGAATTCATTTCCATTGTCTTGCTGGTTTCCTATGCACACTTTCTTTCTTTCTTTTTGTGTTTTTTTTCCCCCCAAGGTAGGGTCTTACTCTAGCTCAGGCTGACCTGGAATTCACTATGTAATATCAGGGTGGCCTCGAACTCTCAGTAATCCTCCTACCCCTGCCTCCCAAGTGCTAGGATTAAAGGTGTGTGCCACCACTCCTGGCCAGACATTTTCTTAACATAATTTCCGACCTGTGATGATAGGAACAGACAGTGACAGGAAAGGGAACAGAGAATATGACTTCCCAAGTATGTTACCGAGTGTTCCTATGAGACACCCCATCCTCCACACAGCATACACTTGTCTTCTGGTCCCCAACGTCCACAATACAGGTGCTGCTTAAGCCACTTCCAAAGGTGGCACACACAGACTCCTGATGGACCACAATCCCTAAACATAAAAGGCAAAGGTGTAATTGTCATGAAATAAGTAATCCACCAGGGTTAGGAGCCTACAAATCTCTGGAAAAGTATCAAAGCAATAGTAAGCCTTTCAGAATAAGCATTTCAATAAATAAATGAATTAGATGGGCTTTGTCATTGAAAAAGAAAAATAATGTAACAATGCCTTCGCTGGAGTGTCACACCTACCTGAAAAACCCATCTTCATCAGTATCATATTCACTAGTTCTTTCACATGCTGCTTGTTATAGATATCAGGAATTAACAAGATACACCTATAATACTAAAAAGAGCAAAGAAAAACAAATGACTGTGTTAATATCCAAGTTCAGTCAAGTCCAATCCCAACAACCCTATCTTCACACTTCTGTGCTATCCCCTGGGTTTCAGGAAGAAAGAGAAAGGGCTCAAGTTTTCCCTATCTCTCAGGAATCATTTCAAATCTCTGAGACGAGAAACAACTAGTATGCATGAGAAAGGTACAGAGAGAGGTAACACAGTCAACTTGCTGATGTCTGACAGTAACCACATACTAAAGAAACACAGATCCGGGTGTGGTGGTACACACCTTTAATCCCAGCACTTGGGAGGCTGAAGTAGGAGGATCACTGTGTTTGAGGCCAGCATGAGACTACATAGTGAATTCTGAGTCAGCATGGGCTAGTGAGACTCTGCCTCGAAAAACCAAAATAAATAAATAAAACCTGAGAGAGAGAGAGAGAACCAGAGAAGAATTTAGAAGAAAGATATCCCCACCACTCTGAGGTTGTGAATGCTTCAAAACATTATATGATAAACAACGCAGTAGTATGTACTTGTACTAACAAAGAATCTTAAAATTAGTTGAGACTCCAAATTAGTTGGGAATTTTAGCTCACCTTTAAATCTCTCAATGGGATTTCCAAGTATTTTTGAATTGCATGAGACCATATTACTTCAATATCTGCTAGAACAGCTGTAAGGGAGCCCCCAGGTCCTGGGTGAATATTTAACTGACCTCTTCTGATAGGCCAGTGAATATTGTAACAGTCCAGGGGGTTAACATACAAGGCCTAGGAAAAAAAGGAGAGAAGTACATTATTAGAATGCTTCACATCTCAAACTTGAAGGCCAGAAATCAACACTAACGTTTTAATGTTCTAGCTGCTGAGCAGCAAGTATCTAATCATCTCGGACTCAGCATGAATATCTGGTGCTTTCTCAAAAATAGGATCATGGCATGCTGGGAACAACTAGAACTTGGTAACAGGATGATTTCAGGAGGCTGAAGATCAGGGTTTTTTTCTTGCATGTAAAAAGTTTCCTACCTCTTCTCCTACCAAATACTCAGGATGGTGAGATGTATTTGTCCACTTGTTTCCAGAACAGTGATCTAAAATTGCAGGCCGCATCTGCTTGTTGTAGGAGCGTGCCTGGAAGGAGAAAAATCAAAATTAGCTGAGTTTTCACAAGGAGGGCTTGGGGAAGACAGAACTAGAGTCCTCTTTCTCCTGTCACAGAGCAGAGTGGCAAGTTTTTATTTATTTATTTATTTATTTATTTACTTACTTATGAGAGAGAGAGAGAGAGAGAGAGAAAATGGGCACGCCAGGACACCCAGCCACTGTAATTGAACTCCAGATGCATGCGCCACCTTGTGCATCTGGCTAACATGGGTCCTGGGGAATCGAACCTGAGTCCTTTCGCTTTGCAGGCAAACACCTTAACTGCTAAGCCATCTCTCCAGCCCAAGAGTGGCAGCTTATAATCACAAATCCAACATATGTAGTGAAATACTAATGAGTCACAAAAAGATTTTATTGTCCTTCCCTGTTCCATGATTTTTACCCCTAGGCTGTAATTCACAATTAGTCCAAAAAGTGTATTTAGCTTAAATACAAATCCAGCTTGTACTGGTTTATTATATTGAGCTCTACTAAGAATACAGCTTCTACCAAGATCCTGGAACCACACATGCTCAGGTAAGTGTAAATTTTCAATCAGCTGAATTAAGAAAACAGTACTGTGCTGGATAAATGGCTTAGCGGTTAAGGAACTTACCTGCAGAGCCTAACGACCCAAGTTTGATTTCCTAGTACCCATGTAAAGCCAGATGCACAAGGTGGTGCATGCATCCGGAATTCATTTGCACAGGCTGGAGGCCCTGGCATGCCCATTCTCTCTGTGTCTCTTCTCTCTTTGCTTGTAAATAAATAAATAAAAATGTTTTAAAGAAAATATTACTTAAAATTATTTGGTTTAAACATCTGTGATACTGAGTCAGGTATTGTGTGAATAGTTATGAAGGGTCTCTTTCTCTCTCTCTCTTTCTAGAACTTTCACCTTGCATTTGCATAGTGACTTAGGGAAAATGTGACTAGTACTGCAGTTATAGGCAGTAATGTGTCAATGAAAGACCACAAACACAATTGTAGTTCTGAGGGGCTGTAATGGGGCTGAAATAATCTGACTGCCCACCAAACTGTCACAGCACATGTTACTCACTTGTATGTAGTGGTATTGGTAAACAAGCCTACAACACTGCCAGTCATATAAACGTATAGCACACATAATTACATATAAACAGGACACTGACAAGAAACAAGTATGTAATTGGTTTATATACTTACTATGCTTTTTATTATATTCTTCCTACTATACATTTTTAGAAGGATAACTGCAAGACAGCTCAAGTCATGTCCTTCAAGAGGCATTCCAGAAAAAATAAAATTGTTGGTGCTCAGTGGTTAAAAGTGCTTGCTTACAAAGTCCAGCCTGGGTTTGACTCTGAAGCCACCCCCCCACAAAAAAGTGGTGTAAAGTGCCTGCCATTTGTTTGCAGTAGTAAAAGGCCCTGGCATGTGCTCCCAACCCACCCCATGTGCAAATAAATAAATAAAAATAAAAGCAAGAGCCAGGAGTGGTGGCACATGCCTTTAATCCCAGCACTTGGGAGGCAGAGGTAGGAGGATTGCCATGAGTTTGAGGCCACCCTGAGACTTGAATTCCAAGTCAGCCTGGGCTTGAGCGAGACTCTACCTCAAAAAACAAAACAACAACAACAAAAAAATCCCCCAAAATAAATTAAAGCAAGAAACTTGTTACCATAGGAACTGACAGCTCCACACATGCTAATGATCCTTGAAGACTTTTCAAAAGGACAAGATGTAGAAGTGGAAGACAGTTGTACTGATAATCTTGACAGTGTGGGCTTGGCATTTGGGAGGCAGAGATAGGAAGAGGTAGGAGGATTGCCATGAGTTCAAGGCCAGCCTGCTATTACAGAGTGAGTGTCAGGTCAGCCTGGGCTAGAGTGAGACCTTACCTCAGACAAAAAAAAAAAAAAAAAAAAAAAAAAAAGAAGTTTAACCCTGTGGAATTCCCAGTTATGCATACACCATTACACTGGGCCTTAATTCTTCTCTCTCTCTCTTTTTTGTTTTGTTTTTTTGAGGAGGCAGATTTTTTTTTGATTTGTTTGTTTATTTTTGAGGCAGGTCTAGCCCATGCTGACCTGGAATTCACTATATAGTCTCAGAGTGGCCTCAAACTCATGGCAATTCTACCTCTGCCTCCTAAGTACTGGGATTCTTTAATTCCCAGCTTAATGTATCCTTTTTTTAAAAAAAAAATTATTTTTTATTGACAACTTCTTTAATTGTAGAAAATATCCCATGGTATGTCCCTTCCTCCCCCCACTTACCCCTTTGAACTTCACTCTCCATCATATCCCCTCCCCTTCTCATAATATATCCTTCTTTAAAAAAAAATTATTTATTTATTTGAGAGAGAGAGAGAGAAAGAAAGAAAGAAAGAAAGAAAGAAAGAAAGAAAGAAGAAAGAAAGAAAGAGATAATGGGCTTACCAAGGCCTCCAGCCACTGCAAATGAATTCCATACACATGCACCCCCTGTGCATCTGGCTTATGTGGGTCCTGTAGAATCAAACCTGGATCCTTTGGCTTTGTAGGCAAACGCCTTAACCATTAAACCATCTCTCCAGCCCCTGTATCCTTTTTTTTTTTTTTTTTTTGGGAGAGAGACAGAGAGAGAGAAAGGGAGAGGAAGACAGATAATGGGCGTGCCAGCAGCCTCTCAGCCTCTGAGAACTAACTCCAGATGTGTGCGCCCCTTTGTGGGAAAGTGTGGCATTGACCCCTTGCATCACTTTGCATCTGGCTAAACGTGGGACCTGGAGATTGGAACTGATGTTCTTAGGCTTGGCAGGCAGGCGCCTTAACCACTAAGCCATCTCTCCAGCCCACTGTATCCTTTATTAAAAAATATATATATATTTATTTATGAGAGAGACGGAGGGAGAGAGAATGGGTGCACCAGGGCCTCCAGCCACTGCAAATGAATTCCAGATGCATGCACCTCCTTGTGCTTATGTGGTTCCTCGAGAATCAAACAGAGATCTTTTGACTTTGCAGACAAGTGCCTTAACTGCTAGCCACCTCTCCAGTCCTTAATGTATCCTTATTTACATACACAAGTATCTTTGTGCTACAAATGCCATCAGTATTCAGAGTAGTAACTTGTTGTACCAGATTTGGAGCCCAGGAGCAATGGGCTACCACACAGCCTAGGTGGGTAGAGGGTACAAAACACAGGCTTCTGTCATATGTCTTACCATATTTATGCAACAGAATTGTCCAGTGATATATTTCTCAGAATGTATCCCTATCAGTAAGCAACACAGGATGGTATAATATAATAAAGGTTGAAAAAGAATAAATTTGAAGAAAAAGTTGACTGAACCTGTTCTGGTGACACAGGAATCCGTCTTGTACCGTTTGACATCTTTTTAGACCATATTGCTTGGTCCACCATTTTAAGGCCATTTTGTCTTTGTTCATTACTTTCAGGTTTCTGGGAGAGGGGAAATAAAAGATGATCAATATAAAGGACTTAGTGAAAAAAAGAAAGCAATAAGACCAAAATTCTTTCATCAACAAATAGCATTTTCTTTATCTTTGTTAGGCACAGTAACCCTAAGAACCCCAAAGCTGGTGATACAGGTCTACAATTCTAGAAGGAGGAAGCTGAGATAGGATGTTCTCCTGCTCAAGGCCAGCTTGAACTACAAAGACTACAAAGGGAGCTCCTATCTCAAAAAGTAAGCAGCTGGGCATAGTGGTATACACCTTTAATCTCAGCACAGGGAGGACTGCTATGAGTTTGAAGCCACCCTGAGACTACAGAGTAAGTTTCAAGTCAGCCTGGGATAAAGTGAGATTCTGCCTTGATAATACCAAAGAAACAAAACAAAAACCCCACCAAAAATTCAAAACACAGCAACCAAACAAAAATATCACCCCCTAACAAAGTAACAAACCAGCCAGGTGTGGTGGCGCACACCTTTAATCCGAGCACTTGGGAGGCAGAGGTAAGAGGATCACTGTGAGTTCAATGCCACCCTGAGACTACATAGTGAATTCCAGGTCAGCCTGGGCTAGAGTGAGACCCCACCTTGAAAAACCAAAAAAAAAAAAAAAAAAAAAAAAAAGGATACAAAATAACCAAAATTCCAATTGGAGCCTAGGACGTAGCAATAACCCAAAACACAACAAACACATAAAAAATCACCCCAAACAGGGCTGGAGAGATGGCTTGGCGGTTAAGGCACCTGCCTGCTAAGCTTAAGAACCCAGTTCCAATCTCCAGGTCCCATGTTTAGCCTGATGTAAAGGGGCGCAATGCCGCACTTGCCCACAAGGGGGCGCACGCATCTGGATTTTGTTCACAGCAGCTGAGACGCTGCTGGCGCACCCATTCTCTGTCTCCCTCTCTGTCTGTCTCTCTCTGTGTCTCTTTCCAAAAATAAATAATCTTTTAAAAATTTTTTTAAAAATCACCCCAAACAAAATAACAAACCAAAATTCCAGTTGGAGCCCAGGAGTAGCAAAAGTGGCATGACTGCCCAGCATGTTTGGGTTTGATCCCCAGCACTAAAAAAAGTCAAAATGTGCTGTGCATGGTGGTGCATGCCTTTAATCTCAGGCTGAGGTAGGAGGATCACCATTAGTTCAAAGCCAGCCTAGAGTTACACAGTGAGTTCTCCAGGTCAGCCTGGACTACAGTGAGACTCTCTATGTGCTGAGTACTGGGATTAAAGGTGTACACCATGATGCCTGGCACTTTAAAATCTAAATTACTACCTCAGATGAAAAAATGATACTTGCAATCTTGAGTGATGCTAAAGAGCCCCATGTTCACTTGGGTATGTAAGCCCTCCAGAGCAGACCACCGTGAACTGCCTTCCTGCTCCTCCTTTATAACTTACATTTAGACCCTCCCTTAGGAGCCAGTTGTCCTTGTACAAGGGCTGCCCTTGTTGTTTGTGTCTCCGTGCAATGACGTGAGGAATGCTGGCCGGAAGTGTGTCTGTGGCTCGACCAATCCTTAAAGTTGTTGAACCTGGATGTACCACAACAATGAAGTTGCTCTGGATTTGCTGCAGATATAGTAAATATGGAACAAATGATATAAGGTTTCCTATAAAAAGTTAAAATTTTGAGAGAGGGAGAGAGAGAGAGAAATAATGGGCACACCAGGGTCTTCAGCCACTGCAAATGAACTCCAGACGTGTGCACCACCTTGTGCATCTGCCTTAATTGGGTTGTAGAGAGTCGAACTGGGATCCTTTGGCTTTGCAGGCAAAGGCCTTAACCGCTAAGCCATCTCTCCAGCTCCTAAAATTTTTTTAAAGCATAATAATAATAATAATAATAATAATAATGGTTCTCATCTTGGTGAGTACAAAGCCAAAACAAGCATGGTCAAGAAAACTGCTTACATAATGGCTGAAGGACAGACTAGATGAACAGAGTGGCTACACATTCAGCCTAACATTGCATGAGCTCCTACATGGTTCTTCTCCCAATGGAAGGTGGACTTATTCATGTAGTACACCCAGCCCAACCACTACGGCATTCAGAAAGGCTAATACAGAAATACTCCAGTTCACCCACTTCCGTGAAGAGATCATGGCTTGTATGGCTACTGAGAAGATTTATGGTCTTTTTTCTCAATTCCCGACAGAGCTGTGCCCCTTCACACTCTCCATACCCAGGTCTCTCCCAAGCTGTTAAAGACCTGCACCACAACACTTGGCTCCTGCTGTGCTTTTTACAGCTACGCTATCAGTCAGGGATCTTGTTCAACCCATGCAATGGAGAAGAGCTGACTCAGAGATAGTCAACCCCAACTCTTGAACATTTAATATTTTCCTATTTCTTTTGTGAACTGTTCACTGCTTCAGCTTGTTTTCCTATGGGAATATTAGTGTTTTCTGAAGAGGGAGGAGGCATACAGAGACAGTGAGAATTTATGGGAATAAAAAGTAATTCGCTTGCCACGCCACTACAAGAATTTTCTAGAGCTGTGCGTGGAGGCGCACGCCTTTAATCCCAGCACTCTGGAGACAGAGGTAGGAGGATCACCCTGAGCTTACATAGTGAATTCCAGGTCAGCCTGGACTAGAGTGAGACCCTACCTCGAAAAACCATTAAAATGTGTGTGTGTGTATATGTGTGTATGTATGTGTGTGTGTATGTATGTATGTATGTATGTATGTATATGTGTGTATGTATATGTATATATATATATGTATGTATGTATGTATGTATGTATATGTGTGTGTATGTATATGTATGTATATATATATATATATATATATATATATATATATATATATATATATATATAGAAAGAGAGAGAGCCTGACTTAAATTTGTTCTCTTTTTGACACGCAGGCTCTTAATGTCTACTTTTTTCTTGCTTTTAAGCGGTTAAAGGCTCTTGCTTGCAAAACCTGATGGCCTGGCTTTGATTTCCACAGTACCCATGTAAAACCAGATGCACAATGGCGGTGCATGCGTCTGGAGTTCGTTTGTAGTGGCTAGAGGCCCTGAAGGGCCCCTACCCACTGACTCACTCTGCTTGCAAATCAATAATAAAATATTAAATTTATTTTATTTAATTATAGAGAGCGAATGGGCGCACAAGGGCCTCCAGCCACTTTAAATGAACTCCAGACGCATGCGCCACCTTTGTGCATCCGGCTTTACATGAAAACTGGGGGAATCGAACCTAAGTCCTTAGGCTTCGCAGCCAAACGCCTTAACCACTAACCCATCTTTCTAATCCCAAATATATTAAATTTGAAATGACTTCCACCATCTGAGATTTAGTAACAAGATAAAGGCTGGACCTCTAAATCATCCCGTTGGGGTAATGCTTTTGGCACTAAATTATCTCCCAGCTGCAGTTTGCTCTGCGGGCTGGCGCCGCCGGTGGTTTCCGGGCCTAGCGCGCATGCGCCCCGTGGGAACCGGCGCTCCCCCCCTCCCCGAGCGCTCCTCCCCTCCGTCGGCGGCGGATAAGCCAACGGCTCGCAGCCCCCACGGCCAACGATGCCGGGACTCCCCGCGCCTCACCTCCTGCAGCGACTCCGGCACCAGCGCAGGCACGATTGGCCTCTTCACCCCACGCTGCTCCTTCTCCTTCTCCCCACCCTTCTCCTTCCCGTTCTCCGCGTCCCCCTTCTCAGCCTGGGTCATCTTGCCCGCTGAGGCCCACCACCCTTTGGGCTCAGGGCCGCTGCCACCACAGCCTGAGGGGTGCCGATGCGCAGGCGCATACGCGCCTGGCTGCCCACAGTCAAGATGGCCGTTGGCGTCGCCCGCAGAGGATTATGGGAAGAAGCAGTGGCCAGCTGGAACGAAGCTGTGGGATCAGGCGGGTGAGGCTGGGTTTAGTCCTGCCTGTGGAGTTACAGCGACAGGATAGGGTTTTGAGCAGCAGCGTCTCGTATTATCCTTACAGGTGTCTAAGCAGACGTCATGATTCTCCGACTTAGTTACCTGGCCCTGCTCAGCACAGCTTGATAGTGGCGTTCTCTGGGGCTAGGTCTCTTGACATCCTTGGGTAACTTCTTCCCGCTTAGTGATTTGATCCGGGTCATTCTTGGATATGTCTACTTAGTTTGCACCAGATCAAACAAAGTTACTGACTGGTAGCCAACTACTGATTTAATATCGCCACCTTTTTGTTGTTTACAAGGCACTGTAAGCAAATATATTCAAAATGGAACTTTAAAAAATATATTTGAGCCGGATGTGGTGGCACACGCCTTTAATCCCAGCCCTTCTGAGTCAGAGGTAGAATTGCCGTGAGTTTGGGGCCACTACATAGTGAATTCAGGTCAGGCTGGGCTAGACTGAGGCCCTACCTTGAAAAACAAAACAACAACAAATATGTATATATATTTGTATTTATTTGTATGTGAGAATGTAGGGGCGTGCCAGGGCCCATATGCATGTGCCACCCTTACATCTGGCTTTATGTGGGTATTGAGGAATTGAACCCCAGGAGGTAGGCTTTGCAAGCAAGCACCTTTAAGTGCTGAGCTTTCTCCCCAGACCTCAAAATGGAGCTTTTTTTTTTTTTTTTTTTTTAATTATTTATTTATTTGAGACAGAGAGGGAGAGGTAGGCAGTGAATAAGAATTGGCCTGCCAGGGCCTCTAGCCACTGCAAATGAACTCTAGACGCATGCGCCACCATGTGCATCAGGCTTACATGGAACCTGGAGAATCGAACAGGGGTCCTTAGGCATCACAGGCATGCATCTTAACTGCTAAGCTATCTCTCTCCAGCCGGAAATGGAACTCTTGATGTTCACCCCAAGTGACAAAATTCTCACCAGTAAACCAAGTAAATGTAATTTTGCCCACATTTACACATCCAAACCACCAGAAATCCTGCACTGATTTAAAAAAAATACTTTGAATTCATTCACTTTTCCCTAAGTGCTGCTATTACCCACCCCACCCCATTCTCATCTATTCTGGGTGACTATAGCAGCCTTGAAACTGGTCCTCCTTGCTCTAGTCCTGTCCCAGATAAGCTGTCCATATGGTTATCCAGTGTTAAAAATACAGGAGGGCCGGGTATGGTGGTGCAGGCCTTTAATACCAGCACTGGGGAGTCCCAGGTACAGGTATAGGACAGTGTGGACTAATGAGATCCAGTCTTACAAGCACTTGGGAGGCTGAGGCAGGAATATTTTGAGGTATAGATCCATGTGGACTGATGACTCAGTCTTATAAGCAGTGAACATGACCTGCAGAAAAGGACGTTCTGCATGCACTCAGCAGTTTAGAGAAAGCCAGTCCTATATCAGGTGCAATAGGGACTCTGGGTAAGGAACAAGACCTGCAGCAGCAGTCTTAGGTATCTGAAGAGGATCATGGACTCTTATGGCTAACACTACCCCTCCCCCAGCTACCTGTGGTATAGCTCTTGCCTTCCTCACTAGTTATGTGGCAGTTTAACAGAATGCTTCTGCCATTCATGGCCATAAAACCTGGGCAGATGTTCAATGTTGTTTGTCTTTCTTTCGAAATAGGGTCTCAGTCTAGCCCAGGCTGATCTGGCCCTTACTCTGTAGTCCTAGCTGGCCTTGAACTCACAATTCTCACTCTGCCCCCCAAGTGGCACCATCATGCCAGGCTAAAATACCTTAACTTGTCTTATAATGGCTTGTTTCCTTGTCTTTGTATCGTGCTACTATATCCCCATTTCTTAGTACACAGGGCTTAATATTGATAAATAGCTTTGGCACACTGGAAGAATTATTTATAATACCCATTTTTGTAATAAATATTTCAGTGCCTATTACATGTAGTCATCACTGAAAGAACTAGGAAATCCAAGGGAGGTGTATACCTGTAATCCCAACACTTGGTCACCAGGGAGGCAGAAACAGAAAAATCTTGAGTGTGAAGCCAGCCTGGGCTACTTGAGACTCTAAAAAAGAAAAGGAAGCCAGGTGTGGTGGTGGGTACCTTCAGTCCCAGTACTTGAAAGATAGAGGTAGGATAGCTGTGAGTTTGAAGCCAGCCTGGAACTACAGAGCAAGTTCCAGGTCAGCTGGGACTAGAGTGAGACCCTACCTTGAAAAAATTTCCTCCCCCCCAAAAAAAACCAAAAAACAGAAAAGGAGAGTAGGATAAAGCTTTCCACTTTATGAAAAATGTGGAAGTTACCAGTATTCAAATGCCACATAAAGCCAGTAAGTAGACTCTTAAGCAATGATAAAATTCCTGTCAAGAAAACATTGAAGGGCTGTAGAGATTGCCCAGGTTCCATTCCCCAGTATCCACAAAAAGCTGGATGCACATGTGGTGCATGTGTCTGGGGTTCATTTACAGCAGCAAGAGGCCCTAGCATACTCAATGTCTCTTGCAAATATTCAAAAACTTCAAAAAATGGAGCTGGGCATGGTGTCACACACCTTTAATCCCAGCACTTGATAGGCTGAGGCATGAGGCTTGCTGTGAATTCAAGGCCACCCTGAGACTACATAGTGAATTCTGGGTCACCTTAGGCTAGAGCAAGACCAAACCTTGAACAACCAAAAAAAAAAAGTTTAAGGTCTGGGAGAGATGATTCAACAGTTAAGGCACTTACTTGCAAGGACTAAAGGCACAGGTTCAATTCCCAAATACCCATGTAAAAGCTATACACACAGGGTGGAACATGCATCTGGAATTCATTTGTAGTGGCAGGAGGCCATGGCATGCACATTCCCTCTCTCTGCTTGCAAATAAATATATAAAATAAATTACAACCAAAAAAAGTATCACTGAAGTCCATGGTTTTGAAGAGTACCTAGTATGTCTCCATTCTGAAGTGCAATTTTGTTGGCTATATTTATATACCTAGGTTGATGTATTCACAGGATAAATTAAAGATAAAATTAAGCAGGGCTTGGCGGTGCATGCCTTTAATGCCAGCACTTGAGAGGCAGAGATGGGAGGATCACCATGAATTTGAGGCCAGCCTGAGACTACATAGTAAATTCCAGGTCAGCCTGGTCTAGAGCAAGACTGTACCTCAGAAAAACAATAAAGATAAAAATTAATTAGAAATCACACATATAGGCCGGGCGTGGTGGCGCACGCCTTTAATCCCAGCACTTGGGAGGCAGAGGTAGGAGGATTACTGTGAGTTCAAGGCCACCCTGAGACTACATAGTTAATTCCAGGTCAGCCTGGGCCAGAGTGAGACCCTGCCTTGCAAACCAAAAAAAAAAAAAAAAAAAGAAATCACACATATATGCATACTACTGAAATAAATATGGTGTGGTTTATTATCAATGAAAACAAATCGACAATGAATAGTATTTTAGGAATTGAATAGGCAATATAGTACTAAATACACAACCTTCATTTTCAAGATCAGAGTTTCTGTGATTTAATTATATAAAGATGAGGAGTCAAGTTTTGCAACCTAAAAATATTTACTTATTAAAACTATATTAGTACTTTAGTAAACTATACAAAACAGGTAATGAGACAAACATGTACATTTATAGAACTGCATGTCAGTCAGGCCAGATCCCAGAGAGAGAATTCCCAGCACGACCTCATTTGTCTGTGAAGACACAGAGCAGTCCTTATGCAGACAAACACATTCATCTTCTCGTCCAGCATGATCCACTCATCACTTCTTGATGGTTTCTTTCTATGAATGTGCATGTCTAGTTGTCTGCTTCTTAGAGCAGACATTTATCTAAAAGAAAAGGGTGTAACAATTAGCTACTACTTATAACAAATCTTTATCAAATGACATTTTGATGATAAAGTCAGTAAACTTTTCAAGGATTAATATATCTTCATAAATAACAAAATGTGCATATTGATAAAATATATAACTTGTTTTCCAAAATATTCCTAAGAAGGCATTTTCAAAATAAAGTCCTACAAAGTAATTTTAGATTTTTAAAAATTTTGTTTTTAAAAATTTATTATTATTTATCAGAGAGAGAAAGAGAATGAAAATGGGCACACCCGGACCTCTAGCCACTGCAAACACCTCTAGATGTATGTGCCACCATGTGCATCTGGCTTATGTGGGTTCTGGGGAGTAGAAGCTGGGTCCTAAGGCTTCTCAGTTGTGATGGTTAAGATGTTGTTGCACCTGGCCCCTCCTACCACTAAGAAAGAAGCACATCTAGTGGGCCTATTTGGATTTTGAAGGCAGCACATTCCTCACTTGGGTGTGTTACTCCGTCCTATATACCAAGTGATTCAGAAAGCTACTAGTTTTCAGTGGGTCCCAGAACAAGAGAAGGCTCTTCAACAGGTCCAGGCTGCTCTGCCACTTGGGCCATATGATCCAGCAGATATGATGGTACTTGAGGTGTTGGTGGTAGATAGGGATGCCATTTGGAGACTTTGGTAAGCCCCCATAGGTGAATCACAGCGGAGGCCCTTGGGATTTTGGAGCAAGGCCCTGCTGTCATCTGCAGACAATTATTCTCCCTTTGAAAGACAGCTCTTGGCTTGCTATTGGGTCTTAGTGGAAACCGAACGTTTGACGATGGGCCATCAAGTTACTATGAGACCTGAGCTGCCCATTATGAACTGGATGTTATCTGACCCACCAAGTCATAAAGTTAGATGTACACAGCAACAGTCCATCATCAAGTGGAAGTGGTATATCGTGATTGAGCTCAAGCACACCCCAAAGGCACAAGTAGGTTACATGAGGAAGTTGCCCAAATGCCCATGGTTGCTACAATGCCTTCTGTCCTCAAACATGCACCTATGGCATCACGGGGTGTGCCCTATGATCAGTTGACTGAGGAGAGGACAAGTGCATGGTTTACAGGTGGTACAGCAAGTTATGTGGCCACCTCCCAGAAGTGGACAGCTGTAGCATTACAGCCCCTTTCTGGGACAACTCTGAAGGACTGTGGTGAAGGGAAGTCTTCACAATGGGCAGAACTATGGGCAGTACACATGGTTGTGCATTTTGCTTGGAAAGAAAAATGGCTAGATGTATGGTTATACACTGATTCATGGGCTGTGGCCAATAGTCTGGCAGGATGGTCTGGGACTTGGAAGGAGCACAATTGGAAAATTGGTGAGAAGGACATTTAGGGAAGGTGTATGTGGATAGAACTCTCTGAAGGAGCAAAGGATATAAAGATTCTTGTGTCCCATGTTAATGCTCATCAGAAGGTGACCTCATCAGAGGAGGACTTTAATGATCAAGTACATAAGCTGACCCATTCTGTGGATAGTGGTCAACCTCTTTCCTCAGCCACCCATCATTGTCCAGTGGGCCCATGAACAAAGTGGCCATGGTGGCATGGGCCCAACAACATGGACTTCCACTAACTAAGGCTGACCTGGCTATGGCTGCTGCTAAGTGCCAAATGTGCCAACAGCAGAGACCAACTCTGATCCCCCAATATAGTAGTATTCCTCAGGGTGACCAGCCAGCAACTTGGTGGCAGGATGACTACATTGGACCTCTTCCATCATGGAAAGGGCAGCATTTTGTCCTTACTGGAATAGACACTTATTCTGGGTATATATTTGTCTTTCCTGCACATAGTGCTTCTGCCAAAACTACCATCCATGGGCTTACAGAATGCCTTATCTACTGTCATGGTATTCCACACAGCATTGCTTCTGACCAAGGAACTCACTTCACAGCCAAGGAAGTAGGGCAGTGGGCTCATAATCATGGAATTCACTGGTCTTACCATGTACCCCACCAAAAAGCAGCTGGCTTTTTTCATTTGGAAATTAAGTATGTTAGGAAACATGGTTTGGTGTCAAATTGACAAGGGGTGGACTTGCGATGGCTAAGGTGTTGTCAACTTGATCTGTTTAGTAATCCACAGAAATCCCTTTCGGGTGGGTACCTGAGGTTGCTTTGAGGAAAGATTAACTGAAGGAGGGAGTCCTTCCCCCAGAGCAGGCGGCTCCTCTCAGATGGTAACTTTATATAAGGAGGCTCTGGGTGAGAAGAGCCCCTTGCTGCCTTCCAGTGTGGATTGAAAACCAGCGGCTCAGGACTCCTCTGGGCCTTCAGTGCTGGATTGGAACTGCTGAGGCATCTGGCCACGTGGACTGAGCAGCTACCAGGTTCCTTGATTCTTGGGCCTGCAATTGCTATTGGACTGCCATAAGCTAATCCAATAAATTCCCTTTAATATAATTTATTCTAGTGGTTCTGTTCCTCTAGAGAACCCTAATACATCAGGCAAGCTCCTCAACCACTAAGCCATCTCTCCAGCCCCAATTTCAGATTTTAAATTACCTTCCTCATCCACCAGCCATCGGAGGAGGACTGGGGCCACGAAGATGATTGATTCGACCCATTCTTCGGGGAGGGTTACCTGGTGGCCTGATAAAAGATAAAATTACTATTTATTGCTTGGTAGACACAGCTTCATCTGGTTTATTTTAAGCACTTAGCTATTCTGTTTTCTTTCTTTCTTTTTTTTGGTTTTTCAAGAGAGGGTCTCATCGTAGCTCAGGCTGGCCTGAATTCACTATGTAGTCTCAGAGTGGCCTTTAACTCATGGTGATCCTCCTACCTCTCTGCCTCCCCAGTGCTGAGATTAAAGGCATGTGCTACCATGCCCGGTTCCATTTTCTTTTCTTTTCTTTTTCTTTTCTCTTTTCTTTTCTTTTCTTTTCTTTCTTTCCTTTCTTCTCCTCTCCTCTCCTTTCCTTTCCTTCCTTCCTTTCTTTCTTTTGGTTTTTTGAGATAGTGTCTCACTCTGGCCCAGGCTGACCTGGAATTAACTGTGTGGTCTCAGGGTGGCCTCGAATACATGGCAATCCTCCTACCTCTGCCTTCTGAATGCTGGGATTAAGGGTGTGTGCCACCACACCCAACTCATTTTCTTCTCAATAAGCACATGAAGGTGATCAGAGTGGCCTACACCTGTAATCCTAGCACTTGGAAGGCTGAGGAGGCCAGCCTGGGACATACAGCAAGTTACAAAACAAACAACATATAATCCTAAAATTGTATTTTTGGCATGTGCAGATGTGTAAAATACGTGTGGTGTATGATGTGATGTGTACATAGCATGCACATGTATGTGCGCACATGCCCTTATATGCATGTGAGAGCCAGAAATCATCCAGCATTGGCATATGCAGATGTGTAAAATACATGTGGTGTATGTTGTGATGCGTTCATAGTGTATACATGTGTGTGTGCAGATGCACACATCCTGTGTATGCATATGGAGGCCAGAGACCATAGGGTGTACTGCTTAGCTCATCTTTCTGATTCCTTGAGATGAAGTCTCTCCCTCAAACCAGAACTGATATCTTCACCAGTTTTTGTTCTGGTCAGCCTGCAAGCTCTTGTGAGTCTCCTGGGGTTACAAAAGGGTGTGGCCACATCCAGCTATTTATGTGGGTGCTGGGGAACTAAACTGATAGCATCAGGCCCTCACATTTTTTTTGGTTTTTTTTGTTGTTGTTTTGTTTTGAGGTAGGGTGTCACTTTGCTCAGGCTGACCTGGAATTTACTATGTAGTCTCAGGGTGGCCTTGAACTCATGGTGATCCTCCTAACTCTGCCTCCTGAGTACTGGGATTAAAGGCGTGCACCACCACGCCCGGCACAGGCCTTCACATTTATGGAGCAAGTACTCTTAATTGAACCATCTCCCCAGTGTCCCACAAAAGATTCTTAGCAACTGCCACTTAAGTCAGGAGTCAAAAACTCAAACACTCAGGGATTGGGACACAGAATGCATATGAGGAAAATGAGACAAGTAACAGCTGTAGTTCCTGTAAGTAAACCCAAGTGCAGCCCAGGGCTTTTTGGCCCTCTCCTTTAGCGGCTGGAAACACAGACTAACAGGAAGCCTTTAGATTTAAATGCTGGCCATCAGTTTTCAACCTCTAATTGATCTTTTAGCTTTGCCAGACTATCAAATCAGAAGCAACTTTGCTAAATTTATAATAACTTGTTAATTTGGTGAAACACAGTTAAAAATGTTAACTTCCACAAGCCTAACCCCAAAGTATGTAAATATCATTAAAAGACAAAACTATTATGAAAAAGGCCATACCCTCTTCCATCATCATATCTGGAATCAGATGAGCTTCCGTAGCCTCTTCCTTTTTTTACATCTTGCTGAAGCAGAGTTTTGAAACTGAAACAAGGAACAGAAAACAACAGGTATCACTTCTGACTCCATTATCAAGTCTGTTTACATGGCTGTCATCTCTGTGGGAGGGCAACTTACCCTACTTAGCTCTGAACCAACTTCTTGCAGCCAGCTCCAGCACGAGTCTAAATAGAGCATGCTGGTTCTGTGCTAGAATACTGGCCTCTGTACTTATCATGTGCTAATAACCCTCCCAGATACAACATGAAATCAGTCATCCCCAATTTTATTCTTTCCGCCAGGCTTCATATTCCATTTTTATTGATCACCCCCAAATAACTTCCATTCTGGTTTTAGTTTCACACATCTTAACTGCTAAGCCATCTCCCCAGCCTAGTTTCTCATATTTTTACAACACCCCTATCAAGAGCATCTAATATCACATTGGAGGAAGGGATGAGGGTGGTATGTGAAGAGGCCCAGGGCTTCTCAGAGTTAACTGATAGTTCCCTCATTTCTTTTCTTTTCGTTTTTTTTCGGAGAGAGACAGAGAGAGAGGGAGAGGGAGAGAGTGATGGGCGCGCCAGCAGCCTCTCAGCTGCTGCAAACGAAATCCAGATGTGTGGACTCCCTTATGGTCAAGTGTGGCATTGCGCCCTTGTGTCACTTGCATCTGGCTAACCGTGGGACCTGGAGATTGGAACCCACGTTCTTAGGCTTAGGAGGCAGGAGCCTTAACCGCTAAGCCATCTCTCCAGCCCCCCTCATTTCTTAAATGGAGGAGTTAACTAAGGCAAACAGCAAGCAAAACAGAACAAGTGACATTGACACTTAGTAACTTAATTTGGGCTTTATCTTGTCTCCTCTCACATATTTCTTTTTCTTTCTTTTTTTTTCCTTTTTTTGGTTTTTTGAGGTAGGGTCTCACCCTGGCCCAGGCTGACCTGGAATTAACTATGTAGTCTCAGGGTGGCCTCAAACTCATGATGATCCTCCTACCTCTGCCTCCCGAGTGCTGGGATTGAGTGCTGGGATTAAAGGCGTGTGCCACCACGCCCAGCATCTCTCACATATTTCTATGGAACCATCACTTCCATTTTGCATTTTACCCTTCCTAATAAGTACATTTTTAATATATTTTATTTTTATGTATCTGAAAGAGTGAGAGAGAGAGAGAGAGAGAGAGAGAGAGAGAGAGGGGGAGGGAGAGTTTGAATAGATGGCCCTTAATATGTTCAGTGTTTTATTCGTTTGTAGTTTGCATATGCATCCACCTGGCTGGAGGTAATGTTACTGGGTGGATCTTAGGGCCCAGGTGTGGTGTGGTGTGGTGGTGGGTGAACAATTTCAATGTAAAGATATGCAAAGTGTGCCTAGCTGTAGTTCCTGAGGTGTGCTGTGCTATGTGGCTTTTGGCTGTGGCTTTTCTCTCTTTTTGGTCCTGTGAAAGCAGGCTAGCTTCTTCTGCCATCATGGAACTTCCCTGCATCTATAAGCTTCAATAAATATCCCTTCCTCCATAACTTTGCCTGGTCTGGAAGTTCATCTCAGTGAACCTGAAGCTGTTTGCTACACAGTGAGAGAGGGAAAGTGGCAGGGGCATGCCAGGTTCTCTAGCTGCTACAAATGAACTCCAGGTGCATACACTACCTTGTGCATCTGGCTTTATATGGGTCCTGGGAAATCAAACTTGGGTCCTTTGGCTTTACAGGCAAGTGCCTTAATTGCTAAGTCATCTCTCCAGCCCTAAATAAACTTTTTTTCTGGGGAGGGGGTTTCAAGGTAGGGTCTCACTCTAACCCACAGTGACCCTCCTACCTTAGCCTCCCAAGTGCTGGGATTAAAGGCATGCAAAAGGTGGCACACGCACCCCAAGTCTCTCTCTCATTAAAAAAAAAAAAAAAAAAAAAACGCTGCAGGAAAGCTGAACTGATTTAAGAAACTCCACATAACTTATCTAACGTAATTCTGTCCACCATTTAACTATCAGTGAAACGATGCACTTGTTGTTTTTTTGTTGTTGTCGTTCGTTTGCTTGATTTGAGGTAGGGTCTCACTCTAGCCATGATGCACTCTTATACTTACAACAAAACCACAAACTCTGCTATTCCCCAGAAGAAATCTGTTATCAATGACAATCTCCAGGGGGACTGACTCCGGCTGTCCAACACTTGTCCTAAAGACAGAATAAAGGAACTGAAGTGAGTACCTCAAAGGCATTACACTAAATAACAGTTAATAAGCTCAAAGCTCAACTTGCCCATTATTCCACAGTCAACACCAGTACAAGTCCTCTCTAGGCCTCACCCTGAGGAAGGGCTTGGGAAAGTAAAGGATGTCGTTCCTTTAATATGTCAAATGCTGGGCTGGAGAGATGGCTTAGTGGTTAAGGCACCTGCCTGCTAAGCCTAAGAACCCAGTTCCAATCTCCAGGTCCCACGTTTAGCCAAATGCAAAGTGACGCAAGGGTGCAATGCTGCACTTGACTACAAGGGGGCGCACACATCTGGATTTCATTCGCAGCAGCTGAGAGGCTGCTGGCGTGCCCATCTCTGTCTCCCTCTCTCTGTGTCTCTCTCCAAAAATAAAAAATAAAAATAATATGTCAAATGCCTATTTATGATTCGTAATTCTAGAGGGTGACTTCATTCTAAGAGTCTCACTCCTATCCCCCCTCCTACTTCACTGAGAAAATGCATACAAAACCCATTTCAATGGCAAAATATATGCAAAATAAAATTTACCTTTGTAATCATCTGAGCGCACAGTTGAGTGGTAGAAACCCCACCACCACCTATCTCTATATACCATGCACTTCTACCACATACAACTCCATCGACCTACCTCTAGCATCACATCTACCTCTGAAACTTTCCCATCTTCTCCAGCTGAAACTCTATCCACTAAACTGACTCACCATCACCTCCTCTATCATTTTTGTCAGCTATCATTCTTTTTGTCTTTATGGATTTGAATATGCTAGGAATCTCATATTGCTTCTGACTTTTGCGATGAGCTTAGTTTATTTAGCATAATTTCATGTCAAGATTTCTTTCTTTTCTTTTTTTTTTTTTTTTTTTTTTTTTTTTGAGCTAGGGTTTCACTCTAGCCCAGACTAACCTAAAATTCATTACGTAGTCTCAGGGTAGCCTCGATCTCACAGCAATCCTCCTACCTCTGCTTCCCAAGTGGTGGGATTAAAGGTGTGCACCACCCCGCCTGGCATGATTTCCTTCATTTCTCTTTTGTTTGTTTTTTTGTTTTTTGGTTTTGCGAGGTAGGGTCTCACTCTGGTCCAGGTTGACCTGGAATTAACTATGTAGTCTCAGGGTGGCCTCAAACTCTCGGAGATCCTCCTCCCTCTGCCTCCCAAGTGCTGGGATTAAAGGCGTGAGCCACCACGCCCGGCAATTTCCTTCATTTTTAAACACTGATTCCATTCTATAATATATACATTTTTGATAATTCACCTGTCAACAAACATTTTAGCTTTCTGCTGTGAATCACAATACTATGAACATAGTGTGTAAATATCTGCTTATCCATGCATCTGAAGACAACAAATGGGTTGGCTGTACATAACTGCTTACACCACTTCCAATTTTCTACATGTGTTCAGAGCATTTCTTTTTACTAGCAAAATCTCTTGCCTGTTCAATAGACATTTATACATATTCTCACAGTCTTTAGGATCAGTTACTTATTTTTCATTTTTCGAGGTAGGGTTTAACTCTAGCCCAGGCTGACCTGGAATTCATCATATATTCTCAGATTGGCCTTGAACCCACAGTGATCCTCCTATCTTTGCCTCCCAAGTGCTGAGCCTAAAGGCATGCACCACTATGCCTGGCTTAGGATCAGTTATTTTGATAACATTCTTAAAAATCAAAAAGAGCTTATGTGGGGCTGGAAAAATGGCTTAGCAGTTAAGGCCCCTCTTGCTAAGCCCAAGAATGTCGGTTCCAATCTCCAGGTCACACGTTTAGCCAGATGCAAAAAAGTGACACAGCCGGGTGTGGTGGCTCACGCCTTTAATCCCAGCACTCGGAAGGCAGAGGTAGGAGGATCGCCATGAGTTCAAGGCCACCCTGAGACTACATAGTTAATTCCAGGTCAGCCTGAGCCAGAGTGAGACCCTACCTAGAAAACCAAAAAAAAAAAAAAAAAAAAAGGTGACGCAAGGGTGCAATGCCGCACTTGCCCACAAGGGGGCGCACACATCTGGATTTCGTTCACAACGGCTGAGAGGCTGCTAGCGTGCCCATTCTCTGTCTTCCTCTCCCTCTCTCTCTGTTCTCTGCCTCTCTGTGTGTGTCTCTCCCCCCCTCAAAAAAAAGAGCTTATGTGTTGTAAGCATTGAAGAGAATTTGACTTTTCTTTACTAATATGACCTTTTGGTAACAAGATGCTCTTGGGTTAATAATGGACCTCCTAGCATTATCTCAAGCAGAACTGGGTCCACTTTTCTGATCACTTAAAATAGAACCTACCACACAAAAAGTTTGTACTCTACAGTTTCAGGCTTGCAAATCAAGAGGCCAGGCTATTTTGGGTGAAGAGCACCTGTCACCAACTACCTCTCCTCTCCATGAAATGAAGATCTTCACAGGTCTTCTCCACTCTTTGCCATGTTTTGTTTACTCTTTACTTTTAGGTACTTACTTAGATCTAGTCTCTTCCTGAAGCAGTGAGAACCAAGTGAATGAGTGACATTGGTTCCGTCTCTTACTAACTTTTCTGAGTTAGCTGATTTAACATTTCCTTTCTCTGAGAAAAAATATTCCAAGGCTAACAATCATATGGGATTCTTGGGGAGAAAAGTCATGTGGCATTAAAAGAAACACAGTGTTAGCTATAAACTGCTGATAAATACAGTCCTTCTAAGATGGATCTAACTGGAATCTATTTATTTGTCTGTCTATGTATGTATGTATGTATGTATGTATGTATCTATCTATCTATCTATCTATCTATCTATCTATATATATAAAACCTTTGTGATTATAAAGAATTATATGCACGTTTACCATTCCCTTTAATTTTTTCCAAGACAGGATCTCACACTAACTCAGGCTAACCCAGAACTCAATCTATAACCCCAGGATGGCCTCAAACTCCCCAGTACTGGAATTAATGGTGTGAGCCACTACAAGTGGCTCTACCATTCTATCTTTGCACTTAGCTTCATATGGCAGAAATTCATTTCCTGCCGGGCATGGTGGCGCACGCCTCTAATCCCAGCACTCGGGAGGCAGAGGTAGGAGGATCTCCATGAGTTCCAGGCCACCCTGAGACTACATAGTTAATTCCAGGTCAGCCTGAGCTAGAGTGAAACCCTACCTCAAAAAACCAAAAAAAAAGAAAAAAGAAATTCATTTCCTTATGTGTCCTCCGAGGAAAATAATATGCATGAATGAAGCTGCATTTCTCACCTACAGAAGTGACAGCCAAGGTCCTGACAGGCTACTTATGTGGGTTAAATAGGATTATGCACATGCATTACACACTTTACAATTATAAGGAATTACCCAATAACTAAATGTAAACTACCCTTAATCACAAAGACTAATAAACTCTGCAAGTGCCCAAAACTAAGGGAATTTAGGGCCCTCCAGTCCACTTATTTTTAACTTTGTAAGTGGGAAGTGCAAAGCGCTCTCAACCAGATTTCTCTCACAAGCACTCTGTCTCTGGAGGTACTTTTTCTTTCTTCCTTTTTTTTTCGAGGTAGGGTCTCACTCTGGCCCAGGCTGACCTGGAATTTACTTTGTAGTCTCAGGGTGGCCTCAAACTCATGGCAACCCTCCTACCTCTGCCTCCAGAGTTCTGGAATTAAAGGTGTGTGCCACCACGCCCAGCTGGAGATACTTTTCAAAGAGACATTGTCCTTGTAAAAACACAGATTTGTTTCTTGGATTTTCTACCCTACCATTGCATTTGCTTCTGGAAGTGATGGTGTTTCTTCCAAATTTCTTTTGAAGTGTGGGCAAAAGACCGCACCTGTAACAATCTCCACTGTGTTGGGGCTGGGTTGTTGGGAGCAATCTAAAACTTTAATGTTTATGCTGCTACAGTTGCAGAAGGTAGCAGTGGCTCAAGCATACTTGGTTTCAAATTCGAACTAAGTTATTATTTTTTACCTTTGAGATCCTGGGAATGTTCTTTCATTAGTCTGTCCCTCCATCTCCAACCAGAAAACAGGGATCATGAACAAATAGCCCTTCTAAGTGGGATCAAATAGGACCTTATCAATCCTTTCTCTGCGATTGTAAACGATAATATGCACAGCCATCATTTTCTCTTACAGCATCTCACAACGACTGGAAGACATGCTGCTGTTTTCACCGATTAAGATACCTTGCGCCCGCGAGGAAAGATCACCCGGGCTCGGGGGTCTCCACTGTCCCGGCCCGGGGAGCCGCGCTGCGCGCTGGAGGCCCGCCCGCCCCACTCCGCATCCGGCTCCTCCGGGCCAGCAGGCACCAACGCCGGGGAGGCCGCCATATCTGAACGCCGGGTCCGGCGAGCGAAGACCGAGAAGAAACACAGCCTCAGACCCTCCCCTCGGCGGCCGTCCACGCAGCCCCTTTGAACTCACCATTCGAGATGTAAACCATCTTTCCTCCAGTTCCCTACTTCTGAATGGCCCTTCTTCCAGGCCCTCTTCGGCTTCCGTACGCCACTCACCCGGCCCCCGCCTCGCCCCTTAACGTCATAGGCTCACGTTTGGTCAGCAGGCGGGTGGGCGGAGGCGAGCAGAGCCCATTGGCTGCTGGGAGACGCGCTTCCGTGTGGCGGCACGCTCGGCTTAGTCGCCCAGGCAACTTCCGTTGTAGCGGAGGTTGTGAGTCAGGCGGCCGGATGTGATGTTAGCAAGCGCGCCGCGTTCTGATTGGTCTGAGGGTTGGGTGTGGAGCGTTCGGCCGAGCCTGTGAAGATGCCACGTTCCAGTGGATAAGTACGCGCGGTGGGAATAGGCGAGTCTGCGTGGGGTGAAATGGCATGAAGAAATCTGACAGGAATAAATGCCTGAGAACTTTTCCTCCCGGCTGCTATTTCCTGTGGAGGAGTGAGGACTGGAAGGGGAAGTACCCTGAAGTGATGTACATACCGTGAAGCCCATAATAGTCACATTTTTTTGTGAATTTGCGGGTAGGCCCTTCCTGATTGTATTTGTTCCCCACCCCCACCCCATTTAAAAACAAATATTTTACTTGGGCTGGAGGGATGGCTTAGTGGTTAAGGTTTTTCCCTGAAAAGCCAAAGGTCCCAGGTTCCATTTCCCAGGACCCAGGTAAACCAGATGCACAGATGGCGCTTGCGTCTGAAGTTCATTTGCAGTGGCTGGATGCCCTGGTGTGCCCATTCTCTCTACCTCTTTCTCTCTCGCTCTCCCTCTCAAATAAATAAAGAGGTAGAAAGAGGCAGTGGGGGGCATCCGGCTTTATGTGAGTACTGGAGAAATGAACCTGGGTCCTTAGGTTTTGCAGGCAAAGAGGCTTTACAGACAAACACCTTAACCGCAGAGCAATCTCTCTAGGCCCCTCATTTTTTTTTTTTTTTTTTTTTTTTGGTTTTTCGAGGTAGGGTCTCACTCTGGTCTAGGCTGACCTGGAATTCACTATGTGGTCTCAGGGTGGCCTCGAACTCTCGGCAATCCTCCTACCTCTGCCTCCCGAGTGCTGGGATTAAAGGCGTGCGCCACCCTCATTCCTTTTTTAACCAGTATTTCTGCCCCGGGTTCACCAGAAGTGGCGTTTTTAATCAGCCCATGTGAGGCAACTATGAGATATCAACGCAGATATAGCACACATCTTTCTCTCTCTCTTTATTTTTTAATTTTTTTTTATTTGAGAGAGAGAGAGAATGGGAATGCCAGGGCCTGCAGCCGCTGCAAACGAACTCCAGATACACGTGCCTCCTTATGCGTCTGGCTTATGTGGGTCCTGGGGAACGGAACCTAGGTCCTTTGGCTTTGCAGGCAAGTGCCTTAACTACTAAGCCATTTCCCCAGCCCACCTTTCTCTTCTTTTTTTGAGTGATTACTGTTTGTCAGTGTTGTGGAAGTGACTCCTGGATTAGAAGACATATTTTGGTCATTCACTAAATACAGATGACATTCCTTGCTGTTACAGCTCCTGTGCTACTTCTGTTCCTAAAGCATAAGTGTTTGTCACTGTCACAGTCTTTGCAGTGTCCTCCCAATCCCCCAGTTCTCAAGCCTTCAGGCATCTTCTAGGCACCTTCCCTAAATAGAAAAGGAAGTGCACATTTTGAAAATAATTAGAATTTAACAATGTTGTTTAAGATGGCATGTTAAGTCAGGTGTAATAGTGCACACCTGTACTTGCATACAGCCTGGATTGCATAGTAAAACCCTGTTTACAAATAAAAAATGCATGTGCCTGGAACTGACAAAGATGCTAATTTTTTTCAATATATATTTTAATTTATTTATTTGCAAGCAGAGAGAGAGAGAAAAGAGAGACAGACAGAGAATGGGTGCTCCCAGGGCTCCAGCTGCTGCAAATGGATTCCAGATGCATGTACCACTTTGCGCAGCATGGCTCTATGTGGGTACTGGGGAATTGAACTCAGGTTGTTAGGCTCTGAAGGCAAGTGCCTTAACCATTAAGAACTTTCTTCCAGTCCAAAGATGTTAATTTTGGAGGGAGCATTTTTTTAATTTTTTTAAAGATTGATTAGCAGGGCATGGTGACACACACTAATCCGAGCACTCGGGAGGCAGAGGTAAAATGATCACCATGAGTTCGAGGCTACCCTGAGACCACGTAATGAATTCCAGGTCAACCTGAACTGGAGTGAGACCCTACCTCGAAAAACAAAAAAAATTATATATATATATATATAATTTATTTGAGAGAAAGAGGCAGAGAGAGAGAATGGGCCAGAGCCTTGGGGCTCTAGCCACTGCAAACGAACTCCAGATGTATGCGCCACCTTGTGCATCTGGCTTAGGTGGGTACTGGGGAATCAACCTTGGGTCCTTAGTCTTTTTTGGAGGCAGGGTCTCACTCTAGCACAGGCTAACCTGGAACTCTGTAGCCCAGGCTGGCCTTGAACCCATGGTAATCCTCTTACCTCAGCCTCCTGAGTTCTGTAATTAAAGGCATGCACCACCATCCCCAGCTCAAAAATTCTGTCCTTGAGCTGGAGAGATGGCTTAGTGGTTAAGGTGCTTACCTGCAAATCCTAATGCCCTAAGTTTGTTTCCCTAGTACTTACACAAATCCAGATGCACAAAGTGGTGCATCCATCTGGAATCCTTTGCAGTGGCTGGATGCCCTAGCATGCCCATTCTGTCTCCTCTCTCTCTCTCTCTCTCTCTCTCTCTCTCTCTCTCTCTCTCTCTCTCGACTCTCTCTCTCTGCTTATAAGTAACATAAATAAAAATATTTTCAAAAATCTGTTATTTATGTATAAGCTTCCCATAACAACTGCTCTCTTTCTAGTATAGTCAAAAAAGTATAAACAGGACATCATTATGAGTAGTAAATAAAAATGTGTGAATGATTTAAAAAACATTTATTTTGCAACATGCTACTCTTTAAAAAATTTTTTTATTTATATACTTGAGAGAGAAAGAAATAGGGTGGGGGAGAGAAAGAGAGAATGGGCACACCAGGGCCTCCAGCTGCCTCAAATGAACTCCACTTGTGTGCACCCCCTTGTGTATCTGGCTTACATGGGTCCTGGGAAATCAAACCTTGGTCCTTCGGCTTTGCAGGCAAATGCCTTAACTGCTAAGCCATCTCTCCAGCTCCCCCCCCCCCACCACTGCCATTTTTGGTTTTTGCTGTAGCCCAGCTGACCCCAGCAGGAAAGGAACGGCCACAAACGAAGATCCTTCTTGTATCACACTTTATTGGAGAGCCCTTGGTTAACAGGAAAGCTGATGGCGAAGGGGCAGGGCCCAAATCTGCAGCTGCTTTTATAGAGTGTACTGCTACAAGGCGTTTACTGATTGGTTGCGACCAGCTTGCCATCACCAGGCGCCACGGGATAGGCTTGGGACAGGTTGCGTCAAGCGCATGCGCATACCTTAGACACGGTTGGCGCCAAGGCACTGCCTAATATGGAGGAGCCAGCGCCATCTTGTAATGGCGACTGCTTACGGCTCCCTGCAGTTCCCCCTTCTTGTTTAAACGCAACAGGCGAGGGTAGAGGTCTGATCTCTGATGCTCGAGAGGACATTGTGATGACCCCAGACCTAGTGGCCAGCCAGGCTGGTGTCACACCCGTCCAGTACCTTTTCTCAGAGATGGGATTACAGTACCAACCCATATGCAATCAGACATGCCCTCCATGAAGCTGCTAAGAGCTCGCCCCACGTGCAGTACTTTGTCTCGCATCCTGAGCGTGATGAATGCCGTGCTCCCAACACCAACCCTCTGCCCATCCTTGTGCAATGGGCACTTTGAGCCCTAAGGGTGCAAGGGCCAGGGGAAACTAGGTGCTCTTTAGGGCCGACAGCCAAATCTGGGGGGAGGACCCACACTCCAAAGCAGCAAGTGCCTGAGAAATGATCACCTTGTCCCGCCTGGTCTGGGCTCGCAAGCGGCAAATCAACCAGAGGCAAAGTACACATCCACCAAAGCAGCATACCGCAAACAATCCAACCCCAACCCACTCTTTAAAGTAGGAGAAAGAAGAGAAGAGATCCAGGTAGATAACCCTTCCGTCAGGGTCAAATCGAGGCGCGTAGAGTTGACCTGGACAATAGCAATCCTCAGCTCCCGGAGGGTCTGTTCGAAGTCATAGGTCCAATTCTGTAACAAAAATTGAGAGAGGGCTCTTGACAGATTAGCGGCTCGGGTAAAATTTTCATATTGGACAGATGTGACACACAGACCTGGATATTTACGCTCGCATCCAAGTTGTGCTATTTGCCATAGCACATCAACTTGCTCTTGAACAAGGTCTATGCGTTGATTAACCAACATAAGACCCCCTTGAATTTGGGTGTTGGCTAAAATTTGTGTGTCCATAGCAACGGAAACCGTCGCAGACAAGTCATTAATGGCCTCTGCCGCCTGAACCTGGCCCGATAACGCCAGGGCTGAAGCTGTCAGGGATGCAGCAACCGCTGCGGTAGCAATTATGCTGACAATGACAGCAGAAATTCCAAAATCTCTTTTTTGCCTGAACAAAGTCAGAGTACCTGGAGCATCAACAGGAACGGGGACAAAGCGGGGCATTCGAGTTACCACCGCCATGGGGAATGCAGAAGCATTCCAGCACTGAGCGTAAAAGCATGAAGCATTTGAACATGTCGTGTTGGAAGTCATGTCCAAGGTGCCATTGCTGACCACCCACACAAACGGCGGCCAAACACAGACTGGGGTAGGTTCAATGTTTGTCCTCGTTGTCTCATCAGGTGAATACTCAATTTTATCACTGTCTGAACTATGATACCACACACGACTTTGTACAGTACTTCCCCCACAGAGCATTGCCATGGGTGTAAGATCAGCACAGCTACCATTACGGCCGCAGAGCAGCCACAGATCAAAGGGGTTGATGTCATAACTCCATGGATCCATGGATTTTCCTTGACCCTCAAGGGGCGAGAACGTAAAAAACTCTTCTCCCCCCCTGACCAGCGTGGTTCTGCGCGCCTGACAACCTGTCCAGGGAAATGCAGAGCCCTGTATGGGCGCCCCTCTGCAAAAGGGAGCTATTTTTGGCTGCCAAGGGGGGTGACTACATGTGTGGTCTGATGAATTGGTCAGAGGCCACCAGGCATAAAGCACAGTGGCATTGGCTTCATATCTCCTATAATTATTATTGTCCTTAGTAACTTTAGCGGGTCTTTTGAGAAAGGCATAGGAATGGTTAAACAACATAATGCAGGGATGCTCTAAAGATGCATTTGTAACATTAGTAACTATTGAAAAACAGAGGCTGCCTTTAAGAAAGAAGGTCCTATTATTTTCCCTTACCGGTTCTATATGATCATCTTGGGGTAAATAGGCAAGCCCTAATGTTTTATTAGTAGTAAAAAGGCATGGGAAAACCTGGGCATTATACATCACCGGCATCGGAAGGGGAAATGTTGACATTATTCCCCAGCGTTGCTCTCCTTTGCTACTTGCTAGGTACTGGAGGGTCACCATCCAGAGGCCCATCCATACTCGATTTTTCTGATTCCTCGTGGTTATTCTGAATCTCCAAGGCATCTTCTGGAGAAGATCGGATCGCCTTCACCAACCGACTAGGAACCCAATGAGGTGATTCTTGGTCCTGTGGGAAAACACAAACAGCTCCCCTGGATCTTATTATAACAAGATCCGGTCCTTTCCATTTGTTATCTAGGACATCTTTCCACATCACTACTTCTCTGGGTGCCTGGGCCACATCTTGACTGTGCCTGTCAGCTGCAGACTTATCATTATTGTCCAAAATTAAAAAAATTAAGGGTGAAGAGGGCTAAGGAAACCCTCTCCCTATGGGTTGCATCTTCTGCTATCCCCCTTTTTTGTTTAAATAAGATGGCTTTAATACTCTTATTGGCTCTCTCCACAATGCCTTGGCCTTGTGGGTTATAAGGCAGGCCAGTGGTGTGGGCAACTTGCATCTGCGCACAAAAGGCCCGAAAACCAGTAGATGTATATGCCGGGCCATTATCAGTTTTTAGATGGCGCGGCTTTCCCCACGCTGCCCAGGCTTCCAGGCAGTGGGTTTTTACATGAGAAGCCTTCTCACCCGCCAACGGCGAGGCGAAGATAACTCCCGAGCAAGTATCCACTGAGACATGTAAATATTTCAACCTTCCAAACTCAGGAGATGAGTTACATCCATTTGCCAAAGATCACCAGGACGGAGGCCTCGGGATTAACACCCACATGAGGGGAGGGCAGAAAAGTAACACAAGACTGACAAGATTTTACAATGTCTCGCGCCTCATTTCTTGAGATAGAGAATTTTTTCCTCAAGGTATTTGCAGGGACATGATATAATCTATGAAATTCAGTGGCTAAGGCCTTGGAATCATCTAAGGAAAGCATGGCCAGCCTCGTGGCCTTGTCCACCAAATCATTAGCTTGTGACAAAGGGCCAGGCAACAACGAGTGTGCACGGATATGGGTGACATAAAAGGGACAGTCTCGTTGCAAGATCAAAGACTGAAGCTGTAGAAGAATATTAGAGATTGTGCTAGCAGATTTAACAGAAGCAGCAATTTCCAGGCCAGCAACTGCATTGGCCACATATTGAGAGTCAGTGAACAGATTAAAAGGAGTGGAAAAGGTCTGAAAAACCTCTAAAACAATCATACATTCCACAATTTGGGGGGGGACTCAGGTCTGAACATTTTCACCACAGGTTTTGACCCTTGTACCAAATACGCTCCTTGGCCAGATTTTGACCCATCAGTGAAGATGGTCGGGGCTGATGCGATAGGATCCTGAGCAGTAATTCTTGGGAAATAAACTAAGTTGTGCTCAACAAAAGAGAGAATAGGACTCTTTGGATAATGATTGTCTATGACATTTGGAAAGGCACACATAAGAATGGCCCAATCATCCACAGTACCAGCTAAAACCTCTACCTGCTCTTTAGTATAGGGGATTATAAGCTTGTCAGGGAGCTTTGCAAAGTGCATCAAGCAATATTTGAGCCCTAAGCAGGCCTGTTGAGCTACCAATTGTGGGAAGTATTGAAGGGTGCGGGCTCCCAAGGAATGTCCATGGAGCCATAATAGGGGTCCTTCCTGCCAAAGCACCCCCGTGGGAACATTCCTAGTCTTAAGAATGCACAGGAGAAGCGGCTTTGAAGGCTCATATCGATCAAGTTGCGCTCTCACAAGCGCCTCTTCAATCTTCTTAAGGGCCTCACGGGCAGGCTGTGTGAGCTCACGAGGGGATGTGACATCAGGGTTGCCTTTAAGTATTGAAAAGAGTGGCAGCAGTTCTGATCGAGGCACATGAAGAAATCCTCGCAGCCAATTGATGTCCCCCAAAAGTTTTTGAAAATCATTTAAAGTATGTAAGTGAGAAGTGCGGATGCACATTTTTTGTGGCCTAATTGAATGTAAACTGACGACAGAACCCAGAAATTTAATCAAGTCCGTCTGTTGAATTTTTTCTGGAGCTATTATTAATCCATTACTTTCCAAGGTTCTAATGACCATCTCAAAAGCAGCATGCAGGAGAGGCAATGTAGAGGCAGTCAGCAAAATATCATCCATATAATGAATCATACGAAGAGAAGGAAATGCTTGACGCACAGAAATCAGCATGGAGTCCACAAATAGCTGACACATAGTGGGGCTATTCGCCATTCCCTGGGGCAACACACGCCATTGAAAACGAGCATCCGGCCTCTCATGGTTAATTGATGGGAGTGTAAAAGCAAAACGTTCCCTATCTTGGGGGCAAAGAGGTATGGAAAAGAAACAATCCTTGATATCTAGAACTATCACTGGCCAGCCTTTGGGCAAGGCAGAGAGCGCAGGTAGGCCCCTCTGGACAGGCCCTAAGACCTGCATTTGAGCATTAACTGCTCTTAGGTCATGAAGCAATCTCCATTTGCCTGACTGTTTCCTGATCACAAATATTGGGGTGTTCCAGGGGGAGACAGAGGGTTCCAAGTGACCAAGATCTAATTGCTCCTGGACTAATTTTTGAGCGGCTTCCAACTTTTCTTGTGACAGGGGCCATTGAGGAACCCACACCGCCTTCGAGGTTAACCAAGGTATGGGCACCTGTGTAACCGTGGAAGCCTCATTTTCAACAGCCCCTACATAAAACCCAATCCATGACGGTCCAATTTCTCTTTTGGAATAATTGGTTCTGCCCTCCCCTGAAGACGCTTCCCAAGGCCCCGCTCAGGGACATAGCCTTGCATTCTCATCATTTTTATACTAGCCTCTGAATAATCATTAGTCAGACGAAGGCACATCTGGGACTGAACGTCCCTGCCCCATAAATTAATTGGGACAGCTAGTACAAAAGGCTGTATCTTGCCCTTTTGTCCTTCCTCAGTATACCAAGTCAACTCTTTTGCACTCATCTGCGGTGTCTCCCATACCCCAGGCCCTGCAGAGTTTGAGAAGATCTCTGAAGAGGCCAGGATTTTGGCCAAGAATTCATCTGAATAATACTTCTATCTGCCCCAGTATCAACTAAACCTGAAAATATTTTCCCTTCTATAGTTAACTGCAAAAGCGGTCTCTGGTCTAATTCTAAAGACAGGCATACTAGGTCCACACCAGTGGACCCAAGACCATCATGTCCCCTTTCTTTATTTCTTGCGGGGAATGAAGAATGGAGGGAGGGTAAAAGCAACAGCTGGGCAATACGATCCCCCGGGGCAATAGACACAACCCCATAAGGAGAGTGACATAGGGCCTTGATGATGCCCTTATAGTCTGGATCAATGACCCCCGGGAAAACAATCAATCCTTTCAGCGTTGACGAGGAGCGCCCCAAAAGAAGACCCACGGTGTCTGATTGTAAGGGCCCACAGACATCCGTTTCCAGGGCATGGACTCCCATATCAGGAGTCAGGACCAGTCCGGCGGCAGCACAGAGGTCCAGCCCTGCGGAGCCTGAGGTGGCTCTTCGGATTGAGGGGGCGGCGACAGTGCCGTCGCCGGAACTGGCGCCTGAAGGGCCCCATATATTTGAGGGCCCTGGGGTCGGGGGCCCCTCATCCCGTTTTTTGAACCCTGTCCTTGTTGAAGTGGTGGTATGGGCATTCCATTGATATCTCTCACTGACCTGCATTCGTTAGCCCAGTGTTTCCCCTTTTTACATCTCGGGCAAGTCCCTGGGGCCTTTTGTTTTTGTTCCTCCCTCTGAACAAATTTTGGGTCGCTGGCTTGTGGGCACTGGCGTTTAAAATGGCCAAGTTGACCACAATTAAAGCAGCCCCTCGAACTCTGACCTTGCCGAGACTTGGTGGCAGCAAGAACAGCCGCCGCTAGTCCTGCATTTGACAGCGGGCCGCCAATCTCGCGACAGGCCTTAATCCAAGCCTCTAAATTTTTCTTTCTAACTGGATTTATTACCCTCTGGCACTCAGTAGTGCATTGCTCATAAATCAACTGCTGAATAAAAGGCATGGTATGTTCAGCGGAACCAATGGTCTTGTCTGCAACCTCCAGCATACGAGCAGCAAAATCCATAAAAAGGCTCTGTGGGCCGCTGGATAATCTTTGTCAGATGTCCAGTGACTTCCCCCTTATTAGGGAGAGCCTTCCATGCCCTATAGTGAATATCATTAA
Organism: Orientallactaga sibirica; assembly: GCA_036365145.1. Classification (NCBI taxonomy): domain Eukaryota; kingdom Metazoa; phylum Chordata; class Mammalia; order Rodentia; family Dipodidae; genus Orientallactaga; species Orientallactaga sibirica. The sequence continues at coordinate 2,022,380 of JAEOAD010001317.1, forward strand.
TCTGTGTATAAACATCCCAGGGGTATGTAGTCTGGTCTGCCGCATGTGGACCCAGCCCCAAGAGCATCTCCGCTGTCCAGGCTGGGTGTCCTTGTTCAACATTCTTTCTGGCCTGGGTATGGGCAGAGTCAGTGACTAACACTTTAAATTCCAGGAACTGACCCCTCGAGAGGCAAGCTCTCGCCAGCTCCGTCCAATCGGTGGGTGTCAAAGGAGTCACCAGGAGCCTACGCAGGAGGGCATCACTATACTCTGCCCCAGGGCCAAAATCTTTAACCGCCTGCACAAGGTCCTTTAGTTGTTCATAGGGAATGGGCTGATACCTCCTCTGATAAGTAGCAGGATCCTCAAAGACCTGGAAAGCCGAAGCTAGCTTTGACCACGTTTTGTCTTTTATAAAATGGCATTTATTTCTTACGGGAACGTATGGTGGAGGGGCCGAGGGCTGCACGGGGCCACACCCTCCTGTAACCTTACTACCCCCCAGCAGATGGCGTTGCGGCAACGGTAACTGTGCCTGCCAGCTCCCCTCTCTATGGGTTACTTCCGGTAAAAATTCCTCTTTCTCTCCCTTAGTCCCAAAAGTCTCCTCCTCCTGATGAGAGTCCGATTCTGAGCTACTCTCATCATCTGCCTCCAGCACCTGTAACCTTGCAAACTCCTCTAATGGAGGATACAATCCTCCGGGGCCTCTGTGCCCCTTCCGAGGGGGTGGGCCTGAGCAAGCCTCACCCATCTCCTCAAGTTCCTCTTTTAGGCTTTTTTCCTTTTCTTGTCTCTTTTGTTCTATTTTTTCCAACTGTTTCTTTCTAGGCCTATTATTTGATTCCCCGCTTGTGTCTGATTCTGAAAGACTGTCCTGATGTTGAGCTAGAGCCCTTTGGCCCTCCCCAATAATGTCTGCATGTCTGCCACTACTCAAGCAAGAATGGACTAACCGCCAAAATGGCAACGTGCCCTTTCCTAGACTTCCTTCCTTCTCCACCTCCCGCAGATCGTGGCCCAGCTTCTCCCAGGAGGAGATGGTGAGGGCTCCTGAAACTGCGAACCAGGGGGCGGCCAAATCCATATCTCTAAGTATCCTTTTAATTGTGACAGTGGAAATCTGAATATCACGCTGTTTAAGAAGCGCTTTTATCAACCCTGAAAAATGATCAATGGCTGCCGGGGCACCTTGAGTATTACCCATGATGTGCGCTGTTATCTACCAGCGAACTTACCACCAGGAAGAGGCGCAAGCTGAGAAAGACCCTGTTATTTACCAGGGTTTTACTTTCGCTATCGCGCCCAAGAGTCAAATACCCCTTTCCTTATAAAAAAAGTAAGAACAACTGGTAGCAGAGATAAAGGCCCAGACAATACAGACAGCAACAAGCGAGGGCAGCAAGGACAAGATGGATTTCCATCAGTGTCAATCAGAAGACAAGCCCGGGGATGACTTACCGGCGCCTTCCTCTCCGTGTGTCAAGTTCTGGATCCTCTTCGGCCCCCCGCCTGGCGACCGCAAGACACCCGGCGTCCCGGGTTTTTCGGCACCACTTTGCAGCGATCCTCCCGACCAGCAGGAAAGGAACGGCCACAAACGAAGATCCTTCTTGTATCACACTTTATTGGAGAGCCCTTGGTTAACAGGAAAGCTGATGGCGAAGGGGCAGGGCCCAAATCTGCAGCTGCTTTTATAGAGTGTACTGCTACAAGGCGTTTACTGATTGGTTGCGACCAGCTTGCCATCACCAGGTGCCACGGGATAGGCTTGGGACAGGTTGCGTCAAGCGCATGCGCATACCTTAGACACGGTTGGTGCCAAGGCACTGCCTAATATGGAGGAGTCAGCGCCATCTTGTAATGGCGACTGCTTACGGCTCCCTGCAGACACACTCTGTTCATTTAGTAACAGAGTCAACAGAAATGATTTTTGTTCTAGTAGGGAAAATTCATTCTTTATGGCACAGTAATAACCATTCATGTAAGGAATCATTAGTAAGGCTTAAAAGGATACTACTAAGTCTCTGTGATTTCAACTGAGTGGCTAGAGATTGTTGCTAATATCTCAACATCATTTTATTTTTTGTTACTAATTGCACAACAGTTTAGTGAATATTACATGTTACACTTTGAATGTGAAACTCCACACCAACACAGGCTCATGTGTTTGAATACCTGATCCTTAGCTGGTAGTGCTATTTTGGGACATATTGCATAGCTGGTAGATGTAGGCCATACATGGAGAGTCTTTGATAGCCAGGTCCTGTTTTACTCTCTCCTTTCTGATTGACTAGCATGTGAAGAGGCCATACATAAGTTTCTACTGTCATGGGCAAAGCAGCTCTAGCAGTTATGCCTTTCCTGCCACAATAGACTGTACGCTCAAAACTGGGAGCCAAAACAAACCCCTCTTCTTAATTTCAAAACACCATCTGTGATGGTTAAGTTTGTGTCAACTTGATCTGTTTAGGAATCCATAGACATTCCTCATAAGTGGGTCTCTGAGGTTGCTTCTAAAAGGATTGACTAAAGGAGGAATCCTTCTCCCAGGGTGAGTCCCTCCCTCAGAGTGGATGGACCCTCTCAGAGGGGGGGGCTTTATCTAAAGAAGCTCTGGGAAGGAAAGTATCCTCTCCTCCCACCTGACTGCTGGTGCTGTTTGCTGTTCATTGCTTGCTGCTTTCCATTGTGGACTGAAGACCAGTGTGGACTGAAGAGCAGCATCTCTCCAGGATGCCTCCAGGTCTTCAGTGCCAGATGGGACTGCTGAGGCATCCAGCCTCATGGACTGAGCAACTACCGGGTTCCTTGACTCTCAGGCATGCAACCTGTTATTGTTGGACTATCATGAACTAATCTAATAAATTCCCTTTTAATACAATTCATCCTATCAGTTCTGTTCCTCTGAAGAACCCTGACTGATACAGATTGTAGTACCAGGAGTGGGGTGAGATGAACATGACTGTGGATTTTGGTGTTTCGGAACTTTTGTTTTGGAAGAATGGGCATGGTCTTGGTGTTTACAACTGAGGACACCTTCTGGAGTGGTAAGCCAAGTTTTATGGACTTTGTTTTGTTTTGTTTTGTTTTGTTTTGTTTTGTTTTGTTTTTCCAGGTAGGGTCTTGCTCTAGCTCAGGGTGACCTGGAATTCACTATGTAGTCTCAGGGTGGCCTTGAACTCACAGCAATACTCCTACCTCTGCCCTCCGAGTGCTTGGATTAAAGGCATGCGCCACCACACCAGGCTTTATGGACTATTCTAATGAGAGTTTGAGAATGCTAAGTGAGGACAATATTGAACTTCGAGGCTTGGCTTATGAACTTTCTAAAGGGAAGAAAAGTCTGCAGAGGACTTTGTTGGAACTGGGCATAAGGGTTGGCTGCTTTCTTCTGCCCAGGCTCAAAGAGTTTGATCAAGGTTAAATTTGTAATGGACAAATGTGCTCGGCTAAAGCTATTGGGCTGAGAGATTTAAGTTTTTTAAGTTGGAAAGCCTCAAGATTGTTAAAATTAGAAGCACTGAGACTGTCAACATATTAGCAATCTTAAGGAAGATGGCCCAACTACTTTACATTAAAACAATGAAGATGCCTAAAGAAAGACTGTGAGAAATGCAAACTCTTTTGAAAAGAGTTGACTGGAGAAGGAACCTACTTTTCAAAGTTAGGATTTATTTCATCCCTGAATTAAGAATATGGCTGTGTCCTGCACACCTGGTAATAGTTTGGGAAGCATGAAAAATATGTGGAGTGGTCATGAATTACACACGGTTCCAGGAGCCACTGCTGAGATGCAACATGGGGCAGGGCATGATACCCTGATAGGCCAGAAGAGCCTTTAGAAGATGAACCATGGTTTGCATGTAAACCTGAAGACTTTGGATATAACAGGACTGTGCAAGGGCTACCATGGAGTGCACTGTTGGCCTGGGGTAGAAGTTTTCCCTGGCTACTCTGCCCAGCTGGAGGGGTGGAATTGAAAAACCTGGAGACTGTCTCTGGTTATATTGAACTTGAACTGCAGAAGTTTGATGATTGCTGATGGTGGATGAATTTGCATTGTTCTAGTCTCTCCTTGCTATACCTTATACCAGTTGGAAATGTTTACTCTGTGCCTTTATATGTTGAAAGTATTTAACTTGTTTGATTTTACATGACTCATTATCTTAAGTTGGTAAAGACTGTGGGGACCTTTGAAATTGGATTGAGTACAATTTACAATGTATGATGGTTATGAATCTATTGGGGGCTGTATGGCACAATATAGGACTGGTCTTAGCCTGACCGCATGGCAGAAGAAAACAGGAAGTGGCTTCTGTGGAAATGGCATTCTGCGCAGGCTTGGTGTGACAACAACTGCAGTCCCATGCTCGCAAGAAGCCTACCAGGAGATGTCCTATCCAGAAACAGGCTGTCATTGGTCACAAAAAGGGGAACACCCCATACAAGGATTAGCCAGCCAACCCCCTTAAAACCCACGTGCATTTTCCTAAATAAACGAGTTTGCGGCAGCTTGCCCTCTGCTGCTTTCACCCAACTCCCGGAGTCTGTGTCGTGACTCTGCGCTGCTCACCCCAACTCGGCTGAGACCCTACCATCCCTCCTGAGCTGGCCTTGGGGGGGACTGCAACATTGGCACCTGAACAGGGACCCTCTGCCCCATCGGCATTGGTGAGATGCCCCATCCATGACCCTCTGCCCCATCGGCGTTGGCAAGACGCCCCATCCGTGACCCTCTGCCCCATCGGCATCTGGCGAGATGCCCCATTGAACATCCAGTGAGCAGCCCCCTTGGCTTTTGGCAAGACGCCCAGTTCTTCATCATTGGTGAGAAAAGTCCCTTGCTGTTCCATGTGCTGATGGTTGACTGTGGGTGAGCAGGCAGCCCCTTCCTCCCCCCTTTCCTTTGTCCTCCCCCGCCCCATAGGAAGGCACACACCACCGCACAGCCCCAAAGCCTGTGTTGGCCCCTCCCCCAATAAGCACAAGATACATGGGTCCTAAACACTCTATCCGTATGTCTCAGCTGGCCCCAGCATTAGGACTTATGGTTTGTATGATCATCCTCTGGACTATCATTTTTTGATCTGGGTTATTATTTTCTCAGTCTCTTTGATTTAGGAGTGTCCCAGCCCAGCCCCCCCCCCCATCAAACAACACCATGTGGTAATGGGCAACCTCCCTCCCCACCAGATGAAGCGGCAATTGCAGGCTCTTAAGGCCCTCCTCCGGCAACGTGGCTTAAAAGTAAAACAAAAGGACCTCCATAGCTTTGGGGATGAAACTCTTGTTTTAGCCCCATGGATTCTTATCCTCCTTGCCATAATTGCCGGCCTTAAAGGCTCCACTGTGGAGGATGTCATTTCTGCCCATAACGAACACTATAAGGAGGATCCTAAACTGGCTCTTCAAAGTTCGTTCCTCCCAGCCCCCTCTTACGGTAACTGGATGAGGAGGAGGTCAAACCTTTAAATGACAATAGACCGCCACCCCAACCCCCTCCAGCTACAGCCACACTTACAACCACCCCTCCCCCTCGTTACCCTTGAAAGGACCTCCCCCCCTCAGTATTGGACACACCCAGGTGACTGCAAGTTCCCTGACACGCCCCTTCTCTGCCTTCCCTGTTAATGTAGGGCCGGATGTGACAGCAAGCCACAGTGGACATGCCTAATTTGACCAAATAAAATCTTTATCCCTTCAAGGGCTTAAGGCCTGCCTCCCACAGAGGCCGGATACCTATTTTCATAACCTGGTCCAGGGCCCATCCAAGGGCTCCACGGATTTCCTCTCTCATGTGATGGAGTCCGTGGACCAATGCACTCCCCCTGTCCCCACCAGGGATGCTTTAGTTAAGCAACTGGCATGGGAAGGAGCATCCACAGCAGCACGTAATGCTATTGCTGCCATGTGTAATGAGGATCTCCATAAATGGATCATAGCTACCAAAGATATCAATCCTATGTCTGCCCAATTCACATCCTTCATGGAATCATGGGGAATAAAACACTCCCTTGGGATCCCCTACAGCCCACAAGTACAAGCCATAGTGGAGAAAACTAACTGGACCCTAAAGTTTTATAAAACAAAAATTTTAACGCAGGGCCGAGGGTATGCTTGTGTCTCTCCAGAAACTTCACAGATCCCAGTTTGGATTCCTGCCAGAAACATCTGTCCAGCCACTGACTCAGCAACCAGCCTTGATGAAGAGGATGATGCCAAACCCCTCAGGCTGCATACGGGACTTTAAACTTATTCCCCCCCAACCAGCCATAAATTCCTTTGCAACTCCTTTGATTACATTGAGCTGCTACCATTAAGGACACTCAATGCTACTAACTATGATGCTAGGGTGAATTCACGATAGTCATCCAGCAACCTGTCCTACCCAAGTCCTTTTCAGGCTCTCTAGTTGATTCTCGCTCGCTGGGATTGTTCACACGCCACAAAACCATGCCCATTTGGCCCTTCCATGCCTCCTAGGCAACAGCCTCATATGTATGGTACAATACAGGTCTAGCCCCTAGCCAGACCTCATGCTAAAAGCCATACCAGGCCATACCCCTCGGGTTTTCTCACCAGGATGGCGGATAGCCCATGACGGGTAAGATTCCATGAGACGGGGCAACCTAAGACAGGCACCATCACATGTGATGATCCCTTGGGGCCTGGGTTCAACAATGGTTTCCAAAAATCATACCAGGCCATCCCCCTTGGGTTTTCTCAGCAAGGTGGCGAGTAGCCAATGATGGGTATGACTCCATGAGATGGGTCAACCTAAGACAGGCACCATCACGTATGATGATCCTTTGGGGCCTGGGTTCAACAATGGCTTGGCAAAAAAACCATACCTCTCAGGGTTGCCAATAATAAAAACAAAAAGGAGGATATATATGGCACAATATAGGCCTGGTCCTAGCCAGACCACATGGCAGAAGAAAACAGGAAGTGGCTTCTGTGGAAATGGCATTCTGCGCAGGCTTGGTGTGACAACAACTGCAGTCCCATGCTCGCAAGAAGCCTACTATGAGATGTCCTATCCAGAAACAGGCTGTCATTGGTCACAAAAAGGGGACCACCCTATACAAGGATTAGCCAGCCAACCCCCTTAAAACCCACTTGCATTTTCCTAAATAAACAAGTTTGCGGCAGCTCACCCTCTGCTGCTTTCACCCAACTCCCAGAGTCTGTGTTGTTGACCTGCGCTGCTCACCCCAACTCAGCTGAGACCCTACCATCCCTCCTGAGCTGGCCTTGGGGGGGGATCGCAACAGGGGTCCAGGGGCAGAATGTGGTAGTTTGAATAGATGGTCCCCAATATATTCAGTGTTTTATTAGTTTGTAGTTTGCATCAGGAGCCACCTGTCTGTAGGCAGTGTCACTGGGTGGGTCTTAAGGTGTGGTGGTGGGTTTGAGATTTCAATCTAAATATATGCAAAGTTTGCCTCGCTGGAGTTCCTGAGATGTGCTGTACTGTGTCACTTTTGACTTGTGGCTTTGCTGTCTGTGTGAAAGCAGGCAGCTTCTTCTGCCATTATGGAACTTCCCCTGGATCTGTAGGCTTCAATAAATATCCCTTCCTTAGCTGGGCGTGGTGGTGCACACCTTTAATCCCAGCACTTGGGAGGCAGAGGTAGGAGGATCATCATGAGTTCAAGGCCATCCTGAGGCTTCATAGTGAATTCCAGGTCAGCCTGAGCTAGAGTGAGACCCTATTTCGAAAAACCAAAATAATAATAATAATAATAATAATAATAATAATAATAATAATAATAATCCCTTTCTCCATAACTTTGTGTGGTTTGGAAGTTCATCTCAGCAAACCTGAGGCAGTTTGCTACTGAAGTTGGTACCAGGAGTGGTTCTAGAGAAACAGAATTGTAAGAATGGATTTCCCTAGTAGGCTTGGTGCTCTCTCGAGTTGATTTGTTATGGGGTCTGATGTTATACAAATAAGACCATCAACTCACAGGATGTAAGGCAAAGTTTTATTGGGTAAAATAAGAAAGAAAAGAAAAAGAAGAAGAGCTGGTGCACACCAGAATTACATCCAGAGTTCAGGATGCAGCTTCAAATTGCTTTGAGGGTCAGCTTTTATTGAAAAAAAAAAAAAACCCTCAAAATGTTTATTCCAAAAACAGGATGGGAGTTAAACCATAAATCATAATTCACATGTTGTAGTTACATCCATAAAAGTAACTTTAAACATAAAGGGGAATTTGATGTATTATGGCAGGGGCATTCCATTCTTAGAAGATTAAACAAACTTGTGAATAGGTTTGTTAGTTACAGAAGTGCCTGGAGGAGAAGGGGTGTTAGGTAGGCCTGGGACCAAGAGTCTTAAAATGTCCTGCTTATCTGCCCTTAAGGATGTTGCTTAACAATGCAGGCCCAGGGTAATGCTATTCAGACCAGCAGAGCATTCTGTTTATCTACTGTCCTCACTTGCTCCAGCAAGTGTTTCATTCCATTATTTTATGGGCTCCTACAAGGAAGTGACTTCTATTTTTCTCTAAGCTTGATGTAAAGAAATAACATTTTGCTCTATTTACAGGTTCTCCAAATTCAGTACCACTAAAGGATCTACTGGTAATAAGGAGAGCATTTTTATTGGTAATAAGGAGGGCACTAATAATCCATGGTATGAACTGTATGAGATAGATGTATTTGGTGATCCTGAGTCATATCTTGTGAAGAGCAAAGAATTTAGTGACTTGTTGGGCCCTGCCCGGTGTGAGGCCTAGTGGTTCTGAGCCCAGCCAGAGTTTACCTGTACTTGGCTCCCAGTGAGGCCTAGTCGAACTTCCGGAGTCTGAGTAGAGTTTCGCGACCTGTCCTTGGAGTTACTCAGCACCTAAGCTGAAACTGCCTCCGCCCAGCTACTGCTGATGTGGTGAAATAATATTGGCCCTTATACCTTTCTCTCATCCTCTCTTCCCACCCTCTTCCTCAAAATATATAAATACCTCCCCATGACAATAAACGGGGAGATTTCCACCCCAGATGTTCTCCCGGCTCAATGTGGTTTTCTTTTCCCCAGTGGCTTGGGGAGGTTTTTTGAGTCGCCGACACCCGCCTTCCCGCTCAGCCTCGAGAGAAGCCGCTGGCCCGACTCTCTCTCTCTTCCGCACTACCTGCTGGTGGAGGAGGAAAAAAAAGTACCGGCCACTGGTGCCCAACGTTGGGCCCAACAACTGGTGCCCCGTGTGAGGATTCAGAACGGACTACGGACTGCCGACGTGACGAAGGAAAAATACAAAATTACACTTACGGGCTTAATCAGACTGCTGACGGGTGTATCCTCATAAATTATGAGGTAATCTTCATATTTAATATTCTAACCTTTGTTTCTGTAATCTGTGCTTACTTCAACATCTTCTCGTTTCTTTCTCTTTCCTTTCATTTCCGGGTTGCCGACAAACCGCTTCTGCGGTGCCGCCATTTCTAAGCGCCATTTCATGGCAGATGCACCACGTGGGCAGACCTAGAGGAGAATCACCACGTGGACAAACCTAAAAAAAGAAACTCACCATGTGGATAGAGACTCACCACGTGGACAAACTTAAAAAACAAACTCACCACGTGGGTAGAGACTCACCATGTGGACAGACCTAAAAAAGAAACTCACCACGTGGATAGACCTAGAGGAGACTCACCACGTGGGCAGACCTAGAGGAGACTTTAATCATTTTGCCTCCTCATTTAAATAAAAACTCCATCCCAAAAGACAAAACAAACCTGATGGGGAGATCTGCTCCCAGCTACACTGTGTTTGATTTCATCGAGCTGTCCCATAAGGGCACAGGCTCACTGGCCGTCACAAATATAAATCTAAACATAATTCTACAACATGCTTAGCTATTTTTTGGGACTTTATGCTTATGTTGTACTCATATATATTACTATTGCCCTAATATTACAAAAACTCCTCCTACAGTGTGGCTTAAAAGTAAAACAAAAAAAACCTCCATGGCTCTTGGGACAAAACTTTTGTTTTAGCCCCATGGATTAATTTAATCCTCCTTGCCTTAATTGCCAGCCTTAAAGGCTTTTCCGTGAAAAAGTTTATTTTTGCCCTTAACAAAAATTGTAAGAAAAAACTAAAACTGACTTTTAAAATCTCCTTTCTCCCAAGGCCACCACCCAAGCCACCACTGGGCAGCTGTCTTTTCAGCTTTTTTCAGCCCATAACTACTGCCTAAGGCAAATGTGCTCAAACCCCTGATAGAAGATGTGGGCGTGTCAAAATTCTTCCACACTGACATTCTTCGGTAAACTTCTTGCCTCATGTAGCTCCTCCATGTAGCTTTCTGTAGATATAAACTGTGATCAAATACAAGCTTGAGTTCCCCAAATGTCCCAAACCGAGGTTAACTTTCCTCACAGGCGTGGAACACAAGTCACTGGTCCACAAAACAAAACTTGCGCACTTCAAGCAGAGCATGGGGACAGCAGCCAGGCTCCGCCGGCGTCCCTGTCGGGGAGCGGATCGAATGGGACGGTCCTAAGCAGCGGCTTCGGGGCACTGCCCCAAGCCTTCCTGGCTGCGCCTCGCCTGCACCTCCAGGCATCACAACCACTCCTCCCCCTCTTTTCCAGGTTACTAAAAAAGGCCGGCCAAACAGCAAAGAGACAGATGGGGGCTCCTAACTTGCTTTATCTTAGGAACGGGCGGGCGGTCTGCCATGAGGCTATGAGGCGAGTCACTGCCGTCCCCGCCCCTTTGCCTCTGGACGTTCCCTCGATGCTCTTAACTGAGTGTCCCGTGGGGCCCAAAATGTTTACTTTAAAAAATAAAAGGGATGACTAAGGATATTCGTATTGCCCTGCTAGAGGTAAAAAAACCTGTTTTTCAAGTCTATATGGCTATATCCTACACACCATTTTCCCACCCTTCACTGCCTTCCCATTAACGTGGGGCTAAAGAGATGACTTAGTGGTTAAGCACTTGCCTGTAAAGCCTAAGGACCCCGGTTCGAGGCTCAATTCTCCAGTACCCATATAAGCCAGATACACAAGTAAACACATGCATCTGGAGTTTACTTACAGGGGCTGGAGGCCTGGCATGCCCATTCTCTCTCTCTCTGTCCGCCTACCTCAATTCATAAAACATAAGACTAAGCCCAACTAACTCAATTGGTAATACAATGTTGACCTGGGATTAAAGTTTTCCCTGACAACTCTGCCCAGCTGGAGGGGAAAAATTAAAAAACCTAAATACTATCAGTCTCTGGTTACTACAGAAGTTTAATAATGGCTAATGGTGGTTAAATTTAAATTGTTCTAGTCTCTCCTTACTATGCCTATACCAATTAAAATGTTTATTCTGTGCCTTTACATGTTAAAAATATAGAAAACTGCTAACTGTCAGCCCTAGATTGACCCTAACAATACATGTCTCATATCTTTTCTTCCTTAATTAATCATCCTAATGTTTTATTATTATTTTAGGTCATTCCAACCCATCTGATCTCCAAGACCTCACTGCTAAATGCCTTGCCATTTTACAGGTGGCTCCAGAAAAAATTCAGACTGCCCCTCCCTTCAAGATTTTGAGCTCCAGGTTATTCCTTGATACTGTCTCTCCTGTCAAACCCCAACTCCATATTCAAAAATTAACTTACAAATCCTGTCAGCCTTTCCTCCAGGTACCTCCTCTTCAAACTACAAGAACCAATCCTTGAGGGCTACGCCCTAATCACCTTTGGCAGATTGACATTACACACTATTCTCCATTTGGAAAACTTAAATATATTTTTCTCTCAGTTAATACTTTCTCCCATGCTTGCTGGGCATCGGCACATGCTGGGGAAAAAACTAAACATACTATTAGCCATATGCTTCAATGCTTTGCCACCCTTGGATTGCCAGATCAAATCAAAACCGATAATGGTCCCTGCTTCATAAGCAGGACTTTTATAGATTTCCTCCAAACCTGGAAAATCTCACTTTCCACAGGCATCCCATATAACCCACGGGGCCAGGCCATCATAAAAAGATATAATCAAACTCTCAAGTCTCAATTACAAAAACAAAAGGGGGAATCCCTACCCCCACATGACCAACTAAAAAAGGCATTATTAACCCTAAATATTTTAAATTTTTCTGAAGAAGATAGACACTTGTCCCCTTTTCAAAAACATTGGACCTCAGCTGTCACCTACAGCTCCATCTGGGTCAACTGGTTAACTGGGGCCTGGAAGGGACCAGACCCCCTCCTCACAGCAGGGAGAGGATTTGGATGTGTCTTTCCTCAAGAGGAAAAAAGACCTATTTGGGTACCAGCAAGAGACTTAAAATATTTACCCCAACAAGGGGATGATAATAATCAATTCTCCAGGGAGTGTCCCACCCCTGAGAACTATGCCTCTGTTTCTTCCCCAGGAACAACTGAAGGTGTGGATGCTACTAGACCCAAATGAAGCCAGAAAAGCTCCAGAAAGATTTACAACCTGCTGTGGATGAACTTACATGGCTTCTTACCCCACCTTCTCCCTCCCCTTGGACCCCTCCTTCTTCTTGCTCTTTACCCTACCTTCTCCCTCCCCCTGAACCCCTCCTTCTTCTTATCCTCACTCTCGGGCCCTGTGTAATTAATAAGATTACACAACTCATTCACCAACAGCTTGAGGCAATTAAATTTCATCAGGTCACAATTAAACTTCATCAGGTCAAGGCACCACAGGTTTGCGACTCAAAGGCAACAGCTTTTCCGCTTACTGGCTATCCACCTAACATCCCTCCCCCTCCCTCCATCCAACCAATGACGGGTAAGGTCTCAGACAGGCTGAGACAACCTAAGACAGGGCGTGGAGTGGTCAACGGGCTAGAGGCATGGTACTCAGTGATGGGTAAGATTCCCAGAGGGGGACAACCTAGGACAGAGGCCATGACCATCCACCATTCTTACAAAAACAAAAGGGGGAGATGTTGGGCCCTGCCCAGTGTGAGGCCTAGTGGTTCTGAGCCCAGCCAGAGTTTACCTGTACTTGGCTCCTGGTGAGGCCTAGTCGAACTTCCAGAGCCTGAGTAGAGTTTCGCGACCTGTCCTTGGAGTTACTCAGCACCTAAGCTGAAACTGCCTCCGCCCAGCTACTGCTGATGTGGTGAAATAATATTGGCCCTTATACCTTTCTCTCATCCTCTCTTCCCACCCTCTTCCTCAAAATATATAAATACCTCCCCATGACAATAAACGGGGAGATTTCCGCCCCAGACGTTCTCCCAGCTCAATGTGGTTTTCTTTTCCCCGGTGGCTTGGGGAGGTTTTTTGAGTCGCCGACACCCGCCTTCCCACTCAGCCTCAAGAGAAGCTGCTGGCCCGACTCTCTCTCTCTTCCGCTCTACCTGCTGGTGGTGGAGGAAAAAAAAGTACCAGCAACTGGTGCCCAACGTGGGGCCCAACAGTGACTATGTATCTAGAACTTTTGAATATTTTTGGAAAAATAAGATGAATGATGATGCTGGGTGGTTACTTCTAGCATCTCTGGATAAACTACTGACAGAAAGCAAACGCTCAGAAAGGAAGTTTCCAAGCTCATGACCCACATACATGATCCGAAGGTTTATACGGGTGCCCCAGAGGAGAGTCTCCTCTCTAGCAAGAGCTCAAATTGCAGAAAACCAAACCCAAGCTCTCATTGTAAGATTGGCTAACTTGCAACTTAAACTCAATTCCCAGCCTTGCAGGCTATCATAAGTTAAAGTGAGGGCACTGATTGGAAAAGACTATGACTTGGGATGGGGATGTGTATGAAGACCCTTGTTAGGGTCCGAAAATTGCTGAAGGGAGACTCAGACTCATATAGCATGTAAAAACATAGAGCGTTTATTGTGCAGAGAAGTCCAGCATGTGGGTATCCACCATTTGCACTAAATGGCGACCCTGAGAAGAGCTCTCTGGCTCTTTTAAAGACAGCTAAACAAAGACCTCTAACATAATGGTCTAATTTGAACAATATAGTACTTGTGCATTCCTGACTGGTTATAATTCCACATGTGCAGGCTCAGGGAGGGGGGTTCTAGGGAAGGCAAAGTTTCCTAGGGTGGACAGTAAGCATAGCTAACACTCTCTTACTTCTGATTGGCTGGGGCCAAGAAAGGGGGAATGGCCTTAGACATCTCTGAAACCTTCCAGGATACAACTTGGTTCTTTAATCTGTTCTTCCAGAATTTAGTTCATGCTTCTTGAGAAATTGAAACTTAGGCCTAGCTAGGAAATATCTTATTGAAGCCTGTCATGGTGTTGGTTTGACTCTTTCATTCCCCCCTTGAGAGCTGCCTCATCTCACATCCTTGAGATGTCTCTAGAGGTCAGTATTGTTGTTTTAGGACCATTAGTTTGACAGTAGCCAATTGTTCTTTAACAAATTTGACCAGAGCATTAATAATACATGGCCCACAAGTGAAGGCAAGTAGCAGAAGGACAAGGGGCCCTGTTAAGGCAGAAACTAAAGTCATCAACTAGGGGACCAATCAAACAAAGACTCATACCAGTTCTGATTGTCTTGTCTACTTTTAGCTCTGTCTTCTAATCTTTTGTGGACTATAGCTAAGCTATCCAAAATGACACCTGAATTGTTAACTTAAAAACAACATTGTTTTCCTAAGGCTTTGCAGAGTCTTCCTTGTTTTAAAAAGAGCAGGTCTAGTCCTCTTCTATTTTGTAGTACCACTTCAGCTAGGGACTCCAGTGAGTGCTCCAAATGACGGACAGATTTTTCTATCTGAGCAAGATCTTTATCTATTAGGTTGGTAAGGGCCTGGTAAGTTCTATCTGCCTTGATCATAGCTGTGGTTCCTGTTCCAACTCCAGTAACTATCCCTGCCCCTATTAAAGTTGTGAATAGAATAGCTGACGCCCCAAAATCACACTTCTGTCTTCAGAGGTACTCATGTAATTTATATATGTGTTAAAGGGGAGATAATAAACTTGAGGGACCAGGTTAACTAAGACACATAAGCTATAGTTTTGAAGGACTTGCGGGTGAATACAAGGGGTCAAGCCTGTGGTGCATGCAAAACATGTCCCATTAGGGGGCACTAGATAGGAACTGCTAGCATAAGCTGTGAGAGTGTGGTTACAAAGGTGTTTAAGATGGGGGAAGTTTTCTAGTCTCCCCCCAGCACCCATTATGCATAACCCTGTTCCAGTTACAGATTCTAAGAGACTGGAGTCTTGCCCCATGAGCATTGGAGAGCGATTTTCATTGGAGCTGTGAGCCTTCCTGTAGTGGCCCAACCAGTATAGTATGGGGGTTGTAGATCTTGGCAGATACAGCATTCATTTTTAGTCAGGTTAGTGGTGGATCTAAGAAAGTCAGAGGTAAAGTTTAGCAACTCAAATATAACAGGGGAATCAGGGGCCAGGGGGTGGGTGATCATACCTGATACTATGGGTATTGGTGCTGCTGACTTTAGGATTGGCACGGCTGGTACTGCTGGCTTTTGGATGGGCACAGCTGGTGCTGCTGGCCCTATAGCCACTGGTGGGGGACCTGCCTGTATGACCTGTTTTTGAATCTGAAAGAGGAGCCCCCAATCCCCTCTAATTTGGTTTTCGTATATCCTCAGGCCCCAACTTTTCCCTACTTCCCATCCCCTGCTCGTTTGTAAGTGGGTCTTGCGGATGCGAGACTGCTTTCCACACTTCTGGTCTCTCCTCTGGGATGTTGTTGTCAGAGTCTGTGGGTGGATCAGCGGGTTTCACGTGGGGGTGATGTATCCAGGCTGGCACGCTGTCCACCTTGATTGCAGTTGGAGTGATCAGGATCATGGTGTGAGGTCCTTTCCAGCTGGGTTCGAGGGTCTCTTCAGTGTCTCTTGATGAAGAACAGGTCTCCTGGCTCAAATCTATGAGGTGTGGGTTGCGGAGTCTTGTCATGGATGGCCTGAAATTGTGGCCAGAGGCATTCTTGCACCTGAAACAAAGCTTGTAAGGAGGAGAAAAACCTCTCATCATCAATTCAGTTAACAATTCTGCTTTTATATTTGGCAACAGAGGGTGAGGTCTCAAAGGGAGTCAAACCCATAGTATAAGGAGAATTTCACACACAAAAAAGGGCAAAAGGAAGGAGAGACACCCAGTCACCGGCAGTTTTGAGAGCTAATTTAGTCAAAGTCTCCTTCGAGGACTGATTCATCCTCTCTACTTGCCCTGAACTCTGGAGATGATATACACAATGAAGTTTCCAATTGGTCCCCACAATTTTGACTGCAGCATGCATTACCTTTGAGATGAAAGCCGGTCCATTATCTGACCCCAAAAGAACAGGTAAGGCATACCTTGGAATGATATCATTTAGCAACTTCTTAGCCACGGTAGTGGCAGTCTCATTTTTTGGTTGGAAAAGCCTCAGTCCATCCTGAAAAAGTGCCTATAAACACCAGTAAATACTTATATCCATATAAACCAGGTTTTACCTCTGAGAAGTCAACCTCCCAATTTACTCCGGGTTGAGTTCCTCTTTCTCTAGTTCCCATCCAGGAAGTTCCACTCTTTGTATTTACCAGGCGACAGGCGTGGCATCAGGCTATGGCTTCCACAGTCTTTTGTCTTAAATCAAAAATCTTAAGATGTGCCCATCTGAGTAAGTCTTCAATCTTCTGTTGACCTAACTGGGTGCTTCGGTGTATTTGTCCAATGAGTTGGTCAGCAAAGTCAGAAGGAAGGATGATCCTTCCATCTGGAGTTTTTCTATTTTTTATTTTTGGAGAGAGACACAGAGAGAGTCAGACAGAGAGAGAGGGAGACAGATAGAGAATGGGCACACCAGCAGTCTCTCAGCTGCTGTGAACAAAATCCAGATGCATGTGCCCCGTTGTGGGCAAGTGCGGCATTGTGCCCTTGTGTCACTTTGCATTTGACTAAACGTGGAACCTGGAGATTGGAACCAGGTTCTTAGGCTTAGCAGGCAGGTGCCGTAACCACTAAGCCATCTCTCCAGCCCCCATCTGGAGTTTTATACCATCCTTGTTCCTTATAGGTTGTTGAATGGGTCCTAATTTTCTGTAATTCTGAGTCAGTATACTTTGGTGTCTTTGGAAAAGTCAGTTCCACCATTGGGGGCAGTGTTGTCATTAAGGTGGTAGTGACCTGGAGGGTCTTGAGGCACTCAGTCAGTTCTATTGTTCCCTCTGGAAGTGGGTTCCTCTCCTTTTTGTGCCCAGGACAATGTATGATTGCTACTTCCCTGGGTAGCCATATGGCTTGTAGGAGATCCAAAATTTCTTGCTTATTTTTAATAGTTTTCCCCTCAGCTGTCAATAGTCCCCTTTCTTTATAAATGGCCCATGTACATGTACAGTTGCAAATGCGTATTGGCTATCAGTATAAATGTTCAGCCTTTTCCCTTGGCCTAGTTGTAAGGCCTTGGTTAGGGCTATTAATTCAGCCCTTTGGGCAGACGTACCTGGTGGAAGGGCTCCCGCCCACACAGTTGTTTCTTCTATAGTCACCACGGCCCCTGCATACCAGACACCATCCTTGAGGAAGCTGCTACCATCTGTACACCAATTTAGTTCTGCTTCCTTAAGGGGAATGTCCTTGAGGTCAGGTCGAGTCCCTTGTACACTCCTCAGAATTTCTGAGCAGTCATGCATGGGACTGTCCAGATCCAGGTCTGGCAGTAGGGTGGCAGGGTTGAGGCCTGGCTGGCAGTAAACCGAATTTGGGGAGAGTTGAGAAGAGCCTGATAATGAGTCAATCTGACATTCGTTAGCCATCTGTCTGGGGGTTGTTTTAGTATTCCTTCGATGGCATGGGGAGTAATTACTTTCAGAGTCTGGCCCCAAGTCAATTTGTCTGAGTCTTTCACTAACGGCAGTGGCAGCAATTATTCGGAGGCATGGTGGCCATCCCATTGCCACTGGATCCAAT
The DNA here is from genome assembly GCA_036365145.1 of Orientallactaga sibirica. NCBI lineage: Eukaryota > Metazoa > Chordata > Mammalia > Rodentia > Dipodidae > Orientallactaga > Orientallactaga sibirica. The sequence continues at coordinate 2,040,243 of JAEOAD010001317.1, forward strand.
TTATTTGACAGGTATTCAATTGGCTTTTTCCAGGGGCCGAGGGTCTGAGTCAGTACTCCTTTATCTATGCCCTTACTTTCATCCACGTATAGATGAAAGGGCTTGTGTATATCTGGTAGAGTCAGTTAGAAGAGCCTCCTTTAGTTGGAGAAAGGCCTTTTCCATCTCGGGTCCATTCTAGGGAATTTTCATTTCCTCGGGTTGCCTTGTAGAGAGCCTTGGCAATCTCTATAAACTGTGGGATCCAGAGTCTACAGCATCCTGCCGTCAGGACTTGGGGGAGGGGATATTGAGGATTGTATCTTTTCAGGCTTGGGATAACAAGCGTTGTCCCCCCTTGAGTATGTACCCCAAAAACGTTGCCTCCTTTTGACAAAGTTGAGCCTTCTTGGCTGAGATGTGATACCCCATGCAGTCCAGTTCTCTCAGTAGAGCTTCTGTGGCTGAACAGAAGGCTTCTTCATCTGGGGTCGCTATGAGAAGGTCATCAACATACTGTAGGAGGGTTATTTGGGGGTGGGTTCTACGGTATTCATCCAGGTCTTCATGAAGTGCCTCATCAAAGATAGTGGGTGAGTTCTTGAATCCTTGAGGCAATCTTGTCCATGTCAGCTGTCCGTTGAGTCCACGTTCTGGATCACTCCATCAAAGGCAAATAGGGGCTGACTGGCTGGGGCTAGTGGTAGGCTGAAGAATGTGTCCTTCAGGTCCAGCACAGTGTACACATTGCGCTCAGGTGGTAGAGCACTCAGCAGAGTGTACAGATTTGGCACTGTGGGGTGAATGTCCTCCACCCATTTATTAATTTTCTTAAATCCTGCACAGGCCAGTAGTCATTAGAGTTGGGCTTCTTTACTGGCAGGAGGGGAGTATTCCAGGCAGACTGACAGGGGACCAATATCCCTTGTTCCCAAAGTCGGTTCATGTGTGCTGTTATACAAAGTTTGGCATCTTGGGGCATTGGATATTGGCAAACCCTAATGGGACTGGCATTTGCTCAGAGCTGGACTACAATTGGGGCCCAATGTTTAGCCAATCCAGTCTGGTTCCTTTCTGCCCAGACACCTAGAATTTCATCCCATAACTTTCTCATATATGGGCTTTCAGGAAGGCCCTGTGATGGGGATGTGTAGAGCTTATATTCTTCCTCCAAAGCTGCAGTCAATAAATGCACAGGGCCCTTCTGATTAAAAACTTAGACCCCCCTCGTGGCTAAAATGAATATGTGCTCCCATTTTGGTTAAGAGGTCTGGTCCCAGGAGTGGGTAGGAGCATCCAGGGATGACCATGATTGAATGGGTTACCCATCCCATTCCTATGTCCACCTCTCTTTGGGTAGTCCATGAATATTTGTTGGTTCCAGTGGCTTCTTGGACCCATGTTCTTTTAGTGGATAAGGGCCCCATAGGTTGTTCTAAAACCGAATGTTGAGCCCCAGTATTGACCAGGAAAGCCACTGGCTTCCCCTCCACCTTTAGGGTTACCCAGGGCTCATTGAGGGAACGTGAGCCCTGACATCCTCAATCATCGAGCTCTCCAATCTCCAGAACTTTTGGGGCTTTATTTTTATCCTTTGGCCTCTGGGGACATTCATTTTTCCAATGTCCTGTCTCCTTACAATAGACACATTGGTCCTTCTGGAGTTGGGGTCAGCGCTGTTTTTCCCCTTTTGGCCATGTAGTTGGTTTGTTTCTGCCTTTCCCAAAAGCTAAAGCCTTTAATTCTCCCTGGTCAGACTTCCCTGTGGCAGCCAAAATATCTTAGCTATCCCCTTTGTCTGCTTATCTTCTGGTGTCTTCCTATTGTTATAGACCTTTTCTGTTATGGCCACTAACTCAGACATTTGCTTACCCGTGAAACCATCCAGTCGTTGTAGCTTTCTTCAGATGTCTGGAGCAGCTTGATTGACAAATGCCATGTTAATTGCAGACTGGTTTTCCCTGGCCTCTGGGTCCAAGGGTGTGTAGGTCTGGTATGCTTCCAGCAGTCTCTCTAGAAGTTCCCCTGGGCTTTCCTCTTTACCTTGTATAACCTGTCCTACGTTAGACAAATTTGTGGGCTTTCTTGCATCCCCCTGGAGACCCCCAATTAGAAGCTGGTGGTAAGACTTTAGTCTCTCCTTATCTACATCATCATTGGGGTCCCAATCTGGGCAGCTTAAAGGGAAAGCATTGTTTAGTTCTGCCAGGGTGGTTGCAGGCTGTCCATTAGCTCCCAGAACCAATTTGTGAGCAGCTGCCAGAATTCATTCTCTTTCCTCCTTAGTGAAGAGAACCTGTAAAATCTGTTGCCAATCATCCCAAGTGGGTTGGTGGGTTATCATTATAGAATCTAGCAGATCTAACAGGGCTGAAGGTGTAGTGCCCAGTTCACAGCACCCCCCTCCCCAGAGACCACCAAAGAGTTCAGACACGTATGCAAAAGCAAAGAGCTTTATTTCAGGCTTAAGCTCAGACTCTTGACTTCACCAACACAGTGGATCCATATAAGAGCCTTGAGCTATGTTTGGGAGAAGCTTTTATTGGGTTCAAACAAAGGGAAGGGAAATTTCCAATGTGATTGATTATGCAGCAGCTGAGGAATGTTTAGCTTATTTTGTCAAATTGGCTCATTATTTTGGGTCAGTATGGTCTTTCCAGTAACTGTTTGTTCTTACTTACATTCTGGGAACCTGACCTGAATTTAGCCCGAGGCCTGCAAGGCAGCTGAAACCTATACTTTGGTTTTTGGGTCTTTCATTCCCCCCCTCTATGTACCCAAGGGGAGCCAATCCTGGGTCCCAAGGGTTCTAGTGGAACATATTGACTTCTCAAAACCATTAATTGTACACTATTGATTCACTTCTTAATAAAAATAACCAATCTATTAAGTATACAGGGAACCAAGTAAAGAGACATGTGGGCTAGGGAAAGTACATACAGTTTGCAAGAGGAAAAACATTAGGAGCGCTGAAACTTGAGCTTGAGAGGAGATTCTGGGTCTTGTTGAATTTTCCATTTTGCTTGATAGTCCTCAGGTTCAGCCAGGGGGTCTGCTGGTCGGATTTGAGTGTGATGAATCCAAGTGGCAATCCCATCTACCTTGATGGCAGTGGGAGTTGTCAGGATAATGACATAGGGTCCTTTCCAGCAGGGTTCGAGCATCTCACAATGATGACAACGAATAAAGACCCAATCCCCCAGCTGGTATCCATGTATTGGGGGGGGGGAGGTCCAGTCTCATATATGGCCTTCAGGCGATGCCACATTTCTTTGTGAGTTCTAATTAAGGATTGAAAAGACTCACATAAATTTTGATTGTTGGGCTGGAGGGATGGCTTAGCGGTTAAGGCGCCTGCCTCCTAAGCCTAAGAACGCAGGTTCCAATCTCCAGGTCCCATGTTTAGCCAGATGCAAAGTGACGCAAGGGCGCAATGCTGCACTTGACCACAAGGGGGCGCACACATCTGGATTTCATTTGCAGCAGCTGAAAGACTGCTGGCACGCCCATCTCTATCTGTCTTCCTCTCCCTCTCTCTGTCTCTCTCCAAAAAAAATTTTTTTTGATTGTTAAATTCCTTGTATAGTTCTTCCTTTAAATCAGGCAGAATGGGAGGTGGTCTCCCAAACATAATCTCATAAGGAGTTAACCCTATCATGTAAAGAGTGTTCCTTATGCTATAAAGGGCAAAGGGAAGGAGAGATACCCAGTCCCTGCATGTCTCCAAACTGAGCTTAGTAAGAGTCTCTTTTAAGGCTCTATTCATTCTTTCTACCTGACCTGAACTCTGGGGCCTATAAGCACAATGTAATTTCCAATTTGCCCCTAGTATTTTAATTACCTCTGTGTTACCTGAGAAATGAAGGCCTGTCCATTATCTGAATCCAAAAGAGCAGGCATTCCATACCTGGGCAAAATTTCCTCTAGAATTTTCTTTGTCACCACCTGTGCAGTCTCATGCTTGGTAGGGAAAGCTTCTGTCCATCCCGGGAAAGTATCCACAAAAACTAGGAGATATCTGTAACCATATTTACCAGGTTTTACCTCTGTAAAGTCCAATTCCCAATGGGCCTCTGGTTTGGAGCCCCTCAAATGGATTCCAAGCTCTTTAGAATGAGTATTGGCATTGGTCACCTTGCAACTTAAACATTTATTAACAATTTCTTCAACGTGGGGCCTTAAATTAAGTATTTTTAAATGACTGTGTCTTATTAATTCTTCTGTCTTTTTCATCCCCAAATGGGTAGACTGATGCAGATGTTGTAAGAGTTGCTTAGCGAGGTGAGAGGGAAGGATTAGTTTGTAATCTCTGGTGCAGATACAACCTCCATCTTCTTGTTGAGTCATAGGCATTTTATTAATCAGTTTAAAATCCTCTGTGGAATATCTGGGAGTGTCAGGTAGGGTAGGGGGCCCTGGGTCTGGAAGTACAGTCAGTTTTAGCTCAGTCTCTAAAGCAACTTTTTTAGCTGCTTCATCTGCTCTCTGATTCCCTCTGGCCACCAGAGTATCAGCGTTTTGGTGGCCAGAACAGTGTATAATAGCCAATTTTGAAGGCAGCCACAAGGCCGCTAACAAATCTAAAATCTGTTCTTTGGTTTTTTTTTCTTTCTTCCTTCCTTCCTCCTTCCTTCCTTCCTTTCTTTCTTTCTTTCTTTCTTTCTTTCTTTCTTTCTTTCTTTCTTTCTTTCTTTCTTTCTTTCTTTCTTTTTTTGGAGAGAGACAGAGAGGGAGAGGAAGACAGAGATGGGCGTGCCAGCAGCCTCTCAGCTGCTGCAAATGAAATCCAGATGTGTGCGCCCCCTTGCAGCCAAGTGCAACATTGCACCCTTCGTCACTTTGCATCTGGCTAAACGTGGGACCTGGAGATTGGAACCGCTGGAGATTGGAACCTGCATTCTTAGGCTTAGGAGGCAGGCGCCTTAACTGCTAAGTCATCTCTCCAGCCCTGTTCTTTGTTCTTAATAGTCTTTCCCTCAGCTGTAAGGAGGCCTCTTTCTTGCTAAATAGACCCATGCACATGAGCAGTGGCAAAGGCATAACGGCTGTCTGTATATACATTTAACTTTTTGCCTTTACCTAACTGCAAAGCCTTTGTTAGAGCAATGAGCTCAGCCCATTGTGCAGATGTTCCTTTGGGCAAAGCGGCCACCCAGACAGTCTCTGTTTCTGATACTACAGCCACCTCCACATACCTTTGTATGAAACTGCTGCCATCCATATACCAAGTATACCAAGGTATACCTGAGATATACCAAGTGACCTCAGCATCTGACAAAGGTTGGTCAGTGAGATCTTCTCTGATGTTGTAGACTTGACTTAGGATGTCAGCACAGTTGTGGAGGGGTCTCTCCAAGTCAGGATCTGGTAACAATGTAGCAGGGTTTCAGGCTGTGCTTGGAAAGCATTGTATCTGGGGCAGATTTAGAAGCAAGCTCTAATAATGAGTTATGCAGGTGTTGCTCATCCAATGGTCAGGGGTTGCTTAAGGACCCCCTCAATGGCGTGAGGGGTAACCACCTGGAGTTCTTGTCCTCAGGTTAACTTGTTTGCATCTTTAACCAGCTGGGCAGTAGCGGCTATAATTCTCAGGCATGGTGGCCATCTGGTGGCCATTGGGTCTAATTTCTTTGATAAATAAGCAATTGGCCGCTTCCAGGGCTGTAAAGTTTGAGTTGAGACCCCTTTGGCTATTCCCTTCTGTTCATCTACATAGAGATGGAAGGGTTTGTTTATGTCTGGCAACGCTAATGCAGGTGCAGCTAATAGCAATTGCTTAATGTCGTTGAAAGCCTGTTCTTGTGTAGGAGTCCATTGAAATGGACTTCTCTCCTTAGTTAGTTCATATAGAGGCTTAGCTTTCTCAACAAACCCAGGAATCCATAATTGACAGAAGCCAGCCAACCCCAAAAACTCACGTACTGCTCTGCGCGTGGTTGGGGTTGGAATGCTGAGCACAGTCTCTTGTCTAGCCTGAGATAGCCATTTTTGACCATCTTTAAGACTATAGTCCAAATAGGTTACTTCTCTTAGGCAAATTTGTGCCTTTTTAGCTGAGGCCCGGTACCCAAGGTCACCCAAAGTTGTCAGCAAATCCTCTGTACCAGTCTGACAATCTTGTGCCATGTCTGTGACTATTAGTATATCATTAACATATTGCAGTAAGGTTAGATATGGGTGTAGCTGGCGGTACTCATCTAGATCTTCATGTAGAGCTTCATCAAACAAGGTGGACAAAATTTTAAATCCTTGGGGTAACTGTGTCCAGGTCAGTTGTCCATTAAACCCTTGCTCTGGATTGTGCCATTCGAAGGCAAACAGTGGCTGGCTTTGTGCCACCAGCAGCAGACTGAAGAAAGCATCTTTTAAGTCCAATACCATATACCAAACTCTAGATGGAGGCAAAGAACTCAAAAGAGTATAAGGATTTGGTACTCTTGGGTGGAATGTCTATCACCCTTTTATTTATTTCTCTCAGATCTTGAACTGGTTGGTAGTCTCCAGTGTGTGGCTTTTTTACCAGTAGGAGTGGGGTATTCCAAGGGGAATGACAAGGAACAAGCACCCCAGCGTCTTGGAGTCACCTGATATGGGGAGTTATTCCCATATGGGCTTCTCTTGACATAGGGTCTGACTCTAGCGGGGGTCACCCCAGGTTTTAGTTCCACCCACGGTGGAAGGCAAGTCCCATTCCCCCAGTCTCCGTCCAAGCTCTAGGGAACTTTTGTAACCATTCAGCAATGTTCATTATAGGACTTGGTTGTTGGTGGAGTCTATTCATCTTCCAATTGGACAGTCAATATTTGTATTGGGTGTCCATTTTTATCAGAAAGATGGAACCCCCCCAGGCCAAAAATAATTTGGGCTCCCATTTTGGTAAGCAGATCTCTTCCCCAAAGGGGATAAGGGCACTCAGGTATGACCATGAAGAAGTGGGATACCTGGCCCATGCCAAGGTCCACCATTCTCGGGTAGTCCATGAATACTGATTCACACCTGTGGCCCCTTGTACCCAAGACTTTTTGTTTGATAATTTTCCTTGAGATTTAGTAAGCACTGAATGTTGTGTTCCAGTATCCATCAGAAAATTAATTGGTGCTCCCTCCACTCTTAAGGTTACCTTAAGCTTGGGGAGGGGGTCCAAACCCTGTCGCCCCTAATCTGACATATCTTCTAGTTCCAAAACTTTAATCTGGTCTGGCTGTTTACCCCAAATTGGGGGCTTTTGGGGGCAGTGTTTAATCCAATGTCTTATTTCTTTACAATAAGCCCACTGATTGCATTGGAGTTTGGGTTTGTTCTGTGAAAATCCTCTCTTACCTGGTTCTCCTGTGAGCTTCTTGTACTGTTTATGCTGGGTTCCTGGGGACTCTGTAGTTGCCTTCAAAAGTATTCTGGCCAGACTATGGGTGTTCTTCTCATTAGCTGAAGCAATGGCTCGTGCCTGTCATTCTTCTGGGCTCTCTCTGTTGTATACTCATTCCACCAATGCTACCAATTCCTGCAAACTTTTGTTGGCTAATCTATCTAACTTTTGAATTTTCTTTCTAATATCTAGAGCTGCCTGATTAACAAAACTTAGAATAACTGCTGTTTTATTCTCTGGAAGCTCTGGACTCATGGGGTTATATGTATGATATGCTTCCATGAGTCTCTCTAAAAAGACAGCTGGACTTTCATCTTTTCCTTGCTGAACATCACTAACCTTAGCCAAATTTGTTGGGCACCTAGCAGCTGCCCTGAGACCCCTCATTAGAGTACAGCAGTAGACTTGGAGTCTCTCCTTACCTTCTGCCACGTTGAAGTCCCAGTCTGGTCTAGTCAATGGGAAGAAGGTATCAATAACAGCCTGGTTGTTTGTGGGATTTCCATCAAGACCTGGAATCAACTTCCGGGCATCAGTCACAATTCTTTCTCTTTCCTTGGTAGTAAACAGAATCTGCAAAAGCTGCTGATAATCATCCCAAGTTGGAATATGGGTAAAAATAATACAGTCTAACAGATCAATTAATCCCTGTGGCTTTTCAGAAAACTTAAGAGTTTATATTTTCCAATTGTAAAGATCACTAGTGGCAAATGGCCAGTAGTGATGAAGTTGATTACCAGCTGTGTCAGGAGGCCCTGTCACCCAAAGGGGAAGGGTGGTGCTATCAGGCTCAGGTGGCAGGGTCTGAAGGGCTCTGCTATGAGTATGAGGGGGACTCTGGATAGGGAGAGGCTGAGGTGCTGGTTGGGGGGGCCTGCAGATCTAGTTGGGGAGGTGGTAGATTTAGAGAAAGGGAAGGATAAGGGGGAGGAAAGATTAATTCTTCTTGTTGGGAATCATGCAGAACAGGATAAAGAGGGGCATTAGGTAGGGAGGGAGAAGGAGAAGGGTCAGAAGGAGGAAATTCTTTTTTCTTAACTATCAAAATAGCTGTGGAGTCGAGCTGTGGGAAAAGAAAAGGTTTTAAGCAAGAAGGCGGATTTTCCACTAAATCCCACCAGGTCAGAATGTATAGAATCTGATCAGGATGTCCTCTTCCTGCTGAAGAATTCAGGAAGACATTATCCTGAACCTGCCTGATGGTAGGCAGGCGGAAGGTTCCTTCTGGTGGCCAGCCAACATTGAATGTGGGCCATTCACTCCTGCAAAAAATTATAAGTTTACCCTTCTTAACGTCTACACTCAAATTTGAAGCCCTTTACTTAATGTCCTTAAAATGACCAGTCAGGAGAGAGGAGTCATCTGTCTCTGTCCCGTTTTTACTGTCAGGACAGACAAAACAACACACTAATTCAGTCGGCTGATTTGCTCTGTAAAGGAGCCAAGTGGAACCATGGCAAACTGCCAACCCTCAGGAGCAACCCATGTAGTTCCTACAGATTCAGAAGAGGAAAAAAAAAAATCCCCAATGGGCAGGCCTGGTTACCCAGGACCTGCCACCAGATTCAGAGTTACAGAGACAAACAGACAACAGAGTTACAGAAACAAACAAAATAGAATCTTACCAGCCGGTTCTTAAAGCTCTACATGCTTTAGGGTCTCTGAGGGGAGGAATCCGGGACGAGCCCCCAAATGTAGTGCCCAGTTCATGGTACCTCCCCAGAGACCACCAAAGAGTCCAGACACGTATGCAAAAGCAAAGAGCTTTATTTTGGGCTTAAGCTCAGACTCTTGACTTCACCAATACAGTGGATCCGTACAAGAGCCTTGAGCTATGTTTGGGAGAAGCTTTTATTGGGTTCAAACAAAGGGAAGGGAAATTTCTAATATGATTAATTATGCAGCAGCTGAGGAATGTTTAGCTTATTTTGTCAAATTGGCTCATTATTTTGGGTCAGTATGGTCTTTCCAGTAACTGTTTGTTCTTACTTACATTCTGGGACCCTGACCTGAGTTTAGCCTGAGGCCTGCAAGGCAACTGAAGCCTATACTTTGGTTTTTGGGTCTTTCAAAGGCTTATCAGAAAACTGGGTTTTGCATTTTCCAATTATAAAGATCACTAGTGGAAAAGGGAATGTAAGTCATGAATTGCTGTCCATCAGGACCAGGAGGGTCTGTAGCTCGCAATGGCAATGCAACTGTGGAATCTGCCTGCCTTGTGCTACAGGCCTGTGTGTGGGGAGGACTTGCCACATTTGGTTGTCCTCCCCTGGTCCTGGGTCAGCAACAGCAGCAGCCTGTTGCATACCTTCTGGTGCAGGGGAAGGCATGTAGGGAGGCAGGTATAGATCTTTTGGAACAGACGGAGGCAGGACTTCCAGCTTATTGTCCCTTGGTGGCCCTGACTCCCTTACAGACAGGACCGCTGGCATTGGTAGCAAAAAAGGACTTAGTCAGTAGGGGGGGCTCTCCACCAAACATTGCCAGACAGTGATATAGGGAACCTGATCTAGATGGCCAGGAGTTCTGTACACAGTATCTTTAACTCTGTAGATAGTGGGGAGATGGAAGGTTCCCCCTTCTGGCCATCCCACGTTGAAAGTTGGCCACTCGCTCCTGCAAAAGATGGCTAGTTTTCCTGATTGTACTATTAAGCCTAGACTTTCTGCTATATGTCAGAAGTCCTTAAAATGGGTCAGAACCAAGTCCAATGGAGTAGAACTTGTGGTCTGCCCCATGTCTGTTTACAAGTATTTCACTAACAAGTAAATGAAAACAAAATAAACACAGACACACAGACACAAGAACAGACTTCTCAGGAAACGAAAAAGCTGCGGGTGGCGGCCTTTCTCACAAGTGAGCTCCACCAGACAGGCATGACCCATTGTTTTCCAGCAGCACCAGATTCAGATCAGAGCCTTTTGGCTCCGACAGTGAGGAGCTTACCTCCACCAGGAGGGTTCCCAAGCATCCTCTGAGATCCCTCAGCCCTGAGGTAGTATTGGCTTGTCAGCCCTGCTTCTGTGGGCCTCCAGATTGAGTCCAGACTCCAGACCTATTAGAAGCTGACAGGCAGACTAGTTATACACAGACTTATAGCACGCACGTCACTCACCCACTCACTGATCGGCGGAGAACCAATAGTCCCCCTAGAACACTCCACTATTGAGTCTGGGGTCCTCAGCATTTCCCATCTCATGCACCAATGTTAGGGTCCAAAAATTGCAGAAGGGAGACTCAGACTTATGTAGCATGTAAAAACAGAGCATTTATTGTGCAGAGAAGTCCAGCACACGGGGGTCCACCATTTGCACTAAATGGTGACCCTGAAAAGAGCTTTCTGGCTCTTTTAAAGACAGCTAAACAAAGACCTCTGAATGATATAGTACTTGCACACTCCTGACTGGTTATAATTCTGCATATGCAGGCTAAGGGAGGGGGAGCTCTAGGGAAGGTAAAGTTTCCTAAGGTGGCCAGTTAAGTTGCCAGTAGGCATATCTTACATTCTTTTACTTCTGATTGGTGGGGGACAAGAAAGGGGGAATGGCCTTAGACATCTCTGAAGCCTTCCAGGAAATGACGTGGTTCTTTGTTCTGTTCTCCCAGAATTTAGTTCATGCTTCTTGAGAAATCGAAACATAGGCCTTGCTAGGAAATATCTTATTGAAGCCTGTCATGGTGTTGGTTTGACTCTTTCAACCCTGAAGAATCTGGGAACATTGAACTCTCAGGCAGAAGCATGGGGAATATGTGTGGGAATGGATTTTAAGGGTGTGGAATGATGGTGGAAGGAATATAAGATTAGATCAGGCTGAATTTATTGAAATGGACCCACTGAGCAGAGATTTTAGATTTGATGCTGCAGCTCATGCAATTGGAAGAGGTGCCAAGAGTTTATTTGATTGGTTGGCTGAAGTATGGATCCAAAGATGGCCTACTGTGAATGAGCTCGAGCTGCCTGATATTCCTTGACTTAATGTTGATGAAGGGATTAAAAGAATCAGAGAACTTGGAATGCTGGAGTGGATTTATGATGTAAACTCATCTTTACCCCCACAATGGGAGCATCCAGAAGATGTGCCCTTCACTAAGACTATAAGAAACAGACTTGTGAAGAGAGCCCCAACATACTTAAAGTTGCCAGTAGTTGTCATAATATATAAAGAAGACATCAAAGTGGGAGCCGCAGTTGCTGCATTAGGTGACTTAGATGCAATGTGTCTAACTGGATCTTGGGGTAACAAGGGCCAAGTTTCAGTATTGAATCGCCAAAGGCAAGGTGAGCATGTTAATGGACAGTGTAGGCAAAACAATGCTCATAACTGAAGGGTTAATAGCCTTCCCTGACTACTAGAGGGAACTAAAGAGTTAATAACCATAAGATGAGAAGGCCATAAAGAATGGAGACATCCAGTCCTCCCTAGTCAACCCTGCAGCTAATTCAGTATGTTTGCCTTAGGATTCTCCTTATAAGTTTGAACCCCCAGCCTGACTCAAGGCCTCAGCCTTCATCCTGCAGGAAAGCTGAGGTCCCTCGCTACCTCCCAATAAACAATATGTCTGTAAAGATCAAGTCCGGTGTTCTTTCTTGCTTTTCTCCTACACTTTCCTTACAATAATAGTATGACTCGTGTAGACCTTTGATACTGGCTGACTAATCATGGTGTTCCCAGAAGTGAAATAGATAAAATGCCTACTAAGTTCCTGCTTATTCTGTATAAGCAGAAAAGTCCCTTGATTGAAGGGGTAGCCAGGTCCCCTTGAGGAAGGACCCTCCCACAGTCCTCAAAAGTTTCAATATTAAGCTTAGTCCTATCTTTCCTCAGAGGCACTTGCAGCCTTTTGCTAGGGTAACTGTACACTGGGGAAAAGGACCTTTCTGGGCTTACTGGATACTGGCTCTGTATTGACATTGATCCCAGGAGACCCCAAACAGCACCATAGCTGTCCAGTTAAAGTAGGTGCTTATGGAGGTCAGGTGATCAGTGGAGTTTTGGCAAATGTTAGACTGACATTGGGTCCCCAAACTCATCCTGTGGTTATTTCCCCAGTCCCAGAATGCACAATTGGGATAAGTATACTTAGGAGTTGGCAGAATCCCCACATTGGTTCCTTGGCTTGTGGAGTGTAGTCTATTATGGTTGGAAAGGCCAAATGGAAGCCATTGGAGCTCCTTCCACAAGGGAAAATAGTGAACCAAAAACATTATCATATCCCTGGAGGGAGTGCAGAAATTAATGTCACTATAAAGGACTTGAAGGATACAGGGGTGGTGGTTGCTACCATGTCTCCCTTTAGCTCTCTTATTTGGCCTGTTCAGAAGACAGATGGATCCTGGAAAATGACAGTGGATTATCGGAAACTAAATCAGGTGGTGACTCCCATTGAAGCTGCTGTACCAGATGTGGTTTCTTTACTTGAGCAGATTAACACCTCTCCTGTTCCTGGTATGCAGCTATTGATCTTGCAAATGCCTTCTTCTCCATACCTGTCCATAAGGACCACCAGAAACAATTTGCCTTCAGCTGGCAAGGTCAGCAGTACACGTTTATTGTTTTACCTCAAGGTTATATTAATGCTTCAGCCCTGTGTCATAGCTTAGTTCACAGGGATCTTGATTGCCTATCCCTTCCACAAGGTGTCACATTAGTCCATTATATTGATGACATTATGCTGATTAGATCAAATGAGCAAGAGATGGCAACCACTCTGGAGTTGCTGGTACAGCATATGTGCATCAGGGGATGGGAAATAAATCCATCCAAAATTCAAGGACCTTCCACCTCTGAAATTTCTAGGAGTTCAGTGGTGTGGGACATGCAGGCATATACCTTCTAAGGTGAAGGATAAGTTGTTGCATCCGGCTCCTCCTACCACTGAGAAAAAAGCACAATGTCTACTGGGCCTATTTGGATTTTGGAGACAGCACATTACTCACTTGGGTTTGTTACTCCATCCCATATACCAAGTGACTCATGATCCTACTAGTTTTCAGTGGGGTCCAGAACAAGAGAAGGCTCCAACAGGTCCAGGCTGCTGTGAAGGCTGCTCTGCCACTTGGACCATATGATCCAGCAGGTCCAATGGTATTTGAGGTCAGTGGCCATTTCAGGGATGCCATTTGGAGCCTTTGGCAGGCCCCCAAAGGTGAATCACAGCGGAGGCCCTTGGGATTTTGGAGCAAGGCCCTGCCATCATTTGCAGACAATTATTCTCCCTTTGAGAGACAGCTCTTGGCCTGCTTTTGGGTCTTAGGAGAAACTGAATGCTTGACAATGGGCCATCAAGTTGCTATGGGACCTGAGCTGCCCATTATGAGCTGGGTGTTATCTGACCCACCAGGCCATAAAGTTAGAAGAAGTCTAACACAGAAGCAGTCCATCATCAAGTGGAAGTGATATATCCATGATTGGGCTCGAGCAGGTCCTGAAAGTGCAAGTAAGTTACATGAGGAAGTTGCCCAAATGCCTATGGTTGCTACTCCTGTTAAATGCCTTTTGTCCCCAAGCATGCACCTATAGGATCATGGGGTGTGCCCTATGATCAGTTGACTGAAGAGGAGAAGACTAGGGCATGGTTTACAGATGGTTCAGCATGTTACATGGGCACCTCCCAGAAGTGGACAGCTGCAGCATTATAGACCCTTTCTGGGACAACTCTGAAGGACAGTGGTGAAGGGAAGTCTTCACAATGGGCAGAACTATGGGAAATATGCAAAGTTGTGCATTTTTCTTGGAATAAAAATGGCCAGATGTATGGTTATACACTGATTCATGGGCTGTGGCTGGATGGTCTGGGACTTGGAAGAAGCACAATTGGAAAATTGGTGAGAAGGACATTTGGGGAAGGTATATGTGGATAGAACTCTCTGAATGGGCAAAGGATATAAAGACACTTGTGTCCCATGTTAATGCTCATCAGAAGGTGACTTCATCAAAGGATGACTTTAATAATCAAGTAGATAAGCTGACTTGTTCTGTGGATAGTGGTCAACCTCTTTCTTCAGCCACCCCTGCCATTGCCCATTGGGCCCATGAACAAAAGGACCATGGTGGCAGGGCATCATTTTGTCCTTACTGGAGTAGACACTTATTCTGGGTATGCATTTGCTTTTTCTGCATGTAATGCTTCTGTCAAAACTACCATCCGGTCAGGGAAGAGCAGGTGGCCCATGGAAGCCAGCTGCAGCCACTGCCACTGCCACCACTGCTTCTGCTGCGGTCCCACCCCAACCTCTTTTGCCCCCTCTATGGCAGAGGAGACCCCCCCCTGGAGCAATGGTTAGAAGTATGTTTTTCTCAATTTGCAATTGAGGAAAGAAACACAAAGATACCATGGCTTGTAGAAGTTTACACCTCATAAAAGCAGAACAAGGATTTTGAACCCCAGCCTGTTTGCCTCCAAGTCCAGGATTTTTCCCACTATACCTGAGCTTCATAGCACTGGGAAAGGGTATGACGTTGTGACACCAGAGAAGCAAAGACATGCAGCTTGGAAGTTCAAAGTCTGGCTGTAGCCATGAGAGGCATGGTGGTGGAGCCTGCCCCTCTGAATCCAACTTCTGAGCCTTCTCCTAGCCCACCAGGGAATAGTGGGGTCTGCTTGCTAAGCGTCATCATGGAGGGGATCAGGGAATTGTCAGTGATTGACCCTGAGGTGGCCCAGAAAGCCTGCCAGGAGGTGCTGGAGAAAGTCAAGCTTTTGCATGGAGATGTGGCCATCTCTAGCAAAGGAACCCCACTGGAGTTGGTCAATGGGGATGGTGTGGACAGTGAGATTCATTGTCTAGATGATCCACCTGCCCAGATCAGGGAGGAGGAAGATGAGATGGGAGCTACTGTGGCCTCTGGTGCAGCCAAAGGAACAAGAAGGCAATGGCAGAACTTGGCCAAGCAGTCTTGGCTGCTGAGGCTGTTTGAATAAAACTATCAGACATCTCTATGGCCATTTCATACTTGTATAAATCCAAGGAGCCTGGAGGGCAAGCCTGCATCAGCAACTGGCTCTTCTATTTTTGCAATGAGGACATGGACTTTTATCTGCCCCAGTTGCTTAACATGTACATCCACATGGATGAAGATGTGGGGGATGATGTTAAACCTTACATTGTACACCACTGCCACCACAGCATTAACTTTTCCCTCCAGTGTGCCCTATTACTTGGAGCCTACTCTTCAGACATGCACATTTCTACCCAGTGACACTCCCATGGGACCAAGTTATGGAAGCTGATCCTCTCAGATGAGCTGAAGCCAGCACACTGGAAGAAGGAGCTGCCCTCCTTAAGCCCAGCCCCCAACACAGGACTGTCTCCCTCCTAAAGGTCTCACCAGCACTCTAAGTCAGATGCCACTGCCAGCATAAGCCTCAGCAGCAACCTGAAATGAACAGCCAGCAACCCTAAAGTGGAGAATGAAGATGAGCCTGTCCGATTGGACCCTGAGCGAGAATTCATCAAGTCCCTCATGGCAATTGGCAAGCAGCTGGCCACACTTCCTACCAAAGAGCAGAAAACACAGAGGTTGATCTCAGAGCTCTCCCTGCTCAAACACAAGCTTCCTGCCCGAGTCTGGCTGCCCATTGCTGGATTTGACCACCACGTGGTCCATGTGCTGCACACACAGGCTGAAGTTCTCAATTACAAGAACAAGGCTCCCTACCTGATCTAGTGGAGGTTCTTGAATGTGAAAACTTCGACATTACTAGTGTCCCTGCCCGGATCCCTGAGAACCGAATTCAGAACACATGGTCTGTAGAGAACTTGCCTGAATGTGGTATCATCCATAGACAGTGGGCAGGTAGCTTCAGCACTGTGCCCAATTATGACAATGATGATGAAGCCTGGTCTGTGGACAACATAGGAGAGCTACAAGTGGAGCTTCCTGAGGTGCACGCCAACAGCTGTGACAACATCTCCCAGTTTCTGTGGACAGCATCACCAGCCAACAGAGCAAGGAGCCTGTGTTCATTGCAGCAGGGGACATCCGAGGGCACCTTTCAGAACAGCTGGCTCACACCTCCACAGCCTTCAAACGAGACTCAGAAGACCCTTCTGCACTTGCTCTGAAGGAGCTGTGGCAGAGAAGGCTCTCCCTGTGGCCGTCTCCCCAACTGGTGCTCCTGTCAGTCATTGTCAAGTGTGGGGATGACCTTCATCAAGAGCTGCTGGCCTTCCAAGTGTTGAAGCAACTGCAATCCATTTGGGAGCAGGAACAGGTGCCCTTTTGAATGAAGCCATATAAAATTCTTGTGCTTTTGGCTGACAGTGGCATGATTGAACCTGCAGTCAACGCTGTGGCCATCCACTAAGTGAAGAAGCAGTCACAGGTCTCCCTGCTTGATTACTTCCTGCAGGAACATGGCTGTTACACCACCGAGGTGGTCCTCAGTGCCCAGTGCAACTTTGTGCAAAGCTGGGCTGGCTACTTCTTGGTCTGCTACCTGCTGCAAGTCAAAGACAGGCACAATGGCAACAACCTTCTGGACACAGGTCACATCATCCACATTGACTTCAGCTTCATCCTGTCCAGCTCACCCTGAAACCTGGGCTTTGAGACATCAGCTTTTAAACTGACCACAGAGTTTATGGATGTAACGGTGACATGTTCAACGACTACAAGATGCTGATGCTTCAAGGGCTGATTGTCACTGGGAAGCACATGGATAAGGTGGTGCAGATCATGGAGATCATGCATCAAGGTTCTCAGCTTCCTTGCTTCCATGGCTCCAGTACCATTCGCAACCTCAAAGAGCACTTCTACATAAGCATGACTGAGGAGCAGCTCCAGCTGCTGGTGGAGCAGATGATGGACGGCAGCATGCGCTCCATCACCACCAAACTCTACAATGGCTTCCAGGACCTCACCAATGGCATTATGTGACATCCTTCTCAGACCTACGAGTGGTGGGACTGAGGGGAACCTCCCTAGGATGACCCTTACCTGAGCAACCCCCAAACCCAACCTACCCAACCATCTACCCAAGGAAAATGGAAGGCAAGAAATATAAAGGATCACGTGGTAACCACAAGAGCTTGCCACAGGTAGGAGAACCAGCCATGGGGTCTAGACTTTCTGGGGCTCCCCCACCCCCTCCTATGTCAATATTACCACCTGACAGACGCCAGAACTCCCTGTCCTCCAGAAAAGAGGTGACAAGTGTGAGCAGCACTGGGGCCTTTCATCCCCTCACCTGGGGTCTGGGAGGTGCTTTCCATGGGCCATCCTTTATTTTTTTTTCTTGGGGAGAGACTGGGTTCTTGATACTTGGGATTTGATCTTTTTGGCCTCTGACCATGCTGCTGCCCAACTCTATACCCTGGCAGGGACTGACCCCTAGCCCGGGTTTCCCTGACAGATGGGCTCTGCTCTGGCCGAGGCTCCTCACGTGGGGCACAGAGAAGAATCCCCACAGTCTGTCCCTCCAGTGTGTGGAGGGTATCAGCCTAGCCACAGGGAATTTCTCGCCCAGTCCCTTCCTCACACCCAAGGAAATAGCTCTCATTTTTAAATTTTTGTTTGAAATAAAGTAAAAAAACAAAAAAAAAAAAAAAAAAAAAAAACAAAAAAAAAAAAAACCACTACTATCCATGGGCTTACACAGCATTGCTTCTGACCAAGGAACTCAATTCACAGCCAAGGAAGTACAGCAGTGGGCTCATGATCATGGAATTCACTGGTCTTATCATGTGCCCCACCGCCCTGAAGCAGCTGTCTTGATAGAATGGTGGAATGGCCTTTTAAAGAAACAGCTACTGTACCAACTAGGTGGCAATAGCTTGGAGGGCTGGGGGTGTGTCCTCCAGCAGGCTCTATGTGCTCTGAATCAGTATCCTATATATGGTGCTGTTTCTCCTAAAGCCTGGATTCACGGGTCCAGGAATCAAGGGGTGGAAATGGGAATGGTTTCACTTACCATCACCCCAAGTGACTCATTAGCAAATTTTTGCTTCCTGTTCCCGAACCTTATTCTCTGCTGGCCTAGAGGTCTTGGTGCCAGAGGGGGCAGTGCTTTCTCCAGGAGGCACAAAGAACATTTCACTGAACTGGAAGCTAAGACTTCCCCCTGGCCACCTTGGGCTCCTGATGCCCTTGAGTGAACAGGCTGAGAAAGGAGTTACAGTATTAGCAGGGGTGATTGATCCAGACTACCAGGGGGAAATTGGGCTGCTCCTCCACAATGGAGAAAAGGAAGAGCATGTCTGGAATGCAGGAGATCCTTTAAGGTGTCTCAGTGTTACCATGCCCTGTTATCAAAGTCAACGGACAACTGCAACAACCCAATCAAGGCAGTGTGATGAATGGCCCAGATCCTTCAGGAATGAAGGCATGGGTCACCCCTCCAGGTAAAGAACCAAGACCTGCTGAGGTGCTTGCTGAAGGTGGAGGAAATACAGAATGGGTAATAGAAGAAGGCAGTTACAAATACCAGCTAAGGCCATGTGACCAGTTACAAATATGTGGACTGTAATTGTCATGAGTGTTTCTCTCTTACCTTGTTCAGAGTGTTTGTACATATCTATACCAATATTAAGATACTTTTGTTCTTCCTCTATTTCTCTATTAGGTAATTAATCCTGATTAAGATCATATTGCTAGTTAACTACTGTTGAATTTATATTTGATTTATTATATTAGAGACTAAGCATTCCTCAAGGAACCTTGCTTTGTGTTGGTGTGGGGGGGGGAGTTATATCATGTTAGGTGGAATTATGACCTTGTTACTGTCTTCATTTGGAAATTAAGTATGATGTAAGGAGATATGGTTTGGTGTCAAGTTGACAAGGGGTGGGCTTGTGATGGTTAAGTTTTGTGTCAACTTGATCTGTTTAGGAATCCACAGACATTCCTCATAAGTGGGTCTCTGAGGTTGCTTCCAGGAAGGATTAACTAAAAGAGGAATTTTTTTCCCCAGGGTGAGCCCTTACCCCAGAATGGGTGGCCCCTCTTGGAGGGGGGCTTTATCTAAAGAAACTCTGGGAAGGAAAGTATCCCCTCCTCCTTCCTGACTGCCAGTGCTGCTTTCTGCTTTCCAGTGTGGACTGAAGACCAGCATAAACTGAAGACCAGCATTTCTCCAGGATGCCTACAGGACTTCAGTGTCATATTGGGACTGCTGAGACACCCAGTCTCGTGGACTGAACAACTACCAGGATCCTTGACTGTCAGGCCCGCAACCTGCTATTGCTGGACTGTAGTAAGCTAACCCAATAAACTCCCTTTTAATACAATTCTTTCTATTGGTTCTGTTCCTGTAGAGAACCCTGACTAATACACCATCTTTTACAATTATGAGTATGTCACCTCTTTTGCTACTGAAATCTTTTCTTGTTTTTCATAGGAAATATGAAGCACAGACTGAAAATGGAATCTGGCAATGGAAGAAGTGTTGCTTGGTTTTATTTTCTCATTCCTTTGGATTGCAGCACTCAGTCTTTCCTGTTCAGACTGAGATGTTTGTCAAGTAATGGTGTGGACCATATGTGCTGAACAGGGCTGAAGCAAATGGAAATGACTTACTGCCTTGGGTACTGACCTCGTTGGTGTCTCACACCTGTACTGTGCTCTCCTGACTGGCAGCTGAGGAGCAGTGGATGCCGAGCTTGCCAGCAGAGCTGGGATGGAAGACCAAGAGCTGTGGCTCAGACTTTCTGTTGCAGAGGAGGTGACAGCATAAATAGTTCACACTGGGATTGAGCAGGCTAACTGGGGATTTAGTAAGTTTTAGGACTGTTTCCACATGGAGAAGCACCCAGAATATGACTCCAGTCATTCCAAGTAAGTTGTTGCTTTAAAAAATATAAAATTCTAAAAAGTGAAAATATGCATATCTTTAACCCAGCAATTCCATTTCTAGAATTTAATAGAAGTGAGGGCTCAAACAGATTTATGTATCAGAACTATTAGGAACAATAAAAAGGAAATCATAGTATATTATAACTAACTTTTGGGGTACAATAGCACACTATATGTTAAAATAATAGCAAATTATTCAAATTAAATGAAAGAATTACAATATGCAGTATATAAGCCAAAAAGAGGAATACATTTGCATGGAAATTTGTTAATCAGGCATTATTGGAGCCATTGTTTTTCTTTATGTGTTTGTTTGTTTTGAGGCAGGGTCTCACTCTAGCCCAGGCTAACCTCATTCTGTAGTCTCAGGCTGGCCTTGAACTTACAGCGATTCTTCTATCTCTGCCTCCTGAGTTCTGGAATTGAAGGTGTGCATCACCGTGCTTGGTTTCTTTCTGTTTTTTAAAAATAATTCCAAAATTTTCTATAAGAAACATGTATTCCCATTATAATTAGAAATAGGGGCTGGGTGTGGTAGCACATGCCTTTAATCCCAGCACTTGGAAGGCAGAAGAAGTAGGAGGATGGCAGTGAGTTTAAGGCGACCCTGGGACTACATATCTAGGTCAGCCTGGGCTAGAGCAAAACCCTACCTCAAAAAACAAACAAACAAAAAAAGAAATAGGGGTTGGAGAAATGGCTCAGAAGTTAAAGGTGCTTGCCTGTAAAGCCTAGCTGCCTGGTTTTGATTCCCCAGTACCCACATAAAGCCAGATGCACAAAGTGGCACATGTGCCTGCAAATGGCTTGGACTGACAAGAGGTCCTGATGTGCCCATTCTCACTTTCTCTCTCCTTGCAAATAAATAATAAATGAAAATATAATTAAAAATAAATGGCTGGGCATGGGGCCAACCTGGAGCTATGTAGTGAGTTCCAGATCAGCCTGAGCTAGAGTGAGAACCTGCCTTGAAAAATAAAAAAAGAAATAATTAAAAAATTATTTATTATTTATTTATTTGAGAGTGTGAGAAAGAGGGAGGAGAGAGAGAGAGAGAGAGAGAGAGACAGAGAGGGAGGGAGAGAGAACAGGCATGCCAAGGCCTCCAGCCACTGCAAATGAACTCCAGATACATGTTTTCCTTGTGCATCTGGCTATGTGGGTCCTGGGGAATCGAACCAAGGTCCTTTGGCTTTGCTGGCAAATGCCTTAACTGCTAAGCTTCAATCTCTCCAGCCCCAAAAGTAATATTTTTTGTTTAAAGTTATACTTAATAGAAGCTGAAGGTTCATTTGTTGTTTCATCTCAATGGTTTGAATAATTCTTTTTTTAAATTATTACTTTTTAAATGACAACTTCTATACTTGCATACAAAAAACACAAGATATTTCCCTCCCCCCCTCATTCCACCTTAGAACTCCAATCTCCATCATACCCCCTCCCTCTCTCCATTAGACCCTATTTTAATTTGATGTCATCATCTTTTTCTTCTATTTTTGAGGGTCTTGCGAAGGTATTGCTTGGCACTGCAAGGTCATGGATATTGAAGCCAATTTCTGTCTGGGCGGTTGCATTGTAAGAAGTCATACCCTTCCTTTGGCTCTTCCATTCTATCTGCCCCCTCTTCCGCAATGGTCCCTGAGCCTTGGAGGGCATGACAGAGGTGTTTCAGTGCTGGGCACTCCTCCATCCCTTCTTCTCAGCACTATGTTGCCTTTTGGGTCATCCCAGTGGTCATCGCCATCTGAAAAGAGAAGCTTCTCTAACCAGAAGTGAATATGTGCATATGAACATTAGGCATAGTGCTTTCAGGGCAGCTTGGTGGGAATAATATATACACTTAGTCAGACAAGAGCAGGCTTTATACCCGTAAGGCTCATGACCTCTCCTGCCATAGACTTTTGCTTAGGTTTTTCAGTACCAGGTATGTATTCCCTCTTGTAGAGAGGGCCTTCAGTCCAATTATGGAGCAGTTGGTTACCCCAAGAGCAGACATGCCACTATTGTACCCATTCAGTCATTTGGCCTGTATGGCCAAACTTGAATGTTCAGTGTCCACTGTTTTCACTGCTGATGATCTCTGTCTCCCATACAGCTGCATGCAGTACAGCTTTTTACAGCTTTCAGTTGGCTGGTCCAAAGGGGGAATGTATTCTGCTCAGCACTAGCTTGCTTTCTCAGTGACTTTGCCTCTCAGGCAAGAGATGTCTTCAGCAATAGGGTCTTACTATCTGTTTCTCAAGGGAAACCAAGGGCTTTGGCAAAAGCCTTTAATGTTTTGGAGGCTACCGGGACCTCCTTGGCCAACAACTCACTGGAAGGTATCCCATCCAAGGCACTGAACATTTTCTAGTAACAGTCTACAGCTTCTACATGTGCCATTATTCAAAAAAGTAGGTTTACATAAGTCTTGAATTTAGATTAACCCTCCCCCTGCCCCTCTTTTATGCATTCTCTTCCCATGGCCTCACTTAGGCCATTCCCCTCCCTGTAATCTGTTCTTCTACTTACATATGTGCAATACCATACACTTAACTCCTTCCCTTTCCTCCCTCCCTTATAGCCTTTTACCAGCTTACTGGTTTCTGGTACCTACTTTTTGTTCCAGTTCACACACAAGTTTATACATTTGTAGTTAGGATCCACATATGAGAGAGAATATGTGATGTTTGGCTTTCTGAGCCTGGGTTACCTCACTTAGTATAATCCTTTCCAGATCCATCCATTTCCCTGCAAATTTCATAATTTCATTTTTCTTTACTGCTGAATAGAACTCCATTGTGTAAATGTACCACATTTTTATTATCCATTCATCTGTGGAGGGACATCTAGGCTGGTTCCATTTCCTAGCTATTGTGAATAGAGCAGCAATAAACATGGTTTTGCAAGTATCTCTAAGGTAGTGAGAAGAGTCCTTTGGATATATGCCTAGGAGTGCTATAGCTGGATCATATGGTAAATCTGTTTTGAGCTGTCTCAAGAACTTCCACACTGATTTCCACAACGGCTGGACCAGATTACTTTCCCACCAACAGTGTAGAAGTGTTCTTCTTTTCCGCATCCATGCCAACACTTATTGTCATTTGTTTTCTTGATGGTAGCCATTCTGACAGGAGTAAAATGGAATCTCAAAGTGGTTTTAATTTGCATTTCCCTGATGGCTAAGGATGTGGAACACTTTTTAAATGTTTATATGCCATCTGTATTTCATCTTCCATGAATTCTCTATTTACTTCCATAGCCCATGTTTTCTTAATGGGTTGTTTGAATTCTTATTATTCTGTTTTTGGAGTTCTTTGTATAATCTGGATATTAATCCTCTGTCAGATGTATAGCTGGCAAAGATTTTCTCCCATTCTGTAGGTTGTCATTTTGCTCTAATCACAGTGTCCTTTGCTGTACAAAAGCTTTGTAATTTCATAACGTCCCAGTGGTTGATTAGTGGTTTTATTCCCTGAGCAATTGGAGTTATATTCAGAAAGTCCTTGCCTATGCCATTATGTTGAAGGGTTTCCCCTACCTTTTCCTCTAGCAGTTTCAGAGTTTCAGGTCTGATATTAAGGTCCCTGATCCATTTGGACTTGACTCTTGTGCATGGGGAGAGGCAAGGATCTATGTTTATCCTTTTACATACAGATGTCCAGTTTTCCCAGCACCACTTGTTAAAGAGGCTATCTTTTCTCCAATGAATATTTTTGGCATTTTTGTCAAAGATCAGGTGGCTATAACTGCCTGGATTAATATTTGGGTCTTCTATTGTGTTCCATTGATCTACCTGTCTGTCCTTGTGCCAGTACCATGCTGTTTTTGGTACTATGGCTTTTTAATATAACTTAAAACTGGGCATGGTTATACTAAACATCAGCCTGATTTTTGTTGCACAAAATTGTTTTGGCTATTCGAGGTTTTTGGTGCTTCCAGATGAATTTTAGGATTGTTTTTTCTATTTCTATGAAGAATGCTACTGGGATTTTAATGGGGATCGCATTAAACGTGTAGATTACTTTTGGTAAGATTGACATTTTCACAATATTGATTCTTCCAATCTAAGAACAAGGGAAGTATTTCCATTTCCTTGTGTCTTCTGCAATTTGTTGCTCAAGTTTTTTAAAGTTCTCATTGTGGAGATCCTTCACTTCCTTTGTTAAGTTTATTCCAAGGTATTTTATTTTTTGGGGCGGGCAATTGTGAATGGGAAAGATT
This sequence comes from Orientallactaga sibirica, assembly GCA_036365145.1. Classification (NCBI taxonomy): domain Eukaryota; kingdom Metazoa; phylum Chordata; class Mammalia; order Rodentia; family Dipodidae; genus Orientallactaga; species Orientallactaga sibirica. The sequence goes on from JAEOAD010001317.1 coordinate 2,064,585, forward strand.
CCCTGATTTCATCCTCTGTATGTTTGTTGTTAGTGTATAGAAAAGCAACTGATTTCTGTGTGTTTATTTTGTATACTGCTACATTGCTAAAAGTGTTTTTCAGCTCTAACAGTTTGCTGGTAGAGTCTTTAGCGTCTGTTAGGTATAGAATCATATCATCTGCAAATAATGATAGTTTTATCTCTTCCCTTCTGATTTGTATCTCTTTTATGAGTGTCTCTTGCCTTATTGCTATGGCTAACACTTCCAGTACTATATTAAATAGTAGTGGGGAAAGTGGACACCCTTGTCTTGTTCCTGAATTTAGAGGAAAAGCTTCAAGTTTTTCCCCATTTAGTATTATGTTGGCTGTAGGTTTGTCATAAATAGCTTTTATTATGTTGAGATATGTTCCTTCTATTCCCAGTTTCTGTAATACTTTCACGATGAAGGGGTGTTGGATTTTGTCAAATGCCTTTTCTGCATCTACTGAGATGACCATTTGATTTTTGTCCTTCAGACCATCTATATGGTGTATTTCATTTATGTATTTGCGTATGTTGAACCATCCCTGCATCTCTGTGATAAAACCTACTTGGTCAGAGAGAATAATCTTTCTGATATATTCTTTTATTCTGTTTGCCAGTATTTTGTTGAGAATTTTTGCATCTATGTTCATGAGGGAGATTTGTCTGTAATTTTCTTTTTTGGATCTGTCTTTGTCTGGTTTGGGTATCAGGGTGATGCTGGCTTCATAGAGGAATTTTGGTAGAATTCCTTCCTTTTCTATTTTATGGAAAAGTTTGAGAAGCATTGGTGTTAGATCTTCCAGGAATGTCTGGTAAAATTCAGCAGTGAATCTATCTGGGCCTGGGCTTTATTTAGTTGGGAGACTAAACTGCTTGGATCTCTGTGGTTGTTATAGGTCTATTTAAATGGTTTATCTCATCTTGATTTAATTTTGGTAGGTCATATGAATCAAGGAAATCATTCATTTCTTTCAGGGTTTCAAACTTAGAGGCATATATACTCTTTTTTAAAAATTATTTTTTTATTGACAACTTCTATACTTACATAAAAAAGTGCATATTTCCCTCCCCTCCCCCATTCCCCTTTAGAACTCCAATCTCCATCATATCCCCTCCCTCTCTCCATTAGTCTCTTTTAATTTGATGTCATCATCTTTTTCTTCTATTTTGAGGGTCTTGCAGAGGTATTGCTAGGCACTGCAAGGTCATGGATATCGAGGCCAATTTCTGTCTGGGCAGTTGCATTGTAAGGAGTCATACCCTTCCTTTGGTTCTTCCATTCTATCTGTCCCCTCTTCCGCAATGGTCCCTGAGCCTTGGAGGGTGTGACAGAGGTGTTTCAGTGCTGGGTAGTCCTCCATCCCTTCTTCTCAGCTCTATGTTGCCTTTTGGGTCATCCCAGTGGTCATCGCCATCTGAAAAGAGAAGCTTCTCTAACCAGAAGTGAGAGTAGCATTAATATGTGAATATGAACATTAAGTGTAGTGCTTTCAGGGCAGCTTGGTGGGAATAATATATACATTTATTCAGACAAGAGCAGGCTTTATACCCCTAAGGCTCATGACCTTCCCTGCCATAGACTTTTGCTTAGTTTTTTTCAGTACCAAGCATGTATTCCCTCCCGTAGAGAGGGCCTTCAGTCTAATTACAGAGCAGTTGGTTACCCCATAAGTAGACATGCCACTATTGCACCCGTTCAGTCATTGGGCCTGTATGGCCAAATTTGAATATTCACTGTCCACTGTTTTCACTACTGATGACTTCTGTCTCCCATATGGCTACACATAGGGCAGCTTTTCCCAGCTTTCAGTTGTCTGGTCTACAGGGAGAAGGTTTTCTGCTCAGCACCAGCTTGCTTTCTCAGTGACCTTGCCTCTCAGGCAAGAGACGTCTTCAGCAATAGCGTCTTACTATCTGTTTCTCAAGGGAAACCAAGGGCTTTGGGAAAAGCCTTTAATGTTTTGGAGGCTACCAGAACCTCCTTGGCCAACAACTCACTGGAAGGTATCCCATCCCAGGCACTGAAAATTTTCTATTAACTGTCTACAGCTTCTAGATGTGCCATTATTCAAAAAAGGAGGTTTACATAAGTCTTATTCACACTATCTTATATTTAGATTGACCCTCCCCCTGCCCTTCTTTTATGCATTCTCTTCCCATGGCCTTGCTTAGGCCATTCCCCTCCCTGTAATCTGTTCTTCCAACTCATTTTTAGAGGTGTCACAGGAATCATCTTTATGCTGCAAAGTAGGAGAGTGACCTCAGTTCTACCACCACTAACTAGTTTTGTGCTCTGAGAAAATCTCTTTACCTCTCCCCAACACTGATAGAACAGGCCTTTCTGTGTTAGTCAGTTCTAATGTGTTATATGGCCTTGAAAGATGAACTTGCTAGACCTTAATGCCATCACCTCCACCATAAGGATATTGGGTTAGGTGATCAAGGCCCACCCAGTAGTAACTTTCCAGTTCATTCAGGTAAGTATGGACAGATTGACTTAGAAGTCTTGGAATGACTTAGAAGTCATTCAAGGAGAATAGGCATAAACACTTGAGAAAATGGGGCTGTAACTTGGGGTGGACAGAGGAGGGGGGTCAGAAATAGACTTTGAAGTAAGGGCTGAAGGTATGAGAATGAAGGAACTCTCTAAAGAGCAAGTGGAAAGAAAAGACTGAAGGGTCAGAGGCAAGTTGGAAAGACTGCAAAAGAAGTTAGAACCTCAAATAGTTGGCAAGAGAGCATAGGGTAATTTGAGAGAGACAATGTTATAAGGAGACATTCAGACAACTACTCCTAAGAAGAAATTCCTTCCCTCCCCTGCAGTACTGATCCAGACTCTCTTCCCTGCAGGCTGTGAACCTTCATGGAGGTATTGACATCCTGGTCTCCAATGCTGCTGTCAACCCTTTCTTTGGAAATTTAATGGATGTCACCGAGGAGGTGGAGGCATATATACTCTTAAAGTATGTCCATATGATTTTCTGAATTTCTTTGGTATTCATTGTGATGTTACCTTTTTCATCTCTAATTTTATCAATTTTTGTCTCTTCTCGCTTTCTTTTGGTCAGATTTGCTAAGGGTTTGTCAATCTTGTTTATCCTTTCAAAGAACCAACCTTTTGTTTCATTGATTTTTTGATTGCTTTTTGGTTTCCATTTCATTAATTTCTGCCCTAACCTTTAATATTTCTTCCCGTCTACTGATTTTTGGTTTGCCTTGTCCTTCTCTTTCCAAGGCCTTAAGGTGAAGCATTAAATTGTTTACTTGTGAACTCTCTAATTTCTTAATATAGGCACTTAGAGCTATAAATTTCCCTTGTAGGACTGCCTTCATTGTGTCCCAAAGGTTTTGGTATGTTGTATTCTCATCATCATTTGATTCTATGAATTTTTTGATTTCCCTTTTAATTTCTTCAATGACCCATACATCGTTTAGTCTCCATGAATTTCTGTAAGCTCTGTAATTTTTCTTGTTGCTGATTTGCAGTTTAATCCCATTGTGGTCAGATAGCATACAAGGGATTATTTTAATTTTCCTGTATTTGTTAAGATTTGATTTGTGTGCTGTTATATGGTCTATTTTAGAGAATGTCTCATGTGGTGTTGAGAAGAATGTGTATTCTGCAGCATTTGGATGGGATGTTCTGTATATATCAGTTAGGTCCATTTGTTCCATGATATTTAATGCAGATGTCTCTCTGTTTATTTTTTGTTGGGTAGACCTGTCAAGTGATGAGAGTGGGGTATTAAAGTCACCCACTACTATTGTGTTAGGAGTTATCTCTGACCTTAAGTCCAATAGTGTTTGTTTGATGAAATTGGGAGCCCCTGTGTTGGGAGCATATATGTTTAGGATTGTGATGTCCTCCTGTTGGGGTGTTCCTTTAATCAGTATAAAGTGACCTTCTTTATCTTCCCTCACTAATGTTGGTTTGAAGTCTATCCTGTCAGAAATTAGGATAGCAACCCCTGCTTGTTTCCTAGGCCCATTTGCTTGAAATACCTTTTTCCTACCTTTCACCCTAAGAAGGTTTCTATCTTTTAATGAGAGTTGAGTTTCCTGTAGGCAACAGATGGTAGGATCCTGCTTTTTAATCCAGTGTGCAAGTCTGTGTCTTTTGGTTGGGGCATTGAGGCCATTTATATTAAGAGTTATTATTGAAAGATATGTATTTGATCTCTCCATTTTTCTTGTTTTGTAGTTCTTCCTGGTTTTTGTTTACTCACTTGCTTTAAGTGTTATTTGAGTATGGTTTCTTTTTGACTATTTCCTGCTGTGTGTGTTTTGCTTTCTCTTCACTGCGAATGATTCCTGCAAGTATTTTCTGTAGAACTGGTTTAGTTGCCATAAATTCCTTTAGCCTGTCTTTGTTGTGGAATGTCCTTATTTCTCCATCAACTTGGATAGCTTTGCAGGATAAAGTAATCTTGGTTGACAGTTTTTATCTTTCAGAACTTGGAATACATCACTCCAGGCCCTCCTGGTTGTTTCTTCCTGTCATACTCATGGCCACTCAAGAGCCTGTTCCACAGTTGCCTGGATGTTTCTTGGGAATCATGGCAATGAGGAACTCAGGAACCACACAGGCTGACCTGGAATTTACTATGTAGTCTCAGGGTGGCCTTGAACTCCCAGTGATGTTCCTACCTCTCCCTCCCAAGTGCTGGGATTAAACTTGTGCCTTTAATACATCTGGGCCTGGACTTTTTTAGTTGGGAGATTTTTCATAACTGCTTGGATCTCAATACTTATTATAGGTCTATTTAAGTGGTTAATCTCATCTTGATTTAATTAGGTAGGTCATATAAATCAAGGACATCATCCATTTCTTTCAGATTTTCATACTTAGTAGAGTATATGTTCTTATAGTATGTTCCTATGATTTTAAAAATTTCTCTGGTATCTATTATGATGGTGCCTTTTTCATCTCTAATTTTATTAATTTGTGTCTCTTCTCTCTATCTTTTGGTAAGATTTACTAAGGGTTTATCAATCTTGTTTATCCTTTCAAAGAACCAACTCTTTGTTTCATTGATTCTTTGGATTGTTTTTTTGGTTTCTATTTCATTAATTTCTGCCCAAATCTTTATTATTTCTTCCCATCTACTGATTTTTGGTTTGTCTTGTTCTTCTTTTTCCAAGGCCTTAAGTTGTTTACCTGTGACCTTTCTAATTTCTTTATATAGGCACTTCAAGCTATAAATTTCCCTCTCAGGACTGCTTTCACTGTGTTCCAAAGATTTTGGTATGTTGTGTTGTCATTATCATTTGACTCCATGAATTTTTTGACTTCCTTTTTGATTTCTTCATTGACCCATTCATCATTTAATAGTGTATTGTTTAGTTTCCATGATTTTGTGTATGCTCCATAGCTTTTCTTGTTATTGATTTGTAGTTTGATTCCATTGTGAACAGATAGAGTGGAAGAAATTATGTCAATTTTCCTATATTTGTTAAGATTTGCTTTGTGTCCTAATATATGGTCTATTTTAGAGAATATTCCATGTGCTACTGAAAAGAATGTGCATTCTTCAGCATTTGGATGAAATGTCCTGTATATGTATGTTAGGTCCATTTGTTCTATGACCTCATTTAATCCAGAATCATCTTGGTTTATTTTTTTTGCTGGGATCACCTGTCAATTGGTGATAGCGGGGTGTTGGTCACCCACTACAAGTGTGTTTGGTGTTATCTGTGACCTTAGTTCTAATAGTGTTTGTTTGATGAAATTGGGAGCCCCCGTGTTAGGTGCATATATGTTTAGGATTGTAATGTCCTCCTGTTGGAGCATTCCTTTAATCAATATAAAGTGACCTTCCTTATCTTTCCTAACTAATGTTGGTCTGAAGTCTACCCTGTCAGATATTAGGATAGCAACTCCTTCTTGTTTTCTAGGCTCATTTTCTTGAAATACCTTTTTCCAACCTTTCACCCTAAGATAGTGTCCATCCTTTGTAGAAAGGTAAGTTTCTTGGAGGCAACAAATTGAAGGATCCTGCTTTTTAACCCAGTCTGCAAGTCTATGTCTTTTGGTTGGGGCATTCAGGCCATTGATATTAAGAGTTATTATTGAAAAGGTGTGTATTTATTTTTGCCATTTTTCTCATTTTGTAGTTCTTCCAATTTTACCTTTGCTTTATTGTATTAACTAGTATTGGAGTATGGTTTGTTTTGTTCCAGGTTCTTTATATGTGTGTATTTATTTATTTATTAGTGGTCTCAGGAACCTCTACACTGATTTCCACAATGGCTGGACCAGATTGCATTCCCACCAACAGTTTAGAAGGGTTCCTCTTTTTCTACATCCTTGCCAGCATTTATGGTCATTTGTTTTCATGATGGTAGCCAATCTGACAGGAGCGAGATGGAATCTCAGTGTAGTTTTAATCTGCACTTCCCTGATGACTAGAGATGTAGAACTTTTTTTTCAAGGTAGGGGTTTGATCTAGCTCAGGGTGACTTGGAATTCACTATGAAGCCTCAAGGTGGCCTTGAACTCATGGCAATCCTCCTACCTCTGCCTCCTGAGTGCTGGGATTAAATGCTGGGATTAAAGGTGTGAGCCACCATGCCCAGCTAGAACATTTTTTAAAAGATATTTTTATGCCACCTGTATTTCTTCTTTTGAGGACTCTATTTAGTTCCATGGCCCAGTTTTTAATTGGGTTGTTTGATTTCATATTATTTAATTTTTTGAGTTCTTTGTATATCCTAGATATTAATCCTCTGTCACATGTATAGCTATCAAAGATTTTCTCCCATTGTGTATGCTGCATCTTTATTCAAAATGTCTTTTACTGTACAAAAGCTTTGTAATTTCATGAGGTCCCAGGGGTTGATCTTTGGTTTTATTTCCTGAGCAACTGTGGTAATATTCAGAACATCTTTGTCAAGAACAATCTATTCAAGGGTTTCCCTTACTTTTTCCTGTAGCAGTTTCAGAGTTTCAGGTCTGATAGTAATATCTTTGATCCATTTGGACTTAATTCTTGTGCATGGAGAGAGAGAAAGATCTATTTTCATTCTTCTATGGATACCATTTGCTGAAGAGGCTGTCTTTTCACCAATGGGTATTTTTGGCATTTTTGTCAAAGATCAGGTGGCTGTAGCTATCTGGAATTACATCAGCGTCCTCTATTCTGTTCCTTTGATCTACATGTCTGTTTTTGTGCCCGTACCATGCTGATTTTGTTACTATGGCTCTGTAATATAGGTTAAAATCAGGTATGTTGATACTACCAGCCTTACTTTCATTGCTAAAAATTGTTTTAGATGTCCAAGGCTTTTTGTGCTTCCAAATGAATTTTTAGATTTTTTTCTACTTCCATGAATTTTGATGAGGATTGCATTAAATGCATAGATTGCTTTTGATAAGATTGCCATTTTCACAATATTGATTCTCCCAATCCAAGAACAAGGAAAGTCTTTCCATTTCCTAGTATCTTCTGCAATTAATTTCTTGTTCAAGTGTTTTAAAATTTTCATTGTAGAGATCCTTCACTTCCTTGGTTAGGTTTATTCCAAGGCATTTTTTTTTTTTTGGATGCAATTGTGAATGGGAGTGATTCTCTGATTTCAACCTCTGTGTGTTTACTGTTAGCATATAGGAAGGCTTCTGATTTCTCTGTGTTAATTTTGTATGCTGCTACATGGCTATAGGTGTTTATCAGCTCTAACAGTTTGCTGGTAGAGTCTTTAGGGTACTTTATGTATAGAACCATACATCTGCAAATCATGATAACTTGATATCTTTGTTTCCAATTTGGACCCCTTTTATGTGTGTCTCTTGCCTTATTGCTATGGCTAAGACTTCCAGTACTATATTAAATAAGTGTGGGGACAGTGGACACCCTTGTCTTGTTCCTGATTTTAGAGGAAAAGCTTCAAATTTGTCTGCATTTAGTATTATGTTGGCTGTAGGTTTGTCATAAATAGCCTTTATTATGTTGAGATATATTCCCTCTATTCCCAGTCTCTGTAGGACTTTTATCATGAAGGGATGTTGGGTTTTGTCAAATACCTTTTCTGCATCTATTGAGATGATCATGTGATTTTTGTCCTTCAATCCATTTATATAATGTATTACATTTATCGATTTGCATATGTTGAACCATCCCTGCATCTCTGGGATAAAATCTACTTGGTCAGGGTGAATGATCTCTCTTATATATTCTTTTATTCTGTTTGCCAATATTTTGTTGAGAATTTTTGCATCTATGTTCATGAGGGAGATTGGTCTATAGTTTTCTTTTTTTGTTCTTTCTTTTTCTGATTTTTGTATCAGGGTGATGCTGGCTTCGTAGAAGGACTTTGGTAGGATTCCTTCCTTTTCTGTTTTATGGAAAAGTTTAGGAAGCATTGGTGTTAATTCTTCCATGAAAGTCTTCTAAAATTCACTAGTGAATCCATCTGGGCCTGGGCTTTTTTTATTTGGGAGTTTTTTTTTTAAATAATTGCTTGGATTTCCATACTTGTTATAGGTCTATTTAAGTGGTTAATCTCATCTTGATTTAATTGAGGTAGGACATATAAATCAAGGAAATCATCCGTTTCTTTCAGATTTTCAAACTTAGTGGAGTATATGTTCTTAGAATATGTTCCTATGATTTTTTGAATTTCTCTGGTATCTGTTGTGATGTTGCCTTTTTCATCTTTAATTTTATTAATTTGTGTCTCGTCTCTCTTTCTGTTGGTTAGATTTGCTAAGGATTTATCAATATTGTTTATCCTTTCAAAGAACCAACTCTTTGTTTCATTAATTCTTTGGATTGTTTTTTGGATTTCTATTCCATTAATTTCTGCCCTAACCTTTATTATTTCTTCCCATCTACTTATTTTCGGTTTGCCTTGTTCTTCTCTTTCCAAGGCCTTAAGGTGAAGCATTAGGTTGTTTATTGTGACCTTTCTAATTTCTTAATATAGGTACTTAAAGGTATAAATTTCCCTTTTAGGACTGCTTTCTATGTGTCCCAAAGGTTTTGGTATGTTGTGTTCTCATTATCATTTAACTGTATGAATTTTTTGATTGCCTTCTTGATTTCTTCATTGATCCATTCATCATTTAGTAGTGTGTTGTTTAGTTTCCATGATTTTATGTATGCACTATAGCTTTTCTTGCTATTGATTTGCAGTTTTATCCCATTGTCATCAGACAGAGTGCAAGGAATTATTTCAGTTTTCCTGTATTTGTTAAGTTTTGCTTTGTGTCCTGATATATTGTCTATTTTAGAGAATGTTCATGTGCTGCTGAAAAGAATGTGTGTTCTTCAGCATTTGGATGAAATGTCCTGTAGATATCCATTAGGCCCATGTGTTCTATGACTTCATTTAATCCAGATGCATCTCTGTTTATTTTTTTGCTGGGATGACCTGTCAATTAATGAGAGTGGGTTGTTGAAGTCAACCACTACAACTGTATTTGGTGTTATCTATTACTTTAGTTCTAATAGCATTTGTTTGATGATATTGGGAGGTCCCATGTTAGGTTCATATATGTTTAGGATTGCAATGTCCTCCTGTAGGAGTGTTCTTTTAATCAATATAAAGTGACATTTCTTACCTTTCCAGACTAATGTTGGTCTGAAGTCTACTCTGTTCGATATTAGTATAGTGATACCTGCTTGTTTTCTAGGCCTGTTTGCTTGAAGCATTGTTTTCCAATCTTTTACTTGGAGCTAGTATCCATCCTTTGTAGAAAGATGAGTTTCTAGGAGGCAACAAATTGAAGGATTCTGCTTTTTTTTGGGGGGGGGGTTTCAAGGTAGGGTCTCACTCTGGTCCAGACTGACCTGGAATTAACTATGTAGTCTCAGGGTGGCCTCGAACTCTCGGCGATCCTCCTACCTCTGCCTCCCGAGTGCCTGGATTAAAGGCATGCGCCACCATGTTGGGGTCCCCCCCAAGGCCAGCTCAGGAGGGACGATAGGGTCTCTGCCGAATTGGGGTGAGCAGCGCGGAGTCACGACACAGACTCCGGGAGTTGGGTGAAAGTGGAGCGAGAATCCACAAACTCGTTTATTCAGGAAGTACACATGGGTTTTAAGGGGCTGTTAATCCTTGTATGGGGCGGTCCCCTTTTGGTGACCAATGACAGCTTGTCTCTGGACAGGACATCTCGTAGTAGGCTTCTCGCGAGCATGGGGCTGTAACTGTTGTCACATCAAGCCTGCGCAAAACGCCACTTTTACAGAAGCCACTTCCTGTTGTCTTTTGCCATGCGGTCTGGCTAGGACCAGGCCTGTATTGTGCCATACATATCCTCCTTTTTGTTTTTATTATTGGCAACCCTGAGAGGTATGGTTTATTGCCAAGCCATTGTTGAACCCAGGCCCCAAGGGATCATCATACGTGACAGTGCCTGTCTTAGGTTGTTCCATCTCATGGAGACTTACCCATCATGGGCCAAATGCCACCTAGGTGAGGAAACCCGAGGGGGATGGCCTGGTATGGCTTTTGGAAAGCCATTGTTGAACCCAGGCCCCAAGGGATCACCACATGTGACAGTGCCTGTCTTAGGTTGCCCCATCTCATGAAATCTTACCCGTCATGGGCTGGCTGCCATCCTGGTGAGAAAACCCCAGGGTATGGCCTGGTATGGCTTTTAGCATGAGGTCTGGCTAGGGGCTAGACCTGTATTGTACCATACATATGAGGCTGTTGCCTAGGAGGCATGGAAGGGCCAAGTGGGTGTGGCTCTGTGGCATGTGAACAGTCCCAGCAAGCGAGAATCAACTAGAGAGCCTGAAGAGGAACTGGGGTAGGACAGGTTGCTGGGTGAGTTCACCCTAGCGTCATAGTCAGTAGCATTGAGTGTCCTTAATGGTAGCAGCTCAATGTAATGAAAGGAGTTGGAAAGGAATTTATAGCTAGGTGGGGGGGGGATAAGTTTAAAGTCCCATATGTAGTCTGAGGGGTCTGGCATCATCTTCTTCAGCAAGGCTGGTCGCTGAGTCAGTGACTGGTGGAGGGAAATAAGTTTAAAGTCCTGTATGTAGTCTGAGGGGTCTGGCATCATCTTCTTCCGCAAGGCTGGTTGCTGAGTCAGTGGCCGGTGGGGGGAAATAAGTTTAAAGTCCCGTATGTAGTCTGAGGGGTCTGGCATCATCCTCTTCAGTAAGGCTGGTCGCTGAGTCAGTGGTTGGACAGACGTTTCTGGCAGGAACCCAAACTGGGATCTGTGAAGTTTCTGGAAAGACACAAGCATACCCTCGGCCCTGCGTTAAAAGAGGGTGGGGCCCCTTCCAAATATTAGTAAGAGGATCTTTCCAGCGGACTAAGGGTAAGGGTGTCGTGGCTGGTTGGGATCTCCAATGTTTGTAGGCTGGGGAGAGTCCTGCCTCATCAAAGGTGAGAAAATTGAGGGTGAAAAGAGCTTCCACTAGGGCCAAGTGGGGGTCCTTGGGCGACATAGTGGACTTTTGTTTTATAATTAGTTCCTTTAGGGTCCGGTTTGTTCTTTCCACGATGGCCTGTCCTTGTGGGTTGTAGGGGATCCCATGGGAGTGTTTTATTCCCCAAGATTCTATGAAGGATGTGAATTGGGCAGATGTGTATGCAGGGCCATTGTCTGTTTTAATTGACCAGGGCACACCCATGACTAACATAGCGGTTTTTGTTGCCTTAATAACATGGGATGCCTTTTCCCCAGAGAGAGCAATAGCAAAAGTAAGCTTAGAGTAAGTGTCCACAATGACATGGACATATTTGAGGTTACCAAAGGAAGGTATGTGGGTAACATCCATCTGCCAGATAGAATTTGGGGTAAGGCCTCTAGGATTGACTCCTTGAGGCTGTAGGGGGCCCAGGGGGGCTAGGGGGGCACATGACTTACAAGTACGGGTTAAATGTTTGCATTGGCTAAGCGAGAGCTCAGGATATAGGGTTTTTAGATTAGTGGGGGGATAGATGGAACCTTTGGTGTAAACGTCTGGCTTGTTCTAAAGGTGGCAAGGAGGAGACAGCAATAAATTTGTCTACCTGTGAATTTCCATCAGCAATAAAGCCAGGCAGGCCAGTGTGTGAGCGAACATGCTCAATAAACCAAGGGTAGGATCTGTTTTCCATCTGCAATTGTAAAGCAGAGATGGCAATGTCTATGGGATGATGAGAGGGCCTGGGATTGGCTAAGGGCAGTACCTTTGTCATTTGAACAGCGTAACTGCTGTCAGAGAATATGTTGACAGGCTCTTGTTGACAGAGCTCTAAGACTCTGATGATGGCATATAGTTCTCCTAGCTGGACTGAATGGGGGTTAGGGAACTTAAGGGCCTCATCTGATCGATTGGCTCTCTTAATAATTAGCCCATAGGTATGTTTATTGGCATCTGTAAAGGCCGAGGCTGCTAAGGGTATAGGCTGACCGGAAGGCCTGGAGAAATAGTTAGTCTTGATGGGTAAAGCCATTAGGGATTGGAGTAGTTTGTGGGCAGGGAGGTGGTTATCTATCTCATTGGGGAATCCCGCCATTAGGATGTGGAAAAGGGGGTCCTCCCTAAAGAGAAGTTGAAGTTCAGACATGGGGATGGGCAGAATTATTTTGGAGGGTTCTGTATTATAGATTTTGTTAGTGTAGGTACGTGCCTTAATTGCTATGAGGAGCATTGCTTGTAGGTTGGTGGTGAGTTTACGGGCCTGTGCCCATGAGGGATGTACCCAGTAAAGGGGCGATTGGTTTTGCCAGATGACTCCCAATGGTGCCCCTGTCGTCCAAAGGACTACATTTAGAATTGGAGCAGATGGGTCATATCTTGCGAGGGTCATAGAAAAGAGGTAGTGGGATATTTTATGTAACAAATTTTTGGAGTGATGATTTAGAGGAATTTTTCTTGAAGGGTTGTTAGTAACTCTAAGGAGGTCATAAAGTGGTAGGAGTTCACTAGGAGGGATGGGTAAAAAAGGTTTGAGCCAGTTAATTTGGCCACAGAGTTTTTGGAGATCATTGAGAGAATAATGGTCCTTTATTAGAAGATGAGGGGTAAGTGGTTGTATAGTAGTGGAAATTTTGTATCCTAAAAATCCAAAAGGGGGCACTGTTTGAATTTTTTCCTTTGCTATGGCAAACCCAAGTTTTTTGAGGTCCTCAATGAGTAATTTAAGAAGGTCCAAAAGGGCAGTTTTTGAGGTATGTGCAATCAAAAGATCATCCATGTAATGAACAAGAAGGCACTTAGATTGTATTCTCGCCGTGGCAGAGGATATAAACATTTGGCACATAGAAAGACTATTTTTCATGCCCTGGGGAAGAACCCTCCATTGATATCTTTTAGCTGGGATAGAGTGGTTGGGCTCCCACACAGTAAAGGCAAAATAGGGCCTGTCCTGTGCTGCCAAAGGGATAGAGAAGAAGCAATCTTTAATATCTAAGATAACTATATGGTGGTTAGTAGGGATGGCTCCAGGGTGGGGAAGGCCTGTCTGAAAAGAGCCCATTTTTAACATATGTTTATTAACCTGGCGAAGGTCTTGGAGCAGTCTATGTTTACCCGTTTTCTTTTTAATGACAAAGATGGGGTGCCGGGGCTTTTTTCCCTCACCACCGGCAGGTAGAGCAAAAGAGAGAGAGAGCCGGGCCAGCCGTTTCTCTCTTGAGGCTGAGCGAGAAGACAGGTGTCGGCGACTCAAACCTCCCCAAATCACCGGGGAAAAGAAAACCACATTGAGTCGCGGAGAAACGTCTAAAGCGAAACTCGTCGTTTATTGTCAGGGGGGAGATATTTATGTGTTTTGAGGAAGGGGGCGGGAAGAGGGGATGAGAGAAAGGTATAAGGGCCAATATACTTTGAGGAAGGGGGTGGGAAGAGGGGATGAGAGAAAGGTATAAGGGCCAACAGTATTTCATCACGTCAGCAGCAGCTGGGTGGAGGCAGTTTCAGCTTAGGTGCTGAGTCAAGGGCAGGTACTCAGGCTCGACTAGGCCTTACCGGGAATAGGCCAAGATTGGCTGGGCTAACCACTCGGCTTCACACCGGGCAGAGCCCAACATCTCCCCCTTTTGTTTTTGTAAGAACAGTGGATGGCATAGTCCCTGTCCTAGGTTGTTCCCCTCTGGGAACCTTACCCGTCTCTGGGCACTATGCCTCTAGCCCGTTGACCACTCCACGCCCTGTCTTAGGTTGCCTCAGCCTGTCTGAGAGCTTACCCGTCGTTGGTTCGATGGAGGGCGGGGGAGGGATGTTAGGTGGATAGCCAGTAAGTGGAAAAGCCATTGTCTTTGAGTCGCAAACCTGTGGTGCCTTGGCCTGATGAAGTTTAATTGCCTCAAGCTGTTGGTGAATGAATTGTGTAATCTTATTAATTACACAGGGCCCGAGAGTGAGGATAAGAAGAAAGAGGGGTTCAGGGGGAGGGAGATGGTAGGGTAAAGAGCAAGAAGAAGGAGGGGTCCAAGGGGAGGGAGAAGGTGGAATAAAAAGCCATGTAAGCTCGTCTACAGCAGGTTGTCTTAGGAGTCCCGACTCCTCTTCTGTAAATCTCTCTGGAGCTTTTCTGGCTTCATTCAGGTCTAGTAGCATCCATACCTTCAGTTGTTCCTGGGGAAGAAACAGAGGCATAGTTCTCAGGGGTGTGACACTCCCTGGAAAATTGATTATTATCATCCCCTTGTTGGGGTAAATATTTTAAGTCTCTTGCCGGTACCCAAATAGGTCTTTTTTCCTCTTGAGGAAAGACACATCCAAATCCTATCCCTGCTGTGAGGAGGGGGTCTGGTCCCCTCCAGGCCCCAGTTAATGGGTCCCTCCATTTGATCCAGATGGAGCTGTAGGTGACAGCTGAGGTCCAATGTTTTTGAAAAGGGGACAAGTGTCTATCTTCTTTAGAAAAATTTAAAATATTTAGGGTTAATAATGCCTTTTTTAGTTGGTCATGTGGGGGTAGAGATTCCCCCTTTTGTTTTTGTAATTGAGATTTGAGAGTTTGATGATATCTTTCCACGATGGCTTGGCCCTGCGGGTTATATGGGATGCCTGTGGAAAGTGAGATTTTCCAGGTTTGGAGGAAATCTATAAAAGTTTTGCTTACGAAGCAGGGACCATTATCGGTTTTGATTTGATCTGGCAATCCAAGGGTGGCAAAGCATTGAAGCATATGGCTAATAGCATGTTTAGTTTTTTCCCCAGCATGTGCTGATGCCCAGCAAGCATGGGAGAAAGTATCAACTGAGAGAAAAATATACTTAAGTTTTCCAAATGGAGAATAGTGAGTAACATCAATCTGCCAAAGGTAATTAGGGCGTAGTCCTCGAGGATTGGCTCCTGTAGTTTGAAGCAGAGGTACCTGGAAGAAAGGCTTACAGGATTTGCAAGTTCGGACAATTTTTTTAAGGTCCTTGACTGGCACATGGGGATATTTATGTTTAAGGCCCCTCCAATTTATGTGAGTTAATAAGTGGAAGTGTGTAGCTTCTGAGACTGTATTACATTGAGGCTGAGAGGCCAGTTTGTCAGCCAAATTGTTTCCTTTAGAGAGGAATCCTGGTAAATTTTGATGGCCTCTGAGATGTTGAAGAAAAATGGGGTTAATTCTTTGTTTAAGTAGGGAGCGGGCTTGAATCATTAATGGGGTTATAATATTGGAGTCCAGTCTAATATGGGCCTCAATTAGGTTGGGTAACAGGTTAACAACATAAAGGCTGTCAGAAAATAAGTTAAATGGCTCCTGAATAGTGTCCAAAGCCAAAACGACAGCAAATAGTTCTTTAAATTGTGCTGATCCTGTGACCTCATGGGAGATAGACTTTATGGGTATAGACTTTTCTCCCCTCCTTAGGGGAGAGTAAACAACTAGGGAAGCTCCCAAGCGCCCCCCATCAGTGAATACGGTAAGGAAATCAGGGTTGGGTTTAGATAAAAAAAGTCTGGGGGGTCTCCATTCCAACCTAGAGAAGGAGCTCATCCATTTATAAGGACCATAGTGACAATCAATTATACCCAGAAACCCCCGAGAGGGCAATAGCAACCCTGTTGTTATTTCTCTGAAGCCAATTGAAGTCTGTTACCTTAAAGGGGGTGACAATGACATGAGGCTCCATGCCAAACAATCAGACAGAGGTGTCCCTGCCCTTTATAATGCAGTCTGCAATCTGGTTAGTTATAGAGTAAACTCTGGGGACTCCACCAAGGGAGAGGTGAATCCATTGGATGGGTTCTCCTTCCTGGGCCAACAGCGCAGTGCATAATGTTTCCCCAGAGAAAATACAGAGGGAGATAGGTAAGTTAGGATCAAACCTCTTTAGGACAGCAGCATCAATGGCCCGTTGTACCTTATGTAGAATTTGTTCATGATGAGGGGGCAAGGTTATCTGAGAGGAGAGAGTAAGACCCTTTAAGAGGTCAAATAAAGGGGACAGTTCCTCAGTAGTTATGGGTATCCAGGGCCTCATCCAATTAATTTCTCCCAGCACCTTTTGGAGTTGAGGCAAAGTATAGAATTTTTGAATATGGAGTTGGGGTTTGACAGGAGAGACAGTATTAAGGAATAACCTGGAGCCCAAAATCTTGAAGGGAGAGGCAGTTTGAATCTTTTCTGGAGACACCTGTAAAATGGCAAGGCATCTTGGAGATCAGATGGGTTGGAATGACCTAAAATAATAATAATAAAACATTAGGTTGATTAATCAAGGAAGAAAAGATATGAGACATGTATTGTTAGGGTCAATCCAGGGCTGACAGTTAGCAGTTTTCCATGATGTTGAAGTTTATGGATCTAGGGGAAGTTTCATACTGGCAGAAATTGGCCTGTCTTTGTAGAGCCATGAAAGAGAGAAAAAGAAATTAATTAGTCATATAGTACATAGAGCAAAATTATTGTAGTTAAGCCACAGCAAGCTTTAGGAATTCCTTTTAGGTACACTTTGTATATTTTTGTAATGGAATTTTAAATTATTATTACACCTTAAAATTGGTCCCCAGCGACATTGTCCTTAGTAAGGCAATTGTAGATGTAAACTATAAATTAATAAAATATTGAATATATTGGGGGACATATATTTAAATTATTACATTTTGTCCCTGGCTTTTAATAGATTTATAATAACAGTAACAATAATATTTGGTATAAGGCATAGTAAGGAGAGAGAAAACAATTTAAATTTAACCACCATTAGCCGTCATTAAATTTTTGTAGTAACCAGAGACTGATAGTCTTTAGGTTTTTTAATTTTGTCCCTCCAGTTGGGCAGAGTTGTCAGGGAAAACTTTAATCTCAGGCTAACATTGTATTACCGATTGAGTTAGTTGGGCTTAGTCTTATATTTTATGACTTAAGTTAGGCGGGCAGAGAGAGAGAGAAAAAATGGGCGTGCCAGGCCTCTAGTCACTGTTTACATGGGTACTGGAGAATTGAGCCTCGAATCAGGGTCCTTAGGCTCTACAGGCAAGTGTTTAACAATTAAGTCATCTTTTTATTTTTATGTTAATGGGAAGGTAGCGAAGGGTGGGACAATGGTGTGTAGGATATAGTCATATAGACTTGAAAAACAGGTTTTTTTTTTTTTTTTTTTTTACCTCTAGCAGGGCAATACGAATGTCCCCAGCTGTTTTTTTTTTTTTTTAATTTTTAAAAGTAAATACTTTGGGCCCCACAGGACACTTAGTTAAGAGCATAGAGGGAGCGTCTAGAGGCAAAAGGGGCGGAGACGGCAGCGGCTTGTCTCATGGCCTCATGGCAGACCGCCCATTCCTAAGATATTTTTAAAGCAAGTTGACAAAAGTGACCAAAAATGACACCTGGAGGAGCGGGCGAGGCGCAGCCAGTGAGGCTTGGGGCAGTGCTCGGGCCGGGGCTGGAGCCGCAGCTTAGGATGTCGGCGGAGCCTGATTGTTGTCCCTCCGCTTGAAGTGCGCAAGTTTTGTTTTGTGGACCAGTGGCTTGTGCTCCACGCCAGTGAGGAAAGTTAACCTCGGTTTGTATTTGATCACAGTTTACATTCACAGAAAGCTACATGGAGGAGCTGTCCTTCACCAGGGGTTTGAACACATTTGCCTTAGGCAGTAGTTAGGGGCTGAAAAGAGCTGAAAAGATAGCTGCCGGGTGGCGGCTTGGGTGGCGGCCTTGGGAGAAAGGAGATTTTAAAAGTCAGTTTTAGTTTTTTCTTACAGTTTTTAAGGGCAAAAATGAACTTTTTCCTGGAAGAGCCTTTAAGGTTGGCAATTAAGGCAAGGAGGACTGAATTAATCCATGGGGCTAAAACAAAAGTTTTGTCCCAAGAGCCACACTGTAGGAGGAGTAGGGCAATAGTAATATATATGAGTACAACATAAGCATAAAGTCTCAAAAAATAGTTAAGCATGTTGTAGAATTTTTCTAAGATGGTGCCCCCACTCCAAGGAGGGGGCAGGAAATTTTGAGAGTTCTCCAGGTTTGCCCACGTGGTGAGCCTCCTCTAGGTTTGTCCACGTGGTGAGTTTTCTTTTTAGGTCTACCCACGTGGTGAGTTTCTTTTTTAGGTTTGTCCACGTGGTGAGTCTCTACCCACGTGGTGAGTTTTGTTTTTAGGTTTGCCCACATGGTGTGTCCGCCATGAAATGGTGTTTCTAAGATGGCGCCCCCACTCCAATGAGGGGGCAGGACACTTTGAGAGTTCTCCAGGTTTGCCCACGTGGTGAGCCTCCTCTAGGTTTGTCCACGTGGTGAGTTTTCTTTTTAGGTCTACCCACGTGGTGAGTTTCTTTTTTAGGTTTGTCCACGTAGTGAGTTTCTACCCACGTGGTGAGTTTCGTTTTTAGGTCTGCCCACGTGGTGCTTCTAAGATGGCGCCCCCATTCAAATCGGGGCAGGACAAAAATGGCGGCACCGCAGAAGCGGTCTGTCGGAAACCCAAAAATGAGAGGAAAGAGAAAAGAACAAGAGATGTTGAAGTTTGGGACGGAGTTTTTATTTAAATGAGGAGGCAAAGCGTTTAAAGTCTCCTTTAGGTCGGTCCACGTGGTGTGTCCGCCATGAACGTACTCGTTTAGAAATGGCGGCAAACCGGAAATGGAAGGAAAGAGAAAGGAAGTTGAAGTAAGCACAGATTATAGAAGTAAAGGTTAGAATATTAAATATGAAGATTACCTCATTACTTATGAGGATACACCCGTCAGCAGTCCGATTAGCTCGTCAGCTTAATGTTGAATTTTTCCTTCGTCACGTCAGCAGTCCGTAGTCCGTTTTGAATCCTCATACGTCCTCACATGGGGCAGTGGTTGTTGTGCCCCACGTCTGGGCGCCAAAATGCCG
Source organism: Orientallactaga sibirica (assembly GCA_036365145.1). Taxonomy (NCBI): domain Eukaryota; kingdom Metazoa; phylum Chordata; class Mammalia; order Rodentia; family Dipodidae; genus Orientallactaga; species Orientallactaga sibirica. The sequence goes on from JAEOAD010001317.1 coordinate 2,083,808, forward strand.
GGGCTTTTTTCCCTCACCACCGGCAGGTAGAGCAAAAGAGAGAGAGAGAGCCGGGCCAGCCGTTTCTCTCTTGAGGCTGAGCGAGAAGACAGGTGTCGGCGACTCAAACCTCCCCAAATCACCGGGGAAAAGAAAACCACATTGAGTCGCGGAGAAACGTCTAAAGCGAAACTCGTCGTTTATTGTCAGGGGGGAGATATTTATGTGTTTTGAGGAAGGGGGCGGGAAGAGGGGATGAGAGAAAGGTATAAGGGCCAATATACTTTGAGGAAGGGGGTGGGAAGAGGGGATGAGAGAAAGGTATAAGGGCCAACAGTATTTCATCACGTCAGCAGCAGCTGGGTGGAGGCAGTTTCAGCTTAGGTGCTGAGTCAAGGGCAGGTACTCAGGCTCGACTAGGCCTTACCGGGAATAGGCCAAGATTGGCTGGGCTAACCACTCGGCTTCACACCGGGCAGAGCCCAACAATGGGGGAATTATGGGGGCTAATAGAGGGCTCAATATTGCCAAGAGCAAGCTGTTCTTGAATAAGGGATTTGAGAACAGTTAATTTAGGTTCTAGTATAGGCCACTGTTTGACCCAAATGGGTTCCGTAGTATCCCACTCGAGGCGTATGGGAGCGGTAGGGGATCGGACAGTGGCCTCTAGAATTGGGGGTGATGATGAATGGCGGGTGGTTTTGAGGGGTTGGGTCGCCCTGAAAGACCAATAGTATCATGGGCAATAATATCATCATAAAAGGCCTGGTCATCTGTTGTTATGACAACACCCATGTCAGTAAGGAGGTCTCTTCCCCAGAGGGTATTGGGGACATTTGCTACCAGGGGGAAGAATTCCCCCGTGTTGCCATCATAGTCTTTCCATGTAACTGGTCTCCTAACCTGTCTAGTAGTCTGTTGTCCCCCAACACCCCTAATATTGGGACCCTCTTTATAGGCCCAATTGGGCATGCGGAGTGCATCGTTGGCAGAGATAATAGTGGCATCCGCACCTGTGTCTACTATGCCCTTGAATTCAATACCATCCAAAAGGACAGAAATGCGGGGTGAATGGTCATAAACAGGCAGAGTCCATCTAATGTGGGGGTTGTTCCCTCTTACTTGCGGGGCTGAGGGTTGCCCCTGGGGAAGTTTAAAGGCAGAGAATTTTTGCAATCCTTGGCCCAATGATACCCCCTTTGACATTTAGGGCAGGGGGTTCAGGTCCTGAAAATAGGCTTAGTTGTGTTTGGACAGGTCCTCTGAAGGTGTCCCGGTTTGCCACAGCCCCAGCAGAGGGGTGGTTGTTGGGTAGGCTTTTGACCCATGGTCAGGGTTTGTATTGAGGTGGCCAGGGCCTTGAGGGGGGCAGACACAGGATTGATATCCTTGGTAGCTACAATCCATTTATGGAGGTCCTCATTACGCACGGCAGCAATAGCATTACGCGCTGCTGCGGATGCTCCTTCCCATGCCAGTTGCTTAACTAAAGCGTCCCTGGCGGGGCCAGGGGGAGTGCGTTGGTCCACGGACTCTGTCACACGAGAGAGGAAATCTGTGAAGCCCTCGGACGCGCCCTAGACCAGATTACGAAAATAGGTATCCGGCTTCTGTGGGAGGCAGGCCTTAAGCCCTTGAAGAGATAACGATTTAATTTGGTCAAAGTAGGCGTGTATGCCCACTGTGGCTTGTGATACAGGGTCTGTATAAGGTCCTGTGCCAAGGAGCATGTCCAAGGTAATTGGAATTCCATCCCTAAGATTTTGGCGGGCCTGGGATTCCGCAAGGTCACTATAGGCGGCTTTCCATTGGAGGAATTCAGGGGGGAGAAGAACTACCTTGAGGAGGGAATACCAGTCATAATAAGTCTGAAGATGGATGGCCCATTGTAAAAGGACTTGTTCAAAGTAAGCAGAATCAACGCCGGATTCCTGGGCTGCTGGATGAGGGCCAGATCAAAGAGGGGGGTGGGGAGCCATGGCCTGATTGTCGCATCCGGCCCAACGTTAACAGGGAAGGCGGTGAAGGGGCGTGTCAGGGAACCGGCAGTCACCTGGGTGTGTCCAGGGCTGAGCGGGGGGAGGTCCTTGGAAGGGTAATGAGGGGGAGGGGTGGTTGCAAGTGTGGCCGTAGCAGGAGGGGGTTGGTGTGGCAGCTTATTATCATTTAAAGGTTTTAGTTCCTCCTCATCCGAGTTATCGGAAGAGGGGGCTGGGAGGGACGAGCTGTGAAGAGCCAATTCAGGTTCCTCTTCATATTGTTTGTTATGGGCATAAATGATTTCCTGTACTGTGCAGCCTTTAAGGCCGGCAATTATGGCAAGGAGGATAGAAAAGAATGGAGCAGGGAAGGTGTGCCCTTTATAAACTTCGTGTTTTTTGGCAAGGACTAGGACCCAGGACCAAATGTTAGTGTCCCAGATGTTCTCTGGAGTGATCCATGGGGCTAAAACAAGAGTTTCATCCCAAAAGCTATGGAGGTGTTTTTGTTTTAATTTTAAGCCACATTGCAGAAGGAGGGCCTTAAGAGCTTGCAATTGCGGCGTCCTCTGGTGGGGAGGGAGGTTGCCCATTGCCGCGTGGTGTTGTTTGATGGGGGGGCTGGGCTGGGACACTCCTGAATCAAAGAGACTGAGAAAATAATAACCCAGATCAAAGATGATAGACCAGAGGATAATCATGCAAACCACAAGTCCTAATGCTGGGGCCAGCTGAGACATACAGATAGATTGTTTAGGACCCACGTGTCTTGAGCTTAGTGGGGGGAGGGGCCAACACAGGCTTAGGGCCGTGCGGCAGTGTGTGCCTTACAGGGGCGGGTAAGGGAGGACAAACAAAGAAAGAAGGGGGGGTAAGGGGCTGCCTGCTCACCCACAGGCAACCGTTAGCCGTTTTTCTCTCACCAATGAAGAACTGGGCGCTTTGCTCGTCGAACTTTCAAGGACGAGGCATCGCCGAGGGGGCTACTCGCCGAGGGGGCTTCTCGAAGAACTGGGCGTTTTGCCGTTCTGCCAAACGCCGAGGGGCTGCTCACCGGCTCACGGGACGTTCAACGGGGCATCTCGCCAGATGCCGATGGGGCAGGGGGTCACGGATGGGGTGTCTCGCTAACACCGACGTCGGGGCAGAGGGTCCCTGTTCAGGCGCCAGATGTTGGGGTCCCCCCCAAGGCCAGCTCAGGAGGGACGATAGGGTCTCTGCCGAATTGGGGTGAGCAGCACGGAGTCACGACACAGACTCCGGGAGTTGGGTGAAAGTGGAGCGAGAATCCACAAACTCGTTTATTCAGGAAGTACACATGGGTTTTAAGGGGCTGTTAATCCTTGTATGGGGCGGTCCCCTTTTGGTGACCAATGACAGCTTGTCTCTGGACAGGACATCTCGTAGTAGGCTTCTCGCGAGCATGGGGCTGTAACTGTTGTCACATCAAGCCTGCGCAAAATGCCACTTTTACAGAAGCCACTTCCTGTTGTCTTTTGCCATGCGGTCTGGCTAGGACCAGGCCTGTATTGTGCCATACACCACCACACCCAGCTTGGATTCTGCTTTTTAACCCAGTCTGCAAACCTATGTTTTTTGGTTGGGGCATAGAGGCTGTTGCTATTAAGAGTTATTATTGAAAAGGTGTGTATTTATTTTGCCATTTTTCTTGTTTTGTAGTTTTTCTTGTTTATCTTTGCTCTCTTGTATTAACTAGTATTTGAGTATGGTTTGTTTTTTCCAGGTTCCTTATATGTGTGCTTTTATTTCTCTTCAGCATGGCAGATCCTTTCAAGTATTTTCTGTAGAGCTGGTTTTGTCTTCAAGTATTCTTTTAGCCTGCTTTTGTTATGAAATGTCCTTATTTCTCCATCTATTTGAATGGATAGCTTTGCAGGATAAAGTAACCTTGATTGACCGTTGTTATCTTTCAGAACTTGGAATACATCCCTCCAAGCTCTTCTGGCTTTTAGAGTTTATGTTGAATATTCTGCTGTGATTCTTATGGGCTTGCCTTTGTTTGTGACTTGCTTTTTCTCTCTAGCTGCTTTCAATATATTTTCTTTAGTTTGTATGTTTGGTTGTTTAATTACAATATGGTGAGGAGAGGTTCTTTCCATGTTTTGTCTGTTTGGTGTTCTAAAGGTTTCCTGTATCTGCACTGGCATCTCTTTCCCAATTTGGGGGAAGTTTTATTTTATGATTTTGTTGAAAATACCTACTATGCCTTTGGAATGAAATTCTTCTCCTTATACTATACTCTGAATTCTTATGTTTGATCTTTTCATAGTGTCCTGAATATCCTGAAATTCCCATTCATACCTTCCTTTTAGTTTGTCTTTCTCTTTGTTGTACTGAATTAGATCTACCACCTGGTCTTCTAGTTTAGATATTCTGTTCTCTCCTTCATCCATTCTACTAGAGAGATTTTCTATAGAGATTTTTATTTCACTGACCATGTTCTTCTTTGCTAGTATTTCTGACTGGTTTTTCTTTATTATTTCTATTTCTTTATTCATGTCTTGTATTGACCTCTTGATTTCATTAATTTGGTTTCCTGTGTATTCTTTGATTTCCTCCTTCATGTCTTGTATCGACCTCCTTATTTCATTAAATTGGTTTCCTATGTGTTCTTGAGTTCTTATAACATATTTATAATCATTCTTTTGAAATATGTCTCAAGAATTTCCTCTAAATCATTCTCACCAAAGGTCATTTCTGATGCATTAATACTTTTTGTTGGATTTATATTATCTTGATTTTTTGTGTTTCTTGTATTATAATGTAGAGATTTTTGCATCTTGGATTAATTTAATGCTTAGGTTTTCTAATTATCTGCAGTAATATTAGATGTATCAAACAATATGATGTTATATATCTTCAGTATAGGAGCTTAAAGTGCTAGGTGAGGCTCTTAAGACTCTCAGAGTAGCCAGAAAAGTGACCCTAGGTGTTGGGTTTGCTTGCTATTAGAGTATTCAAGTAAGCTGAATGGAACAGAATGCAGGCAAATTCTAAAAAGTTAAAGAAACAATGTACACATTCAATGAAAAACAGCATAGAGTATTTATGCAAAAGTAGGTATTATGACAAAAAGATATTCTAACAAAGTCACAGTCCCTAAGGATGTGCATTGCCCCACACCTTTAATCCTGTCAACTGGGAGGCTAAGATTTCTGGTCTGTAGAGGGTTTCAAGGTCAGCTTGTGACCAATTGAGACCCTTCCCCAATGAATGACAGAAGAGGAAACAAGGGCAGTATAAATCAGGAAGCAACAAATGAACAACCCAAAATATAGCTTATTTAAGAATGGAAAATCCGACCATCCATCAGATTTAACATATAATTCACCCTGACATTGATGGTACAATTAGCCCTTTCAATGCAAGCCTATATACCAGGTTTATATGGCAGGTACTGACCTGGTGCAATCCCAGTTACCTTTTCGGATGGCTTTGATCTCAGCTCTGCTGTACAGATGCTTGGGTCCCTCTTTGCTGTGCTGTGGGCTCAGGAAGACTGGCTGGTTTTGTGGGTCATTGCTTTGATCACCTGTGCTGGGTACTGTGTAGATGAGTTCCCTTTCCCAGGTCTCTGGTGCTTGCTGGTGCTTTTGCTGGTGGTGGGGTAGGGAAGGCCGTGGATGGTGGCTGAAGTCTGCCCACTGGTCCATGTGATCCTCTTCCTCACAAGCCTTTCCATTGGTCTTTGCCATCCTCACTCCACATTTCTTGAGTTTGCAAGAAGGTTCATGTGAGTGAAAAATCCCCTTATCTGGCTTTAAAGTCCTTTGTCTCAGGCCGAGCTTGGTGGCTGCAGCTACATGAAACTCGCTGCTGCTGCTGGAGCTGCTTCTGCCTGTTTTTGTGAGCTCTAGATGCTCTGGATGTCTCCTACTTCTCTGCTGTGGTTGATAATTTACTAAACACCTCTCTTTTTAGTAGAAGAGTGTATTTTGCTGGGATTTTTTGCTTTTTCTCCCCTAGGCTGTTTTGGCATAGTTCCTATGCCACCATCTTAACTGGAAGCCAACTTCATTTTTCTTTATCCCTGAGTTGAACTACATTGTATAAATGTACCACAACTTCATTATCCACTCAACAGTTCAGGGACATCTAGGCTGGTTCCATTTTCTAGCTATTGTGAATAGAGTGTCAATAAACATGGATGTGCAAGTATCTCTGATGTAGTGCAACTTAGAATATTAGAATATTTGCCTAGGGATAGTATACCTGGGTCATAAGGTAAATCTACTTTTAGCTGTCTCAGGAATTATCACACTGAGTTCCACAATGTCTGTACCAGATTACATCCCACAAACAGTGTAGAAGTTTTCCTGTTTTTCTGCATCCTTACCAGCATTTATTATTTGTTTTCTTAATGATTGCCATTCTGACAGGAATGACATGGAATCTCAAAGTAGTTTTAATTTGCATTTCTCTGATGGCAAAGGATGTAGAACATTTTTTTGTTGTTCATATGACATCAGTATTTCTTCTTTTGAGAACTTTCTAATTAGTTCCATTGCCCATTTTTAATCAATTTGTTTGATTTTTATTATTTAGTTTTTCAAGTTCTTCATATATACTGTATATTATTCCCTGTCAGACATATAGTTGGCAAAGATTTTCTCTCATTCTATAGGTTGTTTCTTTGCTCTGTTCAGTGTCCTTTGCAGTACAAAAGCTTTGTAATTTCACAAGGTCGCAGTGGTTGTTTAGTTACTTTATTTCTGAGCAACTGACACTATATTCAGAAAATTGATACCTATGCCAATATTTTGAAGGGATTCCTTTTTCCTCTAGCAGTTTCAGAATTATGGGTCTGATATTAAGGTCTTTGATCCTTTTGGACATAATTCTTGTGCATGGAGAGAGATACAGGTCTATTTTCATCCTTCTACATATAAATATTCAGTTTTCCCAGCACCATTCGTTGAAGAGGTTGTCTTTTCTCTAATGAGTATTTTTGGTAGTTTTGTCAAAAACTTGGTGACTGTAGCTGGTTTTACATCTGTGTCCTCTATTCATTTCCATTGGTCTATGTGTCTGTTTTTTTGCCAGTACCATGCTGGTTTTGTTACTATGGCTCGGTAAAATATGTTAAAATCAGCTTTACTTTTGTTGCTCAAAATTGTTTTATACATTTGAGGTTTTTATGTGCTTCCAAATGAATTTTAGATTTTTTTCCATTTCTGTGAAGAATGCCATTGGAATTTTGATGAGGATTGCATTAAATGTGTAGATGGCTTTTAGTAACATTGACATTTTCACAATATTGATTCTTCCAATCCAAGAACATGGGATGTCTTTCCATTTCCTGGTGTTTTATGCATTTTATGTCTCGATTGTTTTAACATTTTCAGTCTAGAGACCCTTCACTTCCTTGGTTAGATTTATTCCAAGGTACTTCAGTTTCTTTTTAGGCAATTGTGATTCCCTGATTTCATCCTCAGCATGTTTGTTGTAAACATTGTTGATTTGTATATATTGAACCATCCCTGCATTTCAGGGATAAAGTCTACTTGGTCTCGATGTTATATCCTTGTATTCTGTTTGCCAATATTTTATTGAGAAATTTTGCATCTATGTTCATGAGAGAGATTGGTCTGTAATTTTCTTTTTTTGTTCTATCTTTGTCTAATTTTGGTATCAAGGTGATGCTGGCTTTGTAGAAGGAGTTTGGTGGAATTTCTTCCCTTTATTTTTCTTGGTTTTCCAAGGTAGGGTCTCACTCTAGCTCATTCACTATGTAGTCTCAGGCGTGGCCTTGAACTCATGGCAATCCTCAGACATTTGCCTCCCAAGTGCTGGGATTAAAGGCATGTGCCACTATGCCCAGCTAGCTATTATTATTATTATTTTGTTTGTTTGTTTTGTTTGTGGAGGTAAGGTCTCACTGTAGCTCAGGCTGACCTGGAATTCACTATGTCATCTCAGGGTGGCCTTGAATTCATGGTGATCCTCCTACCTCTGCCCTCCTGAGTGCTGGGATTAAAGGTGTGCACCACCATGCCCAGCTCTTCCTTTTCTATTTTATGGAAAATTTTGAGAGGCATTGTTGTTAGGTCTTTCATGAATGCCTGGTAAAATTCACCAGTGGATCCATGTGTGCTTGGACTTTTTTAGTTGGGAGATATTTTATAACTGCTTGGATCTGTTATAGGTCTGTTTAAGTGGTTAATCTCATCTTGATTTAATTTTGGTAGGTCATAAAAATCAAGGAAAACATCAACTTCTTTCAGAGTTTCATACTTAGTGGAGTATGTTCTTAGTTTGTCCCTATGATTTTATGAATTTCTTTGGTATCTGTTGTAATGGTGCCTTTCATCTCTAATTTTAATTGATTTTATTCAATTTTTATTTTTCTGGTTTTTCAAGGTAGGGTTTCACTCTAGTTCAGGCTTACCTGGAGTTCACTATGTTGTCTGAGGGTGACCTTGAACTCACGGGGATCATCCTACCTCTGCCTCCCTAGTGTGAGAGTGGGAGAGAGAGGAGAGAGAGAGAGAGAGAGAGAGAGAGAGAGAGAGAGAGAGAGAGAGAGAACAGGCATGCCAGGGCCTCCAGCCACTGCAAATGAACTCCAGATGCATGCCCCCCCTTGTGCATCTGGTTTACATGGTTCCATGTGAATCAAATCAGGATCCTTTGGCTTTGGAGACAAATGCCTTAACTGCTAAGCCATCTCTCCGGCCCTGTTTATTATTATTACTATTATTTATTTATTTATTTATTTATTTATTTTTGAGGTAGGGTCTTTCTCTAGTTCAGGCTGACTTGGAATTCACTCAGTAGTCTCAGAGTGGCCTTAAACTTATGACAATCCTCCGACCTCTGCCTTCTGAGTGCTGCAATTAAAGACATGTGCCACCATGCCCAGACAATTTGATTTTTTAAAAAGAATATTTGTAATTTAAATTCAAGGCTAAAACACACAAATCTTGAACTAATGCAAAAATATCCCCCTTAATACTTAGACAGTTAACATTGATTTTAAAAAAGTTGGGGCAGGAGAGATGGCTTAGCAGCTAAGGAGCTTGCCTGTGAAGCCTAAGGACCCAGGTTTGGCCACCTAGAACTCACATAAGCCAGATGCACAAGGTGATGCATGTGCACAAAGTTGTGCATGTACACAAGATGGCACATGTGTCTGGAGTTCAATTCCAGTGGCTAGAGACTGGTGTGCCACTTCTCTCTCTCTCCTTTATAAATAAATTAAATTTAAAAAATGCTATGTTTTGCTGGCATGGTAGTGCACACCTCTAATTTTAGCACTGGAAGGGCAGAAATAGGAAGATCACAATGAGTTCAAGACCAGCCTGTGGCTACAGAGATAATTCCAGGTCAGCCTGGGCTACAGTGAGACCCTACCTCAAATGCCCCACCAAGAAAAAAAGCTAAATGGGAGTGCACTCATTAATGGAAACATCTTGATTTCTTTCTTCCCCTCATGGAGAATTTTATTTACTTTTATTACTATTTTAAAATTTTTAAAAATTTATTTGCAAGCAGAGAGAGAATGAATGGGCACCATGGTCTTTTGCCACTGCAAACAAACTCCAGATGCATACACCACTTTGTGCAAATGGCTTTTTACATGGATACTGGGGAATTGAACCTGGTATTTCAGGCTTCTCAAGCAAATGCCTTTAACCACTGAGCTTTCATGGGACATTTTAAAGAATGATTTTCCCACAATCCATAATAATCACAGTAGCCTACAGTTACTGAGCCAGGCACTAAATGTTTACAGTGAACTTCACCTTTCATCCTCACCAAAATCCTGAGGGGGGAAAACCTGATTGTGAAAGAAAGAGCTGCATAGATATTGTTTACAGCTACTGCCTGAGCTGGGTTACCCTTAGAAATGCACTTTAAACCCCAAGCTTCACAAAGCACTATTATTTGGAGATAACGTCATTTCATTGGCTTTACTGTTGAATGACGAACTGTTCACATAAAGGTAAACATCATCAGGCAGGAGAGATGGCTTAGTAATTAAGGCATTTTCCTGTGAAGCCTAAGGACCCAGGTTCAATTCCCCAGTGTCCACATAAGCTAAATGCACATGGTGGTGCATGCACATGGAATTAGTTTGCAATGGCTGGAGGCTCTAGCACATTCATTCTCTGTCACTCTCTCACTCTCTCTCATAAATAAATAAAAATATTTAAAAAGAAGTAAACATCATCAACTTCTTGTCTTTGAATCATCCACTTGCTGCTAGGCTATAAATCTGTGATGGTTACACTATGCTATCCTCCTATACACTTGTATAGATTGCTGACATTTTGGAATTCTGGTATAAAGATCATGTCCCAAAGCAGAGGTAGGAGGGTGGCTGTGAGTCCAAAGCCAGCTTGGAACTACAGAATGAGTTCTAGGTCAGCTTGGGCTAGAGTGACACCCTATCTCAAAACAAACACACACACACACAAACAAATGAAAAAGTCAAGATATATTGATGCAGGATTTTGAGATTCAGAAAGAGTCCCCAATGTATAAACTACAAGTTTTGGGTTCTGTCCTACCTTTAACAAAGAATCAATAAAGACAGAGTCATAGCAGAGAAGTAGGAGAGACTAAGATCTTCCTGAAAGGAGGAAACTGGCCAGAATCCTGCCGAGGTACCAACAGCCCAGATTTATGAGCCCATTCACCCTGCAGCATTGAGCAGCAGAAGCAGAAGCAGAAACAAAGTGAGGGGATTTTCCACTCACATCAGCCTCCTTGCAAAGTCAAGAAACCTGAAGGGGAAGACAGCAGAGACCAGCTGAGCAGCTGCTGAAGGAGACCACAAATGGGACCAGTGGAGAAGCTCTGGTACAACTCCAGGCACCCTTCAAAGTCTCCCATCCCCCAACTGTCAGGGCCATGAACATCCATAGAACTTATTCACCCCCAGCCACCTGGCACTGAGAGGGATCAAGGTGGGAACTTAGCATTTGTGAGATTAGAAGCCATCCCAATATAAGTAAGCTAGGGCCTACTTATACAAAGCCAGATATGTAGACCTGCACTAGAAATACTAATCTCTCTTTCCATGTCAGGAAAGGTTATGTATTACATCTGAATAATATATTCTTGGTTGGCTTTACCCTTCTCAAATAAGCTGTATTTTGGTCTTGACTATTGTAGCCTTTGATGATTCCTGATATTTAAGACCTTTGTCTTTTTCTTAATTCACTATTGGGGGCAGGGACTGACTCTGTCCCCAGGCTCACTGGGAAGCCATTTCAGACTAGAAATCTCAACCTCCTAGTTGACAGGATTAAGGGTGTGGGCAACACACACCCTTAGGGACTTTAGCTTTACTGGATTATCTGTTTAGTTTAATCCCCACACTTGTATAAATACTCTGTGCTGATTTTGACTGAATGTCTATATTGCTCAGTTGAACTTTAGAATTTGCCAGGAATTTGCTTCACCCAGTCTACTACAATACTTGAATAGCAGGGAAACTCAATACACAGGGTCACTTCTGCTGTTCCTCTTGGCATATAAGCACCACACCTGGCACCTTAAACTCCTACACTGAAGATATATAAAGTCAGATTCACACAGCTAAAAAAATTGCAAATAATTAGAAAACCCAAGCATCCAATTACCTCAAGATGCAAATATCTCTACATTATAATACAAGAAACACACAAAAAAAAATCAAGACAATACAATGCCACCAAAAGTTATAAATCCATCAGAAATGACCTCTAGTGAGACTGCTTAGATAAAATGCCTGACAAAGATGTAAAAAAAAAGATTATATCTATGTTCAAAGAAATCAAAGGAATCATAGAAGAAAATCAACTCCTGAAAGAATCCCAAAAGAACACAGGAAATCAACTTAATGAAATAAGTAGGTCAATACAAAACATGAGTAAGGAAATAGAAATAATGAAGAAATACTAATCAGAAATACTAGTAGTGAAAAACAGAGTAAGTCAAATAGAAACTTCTGTAGAAAGTCTCACCAGCAGAATGGATCAAGGAGAGGACAAAATATCTAAACTAGACTAGGTGGCAGATCTAATACAGTCCAAAAAAGGGAAAGACAAACTAATAGGAGGGCATGAATGGAAATTTCAAGACATCCAGGACACTATGAAGAGATCAAACATAAGAATTCAGGGCATACATGAAAGCACTACACTTAATGTTCATATTCACATATTAACGCTACTCTCACTTCTGGTTAGAGAAGCTTCTCTTTTCAGATGGCAATGACCACTGGGATGACCCAAAAGACAACATAGTGCTGAGAAGAAGGGATGGAGGAGTGCCCATTACTGAAACACCTCTGTCCCACCCTCCAAGGCTCAGGGACCATTGCAGAAGATGCACAGATAGAATGGAAGAGCCAAAGGAAGGGTATGACTTCTTACAATGCAACCGCCCAGACAGAAATTAGCCTTGATATCCATGACCTTGCAGTGCCTAGCAATACCTTTGCAAGACCCTCAAAAAATAGAATAAAAAGATGATGATTTCAAATTAAAAGAGAGACTAATGGGGAGAGGGAGGGGATATGATGAAGATTGGATTTCTAAAGTGGAATGGGGGAGGGGAGGGAAATATCATGTGTTTTTTGTATGTAAGTATAGAAGTTGTCAATAAAAAAAATTAATAAAGAAAAGAATTCAGGGCATAGTAGAAGGAGAAGAAATTCACTCCAATAGCATAACAGGTATTTTTAATAAAATCATAGAAGAAAACTTCTCACAAGTAGGTGAAATGATGCCAGTACAGATATAGGAAGCCTATAGAATGCCAAACAGACAAAATCAGGAAAGAGCTTCTCACCATCATGTTATAATAAAACTACAAAACAAACCAACCAAAGAAAATATATTGAAAACAGTTAGAAAAATCAAGTCACATACAAAGGCAAGCCCATCAGGATAACAGAAGATTACTCAACACAAGCTTTACAAGCCTGAAGGGCTTAGAATGATGTATTCCAAGTTCTGAAAGATAACAACTGTCAACCAAAATCACTTTATCCTGCAAAGCTATCCATTCAAACAGTGTAAAAAAGAACATTCCACAGCAAAGGCAAGGTAACTTAATATAGGAAGACCAAACTAGCTCTACAGAAAATACTTGAAAGGATCCTCTGTGTTAAAGAGAAACAAAAGCACACACATAAGAAACCTGCAAAAAAAAAAAAAAAAAACTCAAATACTAGTTAAGACAAGAGAGGTGGCCGGGCATGGTGGCGCATGCCTTTAATCCCAGCACTCGGGAGGCAGAGGTAGGAGGATCGCCGAGAGTTTGAGGCCACCCTGAGACTACATAGTTAATTCCAGGTCAGCCTGGACCAGAGTGAGACCCTACCTTGCAAAAACCAAAAAAAAAAAAAAAAAAAAAAAAAAAAAAAAAGACAAGAGAGGAAAGTTAAAACCAGAAGAACTACAAGACAAGAAAAATGGCAAAAATAAATACACACCTTTCAATAATACCTCTTAATATCAATGGTCTGAATGCCCCAACCAAAAAACACAGGTTTTAAGACTGGATTATAAATCAGGATCCTTCAATTTGTTGCCTCCAAGAAACTCACCTTTCCACAAATGATGGACACTGTCATTTTTTTTTTTTGAAAATGGCATTTCAAGCAAATGGGCCTAGAAAACAAGCAGGTGTCGCTATCCTAACATTAGTTAGGAAAGATAAGGAAGGTCTCTTTATATTGATTAAAGGAACATTCCAGCAGGAGAACATTATAATCCTAAACATATATGCACCTAAAATGGGGGCTCCCACATTCATCAAACAAACAGTATTAGAACTAAGGTCATAGATAACAACAAACACAGTTTTAGTAGGTGACTGCAACACCCCACTCTCATCAATTGACAGGTCATTCTGGCAAAAAATAAACAGAGATGCATCTGGATTAAATGAGTTCATAGAACAAAGGGACCTAACAGATATCTATAGGACATTTCATCCAAATGCTACAGAATACACATTCTTTTCAGCAGCACATGGAATATTCTCTAAAATAGACCATATATTAGGACACAAATAAAATCTTAACAAATGCAGAAAAAATTGACATAATTTCTTGCACTCTACCTGGTCACAATGAGATTAAACTATAAATCAATAGCAAGAAAAGCTATAGAGCATCCAAAAAAAATCATGAAAACTAAACAATATACTGCTAAATGATGATTGAGTCAATGAAAAAATCAAGAAGGATATAAAAAAATTCATAGAATCAAGTGATAATGAGAACACAACATACAAAACCTTTGGGACACAGGGAAAGCTGTCCTAAGAGGGAAATTTATAGCTTTAAGTGCCTATATTAAGAAATTGTAAAGCTGGGCATGGTGGTACACACCTTTAATCCCAGCAATTGGAACACAGAGGTAGGAGGATTGCCATGAGTTTGAGGCCACCCTGAGACTACATAGTGAATTCCAGGTTAGCCTGGGCTAAAGTGAAACCCTAACTTGAAAAACAAAACAAAACAAACAAACAAACAAACAAACAAAAACCCCAAACAACAACAACAAAAAAGAAATTGTAAAGGTCACAAGCAAACAACTTAATGCTTCACCTTAAGGTCTTGAAAAAAGAACAAGGCAAGCCAAAATTCAGTCAATGAGAAGAAATAATAAAGATTAGGGCAGAACTTAATGAAATAGAAACAACAACAAAAAAAGTACAATGAATCAATGAAACAAAGAGTTGGTTCTTTGAAAGGCTAAACAAGATTGATAAGCCCCTGGCAAATCTGACCAAAAGAAAGCAAGAAGAGACACAAATTAATAAATTACAGATGAAAAAGGCACCATTACAACAGATGCCAAAACAATTCAGAAAATCAAAGGGAGTACATACACTCCAATAAGTTTGAAAATCTGAAATAAATGGATGATTTAATTTATTTATATGACCTACCAAAGTTAAATCAAGATGAGATTAACCACTTACATAGACCTATAACAAGTATGGAGATCCAAGCAGTTATAAAAAAATCACCCCAAGTAAAAAATCCAGGCTCAGATGGATTCACTGGTGAATTTTACCAGACCTTCATGGAAGACCTAACATCACTGCTTCTCAAACTTTTCCATAAAATAGAAAAGGAAGAAATTCTACTAAACACCTTCTACTAAGCAAGCATCAACCTGATACCAAAACCAGACAAAGAACAAAAAGAAAAACTACAGACCAATCTCCCTCATAATCACAGATGCAAAAATTCTCAACAAAACATTGGCAAACAGAATGCAAGAATATAGCAGAAAGATAATTTACTCTGACCAAGTAGGATTTATCCCTGAAATGGAGGAAAGGTTCAACATACAAAAATTGATAAAGGTAATACAGTATATAAATAGACTGAAGGACAAAACTCACATGATCATATCAATAGTTGCAGAAAGGCATTTTACAAAATCCAACATACTTTCATGGTGAAAGTCCTACAGAAACTGGTAATAGAAAGAACACATCTCTGCATGATAAAGCCTATTTATTACAAACCTATAGCCAGCATAATACTAAATCTTAAAAGTTTTCCACTAAAATCTGGAGCAAGACAAGGGTGTCCACTGTCCCCACTTTTATTCAATATAAAGCTGGAAGTCATAGCCATAGAAGTAAGGCAAGAGACACACATTAAAGGGATGCAAATTTAAAGGAAGAGATCAAACTATCATTATTTATGATTATATATATTTATATATGATTCTATACATAAAAGACCCTAAAGACTCTACTAGCAAACTGTTAGAGCTCATAAAAACTTTTAGCAATGTAGCAGGATATAAAGTAAATACACAGATATTAGTAGCCTTCCTATATGCTGAGGATGAAATCAGGGAATTACTCCAATTCACAATTGACTCAAAAGAAAGAAAGAAAGAAAGAAAGAAAGAAAGAAAGAAAGAAAGAAAGAAAGAAAGAAAGGAAGAAAAGAAATACCTTGGAATAAACCTAACCAAGGAAGTAAAGGACCTCTACAATGAAAACACTCAAGACAGAAATTGCAGAAGACACTAGGAATTGGAAAGCCATCCTACGTTCTTGGACTGGAAGAAGCAATATTGTGAAGATGTTAATCTTACCAAAAGCAATCCACATATTTAATGCAACCACCATCAAAATTCCAATTGCATTCTTCACAGAAATAGAAAAAACAGGCTGGAGAAATGGCTTAGCGGTTAAGGCATTTGCCTGCGAAGCCAAAGGATCCCTGTTCAATTCTTCAGGACCCACGTAAGCCAGATGCATGAGGGGCACATGCATCTGGAGTTCATTTGCAGTGGCTAGAGGCCCTGGCACGCCCATTCTCTCTCTCTGTCTTCCTCTCTTCTATCCCTCTATCTCTCTGCTTGCAAATAAATAAATAAATAAATAAATAAATAAATAAATAAATAAATAAATGAAATAGAAAAAACAATCCTACAATTCACATGGAAGCACAAAACACCTTGAGTATCCAAAATTTTGAGCAACAAAAATAAGGCTGGTAGTATCACCATACCTGATTTTATCCTATATAGTAACAAAAATTGTACTAGCATGATACTAGCACAAAACAGACACATAGATCAATGGAAGAAAAAAGAGGAATCAGATGCAAATCCAGGCAGCTACAGCCATTTGATCTATGAGAAAAATGCCACAAATACTCATTGGGAAAAAGAAAGCCTCTTCAACAAATGGTGCTAGGAAAACTGAATATATATAGAAGGATGAAAATAGATTCTCTCTCTCTCCATGCACAAAATTAAGTCCAAATGCATCAAACTTCTTAGTATCAGGCCTGAAACTCTTAAACTGCTAGAGCAAAAAAGTAGAGGAAAGCCTTTAATATTTTGGCATAGGCAGAGACTTTCTGAAAATAATCCCAGTTGCTCAGGAAATAAAATCATTAATCAACCACTGGGACTTCATGAAATTACAAAGCTTTTGTACTGCAAAGAACATTGTGAATATAGCAAAGAGTCAACCTATAGAGGGGGAGAAAATATTTGCTTGCTATATATCTGACAGAGGATTAATATCCAGGATATACAAAGAACTGAAAAACCTAATAAGAAATCAAACAACCCGATTAAAAATGGGGTATGTAGCTGGGCATGGTGGCACATGCCTTTCATCTCAGCACTTGAGAGGCAGAGGATGGCCATGAGTTTGAGGCCAGTCTGAGAATAGACAGTGAATTCCAGGTCATCCTGGTAGAGTGAGGCTCTACCTCCAACCCCTGCTCCCCCCCCAAGTAAAATAAAATAAAAAGTGTATGTAACAAAATAGAGAGTTCCCAAAAGAAGAAAAATATAGATGGCACATAAACACCTAAAAAAAGTTCTACATCCTTATCTATTGAGTTAATGCAAATTAAAACTACATTGAGATTCCATCTCACTTCTGTCAGAATGGCAATCATCAAGAAAACAAATGATAATCAATGCTGGCGAGGATGCAGATAAAAAGGATCCCTTCTACAGTGTTGGCGGGAATGTAATCTTGTACAGCCATTGTGGAAATCAGTGTGGAGCTAAAAATAGATTTCCTATATGACCCAGCTATGTCACTCCTAGGCATATAACCTGAGGACTCATCACACTACCTTAGAGACACTTGCACATCAATATTTATTTCTGCTCTATTCAGAATAGCTAGGAAATGGAACCAGCCTAGATGTCCCTCTAATGATGAGGGGATAATGAAGATGTGGTACATTTATACAACAGAGCAATAAAGAAAAATGAAATTATGAAAATTTCAGGGAAATGGATGGACCTGGAAAGGATTATACTTAGTGAGGTGAACCAGGCCCAGAAAGCCAAACATCACATGCTCTCTCTCATATGTGGATCCTAGCTACAAATGTTTGGACTTGTATGTAAGTTGGAATAAAACTCAACCAATAAGCTAGAAAGAGGATAAAAGGGAGGGAGGAGAAGGGACTTAAGTGTATCATATTGTATATATGTAAGTAGAAGAACAGCTTATTGGGGGGTGGGGGTGGAAAAGCCTAACGGAGGCCAGAGGAAGAGATTGAGTAAAGGAAAGGTGGGGGAGGGTAATCAAAATCTAAGATGTTGTGAATAAGTCATATAGGAGCCTATTGTTTGGACAATGGCACAACCAAAAACCATAGATTTTTACTAGAAACATGTCAATGCCAGGGATGGGATACATTTCACTAAGTAGTTGGCCAGAGGGTCCCTGATGCCCCCCTCAACATTATGGGCCATTGCTGAGCCCCTTGTTTTTTCACCTGGAATAGATGGTAATACCCTAATGCTGAAGACTTTATATGTTTGGGCTGCAAGATCACTGGGAAATCCAGCTAGAGTTGAGCTGAAAACTTCCTCTGTAGAGTCCAGCTGACAGTAAGCTGGAAAAAGCTATGCTGAATGCAGCTCCATGGGGGAGAGAGAGAGATGTCATTAGTGGAAATAAACAAGAGAGGACACTGCACACCTTAACTTTGGCCAGCCAGGCCAAATGAGCCAACAGGTACAATAGTGGCATATCTATTATGGGGGAAACCAACCAGTCTCTACTTGTACTGGAGGCCCCCTTCATGGGGGGAAATACATGCCTGATACTGAAAACCTATGATAGGGAATTTCATGAGCCCTAGGGATGTAATTCCTGCTGGTATGTGGCTAAATGTATATATTATGCTCACCAAACTGCCTGGTAAACACTTCTCTTAATATTCATACACATATATTAATGATACTCTCACTTTTGGTTAGAGAAGCTTCTCTTTTCAGATGGTATTGATCTCTGGGATGACTCAAAACACACCCTAGGGATGAGAAGAAGTGACAGAGGAGTGCTCAGCACTGAACCATCTCTATCACACCTTTCAAAGCTCAGGGTCAATTGCAGAAGAGGTGGCATAAAGAATGTAAGGGCGGGCTGGAGAAATGGCTTAGTGGTTAAGGCATTTGCCTGCAAAGCTAAAGGACCCAAGTTCAATTTCCCCAGACCCATGTAAGCCAGATGCACAAGGGGGTGCATGCATCTGGAGTTTGTTTGCAGTGTCTGGAGGTCCTGGTGCACCCATTCTCTCCCTCTCTCTCTCCCTTTTCCTCTGTCAAATCAATGAATAAATAAAATAATTAAATAAAAAAAGAATGTAAGAGCCAAAAGAAAGGCAGGACTCCTTACAATGTACTCTTCCAGACACAGAATGGTATAGATATCTATGACCTCACAGTGCCTGACATTACCTACACAAGACCAGCATGAGAGGAGGAAAAGATGATGACATCAAAATAGAGTCTGATTGACAGTGGGAGGGGATTTGATGTACAGTGCAGTTGCAAAGGGGAAATGGGGGAGAGAATTACCATGATTTATTGTTTATTATTTTTGAAGTTTTCAATAAAAAATTAATAAATTAAAAAAAGTCAAATGACAATCAATGTTGATGAAGATGTGCTTGAAAGAGGAACACTCATTCACTGTTGGTGGGAATGGAAACCTGTACATACTACTCTTTCATAAATACTCTGTGCTGTTTTCATTGAATGTGTATATTGTTTAGTTAAATTTTGGAATTTACCTGTATTTTGTTCTACCCAGCCAACTAGGATACCCTCATAGCAAGGAAACCCAACACCTAGGATCACTTTTATGGTTACTCTGAGAGTCTTAAGACCCACACTTAGCACCTTAAGCTTCTATCCTGAAAATACATAACATCAGATTGATTGATACATCTAATAATACTGCAGATAATTAGAAAATCCAAGAGCTAAATTATTCCAAGATTTAAAAATCTCTACATTATAACATAAGAAACACAAAAAATCAAGACAATATAAATTTACCAAAAAGTATTAATCAATCAGAAATGACCATCAGTGAGACTGATTTAGAGGAAATGCCTGAGAAAGATTTCAAAATAATGATTATAAATATGTTCAAAGACATTAAAGAGGAAATCAAAGGAATCAAAAAAGACACAGGAAACCAATTTAATGAAAGAAGGAGGTTAATGCATGACATGAATAAGGAAATAGAAATAATAAAGAAAAACCAATCAGAAATACTAGCAATGAGAAATACAGTCAATGAAATAAAAAACTCTGTAGAAAGTTTCACCAGTAGAATGGATGAAGGAGAGAACAGAAGACCAGGTGGCAGATCTAATACAATCCAACAAAGAGAAAGACAAACTAATAGGAAAGTATGAATGGGAATTTCAAGATATTTGGGACACTATGAAAAGATCAAACATAAGAATTCAGGGTATAGTAGAAGGAGAAGAATTTCACTCCAATGGCATAGTAGGTTTTTCAACAAAATCGTACAAGAAAACTTCCCCCAAATGGGGAAAGAGTTGCCATTGCAGATAAAGGAAGCCTTTAGAAGACCAACCAGACAAAACCTGGAAAGAACCTCTCCTTGCCTTATTATAATTAAGCTACCAAACACACAAACCAAAGAAAAGATATTGAAAACAGAGAGAAAAGTCAAGTCACATACAAAGGCAAGCCCATCAGAATTACAGCAGATTACTCAACACAAACTTTAAAAGCCAGAAGGGCTTGGAGTGATATATTCCAAGTTCTGAAAGATAACACCTGTCAGCCAAGGTTACTTTATCCTGCAAAGTTATCCATTTAAATAGATGGAAAAATAAGGACATTCCACAACAAAATCAGGCTAAAGAAATATTTGAAGACAAAATCAGCTCTACCGAAAATAGTTGAAAGGATCCTCTATATAAAGAACATGGAAAAAAACAAACCATAGAGCCTTTAGTGGTACTGGAGTTGGAAAACCAACTCCAGAGAGCACCAATCCCATTAGGAAAATACATCCTTACAATTCTGCTTCTCTAGAACCACTCCTGGTACCACAATCTGTATTAGTCAGGATTCTCTAGAGGAACAGAACCAATAAATGAATTGTATTAAATGAGAATTTATTGGATTAGTTTATGACAGTCCAGCAATAGCAGGTTGCAGGCCTGATAGTCAAGGAACCTGGTAGCTGCTCAGTTCACAAGACTGGATGCCTCAGCAGTCCCAATCTGGCTCTGAAGGCCTGGAGGCATCCTGGAGAGATGCTGCTCTTCAGTCCACACTGGTCTTCAGTTCACACTGGAAAGCAGGAAGCACCAAGCAGTGAACTGCAAGCAGCCAGGTGGGAGGAGGAGATACTTTCCTTCCCAGAGCTTCTTTAGATTGAGCCTCACCACCCCAGAAGGGCCACTGGCTCTAGGGGAAGGGCTCACCCTGGGGGAAGGATTCCTCCTTTAGTTAATCCTTCCTAAAAGCAACCTCAGAGACCCACTTATGAGGAATGTCTGTGGATTTCTAAATAGATCAAGTTGACACAAACTTAACCATCACACAATCCATACTCAAATACTAGTTAAGACAAGAGGGCAAAGTTAAAACCAGAACTACAAAATAAGAAAAATGGCAAAAGTATACACACACCTTTCAATAATAACTCTTAATATCAGTGGCCTCAATGCCCCAAACAAAAGATACAGGTTTGCTGATTGGGTTATAAAGCAGGATCATTCAACTTTTTGCCTTCAAGAAACTCACCTTTCTACAAAGGATGGACACTATCTTAGGGTGAAAGGTTGGAAAATGGTGTTTCAAGTAAATGGACCTAGAAAACAAGCAGATGTCACTATCCTAATATCTAACAGGGTAGATTTCAGACCAACATTAGTTAGGAAAGATAAGGAAAATCACTTTATATTGATTAAAGGAACACTCCAACAGGAGGACCATACAATCCTAAATATATATGCACCTAACATGGGAGCTCCCAATATCATCAAACAAATGTTATTAGAACTAAAGTCATAGATAACACCAAACACAGTTGTAGTGGGTCCCCACTCTCACCAATTGACAGGTCATCCTGGCAAAAAATAAACAGATTCATCTGTTATCTATCTACAGGACATTTCATCCAAATTCTTCAGACTACACATTCTTTTCAGCAGCACATGGAACATTGTCTACAATAGACCATATATTATGACACAAAGAAAATCTTAACAAATACAGAAAACTTGAAACCCTTGTACTCTGTCTGATCACAATGGGATCAAACTACAAATCAATAGCAAGAAAAGCTATAGAATATACACAAAATCATGGAAACTAAACAATGGATCAATGAAGAAATCAAGAAGGAATTTAAAAAATTCATAGAATCAAATGATAATGAGAACACAACATACCAAAACCTTTGGGACACAATGAAGGCAATCCTAAGAGGGAAATTTATAGTGTTAAATGCCTATATTAAGAAATTAGCACTTTTGGTTAGAGAATCTTCTCTTTTCAGATGGCAGTGACCTTGGGATGACTCAGAAGGCACCACTGTGCTGAGAAGAATTGACAGAGGGGTGATCAGCACTGAAATATCTCTAATACACCTTCCAAGGCTCAGGATCAATTGTGGAAGAGGTGGTGGAAAGAATGAAAGAGACAGGCTGGAGGGATGGCTTACCAGTTAAGGCATTTCCCTGAAAAGCCAAAGGACCCAGGTTTGATTCCCCAGTACCCATGATAGCCAGATGCAGAAGGGGGCACACATGTCTGTAGTTCATTTGCAATGGCTGGAAGCCCTGGCATGCCCATATACTCTCTCTCCCTCTCCCTCTTTTTCTGTCAAATAAATAAATAAAAATAAAATAAAAATATTAAAAAAATAGAATGTACGAGCCAAAGGAAGGATAGAACTCCTTACAATGTGCTCCTCTAGGCACAAAATGGCCTGCATATCCATGATCTCAAAGTGCCTGTCACTACCTACACAAGACCATCATAATAGGAGGAAAAGATCATGACATCAAAATAAAAGAGAGACTGATTGAGAGGGGGAGGGGATATGATGGAGAGTGGAGTTTCAAAGGGGAAAGTGGGGGGAGGGAGGGAACTACCATGGGATATTGTCCATAATTATGGAAGTTGTCAATTAAAAAAATAAAAATTATAAAAGAAAAAGAAGGGCTGGAGTTGCTTAGTGGTTAAGGCACCTGCCTCCTAATCCTAGAACGCTGGTTCCAATGTCCAGCAGTTCCAATCTCCAGGTCCCATGTTTAGCCAGATGCAAAGTGACAAGGGCGCAATGCTGCACTTGACCACAAGGGGGCACACACATCTGGATTTCGTTCGCAGCAGCTGAGAGACTGCTGGCCCACCCATCTATATCTGTCTTCCTCTTCCTCTCTCTTCTCCCTCTCTCTCTCTCTCTCTCTGTGTCTCTCTCCCCCCAAAAAAAAAAAAAGAAAAGAAAAGAAAAGAAAAAAAGAAAAAGAAATTAGAATGGTCTCAAGTAAACAACTTAATGCTTCACCTGAAGGCCTTGGAAAAAGAAGAACTAGCCATATTGAAAATCAGTAGATGGGAAGAAATAATAAAGATTAAGGCAGAAATTAATGAAATAGGAACAAAAGAAATTACAAAGAATCAATGAAACAAAGAGTTGGTTCTTTGAAAGGATAAACAAGATTGATAAACCCTTAGCAAATCTGACCAACAGAAAGAGAGAAGAGACACAAATTAATAAAATTAGAGATGAAAAAGATACCATCACAACAGATACCAGAGAAATTAAAATAATCATAGGGACATACTATAATAACAAACTCCACTAAGTTTGAAAATCTGAAAGAAATGGATGATTTCCTTGATTTATATGACCTACCAAAATTAAATCAAGATGAGATTAACCACTTAAATACACCTATAACAAGTATGGAGATCCAAGCAGTTATAAAAAGTCTCCCAGCTAAAAAAAGTCCAGGCCAACATGGATTTACTGGTGAATTTTACCAGACCTTCATGGAAGAATTAACACCAATGCTTCTCAAACTTTTCCATAAAATAGAAAAGGATGAAATTCTACCAAACTCCTTCTATGAAGCCAGCATCACCCTAATACCAAAACCAGACAAAGATAGGACAAAAAAAGAAAATTACAGACCAATCTCCCTCATGAACATAGATGGAAAAATTCTTAACAAAATATTGGCAAACAGAAAACAAGAATATATAAGAAAGATAATTCACTCCGACCAAGTAGACTATCCCAGAGATCAGAGATGGTTCAACATATGTCAATTGATAAGTGTAATACATTATATAAATGGACTAAAGGACAAAAATCACATGATCATCTCAATAGATGCAGAAAAAGCATTTGACAAAATCCAACATTCCTTCATGATGAAAGTCCTACAGAGACTAGGAATAGAAGGAATATATCTTAACATAATAAAGGCTTGTTATGACAAACCCACAGCCAACATCATACTAAATGGAGAAAAACTTGAAGCTTTTCCACTAAAACCAGGAACAACACAAGGGTGTCCACTGTCCCCACTTTTTTTTTTTTTTTTTTTGTAAGGTAGGGTCTCACTCTGGTCCAGGCTGACCTGGAATTAACTATGTAGTCTCAGGGTGGCCTCGAACTCTCGGCGATCCTCCTACCTCTGCCTCCCGAGTGCTGGTATTAAAGGCACGCGCCACCACGCCCGGCTTGTCCTCACTTTTATTTAATATAGTACTGGAAGTCTTAGCCATAGCAATAAGGAAAGGGACACACATAAAAGGGATACAACTTGGAAAGGAAGAGAACAATTTTATATTATTTGCAGATGATATGATTCTATACATAAAGGACCCTAAAAACTCTACCAAAAAACTGTTAGAGCCAATAAACACCTTTAGCCATGTAGCAGGACACAAAATAAAAAAAAAAACAGAAATCAGTAGCCTTCCTATATGCTAATAGCAAACACACAGAGGATGAAATCAGAGAATCACTCCCATTCACAATTGCATCAAAAAATAAATAAATAAAGTACCTTGGAATAAACCTAACCAAGGAAGTGAAAGATCTCTACAATGAAAACACTCAAGTGAGAAATTGCAGAAGACACTAAGAAATGGAAAGACATCCCTTGTTCTTGGATTGGAAGAATCAACAGTGTGAAAATGGCAATCTTACTAAAAGCTATCTGCACATTTAATGCAATCCCCATCAAAATTCCAATGGCATTCTTCACAGAAATAGAAAAAACAATCCAAAAAATTCATTTGGAAGCACAAAAAACCTCAAATACCTAAAACAATTTTGAGCAACAAAATTAAGCCTGGTGGTATCACCATAACTGATTTTAACCTATATTGTAGAGCCATAGTAACAAAAACAAAATGGTGCTGACACAAAAACAGACATGTAGATCAATGGAACAGAATAGAGGACCCCGATGCAAGCCCAGGTAGGTATAGCCACCTAATCTTTGACAAAAATG
Organism: Orientallactaga sibirica; assembly: GCA_036365145.1. NCBI lineage: Eukaryota > Metazoa > Chordata > Mammalia > Rodentia > Dipodidae > Orientallactaga > Orientallactaga sibirica. The sequence goes on from JAEOAD010001317.1 coordinate 2,109,053, forward strand.
CCAAAAATACTCATTGGAAAAAAGATAGCCTCTTCAGCAAATGGTGCTGGGAAAACTGGATATGTATCTGTAGGAAGATGAAAATAGATCCTTGTCTCTCTCCATGCACAAGAATTAAGTCCAAATGGATCAAAGACCTTAATATCAGACCTGAAACTCTGAAACTGCTAGAGGAAAAAGTAGGGGAAACCCTTCAACATATAAGTCTTGGCAAAGACTTTTTGAATATAACCTCAATTGCTTAGTAAATAAAACCACAGATCAACTGCTGGGACCTCATGAAATTGCAAAGCTTTTTACAGCAAAGGACACTGTGAATAGAGCAAAGAGGCAACCTACATAGTGGGAAAAAGTTTTGTCAGTTATACATCTGACAGAGGATTAATATGTAGAATATACCAGGTACTAAAAAGACTAAATAATAAATCAAACAACCCAATTAAAAATGGGCTATGGAACTAAATAGAGAGTTCTTAAAAGAGAAATACAGATGGCATATAAACATGTAAAAAATGTCCTACATCTCTAGCCATCAGGGAAATGCATATTAAAGCTACATTGAGATTCCATCTCACTCCTGTTAGATTGCATACCATCATGAAAACAAATGACCATAATTGCTGGCGAGGATGCAGAAAAAGAGAAATCCTTTTACAGTCTTGATAGGAATGCAATCTGGTCCAGCCATTATGGAAATCAGTGTGGAAGTTCCTGAGACAGCTAAAAATAGATTTACCATATGATCCAGCTATACCACTCATAGGCATATATCCTGAGGACTTGTCTCACTACCTTAGAGATACTTGCTCAACCATGTTTATTGCTGCTCTATTCACCATATCTAGGAAATAGAACCAGCCTAGATGTTCCTCAACTGATGAGTCAATAATGAAGATGTGGCACATTTACACAATGGAGTTCTACTCAGTGGTAAAGAAAAATGAAATTATGAAATTTGCTAGAAAATGGATGGACCTGTGAAGGACTATAATTAGTGAGGTCACCCAGGCCCAGAAAGCCAAATGTCACATGTTCTCTCATATGCGGATTCTAGCTACAAATGATTGGGCTTCTATGTGAGTAAAAATAAAACTTGGTAGCAGAAGCCAGTAAGCTAGAAAGGGGATATAAAGGGAATAGAAAGGGAGGGAGAGGGATTTAATAGGATGGTATTGTACATATGTAAGTAGATGAACATATTAATGGGGGTGAAAAGGCCTAAGTGAAGTCAGGGGAAGAGATTGAGTAAAGGAAACGTGGAGACAGGACTAATCAAATTCTAAGAGGATGTAAGTAAGTCATATGGAAACCTACATTTCTGGATAATGGAACAATCAGGAGCCATAGATGGTTACTAGAAAATTTTCAGTTCCAGGGATGGGATACCTTCCATTGAGTTGTTGGCCAGGGTGGTCATGAATAACCCTCAAAACATTACAGGCCATTGCCAAGGCTCTTGGCTTCCTACCAGGAATAGATGGTAGGACCCTATTGCTGAAGACTCCACATAATTGGGCTGGAAGGTCCCTGAGAAATCCTGCTGGAGCTGAGCTGAAAACCTCCTCCATGTAGACCAGCTAACAGAAATCTGGAAAAAGCTATGCTGCATGCAGTTCAATGGGAGAGAGAGAAATCACCAGCGGCGGTACTCAGCAGTAGATACTGCAAGCCTTAAATTTGGCCAGCCAGGCCAAATGATCCAATGGGTACAATAGTGGCATGTGTGTTATGGGGGAAACCAACCTCTCTCTAATTGGACTGGAGGCCTGCCCCATGGTAGGGAATACATGCCTGATACTCAAAACCTACAACAGGGATAGTCATGAAACCTAGGGGTGTAACGTCTGCTGGTGTCTGGATAAACGTATATACTATGCTCACCAAACTGTCCAGTAAGCACTTCTCTTAATGTTCAGACCCATATATTAATGCTACTCTCATTTTTGGTTAGAGAAGCTTCTCTTTTCAGATGGAAGTGACCTTGGGATGACTCAAAAGGCACCATGATGCTGAGAAGAAGTGACAGAGGAGTTCTCAGCACTGAAATATCTCTGTCACATCTTCCCAGGCCCAGGGTCTATTGTAGAAGAGATGGCAGAAAGAATGTAAGTGCCGAAGGAAGGGTAGGACTCCTTACAATGTGCTCCTCCAGACACAAAATTTCCTGGATATCCATGACCTCACAGTGCCTATTACTACCTACTACTTACAGAAGACCATCATAATAGGAGGAAAAGATCATGCCATCAAAATAAAAGAGAGACTGATTGATAGATGAAAGGGTTATGATGGATAGTAGAGTTTCAATGGGGAAACTGCAGTGGAGGGAAGGAATTACCATGAGTTATTGTCTACAATTATGAAAGTTGTCAATAAAAATATTTTAAAAATTCAAATATCTTGTAATAACACTAACCAAGTATGTGAAAGACTTACATAATGAAAACATAAAAAAATCAAGAAAGAAATTGAGAAGGACTTGAGAAGATGGAAAGACCTCCTATACTCCTGGGTAGGTTAGTCAATATTGTGAAAATGGCAGTTCTACCTAAAGCAATATCCATATTTAATGCAATAACAATAAAAATTCTAGCATCATTCATAACAGAGATAGAAAAAAAGGTCTCATACTTCATTTACAATGGTAGCAGGCCTTGTATATTCTAACATATCGTCAGCAAAAGATATACCTCTGGAGGTATTAACATACCCAATCTAAAGCTATACTACAAGCCATCGTAACAAAAACAGCACAGTACTGGCATAAAAACATAAATAAGTCAAGGGAACAGAATTGAAGACCTGAACCTTAGGTCAAGTAGCTATAGCTTTGATCTTTGACAAAGATGTCAATAACATAGATGGGAGAAAAGATAGCATCCTCAACAAATGATGCTGGACAAATTGGATAACCACATGTAGAAAAATGAAACTAGATCCACTCATCTCACCATATACAAAAATAAGGTCCAAATGGATTAAAAACCTTTATATAAGACTTGAAATTCTTCAAGTACTGGAAGAAAAAATAGGAGGAATTCTCCATGATATGGGAGTGGGGAAGGACTTCCAGTAGCACAGGAAATTAAACAATCTCTCAACCAATGGGATCTCATGAAACTAAAAAGCTTTTGCATAGACAAACGTACCACAATCAGAGCCAATAGTTTATCCATAGAATGGGAGAAAAATTTCACCAGCTATACCACTGACAGAGGCTTAATATCTAGAATCTACAAAGAACTCAAAAAAGAAAACAATAAAAAAATCAAACAACCCACTTAAAAAATGAGGTAGAGAACTGAATAGGGAGTTCTCAGAGGAAGAAATACAAATGGCTAACACATTTAAGAAAATGTTCAAAATCCCTAACCATCAGGGAAAGTCAAATAAAAACAACTATGAGAATCCACCTTACTCCAGTAAGGAAGGCAATCATTAAAAAAAATCAAACAACAACAAATGTTGGCAAGGATGTGGGGAAAGAGGAACACTCATTCACTGTTGGTGAGAATGAAAACTTGTACAACCACTATGGAAATCCATATGGAGATTCCTGAAAAAGATGAATATAGAGCTACCATCAGACCCAGTTGTTCCCTTACTGGGCATTTGTCTTAAATGCTCCACACTTCACTAAAGAGATATGTGCTCACTGGTTTCTGGTACCTATTTTTGGTTCCAGTTCACACACAAGTTTATACATTTGTAGTTAGGATCCACATATGAGAGAAGGAAAGAGGCAGGTAGAGAGAGAGAGAGAGATGGATATGACAGGGCATCCAGCCACTGCAAACGAACTCCAGATCACCAGACTCCAGGGCCGTCTTTTGCATCTGGCTTTTATGTGGGTCCTGGGGAATTGAACCTGGATCCTTTGGCTTTGCAAGCAAGTGCCTTAATCACTAAGCCATCTGTACAGCCCTTTTTAATTTTTTTATTTGCAACATCTATACTTACAGACAATTAACCATGATATTTCCCTCCCCTCCCCCACTTTCCCCTCAGACCTCCACTTTCCATCATATCCTCTCTCCATTATTCTCTTTTATTTTGATGTCATCATCTTTTCCTCCTATTATGAGGGTCTTGTGAAGGTATTTCTAGGCACTGTGAGGTCATGGATATCAAGGCCAATTTCTGTCTGGACAGTTTCATTGTAAGGAGTGGTACCCGTCCTTTGGCTCTTACATTCGTTCTGCCACCTCTTCTGTAATGGACCCTGAGCCTTGGGGGTGTGGCAGAGATGTTTCAGAGCTGGACACTCCTCTGTCACTTCTTCTCAGCACTATGTTGCTTTTTGGGTCATCCCAGTGGTCATCTCCATCTAAAAAAGAGAAGCTTCTCTAAATAAAAGTGAGACTAGCATTAATATATGAATATGAACATTAAGTTTTCAGGGCAGTTTGGTGAATATAATATATGCATTTAGCCAGACAAGAGCATGCTTTATACCCATAAGGGTCATGACCTCCCCTGTCATAGGCTTTTAATCAGGTTTAATCATGTATTCCCTCCCATAGAGTGGGCCTCCAGTCCAATTAGAGAGCAGTTGGTTTTCCCCAGAGCAGACATACCACTATTGTACCTGTTCAGTCATTTGGCCAAACTTGAGGCTTCCAGTGTCCACTGTTTTCACCGCTGATGACTTCTGTCTCCCATAGGACTGCATGCAGTGCACCTTTTTTCACCTTTCAGTTGGCTGGTCTATAGGGAGAAGGTTTTCAGCATGGCACCAGCTTGATTTCTTAGTGATCTTGCCACCTAAGCATGTAAAGTCTTAAGCATCAGGGTCTTACCTTGGTTTCATAAGAAACCAAGGGCCTTGGCAATAGCCAGTGATGTTTTGGAGGGAACAGGGACCTCCCTTGCCAACCACTCACTGGAATGTATCCCACTGAAAAATTTCTAGTAGCAATCTATGGCATCTGGATGTGCCATTATCTAAAAAAAAAATAGGCTTTCAGCCGGGTGTAGTGGCACATATCTTTAATCCCAGCACTCAGGAGGCAGAGGTAGGAGGATCGCCGTGAGTTCAAGGCCACCCTGAGAATACAGAATGAAATCCAGGTCAGCCTTAGCCAGAGTGAGACCCTCCCTCTAAGAACAAAACAAACAAACAAAAAAGTAGGCTTTCATAGGTCTTATTCAGAATATCTTGAATTTTGATTGGCCCTCCCCCCACTCTTCTCTTCATCTCTTCCCCTGGCCTCACTTAGGCCATTCCACTCCCTGTGACCTGTTCTTGTACTTACATTTATACAATATCATCCCCTAAAATCCTTCTCTCCCCTCCCTCCCTTATAGCCTTTTTCTAGCTTACTGGCCTGTGCTACGGATTTTTGGTTCCAGCTCACACACAGGTCTAAACATTTCTAGCTAGGATCCACATATGAGAGAGAACATGTGACATCTGGATTTCTGGGCCTGACTTACGTCACTTAGTATAATCCTTTCCAGATCCATGCATTTCCCTGCAAATTTCATCATTTCATTTTTCTTTACCACTGAATAGAACTCCATTGTGTAAATGTACCACATCTTTATTATCCATTCACCTATTGAGGGACATGTAGGTTGGTTCCATTTCCCAGCTATTATGAATAGAGCAGCAATAAACATGGTTGTGAAAGTATCTCTAAGGTAGTGAGAAGAATTATTAGGATATATGCCTAGGAGTGTGCTATAGCTGGATCATAAAGTAAATTTAGTTTTAGCTGTCTTAAGAACATCCACACTGATTTCCACAATGGCGGTAGTAGACTACATTCCCACCAACAGTGTAGAAGGGATCTCTATTTCCAGCATCCTTGACAACATTTATTGTCATTTGTTTTCTTGATGATAGCTATTCTGACAAGAGTGAGATGGAATCACAAAGTAGTTTTAATTTGCATTTCCCTGATGACTATGGATATAGAACACTTTTTAATTTAATTTTATTTTTTTGAGGTAGGATCTCACTCTGGCCCAGGCTGACCTGGAATTCACTATGTTGTCTCAGGGTGGCCTTGAACTCACAGTGATCCTCTTACCTCTGCCTCCCGAGTGCTGGGATTAAAGACATGCGCCACCACGCCTGGCCACTTTTTTGTTTTATATTTAATTAATTAATTTATTTATTTGAGATAGAGGGAGAGAGAGAGAGATAGAGAGAGAGAGAGATAGATAGATAGATAGAGAGAGAGAAAGAGAGATAGAAAGAGAGAGAGAGAATGGGCATCCCAGGGCCTCCAGCCACTGCAAATGAACTCCAGATGCATTTGCCCCCTTGTGCATCTGGCTTATGTGGGTCCTGAAAATCAAACCAGGATCCTTTGGCTTTGCAGGCAAATACCTTAACCTCTAAGCATCTCTCCAGCCTTAGAACACCTTTTTAGATGTTTATATGCCATCTGTATTTTTTCCTTTGAGAACTCTCTATTTAGTTTCATAGCCCATTTTTAACTGGGTTGTTTGATTTTTTTATTGTTCTATTTTTGAGTTCTTTGTATATCCTGGATATTAATTCTCTGTCAGAAGTATAGCTGGCCAAAATTGTCTCCCATTCTGTAGGTTGTCTCTTTGCTCTATTCACAGCATCCTTTCCTGTACAAAAGCTTTGTAATTTCATAAGATCCCATTGGTTGATTAGTGGTTTTATTTCCTGGGCAACTGGGACTATATTCAGAAAGCTATTGCCTATGCCAATATGTTGAAGGGATTCCCCTACCTTTTCCTCTAGCAGTTTTAGAGTTTCAGGTCTGATATTAAAGTCCTTGCTCCATTTGGGCTTGATTCTTATGCATGGAGAAAGACAAGGATCTATTTTCATCCTTCTACATACAGACATCCAATTTTCCCAGCACCACTTGTTGAAGAGGCTGCCTTTTCTCCAATGAATATTTTTGGCATTTTTGTCAAAAATCAGATGGCTGTAGCTGCCTGGCATAACATCTGCATCCTCTATTCTGTTCCATTGATCTATGTGTCTGCCTTTGTGCCAGTATCATGCTGTTTTTATTACTATGGCTTTGCAATATAGCTTAAATTGAGTTGGTGATACCACCAGTATTATTTTTGTTGCTCAAAATTGTTTTTTTTTGTGCTTCCAAATGAATTTTTGGATTTTTTTCTGTTTCTGTGAAGAATGCCATTGGAATTTTAATGGAGATCACATTAAATGTGTGGATTGCTTTTGGTAAGATATTCATATTCACTATATTGATTCTTCCAATCCAAGAATGGGGGATGTCTTTCCAATTCCTAGTGTCTTCTGCAATTTCTTGCTTGAGTATTTTAAAGTTCTCATTGTAGAGATCCTTTACTTCCTTGGCTAGGTTTATTCCAAGGTACTTTATTTTTTTGAGGCAATTGTGAATGGGAAGATTTCCCTGATTTCATCCTCCACATGTTTGTTGTTAGTATATAGGAAAGCTACTGATTTCTGTCTGTTTATTTTGTATCCTGCTATGTAGCTAAAAGTGTTTGTCAGCTCTAACAGTTTTCTGGTAGAGTTTTAGGGTCATCTATGTATAGAATCATATCATCTGCAAATAATGATAATTTGATCTCTTCCTTCCCAACTTGTATTCCTTTTATGAGTGTCTCTTGCCTTATTGCTATAGCTAAGACTTCTAGTACTATATTAAATAAAAGTGGGGACAGTGGACACCCTCATCTCATTCCAGAATTTAGTGGAAAGGCTCCAAGTTTCCCCCTATTTAGTATTATGTTGGCTGTAGGTTTGTCTTAAATACCTTTTATTATGTTGAGATATATTCCTTCTATACCCAGTTTCTGTAGGACATTTACCATGAAGGGATGTTGGATTTTGTCAAACGCCTTTTCTGCATCTATTGAGATGATCATGTGATTTTTGTCCTTCAGTCAATTTATATGGTGTTTTCCATTTAACAATTTGTATATGTTGAACCATCCCTGCATCTCTGGGATAAAGACTACTTGGTTGGGGTGAATAATCTTTCTGATATATTCTTGTTTTGTTTGCCAATATTTTGTTGAAAAATTTTGCATCTATGTTCATGAGGGAGATTGGTCTGTTATTGATTTTTTTTTTTTGTTCTGTCTTTGTTTTGTTTTGGTATCAGGGTGATGCTGGCTTTGTAGAAGGAGTTTGGTAGAATTCCTTCCTTTTCTATTTTATGGAAAAGTTTGAGAAGCAGTGGTGGTATTTCTTCCATGAAGGTCTTGTAAAATTCACCAGTGAATCCATCTGGGCCTGGACTTTTTTAGTTGGGAGATTTTTTTTATTACTGCTTATATCTCCATAGATGTTATAGGTCTATTTAAGTGGCTAATCTCATCTTGATTTAACTTTGGTAGGTCATATGAATAAAGGAAATCATCCATTTCTTTCAGACTTTCTTTTTATTTATTTATTTATTTATTTATTTGAGATAAAGAGGCAGATATATATATATAGAGAGAATGGGCATGCCAGAGCCTTCAGCTACTGCAAATGAACTCCAGATGCATGCCCCCCCATTGTGCATCTGGCTTATGTGGATCCTGGAGAATTGAACCCGAGTCCTTTGGCTTTGCAGGGAAAAGCCTTAACCACTAAGCCATCTCTCCAGCCCATTCTTTCAGACTTTCAAACTTAGAGGCATATATATTTTTAAAGTATTTCCTTATGATTTCTGAATTTCTTTGGTGTCTGTTGTAATGGTACCTTTTTCATCTCTAATTTTATTAATTTTTGTGTCATCTCTCTTCCTTCTGGTCAGATTTGTCAAGGGTTTATCAAACTTGTTTATCTTTTCAAAGAAGCAACTCTTTGTTTCATTCTTTGTATTTATTTATTTATTTTGGTTTCTATTTCATTAATTTCTGCCCTAACCTCTATTATCTCTTCCCATCTACTGATTTTTTGGTTTCCCTTGTTCTTCTTTTTCCAAGGCCTTAAGATGAAGCAGTAAATTCTTTACTTGTAAACTAGTGTACTGTTTAGTTTCCATGAATTTGTGGATGCTCTGTAGATTTTCTTGTTCCTGATTTATAGTTTAATCACATTGTGATCAGATAGAGTACAAGGGATCATTTCAGTTTTCCTGTATTTGTTAAGATTAGTTTTGTGTCCTTATTATGATCTATTCTGGAGAATGTTTCATGTGCAGCTGAGAAAAATGTATATTCTGCAGCATTTGGATGGAATGTTCTGTAGATATCTGTTAGGTCCATTTGTTCCATGACATCATTTAATACAGATGTCTCTCTATTTTTTGCAGGGATGACCTGTCAATTGATGAGAGTGGGGTATTGAAGTCACCCACTACAATTGTGTTTGGTGTTATCTGTGACCTTAAATATAATAGTGTTTGATGAAATTGGGAGCCCCCTTGTTATGTGCATATAAGTTTAGGATTGTAATGACCTCCTGTTGAAGTGTTCCTTTAATCATTATAAAGTGACCCTCTTTAATCTTTCCTCACTAATGTTGGTTTGAAATCTGTCCTGTCAGATATCAGGATAGCAACCCCTTCTTATTTCCTTGGCCCATTTGCTTGAAATTACATTTTCCATCCTTTTACCCTAAGACAGTGTTTATCTTTTATTGAGAGATGAGTTTCCTGGAGGCAAGAAGTGGCAGGTTCCTGCCATTTAATACAGTCTGCAAGCCTGTGTCTTGTGGTTGGAGGGGGCAGTGAGGCCATTGATATTAAGAGTTATTATTGAAAAGTATATATTTATTCTCACTATTCTTCTTGTTTTGTAGTGCTTCCTGTTTTCCCTTTACTTGCTTTTTTTTTTTTTTTTTTTTTTTTTTTGGTTTTTCGAGGTAGGGTCTCACTCTAGTTTAGGCTGACCTGGAGTTCATTCTGTATTCTCAGGGTGGCCTCGAACTCACGGCAATCCTCCTACCTCAGCCTCCTGAGTGCTGGGATTAAAGGTGTGCACCACCACGCCTGGCTTACTTGCTTTTTTAAAACTGTTATTTGAGGGCTGGAGAGATGGCTTAGCTGTTAAGGCACCTGCCTGCTAAGCCTAAGAACCCTGTTCCAATCTCCAGGTCCCACGTTTAGCCAGATGCAAAGTGATGCAAGGGCGCAATGCCACACTTGACCACAAGGGGGAGCACACATCTGGATTTTTTAATTTAATTTAATTTAATTTAATTTAATTTAATTTAATTTAATTTTGGAGAGAGAGAGAGAGAGAGAGAGAGAGAGAGAGAGGAAGACAGATAGAGAATGGGCGCACCAGCAGTGTCTCAGCTGCTGCGAACGAAATCCAGATGCGTGCGCCCCCTTGTGGTCAAGTGCGGCATTGCGCCCTTGCGTCACTTTGCATTTGGCTAAACATGGGGCCTGGAGATTGGAACTGCTGGAGATTGGAACCAGTGTTCTTAGGCTTAGGAGGCAGGCGCCTTAACCCCTAAGCCATCTCTCCAGCCCCACATCTGGATTTTGTTCACAGCAGCTGAGAGACTGCTGGCGCGTCCACTCTCTATCTGTCTTTCTCTCCCTTTCTGTCTGTCTGTCTCTCTCTGTGTCACTCTCCAAAAATAAAAATAAAAAAATAATAAAACTGTTATTTGAGTACAGTTTATTTTTTCCTGTTTCCTCATGTGTGTATTTTGCTTTCTTTTCAGCGTGAAGGAACTCCTTCAAGTATTTTCTGTAGAGCTGGCTTAGTTGTCATAAATTCTTTTAGCCTCTTTTTGTTGTGGAATTTCCTTGTTTATCCATCAAATTGCATAGATAGCTTTGCTCGATATTGTAATCTTGGTTGACAGTTGTTATCTTTCAGAACTTGGAATACATCATTCTAAGCCCTTCTGGCTTTGACAGCTTGTGTTGAATAATCTGCTGTTATTCTGATGGGCTTGCCTTTGTAGGTTACTTGCTTTTTCTCTCTAACTACTTTCAATATATTTTCTTTGATTTATGTGTTTAGTAATTTAATTATAACATGGCCAGAGAGTTTCCTTCCAGGTTCTGTCTATTTCATGTTCTAAAAGCTTCCTTTAATGTTTTGGAGGCTACCGGGACCTCCTTGGCCAACATCTCACTGGAAGGAGTTCCATCCCAGGTACTGAAAATTTTCTAGTAACAGTCTACATCTTCTAGACGTGACCTTAATCAAAAAAGTAGTTTTACATATGTCTTATTGATAATATCTTGAGTTTAGATTGTCCCTCCCCCTGCCCTTTTTGTATGCATTCTCTTCCCATGGCCTCGCTTAGGCCATTCCCCTCCCTGTACTCAGTTCTTCTATTTATATATGTGTATTACCATACACTTAAGTCCTTCCCTTTCTTCCCTCCCTTATAGCCTTTTACCCGCTTACTGGTTTCTGGTACCTATTTTTGGTTCCAGTTCATACACAAGTCTATACATTGGTAGCTAGGATCCACATATGAGAGAGAACATGTGACGATTGGCTTTCTGAGCCTGGGTTACCTCACTAAGTATAATCCTTTCCAGATCCATCCATTTCCTGCAAATTTCATAATTTCATTTTTTTCTTTACTGCTGAATAGAACTCCATTGTGTAAATGTACCACAACTTTATTATCCACTCATCTGTGGACGGACATCTAGGCTGCTTCCATTTCCTAGCTATTGTGAATAGAGCAGCAATAAACATGGTTTTGCAAGTATCTCTAAGGAAGTGAGAAGAGTCCTCTGGATATATGCCTAGGAGTGCTATAGCTGGATCATATGGTAAATCTATTTCTAGCTGTCTCAAGAACCTCCACACTGATTTCCACAGTGGCTGGACCAGCTTACATTCCCACCAACAGTGTAGAAGTGTTCCTGTTTTTTCGCATCCACGCCAACACTTATTGTCATTTGTTTTCTTGATGGCAGCCATTCTGACAGGAGTGATATGGAATCTCAAAGTGGTTTTAATTTGCATTTCCCTGATGGCTAAGGATGTAGAACATTTTTTTAGATGTTTATATGCTGTATTTCATCTGTATTTCATCTTCCGTGAACTGTTCTAGAAAATTTTCTATTTAGTTCCAGTGAGAGAAATAGATAGTAAGACCCTATTGCTGAAGACATCTCATGCCTGAGAGGCAAGGACACTGAGAAAGCAAGCTGGTGCTGAGCAGAAAACCTTCTCCCTGTAGACCAGCCAACTGAAAGCTGGAAAAAGCTGCACTGCACACAGCGTATGGGAGACAGAAGCCATCAACAGTGAAAATAGTGGATGCTGAATATTCAAGCTTGGCCTGACAGGCCCAATGACTGAACAGGTGCAATAGTGGCGTGTCTACTCTTGGGGTAACCAACTGCTCCATAATTGGACTGAAGGCCCTCTCTACGGAAGGGAATACATACCCGGTACTGAAAAACCTAAGTAAAAGTCTATGGTAGGTGAGGTCATGAGCCTTGGGGGTATAAGCCTGCTCATGTCTGACTAAATGTATATATTATTCCCACCAAGCTGCCCTGGGGACACTACACTAAATGTTCATGTCCACATATTAACGCTATTCTCACTTCTGGCTAGAGAAGCTTCTCTTTTCAGATGGTGATGACCACTGGGACGACACAAAAGGCAACATAGTGCTGAGAAGAAGGGATGCAGGAGTGCCTAGCACTGAAACACCTCTGTCACATCCTCCAGTGGCTCAGGGACCATTGTGGAAGAGGGGGCGGATAGAATGGAAGAGCCAAAGGAAGGATATGACCTCTTACTATGCAGCTGCCCAGACATAAATTGGCCTCGATATCCATGATCTTGCAGTGCCTAGCAATACCTTTGCAAGACCCTCAAAATAGAAGAGAAAGATGATGTCATCAAATTAGGAGAGAGACTAATGGAGAAAGGGAGGGGATATGATGGAGACCAGAGTTCTAAAGTGGAATGGGGGAGGGGAGGGAAATATCAGGTGGGGTTTTTTTTGGTATGTAAGATTAAAAATCAATAAAAATTAAAAAAAAAATAAAAGCTTCCTTTATCTGCAGTGGTATTTCTTTCCCAATTTGGGGAAAATTTTCTTCTATGATTTTTCATGAAATGCCTACTAAGCCTCTGGAATGAAATTCTTCTCCTTCTACCTACTATACTCTGTATTCTTTTAAAAAATTATTATTATTTTTATTGACAACTTCTATACTTACATACAAAAAGTTCATGATATTTCCCTCCCCTACCTCATTCCCCTTTAGAACTCCAATCTCCATCATATCTCCTCCTTCTCTCCATTAGTCTCTCTTTTAATTTGATGTCATCATCTTTTACTTCTATTATGAAGGTCTTGCGAAGGAATTGCTAGGCACTGTACGGACATGGATATCGAGGCCAATTTCTGTCTGGGCAGTTGCATTGTAAGGAGTCATACCCTTCCTTTGGCTCTTCCATTCTATCCGCCCCCTCTTCCGCAATGGGCCCTGAGACTTGGAGGGTGTGACAGAAGTGTTTCAGTGCTGGGTACTCCTCCATCCCTTCTTCTCAGCACTATGTTGCCTTTTGGGTCATCCCAGTGGTCATCACCATCTGAAAAGAGAAGCTTCTCTAACCAGAAGTGAGAGTAGCATTAATATGTGAATATGATCATTAAGTGTAGTGCTTTCAGGGCAGCTTGGTGGGAATAAGAGCAGGCTGTATACCCCTAAGACTCATGACCTCCCCTGCCATAGACTTTTGCTTAGGTTTTTTCAGTACCAGGTATGTATCCCCCCCAGTAGAGAGGGCCTTCAGTCCAATTATGAAGCAGTTGGTTACCCCATGAGTAGACATGCCACTATTGCACCCGTTCAGTCATTGGGCCTGTATGGCCAAACTTGAATATTCAGTGTCCACTGTTTTCACTACTGATGACTTCTGTCTCCCATATGGCTGCATACAGTGCTGCTTTTTCCAGCTTTCAGTTGGCTGGTCTACAGGGAGAAGGGTTTCTGCTCAGCCCCAGCTTGCTTTCTCAGTGACCTTGCCTCTCAGGCAAGAGATGTCTTCAGCAATAGGGTCTTACTATCTGTTTCTCAAGGGAAACCAACAGCTTTGGCAAAAGTCTTTAATGTTTTGGAGGCTACCAGGACCTCCTTGGCCAACAACTCACTGGAAGGTATCCCATCCCAGGCACTGAATATTTTCTATTAACAGTCTACAGCTTCTAAATGTGCCATTATTCAAAAAAGTAGGTTTACATAAGTCTTATTCACACTATCTTGAATTTTGAATGACCCTCCCCCTGCCCTTCTTTTACACATTCTCTTCCCATGGCCTCACTTAGGCCATTCCCCTCCCTATAATCTGTTCTTCTACTTACATATGTGCAATACCATACACTTAAGTCCTTCCCTTTCCTCCCTCCCTTATATCCTTTTACCAGCTTACTGGTTTCTGGTACCTATTTTTGGTTCCAGTTCACACACAAGTCTATACATTTGTAGCTAGGATCCACATATGAGAGAGAACATGTGACATTTGGCTTTCTGAGCCTGGGTTACCTCACTTAGTATAATCCTTTCCAGATCCATCCATTTCCCTGCAAATTTCATAATTTCATTTTTCTTTACCGCTGAATAGAACTCCAATGTGTAAATGTACCACATCTTTATTATCCGTTCATCTGTGGAGGGACATCTAGGCTGGTTCCATTTCCTAGCTATTGTGAATAGAGCAGCAATAAACATGGTTGTTCAAGTATCTCTAAGGTAGTGAGAAGAGTCCTCTGGATATATGCCTAGAAGTGTGATAGCTGGATCATATGGTAAATCTATTTCTAGCTGTCTCAAGAACCTCCACACCGATTTCCACAATGGCTGCACCAGATTACATTCACACCAACAGTGTAGAAGTGTTCCTCTTTTCCCGCATCCATGCCCACAGTTATTGTTATTTGTTTTCTTGATGATAGCCATTCTGACAGGAGTAAAATGGAATCTCAAAGTGGATTTAATTTGCATTTCCCTGATGGCTAAGGATGTGGAACACTTTTTAGATGTTTATATGACATCTGTATTTCTTCTTCTGGGAATTCTCTATTTAGTTCCATACCCCATTTTTTAACTGGGTTGTTTGAATTCTTATTATTCTGTTTTTTAAGTTCTTTGTATATTCTGGATATTAACCCTCTGTCAGATGTATAGCTGGCAAAGATTTTCTCCCATTCTGTAGGTTGTCTCTTTGCTCTATTCACAGTGTCCTTTGCTGTACAAAAGCTTTGTAATTTCATGAGGTCCCAGTGGTTGATTAGTGGTTTTATTCCCTGAGCAATTGGGGTTATATTCAAAAAGTCCTTGCCTATGCCAATATGTTGAAGGGTTTCCCCTACCTTTTCCTCTAGCAGTTTCAGAGATTCAGGTCTGATATTAAGGTCCCTGAAACATTTGGAGTTGACTTTTTTGCATGGAGAGAGACAAGGATCTACTTTTATCCTTTTACATACAGATATCCAGTTTTCCCAGCACCACTTGTTAAAGAGGCTATCTTTTCTCCAATGTATATTTTTGGCATTTTTGTCAAAAATCAGGTGGCTGTAGCTGCCTGGATTAATATTTGGGTCTTCTATTGTGTTCCATTGATCTACCTGTCTGTCCTTGTGCCAGTACCATGCTCTTTTTGTTACTATGGCTTTGTAATATAACTTAAAATTGGGTATGGTAATACCACCAGCCTGATTTTTGTTGCCCAAAATTATTTTGGCTATTCGAGGTTTTTTGTGTTTCCAGATGAATTTTAGGATTGTTTTTTTTTTCTATTTCTGTGAAGAATGCTATTGGGATTTTAATGGGGATCGCATTAATTGTGTATATTGCTTTTGGTAAGATTGACATTTTCACAATATTTATTCTTCCAATCCAGGAGCATGGTATGTTTTTCCACTTCCTTGTGTCTTCTGTAATTTGTAGCTCAAGTTTTTTAAAGTTCTCATTGTAGAGATCCTTAACTTCCTTGGTTAAGTTTATTCCAAGGTATTTTATTTTTTTTTGAGGCAATTGTGAATGGGAGAGATTCCCTGATTTCATCCTCTGCATGTTTGTTGTTAGTGTATAGAAAAGCTACTGATTTCTGTGTGTTTATTTTGTATACTGCTACATTGCTAAAAGTATCAGATCTAACAGTTTGTGGGTAGAGTCTTTAGGGTCTGTTATGTATAGGATCATATCATCTGCAAATAATGATAATTTGATCTCTTCCCTTCCAATTTGTATCCCTTTTATGAGTGTCTCTTGCCTTATTGCTATAGCTAAGACTTCCAGTACTATATTAAAGAGAAGGGGAAAGTTGACACCCTTGTCTTGTTCCTGAATTTAGAGGAAAAGCTTCAAGCTTTTCCCCATTTAGTATTATGTTGGCTCTAGGTTTGTCATTAATAGCTTTTATTATGTTGAGATATGTTCCTTCTATTCCCAGTTTCTGTAATACCATGAAGGGGTGTTGGATTTTGTCAAATGCCTTTTCTACATCTATTGAAATGACCATGTGATTTTTGTCCTTCAGACCATTTATATGGTGTATTACATTTATGGATTTGAGTATGTTGAACCATCCCTGCATGTCTGGGGTAAAGCCTACTCGGTCAGGGTGAATAATCTTTCTGATATATTCTTGTATTCTGTTTGCTAGTATTTTGTTGAGAATTTTTGCATCTATGTTCATGAGGGAGATTGGTCTGTAATTTTCTTTTTCTTTTTTCTTTTTTTAATCTGTCTTTGTCCGGTTTGGGTATAAGGGTGATGCTGGCTTCATAGAAGGATTTCAGTAGAATTCCTTCCTTTTCTATTTTATGGAAAAGTTTGAGAAGCATTGGTGTTAGATCTTCCAGGAATGTCTTGTAAAATTCAGCAGTGAATCCATCTGGGCCTGGACTTTTTTAGTTGGGAGACTTTTTATAACTGCTTGGATCTCTGTAGTTGTTATAGGTCTATTTAAATGATTTATCTCATCTTGATTTAAATTTTTTAGGTCATATGAATTAAGGAAATCATCCATTTCTTTTAGGTTTTCAAACTTAGAGGCATATATATTCTTAAAGTATGTCCATATGATTTTCTGAATTTCTTTGGTATCTGTTGTGATGTTGCCTTTTTCATCTCTAATTTTGTCAATTTTTGTCTCTTCTCTCTTTCTTTTGGTCAGATTTGCTAAGGGTTTATCAATCTTGTTTATCCTTTCAAAGAACCAACTTTTTGTTTCATTGATTTTTTTTATTGTTTTTTTTGGTTTCCATTTTGTTAATTTCTGCCCTAACCTTTATTATTTCTTCCCATCTACTGATTTTTGGTTTCATTGTTCTTCTCTTTCCAAGGCCTTAAGGTGAAGCATTAAATTGTTTACTTGTGAACTCTCTAATTTCTTAATATAGGCACTTAGAGCTATAAATTTCCCCCATAGGACTGCCTTCATTGTGTCTCAAAGGTTTTAGTATGTTGTATTCTCATCAACATTTGATTCTATGAATTTTTTTATTTCCTTTTTAATTTCTTCAATGACCCGTCTATCATTCAATAATGTACTGTTTAGTCTCCATGAATTTCTGTATGCTCTGTAGTTTTTCTTGTTGCTGATTTGCAGTTTAATCCCATTGTGGTCAGGTAGCATACAAAGGATTATTTCAATTTTCCTGTATTTGTTAAGATTTGATTTGTGTCCTAGTATACAGTCCATTTTAGAGAATGTCCCATGTGCTGCTGAGAAAAATGTATATTCTGCAGCATTAGGATGGAATGTTCTGTATATATGTGTTAGGTCCATTTGTTCCATGATATCATTTAATGCAGATGTCTCTCTGTTTATTTTTTGCTGAGTAGACCTGTCAAGTGATGAGAGTGGGGTATTGAAGTCACCCACTACTATTGTGTTAGGAGATATCTCTGACCTTAATTCTAATAATGTTTGTTTGATGAGATTGGGAGCCCCCATGTTAGGGGCATATATGTTTAGGATTGTAATGTCCTCCTGTTGGAGTGTTCCTTTAATCAGTACAAAGTGACCTTCTTTATCTTTCCTCACAAATGTTGGATTGAAGTCTATCTTGTCAGAAATTAGGATAGCAACCCCTGCTTGTTTCCTAGGCCCATTTGCTTGAAATACCTTTTTCCAACCTTTCACCCTCAGAAGGTTTCTATTTTTTATTGAGAGATGAGTTTCCTGGAGGCAACAGATGGTAGGATCCTGCTTTTTAATCCAGTCTGTAAGTCTGTGTCTTTTGATTGGGGCATTGAGGCTATTGATATTAAGAGTTATTATTGAAATATATGTATTTATTCTCACCATTCTTCTTGTTTTTTCGTTCTTCCTCTTTTCCCTTTACTCACTTGTTTTAACTGTTATTTTAGTATGGTTTATTTTTTCCTATTTCCTGTTGTGTGTGTTTTGCTTTCTCTTCAGCGTGAATGATTCCTGCAAGTATTTTTTGTAGAGCTGGTTTAGTTGCATAAATTCCTTTAGCCTGTCTTTGTTGTGGAATGTCCTCATTTCTCCATCAATTTGGATAAATAGTTTTACAGGATAAAGTAATCTTGGTTGACAGTTTTTATCTTTCAGAACTTGGAATACATCACTCTAGGCCCTTCTGCTTTTAAAATTTGTGTTGAGTAATCTGCTGTGATTCTGATGGGCTTGCCTTTGTAGGTCACTTGCTTTTTCTCTCTAGCTGCTTTCAATATATTTTCTTTGATTTGTATGTTTGGTAGTCTAATTATAATATGGTGGGGAGAGGTTCTTTCCAGGTTTTGTCTGTTTGGTGTTTTAAAGGCTTCCTGTATCTGCATTGGCATCTCTTTCCCAATTTGGGGGAAGTTTTCCTCTATGATTTTGTTGAAAACACCTACTATGCCTTTTGAGTGAAATTCTTCTCCTTCTATTATCCCTTGAATTCTTATGTTTGATCTTTTTATAGTGTCCTGAATATCCTGAAATTCCCATTCATACCTTCCTATTATTTTGTCTTTCTCTTTGTTGGACTGTATTAGATCTGCCACTTGGTCTTCTAGTTTAGATATTCTGTTCTCTCCTTCATCCATTCTACTAGAGAGATTTTCTACAGAGTTTTTAATTTCACTGACTGTGTTCTTTATTGCTAGCATTTCTGACTGGGTTTTCTTTATTATTTCTATTTCTGTATTTATGTCTAGTATTGACCTCCTTATTTCATTAAATTGGTTTTCTGTGTGTTCTTTGAATCCTTTGATTTCTTCTTTGCAGTCTTTGAACCCTTTCATTTCCTCTTTGAGTTCTTTGAACATAATTATAATCATTCTTTTGAAATCTTTCTTGGGGATTTCCTCTACGTCAGCCTCACTGAAGGTCATTTCTGATATATTAATACTTTTTGGTGGATTTATATTGTCTTGATTTTTTTGTGTTTCTTGTATTGTAATGTAGAGATCTTTGCATCTTGGATTAATATAATGCTTGGGTTTTCTAAATATCTGCAGTAATAGTAGATGTATCAATCAATCTGATATTATATATCTTCAGGGTAGGAGTTTAAGGTGCTAGGTGTGGCTCTTAAGGCTCTTTGAATAATCACAGAAGTGACCCTAGGTGTTGGGTTTGCCTGCTATGAGAATATCAAGTGAGGTGAATGGAACAGAATACAATCAAATTCTAAAAATTTAACTCACCAATGTACCCATTCAATGAAATACAGCACAGAGTATTTGTGCAAAGGCAGGTATTATGACAAACAGATCCTCTAACAAAGTCACAGTCCCTAAGGATGTGTGTTACCCCACACCCTTAATCCTGTCAACTGGGAGGCTAAGATTTCTGGTCTGTAGAGGGTTCCAAGGTGAGCTTGTGATCAAGTGAGACCCTTCCCCAATGAATGACAGAGGAGGAAACAAATCAGGAAGCAACAAATGAGCAGCCCAAAATATAGGTTATTTAGGAATGTCAGATCTGACCATCCATCAGGTTTAACATAGAATGTACACTGATATTGAAGGTGCAATTCGCCCTTCCAATGCAAAGCCTATATACTGGGCTTATTTGGTGGGTACTGACCTGGTGTAAACCAAGTTACCTTTTGGAACGGGTTTGATCACAGCTATGCTGCACGGCTGCTTGGGTCCTTTGCTGTGTTGTGGGCTCAGGAAGGCCGGCTGCGACTGTGGGTCACTGCTTTCGCT
Source organism: Orientallactaga sibirica (assembly GCA_036365145.1). Lineage (NCBI taxonomy): Eukaryota > Metazoa > Chordata > Mammalia > Rodentia > Dipodidae > Orientallactaga > Orientallactaga sibirica. The sequence continues at coordinate 2,129,092 of JAEOAD010001317.1, forward strand.
GAGCTGGATGCTGGGTAGGTGAGCTCTCTTTCCCAGGTCTCCGGTGCTTGCCAGCGCTTGTGCTGGTGGTGGGGGAGGGGTGGCTGTGAATGGCAGCTGAAATCCGTCTGCTCCTCCACGCGATCCTCTTCCTCACAAGCCACTCTGTTGGTCTCTGTCGTCCTCCTTCCATGTTTCTTGAGTTTGTAAGGAGGCGGTGTGAGTGGAAAATCCTCTCACCTGGCTTTAAAATCCTGCTGCTCAGCTGGCTCAGGCAGAGCCTGGTGGCTGCCATGGCGTGGAGCTCTCCGCAGCTATGGAGCCGCTTCTGTGGGCTCCAGATGTTCTGGATCTCTCCTACTTCTCTGCTGTGCTTGATAGTTTACTATACACCTCACTTTTTAGTAGAAGAGTGTATTTTGCTGGGGTTTGTTTTGCTTTTTTCCCTTACCCTGTTTTGACTTGGTTCCTATGTCGCCATCTTAACCAGAAGTCTCGCCATCTTAACCGGAAGTCTCTGTATTCTTATGTTTGATCTTTTCCTAGTGTCCTAGATATATTGAAATTCCCATTCATACCTTCCTATTAGTTTGTCTTTCTCTTTGTTGGACTGTATTAGATCTGCCACCTGGTCTTCTAGTTTAGATTTTATGTCCTCTCCTTCATCCATTCTATTGGTGAGACTTTCCACAGAATTTTCTTTAAATTTATTTTTTTATTGACAACTTCTTTAATTGTAGACAATATCCCATGGTACTTCCCTCCCTCCCTGCAATTTCCCCTTTGAAACTTACTTTCCATTATATCCTCTCCCCCTCTCAATCAGTCTCTCTTTTCAGTTTGATGTCATGATCTTTTCCTCCTATTATGATGGTCTTGTGTAGGTAGTGTCAGGCACTGGGAAGTCATGGATATCCAGGCCATTTTGTGTCTGGAGGAGCACACTGTAAGTAGTCCTACTCTTCCTTTGGCTCTTACATTCTTTCTGCCCCCTCTTCCACAGTGGACCCTGAGCCTTGGAAGGTGTGTTAGAGATGTTTCAGTGCTGAGCACTCCTCTGTCCCTTCTTCTCAGCACCATGGTGCCTTCTGAGTCATCCCAAGTTTGCCATCATCTGAAAAGAGAAGCTTCTTTAACCATAAGTAACAGTAACATTAATGTATGGGTGTGGACATTAAGACAAGTGCTTACTGGGCAGTTTGGTGAGCATAGTATATACATGTAGCGTGACACCAGCAGACATTACACCTCTAGGGCTCATGACTACTCCTGTCATAGGTTTTCAGTATCAGGAATGAATTCCCTCCCATGGAGTGGGCCTCCTGTCCAATTAGAGAGTGGTTGGTTTCCCCTATAATAGACATGCCACTATTGCACCTGTTGGCTCATTTGGCCTGGCTGGCCAAATTTAAAGCTTGCAGTGTTCACTGTTGACTACCTTCACTGGTGTTTTCTCTCTCCCATTGAACTGGATGCAGCGTAGCTTTTTCCAAATTTCTGTCAGCTGTTTTACCTGGAGGAGGCTTTCAGCTCAGCTCTAACAGGATTTCTCAGTGACCTTGCCACCCAAGTATGTGGAGTCTTCAGCAATAGGGTCTTACCATCTATTCCTTGTGGGAAACCAAGGACCTTGGTAATGGCCTATAATGTTTCGGGGGTATCTTTTCCACAGAATTTTTTATTTGACTGACTGTGTTTTTCAGAGCTAGAATTTCAGCCTCGTTTTTCTTCAATATTTCTATTTCCTTACTCATGTCTTGTATTAATATCCTTATTTTCATTAAGCTGGTTTCCTGTGTTATCTTGGAATTCCTTCAGGAGTTTTTTTTCTTCTTTAATTCATTTGTTTTCTTCTTTGATTCCTTTGATTTATTCTTTGATTTATTTTCTTTGTTTCTTTCTTTTTTTGGGGGGGGGTTGAGGTAGGGTCTCACTCTAGCTCAGGCTGACCTGGAATTCACTCTCTAGTCTCAGGGTGGCCTCGAACTCATGATGATCCTCCTACCTCTGCCTCCCGAGTGCTGGGATTAAAGGTGTGTGCCACCATACCTGGCTTCTTTGATTTCTTTGAGTAAAGATAAAATCATTTTTTTGAAATATTTGTCAGGCATTTTATGTAAAACAGTCTTATTAGTGGCCATTTCTGATGGATTTATAATTTTTGGAGGGATTGTATTGTCTGGATTCTTTGTGGTTCTTTTATTATAATGTAGCAATTTTTGCATCCTGAGTTGATTTGATGCTTGGGTTTTCAGAATTTGCAGTGCTTTTAGATTTGGAAATCCAACTTTATGTACTTTCAGAGTAGGAGTTTAAAGTGCCAAGTGTATCTCTTGTACTCCAATCCAACCACAGAAGTAATCCTAGGTATTGAGTTTGCCTGCTATTCAAGTATTTTTTGTGGGCTTGGTGTAGCAATTTACTGAAAAATTCTAAACTTCAAGTGAGCTATATACACATTCAATAAAAACCAGCACAGAGTATGCAAGTATGGGGATTAAAATGAATAGATAGCCTTATAAAGCCCAAATCCCTTAGGGTTTGTGTTCCTTTACACCCTTAACCCTTACAGCTGGGATGTTGAGATTTCTGTTCTGAATTGGGTTCCAGATCAGTCTGGATGTGAATCAGACCCTGCACCCAATAATGACAGAAGCAACAGACAAAGGTCCTATGAATCTGAAAGCATCAAAGGCAACATTATTCAACCCCCCAATATAGTGTAATTGAGAATGGTAAAGCCAACCAAGAATATGTAATAATCTGCCCTGACATAGAAAGAGTGATTAGCACTTCCAGTGCAGGCCTATATACCTGCTTTTTTGTCAGTCAACCTCATTATCTTTTGGGGTGGCTTCAAATCTCACCAATACTGAGTGCCCACCTCGATCCCTCTGTCTTGTGCTGTGGAGCTGGGGTTCTGATCAGCTGTGCTGTATGGTCTGCCTGTGGGAGCTGAATGTGTTCTCCAGAAGTTCATGGTTCTGATTGTTGAGGGATGGGAGAGTGCAGGAAGCCTGGAGTTGTACTGGAACTGTTCAGCTGGTCCCATCTGTATCTCTTTCAGGGGATCCTTAGCTGATCTCCGCTGTCTTTCCTTCAGGTTTCTCAACTTTGCAAGGAGGCTGATGTGGTTGGAAAATCCCCTTTGTTTCATCTCTGGTCCTACAGCTTGGAGCTGGGTGGACGGTGTCCGAAGGGTGTGCGGATAGTGTGGATCACACAGATCATGGCCACAGGCACCTCAGTGAGATTCTTGCCATTTTCCTCATTTCTGGTGGAACTTGGTCTCTCCTGCTTCTCCACTATGGCTAATAAAAACTTATACACCCTCACTTTTCAAAAGAAGAGTATATTTTGCTGTGGTTTTGCTTAAACCCCTTGCTTGGCTGGTTTGACATGGCTCCTATGCTGCTGTCTTACCTGGAAGTCTCTAGTTTATTTTTTCAAGATAGTGACTCACTCTAGCCCAGGCCAAACTGGAACTCACTCTTTAGTCTCAGGCTGACCTTGAACTCATAGTGATCCTTCCATCTTTGCCTCCCAAGTGTTGGAATTAAAAAAGTGTGCCACTATACCTGACTGGTGCTAGTTTTACTACTACATTTCCAGTTGGAAAAATTATGGCAACAGAGTATAAGTGCCTAGACATTTCCCTCACTTCATTTCATATTGTGGTCATCACATCGCAAGAAGTGTGAGTACATGGGCTGGGGAGATGGCTCAGTAGTTAAAGTCCCCCCATTACAAAGTCTATCAGCTTAGGTTCAATTCCTCAGCCACCCATGTACAGCCAGATGGGTATTTATTTGGAATGGAATGAAGTCCTGGTATGTACATGTACACACATGCACACACACAAAATAAATAATTTTTTTAAAAATGTATTAATATTTTTATTTATTTGAGAGAGAGGAAGACAAAGAGAGAGATAGAGGCAGATAGAGAGAATGGGTGGATTAGGGCCTCTAGCCACTGCAAATGAATTCCAAATGCATATGCTACCTTGTGCATCTGCCTTTACATGGGTACTAGGGAATCAAACCTGGGTCTTTTGACTTTGCAGGCAAGCGCCTTAACCACTAAGCCATCTCTCTAGTCCTAATTTTTTTTTTAAAAGAGTGAGTACAGTGCAATAAAACAGACAAATAGAGATGGGGAGGTGACTCAGTGGATAAGAGCACTTGCCTAAGCATGATGTCCTGGGAGGTCACGAGACCACTTGAGTTTGATTCCCCTAAAACCCATCTAAATGTAAAAATCTGGGGGTGGTCATGCACTTCTGTAACACCTTTTTTTTTAATTATTATTTTTTATTGACTTTCATACTTACATATAAAAAAAAAAACACCTGATATTTCCCTTCCCTCCCCCCATTCCACTTTAGAACTCAAGTCTCCATCATATCCCCTCCCTCTCTCCATTAGTCTCTCTTTTAATTTGATGTCATCATCTTTTTCTTCTATTTTGAGGGTTTTGCGAAGGTATTGCTAGGCACTGCAAGGTCATGGATATCGAGGCCAGTTTCTGTTTGGGCAGTTGCATTGTAAGAGGTCATACCCTTCCTTTGGCTCTTCCATTCTATCCGCCCCCTCTTCCGCAATGGTCCCTGAGCCTTGTAGGGTGTGACAGAGGTGGTGTAACACCTTTTTTTGCAGTGGGTCGAGACCTGAGAATTGCTGGGGCTTGCTCATCAAGACTGGCAGCTTTGTGTTGAGGAAGAGACCTCTTCTCAAGATTGAGCAGTGTGCACTTGCACACACATGTGCATACACCATGTGTAACATACCACACCACAATACTGTACACACACACACATGCAAAAAAGTTGATAGAACATTTATGTAATTCTTGTTGTAGTAACTTGTTGCTAATATTTTACTGCATATAATTTAGGTTTTGTTTTGTTTGTTTGTTTGGGATAAGATCTTGTTATGCATCCCAGGATGGCCTGGAACTTGTCAAGTAGCCCAGGCTGGCTTCAAACTGGTGTTCTTCCTGCTTCAGACTCCTGAGTGCTAGGATTATAGGTGTATACCATCAAATCTGGCTACTGTCCCTAATTCATAAATTAAACTTAATCATATGTATGTATGAACATGAAAAACACAGTGTACATAGGGTTTGGTACTGCCTTTGGTACTTCAAGCATCCACTATTGGTTTTACAATCCCCTGTGGATAAGAAAAGGGTATATTGTGTGTATACGTATGTAAGTGTTCAGATGTATACATCTCTGTGTACACACACATACATAAAATCAGAGCTTCTAAGAAATGTTAGAAAGTTTTTCCTTGTTTTCAAAAGCTGTGTAGCTGTGTGTGGTGGTTCATGCCTTTAATCCCAGCATTTGGGAAGCAGTGGTAGGAGGATTGCATCAACTTTGAGGCTACCCTGAGAATACATAGTAAATTCCAGGTCAGCCTGGGCTTGAGCGAGACCCTACCTTGAAAAACAAACAAAATTTTTTTTTTATTATGAGAAGGAGGGAGGGAGGGAGGGAGAGAGAGAGAGAGAAAGAGAGAGAGAGAGAGAGAGAGAATATGAATGGGCATGGTGGAGCCTCCTGCTACTGCAAAAGAACTGTAGGTGCATGTGTCACTTTGTGCATCTGGCTTTCTGTGGGTTCAGGGAATCATACCTAAGCTGTGAGACTTTTCAAGCAAGCCCTTTTAACTGCCAAGTCATCTCCCCAGCCCTCTAGCTATTAATATTTGCTGTTTCATCTCTTGACCATTTTGATCAACTGTTTTATTATTTCATCTGAATTATCAAATTAATACTATAAATTGATGATATTTCTTTTCTCTCTCTCTTTCTTTCTTTCTTTCTTTCTTTCTTTCTTTCTTTCTTTCTTTCTTTCTTTCTTTTTCTTCTTCTTCTTCTTCTTTTTTTTAGTTTTTCAAGGTAGGGTCTCACTCTAGCCCAGACTGACCTGGAATTCACTCTGTATTCTCAGGGTGGCCTCGAACTTTGGGCAGTCCTCCTGCCTCTGCATCCCGAGTGCTGGGATTAAAGGTGTGCACCACCACACCTGACTGACATTTCTTTATTTTCTTTCTGATGGTGTTTCTGATATAGGTAATTTTCATTTTTTTCCTTTGATTAGTTTGGCTTAGCAAAGCAACAAATACAAGTAACCTTTTTTTTTGAAGCAAGCCCAACTGGCTAGCTTTTGTATGAGAGAGAGAGAGAGAGAGAGGGAGAGAGAAAGAGAGAGAGAATTAGCACACCAGGGCATTCAGCCACTGCAACCGAACTCCAGATGCACGCACCCCTTTGCATCAATGTGCATCTGGCTTATTGGGACCTGGAGAGTTGAACGTGAATCCTTAAGCTTTGCAGGCAAGTGCCTTAACCACTAAACCATTATTCCAGCTCTTTAAAAAAAAGATTTTAATTTTATTTATTGTTCTCCGTTTCTATAATTTATGCTCTTATTTCTGTATTTTTTCCTAAAATGTTTTATTTATTGAGAGAGAAAGAGGTAGATAGATAGATAGATAGATAGAGAGAAAGAATGGGTGTGCCAGGGCCTCTGGCCACTGCAAAAGAACTCCTGGGGAATTGAGCCTGGATCCTTAGTTTTCATAAGCAAGAACCTTAACCACTAAGCCATTTCTTCAGCCCAGTTTCTGCATTTTTTATTTCCATTATTCTTCTTTCCTACATTTTTTTTTGTTTTGTTTTTGGAGAGAGACAGAGAGAGAGAGGGAGAGGAAGACAGATAGAGATGGGCACACCAGCAACCTCTCAGCTGCTGGGAACGAAATCCAGATGCGTGCTCCCCCTTGTGGTCAAGTGCGGCATTGCACCCTTGAGTCACTGCATCTGGCTAAACGTGGGACCTGGAGATTGGAATCGCTGGCTTAGGAGGCAGGGGCCATTTCTCCAGCCCCTTTCCTACATTTTAAAGTTGAAATCTTTGAATATTGAGAGTTAAAAAAATTATTTATGAAATAATGGTATGGGTGCTCCAGGGCCTCTAGCCATTCCAAACAAACTCCAGATGCATGAGCCCTTTTATGCATATGGCTTTACGTGGGTACTGGGGAATCAAACCCAGACCACAGGATTTGCAAACAAGTGCTTTTAACTACTGAGTAATCATCCCAGCCCAACCTAAGAGATTGTTTTTCATTAGGAACTTTAAGATATAAACATGCAGTAATTTGATCATGTTTCCATCCCAATTCTTTCTTGTCTCCTCTCCCCTGTCTCCTATCCCCTGAGGACCCTACTCTTTCAAGATAGTCCTTTCTGTCTGTTACCTCATTCCCTTTGTCCTCCTCTGTCCTTCATGGCAAAATATTGATGAGCTCAGAACTGCTGGTCTGGTGGGGGTATCAGTAACTACTGTTGGCGTCATGAATGCACCAATAGGTCATGGTTAAAGGACAATACCTTTATTAAATTAAAGAATGCTTATGTACCCCCTGGCTCTTACATTCTTTCCACCCACTCTTTTGCAATGTTCCCTGACCCTTGGAGAGCATAATAAAAAGTTCCTTTAGTGCTGAGTGTGGTGGTGCACATTGGCTCCTCATGACAAAGCAGCCTCAAATCTGATCCCTGTGTGTTCATTCTGAGCTCCAGTTTAAAGGAACAGGGAAAAGTCTTCTTATGACCTAACAGAAACAGAGGAGGAAAGCTCACATGTATAGTTACATGTCAGGCACAGGCTTGTTGTAGATCTGTCAACGTTCCACTTGCTAAAACAAATTATAGGGCTAAACCCAACACTGGGTAAGGAAATATAGTCCTCTCATGGAAGCAAGAAATATGTATATGTCTTTCAAGGTAGGGTCTCACTCTAGCCCAGGCTGACCTGGTATTCACTCTGTAGTCCCAGGCTATCCTCGAACTCACAGCAATCCTCTTACCTCTGCCTCCTAAGTGCTGGGATTAAATATGTGCATCACCATGCATGCCTAAGAAATGTATCTTTTTTTTTTAATTTTTATTGACTTTTAATCTTACATACCAAAAAAACCCCACCTGATATTTCCCTCCCCTCCCCCATTCCACTTTAGAACTCCGGTCTCCATCATATCCCCTCCCTTTCTCCATTAGTCTCTCTCCTAATTTGATGACATCATCTTTCTCTTCTATTTTGAGGGTCTTGCAAAGGTATTGCTAGGCACTGCAAGATCATGGATATCGAGGCCAATTTATGTCTGGGCAGCTGCATAGTAAGAGGTCATATCCTTCCTTTGGCTTTTCCATTCTATCCGCCCCCTCTTCCGCAATGGTCCCTGAGCCACTGGAGGATGTGACAGAGGTGTTTCAGTGCTAGGCACTCCTCCATCCCTTCTTCTCAGCACTATGTTGCCTTTTGTGTCATCCCAGTGGTCATCACCATCTGAAAAGAGAAGCTTCTCTAGCCAGAAGTGAGAATAGCGTTAATATGTGGACATGAACATTTAGTGTAGTGTCCCCAGGGCAGCTTGGTGGGAATAATATATACATTTAGTCAGACATGAGCAGGCTTATACCCCCAAGGCTCATGACCTCACCTACCAAAGACTTTTACTTAGGTTTTTCAGTACCGGGTATGCATTCCCTCCCCTAGAGAGGGCCTTCAGTCCAATTATGGAGCAGTTGGTTACCCCAAGACTAGACATGCCACTATTGCACCTGTTCAGTCATTGGGCCTGTCTGGCCAAGCTTGAATATTCAGCATCCACTATTTTCACTGTTGATGGCTTCTGTCTCCCATACGCTGTGTGCAGTGCAGCTTTTTCCAGCTTTCAGTTGGCTGGTCTACAGGGAGAAGGTTTTCTGCTCAGCACCAGCTTGCTTTCTCAGTGTCTTTGCCTCTCAGGCATGAGATGTCTTCAGCAATAGGGTCTTACTATCTATTTCTCTAGGGAAACCAAGGGCTTTGGCAAAAGCCTTAATGTTTTGGAGGCTACCGGGACCTCCTTGGCCAACATCTCACTGGAAGGAGTTCCATCCCAGGTACTGAAAATTTTCTAGTAACAGTCTACATCTTCTAGACGTGCCCTTATTCAAAAAAGTAATTTTACATATGTCTTATTGAAAATATCTTGAGTTTAGATTGTCCCTCCCCCTGCCCTTTTTGTATGCATTCTCTTCCCATGGCCTCGCTTTTTTAGGCCATTCCCCTCCCTGTACTCAGTTCTTCTACTTATATATGTGCATTACCATACACTTAAGTCCTTCCCTTTCTCCCCCTCCCTTATAGCCTTTTACCCGCTTACTGGTTTCTGGTACCTATTTTTGGTTCCAGTTCATACACAAGTCTATACATTGGTAGCTAGGATCCACATATGAGAGAGAACATGTGACGATTGGCTTTCTGAGCCTGGGTTACCTCACTAAGTATAATCCTTTCCAGATCCATCCATTTCCCTGCAAATTTCATAATTTCATTTTTCTTTACTGCTGAATAGAACTCCATTGTGTAAATGTACCACAACTTTATTATCCACTCATCTGTGGACGGACATCTAGGCTGCTTCCATTTCCTAGCTATTGTGAATAGAGCAGCAATAAACATGGTTTTGCAAGTATCTCTAAGGAAGTGAGAAGAGTCCTCTGGATATATGCCTAGGAGTGCTATAGCTGGATCATATGGTAAATCTATTTCTAGCTGTCTCAAGAACCTCCACACTGATTTCCACAGTGGCTGGACCAGCTTACATTCCCACCAACAGTGTAGAAGTGTTCCTGTTTTTCCGCATCCACGCCAACACTTATTGTCATTTGTTTTCTTGATGGCAACCATTCTGACAGGAGTGATATGGAATCTCAAAGTGGTTTTAATTTGCATTTCCCTGATGGCTAAGGATGTAGAACATTTTTTTAGATGTTTATATGCCATCTGTATTTCATCTTCCGTGAATTCTCTATTTAGTTCCGTAGCCCATTTTTTTAACTGGGTTGTTTGAATTCTTGTTATTCTGTTTTTTGAGTTCTTTGTATATTCTGGATATTAATCCTCTGTCAGATGAATAACTGGCAAAGATTTTCTCCCATTCTGTAGGTTGTCTTTTTGCTCTATTCACAGTGTCCTTTGCTGTACAAAAGCTTTGTAATTTTATAAGGTCCCAGTGGTTGATTAGTGCTTTTATTCTCTGAGCAATTGGAGTTATATTCAGAAAGTCCTTGCCTATTCCAATATTTTGAAGAGTTTCCCCTACTTTTTCATCTAGCATTTTCAGAGTTTCAGGTCTGATATTAATGTCCCTGATCCATTTGGACTTGATTCTTGTGCAAGGAGAGAGACAAGGATCTATGTTTATCCTTTTACAAATAGATGTCCAATTTTCCCAGCACCATTTGTTAAAGAGGCTATCTTTTCTCCAATGAGTATTTTTGGTGTTTTTGTCAAAAATCAGGTAGCTGTAGCTGTTTGGATTAATATTTGGGTCTTCTATTCTGTTCCATTGATCTACCTGTCTGTCCTTGTGCCAATACCATGCTGTTTTTGTTACTATGGCTTTGTAGTATAACTTAAAATCGGGTATGGTTATACCACCTGCCTGATTTTTGTTATGCAAAATTGTTTTGGCTATTCGAGGTTTTTTGTGTTTCCAGATGAATTTTAGTATTGTTTTTTCTATTTCTGTGAAGAATGCTATTGGGATTTTAATGGGGATCGCATTAAATGTGTAGATTGCTTTTGGTAAGATTCACATTTTCACTATATTGATTCTTCCAATCCAGGAGCATGGAATGTCTTTCCATTTCCTTGTGTCTTCTGCAATTTGTCGCTCGAGTTTTTTATAGTTCTCTTTGTAGAGATCCTTCACTTCCTTGGTTAAGTTTATTCCAAGGTATTTTATTTTTTTTGAGGCAATTGTGAATGGGAGAGATTCCCTGATTTCATCCTCTGCATGTTTGTTGTTAGTGTATAGAAAAGCTGCTGATTTCTGTGTGTTTATTTTGTATCCTGCTACATTGCTAAAAGTGTTTATCAGCTCTAATAATTTGCTGATAGAGTCCTTAGGATCTGTTATGTATAGAATCATATCATCTGCAAATAATGATAATTTGACCTCTTCCTTTCCGATTTGTATCCCCTTTATGAGTGCCTCTTGCCTTATTGCTATGGCTAAGACTTCCAATACTATATTAAATAATAGTGGAGAAAGTGGACACCCTTGTCTTGTTCCTGAATTTAGAGGAAAAGCTTCAAGTTTTTCCCCATTAAGTATTATGTTGGCTGTAGGTTTGTCATAAATAGCTTTTATTATGTTGAGATATGTTCCTTCTATTCCAAGTTTCTGTAGTACTTTCACCATGAAGGGGTGTTGGATTTTGTCAAATGCCTTTTCTGCATCTATTGAGATGACCATGTGATTTTTGTCCTTCAGACCATTTATATGGTGTATTACATTTATGGATTTGCGTATGCTGAACCATCCCTGCATCTCTGGGATAAAGCCTACTTGGTCAGGGTGAATAATCTTTCTGATATATTCTTGTATTCTGTTTGCCAGTATTTTGTTGAGAATTTTTGCATCTATGTTCATGAGGGAGATTGGTCTATAGTTTTCTTTTTTTGATCTGTCTTTGTCCGGTTTGGGTATCAGGGTGATGCTGGCTTCATAGAAGGATTTCGGTAGAATTCCTTCCTCTTCTATTTTATGGAAATGTTTGAGAAGCATTGGTGTTAGATCTTCCAGGAATGTCTGGTAAAATTCAGTAGTGAATCCATCTGGGCCTGGGCTTTTTTTAATTGGGAGACTTTTTATGACTGCTTGGATCTCTGTGGTTGTTATAGGTCTATTTAAATGGTTTATCTCATCTTGATTTAATTTTGGTAGGTCATATAAATCAAGGAAATCATCCATTTCTTTCAGGTTTTCAAACTTAGAGGCATATATATTCTTAAAGTATGTCCGTATGATTTTCTGAATTTCTTTGGTATCTGTTGTGATGTTGCCTTTTTCATCTCTAATTTTATCAATTTTTGTCTCTTCTCTCTTTCTTTTGGTCAGATTTGCTAAGGGTTTGTCAATCTTGTTAATCCTTTCAAAGAACCAACTCTTTGTTTCATTGATTTTTTTTATTGTTTTTTTGGTTTCCATTTCATTAATTTCTGCCCTAACCTTTATTATTTCTTCCCGTCTACTGATTTTTGGTTTGCCTTGTTCTTCTCTTTCCAAGGCCTTAAGGTGAAGCATTAAATTGTTTAGTTGTGAACTCTCTAGTTTCTTAATATAGGCACTTAGAGCTATAAATTTCCCTCGTAGGAGTGCCTTCATTGTGTCCCACAGGTTTTGGTATGTTGTATTCTCATCATCATTTGATTCTATGAATTTCTTGATTTCTTTCTTAATTTCTTCAATGACCCATGCGTCATTCAATAATGTATTGTTTAGTCTCCATGAATTTCTGTATGCTCTGTAGTTTTTCTTGTTGCTGATTTGCAGTTTAATCCCATTGTGGTCAGATAGCATACAAGGGATTATTTCAATTTTCCTGTATTTGTTGAGATTTGATTTGTGTCCTATCATATGGTCTATTTTAGAGAATGACCCATGTTCTGCTGAGAAGAATGTATATTCTGCAGTATTTGGATGGAATATTCTGTATATATCTGTTATGTCCATTTGTTCCATGATATCATTTAATGCAGTTGTTTCTCTGTTTATTTTTTGTTGGGTAGACCTGTCAAGTGATGAGAGCGGGGTATTGAAGTCACCCACTACTATTGTGTTAGGTGTTATCTCTGACCTTAAGTCCGATAGTGTTTGTTTGATGTAATTGGGGGTCCCCGTGTTGGGAGCATAAATGTTTAGGATTGTGATATCCTCCTGTTGGAGTGTTCCTTTAATCAGTATAAAGTGACCTGCTTTATCTCTCCTCACTAATGTTGGTTTGAAGTCTATCCTGTCAGAAATTAGAATGGCAACCCCTGCTTGTTTTCTAGGTCCATTTGCTTGATATATCTTTTTCCAGCCTTTCACCCTAAGAATGTTTCTCTCTTTTAATCGGATGTGAGTTTTCTGAAGGCAACAGATGGTAGGATCCTGCTTTTTAATCCAGTCTGCAAGTCTATGTCTTTTGATTGGGGCATTGAGGCCATTGATATTAAGAGTTATTATTGAAAGATATGTATTTGATCTGTCCATTTTTCTTATTTTGTAGTTCTTCCTGGTTTTTGTTTTACTCACTTGTTCTAACTGTTGAATATGATTTCTTGTTTCCTATTTCCTGCTGTGTGTGTTTTGCTTTTTCTTCAGCATGAATGATTCCTGCAAGTATTTTCTGTAGAGCTGGCTTAGTTGTCATAAATTCCTTTAGCCTGTCTTTGTTGTGGAATGTCCTTATTTCTCCATCAATTTGGATAGAAAGCTTTGCAGGATAAAGTAATCTTGGTTGACAGTTTTTATCTTTCAGAACTTGGAATACATCACTCCAGGCCCTCCTGGCTTTTAGGGTTTGTGTTGAGTAATCTGCTGTGACCCTGATGGGTTTCCCCTTAAATGTCATTTGCTTTTTCTCTCTAACTGCTTTCAGTATACTTTCTTTGGTTTGTGTATTTAGTAGTTTAATTATAACATGGCAAGAAGAGGATCTTTCTAGGTTTTGTCTGTTTGGTGTTCTAAATGCTTCTTGTATCTGCATTGGCATTTCTTTCCCAATTTGGGGAAAATTTTCTTCTATGATTTTATGGAAAACACCTACTAAGCCTCTGGATTGAAATTCTTCCCCTTCTGGTATACCTTGAATTCTTATGTTTGATCTTTTCATAGTGTCCCTCATGTCTTGGAGTTCCCATTCATACCTTTCTATTAGCTTGTCTTTCTCTTTGTTGGACTGTGATAGATCTGCCACCTCATCTTCTAGTTTAGATATTCTGTCCTCTCCTTCATCCATTCTGCTAGTGAGGCTTTCCACAGAGTTTTTTATTTCACTGACGGCGTTCTTCAGGGTTAAGATTTCAGCCTGGTTTTTCTTCAGTAGTTCTATTTCCTTGTTCATGTCCTCTAATGACCTTTTTATTTCATTAAACTGTTTCTCTGTAATCTCCTTCAACAGTTTGTTTTCTTCTCTAATTCCTTTGTTTTCTTCTCGGATTGCTTTCATTTCTTCTTTCATTTCTTTGAGCATAGATATCATCATTCCCTTGAAATCTTTGTCAGGAATTTCATCTAAAACAGTCTCATTGTTGGACCTATCTGATGGATTTGCAATTTTTGGTGGGATTGCATTGTCTTGATTCTTTGTGTTTCTTGTATTATAATGTAGTGACTTTTGCATCCTGGATTGCTTTGATGCTTAGGTTTCCTATTTATCTTCAGTGTTCTTAGGTGTTGTGATCCACCTTTATATTATTTTAGGATATGAGTTTAAGGTGTCAAGTGTAGCACTTGTACTTAAGTAGAAGTACTCCTAGCTGTTGAGTTTGCTTGTTAAGCAATTATTGTAGTGGACTGGTGGAACAATTTTGAGGCAAGTTCTAAACTTCAACAGAGCAAAATACACATTCAATTGACATGAACACAGAGTATACAAGTGTGAGAATTAAGGGCATGTGATGGTCCACTCCCTTAGTCCTGTCAGCTTGGGAATCAGACCCTGTCCTCAATAATAACTGAAGCAAAAGATAAAGGCCCTTTAAATCTATAAGTAGTACAGATAGCAATATTCAACCCCTCACATTCAGCTTATTTGAAAATGGTAAAGCCACCCACAAATATGTAATACATACCCTGCCTTGACCTGGAAAGAGTGGTTAGCACTTCCAATGCAGGCCTTTGTTATCTTTTGGTGTGGCTTTTAAACTCACCAATGCTGGGTGCCCACCTCGTTACCTGGGCTATGGAGCTTGGGTCAGGTCAGCTGGGGCCAGTGTTGACGATGTGGTTCAAATTTGCCACTGGTTGTTGTTCGATTCTACCAATTCCCTGGGGAACTGATGATCGGGGGATGGGCGAGTTCAGGAAGCCTGCAGCAACTCACGGTGTGTGTCTCTTTCAGTAGCTCTGCAGATTTTTCTTTGATTTCTGGGCTCTGTGAGGAGACTGATGAGGTTGAACAGTCCCTTTTTTTTTTTGTTTGTTTGTTCGGGCAGCGTTTGCAGCGGAAGCTCAGCGGGGCTTAGCTGATCTGGTTGGCGGCTTTGGATTGAGGGTTGGAGTCTTGGTGCCGATCCGTTCCGGGGCCGGCTGAGTGAAGTGTAGTTGCTGGGGTGCTCTTGGGGTGGAGCAAAGCTGCTGGGAGCCTGCGGCTGGGGAGCCCACGGCTGGGGAGTCCCAGAAATGTATCTTTTTGAATGAAGATTCCATTTATTTTATTTTGTGTGTAGTATACA
Source organism: Orientallactaga sibirica (assembly GCA_036365145.1). Taxonomy (NCBI): domain Eukaryota; kingdom Metazoa; phylum Chordata; class Mammalia; order Rodentia; family Dipodidae; genus Orientallactaga; species Orientallactaga sibirica. The sequence continues at coordinate 2,144,363 of JAEOAD010001317.1, forward strand.
TGGTGTGCACAGATGCCTCTGTGCCCTGAGTGTAAAGGCTAGGGTGTTCTCTATCATTCTTCTGCCTTAGTTCCTTGAGATAGAGATTTGCACTGACCCTGGAGCTCATAGTCTTTTTGGTCAGACTGGCTGATCAGTAAGTCTGAGAAATTCTCCTGTTTCCATCCCTCCCAGCACTGGGGCTACATACATGTGTGGCCACACCCAATTTTATATAGATGCTAGGGACTGAACTCAGTTCTTGTTTGTACTGCAAGTGTTCTTGCACATTCAACTGTCTCCCTGGGCCCTATCCTATTTTTTTTAAATTAATTTATTTATTTATTAGAGAGACAGAGAGAAAGAGAGAGAGAGGGAGAGAGGGAGAATAGACATGCTAGGGGCTCTAGCCACTATAAACAAACTCCAGACACATGCATCACTTTGTGCATCTGGCTTTATGTGGGTACTGGGGAATCGAACTCAGGTCCTTGGGCTTTGCAGACAAATGCCTTTACTGCTGGGCCATCTCTCCAGCCCCGGATCCCACTTAAAGAAAATTTTGTTTTAAAGATATTTTATTTACTTCTTTGAGAGAGAGGAAAAAGAGTGAATGGGCGCACCAGGACCTCCAGCCACTGCAAATGAACTCCAGACACATGTGTCTCCTTGTGCATCTGGCTTACGTGGGTCCTGGGGAATGGAACTCAGGTCCTTAGGCTTCACAGGCAAATTCCTTAACCACTAAGCCATTTCCCCAGCCTGATCCTAATTTTTTTAAAAGAATATTTTATTTATTTATTTATTAGAGAAATGTACGCATAGAGAGAGAATGGGCACACCAGAGCCTTTAGCCACTGCAAACAAACTCCAGACATGTGCACCCCTTTTGCATTTGGGTTATGTGGGTACTGGGGAATCGATCCTGGGTTGTTAGGCTTCACAGGCAAGTGTCTTAACTGCCAAGCCATATCTACAGCCCATGATCCTAATTTTTTTTAATTTTTAAAATTTTCAAATTTTTATTTTATTTTACTTTTAATTTTTTGAATTTTTTTGATTGAGAACTTCCTTAATTGTAGACAATATCCCATGGGATCCTAATTTTTTTGAACAAAGATTATGCCTTTGCTTAACAGAGACAGGGCCTAAATTGGGTAACCAAAAATTTCATGGGGCCATTGTCTACCTTTGGGGCATTATAACAATGACTTGATGGGGACAATATTTAATTTCAGAAACAATTAACTTTCTTTTATGAAAGATCCTTTTGCATGCTAATAAAATAGGCATCATTCTCTTTTAAAAGCCCATTTCCATGCATAAGGAACAGATTGACTCAAAGAAATGAAGCAATGGTCAGTCCAAGTTTTGCAACACAAGAACACAGCTTTGTTCTGCCCTTGGCCTGAGACATCCGAGACCTGATGCTATGAGAATGCCATATTTTATTTATTTATTTATTTATTTATTTATTTATTTATTTATTTATTTTTTGGTTTTTCGAGGTAGGGTCTCACTCTGGTCCAGGCTGACCTGGAATTAACTATGTAGTCTCAGGGTGGCCTCGAACTCTCAGCGATCCTCCTACCTCTGCCTCCCGAGTGCTGGGATTAAAGGCGTGCGCCACCACGCCCGGCTTGAGAATGCCATATTTTAAAGTTTATAAATAAATAAATTACTCCCAGTTAACCTAAAGGCAGTCATTTCTCTAAAATCTAGAAGATAAGGAAACACCAGGATCTAGATTATTTGGCCCTATGGTATCTGACCTTTTTAGTTCAGATTTACAAGGAATATGGTGAAAAAGAAATTACCAAGTTGTTCTGCTATCCAAGGAGATCCAGTTATAAACATTCTTTCCCTGAGAGTATTTCCCCAAATTATTTTTTTTTGAGGTAGGGTCTCACTCTGGTCCAGGCTGACCTGGAATTAGCTATGTAGTCTCAGGATGGTCTGGAACGCATGGCAATCCTCCTACCTCTGCCTCCCGAGTGCTGGGATTAAAGGCGTGCGCCATGCCCAGCTCAAATTATTTTTAACTGAAAAATATTTTATTGTCAGGCTGGAAAGATGGCTTAGCAGTTAAGGGGCTTGCCTGGAAAGTCTAAGAACCCAGGTTTGATTCCCCAGTACAAGGTGGTGCATGCGTCTGGATTTCATTTTCAGTGGCTAGAAGCCCTGGCATGCCCAGTTTTTCTCTCTCTATCTGCCTCCTCAAATAAATACATTAAATTAAATTAAAATTAAAATTATTTTATTTCCCCCTTCCCATCTCACATCAGCCACCTTCCTGTCTCCAGGGTGGGGCCTACTTTGATGAGCGTCTTTACTGCTGCTAATGAGCAAGCTCGGTTGAGTGAATTGTAGTATGAGGAGACAGCTGTGGGAAGCACAGGGTCAGGTGGTCAAGAAGTACCAGTGATGACCTGGGGCTTTTGGACTGGCGTCAGAAGTGAGGCTGTCTGCTGCTAACTCCAATGGATCACGTCAGAATTGAACTGGATTGTACTGCTGTGGGGAAGTTGGAGGAGTAGCCTTGGAAAAGACCGTTCATTTATCATCAGACATGTTGTGAGTGAACAGTTTGGGAATGACAATGTTGTCTTGAAGTCCTCTGACTTCTATCTAAACTCTGCTTCCAGGCTCTGTCCTCCACACAGCTGCCTTTGCAGCTTTATCAGGGTCTATATTTTAACTCATTGTTGAAACCATGGGAGGAACTCCACATCTGTCTAGCTGGATCTGGCTTATGTGGGTACTGGGGAATAGAACTTGGGTTCTTAGGCTTTACAAGCAAACGCCTTAACTGCTAAGCCATCTCCCTAGGCCCTCCTCTCAGATTCTTTAACCAATAGTCAGTAGCACTCTACTTTAATTCACCTTCCTTCTTCAGAGTGTTGTCAAGGCTCAAACTTTAAAGGGTGTCCAACCTTTTGACACTGTGCCCTGACATTGATATCTACAGATGTGTTGGGCCACATTCTCAGCTATCTTGGGACGTATGCTGCCTGGGGATGAGGGGTGGGGTAGCACAGGTTGGACATGCCTGGCTCAGTATACCCTGAATCATTGGCCATTTGCATTTGGTGTGTATTATGCTAAACTTCAGAAAGTTTCCAACTTCCAAAAGAGGGGGTTAAAAAATGGTGGTAGGACTTCCGGTTAAGATGGTGGCATAGGAACCATGCCAAAACAGGCTAGGGGAAAAAAGAAAAAATACCCCCAGCAAAATACACTCTTCTAAAAAAATACACTCTTCTACTAAAAAGTAAGGTGTATAGTAAATTATTGTCTGCAGCAGAGAAGTAGGAGAGACCCAGAGCATCTAGAGCCCACAGAAGCAGGCAGAAGTGGCTCCAGCAGTGGTGGCAAGTTCCATGCGGCTGCAGCCACCAGGCTCGGCCTGAGATGTAGGATTTTAAATCCAGGTGAGGGGATTTTCCACTCACACCGGCCTCCTCGCAAACTCAAGAAATGTGGAAGGAGGACAGCAGAGACCAAAGGAGTGGCTTGTGAGGAAGAGGGTGACATGGACCAGTGGGTGGATTTTAGCCTCCATCCACAGTCTCCCCTCTCACACCACCAGCACAAGCACCAGCAAGAAACGTCACAGGTTCTCTCTCATATGTGGATCCTAGCTACAAATGTATAGACTTGTGTGTGAACTGGAACCAAAAATTGGTACCAGAAACCAGTAAACCAGTAAAAGGCTACAAAGGAGGGAGGGAAGGGAAGGACTTAAGGGTATGGTATTGCACATATGTAAGTAGAAGAATAGAGTACAGGGAGGGGAATGGCCTAAGTGAGGCCATGGGAAGAGAATGCATAAAAGAAGGGCAGGGGGAGGGTCAATCTAAATTCAAGATAGTGTGAATAAGACTTATGTAAACCTACTTTTTTGAATAATGGCACTTCTAGAAGCTGTAGATTATTACTAGAAAATTTTCAGTGCCTGGGATGGGATACCTTCCAGTGAGTTGTTGGCCAAGGAGGTCCTGGTAGCCTCCAAAACATTAAAGGCTATTGCCAAAGCCCTTGGTTTCCCTTGAGAAACAGATAGTAAGACCCTATTTCTGAAGACATCTCTTGCCTGAGAGGCAAGGTCACTGAGAAAGCAAGCTGGTGTTGAGCAGAAAACTTTTTCCCAATAGACCAGCCAACTGAAAGCTGGAAACAGCTGCAGTGCATGCAGCCGTATGAGACACAGAAGTCATCAGTAGTGAAAACAGTGAATACTGAATATTCAAGTTTGGCCATACAGGCCAAATGACTGAATGGGTGCAATAGTGGCATGTCTGCTCTAGGGGTAACCAACTGCTCCATAATTGGACTGAAGGCCCTCTCTACAGAAGGGAATACATACCTGGTACTGAAAAAAACCTAAGCAAAAGTCTAGGGCAGGAGAGGTCATGAGCCTTAGGGATATAAAGCCTGCTCTTGTCTGGCTAAATGTATATATTATTCCCACCAAGCTGCCATGAAAGCACTACACTTAATGTTCATATTCACATATTAATGCTACTCTCACTTCTGGTTAGAGAAGCTTCTCTTTTCAGATGGCGATGACCACTGGGATGACCCAAAAGGCAACATAGTGCTGAGAAGAAGGGATGGAGGAGTGCTCAGCACTGAAACATCTCTGTTACATCCTCCAAGGCTCAGGGCCCATTGTGGAAGAGGGGGCAGATAGAATGGAAGTGCCAAAGCAAGGGTATGACCCCTTACAATGCAACTGTCCAGACAGAAATTGGCCTCGATATCCATGACCTTGCAGTGCCTAGCAATACCTTAGCAAGACCCTCATAATAGAAGAAAACGAGGATGACGTCAAATTAAAAGAAAGACTAATGGAGATAGGGAAGGGATATGATGGAGATTGGAGTTCTAAAAGGGTATGGGGACAGGGGAGGGAAATATCATGCATTTTTGTAAGTATAGAAGTTGTCAATAAAAAATAAAATAAAAATAAAATAAAATAAATTTTTAAAAAGTCCTACAGAGACTGGTAATAGAAGGAACATATTTCAACATAATAAAGACTATTTATGACAAACCCACAGCCAACATAATAGTAAATGGAGAAAAACTTGAAGCTTTTCCACTAAAATCAGGCACAGGACAAGAGCTTCCACTGTCAACACTTTTATTTAACATAGTACTGGAAGTCTTAGCCATAGCAATAAGGCAAGAGACACACATAAAAGGGATACAAATTGGAAAGAAAGAGATCAAGTTATCAATATTTGCATATGATATGATTCTATACATAAAGGACCCTAAAGACTCTACCTGCAAACGGTTAGAGCTGATGAACACCTATAGCCATGTAGCAGGATACAAAATAAACACACAGAAATCAGTAGCCTTCCTATATGCTAACAACAAACACACAGAAGATGAAATCAGAGAATCACTCCCATTCATAATTGCATTAAAAAAAATAAAGTACCTTGGGATAAACCTAACCAAGGAAGTGAAGGATCTCTACAAGAAGAACGTTAAAACACTCAAGGGGGAAATTGAGAAGACACTAGGAAATGGAAAAACATCCCCTGTTCTTGGATTGGAAGAATCAATATTGTGAAAATGGCAATCCTACCAAAAGCAATAAACACATTTAATGCAACCCCCATCAAAATTCCAATGGCATTCTTCACAGAAATAGAAAAAACAACCCAAAAATTCATTTGGAAGCACAAAATACCCTCAGATATCTAAAACAATTTTGAGCAACAAAAATAAGGCTGGTGGTATCACCATACCTGATTTTAACCTACATTGCAGAGCCATAGTAACAAAAGCAGCATGGTACTGGCACAAAAACAGACATATAGATCAATGGAACAGAATAGAGGACCCTGATGTAAGTCCAGGTAGCTACAGCCACCTGATTTTGAAAAAAAAATGCCAATAATACTCATTGGAGAAAAGACAGTAAATGGTGGTAGGAAAACTGGATATGCATCTGTAGAAAGACGAAAACAGATCCTTGTCTTCATGCACACGAATCAAGTCCAAATGGATCAAAGACCTTAATATCAGACCTGAAACTCTGAAACTGCTAGAGGAAAAAGTAGGGGAAACCCTTCAACATATTGGTCTTGGCAAAGACTTTCTGAATATAACCCCAGTCGCTCAGGAAATAAAACCTCAGATCAACAGCTGGGATCATGAAATTACAAAGCTTTTGGCAGCTAAGGACACTGTGATTAGAGCAAAGAGGCAACCTACAGAATGGGAGAAAATCTTTGCCAGCTATACATCTCACAGAGGGTTAATATCTAGGATATACAAAGAACTCAAGAAATTAAATAATAAGAAATCAAACAACCCATTTAAAATATGGGCTATGGAACTAAATAGAGAGTTCTCAGAAGAAGCAATACAGATGGCATATAAACATCTAAAAAAGTGTTCTACATCCCTAGTCATCAGGGAAATGCAGATTAAAACTACCTTGAGATTCCATCTCACTCATGTCAGATTGGCTACCATCATGAAAACAAATGACTATAAATGGTGGTGAGGATGCAGAAAAAGAGGAACCTTTCTACACTGTTGATGGGAATGCATCTGGTACAGCCATTGTGGAAATCGGTGTGGAGGTTCCTGAGACAGCTAAATGTAGATCTCCCATATGGCCCACTCCTAGGCATATATCCTAAGGACTTGTCTCACTACCTTAGAGATACTTGCTCAACTATGTTTATTGCCGCTCTATTCACAATAGCTAGGAAATGGAACCAGCCTAGATGTCCCTTCACAGATGAATGGTTAATAAAGATGTGGCACATTTACACAATGGATTTCTACTCAGTGGTAAAGAAAAATGAAGTTATGAAATTTGCTGGAAAATGGATGGATCTGGAAAGGATTATACTTAGTGAGGTAACCCAGGCCCAGAAAGCAAACGTCACATGTTCTCTCTTATATGTTGATTCTAGGTACAAATGATTGGCCTTCTATGTGAGTAAAAATAAAACTTAGTAGCAGAAGCCAGTAAACTAGAAAGGGGATATAAAGGGAATAGAAATGGAGGGAGGGGGAACTTAATAGGATGGTATTGTATATATGTAAGTAGAAGAATAGATTAATGGGGGTGAAAAGACCCAAGTGAGGTCAGGAGAAGAGATTGAGCAAAGGAACGGTGGAGACAGGACTAATCAAAATCCAAGAGGATATCAAAAAGTCTCATGGAAACCTACTTTTCTGGACAATGGAACACTCAGATGCCATAGATTGTTACTAGAAAATTTTCAGTGCTAGGGATGGGATACCTTCCAGTGAGTTGTTGGCCAGGGAGGTCACAGATACCCCCAAAACATTATAGGCCATTGCCGAGGCCTTTGGTTTCCCACCAGGAATAGGTGGTAAGACCCTATTGCTGAAGACTCCACATACTTGGGTGGCAAGTTCACTGAGAAAACCTCCTGGAGTTGAGCTGAAAGCCTCATCCATGTGGACCAGCTGACAGAAAGTTGGAAAAAATCTACGCTGCATGCAGTTCAATGGGAGAGAGAAAACACCAGTGAAGGTACTCAATGGTGAACACTGCAAGCTTTAAATTTGGCACAGCCAGGGCAAATGGGTGCAATAGTGGCATGTTTGTTATGGGGAAAACCAATTGCTCTCTAATTGGACTGGAGGCCCGCTCCATGGGAGGGAACACATCCTGATACTGAAAACACACAACACCTAAGGGTGTAATGTCTGCTGGTGTCTCGCTAAATGTATATACTATGCTCACCAAACTGCCCAGTAAGCACTTCTCTTAATGTCCACACCCATATATTAATGCTACTCTCACTTTTGGTTAGAGAAGCTTCTGTTTTCAGATGGTGGCAACCTTGGGATAACTCAGAAGGTACCATGATGCTGAGAAGACGTGACAGAGGAGTGCTCAGCACTGAAACATCTTAAACCTACCTTCCAAGGCTCAGGGTCCATTGCAGAAGAGGTGGTGGAAAGAATGTAAGAGCCAAAGGAAGAGTAAGACTCCTTACAACGTGCTCCTCCAGACACAAAATGGCCTGGATATCCATGACCTCACAGTGTCTGACACCGCATAAGGCCATCATAATAGGAGGAAAAGATCATGACATCAAACTGAAAAGACAGAATGATTGAGGGGGGAGGGGATATGATGGAGAGTGAAGTTTCAAAGGGGAAATTGGGGGGAGGGAGGGAAGTACTATGGGACATTGTCTACAATTCAAGAAGTTGTCAATAAAAAAAAATGGTGGTAATCTGGGCATTGAGACAGGTCAGAAAGGAAGCCATCATGGCTTCCTCAAGTCAAGTTTTCCTCAAGTCAGATCTGGTCTGCCCAGTGTTACACAACCCCGACCAGCCTTATTGTTTTTGGTCTAGTTTAAGCAAAGTAGTCATCTCATAACCTGACTGTCCTCAGGTTTCTCTGCCACTTGAATTTGTGGACTATACAGGGGTTATTAACTTCTCACCTTTCCCCCTACTCATGTCACAAGGCATGAGGAAATTACCAGCAATGTAGGAAACATGAAAACATTTTTTGTGGGTCTGGAGAGATGGCTTAGCAGTTAAGGCATTTGCCTGCAAAGCCAAAGGATCCCGGTTCGACTCTCCAGGACCCATGTAAGCCAGATACACAAGGGGGCACATGCATCTGGAGTTCGTTTGCAGTGGTTGGAGGCCCTGGTGAGCCCATTCTCTCCCTTTCTCTTTCTCTCAAATAAATAATAATAAGTATTTTTTAAAAACAATTTTTTGCCATATTTAATTAATTTATTTATTTGAGAGGGAAGCGGTGGTGGTGGGGGGGCATATATATAGAGAGAATGGGCGCACCAGGGCCTCCAGCCACTGCAAACGAACTCCAGACACATGAGCCACCTGTGCATCTGGCTTATGTGAGTACTGGGGAATTGAACCTGGGTCCTTAGGCTTCACACACAAGCGTCTTAACAACTGAGTAATCTCTCCAGCCCATGAAAATATTTTAAAACTGGAATTGCTTGTCCATCCCAACCAACAACAGAAGTTCTATAACTTTAAGGAAAATAAGGTGACCCAAAATATTTTTTTTTCACTTTTGCTTGGGTGCCACCTTCATTTCTCCACTAGATGGCACCACAGTACACAGTAATGAAGGGATATGATTGACAAGCTGATGTGAATGCTTCCAGGCTTTAGAGAAACCATTGTCTTTAAGTTAGCTGTAAATCGGGTATAATTAACTTATTTAACAAAATGTATCTTTAAGATCTGACAATATCATATAACCAGACTATAAAATACCCCATTCATTCTCTTTCAGCCCTGGAAACACCAGCAAAGAGGAGCTTAGTCGCTATCAGTAAAAACCCTGCTGGATTAAATTGGTCAAGAACCTGCCCAGCCACTAGATCTCCTCCCTCAGAATTTTGAATGTCTTTGTTGAGAGGATGGCTCCTTTTATCACCAGGGCTGAGCTCTGGGGCTGCGAGGGATTAGACATGAGACTTCTCCACCCTCAGGGTTTAACATCCTTTCTCCTCTGAATAGGAATGCCTACCCCTGTGGTCACTGGAGGCCCAGATAAGATGTCCAGATAAGGGAGGGGGGAATGGAACCACTTCTGTAGCATGATGATCCTGCCACTTCTGCTGGCAGTATAAAGACCCTCTCCTTTGCCCCCAGCGTATTCTATGGGCCAGGCCTATGTGTATCAGCTCCATCTTAAATCCAGTTCTGGATCTTGGGCTGCTCGATGGAAAGCAAATCCTAGCTAGTCCATCATATTTCTAAGGTGAGCAAGGTACCCTTGTGAGTGGTATCAAAATCCAACACAGCTTAGCTGTGGCGGGTATTGACCACTGGCATGCCATCAACTTCCTGTGGATGACAGTGGTCAGAAGGCTGGTGGCTCAACCTCCAGTGTTCTGATCTTTCACAATGACTAGAATGCCACACATATCCACCCTTCCTTTTGGAGCAAGATTGAAAGTTTTATTTCAGTTATGTCCAAGCTGACTGTGAAAATGTCTTAAAGGGAGATTTGGGGTTTAGCCACTATCAGAAGCATCCAGCAGCATTTATGAAGCAGTTATCTGTGTCTAACTTGGGGTGGGTCTCAGAAAACATCTTCCCATACCTTCTCCTCAGTGAAATTTTAGGCTGAGCCACAGCTGTCATGCAAAGCTTGCATGCCTCTTGGGGAAACGTTTACATCACAGTACCTGGCAGCCACCCAATGATACACACAGAGTTTCATTAAAGTAAAAGTTGTAGCTTAAAAAAATTTTTTTTGCTTATTATTTATTTGTTTGAGAGCAACAGACACAGAGAGAAAGAGGTAGATAGATAGAGAATTGGTGCACCAGGGCCTCCAGCCACTGCAAACGAACTTCAGATGCATGTGCCACTTGTGCATCTGGTTTATGTGGGTCCTGGGGAATAGAGCCTTGAACCAGGGTCCTTAGGCTTCACAGGCAAGTGCTTAACCATTAAGCCATCTCTCCAGGCCCCCCCTTTTTTTGAGGTAGGGTCTCACTTTAGTCCAGGCTGACCTGGAATTCACTCTGTATTCTCAGGGTAGCCTCAAACACTCCTACCTCTGCCTCCCGAGTACTAGGATTAAAGGTGTGTACCACCACACCCAGCTTTCTATCCACAACTTTTATGCTGTTTGTTGGTCCTTCTTTTTTTAAAAAAATTATTTATTGGGCTGGAGAGATGGCTTAGCAGTTAAGGTGCCTGCCTGCTAGCCCTAAGAACGCTGGTTCCAATCTCTAGTGGTTCCAGTCTCCAGGTCCCACGTTTAGCCAGATGCAAATGGGATGCAAGGGCGCAATGCTGCACTTGGCCACAAGGGGGCACACACATCTGGATTTCGTTCACAGCAGCTGAGAGACTGCTGGCGCGCCCATTCTCTGTCTCCCTCTCTCTGTCTGTTTCTCTGTCCAAAAAAAAAAAAAAAAATTATTTACACACACACACACACACACACACAGAGAGAGAGAGAGAGAGAAGAGAGAGAGAGAGAGAGAGAGAGAGAATGAAATATGGGCATGCCAGGGCCTCCAACCACTGCAAATGAACTCCAGGCACATGCGCCACCTTGTGCATCTGGCTTAAGTGGAACCTGGAGAATTGAACAGGAATCCTTAGGCTTTTCAGGCAAGTGCCTTAACCACTAAGCCATCTCTTCAGCCCAAAAGTTGTATCTTTCGACTTTGGACCTTTATTACATAGTCAGTCACTGGGAATTTTCTACCCTTTTGATGGAAATAAAAATTGGAGATCATGATTATAATTGAAAGAGGGTTCTGTTTTAAATCAGCATTCAATTCCAAGCATCTAGAGTCTTAGGAATACTCCAGTCAAGTAGATCTCATAGGTAAGAGTGACAGGGAGTAAAGTCTTAATAATGTCTACACAGGGGAAGAAAGTAGTACCTCAAATACATATGCTGTTTCAACCCAGAAGTTCCACTTCTAGAATGTTATCAGATCTACAATCAAATAAGAAAAATGGTCTGTAGATTGACTTATTCATTGCTGCAGTGTTTATTACAGCAAAATCCCAGAAACAACCTGAGTGTCTGGCAAGGGACAGATTAGAATAAATGCTGGCACTAACTTACACAGCAGAGCCATTAACAGCTGTCACAAGGGATGAACATGCTCTCTAGGTACTAGTATGGAAGGGTCCAGATACTGGATCTCAGAAATAGAGCAAGGTACAGAAAGATATATTAGGTTATCTTACATGTGTGTGTTGACTTTTCTGCTTGCATATGCAATAGGAAATCTCTGCAAATATATTCAAGAAATGAACAGCATTACTACTTCCAGGGCAAGATACAGACTAATGTGGGTAGGAATAGAGAATGCTTGTTTGGAGTCTTTTGTTCCTTTTGCACCTTTTGGTGTTTTTAAAAATATTTTTATTTATTTATTTGAGAGAGAGAGAGATAGAGAAAGAGAGAGAGTCAGACAGACAGATAAAGAGAGAATGGACAAGCCAGGGCCTTCAGCCACTGCAAACAAACTCCAGACACATGTGCCACCTTGTGTATCTGGCTTATATGGGTGCTGGGGAATTGAACCTGGGTCCTTTGGCTTTGTAGGTGAGTACCTTAACCTCTAAGCCATCTCTCCAGCCTAGTGTTTTTTTTTTTTTTTGCATGTGTGTGTGGTGTGCGTGCATGTGTGTATGCATGTTCATAAATATGTGCTTGTAGATGTGCATGTATATATACGCAGTTGTGTGTGGTGGGCAGAGGTTGACATTAAGTATCTTTATTAACTTTTCACCTTCTTTTCTTTTTGTTTTGTTTTGTTTTTTGTTTTGTTTTTTGAGGTAGGGTCTTGCTCTAGCCCAGGCTGACCTGGAATTCACTGTGTATTCTCAGGCCTCGAACTCAAGGTGATCCTCCTACCTCTGCCTTCCGAGTGCTGGGATTAAAGGCATGCGCCACCACGTCCAGCTTCACCTTATTTTCTGAGGCAGAATCTCTCACTTTAACCCAGAGCTCACCAATCCAGCTAGACAAGCTAGCTAGCTTGCCCCTGGGAATCCCTGCCTTTCCCTCTGAGCACGGGGATTACCGGTGGACTGCCAAACCATACAGGGCCTGGGAACCTGAACTCCCAGACCTCACACTTGTGTGGCAAGCAATTTACTGACTGAGCCATAGATTTAGCCCCCCCCCTTTTGAACCACACAAAAATGAATTTACCTATTCAAACAACAATGATAGAAATGATTACTAACAACCAGATTCCCCCACCCCACCAAAGTATCAAACCACAGCAAAAATTCAACCTCCAAGGTTATGACTATTATTGTAACATCCTAAACTATGATTTTTTTAAAAAAATTTATTTATTTATTTATATGCAAGAAGAGAGAGAGATAGAAGAGAGGCAGACAGAGAGAGAATGGTCATGCCATGGCCTCCAGCCACTGAAAATGAACTCCAGATGCATGTACCCCTTGAGTATCTGGTTTACGTGGGTCCTAGAGAATCGAACCAAGATCCTTTGGCTTCGCAGGCAAACGCCTTAACCTCTAAGCCATTTCTCCAGCCCTAAACTATGATCTTTCCATTGTAGCTGTTTCACTTTGGCATTTGTGTTGCCCTATTCTAGGATCAAATTATGACTGTGTAAGATTAGAATAAATGCTGGCACTAACTTACACAGTCTTATCAAGAATACTCAATGTCTGTGTGTCCTAGTTTCCTTTTAATACTGATAACTCTTACTTTGGAGGGTTGAGAAGATGTGAGTTTGTGCCTGTCAAGTATTTCAATACTCAAAAAGAACCCAGCAGATGGAAACACCCTTATGCTGGCAGACACTATAACACACCTGGATTACAGTGCTGTGAGAATACAAGTACAGCCTTTGATACGCAGAAAAAACACTAAATATTAATTTCTTCCCACTCCTAACTAATTGGGCTTCCAGGGGTTTCCTAGTCTTGGAAAGACTCAGAAGTAATTTTCCACTGAACATATTGTGAACTCTAGACTTTGGTCTGCAGGTGGACCCTTTGAGCTGTCAGACTGGTTCAGGCGCTTTTAAAATGAAGAATCTATTTTGCTCCATTATTTTCATGTCAGTTTCTTAGGTTGATCTAAATAAACAACTCCGCGTTCTTTTTATCCACATTTACATGGATGAAGTTATGGCAGTGAAAGTGTACCATGCTGTGAATGCAGTGCTCAAGACTTCCGGCTTCAGTTGAAGGAGAGGATGAAGTGATCATGAATACTTAGAAAAACAGAAACAAGCCCCGAATAGAGTCAGCATGCTTAGAGTGTTGGGGGTCAACTCCAGCACCTCACAAACTTCATCTTTAATCTCTTTGAATGAGTGATCATAATCAGTTCCAGATTTTTTCTTTTTTAATTTTTTATTGACAACTTCCATAAATATAATCATAATCCTTTCTCACCACTCTTTCTTTTTACCACTCCCAATCCCCCTCCACTCAATCACATCTTCTTTCCAACTAGCCTCACTTCTATTCTGATGTCATAATTTCTTTCTGCCTATTATGCAGGTCTTGTGTAGCATCAGCTCCTGTGAGTTCATGAATATCAAGGTCACTTGTGTCTGGAAGACAGTAATGTAAGCAATCTTTCCCTTCCTTTGTCTCTTACGTTCTTTCTGCCACATCTTCCACAACGGACCTTGAGCCTTGGAGGGTGTGATAGAGATGTCTCTATCAGTGGTGCTGAACACTCCACTGTCACTTCTTCTCAGCACTCTGGTGAGTTTTAAGTCATCCCAAGGGTCAGTGGTCATTGCCATCTGAAAAGAGAAGCTTCTCTAACCAAAAGTCAGAGTAGCATTAATATATGGTCATAGACATAGGTGTTTAGAGAGTAGTTCAGTGGGCATCATATATCCATTTAGCCAGATAACAGTAATAGTTTCCCCTCTAGGGCTTCTGACCTCTCCAGCCATAAGCTTTTCATTAGGTTTTCAGTACTAGGCAGGAATTCCTTCCCCTGAACAGTTGGTTTCTGCCATCACAGACATGGCACCATTGGGCCAGAAGGTATATTTGGCCTGGTTGGCCAGCCATAAAGCTTTCAGGGTCCATTGATAATTAATATTATTGATGACTTCTCTCCCCTAAAAGGCTTCATAGGTCTTTCCAGCATCCTGACAGCTAGTCAACAAGGAAGAGGTTTTCAGCTCAGCTTCAGCTTGATTTCTCAATGACCTGCAGCCCAAACATGTGGAGACCAAATAGGGTCTTACCATTTAGTTCTGATGGGCAACCAAAAGCCTTGGAAATACTTGTAGTGTTATGGGGGCATCAGGGGCCTTCCTGACCAACAACTTACTGGAGGGTATCCCACCTCTGGCATTGAAATTTTTCCAATAACAATCTGTGGTTTCTGGGTACAACATTATCCATCTCCACAGGATACTTATGCCCAAACTTTTTAAAAATTCTTTTTGTAAAATTTTAAAATTTTACTTGTTTATTTGAGCAAGAGAGAGAAAGAAGAAGAAGAGGAAGATGAAGAAGAAGAAGAAGAAGGAGAAGAAGAAGCATGCGAGGGTCTCTAGCCCTGCAAACTAACTCCAGATGCATGTACCACTTTGTACATCTGGCTTACGTGCGTCCTGGGGAATCAAACCCTAGTCCTTTGGCTTTACAGACAATAAACCATGATATTCCCCTCCCCTCCCCCTTAAATTATGTTTAAAAAATTTATTTATTTATAAGAGACAGAGAGAAAGAGTGTGAATGGGCGTGCCAGGGCCTCTAGCCACTGCAAACGAACTCCAGACGCATGTGCTACCATGTGCATCTGGCTTATGTGGGACCTGGAGAACTGAACCGGGGTCCTTAGGCATGTGCCTTAACCTCTAAGCCATCTCTCCAGCTCTTGAATTCTTATTTAACATATATATTATTAGCTAGTGAAGAAGTAGGCTTCCATATGGCTTATTCATAGCATTTTGATTAACCTTTCTCCCACCCCTTCCTCTTGTCCATCTCCTCCTCTGACCCCACTTAGACCTCCAATATTCTGTCCTTGTACTTATACATCTACTATACCCTCTCATCTCTTCCCTCCCTTCCTCCCTCATAACCCCTTTCTAGCTTCCCAACCTGTACTCCTGACTTACTCCAACTCACATACAAACCTGAGCATTTGAAGCTAGGAGCTACTGTCCATGTACAAGGCCCCAAATTTTGTGTCTGTATCACCTCCTCTAAGGCAAGTCATCTTGAAGCAAAATGCCTAAGCCTTAAACAGAAATTGATTATAGGAGGTGATTTTCTAAGTGAAGGAGGGACTATTATTCCTGTCTTGTTTGACAAGATCTTTGAAGCCATGATCCTCTTATCTTAGCCTCCCAAGTGCTGGTATTACAGGCATTCCCAGAACACCCAGCAGCTATTCCTTCAATTTTTGTTCACAGTGGGGTACCCACATATATTGCCTTATTTATTGGAGTGAAAGAGAGAAAGAGGGACAGAGACACAGAGAGAAAGAATGGGCATGCCAGGGCCTCCAGCCACTGCAAACAAATTCCACATGCATGCCCCACCTTGTGCATCTGGCTAATGTGGGTCCTGGGGAATTGAACCGAGGTCCTTTGGCTTTGCAGGCAAATGCCTTAATCACTAAGCCATCTCTCCAGCCCTGTATTGTCATTTAATAATTCTTAATACTCTGTGAGGTAGGGTTGTCCTCACTTTTCCAGTAAGGAAAACAAGACTCTGAGAAGATCAGGTCACATAGAAAGTGGAGAATAAAGCCAAGACTTGTGATTTGTCAAGAATTATCTTCAGTCTTTTCTTCTATTTTCCTCAATCTCCTTGCTGGGACATGAATTTCAAAGGAATTCTATTCATGGTTCTTGAATGTGGCCTCAGAGGATCTATTTCTCCTGGTCAAATACCCACATGAATAAACATTTTAAACAGCATTTTTATTGAGATGAGAGAAGTCTCATCCAGAAGGGAGATGGACCTTCTCTACCTCGGAAAAGATTGCTTATTAGCATATATACTTGGGCCACACTTCTTATAAGAAAGTGATCATTTCGGTTGCTTGTTACAGCCCAGATGCCAGTGCTGGAGGGTTGGGGCAAGCCTGGACTGGTGGTGGATCTCTGGGTTTTAGTTGGAGCATGGCCCTGCGCAGGCTCTGGGAATGAAAGAAGTTGAGCCATAGACAGGAAACCAGGAAGCTGGAGATCTGCTGGTCAGTGATCACAGAGTGCCTGCTAAGCACAGACCTGAATAGTCCTCATGACAACCCCATGAAGGGGGAGCTGTTTAACTCTTACTTCACAGATGAGAACTTGAGATATCCGAGGTCCCATGGCCGGTAAGTGGCAGATCTGGGATTCAAATCCTGGCCACTGTGGTTTAGGAGCTGACACCATCATTTGGCTCAACTGCCCTGATGCTAATCTAATTACCCATCCATAAATCACCCAGAGAGGCCATTCTCTGTGCAATTGCACTCACGTGCATACTGAAAACAAAAATGGGATCTGCTTCCAGTTTTATTTGGTAATATTTCTCTCAGCAATCTGCTGTAAAGTTCCTCTTCACTTCTGAGGTAACGGCCTCCCTTCTCGTAGCATTCTCCTTGGGCAGCTATGCAAACAGAGGGTAGATATGCTGTTGGAAGGGCACTGAAGCTGCTTGGATGCACTGTTTAAGATGCATGCATGCCAGGGCTTTTCAATGATCCCCATACAGCCAGATACTGTTCAGCAAAGGGAGAAAAACAAAGAATTTTCTTGGCTGTGTTTTGTAGCTTCCATTAGCTTAACTGTCATCAAGAACAATGCTGAGTCAGGACCTGAATTATCTCTCTGCTTGGGTTCTTGCTTTTGGCCTGCTGCCATTCTCTGCATGCCACAAGGCATGAAGACAGGTCTCCACCTCATCTATCTCTCAGAAAGGTGATGGATAGCATATATTCTGTAATGGGGAACAATATAGCATATGGGTTGGGAGGATGCATTCAAGTCCTGGCTCTGACACTGCTGAGTGTATTATGTCCTTGGGCACATCATTTAATGCCAGGCATTACTTTCTTCCTCTGTCGAGTACAGATTTTGTGGCTGTCTCCCTCTGAAGGTTATGGTCAAGATGAAATAAGATAGGCAGGGACAGGGATCAGTACAGTGCCTAACTCTGGCCCGATGCTATTCTACAGGGAATTCTGCATGGTTGCTCTTCTGAGCCTCACTGGGCCCTTTTGTGCTTCCCTAGTCATTTGTTGAGTCTCCCTTTATCTCTAAGTAGACACAACTCACCACGCAGGGCCTGGAGGATTCTGGGCCTTGTGAGTTACTGGGCTCCTTGGGTTGGGGAAGACAGCTTTTCCTTTCTCAAATACAGAATTATCTGGGGGAGGTCTGTTCTCCTTCTTATCAATAGTTTGGTCTACAAAGTCCTGACCTCTTCTCAGAATGCAACATCTATGCTTTTATTTTCTTTCTTCCCTTCTTTATCATTTCCTTCTTTCTACCAAGTTCATGCAGTTTTCATCCATGCAGGGGAGGGACAGCTGTTAGTTAGCAAAGCTGTCTTCTACCCTACATTTTTTTTCCTTTGGTGTCTTTTTTGTAATATTGTTTATTTTTTATTTTTTTAAACTGTAAACTTTTTATTTATTTGACAGAGAGAAAGGGTAGGGGGAGACAGAGAGAGAGAGAATGGGCATGCCAGGGCCTCCAGCTACTACAAATGAACTCCAGACGCATGTGCCCCCTTGTGCATCTGGCTAACGTGGGTCCTGGGGCATCGAGCCTGGGTCCTTTGGCTTTGCAGGCAAATGCCTAAACTGCTAAGCCATCCCTCCAGCCCCATAATATTGTTTATTTTATTTCATTTTGTGGTTTTTTGAGGTAGGATCACTGTGTAGTCTTAGGCTGGCTTTGAACTCACAATGATCCTCTTACCTCTGACTCCAAAGTGGTGGGATTAAAGGTTTGTTCCATCACTCCCAGCTAAGTACAAAACAAGAAGAATGGTAAGAATAAGTACATATCTTTCAATAATAACTCTTAATATCAATGACCTCAATACCCCAACCAAAAGACACAGACTTGCAGACTGGATTAAAAAGCAGGATCCTACCATCTATTGCCTCCAGGAAACTCACCTCTCAATAAAAGATAGAAACCTTCTTAGGGTGAAAGGTTGGAAAAAGGTATTTCAAGCAAATGGGCCTAGGAAACAAGCAGGGGTTGCTATCCTAATTTCTGATAGGATAGAGTTCAAACCAACATTAGTGAGGAAAGATAAAGAAGGTCACTTTATACTGACTAAAGGAACACTCCAAGAGGAGGACATAACAATCCTAAACATATATGCTCCAAACATAGGGGCTCCCAATTTCATCCAAAAAAAAAAAAAAAACTATTAGACTTAAGGTCAGAGATAACTCCTAACACAATAGTTGTGGGTGACTTCAATACCCCACTCTCATCACTTGACAGGTCTACCCAGCAAAAAATAAACAGAGAGACATCTGCATTAAATGATATCATGGAACAAATGGACCTAACAGATATATACAGAACATTCCATCCAAATGACGCAGAATATACATTTTCCTCATTAGCACATGGAACATTCTCTAAAATAGACCATATAATAGGACACAAATCAAATCTTAACAAATACAGGAAAATTGAAATAATCCCTTTTATGCTATCTGACCACAATGGGATTAAACTGCAAATCAGCAACAAGAAAAACTACAGAGCATACAGAAATTCATGGAGACTAAACAGTACATTATTGAACAATGTATGGGTCATTGAAGAAATTAAAAGGGAAATCAAGAAATTCATAGAATCAAATGATGATGAGAATACAACATACCAAAACCTTTGAGACACAATGAAGGCAGTCCTAAGGGGGAAATTTATAGCTCTAAGTGCCTATATTCTATTCAGTGGCAAAGAAAAATGAAATTACGAAATTTTCAGGGAAATGGATGGATCTGGAAAGGATTATACTAAGTGAGGTAACCCAGGCTCAGAAAGCCAAACATCATATGTTCTCTCTCATATGTGGATCTTAGCTACAAATGTATAGACTTGTGTGTGAACTGGAACCAAAAATAGGTACCAGAAACCAGTAAACTGGTAAAAGGCTATAAGGGAGGGAGGAAAGGGAAGGACTCAAATGTATGGTATTGCACATATGTAAGTAGAAGAACAGATTACAGGGACGGGAATGGCCTAAGCAAGGCCATGGGAAGAGAATGCATAAAAGAAGGGCAGGGGGAGGGTCAATCTAAATTCAAGATAGTGTGAATAAGACTTATGTAAACCTATTTTTTTGAATAATGGCACATCTAGAAGTTGTAGACTGTTACTAGAAAATTTTCAGTGCCTGGGATAGGATACCTTCCAGTGAGTTGTTGGCCAAGGAGGTCCCGGTAGCCTCCAAAACATTAAAGGCTTTTGCCAAAGCCCTTGGTTTCCCTTGAGAAACAGATAGTAAGACCCTATTTCTGAAGACATCTCTTGCCTGAGAGGCAAGGTCACTGAGAAAGCAAGCTGGGGCTGAGCAGAAAACCTTCTCCCTGTGGAGCAGCCAACTGAAAGCTGGAAAAAGCTGCACTGCATGCAGCAGTATGGGAGACGGAGACCATCAGCAGTGAAAACAGTGGACACTGAACATTCAAGTTTGGCCATACAGGCCAAATGACTGAATGGGTGCAATAGTGGCATGTCTGCTCTAGGGGTAACCAACTGCTCCATAATTGGACTGAAGGCCCTCTCTACGGGAGGGAATACATACATACCTGGTACTGAAAAACCTAAGCAAAAGTCTGTTGCAGGGGAGGTCATGAACCTTAGGGGTATAAAGCCTGCTCTTGTCTGACTAAATGTATATATTATTCCCACCAAGCTGCCCTAGAGGCACTACACTTAGTGTTCATGTTCACATATTAACGCTACTCTCACTTCTGGTTAGAGAAGCTTCTCTTTTCAGATGGCGAGATGACCACTGGGATGACCCAAAAGGCAACATAGTGCTGAGAAGAAGGGATGCAGGAGTGCCCAGCACTGAAACACCTCTGACACACCCTCCAAGGCTCAGGGACCATTGAGGAAGAGGGGCGGATAGAATGGAAGAGCCAAAGGAAGGGTATGACTTCTTACAATGCAACCGCCCAGACAGAAATTGGCCTCGATATCCATGACCTTGCAGTGCCTAGCAATACCTTCACAAGACCCTCAAAAATAGAAGAAAATGATGATGACATCAAATTAAAAGAGAGACTAATGGAGAGAGGGAGGGGATATGATGGAGATTGGAGTTCTAAAGTGGAATGGGGTAGGGGAGGGAAATATCATGTGTTTTTGTATGTAAGTATAGAAGTTGTCAATAAAAAATAATAATTAAAAGAAAAGAAATTAGAGAGTTCACAACTAAACAATTTAATGCTTACCGTGAGGCCTTGGAAAGAGAAGAACAAGGCAAACCAAAAGTCAGTAGACAGGAAGAAATAATAAAAGTTAGGGCAGACTTCTAGTCAAGATGGCGTCTGCCTAACCTCGTCTCACCTTACAGGGAAATAAAAGCAAGACCCTTAACTTTAAGAAAATTTTTAAATGGTTTGCTGGCTCTTGCATGATGCCATGGAGAGGGAGTGGATGAAAAAAACATGGAATCCACTGATTCCCACACTCTTGGGTAGGGGCCACCACAGGTTAGGTCCCACCGGGTGGGTGTGACCCACATTGCCGGTCAGACTCCTCCTGCATTGACCAGATCCCCAGGTGACCCGCCGGAGCTGCATTGGCTCCCGCCAGGCCTGACTGACCAGTCAGACCGCTGCCTCACCCAGGGGGCCTGGCCAAGCTTCATCACTAGTCAGAAACATCTCTCACTGGCCACATTCCTATCACTGGTCAGGTGCCTCCCTAGCCTTCCTGAACCCCATCGCCAGGCAGGTGCCACCACTCCCCCTCCTAGGACAGATTAGGGACCCAGTGAAGTAGGCCAGTGTTCCTGCCCTACCCTGCCTAAGCCCAACTAGGGTGGTTGTGGTCCCCTACCCCTCCCACCTCCATAGGGAACCCAGGCTAGCAGGCCAGTGTCCCCCACCCCAGTCTATCAGAACTCCAGGGGCCACTGCCCTGACACACACCACTGCACCCCACCCCACCCCAGCACAGCAGGCTAGCATTTCACATCCTAGGCTTTCTGAACCATTGTGATGGGCAAACTACAGCGAAAAAGGAATAGCATGAAAAACCAGATACAAGTAAATCCAGCTAGACTACCCAGCCCCACAATGGATGTCTCAAATCAAAGCATAGAAGAGACAATAGAATCAGAACCCCCAAATGAAGAGACAAGCTATGCAATCCTGGCCAAGCAAATAGCACAACTCTCAGAAACTCAACAAAGAGCCAACAATTGTATGAATGTTATCCTTGCTAGATTAGACCTAATAGAAAAGAACCAGAAAGGGCTCCAAAGACAGTTAAATGATCTGAAGGAGAATGAAAAAAAAGAGGCACTCAATAACCAGTTGGCCAAGTTCAATGAAGACATAAAAAAATGCAAGGATGAACTCCAAGAAGCATTAAGAAAGTCAGAAAATGACACAAAAAGGGAACTAGACAGAGGGATGGAAACTATACATAAAAAAGCTGTAGAAAATATGAACCAAATTGAACAAGCCCAAAATTCTATAGAAGCTCTTAAGAATAGAGTCAGTCAAGTGGAAGATAGAAATTCAGAACTGGAAGACAAAACAGAAGAAACAGTTAGTGAGTCCAAAAATTTCAACAAGTTCAAAAATTTCTGTGAACAGAACATGAGGGAAATGTGGGACACCATTAAGTGTCCAAACTTTAGGATCATGGCTATACCAGAGGGGGAAGAAACACAGACCAAAGGAATGGAAAGCTTATTCAACAAAATAATTGAAGAAAACTTTCCTGCTCTCTCAAAAGAAAATCCCATCAAATTACAAGAGGCTAGCAGAACTCCAAACAGACTTTACCAAAGAAGAAATTCTCCAAGACACATTATCTTTAAGACTCTAAACATCAAGCACAAAGAGAAAATCCTAAAAGCAGCCAGGGAGAAAAAACTCATTACATATAAAGGGAACCCCATCAGAATTACCTCAGACTTCTAAATGGAAACCCTAAAAGCCAGAAGGGCCTGGAATGGAACACTGCAAACTCTAAGAACCCATGGTTTCCAGCCCCAACTACTCTACCCAGCAAAAGTATCCCTCATAATAGATGGTGAAAGAAAAACGTTCCATGATAAAACTCATTTTTACAAGTATATGAACACAAAACCAAACCTACAGAGAGTACTTCAGGGAATTCTTCACACAGAAGAATCAAATAACCAATCTCAAGTGCCCCCAAGAAGCAGTCCACATTAACTCCCCCCAAAAAACACCAAACCACATAATCCACCACAATATGGCAGGGATTAAATCAAACCTCACAGTTATATCTCTGCATGTTAATGGACTTAATTCACCCATCAAAAGACATAAGCTAACAGGGTGGATTAGAAAACTCGAACCCTCAATCTGCTATCTTCAAGAAACCCACCTCACCACTAAAGACAGACACCTCTTCAGGGTGAAAGGGTGGAAAATGACATTCCAAGCAAACACAAATGAGAAAAAAGCAGGCGTAACTATACTTATATTGGATAAAATAGACTTCAAACCAAAAGTAACCAAAAAAGACAAAGAAGGCCACTTCTTACTTATCAAGGGAACAATCCAACAAGAGGACATCACAATCATCAATATTTATGCACCAAACACAGGTGCACCACAGTTCATAAAGCCAAAACTACTTGGCAACAAAACAGAAATAACCACCAACACCATCATAGTCAGGGACTTCAATACTCCACTATCAGCAATAGATAGATCATCCAAACCGAAAATTAATAGGGAAGTAAGAGAGCTCAACATCACCATAGAGCAACTAGACCTAGCAGACATATACAGAACATTCCACCCAAAATCTACAGATTACACATTCTTCTCAGCAGCACATGGAACCTTCTCTAAACTAGATCACGTATTGGGCCACAAAGCCTGCCTCCATATTTTCAAGAAAATTGATGTAATTTCCTGCATGATATCAGACCACAATGCTGTAACGCTAGAAATTGACAACAAAAAGTACACCAGGAATCCCTCTAGCTCCTGGAAATTGAACAACACACTTTTAAACAATAAATGGGTTGTAGATGAAATAAAGAATGAAATTGCAAAATTTATAGAATTCAATGACAACGAGAACACATCATACCAAAACTTATGGGACACAATGAAGGCAGTCCTTAGGGGAAAATTCATAGCACTAAATGACCTCATAACAAACACAGAGAGATCCCAAATCAATAACCTCACCATCCTCCTAAAGGCATTGGAAAAACAAGAAGAAGCCAACCCAAAAAAATCCAGACGGAAAGAAATAATTAAGATCAGAGCAGAAATTAATGAGTTGGAAACTAAGAGGAAAATTAAGAAAATTGATAAAACAAAGAGCTGGTTCTTTGAAAAAATTAACAAAATTGATACACCCCTGGCCAATCTGATCAAGCGAAAAAAAGAAATGCAGGCTGGATAGATGGCTTAGCAGTTAAGGCGCCTGCCTGCTAAGCCTAAGAACCCGTTCCAATCTCCAGGTCCCACGTTTAGCCAGATGCAAAGTGACACAGGGTGCAATACCACACTTGCCCACAAGGGGGCGCACACATCTGGATTTCGTTCACAGCAGCTGATAGACTGCTGGCGCGCCCATCTCTATATGTCTCCCTCTCCCTCTCTGTCTGTCTTTCTCTGTGTCTCTCTCCAAAACTAAATAAAATAAAATAAACGCCTCAAATTGACAAAATTAGAAATGAAAACAACAGACATGAATGAAATAGGGAGAATTATCAGGACTTATTTCAAAAACCTCTACTCCATAAAACAGGAGAATATGGAGGAAATGGATGGATTCCTAGACACATACCACCTACCAAAGCTAAGCCCAGAGCAGAGTAATCTCCTAAACAAACCCATCACACCCTTTGAGATTGAAGAGGTAATCAAACACCTCCCCAAAAAGAAGAGTCCAGGACCAGACGGTTTCTCAGCTGAATACTATCAAACCTTCATGGAAGAACGGAAATCAATTCTTCTCAAACTGTGCCACACAATCGGAGAACAGGGAGAGATCCCCAACTCCTTGTATGAAGCTAGTATCACCCTAATTCCAAAACCAGGAAGAGATGCCACAAGAAAAGAAAACTATAGGCTCATTTCCCTGATGAACATAGATGCAAAGATCCTGAACAAAATTCTTGCAAACCGAATTCAACAGTACATCAAAAGCATTATCCAGCCGGGCGTGGTGGCACGACTTTAATCCCAGCACTTGGGAGGGAGAGGTAGGAGGATCACCGAGAGTTCGAGGCCACCCTGAGACTACATAGTTAATTCCAGGTCAGCCTGGACTAGAGTGAGACCCTACCTCAAAAAAAAAAAAAAAAAAAAAAAAAAAAAAAAAAAGCATTATCCACCTTGATCAAATAGGCTTCATCCTTGGAATGCAGGGGTGGTTCAACATACGGAAATCTGTCAATGTAATACACCACATAAACAAGCTTAACACAAAAACCACATAATCATTTTGACAGATGCAGAAAAGGCCTTTGACAAAATACAACATCACTTCATGATCAAAACATTGGATAGAATAGGCATGGATGGCCCATACCTCAACATAATAAAGGCTATATATAAAGCTCCTAAAGCCCAAGTAATTCTTAATGGGGAGAGACTGAAGGAATTCCCATTGAGATCAGGAACTAGGCAGGGGTGTCCACTCTCACCTCTGCTCTTGAACATAGTGTTAGAAGTATTAGCTCAAGCAATAAGACAGGAGAAAGAAATCAAAGGGATACAAATGGGAAAGGAAGAAGTTAAGTTAGCCCTATTTGTGGATGACATGATTCTATACATAAGTGACCTGAGAACTTCCATCTCAAAACTCTTAAAGGTGATTAGCTCCTTCAGTAAAGTAGCCGGATATAAGATCAATGCACAGAAATCAGTAGCATTTCTGTATGCAAAAGACAAAGAGACAGAAAAAGAAATAACTAACATTGTTCCAATTTTCAGTTGCAACAAAGAAAATAAAATACCTTGGAATAACATTAACTAAGGAAGTGAAAGACTTATACAATGAAAACATAAAAACACTCAAGAAAGAAATTGAGGAGGGCCTACAAAAATGGAAAGACCTCCCATGTTCCTGGATTGGTAGAATTAACATCATGAAAATGGTAATATTACCAAAAGCACTATTTAGATTCAATGCAATGCTGATAAAAATCCCAACTTCTTTCTTCACTGAGATAGAAAAAACTATCTCAAAATTCATATGGAAAGGCAGAAGGCCTCAGATATCCAAGCATATCCTCAGCAAAAGAAACACCTCTGGAGGCATCACCATACCTGATCTAAAGCTATACTACAAAGACATTGTAATAAAAAAAACATGGTACTGGCATAAAAACAGGAACATAGACCAATGGAACAGAATAGAAGACCCGGACTTTGGGTCAAGCAACTACAGCTACTTGATATTAGACAAAGGCCCTACCAATGCACAATGGAAAAGAGACAGCATCTTCAACAAATGGTGCTAGACAAACTGGACAACCATATGTAGGAAAATGAAATTCAACCCACACAGATCTCCATGCACAAAAATCAAGTCCAGATAGATCAAAGACCTTAATATAAAACCAGAAACCCTGCTACTACTGGAAGAAAGAATAGGAGGAACTTTCTGTGACATAGGAGTGGGAAAAGATTTCCTGAACAAAACCCCAGCAGCCCAGGAAATTAAACAATCATTCAACCATTGGGATCTCATGAAGCTGAACAGCTTTTTCACTGACAAATATACTATAACCAATGCCAGCAGATTACCCACAGAATGGGAGAAAATTTTCACCAGCTATACAACTAACAGAGGCCTAATTGCTCGAATCTACAAAGAACTCCAAAGCCTAAACAATAAATCATCAAACAACCCACTCACAAAATGGGGCAGAGAACTGCACAGGGAGTTCTCAGAGGAAGAAATACAAATAGCAAACGCACATTTAAGAAAATGTTCAACATCCCTAATCATCAGGGAAATGCAAATTAAAACAACTATGAGATTCCACATTACCCCAGTAAGGATGGCTAGCATTAAAAAAAGGAATGAAAACAAATGCTGGCGAGGCTGTGGAGAAATAGGAACAAGCTTTCACTGCTGGTGGGAATGTAAAATGGTTCAACCATTATGGAAAGCTATGTGGAGACTCCTGAAAAGGATAACCATAGACCTACCAATGGATCCAGCTATTCCCTTACTGGGCATATACCCTAAAGGCTCCACCCCTCAGATCAGAGACATTTGCTCAACCATGTTCATAGCTGCTCAATTCATAGTAGCAAAGAACTGGAATCAACCCAGGTGTCCATCACTAGATGAATGGATAACAAAGATGTGGTATATTTATACTATGGAATTCTACATAGCTGTAAGGAAAGATGAAATAAGGAAATTTGAAAAAAAATGGTCAAACATGGAACAGATCATCTTCAGTGAGCTCACCCAATCACAAAAAGATAATTGTCGCATGGTCTCGTTTATCTGTCACTCCTAACCTGAATCTACCTGAGATGCTGCCAAACCTCATAAGCACTCTGAGGACTAGACAATAGGGAGGGTGGGATGGAGGGAGGGTAAGAGTGGGAGGGAATGAGAGGGTGGGAGGGAGGACAAGGGTGGGGGTTACAAATAGGGACCCAAAAGGAAATGATACTATAAAAGCCTTTATTCTGAACAACAGGCTAAAACATTGATTATTCAGCAGGCCCGCAGAGAGAACACCTGAACCACAGGAAACTGGAGAGAACATCATGAAGACCAATCTTAATCTTTTCCCGCTTCTCTCTCTCTTCTCTCTCGCTCTCTCTCCCTCTGCTCTCTATACTCACTTTCTCTTTTATATTACCTATCTTTTTCTTCCCTCACCTTCCTAGGTGCTACTTACAACTCCCAGTGCCAGCATGGGGTTAACTTCCACAATGAGCTGTTGATCTGAGACACCTACAAGGTTTCCCATAAAAGACAGATTTCTGTCAGAGTTCTTGATGACCCACCAAGGTTAATGGTAAGACGCTACTGTGAAAGACAGCATACGTGTGTGAGATCAAACATGGAGAGACCTGGCCAGAATCTGGAAGAAGGTCAGTCCCCAGACAGTTAGCTAGTCTAGTACCAGAGGGTGCTACACGAGCAACTGGGGGGAAATGTCTGACATTGGTCCAAACAACTTGCAGTCTAAGAAACCCATAAGGAAACAACTTGACGTAATGCTCATACAAGTGCAGTAGTGGCAAACAGTCATGGTGGGTAACCAACTGCTCTTGATTTGGCTAATAGATCCACTCAGTGGAATAGAACTCATTGTTGGAACTGGGAAATAAGTCAAAACCAGGTACAAAAAATGAGCTCAGTCTCCAAGATCAAGATACCACCAAATGTGGGCTAGAAGATAGCCAACGCATATAAAATTCCCTCCAAAACATATAGGGTCATCCCTTCTATCTAGTACTAACTTCTCTCTCCGTTGGAGAATTTGCTTATCTTTTTTCAGGTGGACAATGAACCTGAAGGGAGGATCAACTAACCACACCTCACCAGGGCCCCAGCTGAAACCATACAACAACACGGGGGAAGGGCAAGAATACAGCATTCATGGCAATTACGACACCAGAAAAAGGCTGAAGGAGATAAACACAGAGAACATCCAACTCCAACTAAGCCAGATATCCAGAGACACAGAGGCTCCCAAAACCTCATCACTGAAGCAGAACTAAAATGACCCCAAAGTGGCTCAGGGAAACTTGTGGAAGAGGGGGCAGAAAGATTATTAGAGTCACAAATTGGGGCATTATGCACAGAGACTGGGGCCTACCCCCCAGAACTCTTGACTAACCTCACAATGCATGACCCACATTCCCCATTGATGAGGGTCCCTTTGAAAGAGGGAGGACAGGGAGGAACAATGGAACCAATACTATGAATGTAAAATCAGAATAATATAAATAAAAAAGTATATAACAAATTAAAAAATAAAATATTAAAAAATAACTTGAGTGAGAAATTGAAGAAGACACAAGGAAATGGAAAGACATTGCATGCTCTTGGATTGGAAGCATCAATATTGTGAAAATGTCAATCTTATCAAAAACAATCTACACATTTAATGCAATCCCCATTAAAATCCCAATAGCATTCTTCACAGAAATAGAAAAAAAATCCTAAAATTCCTCTGGAAACACAAAAATCCTCGAATAGCCAACACAATTTTGCGCAACAAAAATCAGGCTGGTGCTATTACCGTGACCGATTTTAAGTTATATTACAAAGCCATACTAACAAAAACTGCATGGTACTGGCACAAGGACAGACAGGTAGATCAATGGAACAGAATAGAAGACCCAAATATTAATCCAGGCCGCTATAGCCACATGATTTTGGACAAAAATGCCAAGCATATTCATTGGAGAAAAGACAGCCTCTTCAACAAGTGGTGCTGGAAAAACTGGATATCTGTATGTAAAAGGATAAGAATAGATCCTTGTCTTTCTCCATGCACAAGAGTCAAGTCCAAATGGATCACAGACCTTAATATCAGACCTGAAACTCTGAAACTGCTAGAGGAAAAAGTAGGGAAAACCCTTCAACATATTGGCATAGGCAAGGACTTTTTGAATATAACCCCAATTGCTCAGGGAATAAAACCACTAATCAACCACTGGGACCTCATGAAATTACAAAGCTTTTGAACAACAAAGGACACTGTGAATAGAGCAAAGAGACAACCTACAGAATGGGAGAAAATCTTTGCCAGCTATACATCTGACAGAGGATTAATATCCAGAATATACAAAGAACTTAAAAACAGAATAATAAGAAATCAAACAACCCAGTTAAAAATGGGCTATTGAACTAAATAGAGAGCTCTCAGAAGAAGAAATACAGATGTCATATAAGCATCTAAAAAAGTATTCCACATCCTTAGCCATCAGGGAAATGCAAATTAAATCCACTTTGAAATTCCATTTTACTCCTGTCATAATGGCTACCATCAAGAAAACAAATGGCAAAAAGTGTTGGTGTAGATGTGGAAAAAGAGGAACACTTCTACACTGTTGGTGGGAATGTAATCTGGTGCAGCCATTGTCGAAATCAGTGTGGAGGTTCTTGAGATAGCTAAAAATAGATTTACCATATGATCCAGCTATAGCACTCCTGGGCATATATCCAAAGGACTCTTCTCACTGCCTTAGAGATACTTGCACAACCATGTTTATTGCTGCTCTAGTCACAACAGCTAGGAAATGGAACCAGCCTAGATGTCCCTTCACAGATGCATGGTTAATAAAGATGTGGTACATTTACACAATGGAGTTCTATGGAGCTGGGTGTGGTGGCGCATGCCTTTAATCCCAGCACTCGGCAGGTAGGAGGATTGCCGAGAGTTCGAGGCCACCCTGAGAGTACATAGTTAATTCCAGGTCAGCCTGGACCAGAGTGAAACCCTACCTTGCAAAACCAAAAAAAAAAAAAAAAAAAAAAAAAAAAAGAAAAGAAAAGAAAAGAAAAGAAAAGAAAGAAAGAAAAAGAAAAAGAAAAATGAAATTATGAAATTTGCAGGGAAATGGATGGATCTGGAAAGGATTATACTAAGTGAGGTAACCCAGGCTCAGAAAGCCAAATGTCACATTTTCTCTCTCATGTGTGGATCCT
This sequence comes from Orientallactaga sibirica, assembly GCA_036365145.1. Classification (NCBI taxonomy): domain Eukaryota; kingdom Metazoa; phylum Chordata; class Mammalia; order Rodentia; family Dipodidae; genus Orientallactaga; species Orientallactaga sibirica. The sequence goes on from JAEOAD010001317.1 coordinate 2,174,689, forward strand.
AGCTACAAATGTATAGACTTGTGTGTGAACTGGAACCAAAAATTGGTACCAGAAACAAGTAAGTTGGTAAAAGGCTATAAGGGAGGCAGGAGAGGGAAGGACTTAAGTGTATGGTATTGCACATATGTAAGTAGAAGAACAGATTACAGGGAGGGGAATGGCCTAAGCAAGGCCATGGGAAGAGAATGTGTAAATAAGGGCAGGGGGAGGGTCAATCAAAATTCAAGATCATGTGAATAAAACTTATGTAAACCTCCTTTTTTTTTGGATTGAGATACAGAGAGAGAGAGCGAGCGAGAGGAAGACAGATAGAGATGGGTGTGCCAGCAGCCTCTCAGCTGCTGCAAACAAAATCCAGGTGTGTGCACCCCCTTGCGGTCAAGTGCAGCATTGCGTCTTTGTGTCACTTTGTATCTGGCTAAATGTGGGACCTGTAGATTGGAGCCCCTGGAGATTGGAACCAGTGTTCTTAGGCTTAGGAGGCAGGCGCCTTAACTGCTAAGCCATCTCTCCAGCCCTAAACCTACTTTTTTGAATAATGGCACATCCAGAAACTATAGACTGTTACTAGAAAATTTTCAGTGCCTGGGATAGGATACCTTCCAGTGAGTTGTTGGCCAAGGAGGTCCTGGTAGCCTCCAAAACATAAAAGGCTATTGCCACGCCCCTTGGTTTCCCTTGAGAAACAGATGATAAGACCCTATTGTTGAAGACATCTCTTGCCTGAGAAGCAAGGTCACTGAGAAAGCATGCTGGTGCTGAGCAGAAAACCTTCTCCTTGTAGACCAGCCAACTGAAAGCTGGAAAAGCTGCACTGCAAGCAGTGTATGGGAGACAGAAGTCATCAGCAGTGAAAACAGTGGACACTGGAAAATTCAAGTTTGGCCATACAGGCCAAATGACTGAATGGGTGCAATAGTGCCATGTCTGCTCTTGCGGTAACCAACTGCTCCATAATTGGACTGAATGCCTTCTCTATGGGAGGGAATACATGCCTGGTACTGAAAAAACTAAGCAAAAGTCTATGGCAGTGGAGGTCATGATCCTTTGGGGTATAAAGCCTGGCTAAATGTCTGGCTAAATGTATATACTATTCCCACCAAGATGCCCTGAAAGCACTACACTTAATGTTCATATTCATATATTAATGCTACTCTCACTTCTGGTTAGAGAAGCTTATCTTTTCAGATGGCAATGACCACTGGGATGACCCAAAAGTCAACAAAGTGCTGAGAAGAACTAATGGAGGAATGCCCAGCGCTGAAACATTTCTATCACATCCTCCAAGGCTCAGGGCCCACTGCGGAAGAGGGGGTGGAAAGAATGTAAGAGCCAAAAGAAGGGTATGACTCAGTACATTGCAACTGTTCAGACAGAAATTGGCCTTGATATCCATGACCTTGCAGTGCCTAGCAATACCTTTGAAGACCCTCATAATAGAAGAAAAAGATGATGACATCAAATTAAAAGAGAGACTAATGGAGAGAGGGAGGGGATATGATGGAGACTGGAGTTCTAAAGGGGAATGGGGGGAGGGGAGGGAAATATCATGCATTTTTTGTATGTAAGTAATGAAGTTGTTAATAAAAAAAATTAACAAGGGCTGGAGAGATGGCTTAGTAGTTAAGGCACCTGCCTGCTAAGCCTAAGAACCCTGTTACAATCTCCAGGTCCCACATTTAGCCAGATGCAAAGTGATGCAAGGGCGCAATGCCGCATTTGCCCACAAGGGGGTGGATGCACCTGGATTTCGTTAGCAGCGGCTGAGAGGCTGCTGGCATGCCCATCTCTATCTGTCTTCCTCTCCCTGTCTCTCTGTGTCTCTGTGTCTCGCTCCAAAATAAAAATAAATATAAAAAAATTAAAAATGACACTGCAAAATTTAACCAAAAGAGTATTTCTATTAGAGGTTAGTTTATCCAGGTAAGTAAAGAATAAACTGCGCAGCTCCCTTAACCTAGGAGTAAAGTTGTAAAGGCTGGCAACGGACATGCAAGCAACCTTCAAAGAAGTTGTAAATACAAATCCCAAACTGCTTTTTATCAATGGAAAAGCCTTTTGCTGAGTCACAGCATAAAGTGGGGAAGGGCCCTGGCACATATTCCACAGATGTGCTCTGTGACTTAGGCTGGACGTGCCTTCTTGAGCACTCATGAGGATCAGTCTCATCATCTAGGTGGCTTTCTGTTTCACTGGGAGCATCTCCTTTATCATAATTCATCCAGGCATCACTACAGCTGCTACAATACTTGAAGATCTCTTAACTGATATAAGAGAAGCTTTGGAAATTCAAAGGTCAAGCACTGACCACTCTACTCATGGTGTGTCATTTGAAAATAGCGTCCTACCAAGGTCACTTGGCTTGAATCATAGAGAATGGGAGGCAACTCAGTTTGGTTGTCTGGCTAATATGCAGGTGGCTTCTTTAGATCTTTGATGGCACCACATGGAGCCTGTGAGCACCTCTGTCCTCAGTCTTACTTTGTAGCGGAGGGTGGCCTGGAACTTCTGATCCTCATGTCTCCATCCCCTGAGGCTTGAATCACCATGTTTGGCTTATGCGATGTAATGCTGGAGATTGGGCCCAGAGCTTCATCCGTGCTAGGCAAGCACTCTCCCAACCAACCATTCTCAGTCTGGAGTCTCAATCTTTGCTATGTCTGCCTAGCACCCAGTAGGTGCTTCATCCATGCTTGGTGAATGACACCATGTCTTCTCTAAGAGACAGTATGATTTAGCTTGCTAAATGTGATTTTTGTTTTTGATTTTGTTTTTCGAGGTAGGGTCTCACTCTAGCCCAGGCTGACCTGCAACTCACTATGTAGTCTCAGGGTGACCTAGAACTCACTGGGATCTTCCTACCTCTGCCTCCCAAGTGCTGGGATTAAAGGCGTGCACCACCATTCCCAGCGCTAAATGTGATTTTTAGGGTCTTTGATTTTGTGCACAAAGAGATTATTCAGAAGTAATTTAGATTTAAAAAGTAATCTTTTAAAAAACTTTGCTTATCTTGAAGTTTTAAGTTTAAATGATGAATCTTATTATTTTGTTTATGAGCTCAGCAAGTTAGAATAGCCACTTTTAAGGAGACTTTGATTAATGTTTAGTCCCATTTACAAATTTGGTCAAACATCTTTGAAACTGCTTTTGCAAATTTAATATATATTCAGTTTCAAGTACTGTAATTGTCTGACTTAACAAAACCTTTATGAATACATAAGTAACTTCTGCAAATATAATACATTAAATTTGTAAATATAGCAAAACTTTTGTTTTTAGATATTGTGTTCTACAATGAAACTATTAATTTGAATTTAAAAATCACAAGTCTAAATCAATTACAGATTTAAAATTAGAACCACATGTTGATCCCTTACTCCATTAGGTTACATTCTCATACACACTGTAAGTACATAGAATATTAAGGTTTCATAGGCTTCAGCTGGGTGTAGTGAGGCATACCTCTAATCCTAGCACTCAGCTGGTTGTAGTAGGAGAATATTGAATTTGAGGCCAGCCTGAGCTACATAACAATACCTGTCTCAAAAAAAAAATAAATAAAACAGGGTCTGGAGAGATGGCTTAGCGGTTAAGTGCTTGTTTGTGAAGCCTAAGGACACCAGTTCGAAGCTTGATTTACCAGTACCTATGTAAGCCAGACGCACATGGTGGCACATGCATCTGGAGTTCGTTTGCAGTGGCTGGAGGCCCTGGTGCGCCCATTCTCTCTCTCTTTCTGCCTCTTTCTCTGTCTGTCACTCTCAAATAAATAAATAAAAATAAAAAATAAATAAAACAAAAAAGCCTTCAAATCCTCCACAAATAGTCACTAACCTGAAAATATTAATGCTATACATTTTTTGTTCTTAAATAGTTCTATCCTTATTTTTAACCCAGTCCAGTGTTAAAAGATGCTGATGCCCCCAAGAAAAGCACAGGTCATCCTGAACACATTTCCTTCTCTTTTCCTTCTCTCTTCTGTCCATTTCTCCCTCAACAACCCAATTATATCTGAACAAAGGTCTTGTCCCCAGCTGCTTCTGTGATGAAGTCTCTGAAGTTACTCCCTTATTAGGGTTTCTGTTCTCTTTATCTACAAAAATTGGATAGCATGAGGGAGTTTAGATGATCACTATGGTCTTAGCCATACATCCTTACTTCATAGTTTAAAATTCTATTCATACCAATGCAAAAAAATAAAATGACTGAAAAAGCAGAACATTTATTGCCCTGTGTAGAGCTCCCATCAGATACTATTGCACATAAGTGTTTGCAGTCTGCTCTTCTTAAAATGTGACCTACTTATTGCATAGATACTAACAATGTTTGGGTATTTTGATCTCAGATCATAAGCAGCCAGGATGTCACATCTGGGAGCATCATATGAAGGATTTTAAAACCAGTTAAATCCATTTTTAAAGCAAATGCTCCAGTTTATGTAGAAAACTGTGCCCCTGATTGTTTAGTTATGCCCTTGCTACTCCTTCTGAGAATGTGTTGAGTTGATGTGTTAATTAGCCTATAACAAAAATACCCAAGTGGGCTACTTAACAAGAAAAGAGGTTTATTTAGCTCCCAGTTGTGATGGTCTCAAGTGGGCTCTGGCTCTGGTGAGAAAACTGCTGGATGGCAGATGGTGGTATGTCCATAAGCCAAAAAGCAGAGAGAGCTGGTGAGGCCAGGCTTCTTTCTTTAATAGTAATCCTCTAATGAGCGCTACCAAGAGATCAGAAGAGACTACCTCACGGCCATTGACCTAAGGACCATAGGCTACACCCTTTAAGATTTCATAGCACCCTTCTCCCAATACTGTGGCTTGGAAATATAGCCTCCAACCACATGAACCTTTGAGGGTAAGGGGCCCAGTCAAGCCATTTTCTAGCCACAGAAATTGATGTCTTTATAACTGTCATTTTATATCTGGCTTATCAAATAACATACTGAGAGCTGGAGAGATAGCTTAGTGGTTAAGGTGTTTGCCTGGGAAGCCTAAAAATACAGGTTTGATTCCCAAGGACCCACATAATCCAGATTCACAAGGTGACAAATGCGTTTGAAGTTTGTTTGCAGTGGCCAAAGGCCCTAGTGTGCCCATCCTCTCTCTATTTGTCTCTTTCTCTCTTCCTCTCTCTCTCTCAAATAAATACATAAAAAAACATATGTAGTAATTGAGTTGAAGATGGTGTGTATAATAGAAAAGGTAGGGGTCTTGAATTAGACCTTGTTTTATTTAAATGCCAGATGTATTCCTTAAAAGCATAATACTTTGGCCAACAAATTTGATAATTCAGGCCAGGTGCAGTAATGCACACCTTTAATCCAAGCACTCAGGAGGCAGAGGTAGGAGGATTGCTGTGAGTCTGAGGCCAGCCTGAGAGTAATAGTGAATTCCAGGTCAATCTGGGCTAGAGCAAGACCTTACCTCAAAAGAACAAAACAAAATAAAAAATTGACAATTCAGATGAAATGAACCACTTCCTAGAAAGACACAAACTACTGAAAGTGACTCAAGAGGAAGTTAAAAATCTGAGTGGATATTTGACAAGTAAAGGAATTATACATCTTTAATCATGTGGGGTATTTGTCTGTAGTTCTTTCAGCTCTTTTCTTTCTTTATTTCCTTTTTTGAGGTAGGGTCTCACTCTAGCCTAGGCTGACCTGGAACTGACTCTGTAGTCTCAGGCTAACCTTGAACTCATAGTGATCCTCCTGCCTCTGCCTCCAAAGTTCTGGGATTAAAGGCATGTGCCACCATGCCTAGTTGTTCTTTCTTTTGATGACTTTTTAAGGTCCCAAACCACCAAATAGTAGGTGACACTGGTGCCACAGAGAATGCTAGGAAGTGTTTCATTTCCTCTATTTTCTGGAAGAATTTGTGCAGTACTGGTATTATTATTTTTTAAGTGTTGAATAAAGTTTACCAGTGAGATAATCAGACCTAAAGCTTTTTTTTATACAAAAATTTTAAATTGTTGACTTAATTCCTTTTCTTGAGAGCCTGGATATAAAAATTCTTCAAAAAAATATTAACAAACCAAATTCAACAATTTACTGAACAGATTATATATACACTTTGATCGTGTAGGATTTGTCTGGAGGAATGCAAGGTTGGTTTGACTAATGTCAAAAAAGAAACCCATCATCTCATAAATACAGAAAAGTATATGCCAATATCTAATATAGTCATGATTGAATTCTTAACTAAATTTGGAATAGCAGGGAACTTACTCGACCTGGTAAAGGCCATTTAAGAAAACTTTGTGCTGAGCATCACAATAGTGAAAGATTGGCTTGCTTTTCCTAACATCAGGATCAAGACTATGACATCTACTGTCATTACTGTTATTAAGTATTGTACTGGAGGTAAGAGCTAGAAAGAGAAAGAGAAGATATTCACATCATTAAGAAAAAGTTGTTCTGGGCTGGAAAGATGGCACTTGTCAGCAAAGCCAAAGGAAGCCAAAATACCCAGGTTTGATTCCCTAGTACTCATGTAAAGCCAGATGAAGTGGCTAGATGCCCAGGTACACCCATTCTCTCTCTTTTTCTATCTGCTTCTTTCTCTTTCTGTTCTCAAATAAAATATCGTAAAAAAGAAAACATGTTTTTTTTTGTATTAATATTTATTTATTTGAGAGCCTCCAGCCTGTGCAAATGAACTCCACATGCATGTGCCCCCTTGTGAATCTGGTTTATGTGGGTCCTAAGGAATTGCACCTGGGTTCTTTGGCATTGCAGGCAAGTACGTTAACTGCTAAGCCATCTCTCTAGCCCCCTTATATTAATAATTATTACTTTTTTTTTGTTTTCTGAGGTAGGGTTTTGCTCTAGCTCAGGCTGACCTGGAATTCACTATGTAGTCTCAGGGTGGCCTCAAACTCATGGCAATCCTCCTACCTTGTGCTGGGATTAAAGGTGTGTGCTATGATGCCTGGCCCTTTATTAATTTTTATTTATATTAATTATAACAGGTTATTCTTTTTTATCCCCTCACCCAATCTCCTGTTACACTGGAGACCCTCCTCAGTGTAGGGTGAGAAAGGCCTCAGTCAGTCCCTATGGGGTAGTGGGGACTATGCCCCAGGATATTCCTACCCACTCTTTGTCTCTTACAATGAAAAGCTGTTCTTATTTATGGGGGACATGATCTTGTGTATTGAAAACTCAAGGCCACCACACAAGACCTGCTAGGACATGAACAAGGACAGCGCTGTCACAGAACATAAGGTCAACATACAGGAGTGAATTATATTTTATGTGCCATTTATTTATTTATTTATTTATTTATTTATTTATTTATTTATTTATGAGAAAGAGAGAGAATGGGTGTGTCAGGGTCTCTAGTCACAGCAAATGAACTCCAGACACATGTGCATATGGCTTATGTGGGTTCTGGGAAACCAAACCTGGGTCCTTTGGCTTCACAGGCAAGTGCCTTAATTGCTAAGCCCTTTCCCCAGCCTGATGTGCCTTTTTAAAAAAAAAAACTTAAAAAATTATTTATTTATTTATTTATTTATTTATTTATTTATTTATTTAGAGTGCCAGGGCCTCCAGCCATTGCAAACAAACTTCAGATGCATGCACCCCCTTGTACATCTGGCTTCTGTGGGTCCTGGATAGTTGAACCGGGATCCTTTGGCTTTGCAGGCAAATGCCTTAACTGCTAAGCCATCTCTCCAGCCTCCAGCCTCCAGCCTTCAGGCTCCAGTCTGTGATGTGCCTTTTTTTTTTTTTTTTTTTTCGAGGTAGGGTCTCCCTCTAGCCAGGCTGACCTGGAATTCACTATGTAGTCTCAGAGTGGCCTTGAACTCATGGTGATCCTCTTACCTCTGCCTCCCAAGTGCTGGGATTAAAGGCATGCGCCACCACACCTAGCTAATGTGCCTTTTGTTAAATGAAGGGTCTCACTCTAGCTCAAGCTGACCTGAAACTTACTCTGTAGACCCGGCTGTCCTCAAACTCATGTGATTGTCCTAGCTCAGCCTCCTGAGTGCTGAGATTAAAGTGTGCACTGCACTACTATGTCTATCTTAGAAATGAATTATATTTTATATACAGCAATTAAAAATTAAAAATAAAATTGAATGATATAATTTCAATAACAGTAGTATCAAAGGTAATAAAATAAAAATACTTAGGAATAAATTATTGTTATTGTTATTATTATTATTATTAATTTATTTGTTTTGGTTTTTTGAGGTAGGCTCTCACTCTAGCCCAGGCTGACCTGGAATTCACTACGTATTCTCAGGGTGGCCTCGAACTCATGGCGATCCTCCTACCTCTGCCTCCTGAGTGCTGGGATTAAAGGTGTGTGCCACCATGCCCAGCTAGGAATAAGTTATTTGAAAGAAATATAAGACTACACACTGAGAATAAGACTTTGCTAAAGAAAAATATTAAAGATTTAAGTAAATGAAGAGACATTTTATATCAGGGTTTGGAACACTCAATACTATTAAGATGCCAACTCTCCTCACATTTCTTTATAGATACATGAAATCCCTATCAAAATACCAGCAGGCTGTCTCTTAAAATAAAAAAAATGAAAAGAAATGAATAATTGAAATAAAAAGCAGATTGGGTGATAATACTTGCAAAACATACATCCAATAAAAGACTGTGAATGATTTACAAAGAACACCTACAACTTAATTATAAGAAGATGAAAAACTCAATCAAAACTGGTCAACAAATGGACACACAATTTTCAGCAAAAAATTTTGTATGTGAATGGCTAATAAGCTCAAGGCAAAGATGTTCAACATTAACCAGCCATTAGGAAACTGCAGTTAAAAACCATGATAACAGGGCTGGAGAGATGGCTTAGCGGTTAAGGCGCCTGCCTCCTAAGCCTAACAACGCCGGTTCCAATCTTCAGGTCCCAGATGCAAAGTGATGCAAGGGCGCAATGCCGCACTTGACCACAAGGGGGCTCACTCATTTGGATTTTGTTCTCAGCAGCCGAGAGGCTGCTGGTGTGCCTATCTCTATCTGTCTTCCTCTCCCTTTCTCTCTGTCTCTCTCTGTTTCTCTCTCCAAAACAAAAACAAAAACCATGATAACAGAGAGCAAAACCCTACCTTGAAAAACCAAAAAAACAAAACAAAACATAATAACATTTCACACCCACTAGGAGAGCTATCATGATAAGATAGACAATAAGAATTGTTGGTGATGGAGTTCAGATGGTTCAGTGATTAAAGGTGCTTGCTTGCAAAGACTGATAGCCTGAGTTTGATTCCCCAGGACCTACGTAAAGTTCATGTATCTGGTGTTTATCTGTAGTGGAAAGAGGCCTTAGTGCACCTATTCTCTCTCATATTCTCTATCTGTGCTTGCCATATATATATATATATATATATATATATATATATATATATATATATATATATATATTTTGATTTTTTGAGTACTCTAGCCCAGGCTGACCTGGAACACACTCTGTAGTTCCAGGCTGGCCTTGAACTCACAATCCTCCTACCTAGCACTCTGTTTCCCAAGTGCTAGGATTAAAGGTGTGAGTCACCATGCCTGACTTATATAATTTTTTTAAAAAGAATTGTTGGCGGGGAGGCGCGGCTGGAGAGATTTCTCAGTGGTTAATGTTAATGTCTGCAAAGCCTAAGAACCTAGGTTCGATTCCCCAGTACCCATGTAAAGCCAGATGCACAAGGTGGCATATACATCTGGAGTTCGTTTGCAGTGGCTGGAGGCTCTGGTGCACTCATTCTCTCTTTCTGCCTCTCTCTATGTCTCAAATATAAACAAATAAATAAAATATACTTTAAAGAGAATTGTTGACAATGATGTGGAGAAACAGAAAACTTTCATACATTGCCTGAGGTAATGTAACATGGTAGAACCACTTTAGAACTATTTTGGCAGTTTCTCAGAAAAAAATAGCATAAAACAGTTTTTTACTTTTTATTTATGTTTTCCTTTTTTGATATTTTCATAGATGTATATAATGTATTTTGATCTCATTCTGCCAACTATCCTCTCTTATTTCCTTCTATAAACACCCTTCTTCCCCATCTTTTATGCCTTTTTTAAAAAACTCACTGACCAGTCTCTCCAACCACCAAAAACAAACTCCAGATGCATATGCCACCTTACATGGGTCTTGGGAAATTGAACCTGGGTCTACTGGCTTTGCAGGCAAGTGCCTTAACCACTAATCCATACCTCCAGCCCCCCATCTTAAATTTTGATTAACCCTTCCCCCACCCTTCCTTTACTCAATCTCTTCTCCTGACCTCACTTAGGCCATTGCACCCCTAGTCATCTGTTCATCTACTTACATATATACCATACCATCCCCTTAAGTACTCCTCTCTCATCCCTCACTTATAACCTTTTTCTGGTTTACTGGCCTCTGCTACCAATTTTTACTCCAACTTACAAGTCTAAGCATTTGTAGCTAGGATCCACATATGAGAGAGAACATGTGACATTTGGCTTTCTGAGCCTTGGTTACCTCACTTAGTATAATCCTTTCCAGATCTATTCATTTCCCTGAAAATTTCATAATTTTATCTTTCTTTACCAATGAATTGAACTACATTGTGTAGATGTACCACATCTTCATTATCCGCTCATCAGTTGAGGGACATCTAGACTGGTTCCATTTCCTAGCTATTGGGAATAGAATGGCAATAAACATGGATATGCAAATATCTCTAAGGTAGTGAGAACAGTTCTTAGGATATATGCCTAGGAGTGCTATAGTGCGTCACACGGTAAATCAATTTTCAGCTGTCTCAGGAACCCTACACTGATTTCCACCATGGTTGTACCAGTTTACATTCTCACCAACAGTGTGGAAGGGTTTGCCCTTTTCTGCATCCTCACCAGCATTTGTTGTTATGTGTTTTGTTGATGATAGCCATTCTGATAGGAGTGACATCGAATCAAAATAGTTTTAATTTGCAGTTCCTTGATGAATGTAGAACATTTTTTAGCAGTTTATGTGCCATTTGCATTTCTTCCTTTAAGAGGTCTCTATTTAGTTCCATAGCCCATTTTTTAATTGGGTTGTTTGATTTCTTATTATTTAGTTTTTTGAGTTCTTTATATATCCTAGATATTAATCTTCTGTCAGATGTATAGCTGGCAAAGATTTCCTCCCATTCTGTAGGTTGCTCTATTCATAGTGTCTTTTGCTACACAAAAGCTTTTTATTTTCATGAGGTCCCAGTGGTTGATCTGTGGTTGTATTTCCTGAGCAACTGAAGTTATATTCAGAAAGTCATTGCCTATGTCAATGTGTTGAAATGTTTACCCTTCTTTAAATGTTTTTCTTTTACTTATTTATTTGAGACAAAGAGAAAGGGGGGAGGGATAGAGAGAATGGGCAAACCAGGACCTCTAGCCACTGCAAATGAACTCCAGATGCATGCACCACCTTGCGCATTTGGCTTCCATGGGTACTGGGGAATAGAACCTGGATCCTTAGGCTTCACACACAAGTGCCTTAATCACTAGGCCATCTCTCTAGGCCCCCCCTTTAAACTTTTCCCCCTACTTTTTTCCTCTAATAGTTTCATAGTTTCAGGTCTGATATTAAGGTCTTTGATCCATTTGGACTTAATTCTTGTGTATGGGGAGAGATAAGGGTCTATTTTCATCCTTTTACACACAGGTATCAGTTTTCCCAGCACCATTTGTTAAACAGGCTATCTTTTCTCCAATGAGTATTTTTGGCATTTTTGTTGAAAATCAGATGGCTGTAGCTGTCTGAATCTATGTCTGCATCCTTTATTGTGTTACATTGATCTACATGTCTGTTTTTGTGCCAGTACCATGATGCTTTTTGTTATTATGTCTCTGTAGTTTAGTTTAAATTAAGGTATGGTGGTACCATTAGCCTTAATTTTTTTTTTTTTTTTTTTTTTTTTTTTTTGGTTTTTTCAAGGTAGGGTCTCACTCTGGCCCAGGCTGACCTGGAATTCACTCTGTAGTCTCAGGGTGGCCTTGAACTCACTGCAATCCTCCTACCTCTGCCTCCCGAGTGCTGGGATTAAAGGTTTGCGCCACCACGCCCGGCCCATTAGCCTTAATTTTGTTACTCAAAAAATTGTTTTGGTTGTGTGAAGTTTTTTTGTTCTTCCAAATGAATTTTAGGATTTTTTTCTATTTCCATGAGAATGCCATTAGAATTTTACATGTGTAGATTGCTTTTGGTAAGATTGCCATTTTCACAATATTGACTCTTCCATTCAAGAACAAGGGATGTCTTTCCATTTCCTAGGATCTTCTTCAATTTCACTCTTGAGTGTTTTAAAGTTTTCATTATAGAGATCCTTCACTTCCTTGGTTAGGTTTGCTCTAAGGTACTTTATTTTATTATTTTTTCTTTAAACATTTTTTTATTTATTTTTGAAGAGAGACACAGAGACAGACAGAGGGAGAGGGAGACAGATAGAGATGGGCGTGCCAGCAGTCTCTCAGCTGCTGTGAATGAAATCCAGATGTGTGTGCCCTCTTGTGGGCAAGTGCGGCATTGCGCCCTTGTGTCACTGCATCTGGCTAAACGTGGGACCTGGAGATTGGAACCCGGTTCCTAGGTTTAGGAGGCAGGCGCCTTAACCGCTAAGCCATCTCTCCAGCCCTTTATTTTATTATTTTTTGGAGGCAATTGTGAATAGGAATGATTCCCTGATTTTATTCTCAGCATGCTTGTTGTTAGCATATAGGAAGGCTACTGATTTCTGTGTTTATTCTGAATCCTGCTATGTTGCTTCTCACCAATGCTGAGTGCCCGCCCCGATCCCTTCATGTTGTGCTGTGGAGCTGGTGTTCTGATCAGTTGTGCTGGATGTCTTGCCACCAGGGGCTGAATGAGTTCTCCCCAGGTTCGTGGTTGGTTGGGGGATGGGAGAGCACAGGAAGCCAGGAGTTATACTGGAACTGCTCAGCTGGTTCCACCTCTTTCAGCGCCTCCTTAGCTGATCTCTGCTATCTTTCCTTTAGGTTTCTTGACTTTGCAAGGAGGCTGATGAGGTTGGAAAACCCCTCCTTTGGTCTCTGTTCCTGTAGCTTGGCACCAGGCAGGCAGCGCAGGGCAGGTGTGTGGATCATGTGTATTGTGGCCGCACGCGCCTCAGTAGGATTCTGGCCATTTTGCTCCTTTCTAGTGGATCTTGGTCTCTTCTGTTTCTCTGCTATGGCTAATAAAAAACCTATGCACCTTCACTTTTCAGAAGAAGAGTGTATTTTGCTGTGGTTTTGCTTAAATCCCTCACTAGGCTGGTTTGGTGTGGCTCCTATGCCTTCATCTTACCCAGAAGTCCCTGTATTTTTTAAATTTACTTGTAACATTAGGACAATGAGTGGTTTCCCTAACAAGATCATCTGTCCAATTGTGTGAAATAAAATGACATAATGTTTAAAATGAGAAATGGCTCCATGGTTAAAGGTGCTTGCTTGCAAAGCCTGATGGCCCAGCTTTGATTCCCCAGTATCCACATAAAGTCAGATGTACAAAGTAGCTCACACATCTGGAGTTTGATTGCAGTGGCAAGAGGCCCTTGTGCACACAATCTTTTTCTTTCTCTCTCTGCTTGAAATTAATAGACAAATAAAAATATTTTAAAAGTCCCACACTGTAAATCCTGCCGTGCAGCACTTTGTTTAGACTACTTAATGACGTATCTCAGGAAGCATCATGGCTGCGGAGAGAGTCTCCAGTGGCATGCTACTTGATGGCTTATTTGGCTGGATTCTTGGTGATGACCAGTTGGATGACTTTCAGCAATCTGCTATAATATAATTATGCAATGAACGCCTACAAGTAGCAATAAATTTAGGGTGCAAACTACAAATACCCATTGGCATCTGAGTAAGTTTTGGCTTTTGGTCAAGCACCATATAACTTAGGTAACTGACTCAGTACTGTATGTGAAAAAATTCTATCTGTAAGACCTACTGGTTTGAATTCCTTTGAAATTAGTCATTTTCCCAAACTGCTAAATTGTTTTAGAAAAACAAGGCTTTGCTAGTAAATATAGCTTATTAGTCATCTTATGTGACTATGGAATTGCACAATACATACTACCAAATTGTTTGACTATCTTTAATTAGTATTTTTAGCACTTTCTGTTTCATTGAACCAGAATTATCAACTCTGTGATAATTTTTAGTCTTTCACTTGTTAAAGTGTGAAAATTTGGGATCAATAAAACTAGTCAAGTTCAATGTCTGATATTTGTGGTTTAACAAAACTTTTTTTTTTTTTTTTTTTTTTTTGGTTTTTCGATGTAGGGTCTCACTCTAGCTCAGGCTGACCTGGAATTCATTATGCAGTCTCAAGGTGGTCTTGAACTCAAGGCGATCCTCCTACCTCTGCCTCCTAAGTGCTGGGATTAAAGACGTGTGCCACTATGCCTGGCTAAAACTCTCTATTTTTTTTGCAAAGACTTTCAAATATATTGAATTTTAACATTCTTTTTTTTTTGTTGTTGTTTTTGTTTTTTTTTGTTTTTCGAGGTAGGGTCTCACTCTAGCTCAGGCTGACCTGGAATTCACTATGTAGTCTCAGGGTGGCCTCAAACTCATGGCGATCCTCCTACCACTGCCTCCTGAGTGCTGGGATTAAAGGTGTGCGCCACCACGCCCGGCTTTTAACATTCATATTTTTAAAAAAAACATTTTATTTATTTATTTGCAAGCAGAAAGAGAGAGAGAATGGGCATGCCAGGGCCTCCAGCCATTGCAAACTCCAGATGCATGCACCACCTTACACCTCCGGTTTATATGGGTGCTTGGGAATTGAACCTGGGTCCTTAGGCTTCACAGGCAAGCGCCTAAACCACTAAGCCATCTCCCCAGCACTCATAATTTTTTAAAAAAGATTTTGTTTTTATTTATTTATTAGAGACAGAGAGAGAGGGGGAGAGAGAGAAAGAGTGAGAATGGGCATGCCAGGGCCTCCAGCCACTGCAAACGAACTCCAGATGCATGTGCCACCATGTGCATCTGGCTTACGTGGGACCTGGAGAATTGAACCTGGGCCCCTAGGCATCACAGGCATGTGCCCTAACTGCTAAGCAACCCTTCCAGCCCAACATTCATAATTAAAAAAAATATTTTATTTATTTATTTGAGAGGGAGCAAGAGGGAGAGAGAATGGGCACACTAGGGGCTCTAGCCACAGCAAATGAACTCATAGGCCACCTTGTGCATCTGGCTTATGTGGGTACTGGGGAATTGAACATGGGTGCTTAGTATTCACAGGCCTTAACCACTAAGCTTTTTCTCTAACCTGACAAACATTTATAATTTTTAAATTTTATTGTTTTAAAAAATTATTTATTTATTTAATTTATTAGAGAGAGAGAGAATAGGTGCACCAGGATCTTCAAATGTTGCAAACGAACTCCAGATGCATGCGCCACCTTGTGCATCTGGCTTACATGGGTCCTGGGGAATCAAACCTGGGTCCTTTGGCTTTGCAGGCAAGTGCCTTAACCACTAGGCAATATCTCCAGCTCCCACTTTTATTGTTATTTTTTGAAACAAATTCTCACTGTTTAGCCCAGGCTGACCTCATAATCCTCTTGCCTCAGCCTCTCAAGTGCTGGGATTTGAGTCATGTGCTATCATGTCTAGCTTTTACTAATTATTTTTTATGCAAGTTATCCATCTCTGCTGGAGAAGGATCATGGAATCCAGATAAGCCCTTAACACCAATGTTGCTCTAATCCTAAACCTCAGAAATAACCAATATCGTCATTTGGGTACATATACTTCTAGACTTTTCAATGATTAGAGAATTTCCTTTTCCCTCCCCAACACACATATGCATGCCATTTCTTCATCTCTTATTCCTATATGTAGCTCAAGGTAAATTTCATCTACTTATTACATTCTATCCTTTCACTTAACTCTGCATAGCATGCTGTATAGATTTAATTTTTCATTGTTCCAGTCAAAGTTGTATTTCTTGTAATGTTTAACCTTAGAAATAGAAACCAAGGTTCTTTTTTTCTAGATAAATTGAGTTCTTCTAAAATTGTTTTGTTTGGTCTTCTAAACCCCTGAATTGTCCTTATGTATTTGTCCAAGAGCAGTTTACTTGTTCCTAAAGGGAGATCAATAAAGAAGGGCATGTAGAGTCCTGCTCTTACAAAAATTAGTTACGTAGAAATGGTAGTCAGGTAAGTTCTCTATGCTCACTGTCTTGCTATTCCAAAAGTTAGTACAAAAAATCGTGGTCCTGAAACTACAGAGTGAATTCCAGGTCAGCCTGGGCTAGAATGAGACTCTACCTCGAAAAACAAAACAAAACAAAGTGGTGGAAAAAATTTAACTATCTCATATGATTTAGTGTCATATCCCTCTCCCCTCCCCACCCCTAAAAGCCCAATCCAACATACAAACTCTGACAATGGACTAAATTTTAATTTTTTCTGTGGGTAGATTTTGTATACTGGTGTTGTACATCTGGGTTGGAGGAATATATATATATATATATATTTTTTTTTTTTCTTTTTGAGGTAGGGTCTCACTCCAGCTCAAGCTGGCTTGGAATTCACTATGTAGTCGCAGGTTAGCCTTGAATTCACCATGATCTTCCTACCTCTGCCTTTCGAATGCTGGGATTAAAGACATGCACCACTATGCCTGGCTGGTATGTATTTTTTTTTGTGTAGTGTTGTAGTGAGTTCCTGACCAGAAATCAAGTTCAAGAGCACCCGAATAAGGATTTTAAAAGGAGAGTCTTAGGCTGGAGTGATGGCTTAGCGGTTAAGGCGCCTGTGTCCTAAGCCAAACAACGCTGGTTCCAATCTCCAGGTACCACGTTTAGCCAGATGCAAAGTGGCGCAAGGGCACAATGCTGCACTTGCCCACAAGGGGGAGCATGCACCTGGAGTTTGTTCGCAGACGCTGAGAGGCTGCTGGTGTGCCCATTCTCTGTCTTCTTCTCCCTTTCTCTCTGTTTCTCCCTGTGTCTTTCTCAATAAATAAATAAATAAATAAAAAGAGTCTTTATTAGTCAGCCAGTGACTGTCCCCTCACAACAAGCTGCTGAGTAGGAGAGCAGCCCTGTCTTAACTTATCAGTAAGTTTATAAGGCAAAAAAACCACATTCTTTTACAATGGTCAGGAAACAAAATCATATTATTTTACAACGGTGTGGAAAGTCCCCAGCACCTCCCACCCCATAATCCTATTTTGAGATGCAAGCAAGTGTGATTACAAAAAGGGAAATTTTGCAGTTAGCACATGGTGCAGAACAAATACCAGATATCTTAACGGAGACTACATCCTCATTCTTGTTTATGTGGCTCTGAGTTGAGCTATAAACTAGATGAGGTCTTCTTTTATTACTATGAAATGGCTGCGTGTCTCAAGATGGCTTTCCTTAGGTTAAGCTATCAGGGTGTTTCAGTGTGTGTGTGTTTGTGTGTCTGCTCCTGTGTGCTCATGCACACATGTGTTCATGCAAGCTGTGCCCTTGTGTGTTCACCTGAGGTGGGGGTGCTGGCTTGCAGTGGCCAGAGGGAAATGTTGGACTGTTACCTCCCATCACTCTTTCTCCCATCTAGTGGTCCTAGAGCTGCTGTTTTTCATTTTATTTTATTTTATTTTATTTTATTTTATTTTATTTTATTTTATTTTATTTTATTTTATTTTATTTTATGTTTTGCAAACCAGGGGGGCTCTCCAGTCTCTGCTCCCCACAGACCTGGGGTTTCAGACGTTTATGGCCATACACAGCTATATATGGGGGTCCTCAGGATCAAACTCGAGGAGTCTCTAGACTACTTCAGACCCTAATGTTTGCACAGGAAGTTCTTTTAACTGCTGAGCCATTTCTCCAGACCAGAAGGAAAATTACTTTTTCCTCCCAGAGGTCATTGGAATCAAGAGCTATATAAAGTTAATTTAATTACTTTAATTACTATGATTTATTTTATTGATTTTATATTTAGAGAGACATATGAAAAATAAAAGCATTTTGTTTATTTAAAAAGAGAAACATAAAATTTGGTTCATAATAAGTTAAAATTTTAAATTGTCTTATATCATCACAAGATCAGTGAAATGAGCATAGTAAATGGATGGATCAGGAGACAGACTGGGTAGGAGTGCAGAAAGGAGGAGACAGAGCAGACAGGAGGAGGGGGAAGGGAAGAGCACATTCTAGAAGGGCAAGGTGTAGATGGCAGAGCCAAAAGACCCTCCTCCCAACCAGAAAAGGAAGAATTGTGGAGAAGTTGGTTAAGAAAGTTTGTTAGAGAGCAATTTAAGGGTACCTATCAAAATTTTAAGTTTCTTTTTAAAAAAATATTTTATTTGGGGCTGGAGAGATGGCTTGGCAGTTAAGCGCTTGCCTGTGAAGCCTAAAGATCCTGGTTCGAGGCTCGATTCTCCAGGACCCATGTAAGCCACATGCACAAGGTGGCGCACGCATCTGGAGTTCGTTTGCAGTAGCTGGAGGCCCTGGCATGCCCGTTCTCTCTCTTTCTCTACCTGTCTATTTCTGTATCTCTCTCTCTCTCAAATAAATAAATAAATAATAAATATTTTATTTGTTTGCAAGAAGAGAGAGAGAGAGAAAGAGAGACAGAGAGAGAAAGAGAATGGGTACCCAGGGCCTCCAGCCACTGCAAATGAACTCCAGATGCATGTGCCACTTTGTGCATTTGACTTTATGGGTACTGGAGAATCAAACCAGAATCAAACCAGGCAAGCACTTTAACCACTAAGCCATCTCTCTAGTGCAATGGCAGTTCTTAGTATGAAATACTCACATTAGCATACAAGGACATTCATTTCATCGTGTTTATAGTAACAAAAAACTGGGGATTGGGGATGTAGCTCAGTGGTAGAGCATGTGCTTTGCATGCCTGAGGCCACTAGTTTAATTCTCAGCACCAAAAAAGCAAAAAATTAAACAATATAATAGCAAATCTGAGTTGGAGAGATGGCTTAGTGCACAAGGTGGTGCATGTGTCTGGAGTTCCTTATAGCAGCTGAAGACCCTGGTGTGCCCATTCTCTCTCTCTCTAATAAATAAAATAAATTTTAAAAAAGTTAACAACATATCTTCTAAAAAATTATAATCTTCTTAAATTTCTAACAGTATACAAATGTGAGTAAAAAGGACATTCGTGCAGAAGTCTAGGTGGATACTGAAAGAGTAAGGGAGAGTGATATACGTGCGGATGTAGAAAACACACCAGTAAACTTCAGTGCGGCACACTTTTAATCCCAGCATTGAGGAGGCAGAGGCAGAGGCAGAGGCAGGAGGATTTCTGTGACTGCAGATTGAGTTCCAGGTCAGACTGGGCTGGAGTGAGACCCTACCTCAAAGAACCAAAAAAAAAACAAACAAAAAAAATCAGTGTTTTGTAGAACATTTTGTGTAATATGATTTTATTATGCAAAAACCAACAAAAAGTGTGTACACAATCAAAACGGTCTCTTAGCCAAGTGTGGTGGCTCATGCCAGCCATCTCAGCACTGGAGGCTAAAGCAGCAGGTCCTTAACAAAACAAACAAAACAGCTGGGCATGGTTTCCCTTTAATCCTAGTGGGAGAGGTAGGAGGATCATTGTGAGTTCAAGGCCAGCCTGAGATTACAGAATTCCAGGTCAACCTGGGCTGGGCTGAGACCCTACCTTGAAAAATCAAAACAACAAAACAACAACAAAACAATCAACCGAACAAAAGTTCCACACAAGGAACTGTTAATGGTTTTGGATGGAATAGTTTGAATTGTTATCATGACAATTGTAAGTCTTTGAGAAGTTGCAAGTGAGAGAATTACTGATGTGTTTAAGTGTGTTGACAAGAGAGTTCACAATAGATTGAGCTGTTCTGACTTCCAACAGGTTTTCTGCTCAGCACCAGCTTGCTTTCTCAGTGACCTTACCTCTCATGCAAGAGATGTCTTCAGCAATAGTGGTTACCTTCTGCTTCTTAAAGGCAACCAAGGGCTTTGGCAAAAGCCTTTAATGTTTTGGAGGCTACCTGGACCTCCTTGGCCAACAACTCACTGGAAGGTATCCCATCCCAGGCACTGAAAATTTTCTAGTATCAGTCTACAGCTTCTGGATGTGCCATTATTCAAAAAAGTAGGTTTACATAAGTCTTATTCACACCATCATGAATTTAGATTGACCCTCCCCCTGCCCTTATTTTACGCATTCTTTTCCCATGGCCTCGCTTAGGCCATTCCCCTCCCTGTAATCTGTTCTTCTACTTACATATATGCAATACCGTACACTTAAATCCTTCCCTCTCCTGCCTCTCTTATATCCTTTTACCAGCTTACTGGTTTCTGGTACCTATTTTTGGTTCCAGTTCACACATAAGTCTATATATTTGTGGCTAGGATTCACATATGAGAGAGAACATGTGACGTTTGGCTTTCTGAGCCTGGGTTACCTCACTTAGTATAATCCTTTCCAGATCCATCCATTTCCCTGCAAATTTCATAATTTCATTTTTCTTTACCGCTGAATAGAACTCCAATGTGTAAATGTACCACATCTTTATTATCCATTCATCTGTGGACGGACATCTAGGCTGGTTCCATTTCCTAGCTATTGTGAATAGAGCAGCAATAAACATGGTTGTGCAAGTATCTCTAAGGTAGTGAGAAGAGTCCTCTGGATATATGCCTAAGAGTGCTATAGCTGGATCATATGGTAAATCTATTTTGAGCTGTCTCAAGAACCTCCACACTGATTTCCACAATGGCTGGACTAGATTACATTCCCACCAACAGTGTAGAAGTGTTCCTCTTTTTCTGCATCCACGCCAACAGTTATTATTGTTTGTTTTCTTGATGGTAGCCATTCTGACAAGAGTGGTTTTAATTTGCATTTCCCTGATGGCTAAGGATGTGGAACACTTTTTTAGATGTTTATATGACATCTGTATTTCTTCTTCTGAGGACTCTCTATTTAGTTCCATAGCCCATTTTTAACTGGGTTGTTTGATTTCTTATTATTCTGTTTTTTAAGTTCTTTGTATATTCTGGATATTAATCCTCTGTCAGATGTATAGCTGGCAAAGATTTTTTCCCGTTCTGTAGGTTGTCTCTTTGCTCTATTCACAGTGTCCTTTGTTGTACAAAAGCTTTGTAATTTCATGAGGTCCCAGTTGTTGATTAGTGGTTTTATTCCCTGAACAATTGGGGTTATATTCAGAAAGTCCTTGCCTATGCTATATGTTGAAGGGCTTCCCCTACCTTTTCCTCTAGCAGTTTCAGAATTTCAGGTCTGATATTAAGGTCCCTGATCCATTTGGACTTGACTTTTGTGCATTGAGAGGAACCCAGGCAAGACTCAGTAAAGAGCAGTCAATCCTTTGGCTTTCTATTTGCTAACAGACATCAGATTTATATAATTCTTGATATTGACAGACAATTTACATTACAACTGTGGGCTTTAGGGGTGAGCCTTAGAAAGATAGATTTTCTTATCTATAATTCTGGGATAATGATAATCCTTACCTTAAAGGATTATTTTGATTATTCAGTGCAGGAAGTTAATATACATAAAATGCTTAGCTTGGTGCCTGTCCTATGGTGAGGATTCACAAGCAGTAGTCATTCCTGTTTATTAAGATTTTATAGAAGTTCCGGATCAAATTTCCATTTTTCTAGGCCTTCATTTCCTTTATTTATGCCTCCTACTATTGCAGAGTGGAGAACAATTTGATATATGGACTTGGAAGTAAACAGATTTACCTAAGATTTCATGCTAGACCATCGCAGCTAATATTCTGAGTCTATAGGAAAAAGAATCTTTTGTTCATTTTGACTTCCCTCAGCACAGCTCAATTACTTATCTGACAATTTGTATTAGTCATTTCCTGAAAATAGATTCTTAATTTTAAAAAGTCTTACATAAGTTTTGGACATTTTTATTATTTTAAAATGAAGCAACTTCCAGCGCATTAAATTCATTCTGTGAGATGACATTAGGCCATGTTCTTGTGTCTGCTCTCTTGAGTTGACTTAATGTACTTTCACATTCTTAAAATGTTTTTATAATAGTTTCATAATTACAAGTGATGCTTTTTAAATGCATTGCCTCCTCAAAAAAAAAAAAAAAAGTGTGACTCTGACTTGCAGTTTTTCTGAATTTCGCTAGTTCTTTTGTTTCAGCTTTGCCAGCTTGTAGGAAGGAAAGGTCAGGTTACACAAACAGCCAGTTTAGCTTTGGGAGCCAGGTAGCACTGGTGCATGGTTAACATACACGGTTACCATAGGATGGCAGAAACAAGGTTCTTGTGTTCCTTGTCACATTTATCTGATGATTTAATCTAATTAGAAAGCACTACCCTTCAGTGGAGACATAAATGTACATTTGCATTTCTGCAATGATTTTTCTGTTTACAGAGGATTCAGGGTTCCCTTAACAATGACAGTAGTTAATGTCCTCTCTACACTATCATGACCCTCATCTCCTGGCCCACACCAAGAAAATATGACACCATAAATGTGACAAGGGCTGCTCCTTTTAGCCTCAGAACTTTGTTACCTTGCCTCTCCCTCGCACGTCCAGTATGCTACAAAGCATGGATATAGCCTCAGAACTCCTTTGAAAATACACTGTGTTCAGGCATTCATTTTCAGCCAACCTTCCCGAATCTGTCAACATTTTACTATCTAGACAATGTAGGCAGTTCAGCTCCATAGTTGGCTCAATTAAAAAAAAAAAAAAATCAAGCTGGGCTTTGTGGCTCACGCCTTTAATCCCAGGAGGACCACTGTGAGTTTGAGGCCACCCTGAGACTACATAGTGAATTCCAGGTCAGCCTGGGCTAGAGTGAGACACTACTTCAAAAAACAAACAAACAAGCAAAAAATCAGCCTGATTACTTTTGGATATAAGTCACATGCTAGGCTAGTGCTCTACCGCTTAGTTAAGCCCCAGCCTTCTTTTTTTTGTTTTTGTTTTTGTTTTTTTGAGGTAGCTCAGGCTGACCTGGAATTCACTATGTAGTCTCAGGGTGGCCTCGAACTCACGGCAATCCTACCTCTGCCTCCCTAGTGCTGGGATTAAAGGTGTGTGCCCACGCCTGGCTCCCAGCCCTCTTTTTAAAAAATTTTTTTATTATTATTTTATTTATTTTTGGAGAGAGATACAGAGTGAAACAGATAGAGAGGGAGAGGAAGACAGCTAGAGCTGGGCGCTCCAGCAGTCTCTCAGCTGCTGTGAATGAAATCCAGATGTGTGCGCCCCCTTGTGGGCAAGTGCGGCATTGTGCCCTTGTGTCACTTTGCATCTGGCTAAACCTGGGACCTGGAGATTGGAACCATTGGAGATTGGAACCAGAATTCTTAGGCTTAGCAGGCAGGCGCCTTAACCGCTAAGCCATCTCTCCAGCCCCCAGCCCTCTTTTTGAGACAAAGACTTACTAAGCTCCCAAGGCTAGCTATAAATTCACTGAATTTGTAATCTGCCTGTCTAGTCCCCCATGTATCTGGGATGATGGGCCTATACTATCAGGCTCTGAAAAAATAATGTATTTTCGTCAAAGATTTTTAACTTTTCAAACCATAATCTCAGCATAATGCAGGCAAAGTTTAAATAACTAAGTATAATAAAAATCGAGCATACAAGTATCTCTACAAGAACTAAATTTGTGAAGTTGCCAACACTTATGCAGGACCACGTCAGTAAGTGTGAACATGTCCAAAAACCCTTGCTTTGAAACAGATTTCCCACTGAACTTTGTTCTTTGCCATCCTGCCAACATCTAGTAGAGTTGTTTTCTGCCCCATCAAAATTCATGTACATGTCCCAGTGTTACAGCAGATGGAGAGATCTGTGGTCCAGCATCATTGTGGATGTCTATTCACTATTGCTGAGTTAAGATTCTTTTAGTGAGGAAGGGAAACTAACCCCATGCCATATAGTATTGGACCTATCTCCAGCAACATAGTCAAGGCAGGCACTTGGAAGCTATGGAAGTATTTCCTTATTTTCTCCCAACACTTTGTTGATGTTATTCCAGAACTCACAATAACTGGCAATGCCCTAGACTGGACCCTAGCAACATAAGGGCCATTCTGCCTTCCCTGTGTTCCTTCCTCCTCAGTTTCTTTTATTATTATCATCATTTAAATATTTTATTTATGCATCTATTTATTTGACTCCCCCCCCCAGAGACAGAGAGAGAGAGAGAATGAGAGAATGTGTAGGCTAGGTCCTCTAGCCACTGCAAATGAACTCCAGATACCTTTGCCTCCTTGTGCTTCTGGCTTTACGTGAGTCAGTTCCTAACTATAGAAACAGAGCTGGGAAGGTGCAGGAGTAACACTCCTTTCTATCAAGCTGATTGTCTAAGACATTTTTGGTGACAGTTTTCACTAATTAATATGATGTTATTTAAACTATAAGGAAAATAAACAAAAAGAAAAAGTATCAGTCCCATGTGGTGGTGCATGCCTGAAATCCTGGCACTTGGGAGGTTGAGACAGGAGGATCATGAGTTCAAGGCCAGCTTGGTCTACATAGTGAAATACTGTTTAAGAAGAAAGGAAAAAAGATAAGAAAAATATTATAATATTAACACATGAAATGCAAAGAGAAGATGGTTAAAAAAACAGAGTTCCATTTTTATATGCTTGCTTCCTTATTAATCCACTGGGATGGTGTTTGCCCCCATTATCATCGGACCCCACCCTGTGCTCATCACCTCAGAGTTGGTGATACCCTGGCCTCTTTTGCCTCTGGGTGAATGCAGACACTTACTATTCATGAACTTGAGACATGCTGTAGGTATAAGTAGCCCAGCAGATTGAGAGTACACTCAATATGCCATCTGTGTCCTTCTGCCAGAGCTGCCAGCTCTTTCTCTCTTGTATGTTGCCCCCTAAGGTGCCCTGGCAGCCTAAGGCTAGAAGCAGACACCCCAATTTGCAATTTCCAGCACAGCATTCCTTAGGTAGTGAAGGTCATGCAGTGACTGACTAATTCATTCTCTTTTATTCTGAAAATTAGGAAGTTTTTATTAAAGTAAATTCTTTACAACAGGACTTTTGATCCAAACTCTTAATCTTGTGTTTGATAAATAATACATGGCTCACTGCTCACTAAAATGAGCAGTAGTCTGTGGTTACTTGCATATGAAATTAATATTCCATATGGCTGGTCTGATCATTTAGGCCTAGACCAACAGAAGGAGGGAGGGACATTGATTTGAGCAGAAGTTTGGGTTGCAGTGGAATGTACTATTGAGTTAACATTGGGAAAGAACAAAAATTTTAATTAATTAATTATTTATTTATTTATGAGAGAGAGAGAGAGAGAGAGGAGCACCAGGGCCTCTAGGGCCTCTAGCCACTGCAAATGAACTCCAGACGCATGCACTACCTTGTGCTTCTGGCTTTATGTGGGTACCCAGGAATCTAACCTGGGTCCTTAAGTTTTGCAGGACAGAAATTTAGCTACTAGTTAAGATGGTGGATTACAGGGTGGCTCTGTGTGAACCAGTGAAGGAGAGAACAGAGTAAGAAAATCTAGATTTTATCCCATAGGGAAAAATTAAGGAAGATCTTCAGAAATCGTCAAAGGAAGTGAGAGTATCTGTACCAGTATGCTCTCTAGTGAGTGACAAGGGCCAAGTTGCAAATTTTGGTGCTAACATTGTAATAGTGGATTTGTCTTGAATATTGCATCATGACAATCATTCCATCATTCAGTGAAGATCATTCTGTCTTCATTCATGCATATCTATTAGATTTCCACTGTGTACATGTGACTGTGACTGGAGCATCTGTATTAGATACTTTTGCTGTTAGGAATACAGTAAAGAAAACTTTTAACTCCGGAATTGGTTTTAGATGCCAAGCAAAGACCAGTGCTTTGAAACTCCCTGGTCAGTTGAGCCCAATATCCTCATAAGGGTTCTATCAAGTGGAAGAGGGCAGTGAGCATGAGGAAGATATGACATGATTTGGTTGTTTTGAAGGAACTGTAGGAGTTTTCTAGAAGCTGGAAAAGGCTCTTGTTTCTTCTCTGGCACTTTGAGAGGAGTACAGCCCTGCTGGTGTGGTTAGCCCAGTGGCACTCAGTTAAAACCTCTCACCTCTAAAACTACAAGAGAGAAAACTTGTAGTTTGTTCAAATCAATGTGCCATCCTCTGTTGGTTTAGGCCCAAGTCACTAAGTTTGTGGTAACTTGTCATAGCAGTCATGTCCCATGACTTTTCTAGAAGGAGGATCAGGACAGAACATTGGTATTTCCAGGAATACTAAACATGAAAGTATGGGATTGTTCATTTATTGTCCATATCCCCATGGACAGTCTGAAAAGTCTGTTTCAGGAAAGCCTGAAGTGGACCATTTCTAGGAAATCTACAAAGCAGCTTCTTTTTTATTTTCATATTCTTGTCATGGGGAGATTCTGTGGAATAATAGGAGAAGAGGAAAAATGGAAAGCACCAATTTTATCAGCATTTCATGTGGCATTAGAAGGACTAGAGTTTGTAGCTAAAATTCAACTTTTATTCAGAGAAGTGACTGATGAATGGCTTTGGAACAAGTGAGGCCTGGGGCTGATATGTTAGAAAATGGGTTTGGGGGAAAAAAGAGATCAGGATTATAGATCATAGGCACAAACTGTTTGCTTGAATATGGGATGTAGCCAGGATGAATAGCAAAGTCCCAGTTGTCAGTGGAATATATGCATTAATGCAGGACTGTCTAGTAGATGGGCAGGTGAGAGATGATAGATATAACAAGAAGTTGTTATTTATAATAACCAGCATTTAACACACACACACACACACACACACACACACACACACACACACACACGATAATTTGGTTTAATAAAGAACTCTTGGGCTGGGGAGATGACTCAGTGATTAAAGGCTTACAAAGCCTGACAGCCTGGGTTCGATCCCCTGGACCTATGTAAAGCCAGGTCTGATATTAAGGTCCCTGATACATCTGGACTTGATTATTGGGCATGGAGAAAAACAAGGATCTATTTTCACCTTTCTACATATAGCTATCCAATTTTCCCAGCACCACTTGTAGAAGAGGCTGTCTTTTCTCCAGTGAATACTTTTGGCATTTTTTTCCCTCAAAAATCAGATAGCTGTAGCTGCCTGGCTTAAAATCTGGGTCTTCTATTCTGTTCCATTGATCTACATGTCTTTGTGCCAGTACCATGCTGTTTTTGTTACTATGGCTTTGTAATGTAGGATAAAATTAGGTATGGTGATACCCCCAACCTAATTATTATTATTATTTTTTGATTTTTCAAGGTAGGGTCTCAGTCTAGCCCAGACTGACCTGAATTTCACTTTGTAGTCTCAGGGTGGCTTTGAATTAATGATGATCCTCCTACTTCTGCCTTCTGAGTGCTGGGATTAAAGGTGTGTGCCACCACGCCAAGACCCAGCGTTATTTTTTTTTAATTTTTGTTTTTTTTCGAGGAAGGGTCTCACTCTAGCCCAGGCTGATCTGGAATTCACATGTACTCTCAGGGTGGCCTCGAACTCACGGTGATCCTCTACTTCTGCCTCCTGAGTGCTGGGATTCAAGGTGTGTGCCACCATTTCTTGCTCCCAACCTTATTTTTGTTGCTCAAAATTGTTTAGGCTATTTGAGATTTTTTGTGCTTCCAAATGAATTTTAGAATTCTTTTTCTATTTCTGTGAAGAATTCCATTGGAATTTTAGTGGGGATTGCATTAAATGTCCAGATTGCTTTTGGAATGATTGACATTTTCACAATATTGATTCTTCCAATCCAAAAAACATGGGATGTCTTTCCATTTCCTAATGTCTTTTGCAATTTCTCCACTTGAGTGTTTTAAAGTTCTCATTGTAGAGATCCTTCACTTCCTTGGTTAGGTTTATTCCAAGGAATTTTATTTATTTATTTATTTATTTATTTAATTTATTTATTTTTGAGGCAATTGTGAATGAGATTCCCTGATTTCATCTTCCACAAATTTGTAGGAAAGCTACTGACTTTTGCATGTTTATTTTATATATTGCTATGTTGCTAAAAGTGTTTATCAGCTCTAACAGTTTGCTGGTAGAATCTTTAGGGTCCTTTATGTATAGAATCATATCATCTGCAAATAATGATAACTTGATCTCTTCCTTTTGAATTTGTATCCCATTTATGAATGTCTCTTGCCTTGTTGCTATAGCTAAGACTTCCAGTACTATATTAAATAAGAGTGGGGATAGTGGATACCCTTGTCTTGTTCCTGATTTTAGTGGAAAAACTTGAAGCTTTTCCCCACTTAGTATTATGTTGGCTGTAGGTTTGTCATAAATAGCTTTTATCATGTAGAGATAAGTTACTTCTATTCCCGCTTCTTGTAGGACTTTTACTATGAAATGATGTTGGATTTTGTCAAATGCCTTTTCTGCATCTATTGAGATGATCATGTGATTTTTGTCCTTCAGTTCATTTATATGGTGTATTACATTTATTGATTTGCATATGTTGAACCATCCTTGCATCTCTGGGATAAAGTCTACTTGGTTGGGGTGAATAATCTTTCTGATGTATTGTAATATGTTTGCCAATATTTTGTTCAGAATTTTTCCATCTATGTTCATGAGGGATACTGGTCTGTAATTTTCTTTTTTTGTTCTATCTTTGTTTGGTTTTGGTATCAGGGTGATGCTGGCTTTGTAGAAGGAGTTTGGTAGAATTCCTTCCTTTTCTATTTTATGGATAAGTTTGAGAAGCAGTGGTGTTTGGTAAAATTCACCAATGAATCCATGTGGGCCTGGACTTTTTTTTTTTTGGGAGAGAGACACAGAGAGAGACAGAGAGAGGGAGAGGAAGACAGAGATGGGCATTCCAGCAGCCTCTCAGCTGCTGCGAACAAAATCCAGATGCATGTGCCCCCTGTGGTCAAGTGCGGCATTGCGCCCCTTTTGCATCTGGCTAAATGTGGGACCTTGAGATTGGAACTGCTGGAGATTGGAACCAGTGTTCTTAGGCTTAGGAGGCAGGTGCCTTAACCGCTGAGCCATCTCTCCAGCCCTGGACATTTTTTTTAACTTGGGAGATTTTTATAACTACTTGGATCTCCATACTTGTTATAGGTCTATTTAAATGGCTTATATCATCTTCATTTAATTTTTTTTTAAACTTAAAAAAAATTTAATTATTTTTTTGGAGAGAGACACAGAGAGAGACAGAGAGAGAGAGGGAGAGGAAGACAGAGATGGGCGAGCCAGCACTGTCTCAGCTGCTGCGAACAAAATCCAGATGTGTGCCCCCCCTTGTGGTCAAGTGCGGCATTGCGCCCTTGCGTGACTTTGCATCTGGCTAAACATGGGACCTGGAGATTGGAACCGCTGGAGATTGGAACCAGTGTTCTTAGGCTTAGGAGGCAGGCGCCTTAACCCCTAAACCATCTCTCCAGCCCTTCATTTAATTTTTGTAGATCAGTGAATCAAGGAAATCATCCATTTCTTTCAGATTTTCAAAATTAGAGGTCTATATATTCTTAAAGTATGTCCTTATTATTTTCTGAATTTCTTTGATATCTGTTGTAATGGTGCCTTTTTCATCTCTAATTTTATTAATTCTTGTCTCTTCTCTCTTTCTTCTGGTCAGATTTGCTAAGGGTTTATCAATCTTGTTTATCCTTTCCAAAACCAACTCTTTGTTTCATTGATTTTTTGGATTTTTTTTTTGGTTTCTATTTCATTAATTTCTACCCTAATCTTTATTATTTCTTCTCATCTACTGATTTTTGGTTTGCCTTGTTCTTTTTCCAAGGCCTTAAGGTGAGGCATTAAATTGTTTACTTTGAATTCTCTAATTTCTTTTCTTTTCTTTTCTTTTCTTTTTTTTTTTTGTTTGTTTGTTTTTAAAGGTAGGCTTTCACTCTAGTCCAGGCTGACCTGGAATTAACTATGTAGTCTCAGGGTGGCCTCAAGCTCATGGCGATCCTCCTACCTCTGCCTCCCAAGTGCTGGGATTAAAGGCATGTGCCACCACACACTTCTAATTTCTTAATATAGGCACTTACAACTATAAATTTCCCTCTTAGGACTGCCTTCATTGTGTCCCAAAAGTTTGGTATGTTGTAATCTCATCATTATTTGTTTCTATGAATTTATTGATTTCTTTTTGATTTCTTCAATGACCCAGTCATCATCCAATAGTGTATTGTTTAGTAGCCATGATTTTCTGTATGCTCTGTAGTTTTTCTTGTTGTTGATTTTTAGTTTAATTCCATTGTGGTCAGATAAGGTACAAGGGATTATTTCAATTTTCCTGTATTTGTTAAGATTTGCTTTGTATCCTAAAATATGGTCTATTTTGGAAAATGTTCTATGTGCTTCCGAGAAAAATGTATATTCTGCAATGTTTGGACAGAATGTTCTGTAGATATCTGTTAGGTCCTTTTGTTCCATGACATCATTTAATCCAGATGTCTCTGTGTTTGTTTTTTTGCTGGGATGACCTGTCAATTGATGACAGTGAGATATTGAAGTCACCCACTACAATTATGTTTTTTTGTGTTATCTGTGACCTTAAGTCTAATAGTGTTTGTTTGATGAAATTGGGAGCCCTCAGGTTAGGTGCATATACATTTAGGATTGTAATGTCCTCCTACTGGCTTAGTTGTCATAAAATCCTTTAGCCTGTTTTTGTTGTGGAATGTACTTATTTTTCCTTCAATTTGGATAGATAGCTTTGCAGGGTAAAGTAATCTTGGTTGACAGTTATCTTTCAGAATTGAATACATCATTCCAAGTCTTTCTGACTTTTAAAGTTTGTGTTGAGAAATCTGCTGTTATCCTGTTGGGTTTGACTTTATAGGTGACTTGCTTTTTTCTCTCTAACTGCTTTCAATATATTTTCTTTGGTTTGCATATTTTTTTTATTGACAACTTCTATACTTACATACAAAAAAGTATGATATTTCCCTCCCCTCCCCCATTCCCCTTTAGAACTCCAATCTCCGTCATATCCCCTCCCTCTCTCCATTAGTCTCTCTTTTAATTTGATGTCATATCTTTTTCTTCTATTATGAGGGTCTTGCGAAGGTATTGCTAGGCACTGCAAGGTTGTGGATATTGAGGCCAATTTCTGTCTGGGCAGTTGCATTGTAAGGAGTCATAACCTTCTTTTGGCTTTTCCATTCTATCCTCTCCCTCTTCCGTGATGATCCCTGAGCCTAGGAGGGTGTGACAGAGGTGTTTCAGAGCTGGGCACTTGTTGCAGACAGCTTCAGGTTCGCTGAGATGAACTTCCAGACCAGGCACAGTTATGGAGGAAGGGATATTATTTATTGAAGCTTACAGATCCAGGGGAAGTTCCATAAAGGCAGGAAAAGCAGCCTGCTTTCAATAGGGCCAAGCAGAGAGAAAAAGCCAACCAGCCACCACAGCACACAGAGCAAAAACTAAAGCCAAAAGGTCACACAGCACACTTCAGGAACTCCTGCTAGGCACATTTGCATATCTTTACAATGGAATCTCAAACCATCACCACACCTTAAGACCAGCCCCCAGTGACATTGCCTCTAGCAGGGTGATTGCAGATGCAAACTATTACTAATAAAACACTGAATATATTGGGGGACATATATTCAAGCTACCACACTCCGCCCCTGGCCCCCAATATATTTAGCTCCTGGCCCCCAATAGATTTATAACTATCACACATTGTAAATTGTACTCAGTCCAATTTCAAAGGTTCTCACAGTCTTGATCAACTTAAGATAGTGAGTCCTGTAAAATCAAACAAGTTAAATACTTTCAACATGTAAAGGCACAGAGTAAACATTTTAACTGTATAAGGAATATCAAGGAGAAACTAGAACAATGCAAACTCAGCCACCATCAGCAATCATCAAACTTCTGCAGTTCAAGTTCAATATAACCAGAGACTGACAGTCTCCAGTTTTCCAATTCTGCCCCTCCAGCTGGGCAGTTGCCAGGGAAAACTTTCATCCCATGCCAACACTGCACTCCATGGTAGCCCTTTTGCACAGTCCTTGTATATCCAAAATATCTTCAGGTCTCCATGCAAACCACGGTCCATCTTCCAAAAGGCTCTTCCAGCCTATTCCTGAGGGTCTTCATGCCCTACCTCATGCTGCATCTCAGCAGCGGCTCCTGGAACCATGTGCAACTCATGACCACTCCATGCATTTTTCATGCTTCCAAAACTAATACCAGGTGTGCAGGACACAGCCATATTCTTAATCCAGGGACAAAATAAACCATAGCCTTGAAAAGCAGGTTCCTTCTCCAGTCAGCTCTTTCCAAGAATTTGCATTTTTAACAGTCTTTCCTCAGGCATCCTCTCCATTGTTTTAATGTAAATCAGTCCGACCACCTTCCTTCCACCTTCCTTAAGATTGCTAATGTGTTTGACAATAGCAGCCCCAGTAACCTAAAACCAGTCTCAGTGCCTCTGCTTTTAACTTGCTTGAGTTTTTCCAACTTAAAATCTTAAAATCTCAGTCCGATATCTTCAGCCAAGCATATCAGTCCATTACAAATTTAACCTTGATCAAATTTTCTGGGCCTGGATAGCAGAACGTAGCCATCCCTTATGCCAGTAGCCCAGTTCCAACAAAGTCCTCTGCAGTCTTTCCTTCCCCTTAGAAAGCTCATAAGCCAAGCCTCGAAGTTCAATACTGTCTGCACATAGCATTCTCAAACTCTCATCAGAATAGTCCATAAAACTTGGCTTACCACTCCAGAAGGCATCTTCAGTTGCAAGCACCAAGTCCATGCCCATTCCTCCAAAACAAAGGTTCCAAAAGACGAAGATCCACACGGTCAGGTTCATCTCACCCCACACTCCTCGGTACCACTTTACTGTTGCAGACAGCTTCAGGTTCGCTGAGATGAACTTCCAGACCAGGCACAGTTATGGAGGAAGGGATATTATTTATTGAAGCTTACAGATCCAGGGGAAGTTCCATAAAGGCAGGAAAAGCAGCCTGCTTTCAACAGGGCCAAGCAGAGAGAAAAAGCCAACCAGCCACCACAGCACACAGAGCAAAAACTAAAGCCAAAAGGTCACACAGCACACTTCAGGAACTCCTGCTAGGCA
Source organism: Orientallactaga sibirica (assembly GCA_036365145.1). Lineage (NCBI taxonomy): Eukaryota > Metazoa > Chordata > Mammalia > Rodentia > Dipodidae > Orientallactaga > Orientallactaga sibirica. The sequence goes on from JAEOAD010001317.1 coordinate 2,207,730, forward strand.
CATTTGCATATCTTTACAATGGAATCTCAAACCATCACCACACCTTAAGACCAGCCCCCAGTGACATTGCCTCTAGCAGGGTGATTGCAGATGCAAACTATTACTAATAAAACACTGAATATATTGGGGGACATATATTCAAACTACCACAGCACTCCTACATCCCTTCATCTCAGCACTATGTTGCCTTTTGGGTCATCCCAGTGGTCATCGTCATCTGAAAAGAGAAGCTTCTCTAACCAGAAGTGAGAGTACGGTTAATATGTGAATATGAACATTAAGCATAGTGCTTTCAGGGTAGCTTGGTGGGAATAATATACACATTTAACCTGACAAGCGCAGGCTTTATACCCCTAAGGCTCATGACCTCCTCTGCCATAGACTTTTGCTTAGGTTTTTCAGTACTAGGTATGTATTCCTTCCCATAGAGAGGGCCTTCAGTCCAATTATGGAGCAGTTGGTTACCCCAAGAGCAGACATGCCACTATTGCACCCTTTCATTATTGGGCCTGTATGGCCAAACTTGAATTTTCAGTGTCCACTGTTTTCACTGCTGATGACTTCTGTCTCCCATAGGGCTGCATGCACTGCAGGTTTTTTCCAGCTTTCAGTTGGCTGGTCTACAGGGAGAAGGTTTTATGCTCAGCACCAGCTTGCTTTCTCAGTGACCTTGCCTCTCAGGTAAGAGATGTCTTCAGCAATAGGGTCTTATCATCTGTTTCTCAAGGGCAACCAAGGGTGTTGGCAATAGCCTTTAATGTTTTGGAGGCTACCGGGACCTTCTTGGTCAACAACTCACTGGAAGGTATCCCATCCCAGGCACTGAAAATTTTCAAGTACCCGTCTACAGTTTCTGGATGTGCCATTATTCAAAAAAGTAGGTTTACATAAGACTTATTCACACTATCTTGAATTTTGATTGACCCTCCCCCTGCCCTTATTTTACTCATTCTCTTCCCATGGCCTCACTTAGGCCATTCCCCTCCCTGTCATCTGTTCTTCTACTTACATATATGCAATACCATACACTTAAATCCTTCCCTCTCCTGCCTCACTTATAGCCTTTTAACAGCTTACTGGTTTCTAGTACCTATTTTTGGTTCCAGTTCACACATAAGTCTATATATTTGTAGCTAGGATCCACATATGAGAGAGAACATGTGATGTTTGGCTTTCTGAGCCTGGGGTACTTTGCTTAATATAATCCTTTCCAGATCCATCCATTTCCCTGCAAATTTCATAATTTCATTTTTCTTTACTGCTGAAAGAACTCCATTGTGTTAATGTACCACATCTTCATTATCCATTCATTTGTAGTAGGACATCTAGGCTGGTTCCATTTCTTAGCTATTGTGAATAGAGCAGCAATAAACATGGTTGTGCAAGTATCTCTAAGGTAGTGAGAAGAGTCCTCTGGATATATGCCTAGGAGTGCTATAGCTGGATCATATGGTAAATCTATTTTGAGCTGTCTCAAGAACCTCCACACTGATTTCCACAATGGCTGGACCAGATTACATTCCCACCAACAGTGTAGAAGTGTTCCTCTTTTTCTGCATCCACGCCAACAGTTATTATTGTTTGTTTTCTTGATGGCAGCCATTCTGACAGGAGTGAAATAGAATCTCAAAGTGGTTTTAATTTGCATTTCCTGATGGCTTAGAATGTGGAACACTTTTTTGGTGTATATATGCCATCTGTATTTCATCTTCTGACAACTCTCTATTTAGTTCCATAGCCCATTTTAAAAATATTTTATTTTTATTTATTTATTTGAGAGAGATATACAGAAACAGGCAGGGGAGAGAGAGAGAGAGAGAGAGAGAGAGAGACAGACAGACAGAGAGAGAGAGAGAGAAAGAGAGAGAGAGAGAGAGAGAGAGAGAACACGGGCATGTCAGGGCCTCCAGCCACTGCAAATGAGCTCCAGATGCATGTGCCTCTTTGTGCATCTGGCTTACATGGGTACCGGGTAATTGAGCCTTGAACCAGGGTCCTTAAGCATCACAGGCAAGCACTTAACTGCTAAACCATCTCTCCAGCCCCCCAGAGTCCATTTTTTAACTGGGTTGTTTGAATTCTTATTATTCTGTTTTTTGAGTTCTTTGTATATTCTGGATATTAATCCTCTGTCAGATGTATAGCTGGCAAAGATTTTCTCCCATTCTGTAAGTTGTCTTTTTGCTCTAATCACAGTGTCATTTGCTGTATAAAGATTTGTAATTTCATAAGGACCCAGTGGTTGATTAGTGGTTTTATTCCCTGAGCAATTGGGGTTACATTCAGAAAGTCCTTGCCTATGCAATATGTTGAAGGGTTTCCCCTACCTTTTCCTCTAGCAGTTTCAGAGTTTCAGTCGGATAATAAGGTCCATGATCCATCTGGACTTGACTCTTGTGTATGGAGAGAGACAAGGATCTATTTTTATCCTTTTACATATAGATGTCCAGTTTTCCCAGCACCATTTGTTAAAGTGGCTATCTTTTCTCCAATGAATATTTTTGGCATTTTTGTCAAAAATCAGGTGGCTGTAGCTGCCTGGATTAATAATTGCATCTTCCATTCTGTCCCATTGATCTACCTGTCTGTCCTTGTGCCAGAACCATGCTGTTTTTGTTACTATGGCTTTGTAATATAACTTAAAATCGGGTATGGTAATACCACCAGCCTGATTTTTGTTGCACAAAATTATTTTATGTTTCCAGATGAATTTTAGGATTGGTTTTTCTATTTCTGTGAAGAATACTGTTGGGATTTTAATGGGGATTGCATTAAATGTGTAGATTGCTTTTGGTAAGATTGACATTTTCACAATATTGATTCTTTCAATCCAGGAGCATCAGATGTCTTTCCATTTCCTTGTGTCTTCTGCAATTTTTCGTTCAAGTTTTTAAAAGTTCTCATTGTAGCAATCCTTCACTTCCTTGGTTAAGTTTATTCCAAAGTATTTTATTTTATTTTTTTTTTGAGGCAATTGTGAATGGGAGAGATTCCCTGATTTCATCCTCTGTATGTTTGCTGCTAGTGTATAGAAAAGCTACTGATTTCTGTGTGTTTATTTTGTATCCTGCTACATTGTTAAAAGTGTTTATCAGCTGTAACAGTTTGCTGGTAGAGTCTTTAAGGTCTGTTATGTATAGAATCATATCATCTACAAATAATGATAATTTGATCTCTTCCTTCCAATTTGTATCCATTTTATGAGTGTCTCTTGCCTTATTGCTATGCTAAGACTTCCAGTACTATATTAAATAGAAGTGGGGAAAGTGGACACCCTTGTCTTGTTCCTGAATTAAGAGGAAAAGCTTCAAATTTTTCCCCATTTAGTATTATGTTGGCTGTAGGTTTGTCATAAATAGCTTTTATTATGTTGAGACATGTTCCTTCTATTCCCAGTTTCTGTAATACTTTCACCATGAAGGGGTGTTGGATTTTGTCAAATGCCTTTTCTGCATCTATTGAGATGACCATGTGATTTTTGTCCTTCAGACCATTTATATCGTGTATTACATTATGGATTTGCATATGTTGAACCCTCCCTGCATCTCTGCAACAAAGCCTACTGGGTCAGGGTGAATAATCTTTCTGATATATTCTTGTATTCTGTTTGCTAGTATTTTGTTGAGAAATTTTGCAATTATGTTCATGAGGGAGATTGGTCTGTAGTTTCTTTTTTTTGATCTGTCTTTGTCCGGTTTGGGTATCAGGGTGATGCTGGCTTCATAGAAGGATTTCGGTAGAATTCCTTCCTTTTTTATTTTATGAGAAAAAGTTTGAGAAGCATTGGTGTTAGTTCTTCCAGGAATGTCTGGTAAAATTCAGCAGTGAACACAACTGGGCCTGGGCTTTTTTTAGTTGGGAGACTTTTTATAACTGCTTGGATCTCTGTAGTTGTTATAGGTCTATTTAAATGGTTTATCTCATCTTGATTTAAATTTGGTAGGTCATATGAATCAAGGAAATCATCCATTTATTTCAGGTTTTAAAACTTAGAGGCATATATGTTCTTAAGTTATGTCTGTATGATTTTCTGAATTTCTTTGGTATCAGTTGTGATGTTGCCTTTTTCATCTCTAATTTTATCAATTTTTGTCTCTTCTCTCTTTCTTTTTGTCAGATTTGCTAAGGGTTTGTCAATCTTGTTTATCCTTTCAAACAACCAACTCTTTGTTTCATTGTTTTGATTGTTCTTTTGGTTTCCATTTCATTTATTTCATTTATTTCTGCCCTAACCTTTGTTATTTCTTCCTGTCTACTGATTTTTGGTTTGCCTTGTTCTTTTCTTTCCAAGGCCTTAAGGTGAAGCATTAAATTGTTTAGTTGTGAACTCTCTAATTTCTTAATATAGGCACTTAGAGCTATAAATTTCCCTCATAGGACTGCCTTCATTGTGTCCCAAAGGTTTTGGTATGTTGTGTTTTCATCATCATTTTATTCTATGAATTTCTTGATTTCCTTTTAATTTCTTCAATGACCCATACATCATTCAATATTGTACTGTTTAGTCTCCATGAATTTCTGTAAGCTCTGTAGTTTTTCTTGTTGATTTGCAGTTTAATCTCATTGTGGTCAGATAGCATACAAGGGATCATTTCAATTTTCTTGTAATTGTTAAGATTTGATTTGTGTCCTATTATATGGTCTATTTTAGAGAATGCTCCATGTGCTGCTAAGAAAAATGTATATTTTGTAGCATTTGGATGGAATGTTCTATATATATATATCTGTTAGGTCCATTTGTTCCATGATATCATTTAATGCGGATGTCTCTCTGTTTATGTTTTGCTGGGTAGACCTGTCAAGTAATGAGAGTGGGATATTGAAGTCACCCACTACTATTGTGTTAGGAGTTATCTCTGACCTTAAGTCTAATAGTGTTTGTTTGATGAAATTGGGAGCCCCCGTGTTAGGAGCATATATGTTTAGGATTGTGATGTCCTCCTGTTGGAGTGTTCCTTTAATCAGTATAATGTGACCTTCTTTATCTTTCCTCACTAATGTTGGCTTGAAGTCTATCCTGTCAGAAATTAGGATAGCAACCCCTGCTTATTTCCTAGGCCCATTTACTTGAAATACCTTTTCCCAACCTTTCACCCTAAGAAGGTTTCTATCTTTTATTGAGAGTTGAGTTTCCTGGAGGCAATAGATGGTAGAATCATGCTTTTTAATCCAGTCTTCAAGTTTGTGTCTTTTGGTTGGGGCATTGAGGCCATTGATATTAAGAGTTATTATTGAAAGATATGTATTTATTCTCACCATTTTTCTTGTTTTGTAGTTATCCCTGGTTTTCACTTTACTGTTTTAATTGTTCAGTATGGTTTATTTTTTCCTATTTCCTGGTGTGTGTGTTTTGCTTTCTCCAGCGTGAATGATTCCTGCAAGTATTTTCTGTAGAGCTGGTTTAGTTGCCATAAATTCCTTCAGCCTGTCTTTGTTGTGGAATGTCCTTATTTCTCCATCAATTTGGATAGATAGCTTTGCAGGATAATGTAATCTTGGTTGACAGTTTTTATCTTTCAGAACTTGGAATACATCACTCCAGGCCTTTCTGGCTTTTAAAGTTTGTGTTGAGTAATCTGCTGTGATCTCGATGGGTTTCCCTTTGAAGGTCACTTGCTTTTTCTCTCTAACTGCTTTCAATATATTTTCTTTGGTTTGCATGTTTAGTAGTTTAATTATAACATGGCGAGAAGAGGATCTTTCTAGGTTTTGTCTGTTTGGTGTTCTAAATGCTTCTTGTATCTTCATTGGTATTTCTTTCCCAATTTGGGGAAAATTTTCTTGTATCATTTTGTGGAAAACACCTACTAAGCCTCTGGATTGAAATTCTTCCCCTTCTGCTATACCTTGAATTCTTATGTTTGATCTTTTCATAGTGTCCTGGATGTCGTGGAGTTCCCACTCATCCCTTTTTATTTAGCTTGTCTTTCTGTTTGTTGGACTGTGATTGGTCTGCCATCTGGTCTTCTAGTTTAGATATTCTGTCCTCTCCTTCATCCATTCTACTGGTGAGTCTTTCCACAGAGTTTTTTTTTATTTCACTCACTGTGTTCTTCAGAGCTAGGATTTCAGCCTGGTTTTTCTTCAGTATTTCTATTTCCTTATTCATGTCCTGTAATGACCTTTTTATTTCATTAAGCTGTTTTTCTGTATTCTCTTTCAAGAGTCTGTTTTCTTCTCTGATTCCTTTCATTTCTTCTTTTATTTGTTCTTTCATTTAGTTGAGTATAGATAACATCATTCTTTTGAAATCTTTGTCAGGAATTTCATCTAAAACAGTCTCATTGGTGAACAATTCTGATGGTTTTGTAATTTTTGGTGGGATTGCATTGTCTTGATTCTTTGTGTTTCTTGTATTATAATGTAGTGACTTTTGCATCCTGGATTCATTTGATGCTTAGGTTTTCTATTTATCTGCAGTGTTCTTAGGTGTGGTGATCCACCTTTATATTCTTTCAGAATATGAGTTTAAGGTGCCAAGTGTAGCACTTGTACCCAAGTTCAACCTCAGAAGTAATCCTAGCTGTTGAATTTGCTTGTTAAGCAAGTATTGTAGTGGACTGGTGGAACAACTTACTGGCAAGTTGTAAACTTCAACTGAGCAAAATACACCTTCAATTAACATGAGCACAGAGTATACAAGTGTGGGAATTAAAACAAACAATCTTATAAGGTCAAATCCCTAAGGGTGTGTGTTGCTCTACACCCTTAATCCTGTCATTTAGGAGGATTTTGTTCTGACATGTGTTCCAGGTCAGCCTGGAACTGGATCAGACCGTGCCCCCAATAATGACAAAAGCAAAAGATAAAGGCCCTCTAAATCTAAAAGTATTACAGGCAGCAATATTCAACACCCCATATTCAGCTTATTTGAAAATGGTAAGGCAAACCACAAATATGTAATCCATAACCTGCCTTGACCTGGAAAGAGAGATTAGCACTTCCAGTGCAGGCCTATGTACCTTTTCTTTTTTTGTCAGCTGGCCTTTATACCTTTTGGTGTGGCTTCCAAACTCACCAATGCTGAGTGCCCACCTCCTTCCCTGCACTGTGGAGCTTGGCTCAGCTGTGCTGGATGCGGTTCTGGTGATGTGGTACAGAGCGTGAGCTTGCCTCTATGGTGGATATGCTCCTGGTAGTTGCTAAATGCTGATAGTTGGGGGATGGGCAAGTTCAGGAAACCTGTAGTTGCTCACACTGTTCCCCTGTATCTCTTTCAGTAGCTCAGCAGACTTGTTTTTCAATTTCTAGGCTCTGTGAGGAGACTGATGAGGTTGAAAAGTCCCCCCTTTTGGCCGCGGTGGCGGTGGCTGTAGCAGCAGCTCAGTGGTTGGGGGGGAGCCGCCATGGATCGGGCTGCCATGGGTCGGGCTGCAAGCTCCACAGTGGGATTCTGGCTGTCTTCTGCTTTTCTGCTGTTTCCTGGAAAAAATATTCTACTCTTTTCTGAAGAAGAGTGTACTTTTGCTTAAATCCCCCCCACCCCTGATCTGATTTGGCATGGCTCCTATGCCCCCATCTTACCCAGAAGTCTTGTGGTTTGCATGTTTTTTTAAAAACATTAAAAAATATTTTATTTATTTATTTATGAGAGAGAAAAAGGCAGAGAGAAGGAGAGAGAGAATGGGTGCACCAGGGCCTCTAGCCTCTGCAAATGAACTCCAGATATATGTGCCCCTTGTGCTCTGGCTTATGTGGGTCCTGGAGAGTTGAACCAGGATCCTTTGGCTTTGCAGGAAAATGCCCTAACCACTAAGTCATCTCTCCAGCCCCTGCATGTTTAGTAGTTTAATTATAACATGGTGAGTGATGTTCTTTCCAGGTTTTATCTGTTTGGTGTTCAAAAGCTTCCTGTATCTGCATTGACATTTCTTTCCCAATTTGGGGAAATGTTTCTTCTATGATTTTGTTGAAAATGCCTACTGACTGAAATTCTTCTCCATCTACTATACCCTGAATTCTTATGTTTGATCTTTTCATAGTGTCTTGCATATCTTGAAATTCTCATTCATACCTTTCTATTAGCTTGTGTTTCTCTTTGTTGGACTGTATTGTATCTGCCACCTGGTCTTCTAGTTTAGATATTCTGTTCTTTCCTTCATCCGTTCTACTGGTGAGAGTTTCCAGCGTTTTTTTTTTTTTTTTTTATTTGACTGACTTTGTTTTTCAGTGCTAGTATTTCTGCTTGGTTTTCTTCAGTATTTCTATTTCCTTACTCATGTCTTGTTATGATCTCCTTATTTCATTAAGCTGGTTTCCTGTGTTGTCTTGGAATTCCTTCAGGAGTTTGTTTTCTTCTTTAATTCCTTTGTTTTCTTCTTTGATTCCCTTGATTTCTTTGAGTATAGATAAAATCATTGTTTTGAAATCTTTGTTAGGCATTTCATCTAAAATAATCTCATTGGGAACCATTTCTGATGGATTTATAATTTTTGGTGGGATTGTATTGTCTTGATTCTTTGTGTTTCTTGTATTATAATGTAGTGATTTTTGTATCCTGAGATGATTTGATGCTTGGGTTTTCTAATTATCTGCAGTGTTCTTAGATGTGGAAATCCAACTTTATATACCTTCAGAGTAGGAGTTTAAGGTGCCCTGTGTAGCTCTTGTACTCCAGTCCAACAGCAGAAGTAATCCTAGGTGTTGAGTTGGCCTGCTATGCAAGTATTATAGTGGGATGGGTGGAACAATTTACTGGCAAATTCTAAAATTTAACTGAGCAATATACACATTCAATAAAACCCAGCACAAGTATGCAAATGTGGGGATTAAAACTAACAGATAACCTTATAAAGCCAAAACCCCTAAAGGTGTGTATTAATCTATACCGTTTTGTCATATGGGATGTTGAGATTTTTTGTGCTAAAATGGGTTCCAGATCAGCCTGGTTCAGAATCAGACCCTACCCCAATAATGACAGAAGAAAAAGACAAAGTCCCTATGAATCTGAAAGCATCAAATGCAGCAATAGTGCATCCCCAAATGGTAAAGCCAACCAAGAATATGTAACCCATTACCTGCCCTGACATGGAAAGAGAGATTAGCACTTCCAATGCACTTGCTTTTTTGTCTTTTGGCCTCCTTATGTTTTGGGGCAGCTTCCAATCTCACCAATGCTGAGTGCCCACCTTGATCCCTCCATGTTGTGCTGTGAATCTGGTGTTCTGATCAGCTGTGCTGGATGCCCTGCCATAGGGGGCTGAATGCATTCTCTGGATGGTTAGGGGATGGGAGAGTGTAGGAAGCCTGGAGTTTTACTGGAACTGCTCACCTGGTCCCTCCTGTGTCTCCTTCACCAGCTCCTCAGCTAATCTCTGCTATCTCCCCTTTAGGTTTCTTGACTTTGCAAGGAGGGTGGTGAGATTGGAAAATCCCCTGCAACTTGCCACTGGAAGATGAGCTGATCTGTGCCGATTGGGTCTGGGTCCACAAGTGCCTTGGCAGGATTCTGGCTGGTTTCCTCCTTTCTTGTAGATAGTAGTCTCTCCTGTTTCTCCACTGTGGCCAATAAAAACCTATACACCTTCACTTGAGTGTATTTTGCTGTGGTTTTGCTTAAATCCCTCCCTAGGCTGGGTTGGCATGACTCCTATGCAGCCATCTTACCCAGAAGTCACAATGTATGTATTTTCTTATCTTTTTTCCTTTCTTTCTTCTTAAACAGCATTTCACTATGGAGACCAAGCTGGCATTGAACTCATGATCCTCCTTCTTCAACCTTCAAAGTGCCAGGATTTCAGGCATGTACCACCACATGGAACTGATACTTTTTTTTTTTTTTTTATTTTCCTTATAGCTAAACCAAGGGATAAGGTAAAACAGTATCCAGAGTTGGGACCTGGTGGTGCATGCCTATAATCCTGGCATTTGGAATTCTTGACAGGAAGATTATGAGTTCAAAGCCAGCCTGGAGTACATGGTGAGACTATATGTCAAAAAACCACAAAGTAAAGGCTGGACATATGGTTTAGTAGTTAAGGCATTTGCCTGTGAAGCCTATGGACCCAGATTCAGTTCCCCTGTATCAATGGAAGCCAGATGCATAAGGTGGCACATATGTCTGGAGTTCATTTGCAGTGGCTAGAAGCATTGGCAGGCCCATTTTCTCTATCTATCTCTCTTATCTCTATCTCTCTCTGCTTGCAAATGAATAAATATATAAATAAATAAACCAATAAAAAAAACACAAACCAAACCAAGACCAGAAAAATGTATGTGAAGGACAAGTATTGTCCATGAGCATTTTCCTCTCTCAGGTGAGCTACTGCAGAAACTTTCTTCTTTGTTTTCACCAAAGGGCACAAGGAAGGGTGATACATTTACAGAGAGCTTCAGAGTCATGGAAAGATATCCGTTCTTCTTTGTCACATTTGAATTTTAAAATAAGAGTATGCTGGGCCCAGTGAGGGAGCCTGAAGGAAGTTGGGCGGAGGTAATGGAAGTAGCACCTGGTCTGTTCCAGAGTGGGAAGGGTACTCTCCTAGCAGCAAGTGTGCCTGGGCTGGACATATCAATAGCCAGAGAGCTTCCCCTCTGTGTGCACAGGGACTTAAGATAAGCCCTGTGAGTTTGGCTGACTAGGACTTCTCAGTTATTAGTGAAACTTGGAAACCCTCATATCAAGTTCCCACCCTCATGTGCACTTCCATCTGGGCCCTGGGTGTTCACCTGGGTCTTGACATGCAAACAAAGGTCATCCATACTGCCCTCCAGCACCTGTCTCTCCCAGTTCTGTAGCCAGTAGGGTTTGGGAGCTTTCTGGTCTCCAGCAGTAGGCTATTAACATTGTTCCAATGCCATTGTCCTCATACATTTTTGGAAGGAAGAGGAAATATAATGGACATGTGTTCATTCCAATTCATTCTCTACATTGGCTACTGGGATTTTTCTAAAATATCATTGGGTTATTTATTTTTTAATTGTGTCATTTTATTTTCTTTTCTGTTTTTAAAATGTATCATTTCTTTCTTTTTAAAAATTTTTTTAAGGTAGGGTCTTGCTAGCCTTGCCTGATGTGCAATTCATTATATAGTCTCAGGCTTGCCTATAACTCACAGAGATCCTCCCACTTCTACCTCCCAAGTGCTGGGATGAAAGGTGTGTGCCACCACAGTTGGCTCATTGTACCATTTTCTTTTTTTTATTATTGACATCTTCCATAATTATAGACAATAAACCATGATAATTCCCTTCACTCCCCCACTTTACCCTTTGCAACTCTACTATCCATCATAACCCCTCCTTCTCTCAATCAGTCTGTCTTTTATTTTGATGTCATCATCTTTTCCTCCTACTATAATTGTTTTGCATAGGTAGTGCCAGGCACTGCAAGGTCATGGATATCCAGGCCATTTTGTGTCTGGAAGAGTGTATTGTAAGGACTCCTACCCTTCCTTTGGCCCTTACATTCTTTCTGCTCCCTCTTCTGCAATGGACCCTGAGTCTTGGAAGGTGTGATAGAGATGTTTCAGTGTGAGCACTCCTCTGTCACTTCTCAGCACTATGTTGTCTTTTGGGTCATCCCAGAGGTCACTGCTGTCTGAAGAGAGAAGCTTCTGTAAACAAATGCGAGAGTAGCATTAATATATGGGTATGAACATTAAGAAAAGTGCTTATAGGGCAGTTTGGTGAGTATAATAAATGTATTTAGCCAGATACTAGCAAGCATTAACACCCCTAGGGCTCATGACTTCCCCCATCATAGGTTTTCAGTATCAGATATGTAGTCCTTCCCATTTAGTGGGCCTCCAGTCCAGTTAGAGAGCAGTTGGTTCTCTCATAACAGGTATGCCACTATTGCACTTATTGGCACTTTTGGCCTGGCTGGCCAAACTTAAGGCTTGTAGTGTACACTGTTGTTTATCTCTACTGATGAATTCTCTCTCATACATGGAGCTGCATGCAGTGTAGCTTTTTCCAGCTTTCTGCAGCTATCTACACAGAAGAGATTTTCAGCTCAACTCCAATAAGATTTCTCAATGACCATGCAGTCCGAGTATGTGGAGTATTCAGCAATAGGGTCTTATCATCTATTCCTGATGGGAAACCAAGAGCCTTGTCAATGGCCTATAATATTTTGGGAGCATCAGAGACCTCCATGACCAACAACTCACTGGCACTGAAATTTTTCTAGTAACAATTTATGGCTTCTAGATGTGCCATTGTTCAAAAAAAGCAGGTTTCCATTTGACTTATTCATACTCTCTTAGATTTTGATTAACTTTCTTTACCCTTACTTTACTCAATCTTGTCCCCTGACTTCACTTAGGCCATTGTACCCCCAGCAATATGTTCTTTGACTTACATATATACAATACCATCCCTTTAAGTGTTCCCCTCTCCTCACTTCCTTATAGCCCCTTTCTAGCTTACTGGCTTCTACTACCAAGTTTTATTCCAATTCACATACAAGTCCAAACATTTGTAGCTAGGATCCACATATGAGAGAGAACATGTGGCATTTGGCTTTCTGGAAAGTATAATCCTTTCCAGGTCCATCCATTTCCCTGCAAATTTCACAGTTTCATTTTTCTTTACTGCTGAATACAACTCCATTGTATTAATGTATCAATTAATGTATTAATTAATCTTCATTAGCCACTCATCAGTTGAAGGACATCTAGGCTGGTTCCATTTCCTAGCTATTGTGACTAGAACAGCAATAAACATGGATGTGCAAGTATCTCTAAGGTAGTGTGATGAGTCCTTAGGATATATGCCTAGCAGTGGTATAGCTGGGTTACATGGTAAATCTATTTTTAGCTGTCTCAGGAGACTTCACACTGATTTCCACAATGGTTGTGTCAGATTTCATTCCCATCAACAGTGTAGAAGGGTTCCTTTTTCTCCACATACTCACCAGCACTTACTGTTGCTTGATTTCTTTTTTGTTAACCTTTTAAAATTTTTATTTGTTAGAGAAAGAGAGAGAGAGAGAGAGAGAGAGAGAGAGAGAGAGAGAGAGAGAGAGAGAATGGGTACACCAGGGCCTTTAGCCACTGCAAACAAACTCCAGATGGATGTGCCACCTTGTGCATCTGGCTTACGTGGGTCCTGGGGAATTGAACCCATGTCCTTTGGCTTCGCAGGCAAGTGCTTTAACTGCTAAGCCATCTCTCCAGTCCATCATTTGGTTTCTTGATAATAACCATTCTGATAGCAGTGAGATGAAATCTCAAGGTAGTTTTAATTTGCATTTGCTTGATGGCTAAAGATGTAGAAAATGTTTTTTAGATGTGTATATGCCCTCAGTATTTCTTCTTTTGAGAACTCTGTATGTAGTTCCATATCCCATTTTTTAGTTGGGTTGTTTTATTTCTTATTATTTAGTTTTTTTGAGTTCTTCGTATATCCTGGATAATTAATCCTCTGTCAGATGTATAGCTGGCAAAGATTTTTTTCCCATTCTGTAGGCTGCCTCTTTATTCACAGTGCCCTTTGCTATGAAAAAGCTTTGTACTTTCTTTTCTTTTCTTTTTCTTTTCTTTTTCTTTTTCTTTTTGGAGAGAGACAGAGAGAGGGAGAGGAAGACAGATAGAGATGGGCACCACAGCAGCCTCTCAGCTGCTACGAATGAAATCCAGATGTGCGTGCCACCTTGTGGTCAAGTGCGGCATTGTGCCCTTGCATCTCTGCATCTGGCTAAACGTGGGACCTGGAGATTGGAACCACTGGAGATTGGAACCAGCGTTCTTAGGTTTAGGAGGCAGGCGCCTTAACCATTAAGCCATCTCTCCAGCCCAAGCTTTGTAATTTCATGAGGTCCCAGTGGTTGATTAATGATTTTATTTACTGTGTAACTGGGGTTATATTCAGAATGTCGTTGCCTATGCCAATATGTTTAATGGTTTTCCCTACATTTTCCCTCTAGCAGTTTCAGAGTTTTGAGTCTGATATTAAGTTCTTTTACCCATTTGGACTTAATTCTTGTTCATGGAGAGAGATAAGAATCTATTTTCACACTTTTACATATAGAAAGCCAGCTTTCCCAGCACCTTTATTGAAGAGACTGTCTTTTCTTCAATAAGTACTTTTGGCATTTTTGTTGATGATCAGGTGGCTGTAGCTGCCCAGACTTACATCTGGGTCTTCTATTCTGTTCCATTGATCTACATGTCTGTTTTTGTGCCAGTACAATGCTCTCTTTGTTATGATGGTAATATAGGTTAAAATCAGGTATGGTTATACCACTAGTCTTATTTTTAAAATTAATTTTGGACATACTTAGTATGGAAGCCATCATTTTCCTTATCCCTGCTCCCTTTCAGAAGGAGGAACTCCTCACTGGGGTCAGAGGTTATTCCTGTGGGGGTTGGGGTTTATGTGTTGTGGGAACTGCAGTCAGTGACTGGGGAGAGGCAATGCCTCTGGGCATGATTACCCAACTTGTGGCTCCAAAAATCTTTAAGCCCCATCTTCCACAAAATTCCCTGAGCCATGTTGGGTATGTTTTAAGTCTACTTCAGTGATGGGCTCTCAGGATCCTCTGGATCTCTTCTGTGGTAGGAGTTGAATATCTTTAGTGTCTATCTCCTTCACCCTGGCACTAATTATCAGGTTCACCATGGAAGCAGCACTCTGGCTATTGCAGTCAGGGTCACATTGCTGGAAGAAATCACCTGACCAAGAGCAGAGAGTGGGGGAAAAAAAGGTTTATTTGGCTTACAGACTTGAGGGGAAGCTCCATGATGGCAGGGGGAAATGATGGCATGAGCAGAGGGTTGACATCACCTCCTGGCCAACATCAGGTGGACAACAGGAGCAGGAGAATGTGCCAAACACTGACAAGGGAAAACTGGCTATCATACCCATAAGCCTGCCCCCAACAATACACTGCCTCCAGGAGGAATTAATTCCCAAATCTCCATCAGCTGGGAACCTAGCATTCAGAACACCTAAGTTTATGGGGGACATCTGAATCAAAACACCACATTCTGCCCTGGCCCCCATAAACCAATAAACATCCATGATGTAAAGTGTAATGCATTCAGTCCAACTTTAAAAGTCCCCATATTTTTATCAATCCTAATGATGTAATCCAAAGTCTTTTAACTGAGCCATAATATCAAAAAATTATCAAAAACCCCATAATGGTATAGAATAAACACTTACACTGCAAAAGTTGGCATTGGGAATGGCAAAGAAATATTCAACCAATAAAAGATTTAAAACAACCAGGGCAAACATCAAGCTCTAGCCAGTGACAAATCTCCAAGTGCAATAATTCTAACCAGCAACAAGTCTCTGAAATTCCAATTCCTGCTCCTCCAGTGAGGCTACTCACAGTCCTGGGAAACCTAACTTGGGGCCAGCAGCTATCTTTAGCAGCCATCTCGTGGTTCTGGCATCTCCACTGCAACCCATGGTCCATACTTATGGTTCCATTGGGTCTTCATGCAGGCAATCCAGCAAACCTGCTACACACTGCCCATGGCCTTTTCCCAAACACCAGACCATGTTGCAAATTCAGTGACCCTCTCTTTCCTGCATTTCTTATACTCCATAATACCAAGTGGGGTGCCAATTTGTTAATCTAGAGGAATAAAGTTGACTTTGAAGAATGTGACACTCCTTTGGAATTCAGGATCCTTCAAAAGAGTCTGCATTCTTCCTGTTGTACCATGCAGGTCAGGTGGCCCAATTTCAATGGTTGTAATCTCTCATACAATTGCAGCTGAATGGGTTTCTACCTAAGAATTTCATTTTTTCTGGGCCATATTCCTCTGCTCACACCAGTCCATTTCTACACAATGCAACCCTGCACAACTTCTCAGGACACAGGCATAACAGCAAACATCTCACACAAACTGCTTCCAGCTCAGTTCAGGCAAAGCTCTTTCTCATCCTTGTAAGCCAAACCTCACAGTTCTTAGTTCTTACTGCATTCAGGTCTTTCAACTCTGACCAGAATAGTCCATCAAGCTGTACTTAAAGCACTGCAAGGCCAAGGTTTCAAATCCTTCTACGTTCCTTTTGAAAATCAGCTCCAAAAGACCAAAGACACACAGTCAGGTGTCTAGCAGTAAATAACACCATGCTTTGGTACCAACTTTACTGTTGCAGTCAGGTTTGCATTGCTGGCAGAAATCACCCAACTAAGAGCAGCTTGTGGGAAAAAAGGTTTATTTTGGCTTACAGACTTGAGCAGAAGCTCCATGATGGCAGGGGAAGACAATGGCATGAGCAAAGGGGGACATCACCTCCTGGCCAACATCAGGTGGACAACAACAGCAGGAGAGTATGCCAAACACTGGCAAGGGGAAACTGTCAATAATACCCATGAGCCCACCTCCAACAATACACTGCCTCCAGGATGTATTAATTCCCAAATCTCCATCAGCTGGGTACCTAGCATTCAGAATGCCTAAGTTTATGGGAGACACCTGAATTCAAACCACCACACTTGCTCATCTCCCCAATTCCTCTGTGGTTTCAGCCAGGGCTAGGCTGAAGTGTGATAGATAGTGTATCTCCTCGGGTCTTTTCTTGCTCCATCTGAAAAAGAGAAGCATATTCTCCAACAGAGAGTGATGTTAGCATGGGTTAATTGGGATATGTGTTATTAATTTATAGAGAATCTGATGGATGTAATCTGTCTTTTAGCCCATGATTCATGGGAGTTTGATATTGGCGAGCAAAATAATTGTCTGAATATGATTCTGACCTGTTTCCCAGTTCCAGACATGGGTTCCTTTCCACTGAGCAGATCTGTTAGCCAATCAGAAAGCTATTGGTTACCCACCAAGGCTGTGTGCCATTATTGCACTTGTTTGTACATCATGTCAGGGCATTTGCTTGGGAGTAGCTTAGACCCTGAGCTGCTCAGACAGTTGTTGGTCACTTTCCCCCAGTAGCTCATATAGCACCTTTCAGCACTAGATGGGCTAACTGTCTGGGGTCTGGTTCTCTTCCGGATTCTAGCCAGGTATTTACATGTTCTGTGCCAACAGCATATGGTGTTTGTTTGATGAAACTGGGAGCCCCCATGTTAGGTGCATATACATTTAGAATTATAATGTCCTCCTGTTGGAGTGTTCCTTTAATCAATATAAAGTGATCTTCTTGATATTTCCTAACTCATGTTGGTTTGAAGTCTACCCTATCAGATATTGGGATAGCAACATCTACTTGTTTTCTAGACGCATCTGCTTGAAACACACCTACTTGTCTTCTAGACCCATTTGCTTGAAATACTGTTTTCCAACCTTTTACCCTAAGATAGTGTCCATCTTTTATGGAAAGTCAGGCTTCTTGGAGGCAATGAATAGAAGATCCTGCTTTTTTTTTTTTTTTTTTTAACTTTTCCTCCTTTTAAGTGTATTTTTTAATGCTCTTTTTTGAGATTTATTTATTTATTAGAGACATAAGAGGGAGGGGGGGAGAATGGGTGCACCAGGGCCTCTAGCCACTGCAAATGAACCCCAGATGCATGCACCATCATGTGCACCTGGCTTATGTGGAACCTGGAGAATTGAATCTTAACCGCTAAGTCATCTCTCCAGACCAGGATCCTGCTTTTTAACCCAGTCTGTAAGCCTGTGTGTGTTGGATGGGGCAGTGAGACCCTTAATATTCAGAGTTATTATTGAAAGGTATGTATTTATTCTTGCCATTCTTCTTGTTTTGTAGTGCTTCCAGTTTTACCTTTACTCTCTTGTATTAATTATTGTTTGAGTATTGTTTACTTTCTCCTGGTTCCTTATGTGTGTGCTTTTCTTTCTCTTCAGCATGGAGGATCCTTTCAAATATTTTCTGTAGATCTGGTTTAGTGTTCATATATTCTTTTAGTCTGCTTTTCTTGTGGAATGCCCTTATTTCTCCATATATTTGGATATATAGCCTTGCAGGATAAAATTAAAGTTATCTTGGTTGACAGTTGTTATCTTTCAGAACTTGGAATACATCATTCCAAGCTCTTCTGGCTTTTAAAGTTTGTGTTGAGCAATCTGCCAATATCCTGATTGTCTTGCCTTTGTATGTGACTTGATTTTCCTCTCTAACTGCTTTCAATATATTTTCTTTGGTTTTGGGGTTTAGTAGTTTAATTATAATATGATCGTGAGAGGTTCTTTGATGATTTTGTCTGTTTGGCATTTTTCTAAAGGCTTCCTGTATCTGTATCGGTATCACTTTCCCTTTTGGGGGGAAATTTTCTTCCATGATTTTGTTGAAAATACCTGTTATGCCTTTTGAATGAAATTTTGCTCCTTCTACCATGTCCTGAATTATGTTTGGACTTTTCATAGTGTTCCAAATTTCTTGAAATTCCCATTGATGCCTTCCTATTAGTTTGTATTTCTCTTTGTTGGACTGTATTAGATCTGCCACTTGCTCTTCTAGTTTAGATAGTCTGTCCTCTCCTTGATTCATTCTATTGGTGAGACATTCTACAGAGTTTTCTATTTGACTTACTGTTTTTCATTTCTAATATTTCTGATTGGTATTTTTCATTATTTCTATTTCTTTACTCATGTCTTGTATTGACCTCTTTTTTGTTATTGTTGTTTTTCAAGGTAGGGTTTCACTCTGGCCCAGGCTGACCTGGAATTCACTATGTAGTCTCATGGAGCCCTCAAACTCACAGCAACCTCCTACCTCTGCCTCCCGAGTGCTGGGATTAAAGTTGTGCACCACCATGCCTGGCTTGACCTCCTTATTAATTTGGTGTGGTGGTTTGATTCAGGTGTCCCCCATAAACTTAAGTGTTCTGAATGATAGGTTCCCAGCTGATGGAAATTTGGGAATTAAAGCCCCCTGGAGGCAGTGTATTGTTGGGGGCAGGCTTATGAGTATTATAGCCAGCTTCCTCTTGCAAGTGTTTGGCACATTCTCCTGTTGCTGTTGTCCATCTGATGTTGGCCAGGAGTTTATGTTCACCCTCTGCTCATGTCATCATTTTCCCATGCCATCATGGAGCTTCCCCTTGAGTCTATAAGCAAAAATAACCCTTTTCCCCCACAAGCTGCTTTTGGTTGGGTGTTATCTACCAGTAATGCAAAACTGACTGCAACAGTAAAGTTGGTACCAAGAAGTGGGATCATTACTGCTAGAAACCTGACTGTATGACTTTTGGCCTTTTGGAACTGATTTGCAAAAAGAACGTGGAAGGATTGGCAGCATTGGCCCAAGAGATGCCTTGCAGTGTTGTAAGTACAGCTTGATGGACTATTCTGGACCAAGTTGAATGACCTGAATGCAGTAAGAACTAAGAACTGTGAGGTTTGGCTTATGAGTGGGAAAGCACTTTGCCTGGACTGGGCTAGAAGCAGTTTGTGTGAGAGGCTTGCTGTTATGCTGTGTCCTGAGAACTTGTGTAGGTTGCATTGTGTAGAAATGGACTGGAGTGAGCAGAGGGATATGACACAGAAAAAAATGAAATCTTTAGATCTAAATTTCTGCCCATTCAGCTTCAATTGTTTGAAAGATTACAGACATTGACATTGGACCAGCTGAGCTATGTTGGGACAATAGGAAGAATGCAGACTCTTTGGAAGGAGCCTTAATGCTGAAGGACTGTCCTGTTCTTGAAAGTATGATATATTTCCCTATAGATTAACAAGTTGGCAGCCCACCTCATATTATGGAGTATAACAAATGCAGGAAAGAGAGTGTTATTGAATCTGCAACACAGTCTTGTGCTTTGGAAATGGTCATGGACAATGTTAAGCAGACTTGTTGGATTACTTGCATGGACACCCTGTGGAGTCATGAGGATGAACCAGAAAAAGAGACTTCCAGTGCAGGCCTATGTACCTGGGTTTGTGTAAGTAGGCCCAGTTACCTTTTGTAATGGCTTCTAGTCTCACCAATGCTAAGTGCCCACATTGCTCCCTTGTGTTGTGCTGTGGATCTGGTGTTCTGTTTGGCTTTGCTGGATGCTGTGTAGTTGATGGAGGGGTGTTGTATCAGACAGCTTCAGGTTCACTGAGATGAACTTCCAGACCAGGCACAGTTATGGAGGAAGGGATTTAGTGAAGCTTATAGATCCAGGGGATGTTCCATAATGGCAGAAGAAGCTGGCCTGCTCTTATAGGACCAAACACAAACAAACACACACACACACACACACACACACACACACACACACACAGAGAGAGAGAGAGAGAGAGAGAGAGAGAGAGAAAAAAGCCATGCAACACAGCACACTTCAGGAACTCCAGCTAGGCACACTTTTCATATCTTTAGATTGAAATCTCAAACCCACCACCATACCTTAAGATCCACCCAGTGACATTGTCTCCAGCCAGGTGGCTACAGATGCAAACTATAAACTAATAAGACAGTGAATATATTGGGGGATATCTATTCAAACTACCACATTTTGCCCCTGGCCCCAATAGATTCATAACCATCACACATTATAAATTGTATTCAGTCCAATTTCAAAGGTTCTCACAGTCTTGACTAAGTTAAGATAGTGAGTCCTGTAAAATCAAACAAGTTAAATACTTTCACCATATAAAGGCACAGAGTAAACATTTTCAACTGGCATAAGGCATAGCAAGGAGAGACTAGAACAATGAAAACTCAACCACCATCAATCAAACATCAAACTTCTGCAGTTCAGCTCCAATACAACCAGAGACTGACAGTCTCTAGATTTTCCAATTCCACCCCTCCAGCTGTGCAGAGTAGCTAGGGAAAACTTCCATCCCAGGCCAACACTGCACTCCATGGTAGCTCTTCCATAGTTCTGGTACATCCTAAACATTTTCAGGTCTCCATGCAAACCATGGCCCATCTTCCAAAGGTTCTTCAGGATATCAGGGTATCATGCCCTGCCTCATGCTGCATCTCAGTAGCAGCTCCTGGAACCATGTGTAATTCATGACTACTCCACACATTTTTAATGCTTCCAAAACCAATACCAGGTATGTAGGACACAGCCATATTCCTGATTCAGGAATGAAATAAATCATAACCTTGAAAAGCAGGTTCCTTCTCCAGTCAACTCTTTCCAAAAGAGTTTGCATTTCTAACAGTATTTCCTCAGGCATCTTCTCCATTGTTTTAATGTAAAGCGGTTGGGCCATCTTCATTAAGATTGTTAATGTGTTGGCAATAGCAGCTTCAGTAACTTAAAACAAGTCTCAGTGTCTATTAATTTTAACTTGCTTGAGGTTTCCCAGCTTAGAAATCTTAAGTCTTTCAGTCCAATTATCTTTAGTCAAGCATTTTAGTCCATTACCAATTTAAGCTCGATCAAACCTTGTGTGCCTGAGCAGCAGAACACAGCCATCCCTTATGCCAGTAGCCCAGTTCCAACAAAGTCCTCTTCAGTCTTTCCTTCCCCTTAGAAAGTTCATAAGCCAAGCCTTGAAATTCAATATTGTCTGCACTTAGCATTCTCAAACTTTCATCAGAATAATCCATAAAACTTGGCTTACCATTCCAGAAGGCGTCTTCAGTTGCAAGCATTACGTCTATGCCCATTCCTCCAAAACAAAGGTTGCAAAAGACCAAAATCCACATGGTCAGGTTCATCTCACCCCACTCCTGGTACCAACTTCTGTAGCAGACAGCTTCAGGTTCACTGAGATGAACTTCCACAGTTATGGAGGAAGGGATTTATTAAAGCTTACAGATCCAGGGGAAGCTCCATAATGGCAGAAGAAGCTGGCCTACTCTTACAGGACCAAACACACACACACACACACACACACACACACACACACACACACAGTGAGCCAAAAAACCCATACAACACAGCACACTTCAGGAACTCCAGCTAGGCACACTTTGCATATCTTTAGATTGAAATCTAAAACCCACCATCACACCTTAAGATCTGCCCAGATACATTGCCTCCAGCCAGGTGGTTACAGATGTAAACTATGAACCAATAAAACACTGACTATATAGGGGTCCATCTATTCAAACTACCACAGGTGTGAATGAGTTCTCTGCAGGTTCATGGCACTTGTGGTTGGGGGATGGATGGCTGTGCAAGATGCCTGGAATTGTACTGGAGCTGCTTAGCTGTTTCCATTTGTGTTCTTCTTCAGCAGCTTCTTAGCTGGTTCTTGTTGTCTTCTCCTTCAGGTTTCTTGACTTTGCAAGAGGCTGATGTGAGTAAAAAATCCCTCCACCTGGTTTCTGCTCCTGCAGCTCTGTGCTGTCTGGATGGGTGGGCACATGGACTGTGCCACAGGCACCTTGTGGGGATTCTGTATGGTTTCTTCCTTTATGGAAGGTATTAGTCTCTCCTGCTTCTCTGTTGTAGTTGTATTTTGCTGTTTTTCTGCTTATTTCCTTCCCTCGGCTGCTTTGGCATGGCTACTATGCCACCATATTACCTGTAAGTCTCACTGTATCATTTCTAATGAAAATTCATCTGTGGTTTTCTAACCCCCCTCACCATAAAGCTGCAGGTTTGCAGTGTGGGTGACAAGGCCCTCATCTTTTATTTTATTATTATTATTTATTAATTATTTATTTGAGAGAAAGAGGCAGAGAGGGGGAGAGAGAGAGAGAGCACACCAGGGCTTCCAGCCACTGCAAACAAACTCCAGATGTATGTGTCCCCTTGTGCATCTGGCTTACATGGGTCCTGGAGAATTGAAACAGGATCCTTTGGCTTTGCAGGCAAATGCCTTAACTGCTAAACCATCTCTCCAGCCTATTTTATTATTTTTTAATATTTTATTTTTATTTACTTATTTGAGAGAGAGAGAGAGAGGGAGAGAGAGAGAGAGAAAGAAAGAATGGGCACACCAGGCCTCCAACCACTACAAACTAACTCTAGACACATGTGCTACCATGTGAATCTGGCTTATGTGGGTTCTGGGGAATTGAATCTGGGTCCTTAGGCTTAGCAGGCAAGTACCTTCACTGCTAAGCCATCTCTCCAGCCCTATTTTATTGTTTACTTATTTATTTATTATTTTTATTTTGAGACAGGGTTTCTCTAAATTTGCAGGCTGGCCTCGAACTCATGATCTTCCTTCTCAGTGTCCTGACTGGCTGCTATTACAGGACTGTTCCATCATGCCTAGATTGGCCCTCAACCTTTCGCCACCATCTTTTCTCTCCTTTTTCTCCTCCTTTTCTCACTATACTCCTGTTACTCTACTTGTTCACACTTCTTAGTCCCTGGAGCCTCTATCATTGTTTCTTTCTTCCTGTAGGTTCAGACACTGGTCTTTCTTTCCTCTTGGGAAAACTATTTTTAATCCTTTTATCTGTGAGGTCATCCTCTGCTGGCTTTTGTTTCAGGCCAGAGCCCAGAAATCAGTCTCTCCATGAAGTGGCCCAGGCCTCTCAGGTGAGGTGAGGTGACTTGGCTGTCCTGAAGAACTTTTGCTTTCTCCAACTGGCATGATACTAGGAGCTGCAGAGATAATCCCAATACATCAGTGGCTTAATGCAATAGAATTTGGCTTCCCATTCATCTAAAGTCTCCAATGTAGGTGTTCCTGGCAGTCAGGGGACAGCTCTGAAGAGTGACTCAGAGCCACACACTCTTCTATAGGGCAGTTATGCCATTGTCTAAGACCTCAGAGGTCCCAGGATCCAGCTGGGCAGAAAAGGAGCAGAGCTTGAAGGTACACCCACCTTTCAATATTTTGATGCCAAGGAATCCTATGTCCCTATCACTTGCACTCCATGCAACTAGTTCTTATGGGGCAGCTCCTATCCAAGGACAATGTCAATCATACAGGAGGAAAACAAAATTTGGTGGGCACACAGCTCCTCATCCACTTTGCTATAATTATCCACAGCTTGATTACACTCTGAGCTGGGTGGGGAAAAGCAGGCAAATGCATATCCCACTGTCAGATCCACTTTGCCAGCTCTATACATAGCACCTTAGTTTAAGGACCACCATAAGTAAGAGCATCAGGGCTTGGCTGGAAGAGGCACCAGGTCACAGGGGATATTTACTCCTGACACCCCTTTCTGCTGCTGTGCTATGGCAAGGACAGGGAGAGAGGGACAGCAAACAAATCAGCTTTCCTTGTTTCTGCTGCCAAACAAGTCCCTGTTAAAAAGTGTCAGTTCCCTTTGCAGACCGCAGTGTTCATTGTGAGCCGACAGGCTTTGTAATCACAGGTGTTTGTCAGGGCATAAGCATCCTCTAGCAGGATGAAGCTTTCTGATTAAAGACTTGTTCTTTCTGAAGCAGAGGGAAAATATACTTCTGTTAGTGCTGACATTGTAGCTCACCTGCCTCGGTGTCCAAGGAGGTGGGTAGTGTGTGTGTGTGTGTCCATAAGCCAGCTTTGTCTTTCAAGTTTCTTCATCAGTTGTGTGCATATGTGTGTGTTAGTGTGTGAGCATATTATAGTAGGCAAGCCATCACCTATCAGGCTGTTAGGGTATAAAAGAAGGAATGAATAGACATGATGTGTAGTTGGCTGAAGAAATTGGAGAAACAGAATTTGCTATTCTAAGCTACATGGTTCTGTTTTGGAAAACCTGCAGGTAGGAATGTAATGCTTTGGCTTGTGAATGATGGCCTTCTGCTTTATAATTTAAGAATGACCTGAGGTAATGACACAAATGAAAACATTAGGGTACCCCATACACACTGTTCTACATTTGGCAGAAATCTGGCATTACTGTTGAAGGGACTCCTCTCTAAATATGTGCTAGAACTGCAGGGATGGCTGGCATTGTCCAATGGGGCTATGGAACCCTGTCCTTTGAGTGCAAGCACCATTACCATTTTCATCAGTTCATTAGTGACCACTGAAGAGACCCTGGAGATTGGGCCTGTTGCAGTTTCCTCATTGGCTCCTCACCTGAGAGCTCAGCCACTCCTTCCTGCACCAACCTGCCAGCTGTAAGGGATTCTGTCCCAGCTAAGCATGGTCTTGTGGTCTGCAGAAGTGCTAGAGTACATAAAGTGTGGAAGGTTAACTGAAGGGTGGATCTATCTATGCAGCCATGGGAAACTGTCATCTACCAAACCAGACATTGGTGAACTGTTAATCTGATCTGTCATTGGTACCTTATCTAGAGGAACAGGCTTTTGTTAATGTCTCTTCAGAGAAAGTTCACACAACAGGGGTATTTGTTATTTTCTCCTGTTTGCCACCATCCCCAATTTAGACCTAACAGTCAAAAAAGGGAGTCTGGAGCTGGAGAGATAGCTTAGTGGTTAAGGCGTTTAAGTGGATAAAGCCAAAGGGTCCCAGTTCAGTTCTCTAGGACCCACATAAGCCAGATGCACAAGAGGGCACATGTGTCTGGAGTTCGTTTGCAGTGGCTAGAGGCAATGGTGTGCCCATTCTCTCTCCACCCCTGCCTGTTTTTCTCTCTCAAATAAATAAATAAATAAAATGTATTTAAAAAAAATTTTACAAAGGGGGAGTCCAGCAGTCCTGGGCAGCCCCTGACCAGTGCAGGAGCCATTGGGGGAAATTGAGGTCCAAGTGCCTATGTTTGGTCTGCTTTGTTGACATTTTAGGCCAAGGAACAAGCCTCCCTTCTCCCTTCCCAGTGGTCCTTTTAGCCATGGGCCCTGCAGGTAAAGCAGATGGTAGGTGAATTACAACTCTCTGCACAGATAGTCATCTTCCTGGTTCTGTGGACACCCAGGGCTCACTGTCTCCACCCATTAGCCACTCAAGATCTGTGTAGGTGCCTGTGGATTTAAACCTCAGAGAAGGTCCAAGGCTCTCTCATCCATTCCTTGAGACTGCTCTTCTCCTAACAGTGAGTGATAGGCCTCACCACTAGTAAGGATTACTAGCCCTTATGAGCACTGACTTGGTGCCCAGCATATGAGGAATTGTATATGTATATTATCTCATTCACTCTTCATATATTTTCTATGCTGTAGCCTTCATATGATCTTCATTTAGGTAGAGAGATTGAGGCAGAGGAAGCAAGTCTTCCAGAATTAGTGTGTCAGAATATAAGCCTGGCCTCCCAGCTTGCTCCTTGGGGTCACTTTTATATAGTGGAGGGTGTACAGGTCTACTCTAAAGTCATAGGGTTTTACTGATAATATTAAAAATGCACACAATAGCCTGACAGTTGTACATGCCTGTAGTCCTTAACACTCTGTAGATGTAGCCAGGAGGATTATGAGTTCAAGGACAGCCTGGGCTAAACAGTAAGACTGCTAAAAACAAAAAAGCCCACGATAAAGACATGCATAAAATAAGGGCTAACTGTCCCCTCCACTTTCACTCATCATCCCTCACCAGGGATGACCTCTGATGACACTGTGGTATGATCCACTGTATCTTTTTCTGCTCACTCTCTCTCCATATATATATATATATATATATTATTTTATTTCTGTTGTTGTTGTTTTTTCGAGGCCGGGTCTCACTCTAGCCCAGGCTGACCTGGAATTCACTATGTAGTCTCAGGCTGGCCTCGAACTCACAGCGATCCTCCTACCTCCGAGCGCTGGAATTAAAGGCATGCGCCACCACACCCAGCTTTTTTTCTGCTCTTTAAAAACATATCCCTATGTTTCCACAAAATGAAATTCTACAAATTGAAGTTTTGTCTTTCACAGAGAAGTATAGTCATCTGTTGCATGTTCCAGTCAACAACAGACACCATGTCCAACAGTGGTCACATATGATTATATCACACAGTAGCCATTTTAGAGTATGTAAGTAGACTCTATGATGTTTACACAGTGATACCGACAACGCATTTCCTGGACAACATCCCCACCACTAGGTGATGAATGACTATCATTTACCCAAAAGTTCAGTCTGAACCAGGCATCTCACTGCACCTAAAATTCAGAGATGACTTTTGAACCACCTCAACTGAAGTAGCATGCCTACCTACTCCCTATCTCAAGGCTGTTTCTCTTCTTTGGTAGATTGGGTTCACAGTGCTCAGTCTTGAAATGGATGCGGGTACCAATAAATTAGTACTATTCCACACCCTGGGGTTGGCTAATTAGCATATGAAGAGTCCTAATCTGAATCAAACTCTTAGGCATGTTTAATAAGCACAGGAAGATTAGAAATATTTTTTGACTGATGAAATTAGTGTGGTTGCAGCATGCTGGATTCAGTGCTAAATGAAAATACGAGGTCCCTTGTTCATAAAACAGGAAAAATTGTACTTTGAAGATGCTATAATACCAGGCATGGTAGCACATGCCTTTAATCCCAGCACACAGGAGGCAGAGATCAAATAAAAGGATTGCCAGTTGAAGCTCAAGGCCAGTCTGAGACTACAGAGTGAATTCCAGGTCAGGGTGTGCTAAAGTGATATCCAGCCTTGGAAAAAAAAAAAAAAGAAAGAAACAAAAAAGGTACTACAATGTAACATGTTTTCCTTTCTTTCATGATTGTTCTCTTGACCTGTTGGTGTGGTTTGCATATGGTCATGTTCAGGAGGCTTGGTGCCACATTTGAGAATGTTGAGGAAGTGGAATTCTTACAAGTTTTGGGGCCCAGAGAAAGGAAATTAGGTCACAGAGGCCCCACCCTTATGCATGGATGGGTCAGGTCTAAGAGTGGCAGGTTGTTATGAAAAGAGCAGTCACTCACTTCCTGTCTCACCATGAAATTCCCTCCCTCCCACCTGCATGCACTTCTACCATGATGTGATGCCAATGGAAAGCTGTCTACCAGATGCCAAACAGATGGTACCACCCAAACTTGGATTTTCAGCCTTCCAGACTGAAAGCTAAATAAGTCTCTATGAAGTATCTGGCATCAGGTATTTGGTTAAAGCAACACAAAATGGATTAAAACATGTCATAATGGTATTTATTTTATTTGCTATTCAATGACATCTTCCTCTCCAACCACAGGAATAATATGGGTGAAGATAGATGCTCCCAGTCTCTGAAGTGGAAGTGAAGGGTCCTGTCTTGTGACTTGGCTTCCTCTTAGAGCTCACCAGCTTCCTGGCTCCCCTCCTGTCAATTGCTGGCTCAGTGCACTGTGTCCAGCTGTGGTGGTATGAGTCAGGTGTCCTCCATAAACTTAGGTGTTCTGAATGCTAGGTTTCCAGCTGATGGAAATTTGGGAACTAACACCTCCTGGAGGCAGTGTATTGTTGGGGGGTGGGCTTATGGATGTAATAGCCAGTTTCCCCTTGTCAGGGTCTGGCACACTTTCCTGTTGCTGTTGGCCAGGAGATGATGTCCACCTTCTTCTGCTCATGCCATCATTTCCCCCTTCCATCCTGGGGCTTTCCCTCAAGCCTGTAACCCAAAATAAACCCCCTTTTCTCACAAGCTGCTCTTAGTCAGATATTTTCTGGCAGCAATGCAAACCTTACTTCAACAGTAATTTTGGTACCAGAGGAGTGGGATTGCTGCTAGACACTTGACTATATGGCTTTGACCTTTTGGAGCTGATTTTCAAGAAAATGTAGAAGGATTTGAAACCTTGGCCTAAGAGATGCCTTGCAGTGCTGTAAGTACAGCTTGATGTACTATTCTGGTCAGAGTTGAAAGACCTGAATGCAGTAAGAATGATGGACTGTGAGGTTTGACTTATGAGGGTGAGAAAGAGCTTTGCCTGGACTGGGCTAGAAGCAGTTTGTGTGAGAGGATTGCCTGAGAACTTGTGCAGGGTTGCATTGTGTAGAAATGAACTAATGTGAGCAGAGGGATATGACAAGAAAAAAATGAAATCTTTGGGCTGAAACTGCTGCCCATTCATCTGCAATTGTATGAGAGATTACAACCATTGAAATTGGGCAAGCTGACCTGCACTGGGAAAACAGAAAAAATGAAGTCTTTTTGAGGGGCCTGAATAATGCTGAAGGAGTGTCTGTTCTTCAAAGTCAGCTTTATTTCCCCCCTGGATTAACAAACTGGCACCTCACCTGGTATTATGGAGTATAAGAAATGCAGAAGCGAGAGGGTCATTGAATTTGCAACATGGTCTTGTGTTTGGAAACAGCCATGGGCAGTGTGAAGCAGGTTTGTTGGATGCTTGCATGGAGACCCAATGGAGCTGTGAGGATGGACTGTGGGCTGCAGTGGAGACCCAGTGGAGATGCCGGGACCACGAGATTGCTGCTAAGGCAAGCTGCCAGCCCCAGTGAAGTTTTCCAGGACTGTGAGTAGCCTAGCTGGAGGGGCAGAATTGGAACTCCAGAGACTTGCTGGTTAGAATTGTTGGACTTGGAGATTTGTCACTGGCTAGAGTTGTTGGACATGGAGCTTCAGAGTTTGGTATTTGCTCTAAGTCTTGTATTACTTGAGTATTTCTTTGCTATGCCCAATGCCATCTTTTGCAGTGTGCATGTTTATTCTGTGCCATTATGTTTTTTTTTTTTTTTTTGGTATTACAGCTCAGTAAAAGATCTTGTACTATGGGGATGTTTAAACATCATTGGGATTGATAAAAACCATGGGGACTTTCAAAGTTGGATTAAATGCATTATATTTTACATTGTGTATTGTTATCAGTTTATGAGGGTCAGGGGTGGAATGTGGTTGCTTGATTCAGATGTTCCCCATATGCAGAACTTAGGTGTTCTGACTGCTAGGTTCCCAGCTGATGGAAATTTGGGAACTAACACCTCCTGGAGGCAGTGTATTGTTGGGGGTGGGCTTATGGGTGTTATAGCCAGTTTCCCCTTGCCAGTGCCTGGCACACTTTGTTGTTGCTGTTGGCCACCTGATGTTGGCCAGGAGGTGATGTCCACCCTCTGCTCATGCCATCTTTTTGCCCTGCCATCATGGAGCTTCCCCTTGAGCCTGTTAGCCAAAATTAACACAGATCTTGATTGGGTATTTTCTGGCAGCAATGCAAACATGACTGCAACATCAGCTGAGGGCAGAAAAGTCAAGCAAGGTATCTTCATGTGACACATTGCCAAGTCCATGGTGGGCAGTTGACCCCTGGAGTTTTTCATTGGGGTGTGCAAGGTACCTGACTCAGATGGGCAAAAGGCTTGTCTTCTAAGTTGTGACACTGCTATCTTGGGCAGGGCACAGTCACCATCATGTCCCACCAAGAAATACTGCAGGATACCTGAGCCAACCCTACAATCTCTATACTTATTTCTTGGGTTCTTGATGGGGATAAAGAATGGCAGTGATCATGAGGTGGGGTAGGTGGAGGTGGCCAAGGTGGAGTCCAAGATCTAAGAGGGGGGAGTAGAGGGCCAAGATCCTGCTTGGAAGGCATCAGGAGCCAAACTGTAGCAGCCTTCCAGCACATACACAATTGTCCTTTTGGACCTCACTCACAAGCACAATTTCATGGGTAAAAGCATTAAGAATGTGATGTGGGGGCTGGAGATATGGCTTAGCAGTTAAGGCACTTGCCTGCAAAGCCTAAGGACCCAGGTTTGATTCCCCAGGACCCACGTAAGCCAGATGCACAAGGTGGCACATGCATCTGGAGTTCGTTTACAGTGGCTAGAGGACCCGGGCACTCATTTTCTCTATTTTTTTCTCTCTCTCTCCCTCTCTCAAACAAATAAATAAATAAAACATTTGAAACAGAATGTTGATGTACATGAGGCCACATGTGAATCCTTCTTGGGTGCTACCTCTGTTGCAGGAAGCACATGCAGTCATCCCCAAGATCAGGAGGGGTGTGGCCTGATTCTGAGGAAATGAGGAGCTGGCTATTGGCAGTAAGGTGGTGCTTTGGGGCTCTGTTGCACAGCTGTGCACTGGAGTTCCTTCTGTCTTTTACTCTTGGTGCTGTCTCACATGCCAGGGGTCAGTGGGGCCCCTCTCTACCAGTAGTCAGGAATCAATCAGATGCCTGTTCATAGTCGGAATCTGATCTCAATTGTTTCCCCAGTGAGCATGCAGCAAGGTTGAGACAGGATGGGTATGCACAGCTCCCACTTTCTGTTTGCCACTGACAGTCACTGATACTCCCCAAAGAAATCTGAAAAAGAACCAGTGAGGCTGGTTTGCTTTATCTTTCTAGCCTTCTTCTGATTTGTAATTGCAATCATTCTTAATATCCCCCATGAACCCGTATGGAAGTCAAAGTCAGAAGATGTTCACGTCCCTTACATAAAAGAGTGTGGTGTTTATATATAACCTACATATATCCTTTCATGTACCTTAAATCATCTCTAGCTTACGTATAGAACTTAACATAATGTAAATGCTACATAAATGATTGTTACACTGTATTGTTGAAGGATAGTGACAAGAAAAATGTCTATGTGTTCAGTATAGATGTAATTTTATTTTTTAGTATTTCAGTCCATTTAAAAAAATATTTATTTGAGAGAGAGAGAGAAAGAAAGAGAGCGAGTAATAGAGAGAGAGAACAGGCATATCAGGGCCTCTAACACTGTAAATGAACTCCAGACTCATGCACCACCTTGTGCATCTGGCTTGCAAGGTACTGGGGAACCAAACCTGGGTACTTAGGTTTTACAGGCAAATAAATGCCTTCACCATTAAGTCATCTTTCAGCCCTCAGTCCATGGTTTTGATACATGCAGATCTGGACCCGTGGACTGTATTTCATTTTATTGTTTTTTTTTAAATTTTTTTAATTTTTTATTTATTTACTTATTTTAAAAAATATTTTATTTATTTATTTATTTGAGAAAGAGATACAGAAATAGGCAGGTAGGAGAGAGAAAATGGGCACACCAGGGCCTCCAGCCACTGCAAACGAACTCCAGATGCGTGCTCCCCCTTGTGCATCTGGCTTACATGGGTCCTGGAGAATTGAGCCTTGAACCAGGGTGCTTAGGCTTCAAGGCAAGCGTTTAACCTCTAAGCCATCTCTCCAGCCCCTTACTTATTTTTTATTGTCACCTTCTTTAATTGTAGACAATATCTCATGGTACTTCCCTCCATCACCTCCACTTCCCCTTTGAAACTTCACTCTCCATCCTATCCTCTCCCCCTCTCAATCGGTCTCTCTTTTCGGTTTGATGTCATGATCTTTTCCTCCTGTTATGATGGTCTTGTGTAGGTAGTAAGGCACTGTGAGGTCATGTGTCTTCAGGAGCATGTTGTAAGGAATCCTACTCTTCCTTTGGCTCTTACATTCTTTCTGCCCCCTCTTCCACAATGGACCCTGAGCCTTGGAAGGTGGGTTTGAGATGTTGGACTGTATTTTAAATATCTTTTTACATACTTATGTACTGTCAATTGACTTTTTATATTGTCCTGAAGGTGATGGCTTTGACTGTCCCCCACCATCTTCCTGGAGCTCTGCGCAGTGTGCAGTGTCTGGTCTCAGCATGGCATCAAGTATCTTCTACTGGGACCAGCTGATCAGATATTTGCTTTGTCCTGGGCAGGGAGGAAAGGAAGCAGGCTCTACAAATGTGTCTAGGGAACAATTTCCCTGCAGTTGTCTGGTTATACCTATGAGTTCACACTGGTATTATTATCGTCAGGTGCACTAAAGTTTTTTTTTTTTTTCAAGGTAGGGTCTTACTCTAGCTCAGGCTGACCTGGAATTCACTATGTAGTCTCAGGGTGGCCTTGAACTCACGGCGATCCTCCCACCTCTGCCTCCCAAGTGCTGGGATTAAAGGCATGAAGTTTTTTTTGTATTGTTGTTTTGAAAAACAGTCTCACTATATAGCTCAGACTGGCTTTGAACTCATGATCCCCCTGACTTAGCCTTATGAGTGCTGGGGTTACAAGTATGCACTGGTATACCCAGCTTGCAATTAAGTTTTGAGTAGCTTAGGCAGAAATCCAAACAACTTTTGTTTTGATGTATAAACTACTGCCTACATCCTTTTCCAGACTTGAATTTGATCTATGTGCAGTGATAAGGTACAGAGGAAGGAAAGAGGAATTTGGCACCCAACAGACTTGAGGATGTGTTCTGGCTTCTCTGTTAACACCGGCATGAACACCAATACTCCATTAAGTAAATGTTGAGCTCTTCTTTAAAATGTATGTTTGTGGGGTGGGGGTTGCAGTGTATGTGTGAACATGTATGACATGTATAAGCATGTGTCACAGTGCGTGCAGAGCTCAGAAGAAAACCTTGGAGTGTTTGTCCTTTTTTTTCCATCTTCTTTCTTTTTTTTTTTTTTTCCACTATGTTGTGCCAGTGTAGCTGGCCCATGAGCTTTCAGATTCTCCTGGCTCTGCCATTGCTGTAGTTATATTGAGATTGCAGATATGTGGGCCACATTCTGTCTGGGTTTAAATGGTTGCTGGGGAATTGAATTTGAGCCAGCAGGCCCGTAAGCAAGCACCTTTGATCAGATAGCCATCTTTTCAGCCCCACATTGAGTTTTTTCTTTTCTTTCTTTTTTTTTTTTTAAAAGACTTTTGTTGTTTTGTTATTGTCATTGCCTGGGGATTTTAAAATTTGTGCATGTGTGTAACGTGTATGGTTGTGGTGTATGTATAGTGTATGCATATGTGGGCAGATGCATGTGCCCCATGCACATGTGTTGGCGATCCTTCCATCTTGCTCTTCCACTTTTTTTTGGAGAGTTTCTTACTGACCAGAAACTGCAGTTTTCAGTCAGTCTGGCTGACTAGCAAGCCCCAGTAATTCTTCTGTCCCTACTCTCTACAAGACTGGGGTTACAGGTGTGCATGGCCATACCCAGTGTTTTATGTGGGTGCTGGGAATCAAACTCCCATGGTCTTTGGTCTCCTCAGGCCCACAGCAGGTACTCTTATCTGCTCCACCATTTCCCCAGCCAGCATGTTGAGCTCTTTCAATATAAGAATCCTGCCTTTAATCCTCCCTGTAACAAAACTGTCTGAATTGGGAGAACAAATAAGATTATGAATATTAAAGCACCAGGACAGCTTCTGACACACAGTAGGCAACGTGTATACAGAATAGCTATTATCGTCTCTGGTATCAGTTAAAAGCATTAGGTGACATTGATTTGGAACTTTCCATTAGCAGCCCACTCTCTTGTTTCCTTTTCTCTGATATTAGCACTAGAAATGCAGAGCAAGTAACCCTAAAGTGGATTAAGTCATAATATTTTCCCTCCACATCCTACATGTCCATGGCTGACCACTCCATTACACCTGACCATCCCCATATTAAAATCCAGATTCATGGAACATTGGTGGTGACACTCTGACAGATCTCACACCAGCATTTAAATGCTTATCTTGAAAGTGACATACATCATATGTGCTCATAGCTCATTGGCTTACAACACTTGAGGTGTTTATACCTTACTGTACAAGACCAAAAAGCAATAATAATGATCTTATTGTTTTAGCTTTAATTGTTTTAGCTGAAATCAACACCTGATCAGAAGCAGCTTATGGGAGGAAAGAGTTTATTCAGGCTTATAGATTCCAGGGAAGCTTTATCATGGTGGAAGAGGCTGGCTCATTTCATCACACTCCACAGCAGAAAGACAACAGCCAGCACCAGCCAGTGGGAGCTGACTCTGGGCTCCAGATCCTCCTACTAGTGACACACCTCCTCCAGCAGGGCTCTACCTGCTGGAGACTAAGTAGGAAGCTTCATCAAAAGTACCTGAGGCTATGGGGGACATTTGCATTCAAACCACAACAGGCTCATTCAAGCTGCTATATAGCACAAGATCATAAACCAGGAAATGCCGCAATATAGAAATTTACTTCTCATACTTCTGGAGGCTTGAGAAGCCTAACATCAAGGTGTTGGCAGACCACATGTCTGGTGAGGTCTACTTCTGGTTCACAATGGCACCTTCTTGCTGTGTCATAATACCTTATGGAAATCGTTAGGCACAGCAGCCTAGCTGGTAGACATGTGACTCAGGAGAAAGGGCATATAAACACTCTTTTTTTAGATTGTATCTTTTAGAGTTTGAGAACCCGTTTCAAATGAAACCTTGCTGCACAGTATAGATGTGAAAGTCAAGGTAGCTTCACGGGGAAGTAATCTGGCCCTACGTGACCTGCCTCCTGCATGTAGCTAACCCCACTTCACTCCCTTCAGTCATATCCTGGTTCATTTCCACAGCCACCTTGGCCTGCAGTCAATTCTTACCATGTTCAGGCCCTTTCTGGGCTGGCTCCTCCTCCTGAAGGAACATCCTGGTCTTGCTTCCTCACAACTCTCACCCCCCTCATCCTCTAGGATCTGAGAAGGGGTACAGTTAGGGTGACTGGAAGTAAGACAAAGGCAGGAAAGTTTGCACTTGCTAGAAATCAAAGATGATCTGACTTCTTATCTGTTGCCTAGTTCCCTAGGCCTGTTTCTCCACAAACAACCAGGACCCCTCCTGGGAGGGAGGTCTTTCATAGGATTTAAATATTGTGGTTGGTCAAGTTCAGCCCCCAGAACTTGGTGTCAGGGCTAACCTCTTCCTTGGACAGCCTCAACCAACCAGCTGTCCCTCTGGTTCACCTGAGCTGGAAGACAGCCCACCACTATAAGGTTATACATACCTTTACAAGGGGAGGGCAGGTTCTCTGACCACTTGGGAACTTCCAGCTATGGGTGAGATTTTTCCCTTGGCTGGGCCTGGCCCAGGCCCAGGTCGAGCCCAGGCCACCCCCCTAGCCCTTACTCTCCACATGGGTTCTTTATCTCCTCCAGCTCCCCTCATGGCAGGGGCTCTTTGAATTTTCTTCATTCTATTTTCTTTCTATAGTTTTTCCAGGCCCTCAACATGGGATCTCTAGCCATGTGGATGCCTTTACTTGGCTCTGTACTTCCCTCAATAAATATAATAATTTAATAATTATCCTTCTCATAATTTTTAAATTCAATTCTTTGATTAAAATTAGAAACGAACCTAGGGTTTGGAGTTCAAGGATTTTCCTGGACCCCTAGCACCCCATTAAAGATCCACTCCATGCTTGACTTCCTCAGAGAGGCCTTCCCAGAGCACCCCATCTAACAAAGGTCTTTCCTGTTAGTCCTCATTATAGGACTCAAGTAGGCAACTTATCATCAGCCTTCTGGCTTGGCTGCCTTCTGTTCCAGAATATAAGGCCTGGGAATGGAAGTCTGGCTGGCTGCTTCATTCTGTCTGCCTAGAAGGGTCTAGTGCCCAGTAGAAACTGAAAGA
This sequence comes from Orientallactaga sibirica, assembly GCA_036365145.1. NCBI lineage: Eukaryota > Metazoa > Chordata > Mammalia > Rodentia > Dipodidae > Orientallactaga > Orientallactaga sibirica. Next base: position 2,243,613 of record JAEOAD010001317.1, read on the forward strand.
ATTTATTGAACGGATGGATGTAGTTGTCTTCCATGCCAGGCTATAGATGTAGGAAAGTTAAGATGGCCTTTCTATTTTTGATGGTGGGTAGCATTAAAGAAGCTGCCAAGCCTACTGTGAAGTGTTCACTTGAAGGAAGGGAGTAGTGGAGTGCAGGCCTTCATTCAGATCTTCATGAACCTGTGAGACTATTGCACAGTACGGAGGGATGAGCTTTTGCTTCCTTTCATGTACGTGTCTCAGGGCATGCAGCTTTGGGACCCAAAAGTGGAAGGGCGAATCCATGCCACATTAGGAGATGCATCCAACCAGGGCTCAGACCAACACTTCCTACCTCACTCACCCATGGTTGTTGCCCCACTGCCCATTTTTAGGTCTAAAATCAGTTGTCTGAAACTCAGTGGAATCCCCCAAGCTTAGTTGAACCTTCCTCTCCCTATGTGGTTATTTGCATTACGGGCTGCCTATTCTTCACCATTGACCCCAGACTCAACACTCCCCAGAGCTGCTGACTGTAATCAAACTTAACGGTCAATACCACACTCATACAAATATATTCCCCATCCTTACAGGTTTTCTTTAAACTAGCCATTCCACAACCCTCAGCAAAAGCCTGAAAAGTAATGCCTATTAATGAGGTCCCCTGGCCTCTCTCCCCACCTACTCTGCTACTTGCTGAGCTCCATGGTGGACATCCTGTAGCCACCAGGAGCCTGAGTACACATCTCTGTTTCACGTACTTTTTTCACTCCCTGAAAGGCTCTCCTATCAGGGCTCTCCCAGAGAGTGGCTGCCTTGGCTTATGGATATTCTCCACAAACCTCTCGGTTCCAAGTCAGAAAGGAACCAGGTGGAGTCAAACTCTTCATCCCATCTCAGTCAGCACAGACTGTCTGCCTGTGAGGCTGTTTAGGGGTAACAGGGTCCTCATGAAAGTAGAAGCATGGAATGTCTTTGAGCATGTAGGGGGAGAATCTAGATCATTCCACTTTGCTACAGGTCAGGGAGGGTCTGGTATTATCTCTTTTTCCCTAGATGAGTTCTCCTTCCACTTCAAGAGCTGACCACCTGGTTCCCAGTAGTCCTTTCTTAGAGGGTTAGGATTTCTGCAAAGATTGCCCTTTCCCTAAAAACCTGATGTCAGTACTAGACTAACCAGTCTCATAAAAGACCCCAATCTGGGTCTCTAGGTGGGATTTCCCATTTCTAGAAACACCCTCATGCTGTATTCTTTCTTTCCTTCTCTTAAGTTCTCTATAAGTTCTATTGTTCCTATAATAAATCTTTCCAAATCTTATCTTCCAGTCTGTGGATTTCTTTCATCCAAATCCGTATGACAAGGGTACTGCCCATCTTCTGCTTTTCTCGACCATCATGGTCTGCAGGGTTTATCCAATTTCTCACCATGTCTTCTCACAAGGCTTTCAGAATCAAAGGATTTCTCTCCAAGAAACAAAATCAAATCATCTCATTCCCCAATGGATTTGGTTGAAAACTGGTAATAAAATTGGGTAAAACTGCAAGAGAAGACACGGGAAGAGGATTAAGCTGGGTCTGTGAGGATTTGCACACAGGCACGACCATTCATGACCAATCCTATCCTATGGAGCTGATAATGTCCACACTGTGGAGGGTTGTGCATATTTGACTGGGAATCTGGGGGCCACTGACTCAGTGCAAGCTTTCTGTGACTGTGATCTTCCAGACCCTTAAGCTGCTGAGTTTCTGCCCACCAGAGAGCTAAGATAAAGGCTCCAGCACACTCAAAGACACTGAAAATTCCTGTATCTCTTATGTGTGGCCCACAGATCATACATTGTTAGGGAAGCTTTTCTCTAGTCATGTTCTTTGTCCTGTGAGAAGTTCTAGTGAGATTTAAAATGCTGAAGTCTTCAGACGGTAGAATTTTCTCCCAGGTCTCTGGACCCAGGAAAGATCTCATTTTGCCTCTGAAAACAACATTTGGATTTACATTCTCCTTGGAAGGTGTGCTGGAAGGACTCCCTTGTGCCTTCAGCACTCCCTCACAGACACTGAGATATCCTTGGCAGTACTGAGGTAGGGCCAGAGCAACCCTGAGAGGGTAGCACTGAGCTTTAAACCCAGTCCTCCCCTGACATCCCAACAGCCTTTTCTGACAGATATAGCCATATACTGCCTAATTATGTTTTAGTTAATCTTCAACCAAAGATCCAAAATTATAATTATAATGAGCTGAAAATTTTCCATTGCTCATAGCTGCTATAACTTGTGTAGAACACCACTTTCCTTACATGTTTATAGAGGTACAGGTGTGCCACTCTCCAGTCCAATAAAAGAATAACAGTACACTTACGTTCAGTATGTACTATTCATAAGCATCTGCTACTGGTTTATGAACTTACTATACTTTGTATTATTTTGAAGTACATTTCTTCTTATAAAAATGATTACATAAATAGTATGCTAGACTATGGGGGCAACAGCTGCCTACATCTGGTGTTTTCTACTTCTTGTGATTGCATCAGCAGGCCACATTGAGGAATTGACCTGGTACATCTAGATTGCAGAAATATTCTCCCTGATGAAGCACAGTGATGAAATTACCTAACAACACCTCCTTGGTACATGCCTGCTGTTAAGTGGCACATGGTATACTTTGGAAGTTCAGCCAGAAAATTCCTCCTCTTAAAGTTGTCTGTTTGCTCCCAGCATAGACATTCTGGATTCTCAGAATGTAATGCAGTTATGATCTGCTTTTTGGAAAAAAAAAAAAAAAAGGGAGATTGTCCTATTTGTTACATTTACAAAATAATTAAATTAGGAATTGATTTAAAACAGAGTCACTACAACATTTTTTTAAACAGAAAAGTGCCTTGCAGACATTTCAATGATTTGATTTACAAACACTTAGTTTGTATACAACCTTTCAGGAAGATATAATGTGTAATGTGGAAGGGAAACTGGTGTGATTTGGGTGGGCACAATGAGTGTGCTGCTTCAAAGCCTTTGATGTGATTCTGCATGCTAGCCAATACACTCTAAATACTGTACTCAGTTAAAAAAATTATTTTCTTTTTTATTGACAACTTCTACATTATAGAAAATAAACCATAATTCCCTGCCCTTCCCCACCTTCCCCTTCACAAATCCACTTTCCATCATATGCCCCCCATTAGTCTCTCTTTTATTTATTTTTTGGTTTTTTGAGGTAGGGACTTATTCTATCCCAGGCTGTCCTGGAATTCACTATGTATTCTCAGTGTGGCCTCAAACTAATGGTGATGCTCCTATATCTGCCTCCCAAGTGCTTAGATTAAAGTTGTGTGCCACCATGCCTGGCCTTTATTTTATTTTGATGTCATCATCTTTTCCTCCTATTATGAGGTTCTTGTGTAGGTAGTGTCAGGAATTGCAAGATCATGGGCATTTTATGTCAGGAAGAATGCACTGTAAGCAGTCCTACCCTTCATTTGGCTCTTCCATTCTTTCCATCATCTCTTCCATAATGGACCCTGAGCCTTGGAAGGTGTAAAGAGATGTACATTGATGAACACTCCTTTGTCACTTTTGAGTCATCCCAGATATCATTGCCATCTGAAAAGAGAAGCTTTTCTAACCAAAAGTGAGAGTAGCATTAATATATGGGTATGAACATTAAGAAAAGTGCTTACTGGGCAGTTTGGTGGGCATAATATATGCATTTAGCCAGATAACAGCAGGCATTACACCTCTAGGGCTCATGACCTCTGCCATCATAGGCTTTTGACTAGGTTTTCAGGACCAGGCATATATTCCCTCCTGTGGAGCAAGCCTCCAGTCCAATTACAGAGTGGGTGCTTTCCCCCACAACAGACATGCCACTATTATACCCGTTGGCTCATTTGGCCTGTTTGCCCAAACTTATGGTTTCCAGTGACCCAGTGTTGTTCATCTCCACTGATGACTTCTGTCTCCCATAGGGCTGCATGCAGCATAGCTTTTTTTCAGCTTTCTGTTAGCTGGTCTATACAGAGGAGGTTTTCAGCTCAGCTCCAGCAGGATTTCTCAGTGGCCTTGCACCCCAAGTATGTGGAGTCTTCAGCAATAGGGTTTTCCCATCTATTTCTGATAGAAAACCAAGAGCCTTGTCAATGGCTTCTAATGTTTTAGGGGCTTCAGGGACCTCCCTGGCCAACAACTCACTGGAAGGTATCCCATATCTGGCACTGACAATTTTCTAGTAAAATCTATGGCTTCTGGGTACACCATTGTCTAAAAAAGTAGGTTTACATATGGCTTATTCATACCATCTTAAATTTTGATTAACCCTTCCCCACACTTCCTTTACTCAATCTCTTCCACTGACTTCACTTAGGCCATTGCACCCCCAGTAATCTGCTCTTCTACTTACATGTATGCAATACCATCCCCTTAAGTTCTCTCCTCTCCTCCTTCCCTTATATCCCCTTTCTAGATTACTGGCCTCTGGAACCTATTTTTTTTAAATATATTTTATTTATTATTTGAGAGAAACAGGGAGAAAGAGAGAGAGAGAGAGAATGGGCGTGTCAGGGCCTACAGCCACTGCAGACAAACTCCAGACACATGTGCCCCCTTGTGCACCTGTCTTATGTGGGGTCCTGGAGAATAGAACTGGGATCCTTTGGCTTTGCAGGCGTGCACTGTAACCGCTAAGCCATCTCTCCAGCCTTCTGGTATCTATTTTTATTCCAACTCACATATAAGTCTAAACACTTATACCTAGGATACATATATAAGAGAGAACATGTAGCATTTGGCTTTCTGGACCTGGGTTACCTCAGTACAATCCTTTCCAGATCCCTCTATTTCCCTGCAAATTTATACTCTCAATTTTTTTTTTTTTACTGCTGAATAGAACTCCATTATATAAATATACAACATCTTCATTATCCATTCATCAGTTGAGGGACATCTAGGCTGGTTCCATTTCATAGCTATTATGAATAGAGTGGCAATAAACATGGATGTGCAAGTATCTCTAAAATAGTGCAATGAGTCCTTAGGATATATGCCTAGGAGTGCTATAAGTGGGTCATATGGTAAATCTATTTTTTGCTGTTTCAGGAACCTCCACACTGATTTCCACCATGCTTGTATGAGTAGAAGGGTTCCTCTTTTTCCACATCCTCACCAGCATTTATTGTCATTTGTTTTCTTGATGATAGCCATTCTGACAGGGATGAGATGGAATCTCAAAGTAGTTTTAATTTGCATGTCCCTGATGGCTAAGGACATAGAATATGTTTTTAGATGTTTATAGGACATCTGTATTTTTCTTTTGAGTACTTTTTTTTTTTAGTTTCATAGCCCATTTTTCTTTTTCTTTTTTGATTTTTTTATTGACAGCTTCCATAATTACAGACATTAAACCACAATAATTCCCTCCCCTTCACTTTCCCCTTCACAACTCCACCCTCCATCATATCCCCTCCCTCTCTCAATCAGTCTCTCTTTTATTTTGATGTCATCCTCTTTTCCTCCTATTATGATCGTCCTGTGTAGGTAGTGTCAGGCACTGCAAGGTCATGGATATCCAGGCCATTTTGTGTCTGGAAGAGTGCATTATAAGCAGTCCTACCCTTCCTTTGGCTCTTACATTCTTCCACCACCTCTTCTGCAATGGACCCTGAGCCTTGGAAGGTGTGATAGAGATGTTTCAGTGTTAAGCATTCTTCAGTCACTTCATCTCAGCACTATGGTGCCTTCTGAGTCATCCCAAGGTCATCACCATCTGAAAAGAAGCTTCTATAACCAAAAGTGAGAGTATCATTAATACATGGGTATGAACATTAAGAGAAGTGCTCACTGGGAAGTTTGGTGTGTATTGTATATACATTTAGCCAGACATCAGCAGACATTACACCCCTAGGGCTCATGACTACCCCTGTTGTAGGTTTTCAGTACAAGGCATGTATTTCCTCCCATGGAGCAGGCCTCCAGTCCAATTAGAGCAGTTGGTTTCTCCTGTAACAGACATGCCACTTTTTTTTTTTTAATGTAGACAGTGTGTACACAGTCATGCTGATACCAATGTTAGCCTCCTCCCCATCCTCTCCCTCTCCAAAGGGACTCTCCTTGTTGTGGAATGTGGGTTGTGCATTGTGGGGGTAGCCATCAGTTATCAGTTATATGGAAGAGGTAATATCTCTGTGCATAATGACCCAACTTGTGGCTCTAACAATCTTTCTGCACTCTCTTCCACAAATTTCCCTGAGCCATATTGGGTTCATTTTAGGTCTACTTTAGTGATGAGGTCTTGGGAGCCTCTGTGTCTCTGGATATCTGGTTTTGTAGGAGTTGAGTGTTCTCTGTGTCTATCTCCTTCACCCTTGTGTTGGTACCAGGTTCACCAAGAAAGCAGCACTCTTGCTCATTTCCCCAATTCCTGGTTTCAGCTGGGACCCTGGTGCAATGGGCTGATTCTCTCCTGAGGGTCTGTATCCATCTGAAACAGAGAGGCAAATTCTCCAACAGAGAGAGAAGTCAGCACCAGATAAATGGGATAACCATTATTATTTTAGAGAGAATTTAATAGGTGTAGGCTCTCTTATAGCCCACGATTGGTTGGAGCTTGATATTAGAGAACGCTCTTGTTTTTTGGATATGATTCTGACTTGTTTCCCAGTTCCAGCTATGGGTTCCGTTCCACTGAGTGGATCTGTTAGCCAAATCAAGAGCAGTTGATTACCCACCATGCTGTGTGCCACTATTGCCCTTGTGTGAGCATCACATCAGGTTGTTTGCTGCTGAGAAGCTTAGACAATGCATTGCTTGGACAGATGTTGTCACATTCCCCTAGTTGTTCATGCAGCACCTTCAGGCATGAGACATGCTAACTGTCTGGGGACTGACTCTCTTCCAGATTCCAGCCAGGTCACTCCATGTGCCATACCAACAGCATATGGTGTCTTTGGCAGTAGGGTCTTACTATTAACCTTTGGTGGATCATCAAGTACTCTGACAGAAATCTGTCTTCTTTTGGGAAAACTTGTAGGTCTCTTTGATCAACAGCTCATTGTGGATGTTAACTGCATGCTGGTGCTGGGAGTTACAGGCCAGCACCAAGGGAAAAGAAGGAAGAAAAAGATAGGTAATATAAAACAGAGAGAAGAGGGAGAGAGAGGGAGAGACAGGAGAAGATTAAGGTTAGTCTTCGTCATACCCTCTCCAGGGCCCTGTGAATCAGGTGTTCCCTCTAAGGACCTGATGAAGGTTCAACCTTTTAGTCTGTCTTTCAGGATATAGGATTTTATGGTACCATTTCCATTTGGGTCCAGTTTTGTGTTCCCCCTCCCACCCTTACTCTCCCCTCCCGCTCCACCCTCCCTATTGTCAGGTCCTCGAGATGCTTATTAGGTATATCAGCATCTCAGGCAGATTCAAGTTGGGAGCTACAGATGAGTGAGACCATGTGACAAGACAACAAACATACTTACATACCAAAGGTTATTTTTCCCTCCTCCCCTTCCCTTTAGAACTCCACTCTCCATCATATCCTCCCTCTCTCCATTAGTCTCTTTTTTTAATATGATGTCATCCTCTTTTACTTCTACTATGAGGGTCTTATGGAGGTATTGCTAGGCACAGCAAGGTCATGGATATCAAGGCCAATTTTTGTCTGGGCAGTTGCATTGTTCGCCATCTGAAAAGAGAAGCTTTCTAACCAGAAGTTAGCATTAATATGTGAATATGAGCATTAAGTGTAGTATTTTCCGGGCAGCTTGGTGGGAATAGTATATACATTTAGATAAGGGCATGCTTTATATAAACATGGAATTCCATTTGAGATATACCACACCTTGAAATCCATTCATCTAATGATGGACATCTGATTCAACTATTATGAATTGAGGCATGGTTGGCAAATCTCTCTGAACTGAGGCATGGAGCTTTTAGGGTAAATGCCCAATAGGGAATTACTGGGTCTGTTGGTACCTCTATAGTCATCCTTTTTAGGAGTCTCCATATTGCTTTCCATAGTGGTTATACCAGCTTACATTCCCACCAACAGTGAATGAGGGTTCCTATTTCTCCACAACTTTACCAGCATTTGTTTTCATTAGATTTTTTTAATGTGTGCTATCATTACTGGGGTAAGGTGGAATCTCGTAGATGTTTTAATTTGCATTTCTCTGACAATTAGGGATGTTGAACATTTTCTTAAGTGTGTGTTTGACATTTGTATTTCTTCCTCTAAGAACTCCCTATACAGCTCTCTGCCCCATTTTGTGAGTAGGTTGAGTTTTTATTATTTAGGTTTTTGAGTTTGTTGTAAATTCCAGAAATTAGGCCTCTGTCAGTTGTATAGCCAGCAAAAAATTTCTCCCATTATGTGGGTAATCTATTGGCTCTGCTTATTGTATGTTTGTCTGTGAAAAAACTTTTCAGCTTTAAGAGATCACAATGCTTGAGTGATTGTTTAATTTCCTGAGCTACTGGGGTTTTGTTCAGGAACTCTTTTCCCCCTCCTATATCATGGAAAGTTCTTTCTATTTTTTCGTCCATTAGTAGCATAGTTTCTGGTCTTAGTTGAGGTCTTTGATCCATTTGGACTTGATGTTTTTGCATGGCAAGATGTGTAGATCGAGTTTCATTTTCCTGCATATGGTTTTCCAGTTTGTCCAGCACCATTTGTTGAAGATGCTGTCTTTTTTCCAGGCTCCATTGTTAGGGTCTTTGTCAAATATCAAGTAGCTGTAGTTATTTGACCCAAAGTCTGGGTCCATGATTCTGTTCCATTGGTCTATAATCCTGTTTTTATCCTAGTACCATGTTGTTATTACTATGGCTTTGTAATATAGCTTTAGATCAGGTATGGTGATACCTCCAGAGGTGTAAAGGAATTGGCTCATTTGGCCTGTTGCCCAAACTTATGGTTTCCAGTGACCCAGTGTTGTTCATCTCCACTGATGACTTCTGTCTCCCCATAGGGCTGCATGCAGCATAGTTTTTTTTTTCAGCTTTCTGTTAGCTGGTCTATACAGAGGAGGTTTTCAGCTCAGCTCCAGCAGGATTTCTCAGTGGCCTTGCACCCCAAGCATGTGGAGTCTTCAGCAATAGGGTTTTCCATCTATTTCTGATAGAAAACCAAGAGCCTTGTCAATGGCTTCTAATGTTTTTAGGGGCTTCAGGGACCTCAAGCAGAACAACTCACTGGAAGGTATCCCATATCTGGCACTGACAATTTTGTAGTAAAATCTATGGCTTCTGGGTACACCATTGTCTGAAAAAGTAGGTTTACATATGGCTTATTCATACCATCTCTAAATTTTTGATTAACCCTTCCCCACACACCTTTACTCAATCTCTTCCACTGACTTCACTTAGGCCATTGCACCCCCAGTAATTCACTCTTCTACTTACATGTATGCAATACCATCCCCTTAAGTTCTCTCCCTCTCCTCCTTTTTTATATCCCCTTTCTAGATTACTGGCCTCTGGCACCTATTTTTAAAAATATATTTTATTTATTATTTGAGAGAAACAGGGAGAAAGAGAGAGAGAGAGAATCTTAACACCAGGGCCTACAGCCACTGCAGACAAACTCCAGACACATGTGCCCCCTTGTGCACCTGTCTTATGTGGGTCCTGGAGAATAGAACTGGGATCCTTTGGCTTTGCAGGCGTGCACTGTAACTGCTAAGCCATCTCTCCAGCCTTCTGGTATCTATTTTTATTCCAACTCACATACAAGTCAAAACACTTATACCTAGGATACATATATAAGAGAGAACATGTAGGACCATTTCTGGACCTGGGTTACCTCAGTACAATCCTTTCCAGATCCCTATTTCCCAGGCAAATTTATACTTTAATTTTTTTTTTTACTGCTGAATAGAACTCCATTATATAAATATACAACATCTTCATTATCCATTCATCAGTTGAGGGACATCTAGGCTGGTTCCATTTCATAGCTATTATGAATAGAGTGGCAATAAACATGGATGTGCAAGTATCTCTAAAATAGTGCAATGAGTCCTTAGGATATATGCCTAGGAGTGCTATAAGTGGGTCATATGGTAAATCTATTTTTGCTGTTTCAGGAACCTCCACACTGATTTCCACCATGCTTGTTATGAGTAGAAGGTTCCTCTTTTCCACATCCTCACCAGCATTTATTGTCATTTGTTTTCTTGATGATAGCCATTCTGACAGGGGATGAGATGGAACTCAAAGTAGTTTTAATTTGCATGTCCCTGATGGCTAAGGACATAGAATATGTTTTTAGATGTTTATAGGACATCTGTATTTTTTTTGAGTACTCTTTTTTTAGTTTCATAGCCCATTTTTCTTTTTTTCTTTTTGATTTTTTTATTGACAGCACCATAATTACACTCACTTTCCCTTCACAACTCCACTCTCCATCATATCCTCCCCTCTCAATCAGTCTCTCTTTTATTTTGATGTCATCCTCTTTTCCTCCTATTATGATGGTCTTGTGTAGGTAGTGTCAGGCACTGTGAGGTCATGGATATCAGGCCATTTTGTGTCTGGAAGAGTGCATTATAAGCAGTCCTACCTTCCTTTGGCTCTTACATTCTTTCCACCACTTCTTCTGCAATGGACCCTGAGCCTTGGAAGGTGTGATAGAGATGTTTCAGTGCTAAACAATCTTTCCAACCCCTCTTCCGCGAATTTCCCTGAGCCATGTTGGGTTCGTTTTAGGTCTACTTCAGTGATGAGGTCTTGGGAGCCTCTGTGTCTCTGAATATCTGGTTTGGTAGGAGTTGAGTGTTCTCTGTGTCTATCTCCTTCACCCTTGTGTTGGTACCAGGTTCACCAAGAAAGCAGCACTCTTGCTCATTTCCCCAATTATTCTATGGTTTCGGCTGGGGCCCTGGTGAGGTGCGATGGGCTGATTCTCTCCTTAGGTTCTGAGTCCATCTGAAAAACAGAAGCAAATTCTCCAATGGAGAGTGAAGTCAGAAACAGATAAATGGGCTAATCATTATTATTTTAAAGAGAATTTAATAGGTGTAGGCTCTCTTGTAGCCCATGATTGGTGGGGGCTTGATATTGGAGAGCAGGCTCATTTTTTGGATATGGTTCTGACTTGTTTTCTAGTTCCAGCTATGGGTTCTGTTCCACTGAACAGATCTGTTAGCCAATTCAAGAGCAGTCAGTTTCCCACCATGGCTGTGTGCCATTATTGCACTTGTGTGAGCATCACGTCAGGTTGTTTGCTGCTGAGAAGCTTAGATCACACGTTGCTTGGACAGATGTTGTCATTTTCCCCCAGTCGCTCATGTAGCACCTTCTGGCACTAGACAAGCTAACTGTCTGGGGACTGACTCTCTTCCAGATTCCAGCCATGTCACTCCATGTTCCATACCAACAGCATATGGTGTCTTTGGCAGTAGGGTCTTACCATTAACCTTTGATGGGTCATCAAGTACTCTGACAGAAATCTGTCTTCTTTTGGGAAACCTTGTAGGTCTCTCTGATCAACAGCTCATTGTGGATGTTAACCACATGCTGGTACTGGGAGTTACAGGCCAGTGCCAAGGGAAAAGAAGGAAGAAAAAGATAGGTAATATAAAAGAGAAAGAGAAAAGAGGGAGAGAGAGAGAAACAGGAGAAGATTAAGGTTAGTCTTCATCATACCCTCTCCAGGGCCCTGTGAATCAGGTGTTCCCTCTAAGGACCTGATGAAGGTTCAACCTTTTAGTCTGTCTTTCAGGATATAGGATTTTATGGTACCATTTCCATTTGGCTCCAGTTTTTTGTAATCTTTTTTCCCCCCTCCTCCTGCCCCACCCACCCTATTGTCCGGTCCTCAAGATGCTTATTAGGTATATCAGCATCTCAGGCAGATTCAGGTTAAGAGCCACAGATAAGTGAGACCATGCGATGATTATCTTTCTGTGATTGGGTGAGTTTGCTGAGTATGATCTGTTCCAAGTTCAGCCATTTTTCTACAAATTTCATTGTGTCATTTTTCCTTACTGCTGTGTAGAATTCCATCGTATAGGTAGGTATACCACATGTTGGTTACCCAGTCATCTAATGATGGACATCTGGGCTGATTCCAGTTTTTAGCTATTATGAATTGAGCAGCTGTAAACATTGTTGAGCAAGTCTCTCTGAACTGGGGCATAGAGCTTTTTGGGTAAATTCCCAGTAAGGGAGTAACTGGGTCTGTTGGTAACTCTATAGTCATCCTTTTCAGGAGTCTCCATATTGCTTTCCATAGTGGTTGTACCATCTTACATTCCCACCAACAGTGAATGAGGGTTCCTGTTTCTCCACAACCTCGCCAGCATTTGTTTTCATTAGGTATTTTACTGTTTTCTATCCTTACTGGGGCAGGGTGGAATCTCATAGCTTTTTAATTTGCATTTATGTGATGATTAGTGATGTTGAACATTTGTTTTCTTAAGTGGGATGTTTGTTTGCCATTTGTTTTTTTTTTTTTTTTTTTTTTTTTTTGCAGAACTCAAGGTAGGGTCTCACTCTAGCCCAGGCTGACCTGAACTATGTAGTCTCAGGGTTTCCTACCTTTTTGAGTTGGGATTAAAGGGTTTTTGGTTTGTTTAGGTTTTTGAAATCTTTGTAAATTCTAGAAATTAAGCCTCTGTCAGTTGTATAGCCAGCAAAATTTTTCTCCCATTCTGTGGGTAATCTATTGGCTCTGCTTATTGTATGTTTGTGAAAAATTTTTTCAGCTTCATGAGATCCCAATGGTTGAGTGATTGTTTAATTTCCTGAGCTACTGGGGTTTTGTTCAGGAAGTCTTTTCCCACTCCTATATCATGGAAAGTTCCTCCTATTTTTTTCTTCCAGTAGTAGCAGAGTTTCCAGTCTTATATTGAGGTCTTTGATCCATTTGGACTTGATTTTTGTGCATGGTAAGATGTGTGGATCAAGTTTCATTTTCCTGCATATGGTTATCCAGTTTGTCCAGCACCATTTGTTGAAGATGCTGTCTTTTTTTCCAGTCTACATTGTTAGGGCCTTTGTCAAATATCAAGTAGCTGTAGTTACTTGACCCAAAGTCTTGATTCTGTTCTGGGTCCTCAATTCTGTTCCATTGGTCTATAATCCTGTTTTTATGCCAGTACCATGTTGTTTTTATTACTATGGCTTTGTAATATAGCTTTAGATCAGGTATGGTGATGCCTCCAGAGGTGTTTCTTTTTGTTAATTAATCAATTGGATTTATGAGACCTTCTGCCATTCCATAGAGAATTTTGAGATCATGGGCACGCTATCTCTGTAGCCAAGAAAAATGAACTCCAATTGCATTGGCACCACCATTAAAATCTGGCTTACATGGGCTTTTGAGAATCAAACCATTTCCTTAGGCTTTTGGCATGGTGCCTAACCACTAAGCAATCTCTCCAGCTCCAGAGTGTTTCTTTTGCTAAATATATGCTTGGATATTTCAGGCCTTCTGCCATTCCATATGAATTTTGAGATTATTTTTTTCTATCTCTGTGGAGAAAAATGTTGGGATTTTTATTGGTATTGCATTAAATCTGTATATTGTATACATTTTGGTAAGATTGTTATTTTCACAATGTTAATTCTGCCTATCCAGGAGCATTGGAGGTCTTTTTTATTTTCTCAAGTCCTCCTCATTTTCTTTCTTGAGTGTTTTTATGTTTTCATTGTAAAGGTCTTTCACATCCTTGGTTAATGTTATTCCAAGGTATTTTATTTTTTTTTTTGTTGCTATTGAAAATGGGACAATGTTGCTTATTTCTTTCTCTGTATCTTTGTCTTTTGCATATAGAAAGGCTACTGATTTTTTGTGCATTGATTTTTGTATCTTGCTACTTTGCTGAAGGAGTTAATCACCTTTAAGAGTTTTGAGATGGAGGTTCTCAGGTCACTTATGTATAGAATCATGTCATCTGTGAATAGGGCTAACTTAACTTCTTCCTTTCCAATTTGTATCCCTTTATTTCTTTCTCCTGTCTTATTGCTTGAGCTAGGACTTCCAGTACTATGTTGAAGAGCAGAGGTGAGAGTGGACACACCTGTCTTGTTCCTGATCTCAATGGGAATTCCTTCAGTCTCTCCCATTAAGTATTATTTGGGCTTTAGGAGCTTTATATATAGCCTTTATTATGTTGAGATATAAACCATCCATGCCTATTCTCTCCAATGTTTTGATCATGAAGTGATGTTGTATTTTGTCAAAGGCCTTTTCTGCATCTATTGAAATGATCATGTGGTTTTTGTGTTTAAGCTTATTTATGTGGTGTATTACATTGACAGATTTCCATGTGTTGAACCACCCCTGCATTCCTGGGATGAAGCCTACTTGATCAAGGTGGATAATGCTTTTGATGTGTTGTTGAATTTGGTTTGTGAGGATTTTGTTCAGGATCTTTGTGTCTAAGTTCATCAGGGAAATAGGCCTATAGTTTTCTTTTCTTGTGGCATCTCTGCCTGGTTTTGGTATTAGGGTGATACTAGCTTCATAAAAGGAGTTGGGGAGCTTTCCCTGTTCTCCAATTGTGTGGCACAGTTTGAGAAAGATTGGTTTCACTTCTTCCATGAAGGTTTGATAGAATTCAGCTAAGAAGCCATCTGGTCCTGGACTCTTCTTTTTGGGGAGGTTTCTGATTATCTTTTTAATCTTGGTGGGTGTGGTAGGTTTGTTTAGGAGACTAATTTGTTCTGAGTTTAGGTTTGGTAGGTGTTATGTGTCCAGGAATTCATCCATTTCCTCAAAATTATCCAGTTTTGTGGAGTATAGTTTTTTGAAATAAGTCCCGATGATTCTCCCAATTTCACTTATGTCTGTTGTGGTCTCTCCTTTTTCATTTCTAATTTTGTTAATTTGAAGTGTCTCTTCTTTTTGTTTGATCAAAATGGCCAGGGGTTTATCAATCTTGGTTATTTTTTCAAAGAACCAGCTCTTTGTTTCATCAATTTTCTTAATTGTTTTCTTAGTTTCCAATTCATTAATTTCTTCTCTGTTCTTTATTATTTCTTTCCGTCTGGAGCTTTGTGGGTTGGCTTCTTCTTGTTTTTCCAATGCCTTTAGGTGGATGGTTAGGTTATTGATTTGGGATCTCTCTATCTGTTATGAAGGCATTTAGTGCTATGAATTTTCCCCTGAGGACTGCCTTCATTGTGCCCCATAAGTTTTGATACAATGTGTTCTCATTGTCATTCATTTCTAGTAATTTTGTAATTTAATTTTTATTTCATCCACTGCCCTTTTATTGTTTAAAAGTGTGTTGTTCAGTTTCCAGGAGCTGGTGGGATTCCTCATGCATCTTTTGTTGTTAATTTCTAGCAATACAGCATTGTGATCTGATATCATAAAGGAGATTATATCAATCTTCCTAAATATATGGAGGCAGGCTTTGTGGCCCAGTATATGATCTTTTTTTAGAGATGGTTCCATGGGCTGCTGAGAAGAATGTGTAATCTGTGGATTTTAGGTAGAATGTTCTGTAGATGCCTGTTAGGTCTAATTGTTCTATGGTTTTGTTGAGCTCTCTTACTTCCCTGTTAATTTTCTGTTTGGATGATCTATTTCTTGCTGATAGTGGAGTGTTGAAGTCCCCAATGATGATGATGTTGGTGGTTATTTCTGTTTTGTTGTCAAGTAGGTTTTGTTTTATAAATTGTGGTGCACCTGTGTTTGGTGCATAAAGATTGATGATTGTGATATCCTCTTGTTGGATTGTTCCCTTGATAAGTAAGAAGTGGTCTTGTCTTTTTTGATTACTTTTGGTTTGAAGTCTATTTTATCCGATATTAGTATAGCAACACTTGCTTGTTTCTTATTTCCCTTTGCTTGGAATATCATTTTCCATCCTTTCACCCTGAGGAGATGTCTGTCTGTAGTGGTAAGGTGGGTTTCTTGAAGATGGCAGATTGAGGGGTTGAATTTTCTGATCTATCCTGTTAGCTTGTGTCTCTTGATGGGTGAATTAAGGCCATTAATGTTCAGGGTAATAACTGTGAGGTTTGATTTAATCCCTGCCATGTTCTGGTGGTTTATGTGGTTTAGTGTTTTCTTGGACTTTGTAGTTTTTTGTGCCTTCTCTGAGTTTGGTTACCGTGATCTGCTTCTTGTAGGCACTTGAGGTTGGTTATTTGATTCTTCTGTGTGGAGAAGACCCTGACGTACTCTCTGTAGGTTTGACTTTGTGTTAATACATTTGTAAAGCTGGGTTTTATCATGGAAAATTTTTCTTTCACCATCTATTATGAGGGATACTTTTGCTGGGTAGAATAGTTTGGGTTGGAAGCCATAAATTCTTAGACTTTGCAGTGTTCCATTCCAAGGCCCTTCTGGCTTTCTGTGTTTCCATTGAGAAGTCTGAAGTAATTCTTACTTACTTTTATATGTAATGTGTTGTTTCTCCCAAGCTGCTTTTAGGACTTTCTCTTTGTCACTGATGTTTACAGTCTTAGTGATAATATGTCTTAGAGAATTTCTCCTTTGGTCCAGTCTGTTTGGAGTTATGTTAGTTTCTTGTAACTTGATGGAACTTTCTTTTGAGAGAATGGGAAAGTTTTCTTCTATAATTTTGTTGAATAAGTTCTCCATGCCTTTGGTCTGAATTTCTACCCCTTCTGGTATTCCCATGGTCTGAATGCTGGGATGTTTAAGGGTATCCCACAGTTCCCTCATGTTCTGTTCACAAAAATTTTTGAACTTATTGAAATTTTTTGGACTCCCAAACTGTTTCTTCTGTTTTGTCTTACAGTTCTGAGTTTCTTTTCTTTTCTTTTCTTTTCTTTTCTTTTCTTTTTTTCTTTTCTTTTCTTTTCTTTCCTTTCCTTTCCTTTTTTTCTTTTTCTTTCTTTCTTTCTTTCTTTCTTTCTTTCTTTCTTTCTTTTTTCTTTCTTTCTTTCTTCAAGGTAGGGCTTCACTCTAGTCCAGGCTGACCTGGAATTCACTATGTTGTCTCAAAGTGGCCTTGAACTCATGGTGATCCTCCTACCTCTGCCTCCAAAGTGCTGGGATTAAAGGTGTGTGCCACCATGCCCGGCTAAGTTCTGAGTTTCTATCCTCTACATGGCTGACTCTGTTCTTGAGTGCTTCTATAGAGTTTGGGCTTGTTCAATTTTGGTTGTATTTTCTACTGCTTTTTTTATGGATAGTTTCCATCCCTCTATTGAGTTCCCTTTTTACATCATTTTCTGATTTTCTTAATGCTTCTTGGAATTCACTGTTACATTTATTTATGTCTTCATTAAGCTTAGCCAGCTTGTTATTAAGGTCCTTTCCCCCCTTTCTCTCCTTCAGATCATTTAACTGTCTTTGGAACCCTTCCTGGTTCTTTTCTATTAGGTCTAATCTAATGAGAGTCGTATTCATACAATTGTTGGCTCTTTGTTGATTTTTCTGCAAGTTCTGCTATTTTCTTGGCCAGGGTTGCATTGCTTATGTCTTCATTTTTGGGGTTCTGATTCTATTGCCTCTTCTATGTTTTGATTAGAGACATCCATTGTAGGATTGGACAATCTTGTTGGATTTACTTGCATTTGATTTTTCATGCTATCCCTTTTGTGCTGTGGTCTGCCCATCACAGTGTAGGAATCTTATTTAAGAGGAAATGGTAGGTTATCCTTGAAGTGTCTTCAGTGATTATTCCCTTTTATGTTTGCTTCAATTAGGCTTCTGATGGCAATGGGGCTGTCTGCTTAGAGGGAAGGAGCCTGTGAGGCTCTGGTGAGGGCCCAAGGACCTGATGCATGGGCTTGTTGTTCAGTGGTTCAGGGTATGCGACTGCATGTTTAGGTGGCCTGAGGGGATGGGGGTAGGGAGCGAATGGGACAAAGAAGACTGATGTTGTGGCTGGGCCATGGAGTGGGGTGGATAGGAATGCATGGTAGTTCTGAGATGCTGATGGTTGAGGGGGTGGGACTGCAGGTCTGTTGGGACTGTGTAGCAGGAGGTGGTTGGGACTGCTTGGTCCTGTGACAAGGCAGGGTGGGGATATGGGACTGCTGAGTGAAGTATTGGGGTGGGGATTGGTGGCAGTCCTGTTCCCAGTGGGGTGGTGGGAAAGGGAGGGATGGGTGAAGAAGAGCCTGTTGGCCTGGGACCTAGTAGCCTCTAGGGAGTGGAATAGGATCTTGTCTGTGCAGGGTGGGGTGGTAGGTGGGAAGGCTGTGGCATGTGGAGCTCCCCAGTGGCTAGCAAAGGGGGAATGTTAGCCTGATGTCCTGTATCCACACAGGGGGTGGGGGAGGAGTGGGAGGCAGTGAGTGGGATGGATGGCATTTACGTGTGGAGCTCTGCAGGGGCAGGAAAGCCTACGTTGGGGTGGGGTGAACTCTATCCTGGTGATCTGGGTCCATGCATGGGGGGGGGCAGCAGTGAGTGGGAGGATTGGTGTTTTCATGTGGAGCTCTGGGGGGTGGGGGGGGGGAAAGCCTAGGTCGGGGCAGGGCAGGGTGAATGCTAGCCTATTGACCTGGGTCTATGTGGAGGGTGGGATTGAGGGGATGCTGCGTGGCAGTGAGTGGGACAGCATTTGCGTGGGGAGCTCTGAAGAGTCTGGAAAGTTTAGGTCAGGGTGGGGAGGGGCGAATGCTAGCCTATTGGCCTGGGTCCACTAAGCCTGTGGTTAGTGCAGGAGGAAACTGGGGCTAGGAGTGCAGCTCCTACGCTGCTTGAGGGGCCTGGGGTACAGGTAGGCTACCCAATAGCATGGGAATCAGCGATTTTCTACTTTGATCCTCCACACCCTCCCACTAGAGGTCTACTAGAATCTGCAGACCATTAAAAACCCCACTTAACCCTACATGTCTTGCCTTTCCTTCCCCGCGAGGTGAGGCATAGTTAGGTGGATGCCAACTTGACTGGAATTCTGCCCAGATATGCCACTATTGCACCCATTGCCAAAGCCCATTTTTTATTTGTTTTTTTCTTATTATTTAGTTTTTTTTTTTTTTTTTTTGAGTTCTTTGTATACCCTGGACATTAATCCTCTGTCAGATGTATAGCTGGCAAAGATTTCACCCATTCTATAGGTTGCCTCTTTGCTCTATTCAGTGTTCCTTGCTACACAAAAGCTTTTTAATTTCATGAGGTTCCAGTGGTTGATTAGTAGTTTTATTTCCTGAGTAACTGGGGTTATATTCAGAAAGTTGTCTACGCCAATATGTTGCAGTGTTTCCCCTACTTTTTCCTCTAACAGTTTCAGAGTTTTAGTTCTGATATTGAGGTCTTTGATCCAATTGGACTTGATTCTTGTGTACAGAGAGAAGTAAGGATATATTGTCATCCTTCTACCTACAGATATCCAGTTTTCCAAGAACCATTTGTTAAAGAGGCTGTATTTTCCCCAATGAAGATTTTTGTTGAAAAGCAGGTGGCTGTAGCTGCCTGGATTTACATTTGGGTCCTCTATTCTGCTCCATTGATCTATGTGTCTGACTTTGTGCCAGTACCATCCTGTTTTTGTTACTATGGCTCTGTTATACAGGTTAAAATCAGGTATGGTGATACCACCAGCCTTTTTTGTTGCTCAAAATTGTTTTGGCTATTTGAGTTTTTTTTTTTTTTGGTGCTTCCAAATGAATTTTTGTTTTTTTTCTATTTCCATGAAGAATGTCATTGAAATTTTGATGGAGATTGCATTATATCTATAGATTGCTTTTGGTAAGATTGACATTTTCACAGTATTTATTCTTCCAATCCAGAAACATGGGATGTCTTTCCATTTCCTAGTGTCTTCTGCAATTTCACTCGTCAGTGCTTTAAAGCTTTCATTGTAGAGATCCTTCACTTCCTTGGTTAGGTTTATTCCAAGGTACTTTATTTATTTATTTATTTTGAGGAATTGTGAATAGGAGTGATTCCCTGATTTTGTCCTCAGCATGTTTGTTGTTAGTATATAGAAAGGCAACTGATTTCTGTGTGTTTATTTTGTATCCTGATATGTTGCTAAAGTGTTTATCAGCTCTGACAGTTTGCTGATAGAGTCGTTAGGGTCTTTTATGTATAGAATCCTATCATCTGCAAATAATGATAATTTGATCTCTTTCTTTCCAATTTCTATCCCTTTTTTGTGTGCCTCTTGCCTTGTTTCTGTAGCTAAGACTTCCAGCACTATATTGAATAAAAGTAGGGACAGTGGACACCCTTGTCTTGTTCCTGATTTTAGTGCAAAAGCTCAAGTTTTTCCCCATTTTATATTATGTTGGCTGTAGGTTTGTTATAAATAGCCTTTAGTACGTTGAGATTTGTTATTTCTCTTCCCGGTTTCTTTAGTACTTTTACCATGAAGGGATGTTGGATTTTGTCAAATATCTTTTCTGCTTCTATTGAGATGATCATGTGATTTTTGTCCTTCAGTCCATTTATATGGTGTATTACATTTATCTATTTGCATATTGTGAAGCATCCCGGCATGTCTGGGACAAAGCCTACTTGGTCAGGGTGAATCATCTTTTGAATATACTCCTGTGTTCTGTTTGCTAGCATTTTGTGGAGAATTTTTGAGTCTATGTTCATGAGGGAGATTAGTGTGTAGTTTTCTTTTTTGTTTTGTCTTTGTCTGGTTTTGGTATCAGGGTGATGCTGGCTTTTAGAAGGAGTTTGGTAGTATCCTTCCTTTTATATTTTATGGAAAAGTTTTGGTATCATTGGTGTTAGTTCTTCCGTGAAGATCTGGTAAAATTCACCAGTGAATTCATCTGGGCCTGGACTTGTTTTAGTTGGGAGAATTTTTTTGTAACTGTTTGATCTCCATGCTTGTTATAGGTCTCTTTAAATCATTTATCTCATCTTGATTTAATTTTGGTAGGTCATATAAATCAAGGAAGTCATCAGTTTCTTTCAGATTTTCAAACTTAGTGGACTACATGTTCTTAAAGTGTATCCTCATGATTTTCTGAATTTCATTGTTATTTGTTATAATGGTGCTTTTTCACTTTTAATTGTATTGATTTATGTCTCTTCTCTCTTTAGTCAGATTTGCTAAGGGTTTATCAATCTTATTTATCCTTTCAAAAAACCAACTCTTTGTTTTATTGATTCTTTGTATTTTTTTCCATTTCATTAATTTATGCCCAAATCTTTATTATTTCTTCCCACCTACTGATTTTTGGTTTGCCTTGTTCTTCTTTTTCCAAGGGCTTAAGGTGAAGCATTAATTTTTTTTTACTTTAAACCTTTCTAATTTCTTTATTAGAGAAAGAGAGAGAAAGAGAGGGAGAGAGACACCACACACCAGAGCCTCTAGTTATTGCAAACAGCTCCTGATGCATGTACCACCTTTTGCATCTGGCTTATGTTGGTTCTGGGGAGTTGAAGCTGTGTCTTTAGGCTTCATAGGTAAGTGCCTTAACTGGTAAGCCATCTCTCCAGCACCATTCTTTCTGTCCTTAGCACCTCACTTAGGGATGACATTTGGGGGCATTAAAAAATGCTTGTTGAACTGAAAGAACAATGTCCTTTCTTTGGGAGAATTGTGGACTTTTGCATCTGTACAAACTCTTATTTTTAGGACAGCCTTCTAAAGCAACCAATGTTCTTGGTCCCAGACTTTTGGCTGAACTCTGGCTTCCCCATGATGGCTTAATTTATCCAATGCCTATTTTATTTTTATTAGTATTAATTTATTTTTATTATTATTAATTTATCCAAGGCCTTGCAAGAAGCTATTAGTTGGATACACAATGAACAGGGCAGATAAGGATTCTGCCCTAGCAAAGGCTATGGTCAAGGAGGCAAGGCAGAAAAATAAAAACAAGGCAACAGATACATGTTAAGTTTTGGTGGGTATGTCATGAGAAGAAGGACAGATACAGTTCTGTGTTGTCACATATTAAGGGATGATGGGCTCTGAATACAAGTTTTTTGTTGTCACCTGCAGCTGTCTGAGTTATTTTCAGAGAGCTTCACTCAGGCAAACCCAGGATTCTTGGCTCCAACACAGAAAAGAATTTCAGAGGAGTCAGTAGGGAGCAGAGTTGGAATTTATTAAAAATAGAAGGAAAGGTGCTTAGGAAAAAAGTAAAGCACCTCAGGCAGCATGGGTACTTAGATGCAGCTTATTAATATACATTTTTAGGGCTGGAGAGATAGCTTAGTGGTTAAGGTATTTGCCTGCAAAGCCTAAGGACCCAAGTTCCACTCCCCAGCACCCATGTAAGTCAGATGCACAAGGTGATGTATGCACACAAGGTCATACATATGCACAATGTAGTGCATACATCTGAAGTTCAATTGCAGTGGCTAGAAGCCCTGGTGCTTTTTCATTAAAAAAATAAAATACATGGGCTACCATGCTCGGCATTTCATGTGGGTGCCAGGGATCTAAACTCAGCTCTTCATGCTTGCAAGCTTTAGCTGCTGAGGGATCTCCCCTGCTCATGGGTTGGAATTCTTGATTCTCAGCTGGTGAGAGGCTGCAAGTAGACTTTGGAGGATGGGCAAGATGGAAGTGATGTTTACCAGAGCCAGGAGGGGGAGGGGGCCAAGCAGTTGAGATGACAGAGAGCTTCTGAATACAAGGAACTGAAAGGATTTCCCCCTAGCAAAACCAGAGAGAAGAAGGCACAGAAAAGAGACATGGCACAGGGTGGACAGCACAAGTTGGGACAGGCTATTACCTGTGTGTAAGGCTTTGCATGAATTTGAAGAAGGGTGAGGGACAATATGAATCAGCTCCGGCCATAGCAAGCAGAATAAACTGGAAAGACCAACACTGGGGTCCGCTTAGATGTTGAATGCCCAACAGAGCTTTTTGTTATGGTAATAAATAGGATAAATGAAGACTAAGCAATGAGAAAAACTAATTTTGTTGTGCTGGTCTGATTCAGGTGTCCTCCATAAGCTTAGGTGTTCTGAATGCGATGTCCCCAGATGATGCAATTTGGGAATTAAACCCTCCTGGATTTAGTGTATTATTGGGGGTGGATTTATGGGTATTGTTGCAGTCAGGTTCACTTTGTTGGCAGAAATCACCCAACCAAGTGCAGCTTTGGGGGGAAAAGGATTTATTTTGGCTTACGGACTCGAGGGTAAGCTCCATGATGGCAGGGGAAAGGTCTTTTAACTGAGCCATAATACAAAAAAAATACCGCCCCCCCAAAACCCATAATGGCACAGAATAGACATTCACATTGCAAAAGATGGCATTGGGCATAGCAAAGAAATAGTCAACCAATACAAGATTTAAAACAGGGCAAACATCAAACTCTAGTGCCAAGTCCAACAACTAGTCGGTGACAAATCTCCAGGTCTGATAATTCTAACCTGCAATAAGTCCCTGGAGTTCCAATTCCACCCTTCCAGATAGGCTACTCACAGTCCTGGAAAACTGCATCCGGGGCCCACAGCTCTCTTTAGCAGCCATCTCGTGGTCCTGGCATCTCCACTGGGTCTCCACTGTAACCCACAGTTCATCCTCACAGCTCCATTGGGTCTCCATGCAGGCATCCAGCAAACCTGCTTCACACTGCCCATGGCCATTTCCAAAACACAAGACTGCATTGCAAACTCAATGACCCTCTCTTTCCTGCATTTCTTATACTCAACAATACCAGGTAGGGTGCCAATTTGTTAATCCAGGAGGGAATAAAGCAGACTTTGAAGAATGGACATTCCTTGAGCATTCAGGTCCTTTCAAAAGACTGCATTCTGTCTGGCATGGTGGCACATGCCTTTAATGTCAGCACTTGGGAGGCAGAGGTAGGAGGATAGCCATGAGTTCGAGGCCACCTTGAGACTACATAGTGAATTCCAGGTCAGCCTGAGCTAGAGGGAGACCCTACCTCAAAAAACAAACAAACAAACAAACAAACAAACAAACAAACAAACAAAAAGACTGCATTCTTTCTGTTGTCTCAATGCAGATCAGCTGGCCAAATCTGATGTTTGTATCTTTCTACAGTTGCAGCTGAACAGGCAGCAGTTTTGGCCCAAAGATTTCATTTTTCTGTGCCATATCCCTCTGCTCACACCAGTCCATTTCTATACAATGCAACCCTGCACAAATTCTCAGGACACGGGTATAACAGCAAGCCTCTCACATAAACTGCTCCTTAGTCCTTACTGTATTCAGGTCTTGCAACTCTGAACAGATAATTCATGAAGCTGTACTGCACTGCAAGCTGTCTCTGAGGCCAAGGTTTCAAATCCTTCCACATTCCTCTTGAAAATCGGCTCCAAAAGGCCAATGCTGGCAGAAATCACCCAACCAAGAGCAGATTTTGGGGAAAAAAAAGATTTATTTTGGCTTACAGACTTGAGGGGAAACTCCATGCTGGCAGGGGAAAATGATGGCATGAGCAGAGGGTGGACATCACCCCTTGACCAACATAAAGTGGACAATAGAAACAGGAGAGTGTGCAAAACACTGGCAAGGGGACACTGGCTATAATACCCACAAGCCCGCCCCCAACAATACATTGCCTCCAGGAGGTATTAATTCCCAAATCTCCATCAGCTGGGAACCTAGCATTCAGAACACCTAAGTTTATGGGGACACCTGAATCAAACCAGCACAGGTATTATAGCCAGCTTCCCCTTGCCAGTGTTTGGCACATTCTTCTGTTGCTGTTGTGTATCTGATGCCCAGGAGGTGATGTCCACCTTTTGCTCATGCCATCATTTCCCCTACCATCATGGAGCTTTTCCTCAAGACTGTAAGCCGAAATAAATCTTTTTTCCCCCCACAAGCTGCTCTTGGTTGAGTGTTTCTGCCAGCAATGTGAACCTGATTGCAACATCTATTTATTCAGAGTTTGCTCTAGCAAGGGAATTGCCAGGAATAAAAGGCAGGTAGGGGTGTGGGAAAGCTGTATCATGGGAAAAGAGGCTTCTTGTGTGTCCTGATTGGAGGCTATAGTTGTCCAACTGATGTGATTGGTTAGAGGAGCATATTTGACTGTCTCTGGTTGGTCCTAAGTTGGAAGCAGGGACAAAAACTGGGAAAGTTATCAATTATTCATCATGGATGGCCATTTGGGATCTATTGATATAGAAGTTACTGCATACTAGCTTCTGGGCTTGTGCTTGTAGACAAGCTAGTGCTGCTGGTATGGTCAGATTTCTAGGTCTGGTTGTTGTGTGCATACTATTCTGTTATTGTCATCAGGAAGAACTCTTACAGTTTCAGGTATTTAAATTCGAGTTGCCAGTAAAAACAAGCATTTTCATTAATGTGTATTAGATTCTCCTACAAACTATCCCTAATTATACTATTAACAAATTGAATTCCTTTAAGCACATAGTATGTATATAAATTCCTTGAGTGTATTTGACTTTCAGTAAGCACTTCCGGATGCCTTCTTGGGAAGACTTAACATCTCTGTAAGGTGACATTGAGACAATGGACCAAGAACATTCCCAGAGTCAGAGGAAGCAGAGACACTGAAAACTTTTCTTGGAGAGAGGCCCTCAAAGACGGGTCTTCTCCCTTGATCTAGACTGATTAGTTATACACACCTCTTTGAGACAATGGACCTTAAAGAATCATCAGAACAGTGCTCTCCTGGATAAACAAGTCTTATTTCTGGGGCAGTGAAGCTTGCTTCCGCATATGTGGACCTAGATTTCCCGTGGCTTACCAGGGTTACTGAAAACTTTTCAGACCACCTTGGAGAGGCCAGAGCCCTGACAAAGTGAGGAGTGAGTGAGTCAGTGAGTGAGTCAGTGAGTGAGTCAGGCAGTCAGTCAGTGAGTCAGTCAGTCAGTGAGTGAGTGAGTGGGGCAGTGAGTGAGTGGTGGTGAGTCTGAGTGACTGATTAGTCAGTATAGATTGTTTACCTCAGAAGATTGCCCAAGGTTCTGAATTTAAACCTAGACCTTCATGTCAGGACCCAAATGAAGATGGACTTGCTAGCTGGTAAGTTCCAGGTAAGTGGACAAAAAGTCACTGGAGGTCCCCAAAATTTCTAAATTTAGGGTTTTAATTTTATTTCAAGTTAAATTTGTAATTTGTTTATAAAGATATCAGACTGAGATTTTAAGATTTTAAGTTGGAAAACCTCAAGCAGTGGGCACCTGGGAGCTGCTATTGTCTAGCAATCTTAAGGAAGGTGGAAGGAAGGTGTCCTGACTTGATTTACATTAAAACAATGGAGAGGATGCCTGAGGAAAGACTGTAAAAATGAACTGGAAAGAGCTGACCAGAAGGAACCTACTTTTCAGGCATTTTGTGGGTGCTGGGGAATCAAACCCAGGTCCTTGGATTATGGGGCTTTACAGGCATTGTAAAAACTTAACTATTAGTCCATCATCTCGGTTATCAGTCCTGGACAGGTGTTTATTTGTTTCTGAATTTTCCCAATGTGAATTAACACCTCCACATTAGATAACCCCTACTTTCCTGTTTTTCACTATTACCTGGCTCTTAACTTTTTTTTTTGCAAAAAGAATTATTTATTTATTTGAAGAGAGAGAGCAGGAGGCATGGACCTCTCTTTCACAGATTGTCAGCTGATCTATATGAATCATCTGAAGGAATGGGCGGGTTTGGGTGCTCTTTAGCAGGCCTTCTGTTACTGGTCTCTCTGGTTTGCTTGTGGTGTCTGTGTAAAATCAGGGCAATGACGGGATGCAGCTATGATCATCAGGGCCTACAGCCTAATCTGGCTGGCAACAATTAAAAGTTAATCTTCTTCCTCCAGACATCCAGCATGTTTGATTGTATGCAGGTTGATGCCCCAGATCCCACCTTGTGCATCATCTGGCTTATGTGGGTTCTAAAAGGGGGAACTGTAGAGAGCTGGGGGGGATGAATTGATCCTGGATAAACAAGTCCTTATTTGGCTTGGGCGTGTCCTTTGGCATTTTGCAGGCAAGCACCTTAACAGTGAGTGAGTGAGTGAGTGAGTGAGGCAGTGAGTGAGTGAGTGAGTGAAGCAGTGAGTCATATCTCCAGTCCCCAGGGTCAGAAGATTGTTTTTTTTGAAATATGGTCTCTCATTGGCTTGGAACTTACCAAATAGACCTCATGTCAGGACCCTAGATCTGGCTAGCCCTATATTTGTTTATTTAGGGATCCACTCTGCCACCACAAATAATATTTTGTGGGTGCTGGGAATCAAACCCAGGTCCTTAGGCTTTGTGTCCATCATCATTTGACTTTAGAAAAAAACATCTTCTTTTTATTTTTTTATTTATTTATTTAGAGAGAGAGAGGGAAGAGAAGCATATATATGTAGAGAGAGAGAGAGAGAGAGAGAGAGAATGGATGTGCCAGGGGCTCTAGACACTGCAAATGAACTCTAGATGCATGTGCATCTGGCTCACATGGTATATTAGTCAGGTTTCTCTAGAGAAACAGAACTGATAGGATTAATTGTATTGAAAGGAAATTTATTGGATTAATTTATTGCAGTCCAGCAATAGCAGTTTGCAGCCCACACAGTCAAGGAACCCAATAGCTGCTCAGTCCACAAGGCTTGATGCTCAGCAGTCCCAATCCAGCACTGAAGGCCTGGAGTTTCCTGGAAAGCTTCTGCTCTTCACTCCACGCTGGTCTTCAGTCCACACTGGTCTTCAGTCCATGCTGGTCTTCAGTCCACGCTGCTCTTCAGTCCACGCTGCTCTTCAGTTCACGCTGGAAGGCAGAGGGCAGCACTGCAGTGCAGGTGGGAGGAAGGGATTCTTTTTCTCCCAGAGCTTCCTTAGATAAAGCCCCTCTGAGAGGAACTGCCCACTCTGGGAGAAGGGCTCACCCTGGGGAAAGGACTTCCTCCTTCAGTTAATCCTTCCTGGAAGCAACCTCAGAGACCCTCTCAAGAGGAATGTCTGTGGATTCCTAAACAGATCAAATTGACAACAAAACTTAACCATCACACTTAACCATCGAACCTCAGTCCTTTGGCTTTGCAGGCCAGTGCTTAACTGCTAAGACATCTCTTCAGCCCTAGAAATCAGCCTTTTAAGATTCCATGTGCTGGGTGAGATCATGAGCTGCCTGGTCCCCACAACCTGCTCACATGACTGGTCTACAGTCACTAGCCTTTGGTCAGGCACTCTGGAGGGTTTTTCCCAGCTCTGGGCAAAGTCAACATGATTAGACTAGTCCCAGGTCCCTGTCATACCTGTGACCACCAATGAACTATAAGACCCACACAGCTATAGGTTGTCTGTTGCTAAAGTGGACCCATGACCAAGACTGCAGCTGCAGCTAGCCATAGTGATGCTAGCCAGAACAGAGCCCTGTGTGTATCTTCCCCTCACACTGGAGCTATTCCAGAGGCGATATGCCCAGTGTTGGTTTCACCATCCCAATTCTAAATTCTTGGGCAAAGTCATCTGTTTACTACCCTTGTCATAATCCCATCAAATGAGGTCTTGTACCAGGCTGTGTCTCCCAAGGCAGGGTAGTGTCAGGGAGAGCCAGACTCTTGGCCATTTGAGCTGGTTATGCTGGTTAGTGTCCGACTCTCACAGCTACAGGACCCATATATTCTCAGATATGCACTGAGGCCCATGTCTCATCTAGCAGTGACTAAGGTAAAAACACAATCCATCCCTAAGTACAGGTCTCTGCCTGTTGTCAGGGCAATTCTAGGGCCCTGTCTGTGAATATTGGCCTGGTTATATCTGAGAAGAGAGAGTTCCTCATACAAAGGCTGGGGCTAAGCTGGGTCATGCCTGAGTATTGCAGTCACAGGGACCTCAACAGTCTCAGGAAGAAGGCAGATGTGAACTAGACCCACTCCACAGCTGGAGCTGATGTGGCCAAGAGACAGTACAGCTCGTTAGGAAGCAGACATGAGAGAAGAAAGGACATTTTTATTTGACCGACTCTGGTTTATATCTTTTACTGGCTGACACACAGGAATTTTCACATTACTGACCAGACCTCTACAAAACCACCTGAACTCCCCTTCCTAAGCAACATCAGAAATGAGATTGTTACTATGTATAAGCAAGGATTCCTTTGAGCACTGTCTTGTCTCTATCTACTAGTGTCCCTTTCCTACCTGCAAGCCTATACAATATATTTACAAGCTTCCTCTTCAAGGGCCAAAATCTTTGATAAGAAAAATGGGCACACCAGCAAATCCTTTCACAGTCAACTTTACTTGTCTATTAAGCAGCTTTGAAGTCCCCAAATCACTTTTTTTTATTTTATTTTATTTTATTTTATTTTATTTTATTTTATTTTATTTTATTTTATTTTATTTTTTATTGACAATTTCCATCACTAAAGACACTTCTTTGTTTTTAAATATTTTATTTATTTATTTGAGAGAGAGGAGAGAGAGAGAGACACACACACAGAGAGAGAGAGCGGCAGATAGAACAAGAGAGAATGGGCATGCCAGGGCCTCTAGCTACTGCAAACGAACTCCAGATGTATGTGCCACTTTATGCATCTGGCTTATGTGGGTACTGGGGAAATGAACCTGGATCCTTAGACTTTGCCGGAAAGTGCGTTAACTGCTGAGCCATCTCTCCAGCCCCTTAGGCACTTTTGTGAGAGTTCCTTTCATTCTCTTTGAGTATATATATCCTTCTTAATCAACAACCTCACCAGCTTTGTTTCACTCTAACTTGTTCTGGAATTCTCTTCTTTGGGGCAAATCAAGATCCAAGCTCTACCTGAGTAGAGGCCTGTGAGGCTCCTAGAGGATTCTTCAAGCCATACAGCCCATAACATGGAGCTGCATTCCGCACTGCTGAGGAACATGCCCTGCCAACACACAGGTCCCTTCTGACATGGATCTGGTCTAGAGGCTCCTTCTGGGTTTTGACTTGTAAATACAGCCTTCAGTGTCTACTTGAGGTTGGTCTAACCCTGGGGGTTTGGTACTAGGCTCCCAGGCATCCAAAGTCCTGTGCTAGCTAGGTCTCCCTCCCTGCCTCCCTTGTGGAGTCTCCCATTGTCCAAGTTGGAAGAAGTGTGGTGGAATTTGGGTTTCCAGTGGCTTAGCCTCATGGGATTGCCTGCTACTAGGCTCAGGGTTCCATCCTGGTAGTGCTGATACTGGGTTTCAAGTCAAAGGCCTGGACTTAATTCTCTCTCCTGAATGAGAGGAGCCTCTCCATGTACTAGGTGCTGGAGGTTGGTAGTTGGGATGGGGTGCTCCTTCCTGCCTCTTCCTTCTATTCTACTAAAAGCATTTGCTATGGTCTCTCTTTTTTCAAGGTAAGGTCCCTAGCCCTGGCTGGCCTGCCTCGAACTCATAGTCATCCTCCTACCTCTGCCTCCAGAGTGCTGGGATTAAAAGTGTGTGCCTGAACATGTACTATATTCTTATCTTCAGGTCTTGTACAGGTATTTTTGTGCATCAATAGCTGTTCCACTTTGGAGGACTCAACCTCACACAGAAAGTCATTGAAAAAGAATTGCATGCGTATATGCACAGTCTGTCTCCTCTATTGTTATTCCTTAAATACATAATGTAACTATTTACGTAGCATTTATATTGTGTGAAATACTATAAGAAGTTTACAGAGGATTGAAAGTATAGGGGAGGATATATGTAAGTTAAATGCAAATAGTGCATCATTTTTCATAAGACGTTTGACTATCCATGGGTTTTGGTACCTGCACAGGTTGTGGGAGGGAGCCTGAAGCTAAGCTCTCACAGGTACTTGAAGATATCTGTATTTCCACTGGCACTGACTGCAACTCTTAGGAATCTTTCATATTAACTCTTACGTTCCTTAACTCTTCCAATCTTTTTATCTGTATGGGGCTGATTTTGTTACACTTTGATTAAATTAAGCTAATATTTTTACTATCTAATTGGATTTCTTTCATTGGATGGTTTCTTTTCCAAGGATTCATGTTAGGAACCGATCCAGTGTAGGGAAATGTGGGTGACCCAGGACCACATGGGGCAGGGAACAGGTATAATTTAGTGACTAATTAGATGTTGGGAGGAAAGACTGTTGACAAGAGAGAAAGGAGTCATAGATGCTGTCCAGGTTTCTGGCTTGAACAACTGGACAGTATTAGGTTGTACACAAAAACCACTGGCCATTTAAAAAGTTACTTCATATAAATTTATATATGCATGTATGTATACATTATTAAAACCAGCTAAATATGGGAATTTGTAAACAAAGAGAGACAGCACATTAGAGGCACTCGGACGTGAATTAAGAACCTAGACTGGAATACTTCCCAGCTTTGCCATCGACCCAACTGACCCACTTGGGACAGATCCTGTTCCCACCCCCCAAGATCTCCTTTCTCTTCTTGCTGATGAAAAGGTATACTGGAAGTCTAAATGCTATTAGCTCTAAACTGTATAAATGTCTTTTTAATTTTTTTGTGTACATTTTAAATAAAAGAATTCAGATCATCCAAATTCTATGATAATTTTGTGACCACCTAGGAAAATGCAGGAAGTATTTACATACGTATCCATGGAGTTTATTCCTTCTTACTCCACCCCTAGCAGCTCATGGATTAGATGCCCTCCAGAGCTCTTCCGTGTCCTTAAATTCTCTCATTTTATGATTCTCTGAACAAAGATATGCCCTCGTCAGCATTTTAAATCACCTTATCTCTTCCAAAGAGACAAGGATAAAAATGGTACTGCCTTTCTTAGTTCTGTTCTTTCTCCATTTGAATTACTCTGCCATCTATTTAAAGTGGAGTCCCTTCAGGCAAAGGCTGTCTCTGTCTTTGTATGTGTTTGTTCCAGCAGCTAGAATACAGTTGGATGCTCAACAATGTCTAATTATAATAATAAGGATCATGGTATAATGCCATCTGTGAACCTTGATAAGCTTAGGATAGAGTCATAATATTTTAAAACTTGTACAAAACAGTGGAAAGATGACATTTAAGAGAATATCCAAAAGGCCTTGTGCTTACATGTTATAATACAGAGTTAATTAAACCTCCCTGGAAATTTATCTTGAAGACTCTGTTCCTTTTCATTTCTGGGACTAAACACCTGACCAGAAGCAGCTTTTGGGAGGAAAGGTTTTACTTCAGGCTTAAAGGTTCCAGAGGAAGTTTCATCATGGTAGAGAAAGCATCATGGCAGAGCAGGTAGCTGGCTCACATTTTATTTAATTATTAATTTTTTTAACCTTTATTTTTTAACATTGTTTTCTTTATTAGTTATGTACATACTGAATGTGTAAACAGCACATGTTGGTACCATCCTTAGCCTCCTCCTTTCCTCTCCCCTCCGAAGGGACCCTCCTTGTTGGGGATGCCAGTTATCCCTATGTGGATTGTGGATGGTTCAAAGTGGGAGTATCAATCAGTTATGGGGAAGAGGCAATGTCACTGTGCATAATGTCCCAGCTTGTGGCTCTCACAATCCTTCCGCCCCCTTTTCCGTGAATTTCCCTGAGCCATGCTGGGTTCATTTTAGGTCTACTTCAGTGATGAGGTCCAGGGAGCCTCTGTGTCTCTGGATCTCTGGTTTGGTAGGAGTTGAGTATTCTCTGTGTCTCTCTCCTTCACCCTTGTGCTGATACCAGGTTCACCAAGAAAGCAGCACTCTTGGTCATTTCCCCAATTATTCTATAGTTTCAGCTGGGGCCCTGGTATGGTGCGGTGGGCTGATTCTCTCATGTCCTTCGTCCATCTGAAAAAGAGAAGCAGATTCTCCAACAGAGAGTGAAATCAGCACTGGATAAATGGAATAACCATTATTAATTTAGAGGGAATTTAATAGGTGTAGGCCCTCTTGTAGCCCAACATTGGTGGGAGCTTGATATTGGAGAGCAAACTTGTTATCTGGATATGGTTCTGACTTGTTTCCCAGTTCCAGTTATGGGTTCTGTTCCACTGGGCATACCTGTTAGCCAATCCAAGAGCAGTTGGTTACCCACCATGGCTGTGTGCCACAATTGCACTTGTGTGAGCATCATGTCAGGTTGTTTGCTGCGGAATAGCTTAGACCATGAGTAGCTTGGACAGATGTTGGCCATTTTCTCCCAGTAGCTCATGTAGCACCTTCTGGCACTAGATGTGGCTCACATTTTTATACATCAGTAACAAGACAGAAGCAGCAAAAGTGAGCTAGCAAGTGAACACCCAGTAGGGTTTGACTAATAAACCTCAACGTCTGCCCCCAGTAACACACTCCTCCAGCAAGACTCCACTTTCCCAACACTCTACCAGCTGGGGATTGGGTTTGAGACTTAATTACAAATTCATGAGGCTCTAGGGGACATTTCACACTTAAACCACCACGGACTATATCTCACAGTAGATAGATGAACATATATAGACAAGAACTATTTGAAGTTGTCAGTTAATCACTAGACCCATTATTCTTAGAAACTTTCATTGAAAATTATAGTCCAATATTCAAAATTAGTTTTCTATACACTGCTTCAGCGCTGATATATTTGGGCTGAGGTTTTCTAGTTGGTGCCCATGTGCTACGCACTTAGCTGCTTTCTTATACAGATTGTCTGGAGCACAGTCTCCATTTATGAGGACTGATTGTTATATTTGTAACCATGATCCCATGCTGAGAACAAAAATGGGCTACAGCCCTGGTGGGACAGAGGACACATTCTGAATTCTAAAGAGAGGCACTTTTGTCCCTCCATTTGATCGATAGAGGCAGCGTTAGAAGAAATGTGGCAGTGGGGACAGCCTGATGAGAATTGGGACTATGGACTCTTCTTTCCCACAGGAAAGGGCTGCAGAGCTGCCTCATAACAGCATCTCCACATCTACTGGCCTTTGTCTCATGGTTTTTTTTCTTAAAAAATATATTATTTATTTTACATTGAGAAAGAGGAAGAGACACACACACACAGAGAGAGAGAGAGAAAGGAAGAGAGAGAGAGAGGAAGAATGGGCATGACAGAGCCTCTAGCCACTGCAAATGAACTCTAAACACATATTCCACCTTGTACTTCTGGCTTATGTGGGTACTGGGAAATCAAACCTGGGTCCTTAGGCTTTTTAGGCAAGCACCTTAATTACTAAACCATCTCTCCAACCCTTTCTCATGATTTCTATAAATTGTAAGACTGCCACAGACATGGTGGACAGAAAACAGGTTCTTTCCTTGATTTCTCAAGTTTATAAATAAACTAGTTTTTCTTTCCCAATTTCTGCTTTCTGATTTCTTTCAGGATACAGGGACAGGCATGGTGGCACACCTTTAATCCCAGCACTCAGGAGGCAGAGGTAGGAGGATCACCATGAGTTTGAGTCCACCCTGAGAGTACATAGTAAATTCTAGGACAGCCTGGGCTAGAGCAAGACCTTACCTCAAAAAACCAAAAAAAAAAAAAAAAAAAAAAAAAAAAAAAACCAAAGAACAAAAAAACAAAACAAAAAAAAAAAACAAAACAAAACCAAAAACAAACAAACAAACAAAAAAAAAAAAAAAACAAAAACCAGGTACAGGGAAACAAAAGGGAGTGGGCTACAGTTCTTAGTGACCAGTGACACACTGAGTTGTTATGCTGTTATGCTATGTCCTTTAACAATATGTATGCTTATGTAACCTTATTGCTTATGGAGGTATAACAGAATTATTGCCTTAATACTAACTGGCATCAGATTACTTTTTTTTTTTTTTTTTTTGTTGCTTTTGCTGTTGTTTATTTCAAGACAGGGTCTCTAGCCCAGGTTGACCTGGAACTCACATTGTAGTGATCCCCCTGCACAGTGAGTCCCCAAGTGCTGGTGTTAAAGGTGCATGCTACCATGCCAGGCCTGATTTTGATTTTTATTAGAGACACATTAGAGGTACATGCTTAAAAAAAAAAAAAAAAAAAAACCCTTCCTTCCTTCTTCCCTCATTCCACCTCTCCCTCTTTCTTTTTCCTTCTTTCCCTCTCTCTTCTTTTTTTTTTTTTTTTTTTTGGACAGGGTCTCATATATTCCAGGTTGGCCTAAAACTGGCTATATAGCTGAGGGTGTCCTTGAACTTCTAATCCTCCTGGAAACTTCTACCTCCCAAGTCCAAGGAGTCCAAGTGTATGAGATATATGTTTCTTTAAGGATTATTAAGAAAACTAGTTGTCTCATCTACCTTACATCTGGTTTCTTCTTCTGTACAGGGAAATGCACACACATAGACCCACATGCTAAAAACTGTCTGTCTACATCTATAACTAACATGGTGGTACTCCTGTTTCTTTTTGGCTCTATCTATTGACTTCTCACCAGGGGGAAAATAACGTTTCAACTCCTATCTTCTCCCACCTCCATCACACACATTCATTTTTCATCTTCCCAAGATAATTTATCATAATTTTAGTCAAATCATTATTCAGTGTTTACATTATTATGACTCTCTATGCAATTCAGAATCCAACCATGTAGAAAACTGTAATTACTTTCCTTTTCCTGTACATTACTTTTGGTTTTTTTTCAAGTTAATAATTGCTCTAAAATTTGCTTTAGTTTTCTGTGTATTATTTCTGCCTCAACCCATTGTCCAAATCAATGCTTCTCAAGATATCTGTGATAAATAATTACCTCTTTTAAAGAATTCTAATTTGTCACAGACACTTTCTTAAAACTTAACAAAAATGCATTTTTAGAAAAAAATTATTCATGGACAGCACCAGTTTGCCAATTACACTTTAAACAGTTCAGGTTTCCTTTGATACATCTAATCACTGGGTCTTCTATCAGTTGTCTGTCTGTATTTATTTACAAGCAGAGAGAGTGAGAGATTGAAAATGGCCATGCCAGGCCCTCTAGCCACTGCAAATGAACTCCAGACCCATGTGTTACTTTGTGTGTCTGGTTTGTGTGGATGTTGGGGAATTGAACCCAGACCATTAAGCTTTGCAAGGAAGCACCTTTACCGCTGAGCTCTCTCCAGCTCTTTCAGTCGTCCTCTGGAGGAAGCTCTTTCGGGTCTCCTGACACACCAGCATGGGCTGTTTGCCTTCTCTTCCTCTCTTTTGTTTGCCTCTCTGCCACAAGGCCTTGCTCAGTGTGCCACCATACTTTTCTGACACAGGCCCAAAGTAATGACATAAACTGATCATGGACTGAAACCTCCAAAACTGTAAGCCAGAACCACTTTTGATTTTGTAAGTTGATCATCTCAAGTATGTGGCTAATGGCAGACATATTCCCTCTCCATGTTCC
Source organism: Orientallactaga sibirica (assembly GCA_036365145.1). Classification (NCBI taxonomy): domain Eukaryota; kingdom Metazoa; phylum Chordata; class Mammalia; order Rodentia; family Dipodidae; genus Orientallactaga; species Orientallactaga sibirica. The sequence goes on from JAEOAD010001317.1 coordinate 2,279,564, forward strand.
TTTCTGGAAGCGCTGTTGTTTGTATGTCGCACTGGATTTGCCTCTCCCAGCAGGCTTTTCCAAGTGAATGGGTTTCATTCTTGGCTTCCCCAGTGTTGACTAAGGAATCAGCATTCTCCAGGAAGCTGAACCACCTGCCTTCTAACCACCCACATTTTGTGTTAGTGTCTCTTCTCTCTTTCTCTGTACTCCAGAGAATATATGCCTTTTTGCAATCAATTCAGTGGAGTTTTGCAGGAGACCAAAATTATACATGTGTGCATTCTGCCATCTTTAAAGTACCTGGTGTTTGCTTTCTTGTCTCAGCTTGCCAATTGTCCCTTCCTTTCAGCCAAGTCACATAGTAGTTGAGGATAGTTTTACATTCCAGAGGCTTTGATTACAGTCCCACAGACCTCTCTTACCAGGTGTGGGATCTTGGACCAATCACTTCACTTCCTCAGTAGCTCACTTCTTAGTGGTGGGAAGGACAGTCTTACTGACTGTATGATTGTGGTGAGTGCTGTAAGTACACAACTGTCCCATGAATGGTAGCTATTACAACCATTACTTCTAAAGGTATCATTGTTTCTTGTCTTCTATCACAGAAAGTCCAGAGACTACAAAATAGCATGGCCATGCAAGTTAAGCTAAAATAAGTTCTTCTCTAAGAGTGTAAATTATCTTATCTACCTGTGGCATCTCCTTTGGCTTCCCAGAGCAGCCAAGGGACTCTTTCCAAAAGGCTGATCTGATCATGGAATCACCTGAGCCTTCATGATGAAGGACAAGTCCAAGGGGTTAGGGCATACTTGTGGGCATGGCCTGCTTGCTGTGGCTCCAGACCACAGGTTCTTGTTTACTTTCTTCTCTCCTATTTCTCCTGCCTGTCCTACAGAGCTGGAGCCAAGGCTGATCTTCCTCCAAGAGTCTGTGCAGCAGTCACTGTTTCTGGAAGCTTTGTTGGACCTTTCTTGACCCCATCCCTGTCTCTTAGTATCCACACTGGCTTAGCATGTCCAATGTACTTCATTTCATCCCATGTGCACACCTGTCTGTCACAAAATTGTAACTGTTCTATGGATTGTTGAGTAAGTATATAACTGAAAAGATTTCAAAAAATGTTTTGGTTTGTACATTAAAAAAATAAAATTATTTGAGGAATTTAAATATTTCTTCTTCTCCTCCTTTTTTTTTTTTTTTTTTTTTTTTTTTTTTTGAGGCAGGGTCTTACTCTAGTCCAGGCTGATCTGGAACTCATTCTGAAGCCCCAGACTGGCCACAAACTCAAGGTGATCCTTCTACCTCAGCCTCCAGAGTGCTGATATTAAAGGAGTGTACCATCACACCCAGCTTCAATATTCCATTCTTTCCTTTCTTTTCTTTTCTTTTCTTTTCTTTTCTTTTCTTCCCTTTCCTTTCCTTCCTCCTTTCCTCCTTCCTTTCCTCCCTCCTTTCTTCCCTCTCCCTCCCTCCTTCATTTCCTTGCTTTTTTTACTCTTATTTGAAACTAGAGTCCTAAAAAAACTTTTTATTGACATGTTCCATAAGTATAGATAATAAATCATGATAACTCCATCCCTAACCTCCATTCTCCCCCTCTCAAATCCACCCTCCATTGAATCCTTTATTTCTAATTAGACTCTTCTATATTGATGTCATAATCTTTTTCTCCTATTTTCAAGGTCTTGTGCAGGTAGTGTTAGGCACTGTGAAGTTATGAATATCAAGGCCATTTTCTGTCTGGAAAATTAACATTGTAAGTAGTCCTACCCTTCCTTTGGCTCTTACATTCTTTTTTTTTTTTTTTTTTTTTAAAGAATTTTATTTCTTTATTTATGAGGGGGACAAATAGAGAGAGAATAGGTGCACCAGGGTTTCTAGCCACTGCAAATGAACTCCAGACACATGTGCCCCCTTGTGCTTCTGGCTTATGTGGGTCCTGGGGAATTGAACCTGGGTCCTTAGGCTTAGTAGGCAAGTGCCTTAACCACTAAACCATCTCTCCAGCCCTAGCTCTTACATTCTTTCCACCACCTCTTCCACAATGGACCCTGAGCCTTGGAGGGTATGATGGAGATGTTTCAGTGCAAAGCACTCCTCTGTCTCTTCTCAGCACTATGGTGCCTTTTGAGTCATCCCAGTGGTCACCACCATCTGAAAAGAGAAGCTTCTCTAACTAAAGGTAAGAGGAGCATTAATATGTGGGCATAAACATAAAAAAGTGCTTAAAGGGCAATTTGGTGAACATAATATATGCATTCAGACAGATAAAGCAGATGTTACTCCCCCAAGACTCATGACCTCGCCAGCCATAGGCTTTTGACTAAAATTTCAGTGCCAGGCATAAATTCCCTCCTGTGGAGTGGGCCTCCAGTCCAATTGGAGAGTAACTGGTGTCCACCAGAACAGACATGTCACAGTTGCACCATTCGGCACATTTGGCCTGGCTGGCCCATCTTAAGGCCAGGCTTATCATTGATCCTGGGTAAGCTTTCTACCCCTGAGCTATATCCTAAGGCCTTTTTAATATTTTTCTTTTATTTTCAATTTTGAGAAGGTCCTCACCAAGTTGCTCAGGGAGGCTTTGAACTTGTACTCTTCCTGCCTCAGCCTCCCAAGTAGCTGGGGATGCAGGTCTGTACCATCAATCCTAGCGAAATATGCCATTTTCCTTATAAACCTTCAGAGTTCAAAATCTGCATCTAAGTAACTTGAAATTGTCCTTAAAAGTTTGTTTGGGCAGGGAAATTGAGACTGTGAATCTATGGATTCTCATCTGAATGCTTATCTACTGGCCAGTGCTCCTGCATGGCAGCAACCACCCTTTAGCATGTTCAAAGCAAACACAGACAGCTTTGTCTCTTTTCTCATCAGTTAGCAATAACATTTCAGTCACATTCTTCTGGATGCTCATTGGCCTTCTTAAAATATAAACTCTCTGCCTGCTGTTTCTAGCCACACAGAGACAGTGTGAGCTTGACATGTCAAATAAGGGAACAGCTCAAAAGATTAGGAACAGTCCTGTGGCCTCAGCAACATGTACTCCAGGCACGTGAGATCAGGGACTCCGGCTTCTCCAAGAGCATCTGTCAGTCCAGCTTCTATCCTGGGTGCTCCAAAGGAGTCTGGATTAACATAATGAGGGAGCTGTGAACCAGCTCGTTATCATTTTAGAAAAATTTCAGGGCTGAATCAAACACCAGACTCGATGTTCAAGCTGTACTACTGACAGACATTTATTTAATGAACTATTTTCTGCTTACAGATGGAAGTTGAAGTTGCATTCACATGCTCCAAATGTCAGCCTGCATCGTTAGGCTTAGTGGAAAGGAGAAAAAGATGAAACATGATGCACTGAACCTCGTTATGGTAACCCAAGCCTGGGGAGCCAGCTTCTGGCAACATATTGCTATCCCTCTTGGGCCTGGTGGCTAGGGGAGTAGCCAAAATGTGGAGTCTGAATGTGTGGGAAGTTATTGAAGCACTTGCATCAAGTGTCTGATTAGTACCATAGCTTTAAATGCATCAGCCAAAAAAATAAAAATAAAAATAAAAAAATTTTAGCCGGGCGTGGTGGCGCATGCCTTTAATCCCAGCACTTGGGAGGCAGAGGTAGGAGAATTGCCTTGAGTTCGAGGCCACCCTGAGAATAGAGTGAATTCCAGGTCAGCCTGGGCTAGAGTGAGACTCTACCTCGAAAAACCAAAAAATAAAAATAAAAATAAATGCATCAGCAAGCAAACTGTAGATTTCAGGTGAGCACTCTCCAAAGGGTTGTTCTCTCTGACTGTAGTGACTCATGGGTGACAGTCAGTTTTATATCCTCAGTGTATTTTCCATATCTCAGAATGTCTTCATTTCTCACTGAGACAAAGTAAAGACCATCCACAGTGATCTTTCAGAAAGGTCAAAGGCATCTGATCAAGCAAGATCAAAGCTGAAGCACTGACCTTGACTGAGTAAGTGATGGTGCTAAGCAGATCATTATTAAGTAGAGTAAAAAGATATTCTATGCATATGAGCCCAAAGCAAAGTTGATCAGAAGAGCTAATTGCCCTCATTGGGCCACATTTCTTGAGCTCTCCTCTGGGTCCAAGTTATCTCAGATCCTGGCACTGGTTGTCCATCCCATCAAGGGCAAGAGACTTCAAGTAGAGGCTGAGAGGGATGAGGAAAGATGAAGGATCACCATCACATAGATTCTGTGTATATTGTTCAAGACAGTACTGGTTTCACTGGTCCCAACCACTGTGGACCTATAGATTATATATCTATATCTATATCTATATATCTATATATCTATCTATCTATCTATCTATCTATCTATCTATCTATCTATCATCTATCTATCTATCTATCTATCTATCTATCTATATAATGTATCTATCTATATCATCTATCTATCATCTATCTATATTGATAGTATATAAGATATGAGAATCTCTATATTGAAGGGCAGTCATTCTCATTTTCAGAGATGTGGTTGGTCCCTGTCTTACAGGTAAATTGGGTTTAGCTGTTCAGTACTTTGAGCCACACTCAGCCAGCGAGCTTTATTGAATGCCCAGGTTGATTGATTAGTGGCCCTGGGGCCATAGGAAAGGCATCAGGGAGAGCTAACCATGGCAAGCAAGCATGTCCAGTGCACTCTAAATGTCTGGGTAGAAATCAGTGGACTATGTATCTTGCTTTCCCTGGGGGAGCCAGTGTCCACACACTTGTCCTGACGTGGCTTTACTTCCCCTTGTCACCCATGCCTTGGCCTTAAAGAGCCACTATGTTTTACTCTGTTTGGTGGAACTGCAAAAGGTAGCTCCCATCTGTCCCTGGCCCATTCTGGCTAGGCCTGCACTCAAATCTAGAGCTGGGGTTAGGGTCCGATGGAACAGCACTTGCCTAGCTTGTTCAGGGACCTGGCTTTGTTGCCCAGCATATAAAAAAGTTAATTGAACTCAAATCTTCAGATCCTCAAGATAGATTTTGTTATTTCCATTCTATAGACAAGGAAACCAAACACAGAGAAAGGATTTAACACTGTTTCATTGGTGCAGCTGGGTTTAAACCCAGGTCTGTCTATCTGACTCCTCCTCTTCCTACTCTGAATCAAGTCCAGCTGTGTGTATAGTATATTAAGCATTGCAGTGCACACATGTATAGCCAGCACTTGGGGTACTGAGTCAGGAGGATAGTGACTTTGAAGCTAACCTGAGCTGAGAATTCAGTTTATCTGCATGATGATGTCTGGGTTTTACAAAGGACAACCATATGATATACCAAATCTATTCCTAGGATTACTGCAAAGGTTCAAAACAAGGATTCAATTCCTACTTTAAAAAAGTAAATATTATTTATTTATTTGAGAGAGAAAGAGGCAGATAGGGAGAGAATTGGTGTGCCAGGGCCTCCAGCCACTGCAAATGAACTCCAGACGCATGTGCCACCTTGTGCATCTGGTTTACATAGGTACTGGGGAATTGAACCTGAGTCCTAAGGCTTCATGGGCAAGTGTCTTATCCACTAAGCAATTCTGGCTCTCAATACCTACTTTTACACTAATGTTCCTTGTGGCATCATTCCTAGTGCCCAAAGGTAGAAACAAGCTAAGTGCCCACCACTGACGAGTGGGTAAATTAAGTGTGACATACACATGTGAAGGGATATTGTTCACCATAATAACCAATGACATTTTGATAAATGCTACTATATAGATGAACATTGAAAACATGCTAAGTGAAAGATGCCAGGCATAAAAATACAAATCTTGTATGGCTCTACTTGAATAGGATACCTAGAGCAAGAAGATTCCTAGAAACAGAAAGTAGAAAGAGATTAGCAGGGGCTGGGGGGGAAGGGATGAAGAGGAATCATTGTTTCATACAGAACTTACGTATTTTGGATGACAAAAGTTTGGGAACTAGGCATGGCAGCTCGAGTCTGTAATCTCAGCACTCAGGAGGTGGAGGGAAGAGGATACTTAGTTTGAGGCCAGCCTAGGCTACACAGTTAGTTCAAGGCCAATCTAGGGTACATAGCTAGTCCCTGCCCACCTCCCCACAAACAAAACAAAACAGACACAAAACAAGTCGAAATAGTAAATTCAATGCCACGTATATTTTAGTACAATTTCAAAAGGTCTGGCATGAAGGAAAGAAGCAAGTGGATTATATCTCACCTGTATGAATTGGGCCAGCAATTTAACAACTCCCAACTTCTCTTTTCTCATTTTATTTGACTTTCAAAAATATTTATTTATTTGAGAGAGACAGAGTGAGGGAGGGAGAAAGAGTCAGAGAGTCAGACAGAGACAGAGTATGGGCACGCTAGGACCTATAGCCATTACAAACAAACTCGAGACTCACTTGCCACTTCATGTGTCTTAGCTTTGTGTGGGTACTAGGGAATCAAACCCAGGTCTGCAGACTTTGCAAGCAAGCATCTTTAACCATTGAACCATCTCTCCAGCCCTCTTTGCTCATTTCAAAGATGGGGATGAGATTGCTTAACTAAGTAGGTTGCTGTGGGATGTAAGTTGTCCAGCCAGTACCTAAACCAGAGTGCATACAGTGGGTGGTAGAGGTGTCTGTGGTAATGACAAGTTGTTATTAATTACTGAAGGCCCCTGCCAAGAAGGAGTTGCACACATGGGCAGCGAAGACTTCTCACCATGTGCACCACTGAATGGTTAAACAATAATTGAGATTTTGTTCTTGTTTTGTGAGAACTGTTTTATTTTATTTTTCAGCACAATGGCAAAGAAGAACCAGGTGTTTGAAAAATGTGGCTGAGTTAAGTTAAATGAGCCTTTTTTGGACTCCAGATGGGAATATAAAGCTGTTTGAAACTGCAACTTTTTTTTTGTTTTGTTGATTTTCACATGACTGAAAAAGGATTCGACCACAGTAGAGAGGCCACCGATGTGTTCTCACTGCCCCCTCACTGTTGCTATTTGGGAAAAGCAGGATGTTAGAGCAAAGACTCATGCATGACCTTTGAAAACAGGAGGCTGGTGACTGGAGTTCCTGGATAGGCTCTGCATGATGGCATTGCCCAGGTGATGTGCTAATTATGGGCTCCTCCACAGTTCCATCACCTGGGGCAAGCTATCTAGTGCTTCGTGTCTCAGGAAGCTGGAAGCTGGCCACCAGGTTAAAAAGACCCGCAGACAGCATCCAGTTCCTTTTATGAGACTGTTTGCTATCTGTGCTCCATAGAGCCAAGGAGTCCCTGGTCCCACCTTTAGTGACTTTGCGCTGAACCCATGTTAACATTGTCTCAAATTCTTCTGGATGTGGACTCTAGCTAGCCCCCTGATAGAGCATAGCTGTAGACTGGAAACTTGTCTTTGGAACATTTGGAAGCGTCTCTGCCAGCTTCTTCCTTTGCTTGAGACACATATGGCCATGAAAACATAATGTGCTTTTGCGTTTGGCCATTCAGGCCTTTCAAGAAACTGTTCTATGGAGCAGAGCTGTGAACCCAGTGGCTCCTTAGTGCTCTGCAAGAGTGAATCAGCTTCCTAGAGCAGCCTTTGTCCCTGTGTGTCCCCATCGTGTCCCAGGATAGTAGTGCTTGGAATAATAGCTTAAGTTCCTTAAAAAAAATCTTGTGTGTGTGTGTGTGTGTGTGAGTGTGTGTGTGTGTGTGTGTATGAGATTGTAGGAGCATGTGTATCACAGCCTGTGTGTGATGGTCAGAGGACAACCTCAGGTGTCACTCCCTTGCCTTCCACCTTGTTTAAGGAAGATGTTGTTGTTCATCACTTCATGCACCAGGGTAGCTGGCCTGTGAGCTTCCAGGGACTCTTCCATCTCTGCCTCCCATCTTGTGCTGAGATTATAGATGTGTGCTACCATGTGTGGCTTTATGTGGGCTCTGCGGATCTGAACTCATGAACTCAGGCACTCACCCTTGTGCAGCAGATGCTTTACTCACTGAGCCATCTCCCCATCCTTACAGGTTACTTTTGATTTTTTTTTTTCAGCTGGAAATAAATAGGTTTTCAGGAGAGACTTGGCATTTCACACAGACCATATGCCTAATACTTGTTGAAATTAGGTTCAGGGTAATCATTTCAGTCCAACCCCTCACAGAGAACTGTTACCACAGTTTAGTGTATAACTCTTGACACTTCAATTAATGAATTTCAGTTTTCAATTTTTGCCAAATTGGGGTCATATTGTACCTCTTTTTTTTTCAAGGTAGGTTTTATCTAACCCATGCTGACCTGTATTTCACTCTGTAGCCCTAGGCTGGCTTTGAATTCATGATCCTTTATCCTTAGGCTCCTGAGAGTTGGGATTACAAGTGCACACCTTCACAATCAGTTCCATATAACATTTTTTAAAAGATTTTTTATTTTATTTATTTATTAGAGACAGAGAGAGGTAAAGAGAGGGAGAGTGAGAATGGGTGCGCCGGGACCCCTAGCCACTGCAAACGAACTCCAGACGCGTGCATCCCCTTGTGCATCTGGCTTATGTGGGACCTGGAGAATTGACCGGGATCCTTAGGCTTCACAGGCATGTGGCTTAATGGCTAAGCCATCTCTCCAGGCCTCCATATAACATTTTTGAATGGCTGTTTAAGTTTTACCATGTGAATTTCACACAAATTTTTAAAACTAGTTTTCTACCATTGGACTTGTTATCTAAGAAATGACTAGCTAGAATAAGTTTTGGCTTTATTTATAGAAAACTCCATGGATTTGGGATTTAGCTCAGTGCTTTTCTACCATGCATAAAACCTTGGGTTTAATGATCCCCAGGACTGCATAAACTGGGCATGGTGGCACATGCTTGAAATACTAGCACTTGGAGAGGTGGATGGAGGCAGGAGGATCAGAAGTTCAAGGTCATCCACAGCTACATATCAAGTTCAAGGTCAGCCTGGGATACATGAATACATGAGATCCTGTCTCAAAAACAAAACAAAACAAAACAAAACAAAAAACACAGAGAAAAAGCTCCAAAGAATAGTGCCTTGGCCAAAATAACATTTCTTTCTCTTTAATATAAAATAGTCCAAAGGTGGGCAGTCCAGGGTTGACATGACACACATGGGCACTCAGGCCTCATCTATCTTTCACTCCACCATTTTCCTGAAGAGCTTCCATCTTCAGGATCATTTTCTGGACCCAAATAGCTGCAGGCGCTCTGGGCATCACATCCAAATTCTAGGTTCTGGAGCAGAGAAGCTCCAAAATGTTTCTTCCCAGCCTCCTTTAAGCAGTCTCTCTAGAAGTCCCACCTAACTGTGAAGGGAGACTATGAAAAGAGAGTCAAAACAGTTCTATTTCTGAGGAAGAAAGAGAAGGATGGATATTGTATAGTATTTTTTTTTTTGAGATAGCCCAGGCTGACCTAGAACTCACTCTGTAGACTCAGGCTGACCTTGAACCACAGCTGATACTCCTACCTCTGCCTCTCAAGAGCTGGAATTAAAGGCGTGTATAGTATTTTTGGTCTCATTATCAATGTTATCATGAATCTTTTAATTCAATACTTTTACACATCCATAATTATATCTTTATTATTTTTTGTTAGAAAACCTAGAAATATTTATTTTTATTGCTGCAAAAAACACATGCATGCTGAAAACAATTCAAACACAATACATTTTACCACTCTGAAATGTGTCAATTCACTTTAAGTAGCCATGTGTAAAAGTGTCAGTTACTCTGGGAATAATCATAGTCCTTATTGTTCTCCCTTGTGATCAAATCAGTCTAAGTTCAAAAAAGTATTAAATTGTGTGTTGATTACTCACCAGTGGCTTGTTGAGGTCCTTTGCCATTTTCTTATTTTCTGCTCATTTAAAAACTAAGTTAAGGGCTGGAGGGATGGGTTAGCAGTTAAGGTGCCTGCCTTTGAAGGCTAAGAATGCCTGTTCGATTCTCCAGGTCCCACATTTAGCCAGACACAAAAGTGATGCAAGGGTGCAATGTTGCACATGTGCACAAGGGGGCACACGCATCTGGACTTCGTTCACAGTACCTGAAAAGGCCCTGGTATGTCCATTCTCTCTCTGCTTCTTCTTCTCTCTCTCTCTCTCTCTCTCTCTGTCTCTCTCAAATTAAAAAAAATAACCAAAACCCAAAACAAAAACAAGTAAGTTAAGAGAGCTTGGAGATGGCATAGTGGGTAAGAAGCATGAATATCTGCATATGTTCCCCAGCACTCACATAAGGTAGCTAGGTATGGCTGTACACACCTGTGATCTCCAGTGCTGAGTGGGGCAGGGACAAGATTGCTGGGACTCACTGGTCAGCAAGTTTAGCCAAGAAAACAACAGGAGCTCCAGGGTCAAGGAAATAAGCATTATAGCAATAGAGGAAAACAACTGGTCTCTTCTTGTGTGCACATGCAGTATGTGAATCTGCATTCTCATGTGTATGCACCACAAATGCATGTACACAACCATACACACACTGCATATACTGAAAATACTAAAAATATATTAAAAGGGTTCTTAGGGCTGGAAAGATGGCCCAGCATTTAAGGTGCTTATGTGCAAAGCTTAATGATCTGGGTTTGATTCCCCAGTACCTATGTAAAGCCAGATGCACAAAGTGGCACATGCATCTGGAGTTTGTTTGCAGTGGCTAGGGGCCCTAACATGCCAATATTCTCTCTCTCTCTGCTTGTAAATAAATAATAAGAAATATTGGTCAGGCATGGTGGTACATGCCTTTCATCCCAGCACTCAGGAGGCAAAGGTGGGAGGAATGCTGCGAGTTCAAGGCCAGCCTGAGACTACAGAGTGAGTTCCAGGCCAGCCTATGCTAGAGTGAGACCCTACCGCAAAAAAGCACCTTTTATATATTTAATATTTATCTGATGATTACCATACATTATATTTTTTCAAACTTGCCACTTTCAGTTATTTTTGTATGCAAAGATTTTAAACTTTATAGACTTAAGTCTGTTGTTGCTTTTATGACTAATTTTAGGGATCTTTTTTCTCAAAATGTCTTAAATATTCACTAATTCAAATCCAGCTTCCTGGTCTATACAGAACAGTCTTGGGAAGAAAACAGGGTCCTACAGGCCAAGCAATCTGCTTGAAATCTTACTTCTGTGACTTTGGGTAGATCATGTGACCTGGGCAGGCCTCTGTTTATGGGGCAGTGAAAAGGATTAGAGTAGACAATGAATATGAAAGCACCCAGCACAGTTATTAGCTCACAGAATTGGAGTTGATAAATAGATGTTTCAATAAACAAGAGTTTAGGTGTTTGGTGTTAAAGAATCCCTCTCCCATGCTGATAGTCACGCCCACGTTTTCCTGTTTTCCAATCTTAGCCTAAACATAGCCAGACAGACATCCTTCACTCTCTAGCCTTTAGACCTATCTTATATGTCCTGTCCTAGTACTGCCCATCCCCAAACCACAGATATTTTTTGCCAGTTGACCATTTGTAAATTTTCAGACAATGGAGAATGAGGGTAGGGTGTGGGTGAGTGAATGGGGTGTTCCTGAAGGCTACTCAAGAAACAGGTCACAGAGCCAGCGAGCACTCCCTCACTGTCTGATCACTTACTTATTTACTTACTATTTAAACTTTTGGTGTATGTGGATACATGTATGTGTATGAGTGTGGGTATGCACATGCTACGGCACATGTGTGGAAGTCAGAGGACACTCTCAGGCTTGACCTTGCCTTCCACCTTGTCTGAGGCAGGGTCTCTCATCATTGCTGTGTTTACCAGGCTAGTTGGCCTACAAGATTTTGGGGGTTTCTCCCGCTTCTACCTCCCATCTTGCCTTAGGATTACAGACACCTGCTATAGCAGTGACCTTTCCATGGGTTCTGAGGCTCTAAACTCAGATACTCAAGCTTTCACAGCAAGGGCTTTATCTTCTAAGCCATCTCCCAGCCCTCTCTTCTTTTTTAAGAATTCAAAATGTATTCATGTCCTTTTGACATCTTTGGGGAGAAGGGGGGGTTTCCTTTGTGCTTCACTGTGCCTGGAGAAACTGAGGCATGGAGGGAAAGGGGGCTTATGTAAAAGAGCACAGGAGTGCTAGGGTAAGGACAGGGCCACAGCTCCAGCACTCCTAGCTTGCATGTGGTCCAAGTTTCAAAGTCCTTCAGTGTCGATAACCTGACATGGTTAACTGCTCATAAGTCTGAGCATCCGAGGTCAAGATGATCATTAGTTGCAGCGGGGAGAAGAGCCATTTCATCTCCAAGGGGAGTCATATGCCAGACGAGGACCCTGAGTGATTTCCATTTGCTTATTCTCTTGCGGAAGGTGAGCTAGCTGCCTTCTTCAAGCTGCAAGCTGGCAGATTTCACTCTGTGCTATTTCTGAGGTCTTGGCAGCAGAGCCGCCTTTCCAGCCCAGATCTCTGAGAACTCCAGAGAATCTGGTGCAGGCTGTTCCTGCGAAGGAAGATCATGACGAGCCTCCACAGCATCTAGTGGCAGGCAGTGGAGCATGCGGCGAGTCTCAGGCCCCAGGTCCACATCCGCTTCCAGGGACATAGGCTGTTCAATAGTTCTCACTGCCGGAGGGTGTGGAGAGAGCCTGGCTGGGAGTGAGGCCTGCTGGGAGCTAGTGACTCACCCTGTGCCAGCCAGGTTCCCCCATCCGTGGAAGGGATTACTTCTAAGTATCAGTTCCCAGCCACCCATCCTGGTCCCCCCCCTGCTCCTGGAGTTTACTAGCAAAATAGATCTGGTAATTTCATGTCTGGAACTCACTGATGTAGATCTTCCGATTACTCTCCAGGAAGTTCACATGATGCACATTTGTGTGACAAGTGGATGGCCTGTGGTGCATGCTGGGAAAGGTGATTTGACCCCAACCTCTATTAGTAAATAGAGAGTGAACAAAAGCGCATCTGACACCAGCAGGGTGGCTCTGATTGCTTCAGGTCTTGGTATCCTGGCTGAGCTGTTTCCTCGTTCAGCTCATCCCCGTTCTCAGTCCCCTGTGGGCGTCTGTAGGAGGGAGTGGCTGGCTGCTGTAGTCCTCTGAGTGTCTGTGCTGTCCCAAAATTAGCAGGTTGAAACCTAACCTTTGTGGGATGAGATTAGTGGACGGGCATTTGGCAAATTATTAGGCAATAGGAAAGATCCTTCCAGCTGGGATTAGTGTACCTTATATACAAGCCCCACCCCCAGAGCTGCCTGGCTCCTTCCACCGAGGGAGAACACAGGGACGAGTATCTAGGAAGGAGATGGGCCTCACCAGACGTCCAATCTGTTGGTGCCCTAATCTTGGATTTACAGCTTTCAAGAGTAGGACAGTTCTTTTCTGTTGTACATGAATGGCTCAATCAGTGGTACCAAATGGGCTAAGAGATGCCCCCAGCCCTAACCCTTGTAGTTCACCGTCACTGTATTGCAGAGTGGGTCTTTCTGAATCAAACGCTCTTTCCCACGATATCCGTGTGTGCCCAGCCAACATGGAAGGTGGCTAACTGAGAATATGGAGTCCCAAGTCGGGTTGGCTGTTAGTGTCCACCACTGGGGTGCTGCCTCTGAAGAAGTGGGGGACAGAGGCCACCTGTATCCCTCTGCCAACATAGATTTACATGGGGAAGGGATTGCTGGGGGAGGATGCTGTAACCCCAGAAAAGATGGAGAGCAGAAGGAGAAGAGAATACATGTGGGTGTCCAGTGTAAGTCCCTCATGGGCTGTCGGATCTTGTCTGCATCTCAGCCCCTAGAGAAGATGGCAGGCCACGCTCTTCTAGGTTATTGGACTTTTCTGTGGCCCCCAGGGGCTGATGTTCATCTGTTCTCCTCTCGTGCTGTAAAAGGTGGCTGTTGTAGAAGGTGGTGGTTGCTATAGGGGCTGGTGGCTTCTGTAGGAGATGGCTGCTTGTAGAGGGTGGCTAATATAGGAGGTGACTAGTGTAGGAGGTGGCTGCTGTAGGAGGTGACTGCTATAGGAGGTGGCTGATGTAGGAGGTGATGGCTGTAGGAGGTGATTGCTGAAGGAGGCAGCTTCTGTAAGGGGTGACTACTGTAGGAGGTGATGGTTGTAGGAGGTGGCTGATATAGGAGGTGACTGCTACAGGAGGTGACAGCTGTAGGAGATGATGGTTGTAGGAGGTGACTGCTGCAGGAGGTGACTGCTACAGGAGGTGACAGCTATAGGAGGAGGCTGCTGTAGGAGGTGGCTGATATGGGAGGTGACTGCTGTAGGAGGTAGTTACTATAGGGGGTAGCTGCTGTAGGAGGTGACTGCTGTAACAGGTGACTGCTGAGGTCTCACTTTTTCCTTCCCTATTGTGTTGACTCTAATTTCTCAGAGCCATGTTGAGGCCTTTTCCACTGTTGCTAATCTTGGGGGCTTATCTGGTCCTGCCAAAGCAGGATGCCCTCTCTCCATCAGTTAAACTTTTATTTTGTTCCTTAAAACATTATCTTTTGCTCCTTAACCTTCATAGAGCCCCCCCCCCAAAAAAAAGAGAACAAGTCAGTACTAAGCAGGACATGTGAATAGCCTTGCAAAGGGTCTCAGGGCATGATTCTCCTGCTCCCATGTTTGGCATCTAAGGTCTATAATCCTAGCACTGGGGAAGCTGAGGCAGCAGGATTATAAATTCAAGCTCAGTCTGGAAAACTTAGTGAGACCCTGTTTCAAAATTAAAAAGTAGAGCTGGGCGTGGTGGAGCATGCCTTTAATCCCAGCACTTGGGAGGTAGAGGTAGGAGGATCACCATGAGTTCGAGGCCACCCTGAGACTACATAGTGAATTCCAGGTCAGCCTGAGCTAGAGTGAAACCCTACCTTGAAAAACCAAAAAAAAAAAAAAAAAAAAAAAAAAATTAAAAGTAAAGGAAGGCTTGGGACACAGATGGGTGGTCCAGCACTTCAGTGCCCTAGGTTCAGTACAGTAGCAACAACAACAATGAAAACAATAACAATAAGAAGATCCTCCCCCACTCCCCTCTTATCAGTGTCCCTTTCATATTCACAAATATCTTTCTGCCTAACTTTAGCATTTCTCTTTCTGTGATAGAATTCATGAAATACTCCCTTCCAGAAGATTTTCCTTATGAAATATCTGGCAGTAACTTCTGTTGTTTAAACTTGAAAAACAAATCAATGATTTCACATTGCAAATTCAGTTGAAATTTACTTTGCAATAATGGAGGTTAACACTGCCAGAGTATGGAATCAGAAAGCAAATGAGGCAAGGAGACAAGATAATCCAGAGGATGGTAGAACAGGACCTCTGGTTAGTGAAGCACAATTACATGGAATGAACACAGTATTGATTTTGGTGTAAAAGTCATAAACAGAGGAGGAGAAACATCAGGAGCTTTGTCATCTTTCCCATTCATTTTTTACTTGTCAAGACATTTCCAGGTTCTCCAAACTGCATTAGTTTTGTTTTTATTTTCAATACAATTCTGAATTAGATAATGGGTACTGCCCTAAATGCCTCTGGTGTGCCCTCTTCGGAGATGTGTTTCTTCAGAGTCCTCCACAGCTCTGTGCCAGGCCGGTTCTTTGTCTATTCCTCACTCACTACACGCTGTGGAAGATATTTGCATCCTGTCTTCACTCCTCAGTTAGATGGTGAATTTATTGAGAGTAGAGACATGCTTGTATGTGCTTTACCAACAGTGAATTCTCCAGTGGCATGAGTAGGTGGAATTCTTATTTTAAGATTATGATTTTGAAAAGCAAGTTACAAAATAATTTTATAATGAGAGTTTTCACATGGAATGCATGTTGTGGTGACTCTGAGAGGAAGAATCCACATTCCATTTATATCTTTAATAATTTGTAGGAGGAAAAGATGGATGTGTCAGCTGTGAAACGTGTTTTTTTAGTTAATGATGTTTGCCTGTAGTTCCCGGGGCATATCTAAAGATACACACATACACACCCCAGAAAGTAGTAGGGATCACCCCATATGCCATTGTGGGAGGCTCAGATACACCCTAATCCCAGCACAGATGCATGCTTTCAGCTCCCCAAGAGCTGGAGATCAGCATACAGGGGATGAGTTTGGTGATGGGCCTGCTGGTGCTCACAGGCAAGAACTGCCCAGGAGAAGGGGTGTCTGCCTGGGGCCGTAGTTGACCAGAAGGCCATATCTGAGGTCCTTCCCAAAACGAGATCCCTAAGGGAGTGCACAGATGTTCGCTATGTATTTCTGTTTGGTGTTTGATGACTTCATTTTTGAGAATTCTTCACTAAGTGTTCAGCCTAGCCTCCCCCCCCCCACTTTTTTCCAAGGTAGGGTCTCACTGCAACTCAGGCTGACATGGAATTCACTATGTAGTCTTAGGCTGGCCTTGAACTCATGATAATCCTTCTACCTCTGCCTCCTGAGTGCTGGGATTAAAGGCGTGTACCACCATGGCTGGCCAGCCTAACCCTTTTAAACTCAAGGATACTGGGAAAAATTTGTTATGCATGTGACTTTTTTTTCTTCGTTTTTTTCTTTTTTGAGGTAGGGTCCCACTCTAGCCCAGGCTGACCTGGAATTTACTCTGTATTCTCAGGGTGACCTCGAGCTCACGTCAATCTTCCTACCTCTGCCTCCTGAGTGCTGGCATGTGACTTTTTCAGATTGAATATTGGATATTTCTTGGTATTTCCTGGAAGACCTTTGCTATAGGAAAGAAGACAACTTTTCTTGTAGGTACACATTCTGTTTTATCAACTTCTTGCATGCTAGGCAAGTGCTTTACCACTGAGCTACATCCCTACACCTTCATTTTTTTTTGTTTTGTTTTGTTTTGGGACAAGGTTTCATTAAGTGGCACAGGCTGGACTTGAACTCACTTAGATAAAGACCTTGTTATGCACCAGCTGTGCAGAGGCTGGCTTCCCTCGAAGCTGATGGTAATAACATTCTAGGTTCCTTCCCTCCCCAGCCTCTTCCACAGCCCTGGGAAGGGCCTGGCCTCACTGTCATTTTCAGTTCTGTTTTTCTCTCTGAGGAGGTTCTGGGTTTTTTTTTGGCGGGGGGGAGAGACACAGAGAGAGGGTGAGAGAGAGGGAGAGGAAGACAGATAGAGATGGGCGCGCCAGCAGCCTCTCAGCTGCTGCGAATGAAATCCAGATGCGTGCGCTCCCTTGTGGTCAAGTGTGGCATTGCTCCCCTTTGCATCTGGCTAAACGTGGGACCTGGAGATTGGAACCGCTGGAGATCAGAACCAGTGTTCTTAGGCTTAGGAGGCAGGCGCCTTAACCGCTAAGCCATCTCTCCAGCCCTGCGTAGGTTCTTTTTGTGTAGGGTAGCCATGAATGGGCAGTGGCATTTTCAATGATCCAGCTAAGGGGAAGTTGAACTGGGAATATGCTGCTGTAACTGGAACTTCGAAGTCATTTGGGAATGTTTCAGTGAAGCAAGTGAAAAATGGTAGCTCCTGACTTGAATACTTCCGGTCAAGATGGCAGCTACCTAACCTCGCCTCACTTCACGGGGAAGAAAAGAGAAGAATAGTTAAGGTTAAAGGGACCTTTTTAAAGCATTTGCTGGCTTCTGCAAGCTTCCAGAGGGAGGGGTGGATTTGCAAAAATTCCCAAGCTCTTGGCAGGCGCCACTGCCTGAAAGGTCACGCCTGATCTGCCTGAGGCCCCTGGCCAGCCAGAAATGGTGCACCTTTGCAGCCAGGTCCCCAGGTCTGTGGACCCACAGGGCGAGCTAGATCCGCCCCAATTCCCCGGCCAGAGCCCCTGGGTGCGCCAATACAGTCAGGTGCCTAGGTCCACAGAGTGAGACAGTTTCGTCCCACTTCGTGCTCCCCAGCCAGAGCCCCTGGGCGCAGCAATACAGTTAGGTGCCTGGGGCTATGGTCCCGCACGGTGTCACAGTGAGACAGATTTGTCCCACTTCCTATTCCAGGACAGAGCCCCTGGGCTTGCCAATACAGTTAGGTGCCTGGGTCCACACAGTGAGATGGATTTGCCCCAATTCCTGCTCCCCAGCCTGAGCCACTGGGCGCAGCAATACAGTCAGGTGCCTGGGGCTGTGGTCCCACACAGTGGCACAGTGAGACAGATTTGTCCCACTTCCTGCTCCGCCCAAAGCCCCTGGACGTGCCAATACAGTTAGGTGCCTGGGTCCTCATAGTGAGATGGATTCGTCCCACTTCCTGCTCCCCAGCCAGAGCCCCTGGGCGCAGCAATACAGTTAGGTGCCTGGGGCTGTGGTCCCGCACAGTGGCACAGTGAGACAGATTCGGCCCACTTCCTGCTCCCAGCCAGAGCCCCTAGGTGTGCCAAGGCAGCTGGGAGCTTGGGTCTGTGGATCCAACAAGTGAGACAGATTCGCCCCACGTCCTGCTCCCCAGCCAAAGCCCCTGAGTGAGCCATTGCAGTGGGGTGCCTGAGTCTGTGGATCTGCTGAGTGATACAGATTCGTCCCACTTCCTGCTCCCTGGCCAGAGCCCCTGAGCTCGCCATTGCAGCCAGGTGCTTGGGTCTGTGGATCCGCTGAGCAAGACATATTCGTCCCACTTCTGGCTCCCTGGCCAGAGCACCGGTGCACCATCGCAGGCAGGTGCCCTGGGCCTGTGGAGCCACATCACCTGCCTGGAACCTGTGCAGCCACACCGCAGGTCAAGCCCCCACCATTCCCTGTGCCATCACAAGACAGATCCCACTGAGTCAGTGTCTCTGAACTGGTGTGATGCGCAGATCACAGCGAAAAAGGAATAGCATGAAAAACCAGATACAAGTAAATCCAGCTACACTATACAGTCCTACAATGGATGTCTCAAATCAAATCAAAGAAGAGACATTAGAATCAAAACCCCAAAATGAAGAGACAAGCTATGCAACCCTGGCCAAGAAAATAGCACAACTCTCAGAAAGTCAACAAAGAGCCAATAATTGTATGAATGTTATCCTTGCTAGATTAGACCTAATAGAAAAGAACCAGAAAGGGATCCAAAAACAGTTAAATGAGCTGAAGGAGAGTGAAAAAAAAGAAGTCCTCAATAACCCGATGGCTAAGTTCAATGAAGAAATTTAAAAAAATGCAAGGATGAACTCCAAGAAGCATTAAGAAGGTCAGAAAATGATGTGAAAAGGGAACTAGACAGAGGGATGGAAACTATACATAAAAAAAAAAACAGTAGAAAATATGAACCAAATTGAACAAACCCAAAACTCTATAGAAGATCTTAAGAATAGAGTCAGCCATGTAGAGGATAGAAACACAGAACTGGAAGACAAAACAGAAGAAACAGTTCATGAGTCCAGAAACTTCAACGAGTTCAAAAATTACTGTGAACAGAACATGAGGGAAATGTGGGATACCCTGAATTGTCCAAACATTAGGATCATGGGCATACCAGAGGGGAAGAAACACAGACTAAAGGAATGGAAAGCTTATTCAACAAAATAATTGAAGAAAACTTTCCCACTCTCTCAAGAGAAAATCCTATCAAGTTACAAGAAGCTACCAGAACTCCAAACAGACTGGACCAAAGGAGAAATTCTCCAAGATACATTATCTTTAAGACTCTAAACATCAAGCACAAAAGAAAATCCTAAAAGCAGCCAGGGAAAAACAACACATTACATATAAAGGAACCCCATTAGAATTACCTCAGATTTCTCAATGGAAACCCTAAAAGCCAGAAGGGCCTGGAATGGAACACTGAAAACTCTAAGAACCCATGGTTTCCAGCCACAACTACTCTATCCAGCAAAAGTATCCCTCATAATAGATGGTGAAAGAAAAACATTCCACGATAAAACTCATCTCTACAAATATATGAACACAAAGCCAAACCTACAGAAAGTACTTAAGGGAATTCTCTACACAGAAGAAACAAATAACCAATCTCAAGAGCCCTCTCAAGAAGCAGTCCACATTAACCCCCCCTTACCTCTCCAAAAAAAAACAAAAAAAAAAAAAAAAAACAGCCCACCACAATATGGCTGGTATTAAATCAAACCTCAAACTAATATCTCTGAACATTAATGGCCTCAATTCACCCATCAAAAGACATAAGCTAACAGGGTGGATCAGAAAACTGGACCCCTCAATCTGCTGTCTTCAAGAAACCCACCTCACCACTAAAGACAGACACCTCCTTAGGGTGAAAGGGTAGAAAATGATATTCCAAGCATACACAAATACTGAAAAAGCAGACGTAGCTATACTTATATCAGATAAAATAGACTTCAAACCAAAATTAACCAAAAAAGACAAAGAAGGCCACTTCTTACTTATGAAGGGAACAATCCAACAAGAGGAATCACAATCATGAATATTTATGCACCAAACACAGGTGCACCACAATTCATAAAGCAAAGCCAAAGCCAGCAGAATACCCACAGAATGGGAGAAAATTTTCACCAGCTATACAACTGACAAAGCCCTAATTTCTAGAATCTACAAAGACTCCAAAACCTAAACAATAATTCACCAAACAACCCACTCACAAAGTGGGGCAGAGAACTGCACAGGAGTTCTCAGAGGAAGAAATACAAATAGCAAACACACATTTAAGAAAATGTTCAACATCCCTAATCATCAGGGAAATGCAAATTAAAGAACTATGAGATTCCACCTTACCCCAGTAAGGATGGCTAACATTAAAAAAACAATGAAAACAAATGCTGTAAGAGGCTGAGAAATAGGAACAAGTCTTCACTGTTGGTGGGAATGTAAAATGGTTCAACCACTATGGACAGCTATATGGAGACTATTGAAAGGATGACCATAGACTTACCAATGGATCCAGTTATTCCCTTATTGGGCATTTTACCTAAAGGCCCCAGACCTCAGGTCAGAGATATTTGCTCAACCATGTTTATAGCTGTTCAATTCATAATAGCAAAGAGCTGGAATCAACCCAGGTGTCCATCACTAGATGAATGGATAACAAAGATGTGGTATATCTATACTATGGAATTCTACATAGCAGTAAGGAAAGATGAAATAAGGAAATTTGAAAAAAATGGTCAAACATGGAACAGATCATCCTCAGTGAGCTCACCCAAGCACAAAAAGATAATCGTCACACATGGTCTCATTTATCTGTCGCCCTAACCGGATTCCATGTGACATGCAGCCAAAACTAATAAACACTCTGAGGACGAGACAAGAAGGAGGGTGGGATGGAGGGAGGGTAAAGGTGGGAGGGAATGAGAGGGTGGGAGGGAGGACAAGGGGGGATACAAATTGGGACCCAAAAGGAAAAAATACTACAAAACCCTTTACTCTGAACAACAGGCTAAAACAATGATCCTTCAGCAGGCCTACAGAGGGAATACTCGAACTACAGGAACCTGGAGAGAACATGATGAAGGCCAACTTTAATCTTGTCCTGCTTTCTTTTTCTTCTCTCTCTCCTCTCTCTCTCTCCTCTCCTCTCTCCTCTCCTCTCTATACTCACTTTCTCTTTTACATTATCTATCTTTTTCCTCCCTCACCTTCCTAGGTGCAGACTTATAACTCCCAATGCCATCACGGGGTTAACTTCCACAATGAGCTGTTGATCTGAAACACCTACAAGGTTTCCCAAAAAAGACAGACTTCAGTCAGAGTACTTGGTGACCCACCAAAGGTTAATGGTAAGACCCTACTGTCGAAGACAGCATACGTGTGTGAGACCAAACACAGAAACCTGGCCAGAATATGGAAGAAGGTCAGTCCCCGGACAGTTAGCTAGTCTAGTACCAGAGGGTGCTGCACAAGCAACTGGGGGAAAATGTCTGATATTGGTCCAAACAACCTGCAGTCTAAGATACCCATCAGGGAACAATCTGATGTAATGCTCATACAAGTACAATAGTGGCAAACAGCCATGGTGGGTAACCAACTGCTCTTGATTTGGCTATTAAATCCACTCAGTGGAATGGAACTCATTGCTGGAACTGGGAAATAAGTCAAAGCCATGTACAAAAAATGGGTTCAGTCTCCAAGATCTAGATGCCACCAAATGTGTGCTAGAAGAGAGCCAATGCATATAAAATTCCCTCCAAAACATATATGGTTATCCCTTCTATCTAGTACTAACTTCTTTCTCCGTTGGAGAATTGCTTATCTTTTTCCAGGTGGACAACGAACCTGAAGGGAGGATCATCTAACCACACCTCACCAGCTGAAACCATAGAACAACGCAGGGGAAGGGCAAGAATACAGCGTTCAAGGCGATCACAACACCAGAAAAAGGCTGAAGGAGATAAACACAGAGAACATCCAACTCCAACTAAGCCAGATATCCAGAGACACAGAGGCTCCCAAAACCTCATCTAGGAAGCAGAACTAAAATGACCCCAATGTGGCTCAGGGAAACAATGGAACCAATACTATGAATGTAAAACAGAATAATATAAATAAAAAATATATATTAAAAATAAAAAGCTATGAACCAGGCTGCAGAGATGGCTTAGTGGTTAAGGCACATGCCTGTGATGCCTAAGGACCCAGGTTCGATTCTGCAGGTCCCACAAAAGCCAAATGCACATAGTGGCACATGCGTCTGGAGTTTGTCTGCAGTGGCTGGAGGCCCTGGCACACCCATTCTCCCTCTCTCTCTGTTTCCAAATAAATAAAATAATTTTTTTCAAAAAAAAAAAAAAGAGTGCTGCTTCCATGATGAGCCTGACACTCAGTGCCAGGGTCAAGGAGACAGACACTGAGAATACTCAACACTTTCCAAAGCAGGGTTCCAGAGGCTCCTAAGATCTCATCACTGAAGTAGACTTAAAACAAACATACCAAGGTTCAGGGATTTTTGTGGAAGTGGGGGCAGAGAAATTTTAAGAGCTACAGGTTGGGATGTCATGCCCAGAGGCATTGCCTCACTGCAATAACTGACTGCTGCTCCCACAATGTATAACCCACAACTCCATGGAGAATACCTGCAACCCTACTGAAGAGGGCCCCCTGAGGAATGGGGACAGGGAGGAGGGAAAATATGGTGCCAACACATGATGTATCCATACAAAGTATATTCTTAATTTAAAAAGCAAAAAAAAAAAAAAAAAAAAAGAAATCAATAGACCCTGAGATTATAGCAAAAATATTCAGACACTGTCAAACTCACTCATTAGTGAAAAGAGAAATTAGATTTATTCATTTATTGCAAGAGAGAAAAGTTTATTAGAAATAATTAAAGGTCTCCTGGAGTTTCTAATTAATGAAAAGTAGTGAATCCCATGGGTGGGATTATTGGGAAAAGGTTTAAACCTTGATTGATGAAACACAGAATACAGGTAACATGACTCATGCTTATAATCTAGCACATGGAAGGCTCAAGGAGGATCATTAATTTGAAGCTAGCCTGTGCTATATGGTGAAACCCTGTCTCAAACAAAACTACAACAATGATATTGACAATGATAATGAAGTAATGTTGGTGAGGATATCTCTTATAGCAAACAGGCTGGTGGGTATTGTCAACATCAACAAGAAACTATGAAATTCCCCTAATTCTCATGGCTGAGATATGAATCGTTTTCCTTACATTTGACAGCAGCCTTAAGGATTCACCCAATACCATCTGTAATGAGTCCTGTGGTAGTTTGAATAGATAGTCCCCCAATATAGTCAGTGTTTTATTAGTTTGTAGTTTGCATCTGCAGCCACCTAGCTGGCGGCAGTGTCACTGTGTGGATCTTAAGGTGTGGTGGTGGGTTTGAGATTCCAATCTAAAGATATGCAAAGTGTGCTTAGCTAGAGTTCCTGAAGTGTGCTGTGTTGTGTGGCTTTTTGGCTTGTGCTTCTCTCTCTCTGCTTGGACCTGTGAAGGCAGGCCAGCTTCTTCTACCATTATGGAAATTCCCCTGAATCTATAAACTATAAATCCCTTCCTCCATAACTGTGCCTGGTTTGGAAGTTCATCTCAGTGAAACTGAAGCTGTCTGCTACAAGTCCTAAAGCTGAAAATGATAAAAACAAGAGTTTGATTAACCACATTACAGGAAAGAAATCATTTTTCTGTTCTCATTTTAGAGAAGATGTAAAACTAGGGTTAGGGGAGATGGCTCAGTGGACAAGAGACATGCTGAGCAAGCACATGGGCCTAATTCTCCCTGAGCTTGATTCCCCTACACTCATATAAACAGCTGAGCATGGTTGTGCATGCCTGTAACTGGAGTCCTATCGGGGAACAGAGAACGGAGGAATTTCTGGAGTAGCCGGTTGGACTGAAAATGGTAGCTCCAGGTTCAGTGAGGGACTCCTCATGGACACCTGTGGATGAATGAAAGGAAGAGGTCACCTTCACATGCATGCACATGGTGACTTGCATCTGCACACACATGTGCATGAACCACACACATACCACCCTACATATAACACACATACAACACAAAAAGAAAATAATATATAGCCAACAAATATAAGATAAATATAATAGATATTAGCAAGATGAAATTAAAACCCTGTTATTTTCCAGATTTTATGATATTTGCCATCTTCTTTTTCTTTTCTTTTCTTTTCTTTTCTTTTTTTTTTTTTTTTTTTTTTTTTTTTTTTTTTGGTAGGGTCTCACTGTAGCTCAGGCTTACCTGGAACTCACTATGTAGTCTCAGGGTGGTCTCAAATTCATGGCAATCCTCCTACCTCTGCCTCCCAAGTGCTGTAATTAAAGGCGTGTGCCACCATTCCCAGCTTGATGCCTGGCTTTTTTTTTTTTTTTTTTTTTTTTTTTTTTGAGGTAAGGTCTCATTCTAGCCCAGGCTGACCTGGAACTCACTCTGTAGTTCCAGGCTGGCCTCAGACTCACAGCGATCCTCCTACCACTGCCTCCCAAATGCTGGGATTAAAGGCGTATACCACCACAACCCAAATCTTTTTCTTTTCTTTTTTCTTTTTTCGGCTTTTCGAGGTAGGAGCTCACTGTAGCCCAGACTGACATGGACTTCACTATGTAGTCTCAGGCTGGCCTTGAACTCATGGAGATCCTCTTACCTCTGTTTTCTGAAGGTGAGGATTAAAGGTGTGCACCACCATGCCTGGCCCTGCCATGTTTTTTTTTTGGAGAGACACAGAGAGAGACAGGCAGAGAGAGAGGGAGAGGAAGACAGATAGAGATGGGCACACCAGCAGTCTCTCAGCTGCTGTGAACGAAATCCAGATGTGTGCACCCCCTTGTGAGCAAGTGCAGCATTGTGCCCTTGTGTCACTTTGCATCTGGCTAAACGTGGGACCTGGAGATTGGAACCGCTGGAGATCGGAACCAGTGTTCTTAGGCTTAGCAGGCAGGCGCCTTAACCACTAAGCAATCTCTCCATCCCCCTGCCATGTTTTTATATTGGCAATTTGTTGTGGCTACATTTCTCTTTCTAAATAGAAACTCACTAACATACCTGCCATTGTGCTTGTGGATTCTTTTTCTTAAAGTAAACATCCTCAACTGTATAAAGCCTGGATCCTCTTCATGGCTCCACAACCCTGAAGAAACTATGGTGGACCCTGAGTCTCTGTTTTCTTGTGACAGATGGGCTTGCACAGCAACCTGGTTACGAGGTCACAAGTTTTAAATGAGATAATGAGGATGGAGTGTTCGACCCAGAGCACGAGTTCAGAGTTCCTGTAGCACCATCCATCTGTCCACTCAGTGGCCTTGGATTGCCCGTCTAAGTATTCACATGATGTAGCGTCACTAGAGGACAAGGTCAAAGACTTCCTGTACTTCAGAAATATGAGTTCTAGTTTATTCTAATTATCACTGTTGGTTGCTGCTCTCACTAAAAGGGGTTGCTGGTTCCTTTCCTTTCCCAAGTAAAATGAATAAAGTAACTTTGTTTTGAAAATTGCTTGTAACCTTTTGATAGATGGTCATCCTAGTCATGCTAAAAAAGCAGACCTGCAAATTCACCACGCCTACTCTGATGTTGCAGATTCCTGGCTTGTCATTCGGCATCTGAGAGATTTGTGACAGAGAGAGCGAGTGAGCTCAGTAAGAAGCTTAGCATGTAGAAAGAAGTCTGCCAAGTGGATCTCACTCTCAGGTCCCTTGGCACCTCAGAGCAGAAGAGACCTTTTACATCTGGGACACTACGGTTACTTACTGCTCCAATGAGGTCACCTCTCCTCCTAGCATTTTCTGGGGTAACCCATCATTTAGAAGTACTATTTTCTGCATGAATAGCTTCCCAAAGCAGAGCTGTCTCAAGCCAGAGAGGAGTGAGGAAAGGAGGCCATGCACACAATTGTGGGGACAAGTGGGCTGGTTTTCCACTTAGACCCTTTGAGTCCAAGCATCTGCTGACATTTATTTATAGGCTTACTGAAAGGGTCTTGGTTATTCTACAGCAGAAACCCAATGTACTGGCTTTGGTCCAGGGTTGGAAAGCTGAAATGTTTGACTCTTTGTTTTATTTTAGGAGTGTGCTATACTGGTGGAATCATTGTGTGCACAATGCTATATTTTATTTAGTTTTTGCTTATAAAAGACTTAATTGAAAATTTTATGATCACTTGGTCATTTAGAGACACATTCACTTATTAAGAACTCAGGTCTAGATGATTTACCTATCCTTTTCTTTTTTAAATTTTTTATTTTTATTTTTGGAGAGAGACACAGAGAGAGACAGACAGAGAGGGAGAGGAAGACAGATAGAGATGGGCTCGCCAGCAGTCTCTCAGCTGCTGAGAACGAAATCCAGATGTGTGCGCCCCCTTGTGGGCAAGTGCAGCATTGCGCCCTTGCATCACTGCATCTGGCTAAACGTGGGACCTGGAGATGGGAACCAGGTTCTTAGGCTTAGCAGGCAGGCGCCTTAACCGCTAAGCCATCTCTCCAGGCCCCTATTCTTTTCTTTTTAAAAATAAGGTTGTACGTGGATGGCTGAATTTTTATCTGATACTCTTGTTTGAAATTTTATTCAAGAGAGAGATAGAGGCAGATAGAGAATGGGTATGCCAGGGCCTCTAGCCACTGCAAATGAACTCTGGACACATGTGCCACCTTGTGTATCTGGTGTTATGTGGGTACTGGGGAATTGAACTTGGGTCCTTTGGCTTTGCAGGCCAGCTCCTTAGCCCCGGACTCTCTCCAGCCCTTCTTTCTTCTTTGTCCTTCCATGGCCCTCCACCCTTCCTCCTTGTTGGTCCTCTCGTCCCTGCAAACTTTTAGGCCACTTTCCTATTACACGAATCTGTTGCCCTTTCTTGTTCTCTCTTATGCCACTCCTTTAGACTTTTCCTGCCTGATAGTCCCCTTTCTACTTTTATGTAGTATATATTCAAATATAGACTTTTTTTTTTTTTTTGAGGTTGGGTCTTTCTCTAGCCCAGGCTGACTATGTAGTTTCAGGGTGACCTCGAACTCTCGGCAATCCTCCTACCTCTGCCTCCCAAGTGCTGGGATTAAAGGCATGCACCACCATGTACAGCTCTCAAAGCTAGATATTTTATGTGAGAAAAAAAATGTGATATTTGTTCTTCTGAGTCTAGCTTATTTTATTACATATTGATCTCCAGTTCCATCTATTTTCCCCCAGATGTCATGATTTCATTTTCTTTATGACTGAATAGAATTCCACTGTGTGTATATACATGACATTTCCACTATTCATTCATCTGTTGATGGATGTATAGGTTGGTTCCATATCTTGGATATTTTGAATAGTGCAGCAATAACTATGGAGGTGGTATGCTGACTTAGAGCCTTTGTGGATATACCCAGGATAGGTATAGATGGATTTAGTTTTGTCTTTTTAAAATTTCTTTTAAAAGTTTATTTATTATTTATTTATTTGAAAAAATTTATTTATTATTTATTTATTATATATGTAGAGAGAAAGAGAGAGATGGAGAATGGGTGTGCCAGGACCTCCAGCCACTGCAAACAAACTGCAGATACATGAGTCACCTTGTGTATCTGGCTTTATGTGGGTACTGGGGAATTGAACTTGGGTCCTTTGATTTTGTAGGCAAGCACCTTAACCACTGAGCCAGCTGTCCAGCCCTCATTTTGGTCTCTTGAGGAAACTCTATATTGTTTTCCATTGTTGCTGCACAAGTTGACATTCCATTAGCAGTGTGTGGGAATTCCTCTTTCCTCATATTCTCATCAGCACTTGTTTTCTTGACGATAGCCATTCTGATTGGGGTAAGATATTATTTGCATTTCCCTGATGGCTAAGGATGTTGAACACTTTTTCAAATATTTATTTTTCATTTATATTTTTATGTGAGAAATGTCTGTTTAATTTACTAGCTCATTTACTGATTAGATTATTTTTTGGCATCTAGTTTTTGAAATTCTTTGTATATTCTACATATTAATCCTCTATGGATATACAGTTGGCAAAGATTGCTTTCTCACTGTCTTCTACTATGCTAATTGTTCCTTTCTTTCTCTCTTTCTTCTTTTCCTTCTTCCTTCCTTTCTTCTTCCTTCCTTCCTCCAACTTTTTTCTTTTATTTCTTTCTTTCTTTTTTCTTTCTTTCTGTTTTTCTTTCTTTCGTGTATACACTTTTGATTTCAGCAATACCATTTCTCAATTCTTGGCATTATTTCCAGCAAGTCCCTGCTCATACCTATATCTTTAAATGTTTTTTTTCTGCTTTGCTACTAGAAGTTTCAGAATCTCAGATCCATTTTGAATTGATTGTTGTGGAGGGTGAGAGATGTGAATCTAGCTTCAGTCTTATATATGTGAATATCCAGTTTTCCTAGCACCATTTGTTGAAGGCAGTCTCTTCAACCAATCTTGTCAAAGATTAAGTGGCTGTAGCTATATGGTTTTATTTCTGAAAAATTTAGTCTATTTCATTGGTTTATATGT
Organism: Orientallactaga sibirica; assembly: GCA_036365145.1. NCBI lineage: Eukaryota > Metazoa > Chordata > Mammalia > Rodentia > Dipodidae > Orientallactaga > Orientallactaga sibirica. The sequence goes on from JAEOAD010001317.1 coordinate 2,308,230, forward strand.
CTGTTTTGTGGACAGTACCATGTTATTTTTGCTACTATGACTCTGGAGTGTAATTTTAGACCAGATATTGTGATGCCTCTAGCATTGTTCCTTCTGCTTAGGGTTGCTTTGTTAGCTGAAGGATTTTCTGCTTCTATATGAATTTTAGCAATTTTTTGTTGTTTTCTCAGGAATGCTCTTGGAATTTTTTTAACTCTTAAAAATATTTTTATTTATTTATTTGCAAGGAGAGGGAGAGGGAGAATGGGCACACCAAGGACCTCTTACCACTACAAACAAACTCCAGATGCATGTTCCACCTTGTGCATATGGCTTTACATGGGTTCTGGGGCATCAAACCCAGGCTGGAAGGATTGGCAAGCAAATGCCTTTACCAACCTAGCCATCTATCCAATTCCTTTTTAACTTTTATTGACAACTTCCATAAATATAGACAATATACTATGATCATAATCTTCTCCCTTTCCCCCTCCCAATCCTTCTTCCACTGAATCTCTGCATGTCATGAATCTGTTTGTTGTCAACTAAGTCCCACTAATAGATATGAATTCTAAATAATTTGTCCTGAACTGTTCCAGGTATGAGCCCCTTTAGGGCAGGGACCTTTCCTGCTAAGTTTTTCAAGGAGCACATACCTATATGACATTCCCAAGATGGAGGACTCCTTAAGCATGTAATCCTAACTCTGGGAAGATGAGGCAGAAGGATTATAAGTTCAAGGCCAGCCTGAGGTACATAGTGAGACCCTGCCTCCACAAAACAATCACAACAAAAAGTAGGAGGTCTCCTCTATCGAACAAACTCATATGGCATACTTTCAGACTGATTCTGTTAACTAAATTTTATATTGGAATTAAATGTTTTGTTTGGACAAAAAATTATTTCCTGTGTTGATACAAAGTGAAGGTCTTTGCAGTTCTGGATGCTTTTACCTAGATGGGAAATATTTAAACACACCTCAATGTGAGGGAGATGTTTGAAAGGAGTCAGGGGGAGACCATATGAATTTAAGTCAAACAGACTGGGCTGGGTGATCTCTGCTGAGTTACATAAGCACTGAGTGTTTTCCATGTATATGATGGAACAACAACAGTGACTTCACAGTGCCTCTGCGGAGACTGAATGAAGTCGTGCTTGGCACAAGGGCTCAATACGTACTCATTAAAAATGTCCCCTCTCTCTGTTCCTCTCCCTCTCGTTCCTCTTCTTCCTCCTTTCCCGCTGGCTTACCTAACCAGGCATGGACCATTTCTTCTCTTGTCTGTGCATAGATGACCTTCAGGAAACAAGTTGCTGTCTCTGGTTCACTATTCAGCTTAGCCTGGTGGTTGTGTTTTTCATCGCCTTCCAGTGTTCAGAGAGGAAACACATCAAGAGTCTCTTCCCCCGGTTTTGCTAAAGAGCCAGCACTTAGAATCTTCCTCGTTTAATTAGTACTCTTCCCTCTCCTACACTCACTCTCACTTGAAGTTGGACGCCACCAACATTCCGAGTCTTCTGGGACTGATCACTCCATGCTTCTTTTTTGCTTGTTGGCATGCAAACCCACTTTTATTTTCCTTCTCAGAGATTTTACTCGGGAAGTTGTTGAAGTTGTTGACATTGAGGACAGTTTCCTTAGGGCTCAGGCTCAAGCCTCAACGTTTTTAAAGAGCTATTAGTGATGCAAAGAAGCCAAGCAAGACTCGCCCTTCTGTTGAGGTCCAGCAACTCTCCAAAGCAGCCCTACCTCCCAACTCCTCTGTGGGAGCTCAAGGTTAAGCTCATCTGGGTGGTGCCAGCTTGATTTTGCTCATTTTGTACATTATCTATGTGGTGTGCGGGTTGTGAGGGAGTGTGGAGGTAGATGACTCACAGGCTGAAGCACAGGGAAACAGATTGCACAAGCCCAGTTCCTCTTCCTTGGACATCCCCCTCTCACCCCCAGGTTCTCCTTGCTCTCCCTATATGTCCTGTCATGGCTACAGGGCTGAGCACCCCCACCACCCAACCTCCCTAGGAAGCAGGTGGACAGCAGGTGTACTGTGTAGTCAGGGACCCCAAACCTGAGCTGGATTCTGGAGCCACTCCTACCTCCTGAGACGGAATGCTCATTCTAAAAAGCCCAAACTGCAAAATAGCATAAGGAATTCCAAAAAAAGTTATCACGACTAGTTCAATGCTTATTTTTTGAAATATCAAGTTAAAAAATCTTTTTCTCATTTTTTTGCTTGTATTCTTTTTTCTTTTATTTATTTATTAGAGAGAGAGAGAGAGAGAGCAAAAGAGAGAAAGAGGCAGATAGAGAGAAAATGGGTGTGCCAGGGCCTCCAGCCACTGCAAATGAATTACAGATGCCTGTGCCTCCTTGTGCATCTGGCTTATGTGGGTACTGGGGAATAGAACCTGTGTCCTTAGGCTTCGTAGGCAAGCACCTTAACAGCTAAGCCCTCTCTCCAGTTTCCCTTCCTTCCTTCCTTCCTTCCTTCCTTCCTTCCTTCCTTCCTTCCTTCCTTCCTTCTTTCTTTCTTTCTTTCTTTTTCTTTCTTTCTTTCTTTCTTTCTTTCTTTCTTTCTTTCTTGTGTCACTAACCTCTGCTTTTCTGGGACATGCTGCTTCTAGTGCTTCGTCTACTGTTTATCAGGCGCCCATGAGCAGAAAACACTCTGCTCTTTCATTGCCAAACTGCAAAGGAAATTTTGCCCAACTTTTAAAAGCTTTGTCCCCACAGGCAGGCACCTTCAGGTAACATCCATGCTCCCCATGTACGGGGAAGAGCTCAGGTGTAATTAGGCAGGCTTTGTTAGTATTGCTCAGCCCCAAGGGTCAGTGTCCACTCTGGAAACCCATGATGCCAAATCCAGCAAACTCTCAGGGCACACAGAGCTGGACCTCCCTTGAGGGTTACTCCATGAGGCAGCTCTGTGGTTCTTGACTATTTCATCACATTGCTGGGACTTAGCTGACAGGTGACCTAGGATGGGTTATGCTAAAGACAGGGGTGTCTGCACAGTTCTCTGGCAGGCTAGGCTGGGAAAGGACAAGGTGGAGTCAGAGCACATGTAGGTCCAGTCACATAAGCACGCTTGGAGCACGTTTACTCACATCCTATGGCCACACACAGCTGGCAAAGAACATGGACACAGGGAGGGATGAATTAACTGTCCTGTGGGACCTGAGGAAAGCTAACTGATCTCTCTGAGTTCCACTTTCCCTTTCTCTAAAAATAGGGTTTGTGATCTTTAGCTGTCGAGGCTATATGAGGTGAGATGAGTGAATTTGTTTAGATGGGTGTAATTTCTAGCTATTTAAACTCACAGAAATGCTGGGAAGCTGGTTCTAGTCATGTTTCCAGGCCAAGGAGGTAAATGCATACCAGATTGGCCAGTTTCTCATTAGATATGAGATGTTGTGAAAACCAGAGTTCTCTAGCGAAGCAGAGAAAACAGAATACATATCTACATAGATACTTATTTATTCTTTGTTTGTGTGTGTGTTTTCTTGAGGTAGGGTCTCATTCTAGCCCAGACTGACCTGGAATTCACTATGTAGTCATGCTGGCTTTGAACTCAAAGCGGTCCTCCTACCTCTGCCTCCTGAGTGCTGGGATTAAAGGTGTGCACCACTACACCTGGCTTATTTATTCTTTTGTGTTGTGATGCTGGGGATGGGTCTTGGGCCCCCTAACCACTGAGTACCTTCCTCTTTTTTTTTTTTTTTTTTTTTTTTTGAGAGAAAGAGAATTGGCACACCAGGGCCTCTCAGCTGCTGTGAGTAAACTCCAGACGTTTTTGCCCCCTTGTGGGCAAGTGCAGCATTGCGCCCTTGGGTCACTATGTGTGGCTAAATGTGGGACCTGGAGAATCGAACTGGCGTTATTAGGCTTGGCAGGCATGTGCCTTAACTGCTAAGCCGTCTCTCCAGCCCCCTCCCTCTTTTTTAATTAAACATTTGTATTTATTTGCTTGAGAGAGAGGGCAAGGGAGAGAATAAGTGCATGCCTACCTGAAACAAATTCCAGATGCATGCACTGCCTTGTGCATCTGGCTTTACATGGGTACTGGAGAATCAAATCCAGGCCATCAGGTTTTGCAAGCAAGTGCCTTTAACTGCTAAGCAATTTCCTCAGCCCTACTTTTTAAAACAGGGTCTTGCTGTATAGATCAGGCTAACTTTGACCACTCTATGTAGTTTACACACACACACACACACACACACACACACACACACAGACACAAATCATATCCAAAGATACAGCCATAGAAATATCTAGAATGATGCTTGACCAAATATCTGAATGTCATGGCCTGGACAAGTTAACACATGAAATGAAACAAGGCTCAGTAGTCGAGCACTTGCCAAACATAGATGAGGCCCTGGATTTGATTATCAGAACCACAAAGGAAAGAATAAATAAATAGCCAGGTCTGGTGGCACAATCCTGTAATTCTAGCTACTTAGGAGGCTGAGGCAGGAGGATCACAAGTTCCAGGCCTGCCTGGACTATTGAGTCTCAAAAAAGTGAAAAAGGAGCTAGAGAGATGGCTTAGTTGTTAAGGCGCTTTCCTGCAAAGCCTAATAGACCCAGGTTTGATTCCCCAGTACCCATGTAATCCAGATGCACTAGGGGAGTGCATGTGTCTAGAGTTCGTTTGCAGTGGCTGGATGCTCTGGCATGCCCATTCTCTCTCTCTCTGCCTCTCTCTCTCTCAAATGAATAAGTTAGTTAATTTTAAAAATTAAAAGTTTTTTTTTAAAAAATTAGTTTGATTGATTTATTGCAGAGAGAGAGAGAGATAGAGAGAGGGAGGGAGGGAGAGAATGGGCATGCCAGGGCCTCTAGCTACTGCAAGTGAATTTCAGACGCATGTGCCACCATGTGCATCTGGCTTATGTGAGTTCTGGGGAATTGAACCTGGGTCTGTAGGCTTTGTAGGCAAGCTCCTTAAGTGCTAAACTATCTCTCCAGTAACCCCCCCCCCCCGCACACATTTTAAAAAGAATGGTACTGGAGTTATAGCTCAGTGGTAGAGCACTTACCTAATATGCATCTAGACCCTAAATTTAATCCTCAATACCACAGAGTGAAAGAGAAAGAAGAGAGGAGAGTGAGAGAGAGAACACAATCAACCACCACAGGTAACGTGAGCTAAGGCCTAATAATTAATGAGTAAGTCAACAACAGACATTTATTGAGCACCTACTGAATACTTAGCATACATTTACCTCTTGGAGGACAGCAGTTATAAGCCATATCCTTGCTTTCAAAGTGCTAACTAAGCAGGTGTAACCAAACATGCCAAAATGACAAGGGCTGCCTTCTGGGGGATAGACTTCCTGAACAAAGCTTTCTTGTATACGTCATCTCATTTAATCTCCACAGCCAATGTGATAGACAGGTATGGTTACTCCTGCCTTGCAGATGAGGGGAAATAAAGTTTGGAGAGATGAAGTGTACACTCTGGAGGTCAAATGGCTAAGAAATAGCAGAACTCAGACTACCGAGTGTCTGAGCACAAGCTGCTGGTAGCTTGACTAATGTCACTCACACGCTTGGCTGTGCCTCTCACAGAAGAGAGGGAAGAGGGGCTGGAGAACATTGTGAGCCTAGCAGGCAGCCGTCTGAAGTTTGGGAGGGCTTCTCTGCTGCTCCCCAAGAGACACACGCGTCCTCCTGCTCTGCCAGCTGGCTTGCTCTGTCACTTCCTGAGCCCTGAGATGTGGGTGACAGGCTGTTGACACTCTCTTGTATTTGAAAGTCCATCTAGGGACCAACTCTTTCAACTGTCTCATTAAAAAAAAAAGATTTTATTTATTTATTTGCAAGCAAAGAGATAGAAATAGAGATATAGATAGATGATAGATAGATAGATAGATAGATAGATAGATAGATAGATAGATAGATAGACAGATAATTAGATGATAGATAGGGAGTGAGCATGGGCACGCCGGGGCCTCCAGCCACTGTAAACGAGGTCCAGATGCATGCACTACTCTGAGCATCTGGCTTATGTTGGTACTGGGGACTTGAACTTCGCTCATTATGCTTGGCAGGCAAGTGCCTTAACTGCCCAGCCATCTCCCCAGCCCACAATGGTGTCATTTTTTTCAAAGGGGCAAGTGAGCCTGCTTGTATGTAGGTAGAAAGAGGGAGGATTTGAATCCTTTCCAGCAGAGCCAGCTCTCCCACCATTTTGCTCAGAGGCCTGCTCTGGGTGAGTGTGTGTACAGACATACATCAGTAATATTTTCAGACTTTATCATGCCTCCCTACTGCTCACAGCGGGGGTGCAGATGCAAGTCTATGCTAATGGATATGGGGGAAGAGCATTGCCACGTTAAGGACCTCTCCTATGTGTGTTGAAAGCAAGCCATCTTCTAGGGGTTTCTCTCCCTAGCTTGGCTTGGAGCTGTACATAGTTAGGCACACTTTAGCTGCTGGACTGGTATACGTGAAACATGACCGGAAGCAGAGAGGAAGGACTTGTGGAGACAGAGAATAAGGGGTGCTTATGTAAGTGGTTTTTCAACAGATGGAGGACTCATTTTAATTGCATAAAAGGCAATCTTCCTTGAGTAGAGATGTAGGTCTTTTGCAAACCTCTGTTCCTGTATTAGACACATTTTCCTGCTGCAGTGTTTGTCAATGCCCCTCTATTTCCATGATAACTGCTCATCCATGTGTTGAGTTATGTCTACGCCATTTCCATTCTCAGTATCCCCCCACCCCAGCTCAGGACCATTGTGCCCAATGCTGATGGTGCCATTGGAAGAATTTTCAGCCAAGGTATAGCTGAAGCAGCAGTTTTGAGAAGTGAACAGGTGGATGCTCACAATGCAGGGTGCTGCAAAGATTGAACTAACAAATGCAGAGCAGTGGTACTATGGCTTGACATGGTTTAACCCCCGAAGGTTCATATGCTGGCAGTGTTGATCCAGTGTGGTTGTGCTGAGGCCCAGGCTCAGAGACAGCTACTTGCAAAGCTCGCCTGCTCCTGTTCAATTCTCTACTTAGTCACAGAAAGCTACACGCAGGAAGTGATCCATGCACCTGGTGTTCACTTCCAGTGTGGCTGTGTTGACTTCTTATTTATTTATTTATTTATTTATTTATTTATTTATTTAATTTATTTATTTCCAAGGAGAGAGAGAGGAGGGAAAGAGGGAGAAAGGGAGACAAAGAGAGAGAGAATGGGCACACCAGGGATTCTAGCCCTTGCAAATGAACTCCAGATACATGTGCCACTCTGTGCATCTGGCTTTACCTGGGTACTGGGAAATTGAACCCAGGTCTTTAGGCTTTGCAGGCAAGTGCCTTAAGTGCTGAACCATCTCTCTAGCCCTGTGCTGATATTTTTGTTTGTTTGTGAATGTATGTGTGTATGTTGTGCAGACATGTCCATATGAGTGAGGGCACGTGTGTGTGTGTGCCCGCCTATGGAGGCCAGAGGTTGATTTCTCTTCCTCAGTCACTTTCCATCTTATTTTTTTTAAGAATTAGAAGTTTATTTGTTTATTTCTTTTAGAGAGAGAGAGAGAGAGAATTGGCATGCCAGAGTCTCAGCCACTGCAATTGAACACCAGACGCTTATGCCACCTAGTGGGCATGTGCAACCTTGTGCTTGCTCATCTTTTTGTGTCTGGCTAATGTGGAATCTGGAGAGTCAGACATGGTTCTTTAGGCTTCACAGGCAAGCATCTTAACCATTAAGCCATCTCTCCAGCCCTCCATCTTATTTTTAAAAATACTTTATTTTTGCTGGGCATGGTGGCACACGCCTTTAATCACACTCAGGAGGCAGAGGTAGGAGGATCACTGTTTGAGGCCACCCTGAGATTACAATAGCGAATTCCAGGTCAGCTTGGGCTAGAGTGAGACCCTACCTTAAAAAACCAAAAATAAATGAATGAATGAATAAATAAATATTTTAATTCATTTATGAGAGTATAAGAGAGCTAGAGAGAGAAAATGGGCATGCCTGGGCCTCCAGCCACTACAAATGAACTCCAGATGCATGTGTCACCATGTACATCTGGCTTATGTAGGTTCTGGGGTATTGAACCTGGGTCCTGAGGCTTTGTAGGCAAGTGCTTTAACCACTAAGCCATCTCTCCAGCCCTTCATCTTATTTTTTTTGAGATAGTCTCTTGCTGAACCTGGAACTCTGATCCAGCTAGACTGGCTAGGCAGCAATCCACTGCCCCTGCTAGGAAGCCCTCTTCTGCCAACAAGCTCTGAGGCTCTCTGTAAGGAAGGCAATCATTAAAAAATCTAACAACAGCAGATGTTGGCGAGGATGTGGGAAAGGAGGAAGCCTCATTCACTGTTGGTGGGAATGAAAACTTGCACATTACTTCTTGAGAAAGAAGATTGTTATGAAATGAGGCCACCCAATGTCTTGGCACCTTCTGCATGTGTCCATTTTTCTTTCTGCTTCTCTGCCATGTTGGAACATAGCTAGGAGTCCCTTATAAGTTGTCAGGATAATACTGTCTGAATTTTCCATCTTCTAGACTCAATGTTTTTCCTTTACGAAGAACCCAGACTCAGGCATTTTTATAGTTGTACCTTAAGGGAACACTGAATTCTAAACCTCAGCTTCCTTGGATGCTACATTTTTTTGGGGGAGAGGGAGGGTTTAGAGGTAGAGTCTTGCTCTAGCCCAGGCTGACCTGGAATTCACTATGTAGTCTCAAGGTGGCCTTGAACTCACCATAATCCTCCTACCTCTGCCTCTCAAGTGCCGGGATCAAAGGCGTGCAGCACCACGCCTGGCTGGATGCTACCTTTGAGAGAACCAGTTAGCTTATTTCTCTCAGAGTTAGCAGTCTTGAAATGTACAGGAGTCTGGGTTCTAGCATTTCTAGCTTCAGAGCTCCTGCTGAAAGCACAGCAGTGGTCCGTAGCCTAAGGACATGATGGCAAAAGCACTGGCTTCCAGAAAACACTTTGGGTTGAAGACTCAGAGCCAGATGAAAAGCACTAGCTTGGACCACCTGGCTCTCATGCAGTTATAATCAAGACAAGATTACTTACCTAATATGTTTATTTTTTTTCAGCAACAAATGAGCAAAACCTGGTCTTATCCAGCAGGAAGCTGTGAGCACACTGCTGTAGGATGAGATTTTTGTCCTGAGAAAGAATAGCGTTTTGATGTACCCTACAGGAAAGCTCTTGCCAATCTAGTACCATGCTGGGTAGCAGGCGGTTCACTTAGGGTCTTATCTTGGAAGCATTGTGCCCTTTTGCTAATCTCTAGAGGACCAGTGCTCTAGCCTGAAAGGCACAACCATAAATAGTTGTTCAGGTGGGTGAATGAATGTTGATGGTGGCTCAAGCAAAGCACCCCAGGGCTGTAGACAGTGTAGGTATGCACAGTGTGAGAGAGCTGCCTCTGTGCAGGAAACAAGTCTCCTGGGACTTGGGATCCTCTGCATTGCAAATCACAGAGTTGTTTTTGGTATGTGTGTGTAGTGTGGTGGTCTGTATAGTGTGTGCACACATATGTGCAGATGTGTGACACCCTACGCACATAGGTGCCATGTCCTTCTCTTGCTCTTCTGCATTGTTTCCTCAAGATGGAGTCTCTCTCTGAACACTGAGCTGCTACTTTTAGTCAGACTGACTGATCAGTGAACCCTAGTGATTCTCCTGTCTCTGTATCCCCCAATTTAGGACTGGGGTTACAACTGAGGACTGGTGTGTGTGTCTGGTGGCTGGGGAGCAAACTGAGGCCCTCATGCTCATGTGATAAAGCACGGAGATTTGAAGAAGTACAGGTTTCTTCTCGTGATACTGTGACACGTCTGACACTTCCAGAGGGTTCCATCCATGGTTGCTTAGCCATGGAGGTTTGGGCAGAACATCAAGGAGGCAGGAGCTTGTGAGAGAGGAAAGCTGTTCACCTCATGTCAGGAAGCAGAAAGCAGAAAGCAGAAGGAATGAGGACAAGATACAGGCCCCAAGGACACGTCCTCACTAACCACTAACTCCATCCTCCAGCCATGCCCTACCTCCTAACGTTTCTAGGACATCTCAAAATAGCACCACCAGCTGAGGACCGAGATTTCAGTGAACGAACCTTTCATGGAGACATTTCCTAAACAAACCATAACACTGTTCATCGACACCCTTCTTATTATATTTCTTCTTGCAACTGCTGTCTTTCTCCACGAGGGTCTCTTGTCCATCACCTCTATGCCTTTGTCCTGGTCTCTGCTACTAAGATGCTCTGTACTCACCCGGTGGACCCAAGTGTGTCTTCTAATCACAGAGCTTATGCTCCTGTATGGGCAGCCTGGCATGGAGCTGGGCATTCAGGCCTGGGAATCAGCCTGCCTGCGGGCTACCACTTGTTCTCTGGGACTGTGGCCAGTTTCCCAAGTCACTTAATAATTATGGGTATTAACTTTTCATCAGAACATAGCAGTAATAATCATGAAGAGCTGTTATAAGGGTTAATCAGTGATGAAGCACACATGGGATGGAGCCAGGACACAGCCCTGAGTACCTTCTGGTTGCCATCTTTATTGTCAGTATCTTCATTGAACTCCTTCTTTCCAAACCACCTTACTGTTGTGTTTTTCCTGCTCAGAACTTCGGCCTGCCCACTTCCTTATTTTATAACTCTCAAGGGCTCCCCAGTAAGCACCCAATTACATTCATGCTCCTTAGCAGGATTATTCACTTTCCCATTTTACTTGGCCCAAATGGTGTGTGTGGGGGTGTGTGTGTGGGTGTTTAGAGATCAAATCTAGGGCTTCCCAAAAGCTAGACATGCAGTATGCTACAGCTATAACCCCAGCTTTAAGCCCACCACTTTCTGATGTTCCTGTGTAAGCATGGTCTCTTTGCTCCTATCCCAGCATGTGCCCTTTCCTTGACAGCTCTGTAAGGCTCGGACCATTCTCTTAGGGCCATGCCCTCACGCTACCTCCACCATCCCATGCTTCTGCATACAGGAGAAGGAGTAGCCTGCATGCCAGAGTGGCCCTTCTTTGGTCTGCAGGCTACAAATACACTAGGCTAGATTCTGCACACATACTTGGAGAGGCAGTCCACGGGGAGATCATGTTCCAATGTACATTTGTACACTGCAGCAACACAAAACCCAGCTGCTTTGACATTCATAGAAGGTTAATGTTCCATTGTCATCTCAGGTTCCCTCATTTGCTGGTCTTCTGGTGAAATCACTTATCTGTATTGAATTCGATTTCTTCAAGGGCTCCACATCGGTCATCTTGAGGGATTTAAATTTAGGAAATATGGAAGATACTGCTTATGCTGGGGGGGTGGTCACTGAATCTTATTGTCTCTGAATACATATGACTTTAAAATAATCATTTAATTATTCATAGGTCGCAGAAAATGCTTATCATATGTCACAGGGAGAAATCAGGATACAAAGTGTATTTACAGTATAATCTTTTTTTTTTTTGGTTTTTCGAGGTAGGGTTTCACTCTGGCCCAGGCTGACCTGGAATTCACTATGTAGTCTCAGGGTGGCCTTGAACTCAGGGCGATCCTCCTACCTCTGCCTCCCAAGTGCTGGGATTAAAGGCGTGAGCCACCACGCCCACCTACAGTATAATCTTAACCATGTATAAGTCATGTGTCAGGTTCAGAGAGGCTATAGACCAACAAAAAAGCTTGACTTGTTGGGAAAACAGGATTAGCCATATTTTTTTTTATTAATTTTTATTTTTTATTGACAATTTCCATAATTATAGATAATACTCTACCTACCCTCCCTACTTTTCCCTTTGTAACTCTACTTTCCATCATATCCATTCCCCCTTTCAATCAGTCTGTCTTTTATTTTGATGTCATCATCTTTTCCTCGTATGATGGTCTTGTGTAGGTAGTGTCAGGCACTGTGAGGTAATGGATGTCCAGGCCATTTTGTGTCTGGAAGAGTGCACTGTAAACAATCCTACCCTTCCTTTGGCTCTTACATTCTTTCCTCCACCTCTTCCACAATGGACCCTGAGCGTTGGGAGGTGTGATAGAGATGTTTCAGTGCTAAGCACTCCTCTGTCACTTTTCAGTACTATGGTGCCTTCTGAGTCATCCCAAGGTCACTGCCATCTGCAAAGAGAAGCTTCTTTACCAAAAGTGAGAGTAGCATTAATATATGGGTGTGGACATTAAGAGAAGTGCTTACTGGGCAGTTTGGTGACCATATTATATACATTTAGGCAGACACCAGCAGACGTTACACACCCCTAGGGTTCATGACTTCCCTCATTATAGGTTTTTCATTATCAGGCACTTATTCCCTCCTGTGGAGTGGGCCTCCAGTCCAATTAGAGAGCGGTTGGTTTCCCCCATAACACACATACCACTATTGCATCCATTGGCTCATTTGGCCTGGCTGGCCAAATTTAAGGCTTGCAGTGTCCACTGTTGAGTATCTCCACTGGTGGTTTCTCTCTCCCATTGAACTGCATGCAGCGTAGCTTTTTCCAGCTTTCTGTCAGCTGGTCTACATGGAAGAGGTTTTCAGCTCAGTCCTGGCAGGATTTCTCAGTGACCTTGTAGTCAAAATATGTGGAGTCTTCAGCAATAGGGTCTTACCATCTATTCCTATTAACCATGTATAAGTCATGTGTCAGGTTCAGAGAGGCTATAGACCAACAAAAAAGCTTGACTTGTTGGGAAAACAGGATTAGCCATATTTTTTCTTTTTAATTTTTATTTTTTATTGACAATTTCCATAATTATAGATAATACTCTACTACCCTCCCTACTTTTCCCTTTGTAACTCTACTTTCCATCATATCCATTCCCCCTTTCAATCAGTCTGTCTTTTATTTTGACGTCATCATCTTTTCCTCGTATGATGGTCTTGTGTAGGTAGTGTCAGGCACTGTGAGGTAATGGATGCCCAGGCCATTTTGTGTCTGGAAGAGTGCACTGTAAACAATCCTACCCTTCCTTTGGCTCTTACATTCTTTCCTCCACCTCTTCCACAATGGACCCTGAGTGATGGGAGGTGTGATAGAGATGTTTCAGTGCTAAGCACTCCTCTGTCACTTTTCAGTACTATGGTGCCTTCTGAGTCATCCCAAGGTCACTGCCATCTGAAAAGAGAAGCTTCTTTACCAAAAGTGAGAGTAGAATTAATATATGGGTATGAACATTAAGAGAAGTGCTTACTGGGCAGTTTGGTGACCATATTATATACATTTAGGCAGACACCAGCAGACGTTACACACCCCTAGGGCTCATGACTTCCCTCATTATAGGTTTTTCATTATCAGGCACTTATTCCCTCCTGTGGAGTGGGCCTCCAGTCCAATTAGAGAGCGGTTGGTTTCCCCCATAACACACATACCACTATTGCATCCATTGGCTCATTTGGCCTGGCTGGCCAAATTTAAGGCTTGCAGTGTCCACTGTTGAGTATCTCCACTGGTGGTTTCTCTCTCCCATTGAACTGCATGCAGCGTAGCTTTTTCCAGCTTTCTGTCAGCTGGTCTACATGGAAGAGGTTTTCAGCTCAGTCCTGGCAGGATTTCTCAGTGACCTTGTAGTCAAAGTATGTGGAGTCTTCAGCAATAGGGTCTTACCATCTATTCCTAGTGGGAAACCAAGAGAATACCATTCTCTTAAGTCCCCCTTCCTCCCTCCCTTTCTATTCCCTTTATATCCCCTTTCTAGCTTACTGGCTTCTGCTATTGAGTTTTATTCAAACTCACATACAAGTCCAAACATTTGTAGCTAGGATCCACATATGAGAGAGAACATGTGACATTTAGTTTTCTGGGCCTGGGTTACCTCACTAAGTAGAATCCGTTCCAGATCCATCCATTTCCCCTCTCTACTGCTGAATAGAGCTCCATTGCATAGTATGTATGCCAATGTTCTATGTATAAAGTGCACATGAACATTTTCTTTTAGAATCCATGCTCAGAAAACCACCCCTTCTCGCCTGAGTTCCACCAGAGTTTGCTTTTCTGATCTTACCTCTTAGCATTGTGTCTCTCATCTTTCCCTGGCTGCCTGGGAGTTCAGAGTGACAAAGATGGTTTTGTTTGTTTTTGTAGACAGGATCTCATGTAGCCCAAGATAGCCTCACACTTTAGCTCAGGCTGGTCTCAAACTCATAGTTCTTCTGTCTCAGTCTCCTGAGCACCAGGATTATAGGCTTAAATCACCATGCCTTGATTATTTATTCGTTTACGTTTGTGTGCACACATCCATGCATGCATGTGTGAGTTGAGGCCAGAGGACAACCTTGGATGTCATTTTCAGGAATGTTTCATCTGTTTTGACACAGGGTCTCTCATTAGCCTGGAGCTCACCAACTGGACTAGACCCGCTCACCAGTGAGCACCGGGGAGCCTCCTGTCTCCACCTCCCGAGCACTGAGATTACAGGCTTGTACCACCATACCTGTCGTCTGATGTGGCTACTGGGGATCAAAGCCAGGTCCTCACGTTCAAGTGACAAGCACCTTACTGACTGATATGACTTATTAGTCCTGACTACACATTTATGATGATTTGTTTTATGTTAGACAAATTCTACTTCAATGTGAACAAATGAGAGGAAAAGGGCCCAACTGACTCTGGTGAGATAAGGATGAGGATGATCAGTGTGGAGTTGAAGACAGTGATTCCAGAGTGGAGAGATGACTTAGAGGACAAAGGTACGTGTTTGCAAAGCCTGCCAGCCTGGGTTTAACTCCCCAATACCCATGCAAAGCCACACACAAAGAGGAACACATGCCTGGAGTTTGTTTGCAGTGGCTAGAGGCTCTAGCACTCCTATTTTCTCCTTCTCCTTCCCCCTCCCTCTCTCAAGTAAATAAATAAAAACATTTGAAGAAGATAGTGATTTCCATTATAGCTGATAGGCACCGTGGTAAAGTCCTCCAAGGAGTCAGCCTCATTATTCTAGGAGAGCAAGACTTGTCTTTTCCTCTTCATCTCTTCCTCAGTCATTCTAAAAGCTTTGTTATTTTAGTAATATAGAAAGAAATGTTCATGTGGAAAGATCAGGAAGATAATACTATTGCCACAACAATCACTAACACTTCAGACAGCCAATCAGAACCATACTTTACCTTGGGTGCCTTCCTTCTGGACTTCTGTGCTTATCCACCCATGTGTGCATTTCATCATGCACCTGTCTTTGCCACAGTATGGTCCTCAGGATGCTCATGGGTAAGTAAGTTTAGGAAATGGTTCACCCTAGTACACCTTTTTAGAGATTCGTGATACACAATAGCATACTGAAAGATTTGGCAAGATATTGGGGGATTAGGGGTGCATAGCTCAGTGGGAGAACACTGGCCTAACCTGCATGGTTGGATTTCCCAGCACTGTAAAAAATAAATAAAAAATAAATAAATAAATAAATAAATAAATAAATATTTGATAAACAGCATAAAAGGCTCATTTTGCTATGATTGACCTTGACTTTTTCCAATGTATTTAAACATGGAATTCGTATTTCTATAACCCAAGAAGTTACTGTTCCATGGAAGCTGATGGAGCTGAAAAATACTTGATCTTAAGTGAGTCTTAGGTCATATATAGTGTCTATAGTTGTGTAGTGGGTTATTTGAGTCCTAGGTCACATATAGTGTCTATGGTTGTAGTGAGCTATTTGAGACCTAGGTTATATATAATGTATAGAGTTGTATTAGGTTATTTGAATTGCTTCTTTAGTGTTAATACATTTCTGTATCAGTTGCATTCTCCTAAAACATAAATTTTTAAAAAACATTTTATTTATGTGTTGGAGGGGGGCAGAGAATGGGTGCACCAGGGCCTCCAGTCACTGCAAACAAACTCCAGATACATGTGCCACTTAGGTGGGTTCTGGGGAATCAAACCTGGGTCCTTAGACTTCACAGGCAAGTGCCTTAACCTCTAAGCCATCTCTCAGCCCCTAAAATATAATTTAAAAAAATTTTAATTTGTTTACTTATTAGAGACAGAGAAGGGGATGGGGAGAGAGAGAGAATGGGTGTGCTGAGGCCTCTAGCCACTGCAAATGAACTCCAGATGCATGTGCCACCATGTGCATCTGGCTTATGTGGGTACTGGGTAATCGAGCCTCAAACTGGGGTCCTTTGGCTTCACAGGCAAGTGCTTAACCACTGATCCACCTCTCCAGCCCTCCTAAAATATAAATTTTAATGGTTGCATCTCTTGACTTGTGAAGCCCATACCCTGTTGTTTGGAATTTAGAATTTTCCCACTTTTGAACTCTCATAATGGACATTTTAAAATCTAATTAAGATATTTTCTGCCCGTAAAACATCATGGTTTTCCGATCTGCACCTGATCCATGATTGATTTTTGGGTTTTGTTTTTATTTCCTCTCCACTTTAAGAAATCTGTCAGTTTGGAATACTCTAAAAAGAGAAGGACAAACAGTAAGAGTGGAAGGTCAAAGAGAGTGGGGTTTTGCCACTGAATCTGGTTTAAAAATAAATTCTAAATGTTATTCTAAATCTAGGTTTGAGCTGTTTCATTCTCATTGTGTTTACATTTCAAATTATCTAATTATCTTCTGGTTATGCCAAGAAGTCCTAATGGGGTGAGATTTCTTTACAAATAAATGTAAGAAAGTAGAGAAAAGTAGATAATAAGAAAAATTGTTAGTAGTTAAAAATACAAGTGATGTCAGATATGGCATTAAAAAAACCCACGTCAATCATTGTCAGTGCGATCATGTTCTGGACACCGCCCCCTTGTCTCATAGTCATTCCAGCAATAGAATTCAGAGATGCGGAGAGAGCAGAGTGTAGAAAATAGAGTTTATTGCAGAATAATGTGGAGTATTTTCAAAGGGTAAGAGTAGATAATGGCCAAGGGACAGTTATACAATCTACATCTTCAAGCCAAGCATTATACTGTTTCTGATATCAAGGCAATCAGTTTCTCCTGGGGGACTTTGTCCCGCCCAGGTATTGTATCAACTCTTACAAGAGAGAGCAATGGGATTTTGTTGTTGTTGTTGCTGTTGTTTTTGATTTTTCGGTGGAGGGTCTCACTCTAGTCCAAGCTGATCTGGAATTCACTATGTAGTCTCAGGCTGGCCTTGAACTCATAGCAATTCTCCCACCTCTGCTTCCTGAGTGCTGGGATTAAAGGTGTGTGCCACCACGCCTGGCTGGGATGTTTTTGATCCTTATTAGAAAACCTCCCCCTGGACAGGAATCTTGTAAAACTCCGGGCTCCTGGAGCCAGATTTAGATAAATTATGTATTAATGACTATGTAAGCAGCAGAATGACCAGATCTCTTTCCAGGGCCATTGATAGAACTCAGCATCCATTCCTCTGACCAGTAACTAGAGTTTTGCAGCTTAGTTTTTGGTGTTACAGGCTATTATGAATGGGGCCTTGAGCCCCAGTGTACTCCAACCTTACTAACATTATGACATAATGATGTTTATATGATTGAAATTTGATGGAAAAAGGGTTAAGCCAGGTCTCTCTGGTCCCTGGCTAGAATAAATTCTTTTAGATGGTATATGTATATGAGTCTCACTAATGGCTCTGCTTTGGGTTCACAGCCTGGTTGTCTTCACTTTTTCTTCTATCAGCTTTCAATTGCCCGTGGCAGCCACAGAGGATAGCAATGTAGGGTGTTGAGATGGGTCTTGAATGGATATGATTATCAGCCTCACAGTTGTCTACAGGGCCTATCCAGGAGGCTGACCCCACTGTAGGTCACAGCCAGCCACTCCTTCATTGTGAGGGCAATCTTTTAATAGGAAGAAATAACACTTGGAACCAATAAATAGAAATGAATTCATTGTGAAACAGTTTGGACAATGACACTATGTGGGAATTAGAGACATATTTCTCCTTTCCCCTCTGGTGGCTATGAAAGCAAATTGCCCTAACAGAGACCAGCAAATAACAACAATAAAAACCAAAGCTGTGCACAGGACTGGAGGAGGGGTATAGAGAAAGAACTTGACATGGAACAGAGCAAAGAAATGTTAAGTTTAAGCCTAGAAGGCACAGGTGGGATTTTTACATTAAGCAAGTGAGACACTACAGGGGAAAAGCAAAGTGGCTTTATTTGTTTTTATGACAGAATCAATAGAATCTAATCAGATTTTGAATGCAGCCGGGTAAGATGAGGAATAACAAGTAGAACCTCATAGGTAGTCACTAGAACAGAACTGTGTCCGGAAGGGACTTCCACAGTGACTTTCCACACTGCTCGCTAAACCCTGCTGGGGAAGGACACTCTGCAATGCAGGGAAGGTGACATGGCTTTGGGTCTATGTCTCCAGAATTTTGATTCTCTGGTGCTCATTTTCTATTTATTTATTTATTTGAGAGAGAGGGGGGAAGAGGCAGATAAAGAGAAAATGGGTGTTCCAGGGCCTCCAGCCACTGCAAACAAACTCCAGACACATGTGCCCCTTGTGCATCTGGCTTACGTGGGTCCTGGGGAATTGAACTGGGGTCCTTAGGCTTAGCAGGCAAACACCTTAACCACTTAGCCATTTCCCCAGCCCTGGTGCTGATTTTTTTTTCTTCTCAGTAGTGCTTCTCTAGGAACCAGACTTTGAGCTAAGAAAGGAAATGAAAGCGGTGTCATTTTGGAGAGAGGTATTTGAGGAAGGTCATAAGCCCCTTTTGGGATTCACAGCAGCAGATGACATACTCAACTGGAAGGTGATGAGGTCTGGGGTCTTCAAAGAGGGTAAATTCATTTATAATCTATATTCATACTCTGTCCAAGTCACACCATGTACAAATACCCCAACCCAGATTAGATTGTTGATCATGAATGCAGACTTACATCCTCCAAGAGCACACACTGATGCAATCACTAAAGCAAGAGTGCTGTTTGTACATGTGCCTTAGCACCCCAACCAGGTATCCTATTTAAACACCCCAATGTGGGAATTCCAGAGCTGCCACTGCATTGACTATACAAAGAACACAAGAAAAAGTGCAAACCCACTTAGAAGCGCTGATTGTACACAGCTCCTTGAATTATGCAGAACTGGACTGGCTACATGTATATTGCCAGGGAGTTGAGGAAGTTGAAAGCTCATCTTCGCCCTTGAGGAACTTGCTCAGCATCCAGGTGGGAGGGTACAGTCAATCATGTAATGTAAGTGAGTCAGGCTATGATGGGAGATGGAGGCTCTGGGAATCACAGGAGACTGTGGTTAAGTTCCAGGAGCAGAAGAG
Organism: Orientallactaga sibirica; assembly: GCA_036365145.1. Lineage (NCBI taxonomy): Eukaryota > Metazoa > Chordata > Mammalia > Rodentia > Dipodidae > Orientallactaga > Orientallactaga sibirica. The sequence continues at coordinate 2,327,389 of JAEOAD010001317.1, forward strand.
ATGGGTCACTTATTTTAACCCAACTCTGTCTCTGGTGAAATAACACCCTGAGGGAGAAAATATTTCTTCAGGCACATTGTAGATAATCAAGAAATATTTGTGACTATTTGGATAACTGAATAAACAAATGTCCCCATACAAGAATTAATTTAGGACTGGAGAGATGGCTCAGTAGTTAAGGCACTTGACTGCAAAGCCTAACTACCCGAGTTCAATTCCCTAGTACCCACCGGATGCACAAGGTGGCACATGCATCTGGAGTTCATTTTCAGTGGCTAGAGGACCTTGTGTGCCCATTCTTTCTGTCTGTTTCTCTCCTCTCTATCTCTTTCTGCTTGCAAATAAATAAAAATATTTTTAAAGAGTTAACTTACATGCAATCGCATGGCTCATACACAGCATAGTTGGAGTTTAGACCCAAGGACCTTATTCTTTCATTCTCTTTCTGTCACAGGTAGCATCTGCTGGATGATGGACTGGAAAGAGCTAGAAATACTACTGAGGCATGAGGAAAATGTCATGGCAACCCAGCAATGTTGGGATTTTCTGAAGAGAACACAGTCCTTGTTGGCAGAGTTCTGTTTCCTTTTTCTTAAAAATATTTCTATTCATTTATTTCTAAGCAGACAGAAAAGGGAGAGAGAGAGAGAGAGAGACAAAGAGAGGGAGAGAGGAAGTGAGCTTGGCATGGGCATACCAGTGCCTCTTACCACTCCAAACAAATTCCAGATGTATGTACCACTTTGTGCATCTGGCTTTTTGTAGGTGCTGGGGAATTGAACCCAGGTTGGCAGGCTTTGTAAGCTAACGCCTTTAAACACTGAGCCATCTTCTCAGCCCTGTTTCCTTTTTCTGTTTTTTATTGGTCAAGTTCACCTTAGTTGGAGAACATACTATTAATTTGAACTAATATTGTCTTTAAAAACTACCACAAAACTATAGTGTTCCGTATTCATTCTCTGATATCTCTAAAAATCCTTCAGCCTACCTTGTTTGGATATTGGAGTTAGAAACAATTAGTGAAGTCCATTTGCCATATGGGTAAGTGAATGTTTTTTTTTTTTAAGTAGGTGCTTTACATCCCCTGCAGCACCAGGAGCTGTTGCCATAGTAACATTCTCCCCCTTGAGTTGCAGAATGCACTGTCCATGGAACCAGTGGCAAGTATGTAGGTCACAAGTGAAAAGGGGTTTGGTGGCTTCGCCTCAGAGTCCAGTTTGGCACAGCCAGGAACTGTTCAGCTGTTCATGCTACAGGCTCCAAAGGGGCTCACATCCCTCTGCTAGGGAATTCTTTACTGGGATGGGAGCATGAGGGGAGGCAGAAGGTACAGCCTGTGAGGGAAGGTGGGCAGAAGTATCCTGCATTAAGATTCAAATGTCAAAGCCCAGGATGGCCTGTCCTAGGCGGTTTCTTTGAGGAGGTTAGTGTGTCATGCTGGAGGCTGTATAGTGTCCAGGGTACATGGAAGGACGACCCAAAGCTCACTCACTGTTGGTTTCATGTAATGATGATGATGATGATTGTTTTTTTAAGGTAGGGGCTCGCTCTAGCCCGGGCTGACCTGGAATTCACTATGTATTCTCAGGCTGGCCTCAAACTCACAGCAATTCCTCCTACCTCAGCCTCTTGAGTGCTGGGATTAAAGGTGTGTACCCCTACACCTGGCCTTTCATGTAATTATTAATATGAATCCTTTTCTGGTAGAGATTTCAGCTTCTTAGATAGCTTGGAAATGTGTCCAGGGGAACTTTATATATTTGTTCTTTCATGCAGCATATATTTATCCAGTTTGTTTTCTTTTCTTTCTTTCTTTCTTTCTTTCTTTCTTTCTTTCTTTCTTTCTTCTTTATTATTTATTAATTTTTATTTTTTGGTTTTTCTTTTTTTAATTTTTTGTTTGTTTTATTTGTTTATTTGCGAGAGAGAAAAAGGGATGGAAAGAGATAGAGAGGGAGAAAATGGGTGTGCCAGGGCCTCTAGCCACTGCAAATGAATTCCAGATGCATGTGCCACCTTGTGCATCTGGCTTATATGGGTCCTGGGGAATCAAACCTGGGTCCTTTCACTGTGTAGGCAAGCACCTTAACTACTAAGCCATTTCTTCAGCCCTATTTTTTGCTTTTTCGAGGTAGGGTCTTGTTTTAGCCTAGATTGACCTGTAATTCATAGTCGCAGGCTGGCCTCAAACTAACAGCAATCGTCCTACCTCAGCCTCCCGAGAACTGGGATTAAAGGCGTGTGCCACCACATCTAGCCATTCAGTCCCTTTTCTATACCAGGTACTGTGGCCAGCTTCTCCACGCCCTGTTTTCAGGAGGATTTTGCATTTGATTTAATACTTTGCTGTCATGATCCTGAAATTCATTTTTTTTTGGAGGTAGAGTCTCACACTGGCCCAGGCTGACCTGGAATTCACTACTGTAGTCTCAGCATGGTCTTGAACTCAAAGCAATCCTTCTACCTCTGCCTCCCGAGGGCTGGGATTAAAGGCATGCACCACCATCCCGGGTCCTGAAATTCATTTTTTAAATTTTTATGTTGTTTATTTATGAGAGAGAGAGAGAGAGAAAATGGGCACACCAGAGCCTCCAGCCATTGCAAAATCTCCAGATGCATGTGCCACCTTGTGCATATGGCTTACATGGGTACTGGGGAATCAAACCTAGGTCCTTAGGCTTTGTAGGCAAGCACCTTAACCACTAAACAATCTTCCCTGCCCATGGTCCTGAAATTCTTAATCATTTTTTAAGCCAGGAACTATGCATTTATATTTTCACCAGGTTCCACACTGATGGTAGAATGTTTAGCAAATCCAGGTACAGCCCATGTCTTCTTGAAGCTTATGGTACAGTAGTAGAGAAATAATGATCCAATTATGACACAGGCCAAGGTTTCTTACCTCTGTGATCTATGATCTGTGCCATAGGGTTAGGTGAAGGTACGTGATGCCAGGAGAGAAGGTCGAGTGTCATTTCACAGCTGCTTGGCTTGTACAATGTATTCCTATCAACCCTTTGCCCAGATTTCCTATGTAGCACTTTTTATCATGCTATCCTGTATATCAGCTGTTTGATCCTGAAAACACAATCTGATGTCCCTTTGCTGCTGCTGTCTGCATATCTTCAAATTCACATCACGAGATCCTAATCACTTCAGAGTGATGGCATCAGGAGGTGGAGCCTCTGTGGAGGCCATGGAGTAGAGCTCTCATGAATGGATTTAGTGTCATTATAAAAAGAGAAGATAGATGATGATGATAGAGAGATAGATAGATGGTAGACAGATAGATGATAGATACATAAATTATAGAGAGATAGATGATAGATAGATAGTGGATAGATAGATGATAGATAAATGATAGATAGATGATAGATTGATAGGAAGATAGATGATAGATAGATGATAGGTTGATAGGAAGATAGATGATAGATAGATGATAGATAGATAAATAGTTTGCCAATACCACTATGTGGCATTTGCAAACCAGGAAGGGGCCATCAGTGAAACTTAACCATGCTGGAACCTTGACTTTGGAATTCCCAGTTGCTAAATCTGATAAATAAGTTTCTTTTATTTACTCCATCCAGTCTGTAGTATTTCTGTCACAGCAGTCCCCATTGACTGAGAAAGCTGAGAAACACCTAACAGTACCTTACCTAGAAACGGATCATCTCCAACCTGACTGCACTCAACATTTGTGTGGTGTTATTATTCAATCGAGAAACCTTATTCAGATATACATTATCCCCATATTGTTCTTCTTTGTTATGTGTGTGTGTATGTGTGGATGGGTGGTTTGTGTGCGTAGACGCATGTGTGTGTAAGTGTGTGGCGTGTCCATGCATATGGATATATGTGTGTCTAGGCCAGAGGTTGACATCATGTGTCTTACTCAGTTTCTCTCAACCTTACATTTTTTAAATATTTTATTTGTTTATTTGAGAGAGACAGAGAGAGAAACAGACAGATAGGGAGAGAGACTGAGTGGGCACACCAGGGCCTCCAGCCACTGCAAATGAACTCCAGACACATGCACCACCTTGTGTATCTGGCTTATGTGGGTACTGGGGAATCAAACTTGGGTTCTTAGGCTTCACAGGCAAGTGCCTTAACCACTAAGCCATCTCTCCATCACTGAATTTTATTTTTTATTTATTTATTTATTTATTTATTTATTTATTTATTTATTATTGTTATTATTATTTTTGGTTTTTTGAGGTCAGGTCTCACTCTAGCTCAGGCTGACCTGGAATTTGTTATGTACTTTCAGGGTTGCTTCATAGTCACAGTGATCCTCCTACCTCTGCCTTCTGAGTGCTGGGATTAAAGGTGCCACCACATTCGGCCTGAATTTTATTTTATTTTATTATTACTTTTTTTTTTTTTTTTTTGAGGTAGGGTCTCACTCTAGCTCAGGCTGACCTGGAATTCACTATGTAGTCTCAGGGTGGCCTTGAACTCACAGCGATCTTCTTACCTCTGCCTCCCAAGTGCTGGAATTAAAGGCGTGAGCCACCACGCCTGGCCTGAATTTTATTTTTTGAGATAAGGTCTCTTGCAGAGGGTAGAGCTCTCCAGTTGGGCTACATTAAATAGCCAGCAAGCCCTAGGGATCACCTGGTCTTCACTCCCCAGTGCTGGAATTGCAGGTGTATCCTGAAGTGCCTGGCTTTTATGTGGGTGCTGGAGATCCAAACTTGGGATCATGCTTAGTGGTGATTTGAATGCAAATGTGTGTCCCCTAGACTCAGATACTTTTTTTTTTTTTTTAGAGGAGAGAGAGAGAGAGAGAGGGAGAGGAAGACAGATAGAGATGGGCACGCCAGCAGTCTCTCAGTTGCTGTGAATGAAATCAGATGTGTGCCCCCTTGTGTTCAAGTGCAGCATTGCGCCCTTGCATCACTGCATCTGGCTAAATGTGGGCCTGGAGATTGGAACTGCTGGAGATTGGAACCAGCGTTCTTAGGCTTAGGAGGCAGGCACCTTAACCGCTAAGCCATCTCTCCATCCCTCAGATACTTTTGATTAAGATTCCCACTTAGTCTTCAGCAAGAAGAAACCTGCTGGAGGAGGTGTATCACTGCAGGTGATCTTGAGTCCAGCCCTACTAGGTGTGTTCTGAGCTAGTTTGAGCTCTGGCTGTTCTTGTTGCTGGTGCTGGCTGTTGTCTCTGCTGTGGATGTGTGATGAAGTGAGCCAGCTTCTTCTACCATGATGATGCCTCCCCTGGAATCTGTCAGCTTGGACTCAACCCTCTCCTCCCATCATCTGCTTCTGGTCAGGTGTTTGTCCCAGCAACGAGAAGGTAACTGCAACATGCTTGCCCACTGAGATATCTCCCAAGCTCCCTGCCCCACACCATGATGTTCTTCATAACAAAAAGAAACTTTCAATCATATTAATTCCTTTAATAAATTGTCCCATTACTGTGGAGGCTAACTTTGATTGTTTAGGCTTTTCTTCTACAAAATCTTATTTTTAAAAAATTAATTATTTATGAGGGTTATAGCCGAAAGCTTCGGGTTCGCTGAGATGAACTTCCAGACCAGGCACACTTATGGAGGAAGGGATTTATTGAAGCTTACAGTTCCAGGGGAAGTTCCATAATGGCAGAAGAAGTTGGCCTGGGCAAGGGAGAGAGAAAGCCAAAAGCCAAAAGCCACACAGCACATCACACTTCAGGAACTCCAGCTGGGTACACTTTGCATATCTTTAGATTGAAATCTGAAACCCACCACCACACCTTAAATTCTATCCAGAGACACTGCCTCCAGCCAGGTGGCTGCAGATGCAAACTATAAACTAAGCCGGGTGTGGTGGCACATACCTTTAATCCCAGCATTTGAGAGGCAGAGATAGGAGGATCACCATGAGTTCATGAGTTCAAGGCCAGCCTGAGACTACATAATGAATTCCAGGTCAGCCTGGGCTAGAGTGAAAACCTACCTCGAAAAACAAAAAAAGAAAAAACAAAACAAAACAAAACAAAAAAGCAAACTATAAGCTAATAAAACACTGAATATATTGGGGGCCATATATTCAAACTACCAAAAGGGGTGAGGGAAGTTTGGACATGCCAGGGCCTCCTGCTACTGCAAACAAACTCCAGATGCATGTGCCACTTTGTGCATCTGGCTTTATGTGGATGCTGGAGAATTGAACCTGGGTGGACAGGCTTTGCAAGTAAGTGCCTTTAACCACTGAGCCATCTTTCCAGCCCTGTTGCAAATTCTTGCAATTTACATGCATCTTGTGGGAAAATACTTATGTAAATATTCTGTTATTCCTCAAAGTTTCACTCACCAGTGTTTTCAATCATTGATGATTCTTGCCCAAAAGTTGTCAATCTGTTTGTTGCCAACTGGTGATTTTCTAATTCTACAATTCCTTTTCTGTTTTTCAGTTGTCTTGCTCTTGTAACGGAGATAATTCTCCTCCTTTTCATTGCTAATGCAGTGTAGGCACATCCAATTTTATTTCCTTCTATAGGCTACATCCTTTTACCATCATTATTATTTTGATGTTCAAATTATTTTATACTTGGTCCCTTGAAACCTGGCCATATTTTATCATGTCCTCATCATTCTTTGAGCTCTTCCTTACTTTCTAGAACAAGATGTTCCAAGTTCATCTTGTACTTTCTGCGTGCCAGCCCTGGCATCAAGTACTTCCAAACAAGGGTGCAGTTTTCCAAAGGTGTGTACACATCCTGAGGTCACCTCAGCCCTAAGCCTCTGCCTAAAGTCACGATGTACAACTGGAGGATAGAGACTTCACCTGTAAACCAGGATATGTATCTGGTTCCTCATCCTCCTTTAATTGAATCTGAAGCAACTCATAGAAAAATGTATACAGTTAAATTTATGAAACAAGAATTTTCTAAAGGTAAAAAATGAGAGCTGAGAACAGACATGCCAGCCATAGAAGATGCTGGGCTTGCCCAGGAAAACTTGGCATTCACCACTCTGGCAGCTGATTTAAGAAATGAAGTAAACCAGGAGAAAGTGCTCGGCCCTGGGAGATCACCTTCAGGACTCTGGCCTGTGGGCAAGGGCAGGTGCCATAGCACGGGGCCTCTCTCATGTCACGTTGTGAGGACATCCATCCTTTGGGGAGGGCACCCCAACCAGGGCAGGTAGAGTGAGCTACACAGAGGAAGCAGTGATACCAGTGTCTTTTTGTTCTTGGATGTACTTGGGGTGGAATTCTAGCCTTTAGGTTAGCATGCCACTGGGGCTCCACAGTTAGGACATTGCTGTCTGAGTACCCCACAGTCATTCCTCCACTCCACTTCTCACTCATCAATGCTTTACCTAATGCGTCGGGAGAGGCATTCGCTTTCATCTTCTCTTTGACAAATTCTCAGGAGAGGTGTGACCTCAGGTCTGGGGAAACAAAGTTTCCTCAAATCCTGATCATGAAAGGCAGCAGCCCAGGAGGCCTGGCAGGAAGGGTGGCATGCCAGGTTCAACACTATGTCTGGGAAGGGGTGATGGGAATTGAGGGCAATTGTGAGTCAACTTTCCACCCATGAGTGTTTCATGAAAGAGCTGCTGTTTCATAGAAATATAGAACTTCAGGGAAGCAGGCACTGGCTGAGGCAGGAGTTCTCAACCTATGGCCTGACAGGGACTTATCCTTCAGAGATTGGCCAGCAAGCAAACCCCACACCCATTCATCCACTCATCCACCTACCCACTGTCTGCGAAGTCTCCTCCCACCCTGAGCAGATCTGCCAAGGATGATTAACACCCAGGCCAGTAGTATTTTGCCTTTGAGAAACTGTCCCCAGCTCCACTGCTGTGGATGCACTAATGGTTCCAGGGCCTCTGTGGTACTCCTGATGGCCCCCACCCACTGTAGAAGATTCCTGGTGGGTGAGAGGGTGGCAGGAATCCCTCTCTCTCAGCTCTAATATATAAGGAAGAAAAGCTCTCTGTGACCCAGGACCTTCCTGGGAACGATGGAAAACCTCACATCATCCACTTCCAGAATGAGGTCACCAAGGTGAAGGTCTCTTTCTGGAATGCAGTCTTGTCCAGCCTGTTTGTAGCAATCCCAGGTTATCAGCTGATGGGAGCAAAGAAGGATTGTTAGTGTTGCTAGAATTTGCCACAGGGAAGATAGAAGTTAACCTCACCTTCATCTGCTGCCTGAGAGGCTGGCTGAGAAAACAGAGCACCACTCCTGAACACCTTTAGTTTCTTGGGCTTTGAGATTGTGTGTCTAGTCATCCCTGTGTCCCCTCTTGGCCAGATGTGATGTTCATGGTTTACTCCCTGGACCAGGAAACTTGTACAGTGAGGGCTCATGGTCATAAATGAAGCTTTGGTTGAGAGCCACAGTGGGGGAAGAAGAGGAAGCTAGGCAGCTCAGGTTGAGGTTGCCCATTGTGTTCTTGAAAATTGTTTCTTAGGGCTGGAGAGATGGCTTAGTGGTTAGGGCACTTGCCTGCAAAGCCTAAGGACCCATGTTCAACTCTCCAGATTCCATGTAATCTAGACACACAAAGGTGAGGCAAGTGCAAGGTCACACATGCCCAGTAGGTGGTGCAAGTGTCTGGAGTTCAATTGCAGTGGCTGCAGTCCTGGTACACCAATTCTCTCTCTCTCTCTAAAATAAAAATAAATAAATAAAACAAGAAAATTGTTTTCTATAAAGAGCAATAGAAACATATTATTCACATGTAATTACCAATAGTGCGGTGGTTTAAGTCAGGTGTCCCCCATAAAGTTAGGTGTTCTGAATGCTAAGTCCCCAGCTAGTGGCAATTTGGGAACTGGAGCTCCTGGAAGCATTATATTGTTGAGGGTGGGCTTATGGGTGTTATAGCCAGCTTTCCTTTGCCAGTGTTTGGCACACTCTCCTGCTGTTGTCCACCTGATGTTGGCCAGCTAGAAGGTGCTGTACAGACTCTGCTCATGGCATCGTTTTCCCCTGCCATTATGGAATTTCTCCTTGAGTCTGTAAGCCAAAACAAACCCTTTCCTCCCAACAAGTTGGTCTTGGTCGGGTGTCTTCTGCCAGCAGCACGAAGATGACTGCAACAAATAGTAAATGAAGATGTTTATAAAATGGCAAAAAGAAAAAAATACCTTCAGATCTGCAGATAGGCCTTGAGAGGAATCATGTGTGGTGTTTCTCAAAGACATTTGACTCTACTCTACTACCACCTTATAGTGAAGCAGAGGCCAGGTAAAAATATGCCTGAAAATAAGCCACATATGCTACAAATGGAGTTGTGCTAATATGAATAGGCACCCTGTAGTCCCTTCTTTCATTTATTCATTCAATGAATATTCATTGAGAGTCTACCATGTTCTTTGCACTCTGCTAGATCTTGGGTGAGCAAAAATTTACTATTTCTATAGTGCTTGAGATCTAATAAGATAAATATTAATTAGATAAATAAGAATGACTATATTACTAAAAACTGGTCTAGGTGCCATCTAAAAGGTACTCAGCATCTTCAGAGCAGGAGGTCTGTGAAAGGGACAGTTAACTGAGAATTTAAGGAAGAGTTGGCGTCACTGGATGAGGTCCAGGGAGCAGTGCAGGCCTAGGGAATGCTGGGCACATGACCCTGGAGGAATTAGGCCATATTTGCAGGCAAGTCAGGTCAGTATGGCTGGGGGACATTTAGGGTTGGAAACTAGGGGGATTATGAGTGACATATGACAACAAGATGGGCAGAAGCCAGAGGTCCAGGTCCATAGTAAAGGGTCTCCTAGAATGACCAAGAAAAGAATCCTGGGCAGGGAACAGCTAAACTGATTGGAACACAAAGCAGGGCTTACAAGTGTCAGACTAGATCTAAAGCATGGAGGAGGAGGAGGTGGGAGATGAGATTATGAGATGATAGAAACCATAATAATAATAAAAATAGGATCTCCCACTTGTTATGTATCCCATTTGATGGAGACTTTTTGCTAATAGGGTAAATAAGAGGAAGACAGGGTCAGAATCCAATCAAACAAGGCTGAAAATACCCTCAGCCTTCCTGATTCCTCTCTTCATAAGATACAAGCATCCCTTCCCTATAGAAGCTTCCTTGTGCATGGGGAAATGCATGCATGGATGTTTGTTGCAGCAGCAGTTATAGTTAAGCCAGGGGAAATGACATAAATACCACTTGTGGGGGTGTGTACATAACTCTTAGCACACGTGCCCTTGCTGTGATGTGCACAGGAATGGAAGGACTTCAGAGATCTTTGTGCGTTGTCACGGAGATTCTCCAAGACACTGGGGTGAAAACACAAGGGAAGACAGTGAATGAGGGTGATGTCATTGTTGTAAATGGGGGGGGGGGTGAGGCTTCAAAAAAAAAGTACCATCCCCAAGCCTCATGAGTATATAATATTTAAATGCCTAGAAAAATACGTGGAAGACTTGATGCTAATGGAAAGCTGAAGTTCCCTGGGGAAAGGGAAGCGCCAGGGGTTAAGGTGGACTTAAGAGGGATTCGGCTTGATCTGTACTATCTTAACTTGATTATAGAAACTTTCAGATGCATACGAAAATAGAACACTGTAATAAACCCCAAGTATTGTCACCCACACACTCCTTCCTGGACTATTTTTAAGCCTATCCTCCACATTGCATTCCATTCATAAATATTTCAGTAATTGTCTCTAACAGAACCTTTTAGGGAAAACAAAACCACAACAGCACGATCATTACTAAAAATACCAATGACAATTCCTTAGGATTACCAGATACCCTATGGACATTCTCATTTTTCTATCTTGTATTCACAATTTGTCTGTTCAAAGCGGGACCCAAATGAGGCCCATACATTGCCATTGGTTGATGTGTCTCAAGCCTTTTTGTGTATTTTTGCCAATGGGTCTCTGAGATAAGTTGCCAGAAGAGATATAAGGGCTGCTGTCAAAATTCCCCACCCCCAGGCTTATAGCCTTTTTGCATTCCCACTGATGGCAGGGAGGAGCACCCATCCCTCCCCCACTGTCCTCACCCTCACACTGTATTGCCAAACTTAAGGATTCTTGCTGCTCTGTCAAATGAGAAAGGGAAATGCATAGTAATTTTCACTTCCTTAAATTAAGTTTCAAAAGAAAATGGGCTTAGGGAGAATTCTGAGTCTGTAGAGGAAAGGAACAATTTGCATTTAAATAATGGCATTGCCAACTAGCATTCAGCACATTTTTTGTTTTACTTAAGGCTCCAGCAATTCAAGGAAGATGGTGTCATCTCCATAGTCTTAGGGGAGGAAGCCCAGGACTGAAAGCGGTGAATAAACTTTTCTAGGGTCTCCTAGCAAGTAAATGAGGGCCACAAATGAGCCTCAGAGTCAGTTCAGAAACTGCTTCTAGGCTGTTCCGCCAGACTGAGTGGCCCTGTCTACAAGACAACTCAGATTCCAGCACCTGGCAGATGCCTTCTTTCTCCTTTGGTTGGTGCCACCTTCTGGCAGTGTTGGTCATTGGCCCACTGGTGGCTTTCCAGTGGTTTGAAGGGTGAGGGGAGGGACACTGAAGGTCTCTCCTGCATGGACGCAGTTGGTTCCATTGAAGTCTGAGCTAGTGTCCAGTGGGCCAAGGTAGGAAGGACATGTGCAGCCTCAGCAGCCTTGGGAGACAGACTTCTTAGGAGCCACATCTGTAATTCTGACACAGAATTTGGAGTCTCTGTTGTTCTATTAGAAAGACATATTTTCTTCCTCTCATATTTTTTGAAGAAGAGATAATAGTAAGACAAAAAAAGGGTTTTAAAAACATGAACCTGTCAAATCCAGGCTTCTAAATTAGTGTCCTTTCTGAAATATTGCTTGATACAATATATTAGCCACATAAAATACCTAGTTTCAGACAAGAAATTACTCCAAGTATGGCAATTCTGATTCTGGCCGTGCTCAGAAGGAGAAACTGAATCACTGGTCATCTTGGGGTCTCTTGGGTTCTTTTGGGGTCTACATCTCCTGAAGTGAATGGTCCAATCTCTCTGGAGAATGTTAGCCAGGATCCTGCACAAAATGGATTTGCCCACAAGTTGAGGATGGCACCTGGAGGACAGTAACTCCAGCTTTAAAAAAACTTTTTTTGTCCTCTTTTTTTTCCATTTTAAAAATGTGTGTGTGTGTGTGTGTGTGTGTGTGTGTGTGTACAGAGGATGAAGGCCAGACGACAACTTCAGGTGCCACTTCTTAGGAATGTCACCTGAATGTCTTTTTTGTGAGGGTCTTTCATTGGCCTAGAGCTCACAGATTAGGTTAGATGGGCAGGTCAGAGAGCCCCAGGGTGCACCTGCCTCCTCCCCAGCCCTGGGGTTCCAAGTGTGTACTGGCTTTTTTGTGTGAGCTTTAGAGGTGGCGCTCAGGTCCTCATCATTGCCAGGCAAACACACTACTTACTGAGCTTCTCAGACCATCTTCAGTCCTGTTCACTCCTCAGTACTGGAGACACAAGGGAGACTGATGTGTAAGATAGGCCCTCCGGGGCTGAGGAAGGGAGAGGAGGCAGTCACTTGGGTGACTATTTATACATTTTTTTTGCATGTGCATGTGATTGATGTGTATGTGTATGCATGTTCATGCAGGGATTCACACTTTTGTGCTTACTCATGTACACGTGGTGTGTGTGGAGGCAGAGGTTGATATTGGATATTTTACTTGATTTGATTGCTGTCAATGTTACTTTTTTGTGATGTCTTTTTCTAGTGTTTAGTATTATTATTATTAACAAGATGTTTTGTATGGATACATCATGTGTCAGTACCCTCTTTTCTCCCCATTCCATTGGGGATGCTCCTCAGTGGGGTTGCAGGTATTCTCCATGGGGTTGTGGTTTATGCATTGTGGGCGCAGCAGCCAGTTATTTTGGGGGGAGGGAATATCTCTGGGCATGAGGTCTCAGTGTTACCTTCGGAAACAGGATCTGTCACTCAACACAGAGCTCACTGCTTTAATGATGAGCTAGCAGCAAGTTCTGGAGATCCCCCGTTTCCACTTCCCCACCACGGGCTTTGTTGGGGTCCCTCCTAGGGCCAGCCCAGGAGGGACAGCAAGGTCTCTGCTGAGTAGGGGATGAGAGGCGCAGAGTCACGACACAGACTCCGGGAGTTAGGTGGAAGCAGCAGAGGGCGAGCTGCCACAAACTCGTTTATTCAAGGAAGTGCAGGGGGTTTTAAGGGGTTTGGCTGGGCAATCATTGTATGGGGTGGTCCCCTTTTTGTGACCAATGACAACCTGTCTCCAGACAGATCATCTCGTAGCAGGTTTCTTGCGAGCATGGGACTGTAGATGTTGTCACACCAGGCCTGCGCAGGATGCCCTGTTCACAGAAGCCACTTCCTGGTTTCTTCTCACATGCGGTCTGGCTAGGGCCAGACCTGCATTGTGCCGTACATATCCTCCTTTTTGTTTCTATTATCGGCAACCCTGGAAGGCATGGTTCTTTGCCAAGCCATTGTTGAACCCAGGCCCCAAGGGATTATCACATGCTACCGTGCCTGTCTTAGACTGCCCCATCTCATGGAGTCTTACCTGTCATTGACTACCTGCCATCCTAGTGAGAAAACCCAAGGGGTGTGGCCTGGTTCCTTTTAGCATGCGGTCTGGCTAGGGCCAAACCTGCATTGTGCCATACAGAGGTTACAGGTACAGGTATGTGTGGTGGGTTCTGAGTAATCTGAACTCAGGTTCCCATGTTTGCATGGTAAGTTCTCTCACCACTGAACCACCACAGCCCCTTCTCACCCCGGCTTTTGTAACTACTCTGGGTTTTCAGCTTGTTCCAGTTTCCTTTCCACTAGGTTCCCCAAAATTTTATTTTATTTTATTTTTATTTTATTTTATTTTATTTTATTTTATTTATTTGCAAGCAGAGAGAGAGATAAAAGACAGATAGACAGAGAGAGAATGGGCACACCAGGGCCTCTAGCCACTGCAAACGAACTCCAGATGCATGTGCATCTGGCTTATGTGGGTCCTGGGGAATCAAACCTGGGTCGTTTAGGCTTCATAGGCAAATGCCTTAACCGCTAAGCCATCTCTCCAACCCCAGTGGGTGTGTTTTAAGTCTGCTTTAATACTGAGCTCTCGCAGGGAGGAAGGAAATGATGGTACTAACACATGATATGTCCATACAAAGTTCCTACTTTATAAAAACAATTAAATAAAAATAAAAATGTCTGCAACTCATAAATAAATAAATAAATATCTAGTTATCCAAACAACAGTAGTACTTTCCCTCCTAGGGTGTATGACCTCTCCAGCCATAGGCTTTTGACTCAGTTTTCAGTATTATCATGATTTCCCTCCCATGGAGTGGGCCTCAAATCCAGCCAGGGAGCAGTGGTTATCTCCATAACAGTCATACCACTATTGCACCGGGGACCCCATCCTGCCTGGCTGGCTGGTGATACAGCATACAGGGCCCACTGCTCAGTAAGACTACTGATGACTTCTTGTCCCCTGAAGCCTACATAACACCTTCCATGCTATGAAAGCCAGACACTAGGGAAGGAAGATTCCAGCTCAGCCCCAGCTCTGTGTCTCAGCCCAGTACCCAAACTGTGCAGAAAACAGAGAAAAGGACCAAGCTGTGTTTTTGCCTTTGAAATCTGTTTTGAATCCTTTGCTTTTCTTTACTAGGTGGATTTTGGTGTTTGTCCATTGCCCCCTTAGTATCCACTATGAATGCCTACAAAGATTCAGCTCAGCATCCAAGAGAAGAGGTCAATTTAACAGGGAATCCTCAGTTCCTCCACGAACTATTCCCCAACAAATACATCAGCATCACTGATCACCACAGCTGTCCTCCATCCCATGGGTAGAACCTTAACCTCTTAAGGGCTCCAGGAGAAAGAGCAAGAGTTACTCTGGGCCTTGGCAGTACTTCAGAATCTTTTTTTTCCTCTTTCCAGTAGAAGCTCAATAATCCTTGAGATCCAAATTTAGAAGCATGTATGGAGAGCCTTGAGAAGTCAGGAGTAAGACAGCCAGGCTTTCTAACTTTCCCCCCAAGCAATCTAATAGAGCTATTGCACAGTTATTTCCCAAGGTCAATTTTTAGCTTTTAATAGCTTTAATGGGCTGTTTAAAAAAGGCTCCTCAACTTGTGCTCATCCAAGCTTATGCATGTGTGAGTGTAGGAAAGAAAGGAAAGGGAGGGAGAGAAAAGGATGATGAAGGGAAGACAGGAAAGTTGGATTTTTCTTACACTAACCCGGACACGGAAAGGAGACCAGAGCAAGGTTAACTTCTCATGGATGCTCACAACAAGATTCCATCCTTGAATTCCAAAGTAAATAACTTCAGGCATCAGAGTCTCCATGTCACCCTCTAAGCACTAGTCATGGATATTCCCCAGATTTTGGACCTCTTCAGGGAAGTGGGGGCTGGGGGGAGGGAAACATGATGCATCCTGATAAAGACAGTGGGAGAGATGCCAGGGAGGTAACCGTGAGTGTTTAATGAGTCAGTGAGCTCATGGGGAGGCTGAGGACCAGGGAGGAGAGATAAGACAAAGGAAACAGCAGCTCATGGAGAGTGATCTCTGAACACAGCCCACACCTGTGTCTGCTGACAGTCCTCATCATAATTATGGTGATGCTAGTGACGACCGCTGCTATTGTGATAGCTCCCCTAGAGGGCCACAAGTTGGAGGATTGGTTCTTAGCAAGGCTTCATGGAGGTGGTGGAACCTTTGGAAGGTGGGGTATAAGAGGATAGTAAATGGGGTTACAGGGGCTTTGCCCTTGTGAATGGAGTAATGCTGTGTCTTGGGAGCAGGCCATGTCTGATAGGTGTGGATTCATTCGTACTAGATTGCATTGTTAGAGTAAGACCCAGCCCTGCCTCAACCCTTTCTCTTGCTTCCTGTCTTGCTGGTATCTCTCTCTCTCCCATCTCTCTCAAGCACACCTGACATGTTGCCTTAAACCATGCTGTGATATAACCAGAAGTCCTTTGATTTGATGCCAAACAGATGGGGCTGTCCAATCTTGGACTTTTAGTCTCCCAAACTGTGAAGCAACCAAACCTTTTCTACAGAAAATACCCAGCCAGTGATATGTTGTTACATCACTGAGCCAAGGTAATAATACACTGGACTGTTCACCACAGTTACTGGGCCCAGGCTCTTATCTTCCAGTCTTACAACATCCCTCAAGATGGAGCTTATACCATTGCTCCCATGACGCAGTGGAGGGAAACAGATACAGTGAGGAGAAGTTGCTAGCTCAAGGTCACCCAGTTAGTGAGGCTGGTTTAGATTTAGATTTAGAGTTGAACTCTATAGAGTCTATGATTATTGTCACAACTATTATTTTATATGCCATTTGAGGGCAATATGAATATTTCAACAAATCTCAAATATCTATGTAGGGAAGAAAATTTTAAAAATGCATCTAAGCTTGCTTCACAGCCATGGCCATCTGAACATTTTGGTGTATGTGGAAGAGATCCTGGGCTGCCCACCAAAATCATCCTTTGTATTTTCATAGATGTAGAGGTATAGTCAGGCCATGGCTGCCAGCCAGATAGCCCCTCCCAGCCTCCTGGCAGCTAAATATGAACAGTTGACAAGGTATTGTTGCATCCATTCATTAAAGCAGCTTTCCCTAACTACTACAAGATGGTTTTCTTCCATATAACTATTTGTCCATTCATTTTTCACATATCCTTTCCTTAGGCCTTTGTGTTCTCTTTCCTGTTTTATGATTTTTGGTCAGGGTTGGTGAGTCAGTCTCACTATATAATTCCAGAACCAATATTAACTAAAAATGATGCAAAGTACACATGCCCGTTCCAGAACCTCTTAGATTTTAGAGGACCTCAGGTCTTAATCTCTCAGTGAGCAAACTGACTTCTCATAGTATCATCGGCTGTGTCTAAGATTGTAGGAAATAGCATCCATCTTGCTACTGTGAGTTTGTCAGCTCTCTGTGGCCTTTGTCTCAGTTTCTTCATTTGGAGTAAGCTATCAGCTTTGTCGTGACAGATCCCAATAGATTAGGACACTGAGGCTCAGAGAGGATCTGGTTGTTTGAACCCTACAGCTGGTCATGAATGTATACCTGATTAGTGGTGGGCCACAAGGTGTGGTGAGGGCCAGGGCTTGTGCTCAACACTTTCAGGTATAAGACCAGCATATTTAAAAAAATAATTACTACATTTTTTCTTATGTTTTTGAAAGCAAAACATGTTCCTTATTTTATCTCAACAAAGCAGTCAGAATAAGCCTTTTAAAAGATGTCATAAAAAGACAAAGAAATCAATTTTTCTAAATGGGCAAGGATTTGAATAGACATTTCGCTAAAGAATATATACAAATGGCTAATGAGTACATGAAAAGATGCTGAACAGCATTAGTCATTAGAGAAATGCAAATCACAATCAGAACAAGATAGGACTTCTCAGCCACCAGGAGAGCTGGGTAAGGAAGACAGGAAACCCACAGTGTGAGTATGGAGGACAGAGCCCTCTCACTCTGCTGGTGGGAATACCAGGGGTTGCAACTGCCTAGGGAAACCATTTGATCAATTCCCCAATGACCTGCAAAATGTTCCTGTGTGTAAGATCTTGCACACAAATGTTTGTAACAGTCTTAATTATTACAGCCCAAAGTAGAAACAACTCAAATATCTACTAACAGGCTAGTGGAGGAACGAAGTGTGGCTTGTCCTGCAATGACTATACCTCACAATAAGAGGAATGATGTTACTGATACAGGCTACCTACAGTACGATGACCCTTGGCAACGTGATGAAGGAAAAAGGCTGGTCACCAAAGACACTCATATTGTGTGGTTGCACAGAGCTGAAACGTGAAGAGGGAAGTCCACAGAGGCAGGAAGTAGATGAGTGGTTGACTATGCCGGGGTGAGGAAATGGGGACTGAAATGAAAATGTTCTGAAGTTAGACTGTGGTGATGGTTGTACAACTTTTTACTTGTTGTTTTGTTTAGTTGTGTTTTCAAGGCAGGGTCTCACTATAAGCCAGGCTGACCTGTAACTCACTATGTAGCCTAGGCTAGCCTCAAATTTACTGTGATCCTCCTACCTCAGCATCTTGAGTGCTGGGATTAAAGATGTGTGCCACCATACCCAGCCAAATTGTATAGTTTATTTAAAAATTTTTACTTTAAAAGCTATTTTTTTTTATTTATTTGAGTGAGTGAGAGAGAATGGGCTCACCAGGACCTCTAGCCACTGCAAACAAACTCCAGATCTATGTGCCTTTTGCAGCTGGCTTTACATGGCTTTACATGGACTGGGAATTGAACCTTGGTCCTTAGGCTTTGTAGACAAGTGCCTTAACTGCAGACCCACAATTATATATTTTAATGTGTGAGTTGTATGGCATGTGAGTTATATCTTAATAAAGCTATTTTTATTACTTATTGTTAAAAAATTTTAATTTATTTGAGAGAGACAAAGAGGGAGAGGGAGAGAGAGAGAATGAATGGATGTGTCAGATTCTCTTGCCGCCACAGATGAACTCCAGATATATGTGCCACTTTGTGCATCTGGCTTTACGTGGGTACTGGGTGATTGAACCTGGGCTGTCAGGCTTTGCAAGCAAGTGCCTTTAGCCAATGATCCATCTCTCCAGCCCATTAGTAAATCTATTTTTAAAATATCAGAAGTTAAATACTGTCTTTTCTTTGCTCAGAACCCAACAGAGTTTCCCTGATTTTCTGAGTAAGACCCATATTCTTACAATATTCTACACAGCCAAGGATAATCGAGCCTCATTTCTCTTCATTTCCTAAGTGAACCCACATCTTCTCCAGCCATGCTGGCCTCCTTGCTGTGGTATTTAGAGGCATATCCAACCTATGTCCTGGATGTTCCCTATTATGGAGGAGCTCCTTCCTCAGACACCTTCCTGGTGAGCTCCCATGTCTGTCGAGGGCTATCCCTGGCTACTGCACTTAGGGTCACACTCCAGCCCCACCTGGCACTCCTTACCTTGTTGTTTTATATCTAAGCCCCTGTTGCCTCCTAACATACTATGAGGTTTGTTTATTATGCTGTTGTTTGGCTCTTCTACTAAAATCCACCTTTGTGAGATCCAAGATCTTCTCTGTGTTGGCCATGGAGCAGGTTCTCAGTACATTTGTGGGGAATGAGTGATCGAGGCTGCAGGAGTGAGTTGCTTATTCCCAACTTCTTTCCTCCTTGTGTACAGGCTGTGCCAGAGGCCACATGATACAGACCCTCGTCTCAGCAGCCCTTTGGCCCAGGCAGCTGTAGAACAGGTGGAGAGAAGGCTGCCAGGCCTGACCAAAGGAAAGAAGCCCAGAAGAGCCTGTCTAATATCCATTTCTGTTTCTCACCTCTGAAAGCTGACATGTGAGAACATCTTCCCAGAATTTTTCCTTTTCATTTACATACATTTTATAAAATTAAGACTTGGATTGCCCTCTCTGTACATCATTTGAAGATTGGCTTTGATCCTCTGAGTGTGGCATGCTGACCTGCCTGTCATTCTCAGACTCCCTAAGCAATAGCTCATTTGGCCAGTGTTTGTTCACTCTCCCTGCACTTATTTAGTGAGCACATATAACAGTCAGGCAGGGTGGATCTAAAATAGTACTAGGAAAAAAAATCTAAAACTAAAGAAAGGGCTGGAGAGACGGCTTAGCAGTTAAGGCACTTGCCTGCAAAGCCTATCAACCCAGGGTTCAATTCCCCCATACCCACATATAGCCAGATGCACAGGGGTCTATGCATCTAGAGTTCATTTGCAGCAGATGGAGGTTCTGGTGTGTCCATTCTCTCTTTCTCTCTCTCTGCAAATAAATAAATAAAGATATTGGGGGAAAAAAAAAAACAGTGCTAGACCCTGGGTCCTGAGGAGATGGTGA
The DNA here is from genome assembly GCA_036365145.1 of Orientallactaga sibirica. Classification (NCBI taxonomy): domain Eukaryota; kingdom Metazoa; phylum Chordata; class Mammalia; order Rodentia; family Dipodidae; genus Orientallactaga; species Orientallactaga sibirica. The sequence goes on from JAEOAD010001317.1 coordinate 2,347,224, forward strand.
AATGTTAAAAGCCTGGGCCTGGCATGTAAAAAGCTCAGAATTTAGGGGGACGGTTGGAGGGGATCTGAGAGACCTGCCCCATGAAGGTGAGGCAGCTGGGCGAACTTTAGGCTACAGGGCAATTGGGGACCATTTCTGTTCAACCCCTCCATGACTTTGATTGGGTTTGGGTTTGCCTATACTGGGAGCTGTACTGCTGGTTTGGGAGAGAAAAGCCATGGGGTTGTTTCGTTCTTGTGCTTTCTGCATAATGAACATGTAATTAATCATGTCTATGATGGTTTGTAATTTAGATTTTTTTCACTTTTAGCTGTCTAATTAAATTCATTTAAGCTTTGTAAGTAGTTATTTTAGAATTTCTCCATGTGCCCCCACTGGTGCAGTGCTGAAAATCCATAATAAATATGTCTCAAGGTAGCTACTGCTGTTTTCCAAGTGAATCTCAAAGTCTACTCAAGTGGAAAGTATTGCAGTGTTATTACAACTTCAGTTAGTCATAGAAAAATTTGGGAAAGTATTTCTTCTTGTTGTTGCTTTTTCTCCTTTAACACTTTGCAGGCCTCAAAGATTTGGAATAGGAGCTTGGTCAAGCTCGGGAAGAGATACTTCAAGGCCAGTCACTGTAGGTGACCGTGGAGGTGGCCTACTCCTCGGACATAGCTGTTTGGGATTTCAGTACTCTGGTGTGGGAAGGAAGTCACACACATTCTCTGTGCCTCTCAGACAAAGTTTATCCCCTGATATGTTGTGCAGGGCTCATTTGAATGACACAGTAATTAAGATAGACATATGTGCTTGGTCCCTTTAGGAATTTTCTGGCCACTGAGTTTCCAAGTCCCTGTTCAAAGTCAGAGAAGAATGTTTATTATTAGTCAAAGAAATGCAAACTAAGGAAACAGCAAGACATGATTTTCTCCTACCACACTGTCAAAGATTTATATCAATGATTAATGCTCAGGATTGTTGTAGCACTGGCAGAAGTTTATATTGGGACAACCTTTCCGGAAAATAATTGCACAGTTTGAAAAATTTGCAGCTCAGATGCCCTTTTTAAATTTTATTTATTTATTTATTTGAGAGAGAAAGAAAGAGGGAGAGAAAGAGAGGGGGGGGAGGGAGAGATGTGAGCACCAGGGCCTCTAGCCACTGCAAATGAACTCCAGACACACGCACCACCTTGTGCATTTGGCTTACATGGTCCTGGAGAATTGAACCTGGGTCCTTTGGCTTTTCAGGCAAGCACCTTAACCACTAAGCCATCTCTCCAGCACTCAAATGCCCTTTTAAATTCTCCTTTGTGTCTTTGTTTAAAAAATATTTCTATTTATTTATTTGGAGGGGAGAAAGAGTGGGGAGAGAGAGAAGAAAAAATGGCAGGGCCTCCAGCTTCGTAAATGAACTCCAGACACATGTGCTCCCTTGTGCCTCTGTCTTATGTGCATTCTAGGAAACAAACTTGGGTCCTTTGGGGAATGGTACCTGGCTCCTTTGGCTTTGCAGGCAAGTGCCTTAACCCACTAAGCAACCTCTCCAGCCCTATTTATTTTATTTTATTATTATTTTTATTAGTTATTATATTAGTCAGGGTTCTCTAGAGGAACAGAACGGATAGAATGAATTGTGTTAAAAGGGAATTTATTGGATTAGCTTACAACAGTCCAGCAATAGCAGGTTGCAGGTCCGAGAGTCAAGGAACCCGGTAGCTGCTCAGTCCACGAGGCTGGAGGCCTCAGCAGTCCCAATCCAACACTGAAGGCCTGGAGGCTTCTTTGAGAGATGCTGCTCTTCAGTCCACCCTGGTCTTCAGTCCACACTGGAAAGCAGCAAACACCAAGCAGCAAGTACCAAGCGGAAAACACCAAGCAGCAAGCACCAAGTGGCAAGCAGCGAGCAGCACCTGCAGCCAGGTGGGAGCCAGAGAGCCTTTCTTCCCAGAGCTTCTTTTTATCAACCATCCCCTCATCCAAGAGGGGCTGCCCACTCTGGGCTGCCCACTCTGGTAGAAGGGCTCACCCCTGGGGGAAGGGCTTACCCCTGGGGGAAGGATTCTTCCTTTAGTTAATCCTTCCTAGAGGCAGCCTCAGAGACACACTTATGAGGAATGTCTGTGGATTTCTAAACAAATCAAGTTGACACAAACTTAACCATCACAAGTGCACCCCTTGTCAACTTGACACCAAACCATATATCCTTACGTTCTACTTAGTTTCCAAATGAAGACAGTAACAAGGTCATAATTCCACCTAACATGATATAACTATCCCTCGTACAACCGGAAATGCACAATCATCCCCTCCCCCCACACACAAAGCAAGTTCCTTGAGGAAGGCTTAGTCTCATATAATAAGTCAAATATAAATTCAACAGTGGTTAACTAGCAATATGATCTTAATCAGTATTAATTACCTAATAGAGAAATAGAGGGAGAATGAAAGCATCTTAATATGGGTGTACATATGTACAAACACTCTTAACAAGGTAAGAGAGGAACACTCATGGCAATTACAGTCCACATATTTGTAACTGGTCCCATTGCCTTAGCTGGTATTTGTAACTGCCTTCTTCTACTACTCATTCAGTATTTCCTCCACCTTCAGCAAGCACCTCAGCAGGTCTTGGTTCTTCACCTGGAGGGGTGACCCATACCTTCATTCCTGAAGGATCCGGGCCATTTATCACACTGCCTTGATTTGGCTGTTGCAGTTGTCCATTGACTTTGATAACAGGGCATGGTAACACCAAGAGATGCCCTAGAGAATCTCCAGCACTCCAGACATACTCTTCCTTACCTCCATTGTGGAGGAGCAGTCCAATTTCCCCCTGGTAGTCTGGATCAATCACCCCTGCTAACACTGTAACTCCTTTCTCAGCCTGTGCACTCAAGGGCATCAGGAGCCCAAAGTGGCCAGGGGGAAATCTTAGCTTCCAGTTCAATGGAATGTTCTTTGTGCCTCCTGGTAAAAGCACTCCCCTGTCTGGAACCAAGACCTCTAGGCCAGCAGAGCATATAGTTGTGGGTACAGGAAGCAAAAATTTGGCTAATGGGTCACTTGGGGTGATGGTAAGTGGTACCATTCCCATTTCCACCCCTTGATTCCTGGACCCGTGAATCCGGGCTATAGGAGAAACAGCACCATACATAGGACGCTGATTCAGAGCATATACAGCCTGTTGGAGGACACGCCCCCAGCCCTCCAAGCTATTGCCACCTAGTTGGCACTGCAGCTGTTTCTTTAAAAGGCCATTCCACTGCTCTATCAAGCCAGCTGCTTCAGGGTGGTGGGACACATGGTAAGACCAGTGAATTCCATGATCATGAATCCACTGCTGTACTTCCTTGGCTGTGAAGTGAGTTCCTTGGTCAGAAGCAATGCTGTGTGGAATTCCATGATGGTGGATAAGGCATTCTGTAAGCCCACAGATAGTAGTTTTGGCAGAATCATTATGTGCAGGAAAAGCAAATGCATACCCAGAATAAGTGTCTATTCCAGTAAGGACAAAACGCTGCCCTTTCCATGATGGAAGAGGTCCAATATAGTCAACTTGCCACCAAGTTGCTGGCTGGTCACCCTGTGGAATGCTACCTTATCGGGGGCTCAGAGTTGGTCTCTGCTGCTGGCAGATTTGGCACTCAGCAGCAGCCGTAGCCAGGTCAGCCTTAGTTAGTGGAAGTCCATGTTGTTGGGCCCATGCATAACCTGCATCCCTGCCACCATGGCCACTTTGTTCATGGGCCCATTGGACAATGACAGGGGTAGCTGAGGAAAGAGGTTGACCACTGTCCACAGAACGGGTCAGCTTATCTACTTGATTATTAAAGTCCTCCTCTGATGAGGTCACCTTCTGATGAGCATTAACATGGGACACAAGTATCTTTATATCCTTTGCCCATTCAGAAATCTCTATCCACATATACCTTCCCCAAATGTCCTTTTCACCAATTTTCCAATCATGCTCCTTCCAAATCCCAGACCATCCTGCCAGACCATTGGCCACAGCCCATGAATCAGTGTATAACTGCACATCTGGCCATTTTTCCTTCCAAGCAAAATGCACAACCATGTGTACTGCCCGTAGTTCTGCCCATTGTGAAGACTTCCCTTCACCACAGTCCTTCAGAGTTGTCCCAGAAAGGGGCTGTAATGCTGCAGCTGTCCACTTCTGGGACATGCCTGCATAGCATGCTGAACGATCTGTAAACCATGCCCTAGTCTTCTCCTCTTCAGTCAACTGATCATAGGGCACACCCCATGATGCCATAGGTGCATGCTTGGGGACAGAAGGCATTGAAACAGGAGTAGCAACCATAGGCATTTGGGCAACTTCGTCATGTAACTTACTCTTGCCTTCAGGGCCTGCTCGAGCCCGATCATGGATATATCACTTCCACTTGATGATGGACTGCTGCTGTGCATGTCCAACTTTATGGCCTGGTGGGTCAGATAACACCCAGCTCATAATGGGCAGCTCAGGTCGCATAATAACTTGATGGCCCATTGTCAAGCGTTCAGTTTCTATTAAGGCCCAATAGCAAGCCAAGAGCTGTCTCTCAATGGGGAGAATAATTGTCTGCAGATGATGGCAGGGCCTTGATCCAGAATTCCAAGGGCCTCCGCTGTGATTCACCTATGGGGGCCTGCCAAAGGCTCCAAATGGCATCCCTATCTGACACTGACACCTCAAGTATCATTGGGTCTGCTGGATCATACGGCCCAAGTGGCAGAGCCACCTGCACAGCAGCCTGGACCTGTTGAAGAGCCTTCTCTTGTTCTGGGCCCCACTGAAAACTAGTAGCTTTCCGAGTCACTTGGTATATGGGACAGAGTAACACACCCAAGTGAGGAATGTGCTGTCTCCAAAATCCAAATAGGCCCACTAGACGTTGTGCTTCCTTCTTAGTGGTAGGAGGGGCCAGGTGCAACAACTGATAAGGTGAAGGATACTTCACCTTAGAAAGAATATCCCTGCATGCCCCACACCACTGAACTCCTAGAAATTTCATGGAGGTGGAAGGTCCTTGAATTTTGGATGGATTTATTTCCCATCCCCTGATGTGCATATGCTGTACCAGCAACTCCAGAGTGGCTGCCACCTCCTGCTCATTCAATCCAATCAGCATAATGCCATCGATATAATGGACCAATGTGACACCTTGTGGAAGGCACAGGCGATCATGATCCCTGTGAACTAAGCTATGACACAGGGCTGGAGAGTTAATATAACCTTGGGGTAACACAGTAAACGTGTACTGCTGACCTTGCCAGCTGAAGGCAAATTGCTCTGGTGGTCCTTATGGACAGGTATGGAGAAGAAGGCATTCACAAGATCAATAGCTGCATATCAGGTACCAGGAGATGTGTTAATCTGCTCAAGTAAAGAAACCACATCTGGTACAGCAGCTGCAATTGGATTAAGTTGCCGATAATCCACTGTCATTCTCCAGGATCCGTCTGTCTTCTGAACAGGCCAAATAGGGGAGTTAAAGGGAGATGTGGTGGGAACCACCATCCGTGCATCCTTCAAGTCCTTTATAGTGGCATTAATCTCTGCAATTCCTCCAGGGATGCGATACTGTTTCTGGTTCACTATTTTCCTTGATAAAGGGAGCTCCAATGGTTTCCATTTGGCCTTTCCAACCATAATGGCCCTCACCCCACAAGTCAAAGAACCAGTGTGGGGGTTTTGCCAACTCCTAAGTATATCTATCCCAATTATGCATTCTGGGACTGGGGAAATAACCATAGGATGAGTACGGGGACCCATTGGACCTACTGTTAGTCTAACATTCGCCAAAACTCCATTGATCACCTGACCTCCATAAGCACCTACTTTAACTGGAGGACCACAATGCTGGTTGGGCTCTCCTGGAATCAATGTCAATTCAGAGCCAGTGTCCAGGAAGCCCTGAAAAGTCTGATTATTTCCTTTCCCCCACTGTACAGTTACCCTAGCAAAAGGCCGTAGGTCCCTCTGAGGAAGGATAGGACTAAGCTTAATATTGAAACTTTTGGGGATTATGGGAGGGTCCTTCCTCAAAGGGACCTGGCCACCCCTTCAATCAAGGGGCTCAGGATCTGTAAACTGGCTCAAGTCTGGAAACTGGTTAAGAGGTCTTGATTCTCTGCTGCTATAATTCAAAGTGGCCTTTCGGTCCTTTGCTCTGGAACTTTTCTGCTTATACAGATCAAGCAGGAACTTAGTAGGTTTTTTTTTTTTTTTTTAATCTATTTCGCTTCTGGGAACACCATGATTAAGCAGCCAGTACCAAAGGTCTACATGAGTCATACTGTTATGGGCATTGTTTTGCCTGCGCTTTCCATTACGGTAAACATGCTCATCTTGCCTTTGGTGATTCAGTGCTGATACTTGGCCCTTGTTACCCCGAGAGCCAGTTAGACCCATTGCATCTAAGTCACCTAATGCAGCAACTGTGGCTCCCACTGTGATGTCTTCTTTACATAAAAGACCAATGATTGAGGACTTTAAGTATGCTGGTGCTCCCCTCACAAATCTGTTTCTTATAGTCTTAGTGAAGGGCACATCTTCTGGACGCTCCCATTGTGGGCTTAAAGATGAGTTTACATGGTAAATCCACTCCAGCATTCCAAGTTCTCTGAGCCTTTAAATCCCTTCATCAACATTAAGCCAAGGGATATCAGGCAGCTCGAGCTCATTCACAGTAGGCCATCTTTGGACCCATACTTCAGCCAACCAATCAAATAAACTCTTGGCACCCTTTCCAACTACATGAGCTGCAGTGTTAAATCTAAAATCTCTGGTCAGTGGGCCCATTTCAATAAATTCAGCCTGATCTAATCTTATACTCCTTCCTCCATCATCCCACACTCTTAAAATCCATTCCCACATATATTCCCCATGCTTCTGCCTGTACAAGTTAGAAAGCTCCTGAAGTTCTTTAGGGGTGTATCTCACTTCCTCTTGAGTCACGCTTTCTAACTCCCCTTTAGGGGCATGCCTTGCCTTACTCCTTGTTATAGGCCTAGAGGCAAAGATGGGTGGGCTGCAGGGAGGGTCATTGCTGCTTCCTCAGACAAAGAAGGAGTGATTCCCTCAGGCAAGTGTGGAGAGGGCAATACTTCAGGGGGTAGGGGTGGGGATGCACCTGCCACTAAAGGAGGGGAACCCACATTCTCATGCAAAACAACTTCCTCAGAATCTGAGAGTTCAATGTCCCCAGATTCTTAGGATCTTCCCATACATCCCCATCCCAAGTCATGGGATCCCACTCTTTTCCAACCAATGCTCTCACTTTAACTTCTGATAGCTTGTGAGGCTGGGAATTGAGCTTATGCTGCAAGTTAGCCAATCTTACAATGAGAGCTTGAGTTTGGTTTTCTGCAATTAGAGCCCTGTTCTGACTAGACAGGAGATTTTCCTCCAGGGCACCCTTAGAAACCTTCAGATCATGTATGTGGGTCTTAAGCTTGGAAATTTCCTTTTGGAGCTTCTGCTTTTCTCCCAACAGCTTATCTAGAGATGCCAGAAGAAACCATCCAGCATCATCATTCATCTTACTTTTCCACAAATATTCAAAAGTTCTAAGTACATAGTCACTAAATTCCTTGCTTTTCACCAGATATGACTCATAATCACCAAATACATCTATCTCATGGAGTTCATTAAATAGTGCACACCATGGATTATTAGTGCCCTCCTTATTACCAGTTAAAGTGCTCTCCTTATTACCAGCAGAGCCTTTAGTGGCACTGAAGTTGTAGAACCAACTCCACAGAGCACCAAGCCTACTAGGGAAATCCCTCCTTACAATTCTGTTTCTCTAGAACCACTCCTGGTACCACAATCAGTATTAGTCAGGGTTCTCTAGAGGAACAGAATGGATAGAATGAATTGTATTAAAAGGGAATTTATTGGATTAGCTGACAACAGTCCAGCAATAGCAGGTTGCAGGCCTGAGAGTCAAGGAACCCAGTAGCTGCTCAGTCCACGAGGCTGGATGCCTCAGCAGTCCTGATCCGGCACTGAAGGCCTGGAGGCATCCTGGAGAGACGCTGCTCTTCAGTCCACCCTGGTCTTCAGTCCACACTGGGAAGCAGCAAACACCAAGCAGCAAGCACCAAGCGGCAAGCACCAAGTAGTAAGCAGCGAGCAGCATCGGCAGCCAGGTGGGAGAGAGAGAGAGCCTTTCTTCCCAGAGCTTCTTTTTATCAACCAGCCCCCTCCTCCAAGAGGGGCTGCCCACTCTGGGGGAAGGGCTTACCCCTGGGGGAAGGATTCTTCCTTTAGTTAATCCTTCCTAGAGGCAGCCTCAGAGATACACTTATGAGGAATGTCTATGGATTCCTAAACAAATCAAGTTGACACAAACTTAACCATCACAGTTATTGACATACTGAGTATGTAAATAGCACATATTGGGACCATTTCTTACCCTTATCCCTGCCTGACCAAAGGGACCCTCCTCATTGAAGATGCCAACTACCCTCATGGGGATTTTGGGTCGTGCATTGTAGGGGCAGCCATCAGTTATAGGGAAGAGGCAATGTCTCTGTGCACAATGTCCCAACTTGTGGCTCTAGCAATCTTTCCACCCTCTCTTCTGCAAAATTTCCTGAGCCATGTTGGGTTCATTTTAGGTCTACTTCAGTGATGGGTTCTTAGGAGCCTCGAGATCTCTGGATCTCTGATTTGGTAGGAGTTGAGTGTCCTCAGTGTCTATCTCCTTTACCCTTGTGCTGATATCAGGTACACCGAGAAAGCAGCACTCTTGTTTATTTCCCCAATTCCTCTATGGTTTCAGCTCAGGCTCTGGTGAAGTGCGACAGGCTGTTTATCTCCTCAGGTCTTGCTTCCATCTGAGAAAGGGAAGCAGATTCTTCAACGAAGAGTGAAATCAGCACAGGTTAAATGGGATAACCATTGTTAGTTTAGAGAGAATTTAAAGGGTGTAGAACCTCTTATAGCCCAAGATTGGTGGGATCTTGAGAGTGGAAAGCAAACTCGTTTTTGGATATGATTTTGACTTGTTCCCCAGTTCCAGATATGATTTCCTTTTCACTGAGTGGATCTGTTAGCCAGTTGGTTATTCACCATGGTTGTGTGACACTATTGTACTTGAATGAGCATCACATCAGGTTGTTTGCTTCTGAGTAGCTTGGATCTCAAGTTGCTTAGACAGATGTTGATCATTTCCTCCAGTAGCTCATGTAGCACCTTCTGGCATTAGACAAGTGAACTGTCTGGGGATTGACTTTCTTTCAGATTCTAGCCAGGTCTCTCCATGTTCTATACCAACAGCATATGGTGTGTTTGGCAGTAGGGTCTTACCATTAACCTTTGGTGGTCAAGTGCTCTGACAGAAGTCTGTCTTCTTTAGGAAAACCTTGTAGGTCTCTCTGATCAACAAATCATTGTGGACCTCAACCAGGAGTTACAGGCCAGAGCCAAGGGAAAAGAAAGAAGAAAAATTAAAAAAAAGAAAATATTAAAAAAAAAAAGAGAGAGAGAGAGAGAGAGAAGAGAAAATTAAGGTTGGCTTCATCTCACCCTCTCCAGGGCCTTTGATTCAGGTGTTCTCTCCGAGGTGCTGATGAGGGCTCAACTTTTTAGTCTTACTTCCAGGATATCGGATTCTATGGCACTAGTTCCATTTGGGTTCAGTTTTGTGTACACCCCACCTTTACCCTCCCCTCAAGCCCTACCCTCCCTATTGTCTGGTCCTCAAGATGCCTATTAGACACGTCAGCATCTCAGGCTGATCCAGGTTAGGAGCCATGTGAAGATTGTCTTTCTGTGATTGGGTGAGTTCATCGAATACGATCTGTTCCAAGTTCAACCATTTTCCTACAAATTTCATTGTGTCATGTTTTCTAACTGCTGAGTAGAATTCCATCGTGTAGATATATCACATATTGGTTATCCATTTGTACAATGATGGGCATCTGGGTTGATTCTAGTTCTCACCTATTATGAATTGAGCAGTTATAAACATGGTTGAGCAAATCTCTCTGAACTGAGGCTTGGAGCATTTAGGGTAAATGCCCAGTAAGGGAATAACTGGGTCTGTTGGTAACTCTATAGTCAACCTTTTTAGGAGTCTCCATGTTACTTTCCATAGTAGTTGTACCACCTTACATTCCCACCAACGGTTAATGAAGGTTCCTATTTCTCCACATCCTTGCCAACATTTGTTTTTTTTCCATTTTTTTATTGACAACTTCCATAATTGTACACAATATCCCATGGTAATTCCCTTCCTCCCCCCACTTTCCTCTTTCATATCCCCTCCCCCTCTCAATCAGTCTCTTTTTTTATATTGATGTCATGATCTTTTCCTCCTATTATGATGGTCTTGTGTAGGTAGTGTCAAGCACTGTAAGTCATGGATATCCAGGCCATTTTGTGTCTGGAAGAAATTGTTCCAAGGAGTCCTACCCTTCCTTTGGCTCTAACATTCTTTCTGCTACCTCTTCTGCAATGGACCCTGAGCCTTGGAAGGTGTGTTAGAGATGTTTCAGTGATGAGCACTCCTCTACCACTTTTTCTCAGCACCATGGTGTCTTCTGAGTCATCCTAAGGTCACCACCATCTGAAAAGAAAAACTTCTCTAACCAAAAGAGAGAGTAGCATTAATATATGGGTATGAACATTAAGAGAAGTGCTTACTGGGAAGTTTGGTGAGCATAGTATATATATTTAAGCAGATACCAGCAGATGTTATACCCCTAGGGCTTATGACTACCCCTGTCATAGGTTTTCAGTATCAGGGATGTATTCCCTCCAATGGAGCGGGCCTCCAGTCCAATTAGAGAGAGGTTGGTTTTCCCCATAACAGACATGCCACTATTGCACCTGTTGGCTCATTTGGCCTGGCTGGCCAAATATAAGGCTTACAGTGTCCACTGTTGAGTATGTCAACTGATGATTTCTCTCTCTCCCATTGAACTGCATGTTGCATAGCTTTTTCCAGCTTTCTGTCAGCTGGTCCACATGGAGGAGGCTTTCAGCTCAGCTCCAGCAGGTTTTCTCAGTGAACTTGCCACCCAAGTATGTGAAGTCTTCAGCAATAGGGTCTTACCATCTATTCAAGGTGGGAAACCAAGGCCCTCGGCAATGGCCTGTAATGTTTTGGGGGTATCTATTACCTCCCTGGCCAACAACTCACTGGAAGGTATCCCATCCCTGGCACTGAAAATTTTCTAGTAACAATCTATGGCTTCTGAGTGTTCCATTGTCCAGAAAAGTAGGTTTCCATATGACTTAGTTATATCCTCTTAGATTTGATTAACCCTCCCTCTACCTTTCCTTTACTTATTCTCTTCCCCTGACATCATGTAGACCTTTTCACCCCCCATTAATCGGTTTGTCTACTTACATGTTTACAATACCAACCTATTAAGTCCCCCCCCCTCCCTCCCTTTCTATTCCCTTTATATCCCCTTTCTAGCTTACTGGCTTCTGCTACTGAGTTTTATTCCTACTCACATTGAAGACCAATCATTTGTAGCTAGGTCCCACATATGAGAGAGAACATGTGATGTCTGGCTTTCTGGGCCTGGGTTACCTCACTAAGTATAATCCTTTCCAGATCCACCCATTTTCCTGCAAATTTCATAGCTTCATTTTTCTTTACTCCATTGTATAAATGTGCCACATCTTCATTATCCAATCATCAGTTGAGGGACATCTAAGCTGGTTCCATTTCCTAGCTATTGTGAATAGAGCGGCAATAAATATAGTTGAGCAAGTATCTCTAAGGTAGTGAGATGAGTCCTTAGGATATGCCTAGGAGTGGTATAGCTGGGCCATATGGTAGATCTATTTTTAGCTGTCTCAGGAACCTCCACCCTGATTTCCACAATGGCTGGACCAGATTGCATTCCTACCAAGAGTGTAGAAGGGTTCGTCTTTTTCTACATCCTTGCCAGCATTTATGATCACTTGTTTTCATGATGGTAGCCAATCTGGCAGGAGTGAGATGGAATCTCAGTGTAGTTTTTTTTTATTTATTTATTTATTTATTTATTTATTTATTTATTTATTTGAGAGAGAGAAAGGAAGAGGCAGATAGAAAGAAAGAGAATGGGCATGACCAGGGCCTCTAGCCACAGCAAATGAACTCCAGAAGCATGGGTCCCCTTGTGCATCTGGCTTACGTGGGTCCTGGGGAATTGAACCAGGGTCCTTAGGCTTAACAGGCAAATGCCTTAACTGCTATGCCATTTCCCCAGGCCCCTCAGTGTAGTTTTAATCTGCATTTCCCTGATGACTAGGGATGTAGAACTTTTTGTTTGTTTGTTTTTCAAGGTAGGGTTTTGCTCTAGCTCAGGCTTACCTGGAATTCACTATGAAGCCTCAGGGTGGCCTTGAAATCATGGCAATCTTCCTACCTCTGCCTCCCAAATGCTGGAATTAAAGGCGTGACCCACCATGCCCAGCTAGAACATTTTTTAAAGATATTTTTATACCATCTGTATTTCTTCTTTTGAGAACTCTCTATTTATTTCCATGGCCCACTTTTTATTGGGTTGTTTGATTTCATATTATTTATTTTTAGAATTCTTTGTATATCCTAGATATTAATCCTCTGTCAGATGTACAGATGGCAAAGATTTTCTCCCATTCTGTATGTTGCCTATTTACTCTATTCACAGTGTCTTTTGCTGTACAAAAGCATTGTAATTTCATGAGATCCTAGCAGTTGATCTGTGGTTTTATTTCCTGAGCAACTGGGGTTATATTCAGAACATCTTTGCCAAGACCAATATATTGAAGGGATTCCCTTAATTTTTTTTTATTGATAACTTCTATACTTACATACAAAAAAACATATGATATTTCCCTCCCCTCCCCCATTCTCCTTTAGAACTCCAATCTCTGTCATATGCCCTCCCTCTCTCCATTAGTCTCTCTTTTAATTTGAAGTTATCATCTTTTTCTTCTATTATGAGGGTCTTGCAAAGGTATTGCTAGGTACTGCAAGGTCATGGATATCGAGGCCAATTTCTGTCTGGGCAGTTGCATTGTAAGGAGTCATACCCTTCCTTTGGCTCTTCCATTCTATCCGCCCTCTCTTCCGCAATAGACCCTGACCCTTGGAGGGTGTGACAGAGGTGTTTCAGTGCTGGGCACTCCTCCATCCCTTCTTCTCAGCACTATGTTGCCTCTTGGGTCATCCTAGTGGTCATTGTCATCTGAAAAGAGAAGCTTCTCTAACCAGAAGTGAGAGTAGCATTAATATGTGAATATGAACATTAAGTGTGGTGCTTTCAGGGCAGCTAGGTGGGAATAATATATACATTTAACCAGACAAGCACAGGCTTTATACCCCTAAGGCTCATGACCTCCCCTGCCATAGACTTTTGCTTAGGTTTTTCAGTACCAGGTATGTATTCCCTCCCACAGAGAGGGCCTTCAGTCCAATTATGGAACAGTTGGTTACCCCAAGAGCAGACATGCCACTATTGCACCTGTTCAGTCATTGGGCTTGTATGGCCAAACTTGAATTTTCAGTGTCCACTGCTTTCACTGCTGATGAATTCTTTCTCCCATAGGGCTGCATGCACTGCAGCTTTTTTCCAGTGTTCAGTTGGCTGGTCTACAGGGAGAAGGTTTTCTGCTCAGCACCAGCTTGCTTTCTCAGCAACCTTGCCTCTCAGGCAAGAGATGTCTTCAGCAATAGGGTCTTATCATCTGTTTTTCAAGGGCAACCAAGGGCTTTGGCAATAGCCTTTAATGTTTTGGAGGCTACCGGGACCTCCTTGGTCAACAACTCACTGGAAGGTATCCCATCCCAGGCACTGAAAATTTTCTAGTAACAGTCTACAGCTTCTGGATGTGCCATTATTCAAAAAAGTAGGTTTACATAAATTCCCTTACTTTTTCCTGTAGCAGTTTCAGAGCTTCAGGTCTGATATTAAGGTCTTTGATCAATTTGGACTTAATTCTTGTGCATGGTGAGAGATAAGGATCTATTTTCATCCTTCTACAGATAAAATTTAGTTTTCCCAGAACCATTTTCTGAAGAGGCTGTCTTTTCTCCAATGAGTATTTTTGGCATTTTTGTAAAAGACCAAGTGGCTATAGCTACCCAGAGTTACATCAGGGTTTCAGGGTCCTCTATTCTGTTCCATTGATCTACATGTCTGTTTTTGTGCCAGTACCATGCTGTTTTTGTTACTATGGCTCTACAATATAGGTTAAAATTAGGTATGGTGATATCACCAGCATCATCATTATTATTATTATTATTATTATCATTATCATTATTGATTTTTTGAGGTAGGGTCTCACTCTGGCCCAGGCTCACCTGGAATTAACTATGTAGTCTCAGGGTGGCCTTGAACTCATGGTGATCCTCCTACCTCTGCCTCCCAAGTGCTGGGATTAAAGGCATGTGCCACCATGCCCAGCTCACCAGCCTTATTTTTATTGCTAAAAACTGTTTTAGATGTCCAAGTTTTTTGTGCTTCCAAATGAATTTTTAGAATTTTTTCTATTTCCATGAATACCATTGGAATTTTGGTGAGAATTGCATTAAATGTGTAGATTGTTTTTGGTAAGATTGCCATTTTCACAATATTGATTCTTCCAATCCAAGAACAAGGGATGTCTTTCCATTTCCTAGTGTCTTCTGCAATTAATTTCTTGCTGGAGTGTTTTAAAATTTTCATTAAAGAGATCCTTCACTTCCTTGGTTAGGTTTACTCCAAGGTACTTTTTTTGATGCAACTATGAATGGGAGTGATTCTCTGATTTCATCTTCTGTGTGTTTGCTGTTAGCATATAGGAAGGCTTCTGATTTCTCTGTGTTTATTTTGTATCATGCTACATGGCTATAGGTGTTTATCAGCTCTAATAGTTTGCTGGTAGAGTCTTTAGGGTACTTTATGTTAGAATCATACATCTGCAAATCATGATAACTTGATCTCTTCCTTTCCAATTTGTATCCCTTTTATGAGTGTCTCTTGCCTTACTGCTATGGCTAAGACTTCCAGTACTATATTAAATTAAAGTGGGGACAGTGGACACCCTTTTTTTGTTCCTGATTTTAGAGGAAAAGCTTCAAGTTTGTCTACATTTGGTATTTTGTTGGCTGTAGGTTTGTCAGAAATAGCCTTTATTATGTTGAGATATATTCCTTCTATTCCCAGTCTCTGTAGGACTTTTATCATGAAGGGATGTTAGATTTTGTCAAATACTTTGTCTGCATCTATTGAGATGATTATATGATTTTTTCCCTTCATTCCATTTATATATGTATTACATTTATTGATTTGCATATGTTGAACCATCCCTGCATCTCTGGGATAAAGTCTATTTTATAGGGGTAAATGATAGCTCTTATATATTCTTTTATTTTGTTTGTCAATATTTTGTTGAGAATTTTTGCATCTATGTTCATGAGGGAGATTGGTTTATAATTTTCTTTTTTTGTTCTTTATTTGTCTGATTTTTGTATCAGGGTGAGGTTTCATAGAAGGAGTTTGGTAGGATTCCTTCTTTTTCTATTGTATGGAAAAGTTTAAGAAACATTGGGGTTAGTTCTTCTATGAAAGTCTTCTAAAATTCACCAGTGAATCCATCTGGGCCTGGGCTTTTTTTTTTTTATTTGGGAGATTTTTTCCTAATTGCTTGGATCTCCATACTTGTTATAGGTCTATTTAAGTGGTTAATCTCATCTTGGTTTAATTTAGGTAGGTCATATAAATCAAGGAAATCATCCACTTCCTTCAGATTTTCAAACTTAGTGGAGTATATGTTCTCATAATATGTTCCTATGATTTTTTAATTTCTTTGGTATCTGTTGTGATGTCTCTTCTCTCTTTCTGTTGGTCAGATTTGCTAAGGGTTTATCAATCTTGTTTATTGTTTCAAAAAACCAACTCTTTGTTTCATTAATTCTTTGGATTTTTTTATTTCTATTTAGTTAATTTCTGCCCTAATCTTTATTATTTCTTTCTGTCTACTGATTTTCGGTTTGCCTTGTTCTTCTTTTTCTAAGGCCTTTAAGGTGAAGCATTAAGTTGTTTACTTGTGACCTTTCTAATTTCTTAATATAGGTACTTAAAGCTATAATGTTCCCTCTTAGGATTGCTTTCATTGTGTCCCAAAGGTTTTGGTATGTTGTGTTCTCATTATCATTTGACTCTATGAATTTTTTGATTACCTTCTTGATTTCTTCATTGACCCATTCATCATTTAGTAGTATATTATTTAGTATCCATGATTTTTTGTATGCTCTATATCTTTTCTTGCTATTGATTTGTAGTTTGATCCCATTGTGATCAGATAGAGTGCAAGGAATTATTTCAGTTTTCCTGTATTTGTTAAGTTTTGCTTTGTATACTGATATATTGTCTATTTTAGAGAATGTTCTATGTGCTGCTGAGAAGAATGTGTATTCTGTAGCATTTGGATAAAATGTCCTGTAGTTATCCATTAGGTCCATTTGTTCTATGACTTCATTTAATCCAGATGCATTTCTGTTTATTTTTTTGCTTGGATGACCTGTCAATTAATGAGAGTGGGTTGTTGAAGTCAACCACTACAACTGTGTTTGGTGTTATCTATTACTTTAGTTCTAATAGCATTTGTTTGATGATATTGGGAGCTCCCATGTGAGATATATATGTTTAGAATTGTAATGTCCTCCTGTTGGAGTGTTCCTTTAATCAATATAAAGTGACTTTTCTTATCTTTCCTGACTAATGTTGGTCTGAAGTCCACTCTGTTAGATATTAGTACAGTGATACCTGCTTGTTTTCTAGGCCGGTTTGCTTGAAACTCTGTTTTCCAACTTTTTACCCCAAGCTAGTGTCCATTCTTTGTAGAAAGGTGAGCTTCTTGGAGGCAACAAACTGAAGGTTCTTTGTTTTTAACCCAGTCTGCAAACCTATGTCTTTTGTTTGGGGCATAGAGACTGTTGATATTAAGAGTTATTATTGAAGCCGGGCATGGTGGCACACACCTTTAATCCCAGCACTTGGGAGGCAGAGGTAGGAGGATCGCTGAGAGTTCGAGGCCACCCTGAAACTACATAGTTAATTCCAGGTCAGCCTGGACCAGAGTGAGACCCTACCTCACAAAACCAAAAAAAAAAAAAAAAAGTTATTATTGAAAGGTGTGTATTTATATTTGCCATTTTTCTTGTTTTGTAGTTTTTCTGATTTTACCTTTGCTCTCTTGTATTAACTAGTATTGGAGTATGGTTTGTTTTTTCCAGGTTCCTTATATGTGTGCTTTTCTTTCTCTTTAGCATGGAGGATCCTTTCAAGTATTTTCTGTAGACCTTGTTTTGTCTTCAAATATTCCTTTAGCCAGCTTTTGTTGTGGAACGTCCTTATTTCTCCATCTATTTGAATGGGTAGCTTTACAGGATAAAGTAACCTTGGTTGACAGTTGTTATCTTTCAGAACTTGGAATATATCATTCCAAGACCTTCTGGCTTTTAAAGTTTGTGTTGAATAATCTGCTGTGATCCTGATGGGCTTGCCTTTGTATGTTGACTTGATCTCTCTAACTGCTTCATATCTATCTATCTATCTATCTATCTATCTATCTATCTATCTATCTATCTGTCTGTCTGTTATTATCTATCTAAAGACATGTGCCACCACACCTGGCTGCTTACAATATATTTTCTTTGGTGTGTATGTTTGGTAGCTTAATTATAATATGGTTAGGAGAGGTTCTTTCCAGGTTTTGTCTGTTTGTTTTAAAAAAGTCTTCCTGTATCTGCATTGGCATCTCTTTCCCAAATTGGGGGGAGTTTTCTTCTATGATTTTATTGAAAATGCCTAATATGCCTTTGGAGTGAAATTCTTCTCCTTCTACTATACCCTGAATTATTATGTTTGATCTTTTATTAGTGTCCTAAATATCTTGAAATTCCCATTCATATCTTCCTATTAGTTTGTCTTTCTCTTTGTTGGACTGTATTAGATCTGACACCCAGTCTTCTAGTTTAGATATTCTGTTCTCTCCTTCATCCATTCTAGCGGTGAGATTTTCTACAGAGTTTTTTATTTCACTGACCATGTTCTTCATTGTTGGTATTTCTGATTGTTTTTTATTATTATTTCTATTTCCTTATTTATTTCTTGTATAGACCTCCTTATTTCATTAAATTGGTTTCCTGTGTCTTCTTTGAATCCCTTGATTTCCTCTTTTATTTCTTTGAACATATTTATAATCACTCTTTTGAAATCTTTCTTAGGCATTTCTTCTAACTTAGTCTCACTGAAAGCCAGTTCTGATGGATTAATACTCTATGGTGGATTTATACTGTGTTGATTTTTTGTGTTTTTTATTATAATGTAGAGATTTTTGCATCTTGAATTAATTTAATGCTTGGGTTTTCTATTATCTGAAGTAGTATTAGATGTATCAATCAATCTGATTTTTTTTTTTTTTTTTTTTTTTGGTTTTTCGAGGTAGGGTGTCACTCTAGCTCAGGCTGACCTGGAATTCACTATCTAGTCTCAGAGTGGCCTTGAACTCATGGTGATCCTCCTACCTCTGCCTCCCAGGTGCTGGGATTAAAGGTGTGTGTCACCACTCCTGGCAATCTGATGTTTTATATCTTCAGAGTAGGAGTTTAAGATGCTAGGTGTGGCTCTTAAGACTGTCATAATAACCACAAAAGTGACTGTAGGTGTTGGGTTTGTCTGCTATGAGAGTATTCAAGTTGGCTGAGTGGTACAAAATACAGGGAAATTCTAAACATTTAACTAAACAATGTACACATTTAATGAAAAACAGCACAGAGTATTTTTGCAAGAGTAGGTATTATGACAAAAAGATCCTCTAACAAAGTCACAGTCCCTAAGGATGTGTGTTGCCCCCACCCTTAATCCTGTCAACTGTGAGGCTAAGATTTCTGGTCTGTAGAGGGTTCCAAGGTCAGCTTGTGACTGAGTGAGACCCTTCTCCAATGAGTGACAGAAGAAGAAACAAAGGCAGTATAAACCAGGAAGCAACAAATGACAAGCCCAAAATATAGGTTATTTAAGAATGGCAAATCCGACCATCCATTAGATTTAACATATAACTTACCCTGACATCGAAGGTGCAATTAGCACTTCTGATGGAAGCCTATATACTGGGCTTATTTGGTGGGTACTGACCTGGTGTAATCTTAGAAACCTTTAGGGATGGTTTTAGTCTCAACTATGCTGCATGCCTGTTTGGATCCCCCTTTGCTGCTCTGTGGGCTCAGGTAGGCGGGCTGGGTCTGTGGGTTGCTGCTCTGATAGCCTGTATTGGGTGCTATGTAGGTGAGCTCCCTTCCCTGGGTCTCTGGTGCTTGTGCTGGTGGAGGGGGAGGGGAGCCTGTGGATGGTGGCTGAAGTTCTCCCACTGGTCCTCATGATCTTCTTCCTCACAAGCCATTCTGCTGGTCTCTGCCATCCTCCTTTCAGGTTTCTTGAGTGTGAGAGGAAGCCAATGTGAGTGGAAAATCCTCTTACCTTGGCTTTTTCTGTGGCTCAGGCTGAGCCTGGCAGGCTGAGGCCACATGGAACTGGTGCCACTGCAGCTGGAGCCACTTCTGCCTGCTTCTGTGGGCTCTATATGCTGTGGATCTCTCCTACTTCTCTGCTGCAGTTCATAATTTATTATACACCTCACTTTTTAGTATAAAAGTGTATTTTGCTGTTTTATTTTATTTTATTTTTCTTCCCTAGGCTACTTTGGCATGGCTCCTACACTGCCATCTTAACCGGAAGTATGTTTTTATTTGATTTTTTAATGTTTGCTATCCTTACTGGGATAAGATGGAATCTCATAGTTGTTTTAATTTTCATTTTTCCTGATGATTAGGGATATTGAAAATTTTCTTAAGTGTGTGTTTGCCATTTATATTTCTTCTTCTGAGAACTCCCTATTCAGTTCTCTGCCCACTTTGTAAGTGAGTTGTTTGATTTTTTAAAAATTGTTTAGGTTTTTGAGTTCTTTGTAGATTCTAGAAATTAGGCCTCTGTCAGTCAAATAGCTGGCAAAAATTTTCTCCCATTCTGTGGGTAGTCTATTGGCTCTGCTTATGGTATGTTTGTCTGAGAAAACACCTTTTTCTATTCATGAGCTCCCAATGATTGACTGATTGTTTAAGTTCCTAAGCTACTGTTTTGTTAAGGAAGTCTTTTCCCACTCCGATAGTGTGGAAAGTTCCTCCTATTTTTTTCTTCCAGTAGTAGCAGAGTTTCTGGTTGAGATCTTTGATACATTTGGATTTGATTTTTGTGCATGGCAAGATGTGTGGGTCTAGTTTCATTTTTCTGCATATGGTTATCCAGTTTGTCCAGCACCATTTGTTGCAGATGCTGCCTTTTCTCCTGTCTACATTATTAGGGCCTTTGTCGAAGATCAAATAGCTAAAGTTACTTGACCTAAAGTCCAGATCCTCAATTCTGTTACATTGGTCTATATTCCAGTTTTTATGCTAGTACCATGCTGTTTTTGTTACTATGGCTTTGTAATATAGCTTTAGATCAGGTACGGTGATGCCACCAGAAGTGTTTCTTTTGCTGAGGATATGCTTGGATATCCAAGGTCTGCTGCCATTGCATATGAATTTTGAGATAATTTTCTTCTATTTCTGTGAAGAATAATAGTGGGATTTTTTTTATTGGTATTGCATTAAATCTGTATATTGTTTTTGGTAGGATTGCCATTTTCATAATGCGAATTCTGCCTATCCTGGAGCATGGAAGGTCTTTCCATCATCAAGTCCCCCTCAATTTCTTTCTTGAGTGTTTTTATGTTCTTATTATATAAGTCTTTCACATCCTTGGTTAGTGTTATTTCAAGGTATTTTATTTTATTTTTTTGTTGCTATCAAAAATGGGTCAATGTCGCTAATTTCTTTCTCTGTATCTTTGTCCTTTGCACATATAAAGGGCACTGATATTTGTTCATTGATTTTGAATCCTGCTATTTTGCTGAAGGAGTTAATCACCTTTAAGAGTTTTGAGATGGAGGCTCTTGGTTACTTATGTATAGAGTCATGTCATCTGCAAATAGGGCTAACTTAACTTCTTCCTTTCAAATTTGTATCCCTTTTATTTCTTTCTCCTGTCTTATTGCTTGGGCTAGGACTTCTAGTACTATGTTGAAGAGCAGAGGTGAGAGTGGGCACCTTTGTCTTGATCCTGATCTCAATGGGAATTCCTTGAGTCTTTCCCCATTAAGTATTATTTGGGCTTTAGGTGATTTATATATAGCAGTTATTATGTTGAGATATAAACTGACCATTCCTATTCTCTCCAACATTTTGATCATGAAGTGATGTTGTATTTTGTTGAAGGCCTTTTCTGCATCTTTTGAAATGATCATGTGGTTTTTGTGATTAAGCTTATTTAGGTGGTATATTACATTGGTAGATTTCTGTATGTTGAACCAACCCTTGTGTTCCTGGGATAAAGCCTACTTCATCAAGGTGGATAATGCTGTTGATGTGTTGTCTAATTCGGTTGGCAAGGATTTTGTTCAGGATCTTTGCGTTGAAGATCATCAGGGATATAGGCCTATAGTTTTCTTTTCTTGTATATCTGTCTGGTTTTGGTATTAGGGTGCTACTTGCTTCATAAAAGGAGTTTGGAAGCTTTCCCTGTTCTCTGATTATGTGGAACAGTTTGAGAAAAATTAGTTTCAGTTCTTCCATGAAAGTTTGACAGAATTCGGCTGAGAAGCCAACTGGTCCTAGATTCTTCTTTTGGGGGAGGTTTTTTATTTCCTGTTCAATCTTAATGGGTGTGATAGGTTTGTTTAGATTAATCTGCTCTGAGTTTAGTTTTGGTGGGTGGTAGGAATTTATCTATTTCTTTCAGATTATCCTGTTTTGTGGAGTAGAGGTTTTGGAAGTAAGTCCTGATGATTCTTCCAATTTCACTTATATCTGTTGTGATCACTCCATTTTCATTTCTAATTTTGTTAATTTGAAGCATCTCTTTTTTTTACTTGATCAAAATGGCCAGGGGGTTTTCAATCTTGTCTATTTTTTCAAAGAATCAGCTCTTAGTTTCATAAATTTTCTTAATTGTTTACTTAGTTATCAATTACTAATTTCTGCTCTGATCTTGATTATTTTTTTCTTTCTGGAGCTCTTTGGGTTGGATTCTTTTTGTTTTTTTCAATTCCTTTAGATTCATGGTTAGGTTATTGATTTGAAATCTCTCTGCCTTTGTTATGAAGGCATTTAGTGCTATGAAATTTCCCCTAAGGACTACATTCATTGTGTCCCATAAGTTTTGGTATGATGTGTTCTCATTGTCATTCAATTCTAGAAATTTTGCAATTTCATCCACTATCCATTTATTGTTTAAAGGTGTGTTGTTCAGTCTTCAGGAGCTGATGGAGTTACTGGAGTATCTCTTGTTTATTTCTAGCTTTACAGCATTGTGGTCTGATATCATGCAGGAAATTAGGTCGATTTTCCTAAATATATGGAGGTAGGCTTTATGGCCCAGTATATGATCTTTTTTGGAGAAAGTTCCATGGGCTGCTGAGAAGAGTGTGTATTCTGTAGATTTTGGGTAGAATGTTCTGTAGATGTCTGTTAGGTCTAGTTGATCTATGATGTTGTTGAGCTCTTTTACTTCCCTGTTGATTTTCTGCTTGGATGATCTGTCTGTTGCTGATAGTGTAATATTGAAGTCCCCAACTATGATGGTGTTGGTGTTTATTTCTGATTTGTTGTCAAGTAGGTTTTGTTTTATGAAATGTGGTGCATCTGTGTTTGGTGCATAAAGATTGATGATTGTGATATCCTCTTGTTGGATCATTCCCTTGATAAGTAAGAAGTGGCATTCTTTTATTTATTTATTTTTGATTACTTTTGCTTTGGAGTCTATTTTATCAGATATAGCAATGCCTGCCTGTCTCTTATTTTCGTTCACTTGGAATATCATTTTCCACCCTTTCACCCTGAGGAGGTATCTTTAGTGGTGAGGTGGGTTTCTTGAAGATAGCCGGTTGAGGGGTCTGTTTTTCTTATCTACCTTGTTAACTTGTGTCTCTTGATGTGTGAATAAGGGCATTTATATTTAGGGTAATAACTGTGAGGTTATATTTAATCCCTGCCATATTGTGGTGCTTTATGTGGTTTGGTGTTTTCTTGGATTTTGTAGTTTTTTGAGCCTTTTCTTGGTTTGATTATTGTGGTCTGCTTTTGTAGGCTCTTGAGGTTGGTGGTTTGATTCTTCTACCAATTCTGGAGAATTCCCTGAAGTACTCTCTGTAGGTTTGGCTTTATGTGCATGTAGTTACAGAGCTGACTTATATCGTGGAAAGTTTTTCTTTTACCATCTGTTATGAGGAATACTTTTCCTGGGTACAGTAGTTTGGGTTGGAAGCCATAGGTTCTTAGACTTTGCAGTGTTACATTCCAGGTCCTTCTGGCTTTCAGAGTTTCCATTGAGAAGTCTGAGGTAATTCTTATGGGGTTACCTTTATATGTAATGTGTTGTTTCTCCCAAGCTATTTTTAGGACTTTCTCTTTGTTTTGTTTAGAGTCATAATGATAATATGTCTTAAAGAGTTTCTCCTTTGGTCCAGTCTGTTTGGAGTTCTGTTAGCCTTTTGAATCTTGATGGGACTCTATTGAAAGGGTGGGAAAGTTTTCTTGGATAATTTTGTTGAATAAGCTCTCCATGCCTTTGGTCTGAATTTCTTCCCCTTCTGGTATTCCCATGACCTGAATGTTGAGATGTATAAGGGTATCCCACAGTTCCCTCATGTTCTGTTCACAATTTTTTTAAACTTGTTCAAGTTTTTAGACTTTTGAACTATTTCTTTTGTCTTGTCTTCAAGTTCTGAGGTTCTGTCCCCCACATGACTGACTCTGTTCTTGAGGCCTTCTAGAGAGGTTTGGATTTGTTCAATTTGGTTTGCATTTTCTATTGCCTTTTTCTTTATAGAATCCATCACTCTGTTGAGTTCCCTTTTCAGGCAATTTTCTTATTGTCTTAATGCTTCTGGGAATTCATCCTTGCATTTATTTATGTCTTCATTGAGGTTAGCCGATTATTGAGGTCTTCTCTTTTTTTGGCTCTCCTTCAGAGTACTTAACTCTTTTTTTTTTTTTTTTAATTAGGTCCAACCTATCAAAGACAGGAACACAATTGTTGGTCTTTCATTGGTTTCTGCAAGTTCTGGCAATTGCTCGGTCAGTGTCACATACCTTGTGTCTTCATTTTAGTGTTCTGATCCTGTTTTCTCTTCTATGTTTTGATTAGAGACTTTCATTGTGGGACTAGGCAACCTTGTTGGAGTTACTTCTATTTGATGTTTCATGTCTTTTTTTTTTTTTTTTTGCATTGTGGTCTGCCCATCACAGTGTGGGAATCTTACTTAATTCAGAAGAAAGCTGTAGTTAACCCTTGAAGTGTCTTCAGTGATTGTTCCCTTTTATATTTGACTAGATTAGGCTTTTGATTCCAAATGGGCCTGTCTGCTCAGGCAGGAGGAGTTGGCACTTCCCTGGTGGGGACCCAGAGACTTGGTGGCAGGGCCCGTTGGCAGGTTGCAGGGTGGAGGGATGGGACAGTGTTCCAGTGATGTGGCAGTGCAAGGTGATGGGACTGCACAGTCATGGCAGGGTGGTGGGGATAGGATGGCATGGTCTAGTGGTAGAGAAAGGGAGGAAGGGAGGAATGAGAACTGGTTGGTACTGGAAAGATAAAAGGTTCTGGCCTGGATCCGTGGAGCCTGCAGGTAGCACAGGAGCAAACTTTGTCCATGGCATGGCAGCTGGCATGGCAGCTGGGATGGCTGCTTGAGGATTTTGGGGGGTACCCAAGAGCACAGGAATCAGCAGATTCCCTACTTCGCTCCTCTGCGCCCTCCCTCTGGAGGTTTGCTAGGACCTGCTGACACTAAAAACCCCAGATCCAGTCTGTTGTTGCCCTGGGAGGTGAAGTGTGGTTAGACAGATGCCATCTTTACCAGAAGTCTTCCAACCCTATTTTTGAAAATATTTTTATTCATTCATTTGCAAGCAGAGAGATACAGAGAAGAGAGACAGAAAGAATGGGTGTGCACCATGTTGTTCATCTGGTTTTATGTGGGTACTAGAGAATCAAACCCAGGTTGTTAGGCTTTGTAGGCAAGTTTCTTAACCTCTGAGCCATCTCTCCAACCCTATCTTTTTATTCTTATTGGGAACTTTAATATATGAACTTACTGTAATTTGGTTGATTCCCATCACATTGTCCTTCCCTCTCTCCTGCCTTCATTCCACTGGGGACTCTTCTCTTTCAAAGTTTTCCATCTTATGCCTTATTCTCTCATTCCTTTAGTCTTCCTTTATTATCTCTGTGAAAATGTTGAAGAGCTCACAACAATACAGGTCTTGTGGGGGTATCTGTAATTATCATGGGGTCATGAATACATCAGTAGCTTTGTAACAGAATGACAGTGCCCCACTGTACACCTTTCCCACCCTGAGTTTTTACATTCTTTCCTCCCCTCTTCCACAGTGCTCCCTGAGCCTTGAAGGGCATGTTAGAAATTTCCTTTAGTGTAGCACTCTGGACAGCCTCTTAGTTTTGATAAGTTTTGAGTCTTCTCAGTGTCTACTGCCATCTTCATAGAGAAGGTTCACAGGCTGGCAGTGAGAGCAGCACTCACTTAATCTACCACTTCCTCTTTAGTCTTTTCAGGGCCCTGGCAGGTGTGATAGAGATGACTTATTCAATGCTAGGCACTCAGCTTTCTCTTCTTGTCATTTTGATAAATTTTGGGTCTCCCTGGTATTTGCCACCATCTTATCTATAAGAGACAGGCTCTCTAACCAAAAGTGAGAGCAACATTAATCAAGGGAATAAACATTTACATTTAGAAAGATTTTTGATGAGTATAGCAACTCTATTTAGTCAGTTCCTAAAGAAAGGTGGGTATTTTAAACATGTGGATCACATGATTTTTCACTCAGTGGTTCCTATTTGCTGTAAGCATTTTGCTTTTACAAGAAACTTTAAAATTCAATCTTCTTAGCTACACTGTCTTATACATATCACTTCACTTTAAATCCCCCTCAAGGGCTGGAGAGATGGCTTAGGGGTTAAGACGCCTGTCTCCTAAGCCTAAGACAGCTGGTTCTAAACTCCAGTGGGTTCCAATCTCCAGGTCCCAAGTTTAGCCAGATGCAGTGACACAAGGGCGCAATGCTGCACTTGACCACAAGGGGGTGCACACATCTGGATTTCATTTGCAGCTCCTGAGAGGCTGCTGGTGTGCCCATCTCTATCTGTTTTTTTCCTCTCCCTCTGTCTGTCTCTCTCTGTGTCTTTCTCAAAAAAAAAAAAAATCCCCTCAAAAACCATGTTGGAAATGTCAAATCAACTCCTTTGAGAAGAACCATGTTACCCAGGAGTAGGACAGCCTGGACCGCAGGCCAGTATGCACTGTATTAGCTGTTGTATGACCCTGGGAAAGCTAGGCAAGATTCTTCCATTTGTTTTCTTCCCCACTTTTATCCACTTCTGAAATGACTTTTCTTGTTTTCTTGTTCATTTTCTGGGTCCTCCAATCTAGAAACATTGCTCCTCAAAGTTAGACATACAGGCAGAACAGTTTAACATGTGTCCACAAAACTCCAGTTACTCATTCCCTGACTTTCTGAGCCTCAATTTCCTTGAGCACAAACAGGGGTAAAAAAACAGCATCTAGGGCTGGACAGATGGCTTAGTGGTTAAGGTACTTGCTTGCAAAGCCAAGAGACCTCAGTTTGATTCCCTAGGACATGTAAGCCAGATGCACAAGGTGGTGCATGCATCTGGAGTTCATTTACAGTGGCTGGAGGCCCTGGCATGCTCATTCTCTCTCTTTTGCTCTCTGTTTCTTTCTCTCTCTCTCTCTCAAATAAATAAATTAATTAGAATAAAATAAAAAATAAAAAAGAGTAAAAAAAAAAAAAAACCCAGCATCTAGCCATGGCATATGCCTTTAATCCCAGCACTTGGGAGGCAGAGGTAGGTAGGACCCCTATGAGTTCGAGGCCAGCCTGGGACTACAGAGTGAGTTCTAGGTCAGCATTGGTTCACGTGAGACCCTGCCTCAAAACAAACAAACAAACAAACAAACAACACCCCAACAAAAACAGTACCTACCAACCTTATGCTAAACGTATTTCATACCTGGAAAATGCTTAAAACATGTGGTGAATGCTCCATTAATTAATGAATAAGGGTTGAATTCTGTGATCTTTCAAGTTATGAGGATAACCTGGCAGGGAATAAGATTAAGGAGAGAAAAGTGAGGGCTGTAGCATTGTTACAGCTCATTTCTGCAAACTTTGAATCTTAGCTGCTGTGTGAAATGGGTGGGAGAAAAATGCCTGCCTACCTTTGATTTCATCAGCATTTAAAAATGGAAGTTTCAGCCTTGCTCAGTGCTTAAAGGTGCTTATTTGCAAAGACTGATGACCCAGGTTTGATTCCCCAGAACCCACATAAAGCCAAATGCACAAAGTGGCACATGTGCCTGGAGTTCTTTTGCAATGGCAGGAGGCCCTTGTACACCCACCCACAAACACTCTCGTTCTCCTTCTCTCTCTCTCATTCTCTCTGCCTCTTTCTCTCTCTCTTAAATAAATAAATAAACATATATTTTTTAAAATATAAATTAGTTTGACTGCACTTAAAAATGAAAATGGAGGACTTATCCAGTGATATGACCTTCTAAAGGAACCAGTTGTTGAAGTGATTGGAATTAACTGATCCAAAGTGACTGTGCATTCTTCATCTGTTTAGTTAGCACTTTGTATCATTACTTAAATTTATAATACATGTATAACTTGCAACTATAAACATTCTTTGCCATTAAATCTCTCACAAAATGTTTAAAAAGTAAGTTTCTAGTTTTATCTATGAGTATAAAACTTTACTTCACTTTTAGCTTAAGTGCTTTAAAAGTTAACATTGAGATCCAGAGCCAATACCAAGGTTGATTCTTGTTAACCATTATTTCAATTTCTTCTGTGTAGAAAATACTGTACCCACAAGAATTGGCTCATTTGTCCAATTAATATTTTTAAAATTCTTTTATTTATTATTTATTTGCAAGTAGAGAGAGAGAGGGCAGGGAATAGATCATGTATGGGCACACCAGGGTCGTCTGCCATTACAAATGATTTCTAGATGCATTTGCCTCTACTTGCATCTAGCTCTATGTGGGTATTAGGGAATTGAACCTGGGCCATTAGGCTTTGAAACAAGTGCATTTAACCACTGAGTCATCTCTCCAGCCTCTTGATCAATATTTTTAAAATTTAAAATATTTTCCTTCCTTAATATTTTATTTATTTATTTGAGAGAGAGAGGAGAGAGAGAGAGGGAAGGAGAGAGAAAGAGAGAGAATGGGCACACCAGGGCCTTTAGCCACTGCAAATGAACTCCAGGTGCATGTGCCACTTTGTGCACCTAGCTTATGTGGGTTCTGGGGAATCAAACCTTGGTCCTTAGGGTTTGCAGGCAAATGTGTGAACCACTAAGCTATCTCTCCAGCCCCAAATTTCCTTTCTTTTACTCTCATTTTTTCTGCTCTTTCCTCTCAACCATTCTCATGGAGATAATTTTTCATTTTTCTTCAATAAAATACTGACTTTGAATCTGCTATATGTAAGGAATAAGAAAAAAACTCAGAAGTAGACCTGGTCCTCCACAAGCCTCATTCTATGGAGGAATGACAGACAGTAAACAAGAAAACAAACTGTTTCACATGCTCTGAAGGAAATGACTAGTTCCAGCCTTCTTGGTCAGACCTTGGTAGCCTCAAGTCTGTCACTTAAAAGTCAAGTTCAATCCTTCTCCTCCAGTCAGCCTTGCTCCCTGGTGTCTAGGTCTCCATGAATAGTATTGACATTTAAGAATGGTTCTGATGTCAGAAGTGGTAGTGCAGGCCTGTCAGCTCAGACTTGGGAGGTAGAGGCATCAGGACGCTGAGGTAAGTGAGTTTGAGATAGCCTGTCTCTCAAAACAAACAAAATAAACAAACAAACAAACTCAACCAAACAGAAAACTCAAAACAACAGCAAAAGTGGTTCTGAGCATTTTAAAGACCAGGTGATACTGTTTTAGCCACTCTGATATTAGGCTAAAATGTCAAACGCTGTTTGTGGAGATGGACACTTGTGCATACATTTTCAGATGGTTTCATGGTACTTGCATAAAAACACCAATCCTAAAGGAATAGAGTCATTGACAGTGGGGGACAGCTCAGCCACAGCCTTTAGTTCTCTGGAGGTAGACGCCAAATACTGGCTTCATAGTACATTATAAGACATTTCATGTTTCTGTTGATATGAAGGAGGGAAAAAAAGTAGAAGAGGGAAGAGTGTGAAGAAAGCAGTCAGTGGAAGGGGAATGGTGAAGGGAGACAAGAGAAGTAATATTAGGGGATTATGATAAAAATTTTCATGAATAGGTTTGGAGAGATGGCTTAGTGGTTAAGGTGCCTGCCTGCTAAGCCTAAGAACGCTGGTTCCAATCTCCAGCGGTTCCAATCTCTAGGTCCCATGTTTAGCCAGATGCAAAGTGACGCAAGGGTGCAATGCCACACTTGCCCACAAGGGGGCGCACACATCTGGATTTCGTTCACAGCAGTTGAGAGACTGCTGGCGCGCCCATCTCTATCTGTCTCCCTCTCCCTTTTTGTCTCTCTCTCTCTCTGTGTCTCTCTCCAAAAATAAATAATAATTTAAAAAAAGTTTCACGAATAGACACAAAACAATATAATATTGTATTAGTCACATTTCCACTGATTTTAGATGCAAAGATGTAGAGCAACTTTCTGAGGGTCACCAGTTAATCAACAGAGCCAGGACCATCATCCAGGTCTCCTGTCCTTTATAGAACCTGGAGCAGTGCTTAGGGAGGATCACAGCTTTCCTTGATAGTGTAGTTGGAAACCATGTTTGCATGGTGTTCCTAGTTACAGAATTGGTGGTGGCATGCCAGTTGTGGGATTGTCTGTTCATAGTCATGGTCTTGGTGGTGGTGTGCCAGTCACAGTGGTGGTTGTATACTTCCTGTTGGTGGCAGTGGTGAAGTTGCTCTTGGTAGAAAGTTGCTGGTGGGACCATTGCAACAGTTGTTGATGGTAGGTGGTCATGGAACACTGTGGAGTGTTGTTGAAGATGGTGGGATTGTGAGGTATGGTACTAGGAGTTGTTGATGGTAGTCATGGTGGTGGGACTGTTGTGGATGGTGAAGGGATAGGGTGGGGGAACTGTTGTGTTGTTGATGGTAGTCATGGGATGGTGTGAGGTATGGTACTGGGACTCCTGTTGATGGTAGTCATAGGATAGTGTGAGGGATGGTGGTGGGACTGTTGTGGATGGTAGTCATGAGACAGTGTGAGGGATGGTGGTGAACTGTTGTGGATGGTAGTCATGGAGACAGTGTGAGGGATGATGGTGGGATTATTGTTCCTGTTAGTCATGGGACAGTGTGAGGGATGGTGGTGAACTATTGTTGATGGTAGTCATGAGATAGTGTGAGGGATGGTGGTGGGATTGTTGTTGATGGTAGTCATGGGACAGTGTGAAGGATGATGGTGGGACTGTCGTTGATGGTAGTCATGGGGACAGTGTGAGGGATGGTGGTGGGACTGTCGTTGATGGTAGTCATGGGACAGTGTGAGGGATGGTGGTGGGACTGTCGTTGATGGTAGTGGGACATGAGGGATGATGGGAGTGTGATGGGATGGTGTGAGGGTGAACTGTTGTGGATGGTAGTCATGGAGACAGTGTGAGGGATGATGGTGGGATTATTGTTCCTGTTAGTCATGGGACAGTGTGAGGGATGGTGGTGGGACTGTTGTTGATGGTAGTCATGGGACAGTGTGAGGGATTGTTGTTCCTGTCAGTCATGGGACAGTGTGAGGGATGGTGGTGGGACTGTCGTTGATGGTAGTCATGGAGACAGTGTGAGGGATGATGGTCATGGTAGTCATGGGACAGTGTGAGGGATGGTGGGGTCGTTGGGACTGTGAGGGATGGCGGTGAACTGTTGATGGTAGTCATGGAGACAGTGTGAGGGATGATGGTGGGATTATTGTTCCTGTTAGTCATGGGACAGTGTGAGGGATGGTGGTGAACTGTTGTTGATGGTAGTCATGAGATAGTGTGAGGGATGGTGGTGGGATTTTTGTTGATGGTAGTCATGGGACAGTGTGAAGGATGGTGGTGGGACTGTTGTTGATGGTAGTCATGGGACAGTGTGAGGGATGGTGGTGGGACTGTCGTTGATGGTAGTCATGGAGACAGTCATGGGACAGTGTGAGGGATGGTGGTGGGACATGGGACAGTGTGAGGGATGGTGGTGGGATTGATGGTAGTCATGGGACAGTGTGAGGGATGGTGGTGGGGATGGTTGGTGGGACTGATGGTGGGATTATTGATGGTAGTCATGGGACAGTGTGAGGGATGGTGGTGATGGAGTCATGAGATAGTGTGAGGGATGTGGTGGGATGGTAGTAGTCATGGGACAGTGTGAGGGATGGTGGTGGGACTGTCGTTGATGGTAGTCATGGGACAGTGTGAGGGATGGTGGTGGGACTGTCGTTGATGGTAGTCATGGGACAGTGTGAGGGATGGTGGTGGGACTGTCGTTGGGATTGACAGTGTGGATGGTAGTGATGGAGATGGGACAGTGTGAGGGATGGTGGTGGGTCTGTTGTTGATGGTAGTCATGGGACAGTGTGAGGGATGGTGGTGGGACTGTTGTTGATGGTAGTCATGGGACAGTGTGAGGGATGGTGGTGGGTCTGTTGTTGATGGTAGTCATGGGACAGTGTGAGGGATGGTGGTGAGTGCTGGATGTGATAGTTAACATAAAGAATCAGATTTTAGGCAAAACAAAAGCAGTTATTCTGATTGCTTTTCCAGCATTTATTCTCTTTTCCTCTCCCCTCCATTTCTCTTTATCCTCTCTATCCTTGGTATCACAGACATCACTTAGGAGCCCTCTCTCTGGGTCTGCCTATTATGTCTAGAATAAGAATATATATCATTAGATGGTTTGCTGCAGAAATCCCGCATGTGCTCTATTGTTGTGGAACAAATGCCTGAGTCTTATAAACATGCATTTTGTTTCAGACAGAGCTCTTAAATCTGCAGGGGTTCTTTTCATCTCGTGTTTTGGTGCACATGACCTAACAAGCTTTTGTTACAGGACACTCAGAATGCAGAGACAGATACTTGCCATAATAACACCCCAAGGGAGATGTTGGCTTCCCGTCTTCGTTGTTCCACCCTTAGCATACTTAGCTCCCCTGGGATGAATCCTGCCTTTTCCTGTTGGCATTAGTACCAGAAAAGGTTCAATGAAAATGGATGTGATGTTGGTGTAGTTTTGGACACTGATAGGGCTGGTAACATCGTTAGATCAACAGCTAGTTCCAAGTTTGTATGGAATCTCTTATTGTTGCTTTCTTTGCTTGTGGGTGGTTCCATGGGCCCCTTTTCTGCTGTGCGTGTGAATACACTGAGGGCATGCTCATCAAATTCTCGGCTGCTATGGGGCTGAGAAGAGAGCTAATAGTCAGGATAAAAACATGATGAGTTAAAGCAACGTTGACAGCCTGGGGAGCCAGGTCAAGCCCAGCACCAAGGAGCGTAGTAGAAATAAACACAAAGTCTAGCACTGAGGTTCACAGGGTCCAGATGAGGGGAGAGCACAGCTCAAAAGGCTGGAGAGATTCTGAGTTGTAACAAACCATAACCAAGGTGGGAGATGGCTACCAGGAAAGTGAGAGTTTGAGTGTGGTTGGAGTGAGGAAGTAGCTCTGGCTGGCTGATTCACAGTCTTATGTTGCATTTTCCTCACCTTACTTAACAAACAAATGGAGGGATAGGTCAAGATGGTGAGACTAGAGAGGGTCTTGAAGTGGCCTATGACTCTCAGACTGAGAGCATAGACATCTTCAGCTTTGTGAGCCATTTTTGGTTATAATGGTTGGGTGATAAATAGCATGTTCTTGGTTAAAATAGCATTATGATTTACAAAATGGTTGGATGATTAAAACACAATTATGTCATCCAACAAGATGTCTGAAGATAGGTAACTCCAGAGTGAGTACCAATGGTTTCATTATATCATCAAAGTCCCAAGCTCCTTGTAGATTTATATTCTGGGCCTGTGGCATCTTGGCTTTTCTGCCATAAGTTCATCACCTCACAGTTCTGAGATATTTGCTATGGCTATACACATTTCATGTACACACAACTACACACAAGGCACAAAGTAGAAGAAACGCAGGGTGGGATCTCTTCTCAAGTACATTTCCTTTTGTCAGGAAGGAAAAGCCTTTCCAGCAGCTTTATTTGGCACTGGCCAGATTGTGTCACGTGGCTACCATGTGCTTCTTCCATTTCAGAGGCTAACTAGTTCTCATTCCTGGGGCTGAAGAAGGTGTTTCCTTTGCATGAGCACATGGCTTCCCATCCTGCAATAAAATAAAATCAGCATCCTCTTCCCAAGGAGAAGGGGGATGTAGAGTGGCTGTTGTAAGAGCCAACAAGTGCATCCACTCCTGGCAGAGCTGCTTCTCAAACACAGAGGCGATGTGCACAGAAGAGGGCTTTTCTATCATGTGCTAAAGGCAAAATTTGGATAAATGTTGTGCCAATTGGAAGAAATTACAAGGAAGCCAGTTTTTGCTAGGAAGCTTCACTGAAGATATTAAAAATTTGGTAGGGATACAGTAAAGGAGGCCCCTATAGCAGTTGGGGTTTTGGAAAAGGTGGGGAGAGGGAAAGCATTTATACTGATCCTTCCAACCCAGAAAGCCTATTTCTATAATTTCTATAATTAGTTTTTCCCTTTTTGGTGTTCATTAGATAATCATGCTAATTGGTGATAGTGTTTCTACTAAATGAGGTATAATTTCCAGTTTAATGCTATTTTTTTTGTATCATTGTATGAGATTCAGAGTTTGCCTGGGACTTGGACCTATCCTGTGTTTATTACTGCTTTTACAAGGACAAAACAAGGGGGAAGGTACTCTTCCCTGAGTTAGGCCAGGGACAATGTGCATCTAGCCCAATAGTTGGCATTTTCAGTACTAATTCCCTCACCTCATGAATTTTCTAGACATGCCACATAGAGGCAGAAAATCAGCTGGACACAGCCATCTTCTTGCATTCTAATATTTTGTGCCCAGTGGGGTAGTGGTAACACATATGGATCAGGGTGTCAAGGAGAAGGGAGGGAGTGTATTGGATAAAGAAAACTTGTTCAATTCTCCCCAAAGGAGAGATTTCTTGTGGGTTCTAATGTTCACTGCAAACATCTTTTGTATAAAGTCTCTAAAAACTTTTTGGATATTCTCAATTTCTTTTCTGTTACTGAGTAAAATGATGGAAAGGTCTT
Organism: Orientallactaga sibirica; assembly: GCA_036365145.1. Taxonomy (NCBI): domain Eukaryota; kingdom Metazoa; phylum Chordata; class Mammalia; order Rodentia; family Dipodidae; genus Orientallactaga; species Orientallactaga sibirica. Next base: position 2,381,573 of record JAEOAD010001317.1, read on the forward strand.
AGAATAAAAACCCGTTGGTTATCCATCCTCTTTCCTCCCCTCTTTGTGTACTTACACTTCCTGGTATATATAGTCCCAAGAATGCAGTTTGTGTTAGAAGACCTATCATGGCTGGTGGGACCATCAGTATTCATAGGATCTTGTCCTTGGAACAGAGACATGGAGGAGCTAATTAGCTTCTGTTGGGTGTCTGGCCATTTTGGTGGTGTGTCTGTCACCTTCTTCCATGGGCTCAGAGGAGCCTAGAAAAGAGATGAGAGACCTGGTGGCCAGGGAGGTTAGGCCATGTCCTTCTATGTCCCACCATGCTCTCCATCTCTGGGCCCAGCTCTCTCCAGGTTCTCTGGAAGTTTCCCTAACTTCTCATTTGTTCCTCCCCAGATTTTTTTTCCAGACGTTTGCATGGATTTTGGTTATTTAAAGGAACTTGAGAGATATTCTGTTTTTAGAAGATTCTAATAGGAAACTGATATGAATTTTATTTAATTTATTTATTAGAGATTTTTATTTTGTTATTGAGGCCTTGCACATAGTAGGCCAGTACTCTACTACTGTACTACAGTACTGAGCTTTCTCTCTAACCTGGAAGGTGATATGAGTTTTAAAAGGAATTTATTTTTCTACACAGAAAGTTGCATGTTCATTGTAACAAGAAAAAGTACAGTACTGGAGAGATGGCTAAGCAGTTCAGGCGCTTTCCTGTGAAGCTTCAGGACCTATGTTGGACTCTTTAGATCCCATGTAAGCCAGATGCACAAAGGTGAGGCAAGCATAAGGTCACACATGCCCACTAGGTGGCGCCAGTGGCTGAGGCCCTGGCATGACAGATCTCTCTCGCTCTCTTTCTCTCTCTCATATAAAAAAAGAAAAAATATAGAACTGCATGTTTTAGAATGTGCCACCCCCACATCAAGCCTTAGCAATCACTGCTCACAGTCCTATGTAAGAAGGAGTGAGCGTGAACAGGCGCAAGCCAGCCGTTATTGGGCTTTTTGCACGGGATGCACATTGTTCTGAGTGCTTTTCTTGCACAACACCTTGAACCCTTACCTGAGACTCCAGGGGACGAAGTGATGCTACTTGTTTTGAAGTGGAGGAAGCTTAGATGCAAATGAGGTTTGTATCCAGGTGGGCTCCAACTGTGAACTCTTAGCCAGGCCATTTTGCCTCTTATTTTATCACTGTTGCTGTGCAACATCTTTCCACAAACCTAAGGGCTTAAAACAGCACATGCACTGTGCCATGGTTTCTCTGGTTCAGAGTTCAGAAAGGTGTGGCTATGTCCTTTGTCTTGGGGTATTTCAGTGTCTATAATCAAGGCACTCACAGGGATGGGGGCTCAGCTCAATGGGAAGGAGGATTCACTTCCAAGTATTTGTGGTTGTTGGCAGAATTTGGTTTCTTTCAGGGTCTTGGGTGGAGACATCCCTTCCTCAGTTCCTTGTTCCCAGGGCAGGTCTTTGGTAAAGGCAGTGAAGAGATTGCCCGCAGAATGGAAGCTCCTCTCACCTGATCACAAAGTGCTGTCTCCAAATGTGTGCCATATTCTAGGAGTTCAAGCAGGTCTGGAGGCCAGCCTATACCCAAGTGAGAGGAGTATATGGAAGCAGAGTCAGGGAACATTTACCCTTGTTGGTAGCGTCTGTTCACCACAGCACTTCTCTTCTTTTGAACTTTCATGCTGTTGACAGTCCTGGTCGCAGCTGGGGTGGAGCAGTTGGCTTAGGTGTAAGGCCACAGTGGCACCATTAGCTCAGTGTGACGGTGGCCTCTGTAATGAGGAGGAGGGTTCTTCCACCCTTTGCCTGCCTCCACTGGGACAGGAAGCCCAAGAAAATTGCAGCCACTGCTGCACCTGGAATAGGTCGCCTGAGACCCAGAGGACTTGGGAGCACCCCCCACTCCCCTGCCCCTAGTACACATGGCTTGGGGCTGGCTGCTCTTCTGAGGAGTCTGAGGGAGGGGTGGGGAGCAGTGGGAGGTATTCAGGGCAGCTCTCCACCCCTTCCTGTGCAGGGAGGAGAGGAAGTTCTGTATCCTACAGAGCCGTGCACCTCACTCCTGTCCCTAAACCATTGATCTGGAGTCAGAACATAGGGATCCAAGTTGTCTTCTTTTGCAACCACTTGGTACTCTGCCATGTGGGAGGTCTGATGGAACTTCATCTCTAGGTCTGTCAGTTGAGGGGGGCCTCAGAGCCAGCCCAGCAGTGCTGTGTCATGGGTACATGTGTCTAAATTAAGCCTCCGGAAATGTTCTTGTCTCCGTGTCGTGCTTGTGTCTCCCACTGAGTGTCTCTTGGCACGTGGGCTTCTGACACCTTCCAGGAGCAAGGATGCTCCAAGAGTGTCTCTAAGGCCATCTCCAGCCCCGAATCAAGCAAGCCAGTCTCCACTACTCCTTAGAGGCTGCAGAGTGATGGACCCTTGATCGTTGCTGAGGCTGACCTCCCTCAGTACTAGCTCAGCTTCCACACCAGGAAGGAGCACCACCAGCTGCCCCCGCCTGCTTCCATTCATGCACCCTTCGCTCCTTTCTGTACACACTGCAGCTGGTCATGACTCTTGTGCATGGTCCTGCAGTCGCAGGATTTAGACTGTTTTTGGTGTCACCTTCATTTTATTTTGGGTTTTAATACACAAGCTTCTGCCTCCCTTACCTTTTCCCTCCCAAAGCTGGAACCATACATTGTGACTTCATGTATAGTGCTCAGAACCCTGTCACTGAGTCCTGTTTTTAAATTACCTGCACTTTTTCTTGGTACTAAATGGTGCCAATGCCCTGAGGTCATAAGGCACAATGAACCCTTCTTGGAGATTTTCTTTCTTTCTTTCTTTTTTAAATAAGTTTGATTGATTGATTTGAGGGAAAGAGAGAGAATGGGTGCTCCAGAACCTCTGGCTACTGCAAATGAACTCCAGATGCATGCACCTTGGGCATCTGCCTTATGTGGGTATTGGGGAATCAAACCTGGGTCCGTAGGCTTCACAGGCAAGTGCCTTAACCACTAAGTAATCTCTCCAGGCCAAGAGATTTTCTTTCTTTCTTTTGGTTTTCTTTTCTGAGACAGGGTGTCACAATAGCCTAGGCTGACCTGGAACTTACTCTGTAGGCCTGGCTGGCCTAGAGCTCACAGCAATCCTCTTGCATTAGCCTCCACAGTGCTGGGACTAAAGGTGTACATTGCCACGCCTGGCTTTTAAAATTACTTATTTATGTATCTGTGTGTGTGTGTGTGTGTGTGTGTGTGTGTGTGTGTGCACTGGGCAGGTTCTTTTGCCACTACAATTGATATGCCTGCCTGGATTTATGTGGTAGCTTCAAAATTACATTCAGCTGGCAGGGTTTGCAAGCAAGCACCTTTAGCTACGGAGCCATCTCCCCAGGCCCCAAGATTCTTGAAGCCTCAAATATGCACAACTCTGTGAGGAACTTTTGTCCCCATTTTTACAGTAGGGGAAACCTAAGCTGAAAAAGTGCCTCCTTTGAGGCCATTAAACAAAGAAACAGCTGCCTCGGAACTTCTAACTGCTTAGAGAAGCCACATTCCTTGCTCCCCCCATCCTTTGCCATTCACAATGGCTGCTCTCCCTGTGCTGTATGATGCCCTGGGTACATATACCCTAAGAACAAGTTACCCATCTTCTCAGAAAACAAGGTGAAGCTGGACAGCCTCCAGGGAAGACCCTGGAAGTGATAAAGGGGGTCGGAGTAAGTATGATGAGGATGCTCACAGAAACCAATGAATCTACATAAATAGCCCAAGGATATTCTAATGTTGTCTTTTTTTCCTAGAATGTATGTGTGTGTGTGGTTTGCTGGTGTGTGTGTGTGTGTGTGTGTGTGTGTGTGTGTGTGTGTGTGGGTGTGAAGGTCAAAGGTTGACCTCTCTGGTTTCATTAGTCGCTCTCCAACTTACTTTTTGAGACAGGGTCCAGTTGAATTTAGAACTGATTTGGCTAGACCACCGTGCCAGCCCCAAGGGATTCCCTGTCTCAATTTTCCCAGTGTTACGATTACTATGTCCAACATTTCTACATGGGTGTTGAGGTCCAAACTCAGGTTCTCATACGTGCACAGCAGGTACTTTACCCACTGAGCAATCTCACCAGCCACTAATGACGTCTTTTTAGAGATCAATTAAAATATTTTTGGAAAAGGAGCCATTCTGTTTGTTTTATTATACAACAATAGAAGCTATTTTTGTTTTATTATATAACTTAAAGGAATGATTTATCATTTTATTTAACTAGTTCAATAAATATGTACTGAGCAGCCCTATGACAACGATACAGAGTGCAACAGACAGGTAAGGACAAAAGGAGTGTGGTTGAACTCACATTTGGTGGTAGGTAGGGGAAGGAGGGAAGGGAGGCAGACTAGGTAAATGACAGACACACCCAGAAGCATGAAATAATTTCCTGGGTGTTTCTTAAGCCAATCAAGTTGACAATCAAAATGAACCATCGCCACTCCATGTAGCAGGACATTCAAACCAGTGACTACACAGGTAACAGCTGGCGACTGCACATGGCAGCAAGTCACTGCACACAGGCTTCTTCAGGAAGGGACATTCTACCTGATCTTCAAGCATTTGAAACTCTGGGAATAGAGTGGTCCAGTCAAGGTGAATCATGGGATGGAAACAGGTTTGGCAAACACAAGAAAGCAGGAGGTGAGACCTAGACCCCTCACACAGGGTCCTGGAAGCTTCTGGATAGATAGAATAGCTACAAGTTCAGGAGGTCAGAGTGGGAGACACCTGTGAGATGTTGGACCAGGTTGGGGCTTGAGTGAGATGAAGGGAATCCTTCATGTCTGTCTTGCACCCTTGGTGCTGATAGGCACTCAGAGGACCAGACTGTGAGAGTGGGATGGAGGTGAGAGAACAAACATTCAAGGGCAACCATCAGGTTTTTGAAAAGAAGAATCAACTGTTTATTTATTTTTGGTCATTTTACTAGGAAAAGGAATTTTTGAGGGTACCTCTCTGGAGGTCTTTTAAGCTGATTCTTTTAGGCTATCAACTCTGTGTGACATTTTGGGGAGCTGAATATTTTTTAGGGAGAGGATCCAACTCTTCTTCTGCTTCTTGGAACATGAAACCTCCCCCTTGCCACCTCCCAGCAGTGGAAAGGCTGAGTAGGATGGCAGCCAAACTCTCCTCACCCCACCTCATCTCAAAAGCAGCAAACAGAGGCTCCGATGGCCCTTTTCAGAAGGTCACACCATATCAGAGTCTCAGCAGACTCCTAGGCTTCCTGACTGCCAGGCCAGGCTCTATCCACTAGGTAAGCTGACTTGGGGTGCTGGGGTAGAAGGTTGTACAGACATTGATCTCACTTCAGACCTGGACAAAATGTTTTTTTTTTTTTCTAGTGAGAGGTCATTTGTCAGATATGGTGACCCCCAGCTTGCTGTGCCTTCTCCTGATGTCCTTTTTGTCCAGCCTAATGGAAAATTAAGTAGGTCTGTTTCTTAGGAAGATGCCCTGAACTCAGGTGTTTATGAAACATGAGTAAGATCCAGGTGTGCCTGGGGCTGCAGTGAGGCAGCAGTGAGGTATGTGTGCTGATCTATTTTGGGGTGCAAATCACAAAGGTTTGGGGTCTGTGGGAGGGTGGTAAGCTTCTCCTGGAAGTGTGCCCATAAATATTCCCAGTAAGCCCTGCATTATAGCCAATCAGAGGGGTTCCTGAACAAAATTCATTTTAGAAGCAGGAGTCAGGGTATTAAATAAGCTACGGTGGACGATCTCTCAGTGTTGGTGTCCTGTGCTTCAGGCTCTGAAGGTCAGTCAAAGAGAACAGAAAAAGAAAGAAAAGAAGTTCCCCCAAAAAGCTAGAGTTAGGAAGACAAAACCTCTGGTGCTTCTAAAATTATGAGGAGATAAAATAGAGGCCATATCTCAAAAATGTTCACATGAAATTTTAAAGATGTGTAGTGACCTTTTATGTAGTCTGGTGAACAAATGCACAAAAGGATGACAGTCTTGCAAATCTAATGGTCCCAGTCCAGAGGGTTAAAGCAGTGGTGAGGGGCTGTATCTGTAGCCATATTCCTTGAGGAGTTGCTAGCTACCTCATGACCTTGATGGTACAGCATACCCTTCACTGAAGTTAAATGAAAGGGATTTCTAAGACAAGAGCCAGGCCTTCTCAACCAAATTCACTCCACCATGAGTGACTTCTACATGTCCTTGTGTATACTGATGTAGGTCATTTATCTCAAAGAGGCCTCTGTGGAAAGGAACATGTGTTATTTGGGAAATGTTATCACAGGCAATCATGAATCACATTATCAAGTTGGTTGGCTGACTGAGCGCTTGGCAAAGATCTCAGGGAACAAGCCATACAACAGATATGTTGTGATGAGTGAAGGGAGGGAAGAGCCATCCTCAGGTTGGGGGCTGAGGCAAGGAGGCTTCTGGAATGCACAGCGCTGGGATGGCTACTGAGGCTGTTGGACGCCAAGCTAGTTTCTGGTCTGGACCCTGAAAGTGGTACACAGATGCTTAAGATCAGTTTGCTTAAAGCTTTAGGTACAGTATCGCGGCAGCCCTAAAGAGTCTGGATTAGTTTTTTTTTTTTTTTTTTTTTTTTTTTGGTTTCCGAGGTAGGGTCTCACTCTAGCTCAGGCTGACCTGGAATTCACTCTGTAGTCTCAGGGTGGCCTCGAACTCACTGTGATCCTCCTACCTCTGCCGAGTGCTGGGATTCAAGGCGTGCGCCACCACACCCGGTTTTGGATTAGGGTCTTTTTAAACTGTAAGTTGAGGTGTCATACAGCATGGTGTCCACCAAGTATGGCCATTCAAAGGCCCTAGAATTATCCCGCAAATGGAGCCAGTGCTTCCCAGGAAAAGATGCTCATCTAGTATAAGTCTTGATCTCTCCAAACTAGTACGTCCCCATGTCTTGATTGTCAGTTTGATTGGATTAAAAAGGATTTAGGTGACTAGTGAAGTATACTGCTGGGTTTGTCTCTTAGTGATTGATATATACCACTGGGTATGCCTCTTAGGGTATTTCCAAGAATCAGATCCTGAAGGCTTTGACTTAATGAATGGATTAATCTCCTAATGACTTCATACTATGATGACATTATACAGAGGTGGTGAAACACAGGAGATGGGGCCTCGATAGAGGAAGTAGGTCACTGGTGGCACGTACCTGTGGCCTATATCTTACCTAGTCCCTTCCTTTCTATTAAAAAAAAAAGTATTTATGACGAGAGCGAGAGGGAGGCAGAGAGACTGAGTTGGGTACGCTAGAGCTTCCTGGCACTGCAAATGAACCCCAGACACATGTGCCACTTAGTGCATCTGGTTTTATGTGAGTACTGGTGAGTCAAACCAGGACCATGAGGCTTTGCAAAAGAGTGCCTTTGCTGCTCAGCCATCTCTCCATCTCCTTCTGGTCCCTTCCTGTGTCCCCTTTAACTGCTCAGCCATCTCACCATTTCCACCTGGTCCCTTCCTGTGTCCCCTTTAACTGCTCAGCCATCTCTGCATCTCCACCTGGTCCCTTCCTGTGTCCCCTTTAACTGCTCAGCCATCTCTCCATCTCCACCTGATCCCTTCCTGTGACCCCTTTAACTGCTCAGCCATCTCTCCATTTCCACCTGGTCCCTTCCTGTGTCCACTTTAACTGCTCAGCCATCTCTCCATCTCCACCTGATCCCTTCCTGTGACCCCTTTAACTGCTCAGCCATCTCTCCATCTCCTCCTGGTCCCTTCCTGTGTCCCCTTTAACTGTTCAGCCATCTCTCCATTTCCACCTGGTCCCTTCCTGTGTCCCCTTTAACTGCTCAGCCATCTCTCCATCTCCTCCTGGTCCCTTCCTGTGTCCCCTGTAACTGTTCAGCCATCTCTCCATTTCCACCTGGTCCCTTCCTGTGTTCCCTTTAACTGCTCAGCCATCTCTTCATCTTCTCCTGGTCCCTTCCTGTGTTCCCTTTAACTGCTCAGCCAACTCTCCATCTCCTCCTGGTCCCTTCCTGTGTCCCCTTTAACTGCTCAGCCATCTCTCCATTTCCACCTGGTCCCTTCCTGTGTCCCCTTTAACTGCTCAGCCAACTCTCCATCTCCTCCTGGTCCCTTCCTGTGTCCCCTTTAACTGCTCAGCCATCTCTCCATTTCCACCTGGTCCCTTCTTGTGTCCCCTTTAACTGCTCAGCCATCTCTCCATCTCCACCTGGTCCCTTCCTGTGTCCCCTTTAACGGCTCAGCCATCTCTGCATCTCCTCCTGGTCCCTTCCTGTGTCCCCTTTAACTGCTCAGCCATCTCTTCATCTCCTCCTGGTCCCTTCCTGTGTCCCCTTTAACTGCTCAGCCATATCTGCATCTCCTCCTGGTCCCTTCCTGTGTCCCCTTTAACTGCTCAGCCATTTCTCCATCTCCTCCTGGTCCCTTCCTGTGTCCCCTTTAACTGCTCAGCCATCTCTCCATCTCCACCTGGTCCCTTCCTGTGTCCCCTTTAACTGCTGAGCCATCTCTCCATCTCCACCTGGTCCCTTCCTGTGTCCCATTTAACTGTTCAGCCATATCTGCATCTCCTCCTGGTCCCTTTCTGTGTCCCCTTTAACTGCTCAGCCATCTCTGCATCTCCTCCTGGTCCCTTCCTGTGTCCACTTTAACTGCTGAAAAGTCTCTCCATCTCCTCCTGGTCCCTTCCTGTGTCCCCTTTAACTGCTCAGCCATCTCTGCATCTCTATCTGGTCCCTTCCTGTGTCCCCTTTAACTGCTCAGCCATCTCTCCATCTCCTCCTGGTCCCTTCAACTGCTCAGCGATTTCTGCATCTCCTCCTGGTCCCTTCCTGTGTCCCCTTTAACTGCTCAGCCATCTCTCCATCTCCTCCTGGTCCATTCCTGTGTCCCCTTTAACTGCTCAGCCATCTCTCCATCTCCACCTGGTCCTTTCCTGTGTCCCCTTTAACTGCTCAGCCATCTCTCCATCTCCACCTGGTCCCTTCCTGTGTCCCCTTTAACTGCTCAGCCATCTCTCCACCTCCACCTGGTCCCTTCCTGTGTCCCCTTTAACTGCTCAGCCATCTCTCCATCTCCTCCTGGTCCATTCCTGTGTCACCTTTAACTGCTCAGCCATCTCTCCATCTCCACCTGGTCCTTTCCTGTGTCCCCTTTAACTGCTCAGCCATCTCTCCATCTCCACCTGGTCCCTTCCTGTGTCCCCTTTAACTGCTCAGCCATCTTTCCACCTCCACCTGGTCCCTTCCTGTGTCCCCTTTAACTGCTCAGCCATCTCTCCATCTCCTCCTGGTACCTTCCTGTGTCCCCTTTAATTGCTCAGCCATCTCTCCATCTCCACCTGGTTCCTTCCTGTGTCCCCTTTAACTGCTCAGCCATCTCTTCCATATCCTCCTGGTCCCTTCCTGTGTCCCCTTTAACTGCTCAGCCATCTCTGCATCTCTATGTGGTCCCTTCCTGTGTCCCCTTTAACTGCTCAGCCATCTCTGCATCTCTACCTGGTCCCTTCCTGTGTCCCCTCTAACTGCTCAGCCATCTCTCCATCTCCACCTGGTCCCTTCCTGTGTCCCCTTAATTGCTCAGCCATCTCTCCATCTCCACCTGGTCCCTTCCTGTGTCCCTTTAACTGATCAGCCATCTCACCATCTCCACCTGGTCCCTTCCTGTGTCCCCTTTAACTGCTCAGCCATCTCTCCATCTCCTCCTGGTCCCTTCCTGTGTCCCCTTTAATAGCTGAGGCATCTCCTCATCTCCTCCTGGTCCCTTCCTGTGTCCCCTTTAACTGCTGAGCCATCTCTGCATCTCTATCTGGTCCCTTCCTGTGTCCCCTTTAACTGCTCAGCCATCTCTCCATCTCCGCCTGGTCCCTTCCTGTGTCCCCTTTAACTGCTCAGCCATCTCTGCATCTCTATCTGGTCCCTTCCTCTGTCCCCTTTAACTGCTCAGCCACATGTGTCCCCTTTAACTGCTCAGCCATCTCTGCATCTCCTCCTGGTCCCTTCCTGTGTCCCCTTTAACTGCTCAGCCATCTCTCCATCTCCACCTGGTCCCTTCCTGTGTCCCCTTTAACTGCTCAGCCATCTCTCCATCTCCACCTGGTCCCTTCCTGAGTCCTTTAACCTCAGCCATCTTGCATCACTCCCTTCCTGTGTCCACTTTAACTGCTCAGCCATCTCTGCATCACCTCCTGGTCCCTTCCTGTGTCCACTTTAACTGCTCAGCCATCTCTTCATATCCTCCTGGTCCCTTCCTGTGTCCCCTTTAACTGCTCAGCCATCTCTCCATCTCCTCCTGGTCCCTTCCTGTGTCCCCTTTAATAGCTGAGGCATCTCCTCATCTCCTCCTGGTCCCTTCCTGTGTCCCCTTTAACTGCTGAGCCATCTCTGCATCTCTATCTGGTCCCTTCCTGTGTCCCCTTTAACTGCTGAGCCATCTCTGCATCTCTATCTGGTCCCTTCCTGTGTCCCCTTTAACTGATCAGCCATCTCTCCATCTCTGCCTGGTCCCTTCCTGTGTCCCCTTTAACTGCTGAGCCATCTCTGCATCTCTATCTGGTCCCTTCCTGTGTCCCCTTTAACTGCTCAGCCATCTCTCCATCTCTGCCTGGTCCCTTCCTGCGTCCCCTTTAACTGCTCAGCCATCTCTGCATCTCCTCCTGGTCCCTTCCTGTGTCCCCTTTAACTGCTCAGCCATCTCTCCATCTCCACCTGGTCCCTTCCTGTGTCCCCTTTAACTGCTCAGCCATCTCTCCATCTCCACCTGGTCCCTTCTTGAGTCCCCTTTAACTGCTCAGCCATCTCTGCATCACCTCCTGGTCCCTTCCTGTGTCCACTTTAACTGCTCAGCCATCTCTTCATATCCTCCTGGTCCCTTCCTGTGTCCCCTTTAACTGCTCAGCCATCTCTCCATCTCCACCTGGTCCCTTCCTCTGTCCCCTGTAACTGCTCAGCCATCTCTGCATCTCCTCCTGGTCCCTTCCTGTGTCCCCTTTAACTGCTCAGCCATCTCTCCATCTCCTTCTGGTCCCTTCCTGTGTCTCCTTTAACTGCTCAGCCATCTCTTCATCTCCTCCCGGTCCCTTCCTGTGTCCCCTTTAACTGCTCAGCCATCTCTTCATCTCCACCTGGTCCCTTCCTGTGTTCCCTTTAACTGCTCAGCCATCTCTGCATCTCCTCCTGGTCCCTTCCTGTGTCCCCTTTAACTGCTCAGCCATCTCTCCATCTCCACCTGGTCCCTTCCTGAGTCCCCTTTAACTGCTCAGCCATCTCTGCATCACCTCCTGGTCCCTTCCTGTGTCCACTTCAACTGCTCAGCCATCTCTTCATATCCTCCTGGTCCCTTCCTGTGTCCCCTTTAACTGCTCAGCCATCTCTGCATCTCTATCTGGTCCCTTCCTGTGTCCCCTTTAACTGCTCAGCCATCTCTTCATCTCCACCTGGTCCCTTCCTGTGTCCCCTTTAACTGCTCAGCCATCTCTGCATCTCCTCCTGGTCCCTTCCTGTGTCCCGTTTAACTGCTCAGCCATCTCTCCATCTCCATCTGGTACCTTACTGTGTCCCCTTTAACTGCTCAGCCATCTCTCCATCTCCACCTGGTCCCTTCCTGTGTCTCCTTTAACTGCTCAGCCATCTCTCCGTCTCCACCTGGTCCCTTCCTGTGTCCCCTTTAACTGCTCAGCCATCTCTTCATCTCCTCCCCGTCCCTTCCTGTGTCCCCTTTAACTGCTCAGCCATCTCTCCATCTCCACCTGGTCCCTTCCTGTGTCTCCTTTAACTGCTCAGCCATCTCTCCATCTCCACCTGGTCCCTGCCTGTGTCTCCTTTAACTGCTCAGCCATCTCTCCATCTCCACCTGGTCCCTTCCTGTGTCCCCTTTAACTGCTCAGCCATCTCTGCATCTCCTCCCGGTCCCTTCCTGTGTCCCCTTTAACTGCTCAGCCATCTCTTCATCTCCACCTGGTCCCTTCCTTTGTCCCCTTTAACTGCTCAGCCATCTCTGCATCTCCTCCTGGTCCCTTCCTTTGTCCCCTTTAACTGCTCAGCCATCTCTCCATCTCCACCTGGTCCCTTCCTGTGTCCCCTTTAACTGCTCAGCCATCTCTGCATCTCCACCTGGACCCTTCCTTGTCCCCTTTAACTGCTCAGCCATCTCTTCATCTCCACCTGGTCCCTTCCTGTGTCCCCTTTAACTGCTCAGCCATCTCTGCATCTCCTCCTGGTCCCTTCCTTTGTCCCCTTTAACTGCTCAGCCATCTCTCCATCTCCTCCTGGTCCCTTCCTGTGTCCCCTTTAACTGCTCAGCCATCTCTGCATCTCCACCTGGTCCCTTCCTTGTCCCCTTTAACTGCTCAGCAATCTCTCCATCTCCACCTGGTGCCTTCCTGTGTCCCCTTTAACTGCTCAGCCATCTCTCCATCTCTACCTGGTCCCTTCCTGTGTCCCCTTTAACTGCTCAGCCATCTCTGCATCTCCACCTGGACCCTTCCTTGTCCCCTTTAACTGCTCAGCCATCTCTTCATCTCCACCTGGTCCCTTCCTGTGTCCCCTTTAACTGCTCAGCCATCTCTGCATCTCCTCCTGGTACCTTCCTTTGTCCCCTTTAACTGCTCAGCCATCTCTCCATCTCCTCCTGGTCCCTTCCTGTGTCCCCTTTAACTGCTCAGCCATCTCTGCATCTCCACCTGGACCCTTCCTTGTCCCCTTTAACTGCTCAGCAATCTCTCCATCTCCACCTGGTGCCTTCCTGTGTCCCCTTTAACTGCTCAGCCATCTCTCCATCTCTACCTGGTCCCTTCCTGTGTCCCCTTTAACTGCTCAGCCATCTCTTCATCTCCTCCTGGTCCCTTCCTGTGTCCCCTTTAACTGCTCAGCCATCTCTCCATCTCCATCTGGTCCCTTCCTGTGTCCCCTTTAACTGCTCAGCCATCTCTGCATCTCTATCTGGTCCCTTCCTGTGTCCCCTTTAACTGCTCAGCCATCTCTCCATCTCCACCTGGTCCCTTCCTGTGTCCCCTTTAACTGCTCAGCCATCTCTGCATCTCTGTCTGGTCCCTTCCTGTGTCCCCTTTAACTGCTCAGCCATCTCTCCATCTCCTCCTGGTCCCTTCCTGTGTCCCCTTTAACTGCTCAGCCATCTCTGCATTTCCCCTGGTCCCTTCCTGTGTCCCCTTTAACTGCTCAGCCATCTCTCCATCTCCTCCTGGTCCCTTCCTGTGTCCCCTTTAACTGCTCAGCCATCTCTGCATCTCCACCTGGACCCTTCCTTGTCCCCTTTAACTGCTCAGCCATCTCTCCATCTCCTCCTGGTCCCTTCCTGTGTCCCCTTTAACTGCTCAGCCATCTCTGCATCTCCACCTGGACCCTTCCTTGTCCCCTTTAACTGCTCAGCAATCTCTCCATCTCCACCTGGTGCCTTCCTGTGTTCCCTTTAACTGCTCAGCCATCTCCTCATCTCCTCCTGGTCCCTTCCTGTGTCTCCTTTAACTGCTGAGCCATCTCTTCATCTCCTCTTGGTCCCTTCCTTTGTCCCCTTGAACTGCTCAGCCATCTCTCCATCTCCACCTGGTCCCTTCCTGTGTCCCCTTTAACTGCTCAGCCATCTCTCCATCTCCTCCTGGTCCCTTCCTGTGTCCCCTTTAACTGCTCAGCCATCTCTGCATTTCCCCTGGTCCCTTCCTGTGTCCCCTTTAACTGCTCAGCCATCTCTCCATCTCCTCCTGGTTCCTTCCTGTGTCCCCTTTAACTGCTCAGCCATCTCTGCATCTCCACCTGGACCCTTCCTTGTCCCCTTTAACTGCTCAGCAATCTCTCCATCTCCACCTGGTGCCTTCCTGTGTCCCCTTTAACTGCTCAGCCATCTCTCCATCTCCTCCTGGTCCCTTCCTGTGTCCCCTTTAACTGCTCAGCCATCTCTTCATCTCCTCCTGGTCCCTTCCTGTGTCCCCTTTAACTGCTCAGCCATCTCTCCATCTCCATCTGGTCCCTTCCTGTGTCCCCTTTAAGTGCTCAGCCATCTCTGCATCTCTATCTGGTCCCTTCCTGTGTCCCCTTTAACTGCTCAGCCATCTCTCCATCTCCACCTGGTCCCTTCCTGTGTCCCCTTTAACTGCTCAGCCATCTCTGCATCTCTGTCTGGTCCCTTCCTGTGTCCCCTTTAACTGCTCAGCCATCTCCTCATCTCCTCCTGGTCCCTTCCTGTGTCCCCTTTAACTGCTCAGCCATCTCTCCATCTCCTCCTGGTCCCTTTCTGTGCCTCTTTTTCTCTTTCTGGCTGCATAATGGTGCTGCTCTACTCTGCCATATCCTTCCTACCATGAGGGACCAACACTTCTGAAACCATGAGCCAACATATGCCTTTTCCCCCTTAAGTTGTGTCTGTCAAGTATTTGATCATAGTGATAGAAATAACGAATCTACTCACTAAGCTTGAGCAAGAGTCATGATGACTGAATCTGCAATATGCATTCTGAGAGCAAAATGTTTATTCACCTCGACACAGACTCCTTCCAATCTCAGAGTTTATACAGATTGGGATGCAATTATATTTGTTATAGTGCTCTAAATGCAAAAAAAAAAAAAAATCAGAAAAATGTACTCTTGGAGCCCTCAGAAGATTAACCATTGCTCCAGGAAAACTAGATTTTGTTGGTGTTGCAGTAGGAGAAAATGGAGAGATGAGGAACTTAATGTGTGTTGGAAGCTTGGGATGGACAGATAAGCTGGAGCTCATGAAACCAAACGGATTGCCTGATCTAGAAAAAATTGGAACTGGCATTTGAAGAGAGGCCCATGTGTCTCTAAACCCATCACATTTCTACCATTTCACTCTTGGCTTCAGCAAGTTGGTGGGTATGATGGGGCTAAAGTTTTCTGTCTTTCTGAGTACAAGGTGGAACCAAATCACCTCTCAGGACCCAGCTGTTCCCAACTCAATGTTTGACCCAAGTAGGGCCTTTGAGTGCTTCTGACCCGTGTGTTCAATACGACTTGTGTTTGTGTTAGAGGCTGGCCATGTGTCCACAAACCTGCTTCCTTTTCCTAGGCACACAGCTGAATTGTATTTCCCAGCCCCCTTACATCTGTGCAGGGCCACGTGACTAAGTTCTCACCAATGACTGCAAAGGCAGATTGATGTGGTAATTCAAAGCCAAGGCAGCTGGGAGCAGTTATGCCGTGCCCAGCTCACTTTGCCCTTTCTACAACCTTGGAGACTGACATAGATAACAGCCTTCCCAGGTGGGCAAAGGCTGGATTCCTGAGTCAGAGCTGGTGGAGAGCTGCCGAGGGAGCTAGCTGCCCACCCCGAATGCCACGTATGTTAGACTTTGCAGAAATGAGAACTGTAGCATTGTCAAGATATGGGCACCTGGAGTAATCTAGCAGTGAAGAGATTTTAATGTGCACACTCAGTGTCATGTATGCATGTGCACGCCTGTGTGTGGTGGGGAGAGACAACCTCAGGGGTTGATTCTTGGAACCACGTTTCATCCACCATGTTTTGTTTTACATTCACCATGTGTTGAGACAGAGTCTTTCATTGGCCTAGAGCTTGCCAGTTAGGCTAGATTAGCTGGCCAGCATGCCTGGGGGATTTGGTGTCTCCCTAGCATTGGGATTACAAACACACATCACCATGCCCAGCATTAATTATTTTTTTGCGTGCATGTGTATGTGTATGTTTGTGCATATACGTGTGCATGTGTATATGTATAATGTAATGTGTGAGGTGTGGTATATGCACATATATGTTGCCTTGAGGTATCCCATATACTAGCCTGTGGCGGTGGTCACTTGTCTGCAGTGGCCCTAGTGGAATGCCGGGTGTCCTGTTCTAACGCTCTTCTAACTGCTCTTATTCAGAGCAGGAGTCTCCTTTTACTGATTAAGGAGCTTGGGGGACTCTGAAGATTCTCAGGTCCCTGCTCCCCTGTGGGACTGGGGTTATAGGTGCTCATAGCCATGCCCAGCTGTCTTACATGGGATCTGGAGATTTGAACCTAGGCAGTCTCTGGCCTTCTCCAGCCCTCATATCTGTGCAGGAAGTGTACTTAACCATTGAGCCACCTCTCCATCTTCTGAGCATTTTTACATGGCTTTTGGGAATCAACCTCAAGTCTTCATACTTGTGAGATAAGCCATTTAGTGACTGAGCTATCTCCCCAGCCCCTAAAACAACTAATATTAATTTCTCTAACAGATCCACCAGGATCCATTCCCCTTTCTGAGCATCCTTGTGTGCCATCTACTCCCGAAACCATAAAGTCATATTACGCTGGCTGGTCAGAGCATTGCACAGCCTCCTGCCACAGCCACTGGCTTAGAAATGGGGAGGTGAGCCAAGCAATGTGTGGGGGCGGGGCAGGGGTGGGGGGAGGCTCTTTGCTTCTTCTTCTTCTTCTTTTTTTTTTTTTTTTTTTTTGGTTTTTCAAAGTAGGGTCTCACTCTAGTCCAGGTTGACCTGGAACTCACTATGTAGTCGCAGGGTGGCTTCGAACTCTCAGTGATCCTCCTACCTCTGCCTCCTGAGTGCTGGGATTAAAGGCGTGCGCCACCATGCCCTGCGGGAAGGCTCTTTTCTACTGGACTTGAAGCTGTGATCAAGAATGCAAATGGTAAGCCGGGTGTGGTGGCAAATGGTGAGAACTGCCCCATGATGAGACCAAGCTTGAAAAGTCCACAGAAGGAAGCAGAGCCAAGTGACAGAACATCTATTGGCACTATGAGTCCCTAGGCTTAGTCATACTGGAAGCCAGACCTACCCTGGGGTATTTCAGTCACTAGAGACAACAAATTCTCTCCCTCTTGTGATGAAGTCGTCATGGGTCAGGTGTGTTACTTGTCACCATATTGACTTCCAGAGGCCACAAAAACGAGAAAGGATTGAAGACAAAGCAAACACAGCTGTATGTTTGAAGGCATGTGCAGCGTCACCGGTTCTTTTGGGAGGCGATTTCTCACTTTTCCTGAGTTATCCATCTTTATCCTCCCAATTTCAAAATGAGTAAATGAAAGAGTGACCGCAGAGGTCAGACTCACAAAGAGAGTGAGCCGTGACTCAGCTAAGATCCACGAATAGTTGGTGGAAGATCTGAGCATTACAGCATCACCTGAAGAGATGCTACACGTTGTTTCCTACGCAACACTTGAAAACAGGATGGATGCGGACAAGTGATTGTGACTCTACGTTTCATAATGAGTGTGTACTGCAAGACAGGATGTACACATGACTGTGAATAATCTGTTGGGTTTCTTTGGCAATCAGCTGTAGTGTAGTATGAATTCTTCCTGAATGCTGAGGCTCAGTGATCATTGCAGGAATGATGGTACCAGCTAGTCAGGTTTGGTTTAGAAGCTTGTATAATTGCGAGAGGAGGAAAAAGGGCTTAATAGGACAGAAACTAATATGGACACTTCAGTATTGCATTTTCAGTATTGAGTTTTCTTGAACCATATGTGTTAGACTCTTTCTTTACTCGGGCAAATTCAGAACGATAAACAAATGGCAAAGTTGCATGATTTAAGACTGAAAGCTCAGATTGGTTGGGAAATAAGACTGTAACCCTGTAAGACTGAGAAGTGGCCGGTACTGACCCAGACTTCAAGGGGGGCGGGTCCTGTAGGACCACTGCTCCCAGATCCTCTGTCTTTTCTCTTAGACCATGTGCAGTGGTCCTGGCCGCCAGCTTCTTTTCTGCAGGTGCACGATGCTGCAGTGTTCGGGGCTTTTCTGTTGTTGTCATACATTATCCCAGCTGAGAAAAAATATTGTTTGCTCTAGTTTTTTTGTTGTTGTTTGTTTGTTCGCTTTTTTGAGGCAGGGTCTTGCTCTAGCCCAGGCTGATCTGGAATTCACCATGTAGTCTCAGGGTGGCCTTGAACTCACGGCCATCCTCCTACCTCTGCCTCCCAAGTGCTGGGATTAAAGGCATGCGCCACCATGCTAGGCCTGTCCTAGGATTTTCAGAGGAAAAGAAACCATTGACAGAAAGACTAAGGGATACTTCATCTTGCCTGTGTCACTGGACAGTCTTAGCAGCCTAAGAATCAAAGAGTGAATACTAGCTGGCTTAAGCCAGTCAAGACCACCACTTAATGGAGGGTTACGCCTCCTACATCACATGACTGGTTATGGGGGAGGGCCGTTTTTCCCGAAGTTGTTTCTTGGAGAAGGGTGAGTGACAGTTCCTTTTCGTAGGAACCTACAACAGTGGTCGAGACCCCAGGCTCGGTCCTTAGAGCACCGTCTGTGGCAGGCAGCACAGCTGAGCAAGCCTTCTCCTATGCTCTCAGTCTGGTGGGAATTAGCTTTCAGCTAGAGGAAACTGACTGAGCATGGGTGGGGTGGACTGTACAGACTCAGTTCACTCCAGGCCACTCTCTAAGCCATGGGTTGAGGCAGCTTTTCTGCCAACCCCAGTTGGGTAGCAGTTGGGGGAAACCCACCCTGCCAACACAAACAGCCTCCAGACATATCTTCTCCAGAAACCTCCCTATGTGCTTGTACTGATTTCCATGTGGAATACTGCCCTCCTGCCCTTGCCCCACAGGAAATACATGCAGCCCCTGCTCTGGGGTCAGTTACAGGAGGAGCATGTGACTGTTCCACCTTATACCTCACCTGTCCCTGCCCTCTGACACAGTGTACTTGCAGCTCATGGACAGTGAGCTGCTGTGTGTGCACGTGCACCGTGCGGGCTGCTGCCTGAGCAGTCGGGACACCTAGCACCGTCACTTCTATCTCATCCCTGAAGGGCTGGCTCTGCAGCTGCCTGCTTCTTAAACTCCTATGCCCAGAAAACAGTGCCTATGGCAGACACATGAAGTTCAGGAAGTAAAGGCTTCCACGCGCTGTGTAAGCTTGGGCATATGCCTGGCCTTGTGAGAAAGAAAGCTGCTAGCCTATGAGCAGTCCTGGTCCTGAAACATCTGAATTCTGCCACCAGGGTTTCTAAAGCAGTACCAGATATTGAAAGGGAAATTTTTTCTTTACCTAATCCCTGTATTGTCAGGCTTTGGTGATTATTGCTGAAGAAAGTAACTTGTAGGAATCGGTTTAAAAAACAGTATTCATCTTTTTGCTTGTGTTACTGTTCTGGATGATGGTGTCATTTCTATCATTTGAAAATATTTCTTCTATAAAATTAACCTGCCTTAAAGAGATGGGAATGATGGCCAGCTGATGAAAGATTTGTTCGACTAATGGGAAGTTTCTTTGCTGAAAAGACACTGGACAGAGTTCCATATCATTTTGAAGAGGTCTTTGCTAACTATACATTGAGTGGGTCTCTAAGGGACATAGAAAACCTGTAATGAAAAGGATTGAAGGAAAGTAAAGAAAGAAACAGCACTGGTGAGAATAAAGCTGATGTCACTAGTCAGCCTCCATATTTCACTGGTCGAACACACCGGCATTTTGTTCTCCTTCCTCTCTTAGCACCCCCTAGCAGGAGACATCTAAGTTCTAATTCAGAGGTCCAGACATTTTCTTTTTTTAAAATATATTATTTATTTATTTATTTATTTATTTATTTATTTATGAGAGAGAAAGAGGCAGAGAGAGAGAGAGAAAGAATGGGCACGCCAGGACTTCGAGCCACTGCAAATGAATTCTAGGTGCATGTACCCCTTGTGCATCTGGCTTATGTGGGTCCTAGAGAATTGGACCAGGATCCTTTGGCTTTGTAGGCGGACACCTTAACCACTAAGCCATCTCTCCAGCCCTCCAGACATTTTCTAGATTGTGTCCCAGCCAAAGGCTCATGGCACTCCACTTGTAGGTGGGGATGAAAAAAGGACTGCAACATTGCCTGGAGGAGGCTTTCATGGGGCAGGCCTGGAAGTAGTACATATCACTCATGTCACATTCTGTTGGGCAGAAATCAGTCCCAAGGCTGCATCTTATCTGAAAGAGATACTGAGACATGTCCAGTTGAGGGGCCAGGAAAAAGGGGGAAAAGCTAGAAGGAAGGAAAGAAAGGATGACAAAGAAAGAAAGTCCATTTGCCTAGTGCATTTCCCCCAAAGAAAAATCTTTACCCGAGTCAGAATGTCTGGGCCTGGGGAGAGAGCTCACTTACAGAGTGCTTGCCTAGGACATGGGTTTCTTTCCTCATTGCTGTGATAAAATAGCTGCCAAAGCAATGTCAGGAAGGGTTTATTTTGGTTCATGGTGTCAGGGTACAGTAGCCCATCATGGTAGGGAAGTCATGGTGGTAAGAGCACCTTAGGCTGTGGTGGCAGGAATGTGAGGGGGCCGGTCACATTGTATCCACAATCAGGAAGCAGAGAGAGAGAGGAAAAATTGTGCTCTACTCATTTTTAAAATATATTTTATTTATTTATTTATTTGACAGAGAGAGAGAGAGAGAGAGAGGGAGAATGGGTGGGTGCACCAGGGCCCCTAGCCATTGTAAAGTAACTCCAGATGTTCACATTTTATTTATTTAAGAGAGATAAAAAGACAGATGGAGAGAGAGGGAGAGAGAGAGAGACTCCACGGCCTTCAGCCACTGCAAACAAACTCCAAATACATGTGCCACTTTGTGCATCTAGCTTTGCTTGGGTTCTGGGGAATCAAACCTGGATACTTAGGCTTCACAGGCAAGCACCTTAGCCTCTAAGCAATCTCACCAACCCCTCTACTTACTTTTTTACTTTTAATTCCATCTAGAATTCCAGACCACAGGATGGTACTACCTGCATTCAGGGTGGGTCTTCCCTTCTCAGGTTAGCCCCTCTTGAAGTGCCCTTGCAGGCACTGCCAGTGCCACTTCCTGCATGATTCCAAGTCTCATCAAGCTGACCGTCAATATGGCCATCATACCTAGTATTATCAAGGCCCGAGGTTGGTTCAGCACAAAAATAAAGCCAAAGTATGACCAAGGCAAAGGTGAGGGTAGCTGCAGATCAGCACGGAAGTAACGTGGGCAAACAGCAGTCTTACACTATGTGATATAGCAATTTGACATGAAATCTAGGAAATGGTGACACTGAGACCATATTGGGAGTGATGAGTTATTTTTAAAGCACAGGCATTTTGATGCTGTTGTTGTGGGGATATCTATGGAATTCTAGCTTTTTTTGCTTTGTTTTGAGTTTTGTGGTGTTTTAGGACACTCATGGCCTCACTCTACACTAAGCTGCATCTCTAGCTCACAAGGCTGGGGAGTTGAAACATCTTTTAAAAAAATATTTTATTTATTTATTTGCAAGGAGGGGGGCGGGAGAGGAGAGAAGAGAAAAGAATGTGCACACCTGGGGCTCCAGCCATTGCAAATGAACTCCAGATGCCTGCACCACCTTGTTCATCTGGCTTGCATGGTACTAGGGAATCAAACCTGGGTCCTTAGGCTTCACAGGCAAACTCCTTAATCACTTAGCCATCTCTCCAGCCTTGAAACAAATTTTTTGAGATCTTATTTGTATATAGTAAGATGCTGACATTTAAAAAATTATTTATGTTGGGAGGCAGAGGTAGGAGGATCACTGTGAGTTCAAGGTCATAATGAATTCCAAGTCAGCTTGTGCTAGAATGAGACCCTATCTCAAAAAACAAAAAAACAAAAATTAAAATGAAATATATGGACTCCAGATGCAGGTATCACACCGTATATAGGAACTGAAACCTGACTGGCAGGCTTTGCAAGCAAATGCCACTAATGCTGAGCCATCTACCCACCCCCAAGGCTGGAATTTTAAGTATATAATTTGATAGGTCTTCACAACTATATTACATTTTTTTGAAACTCCCTCTGTGTCCCAGGCTATCTTGAACTCACTATGTAGAGTAGCCTGGCCTTGAACTCATGGTAGTTTGTCTGCCTCAACCTTCTAGTCCTTGCTAGGATAATAGGTAGCTATGAGCCACCATATCCAGCTTCCATACCAATTTTTTTTGAAATGTGCAGAAAACCTGATCCATATTACTACTAACCATCAGAAAGTGTTGCTGGAATTCCTAGAAATGACTGCAGAACCATTTCTCTTAGAGTTCATGTACAGGGAGAAAAGAGGTTTGTTAAGTCAGGTGTGTCTGGGTAAATGGGATGTTAGCCTTCGTGTGGTGCGTGCTCCAGGATGAAGAGAAGTGATGGGATCTGATGAACCACACACACATATGCTTGGACATCAAGTAGATCTGGGCTGGATCTCTTTCAGTCTGTTGATTTGAGAATTCTGAGTTTCAGTTGTCTCTTCTATAAAATGGTGCTAATAGCAGCATGGAAGCATGTGACTGGCTCCGTATGCAGATAAAAAGTGGATGCATCAAACACGGAACGCAATGGCTAGTGCATCATAGGTGCTAAATGTGTACTAGCTGCTATTATAACTTATTACCCACTCTTAGAGAATTACTGCCTTCATATATCTAATACTGAAAGGCTCTGGAAGGAATCATGCACAATTTGACTTCTGTATCTTTTTGTATGTGTGTGAAACTTTACCATCCTATTATTTTTTATAAGATATTTTGAATTTCCCATGGAAGCAAGAGCCATAGTAACAAGCTTTCAGCTTCATTTTCCTTCTGAGATGATCATTAATGGAGTTATTTTGATACTTTTTTTTAAAGACAGCCTGAAGCTGTAACTACACATGCCTTTGTAAAATTCCCTGAATTATTTTTCGGCTCAACTCTGGTGTCTTTGTTTTCACATGTTTTTGATGAATGGATGATGTTGTCTTTAGATGTTCTCAACCATCCTGGGCATATTAAAACCTACTCAGTGGCCTCATCAGCTAGAAAACAGGAGGGGAATTCAAGGGAAAAGATGTTGCAGACTCTGTTTCCTCAGATGCATGTGCACCTGCTAAGGGAGTAGTATTAGGGAAAACTACAGTCAGCCTCTGATTATAAAGGCTCTTCCTTAAAGGAGAAAAAAGGGGGAAATCACATTTACTTCAAAGAAATCCCTGCCTGATTGAATGGAAGAAAAGTAGCCTCTTTGCTTTGATCCTTTCACTGAGAAAAACAACATGAAAAGAAGAGTGAAAACAAGGTTTGAAATGCGGGCTCTTGTTGAGCGAATCATTAGGCATGTTTATTGGCTGCAGCAAACACATATCCCAGCTCTAAGCATGCAGTCAGGTTTGCTCAATGAAAGTGAGTATGAGGCTTCTTCTTGCTGTGGCCTGTTCTTCCAGGCCATTGACTCTGGGCGATGGTCTTTTTCTAAGATAGGGAGCAGGGACTGTGTACCTGCCAAACCTCCTTGAACCCTGTTGAGTTCAGGCTTTAGAACTACTCTTGGACTTTCTTAAAGATTGTATTTACCCTTGGTAAATATGGTCCAGTTCTTTTTTTCCCCTTGAAGAGCAAAGCTCTTGAAGAGGCTGATGAAAAGGCTTTTTGCTTCAGCTTCTTCAAACAACACTGTGATGAGTTAAGTGCAAACAAATAAGCTGGGTTATATTCTCCCTTTAAAATACAGTCGATCAGATTTAAGGAGAAGAGGGGTGTTTTACATAAGTACTCTTCAAATCCATGGCACTGTGGTCTATCAGGACACTTGGGTACCAGCAGAATTTGTCTTCCTGTACTTCTAGGTCAGTGTTTCTCAAGTGGTATGTGTGATGTGGCCTTCACAGGTGAACTGTCAGGTTATGATGAATGCATAAAAGTTCATTTGTTCTGCAAGCAGGAAAGTCCCAGGACAGAGACATTGAACAGATACAATATAAAGTCAAGTAACAAAGTAACTGCATCTCTTAATAATCACTGGTAGCCAAGCATGGGGACACATGCCTATTGTCCTAGCACCAGGGAAGGCGGGGCAGGAGGAGCTTGAGTTTGTGACCAGCCTGATCTACATAATGAAACCCTGTCTCAAAACTAACAGTAAAATAATGGGTTGGAGAGATGGCTTAGTGGTTATGGCACTTGCCTGCAAAGCCAAAGGACCTATGTTCAATTCCCTGGGACACATATAAGCCAGACACACAAGGTGGTACATATGTCTGGAGTTCATTTGCAGTGGCTGGAGGCCCTGGCACACCAATTCTCTCTCTATATCTGCCTCTCTCTCAAATAAAAAATAAAAAATATTTAAAAATAATAGTAAAATAAGATGAAACATAGTACCAAACACAGATTGTGTTTCATGAGTATATAAAGGAAAAAGGTCAGGTAGAAGCCATTTACACAAATAGCTCTCTTGCAAACACCAGGAAGCCTGAGCCAGAGTTGTCTCTGGTACTGGGTACCCAATGCCCAGCCCAGATCTAATGTATCTATGAATCATTTCCTGATCCATAAATGATGAATGGATGAATAAATGTATGAACCAGTATACAGTGGTGAAGGGGCTAAGATACATGGCTAAAATAAAAAGTACGTTTTCTGTGGCTTACTTGTGAAATACACTCCAACAGGCTCATGTGATTTCATGTTTGGTCCTCAGCTGCTGGTACTATTTTGGAAATGCTGGAAACTTTAGGAGGTAGGGCCTAGCTGGAAGAAATAAGTCCCCTTGAACATTATTTCTGATCTCCCATCCCTTCCTTGGTGCCCACTGGTCACAAGACACATAGCCTTCTTTTCCACATGTTCCCAGCACCATGATGCTCCTCCTTGCTGTAGGCCCAGAGTGTTGGAGCCAGCTGATCACAGACTGAATGTCCTGAAACTAAGAACTAAAGTAAATAACTCCTCCTTTAAGTTTTCTCTTAGCTATTTTGGCCATAGCAACATACAAAAAAATAACTTAGAAGCTAGAAAGCCAGAATGCCAAGAATGTTTGTTCTGAGACAGTCATCTCTGTTTCTCACCATCTGATCATATGCTGCATGTGTTCCTGGTGTTGCCTTCCCTTCTAGCCTGGAAGCCCACTGAGGGCTCTCTCCCCACTCAAAGGTACTGGCCCAACATATGCCATCTAAATGACTCTTTATTTTGGACAACTTTTAATTTTAATGTACTTGCATGTATGTGGTGGTTTGAAATCAGGTGTCCCTCATAAACTGTTGGGTTCTGAATGCTTGCTTCCCAGCTGATGGCAATTTGGGAGCTGGAGCCTTACTGGAGGAGGTGTGTTGCTGGGGGTGGGCTTTGGGATGTTAAAGCCAACGGCCCCCTGCCAGAGTTTATCTCACTCTTTTCCACCTATTGTGGCAGAAGTGATGTCCAGCCTCTGCTCATGTTCTGCTTTCTCCTGCCATCATGAAACTTCTCAAAACTGTAAGGCAAAATAAAATCTTTCCTTCCATCAGGTACTTCATCCTATCAATGAGGCATCTGCAACAATGTATGTATGTATGTATGTATATGGGCATGCATGTGGAGGCCAGAGGACAGCCTCAAGGTATCTGCCCTTTTTCCCCCAGTCTCTGAGACAGAGCCTCTTGCCAGTGTAAACTAATGCCAGACTAGCTGGCCCAGGTGCTTCAGAATCTCCTGGCACCCTCACCCATTGTTGTAGGCATGCAGGGATCCCACATGCATGTGCTATTTTGCATCCAGCTTTATGTGGATGCTGAGAAATTGAACTTGGGCAGTAGGCTTTGTAAGCAAGTGTCTTTAACAGCTGAGCTATCTCCCCAGCCCCACAATCTAAATGATTCTGAATTCATGCAAGAATCCACACCATCATCATCGTCATTTCCATCACTTTCACCATCATTTTCTTCAGCTTTTCCTTCTCTTTCATTGTGTCATTTTCCCTCAGGACAGGGTGCTACAGGAGGAGAGCTTTCACAGACATGACTACGGGAAGTGCTTGCTTTCTGCCCTCATTAGGGTTTACAGTCTGGGCTGCATCAGTCCTTCTGGCAAGTGCCACTCTGCTGCTTCTCTGGTCACCACTTTAGGCATGGGGAGCACTGGGTGCTATGAGGAAGCATAACCTAGTGTTTATACATTAAAAAAAAAGAACTCAGTCAAATTACATAGCAAAAATCCAATAATTCAAGCAATCGAAAAAGGCACTGAAAAGCAGTTACATTGTTGTCATCAATTGAAAATACTCTTCTTTGACCCTCTCTGGCTAATGTTTGAAGTGTAGAATGCGCCAACTCAAAATAGCACACCAATCTCTCCTTTCTCTTCACAGGACAACAAAGAACTGTGTGAATAATGGTGGGGAGAGCCGTTTTCCTCTCCCATAGTGGTCAGTGCAAAGAAAGACAGATTTTTGCTTTGTTGGATTGTGCCTTCCAAAAGAGCCACAGATTCCTTTATTTCTTCATTTCCTAGTCTTTCTTGGTTTCTCTCTTTGACTTCTGCTGTCTGAAGTATGAAGCAAAGATCTGTGAAGGCTGAGAGCGCTGGCCCTTTTGTTTTCAGATGATGCTTTTGGATGAACATTGGGTGAATAAATTTATATAACTCATCAACTTTCCCATTTAAAGAGACAACCTGATATGAAATAAACCATTCTTAGGATTTTTTTTTTTTTTTGGTTTTTCAAGGTAGGGTTTCATTCTAGCCCAGGCTGACCTGGAATTCACTATGTAGTCTCAGGGTGGCCTGGAACTCTTGGTGATCCTCCTACCTCTGCCTCCCGAGTGCTGGGATTAAAGGTGTGCGCCACCACACCCGGCAGGATTTTTTTTTTTTAAAGAAAAAGTACTCCCAGAACCATTCCTTTATATCACCAAACCGTGGGCCTTTTCTATTTGTATTATAATATTACTTAAGCATAGATTGCAGGAGAGTGGATATGAACTTTTTGTGTTTATAGTTTTTCTACAACTATAAATAAAAACACCCCTATAATTTACAGGTTAGATTAAACCCAAACAATGAAACTGACAAAATTCAAATGAGCACATGAATGTAAAAGATGATGCACTCACAAAAGGATGCTGAACATCTTGGCTTTTGGTGACCTCCTTTGCTACAGATACATACTTTAGTGTATCCAACTTGGTTCTTTACTTAGTGGCTTTTTAAAAATTTTAATATATTTATTTATGAGAGACAGTTACAGAGAGAATGAGAAAGAGGCCAATAAAGAGAGAGAGAAGACTTGCTCCAGGGCCTTTAGCCACTGCAAACGAACTCCAGATACATGTGCCACTTTGTGTATCTAGCTTTATTTGGGTACTGGGGAATTGAACCTGGGTCCTTGGGCCTTGCAGGCAAATGCCTTAACTGATGAGCCATCTCTCCAGCCCTACTTAGTAGCTTTTGACAAAGTCATGAAACATCAATGTTAACACAGCATGAACTTGGGTTTGTCATTGTTGATAGACATCATACATACATTATGATTTTTTAATTAGCATGAAAAATCCCCATTAAAATCCTCTCCTCACAGCTCAGGCACCCCTGCTTTTATGGAAGTCACATGGTAAATATGGATTCAGGGGTAAGTTCTTGAGCACAATTGTGACCTTTGTAAACTTTTAGGATGGTTTGAGTTTTTTCAAGGAGTGTATTTAATTTATAGTTTATCAAGTGGAGAACAGCAGGGAAGGGCCTTTGAGGGAATCCAAGTTCTTTTTTTCTATTGATCTATTGATCTTCTACACAAGTAGCATAGGCTTGGTTATGCCACAATGACAAACAAAACATTTTTCCAGAGGTGATGGAAGGAGTTCTGATGGTCACTCAAGGACTTAGACTGATGGAGGCTTGACCTTGGCATGCGTTTCTAACATGTCCCTAGCAATGAAGGAAGCATGGGGGTGCTTTAAACTTCAACCTTTTGTGTGCAAACTACTGAAAGAAAGGTGTATGGCCAATTTATCCTCAAAGTGTCAGAAAAGGGCAATCCTAGCTCGTGTTCACAGAAGGGAGAATCCAAATGTTTTATGAACAGCCCTAATGCCATACCACCTCTCTTTGACTTTTCATTATCACCCAGGAAGACGCAATTGGATGGGGGAGATGCTGCTTCCGATATCTCTCTTAGGATATTTGCCTGTGATATCTCAAAAAATGCCCCTGCCATCTTAGAGAGCCAGCAGGTAATACCAAATAAAGAGGGGGGAAAAAGAAGTACATAATTCAGGAAAGAATGAAGAAAAGTGTAGGCTTTATGTTTAAAGATAATTAGTAAAAATGATGTCATCTCCTCTCCTGGAGTCAATCTTATCTGAAATGGCTCTGACAGCAGGAAGGCTGGCTTTGGAATCTGATTCCTGTGGCCAATATCAGTCAGCAATTAGAGATCCCAAACCTTTTGGGGGTGCATAACCATTTATGGGTGCTTATCACAACACTTGTTTTGTTGATTTTAGTTACTGAGGAAAGATACTCTCTGAGTGCTATGTCTTTTCAAGTTAGTATTTTATTTTTAAGTAGCAATGGGATTAAGCATAATTATCGATGTAGTTTGTATTTAAATAAGGCATATGAGTGGAAATATCACTTAATTTGCCTCTCAGAAATCAGCTCTCAATAGCAGTGCTGAAATGTGCCATTAAAAGTACCTCATGCTATGATAATTAAATATTATGTTTTCCAAAGATGCTAAATGATATCTCCTGAGGGTTTTGAAATTTGCAAATGTCTCTATTCTATATAATGGAACTTTAAAATGAGTAAGAATAACTATTTTATAAATTAAAATACAAATTGGACAAATTTTTGCTCTCAAGATATTTTATTCTATTCTGTGACCAAAGATAAATTTCTTTTTTTTTTTTTTTTGGTTTTTCAAGGTAGGATCTCACTCTAGCCCAGGATGACCTGTAATTCACTATGTAGTCTCAGAGTGGCCTTGAACCTTGAACTCACGGTGATCCTCCTACTTCTGCCTCCTGAGTGCTGGGATTAAAGGTGTGTACCACCACACCTGGCTCATAAAGAACATCTCTCTCTCTTTCTGTGTGTGTGTGTGTGTGTGTGTGTGTGTGTGTGTGTACCATGTACAACCCAGCTAAAGAATATATAGAAAATTTTATTTTCTACATTTTTATTGGTCGTTACAATATCTGGGGATGGTGAGGAATGTACAGGTCTTCTATAATCTTTTTCACAAAATTATCCAACTTCCTCTCAAATTCCAGAACATTGTTCTGCTTAAATAAAGGTAGCAACATTACCCACAACGTTGTACCCAAGGGGGATGCTTTTGGAAGCAAGTATTAGAAAACTCCACACCAACTGGTTTGAACAATAAGGAAATTGACTCTCTCATATTGTAAGAAGTGCAGAGTTAATTCAGGCTTCAGGATTGGTTGATGTAGTGGCATAGTAATATCTTCAAGTACCAAGATTTCCCTCATTTCCTTTTGCTGTCCACCAAGTTCACATGTCCTATGGCTGACAGTGACAACTTGGTTGATGGGCTTCCTTATATATGCTTAGAAGGAGAAATGCTTCCTTATATATGCTTAGAAGGAGAAATAAGGCCTTTCTTCCATGTAGATGAAAGGCCTCTCATCAATGGGTGTCCAGTTGATCCCGTTTAAACTGCATTTTCACCTTGCATTAGTAGCAGTTATCTCATGCAGCATGTGGTGACTTGAATGTAAAATGTCCCTCATAGCATCAAGGGTTTGTGATTAAGCCTCTTACTTTTTCTCTAGTTGAGGAGCCTTTGGGAGGTGGAGCCTTGCTGGAGGAGATATGTCACTGTGAGGTTATTTAGTCTAAGCCCAGTGGGTATATAGAGAGAGTTTACTTTCTCTACTTCCTTCCTGCTGTTGTGGAGAAATGACGCATGGTTATAAGTTCTTGCTATGCTTTCTACACTATGATAAAACATCCTCTACAAACTGTAAGCTGGAAATAAACTCTTTTCTTTCATACGCTCCTTCTGGTTAGTTTTTTTTTTTTCCCAGTAATGAGAATATAGCTGATACCAAAAATTGGTATGGAGAAGTGAGGCTACTGCTCTGATCAATCTGACCATTCAATTTTTAATCTTCTGTAACTGGTTTGTTGGAGCAATATGAAAGGATTTTTTGTACTTTGGACTATACAAGCTTTACAATACTGTGAGCAGAAATTAATGGACCATTATAGTAATAGTTTAAAAGGCCAAAATGAAGAAAGAAATGTTGACTGTATTATTAAGGTTCAGAGGGGAAAGAAGTGATTTTATCAAGGACTGGGCTAGAAGCAGTCCTGTCATATTCTCATATTCTGACAAAGAGACACTGCATTCTGACCATGTCTTGAGAACTTGAGCAAGGCTGAATTTAGAATCAATGAACTGGTGTGTTTGTAGAGAAGAGTACAGAGCAGAAGGATATGAAAAACAACGTTTGGTTCAGGAAGAAATGTGAACAAGTTTGGGTCTCAGAGACTGTAGCTGAGACACTTCAGCTGCAGTTGGTAAAGAAATTACCACCATTGAGAATGGGCCAGCTGCTCTGCATTGGGACAACAGAGAAATGCTGATCCCCTTGAAAGGGGTAGGGGCCTGAAGAAAAAAAAAATGCTGAAGGAGTTTCCTACTTTTCAAAGTCAGGCTTCCTTCTCCCTCCCCTCAGATAAGCAAAAATTGGCAGCATTTCTCGCCTGATACTGGTTTTGGAACTATGACAAATTTAGGAAATAGAGGGTCATAGATTCTACCACAGTTCCAGGGGCGGCTGAGGGTGGACAATGTGAGTCAGGGTTGAAGTCTCTGCAAGGAAGCCCTGTGAGGCCTTTGTGCGAAACTAAGAAGATAAACTGGAGATTGTGGTGGAGACCCCAGGATTCTGGAGATGTCAAGACTGTAGGACAGCTGCCAAGAAAAGCTACTAACTTGAGGTGGATTCTTCTTGAGAAACAAATAGCACAGCTGGAGGTGTGAGCTTGCCCAAACCTTTTGGAGCCTAGATTGTTTCAACATGAGTCCTAGATGCCAGACATGGAGCTGCATAATTTGACATTTGCTCTACTAGTTTTGTTGTTGTTGTTATTGTGGTAGTGGTGGTTATTTGTTTTTTGAGGCAGGGTCTCACTCTAGCTCATGCTGGCTATAAACTCATGGAAATCCTCCTGCCTCAAGTTCCTGAATGCTGGTACTAGAGGTGTGTGCCCCCATGCCCAGATCCTACTGTTTTTTTTTTAAATAGTTTCTCTTTTTTTGTTTATTTTATTTTTATTACAGTGACAGACAGAGAGAGAAAGAGACAAAGAGACAGAGAGAAAGAGAGAGAGAGAATGAGAATGGGCACACCAGGGCCTCCACCCACTGCAAATGAATTCCAGACACATGTGCCCCTTGTACATCTGGCTTATGTGGGTCCTGGGGAATTGAACTGAGGTCCTCTGGCTTTGCAGGCAAATGCCTT
The DNA here is from genome assembly GCA_036365145.1 of Orientallactaga sibirica. Classification (NCBI taxonomy): domain Eukaryota; kingdom Metazoa; phylum Chordata; class Mammalia; order Rodentia; family Dipodidae; genus Orientallactaga; species Orientallactaga sibirica. Next base: position 2,412,731 of record JAEOAD010001317.1, read on the forward strand.
AACTGCTAAGTCATTTCCCCAGCATTTAAATAGTTTCTTCATACTTTTATTTTTATTTACTTGAGAGAGAAAGAGGCAGAGAGATAAAGAGAGAATGAGTGTGCCAGGGGCTCCAGCCACTGCAACTGAGCTCTAGATGCATGCACCACCTTGTGCATCTGGCTTATGTGGGTCCTGAGGAATTGAACTGGGTCCTTTGGCTTTGCAGGCAAACACCTTAACCACTAAGCCATTTCTCCAGCCCTCCTACTGATTTTTGATTTTGCATTGATCCCATCTTCTTGATAAGTCCCCATCCCTCATTTTTGAATTAGAAATGTTTACTCTGTGTCATTATGTGTTGGAAATATGTAATTTGTGTTTTGATTTTACAGAGCTCACAGTTAAGAGACTCTTTTGAGGGTCAGATGAGACTTTGGACTATTGAACAGTGTTGAGACTGGTAAAGACTATGTATTTTGCATAATGAAATGGTCATAAGTCTATGGGGGCAAGGGCTGGAGTGTGGCAATTTTAATGTAAAATGTCCCATATATCCTCAAGTGTTTGTGATTAAGTCTCTTACATAGTCCCCAGACTTTGAGAGGTGGAGCTTTGCTGGAGGAAAGGTGTCACTAGGGGCAGGCTTTCATTAGTTTAACTCCACTGGGTGTTCAAAGGTAACTTACTTTCTCTACTTCCCCCCTGCTGTTGTGGCGATGTGATGCTTGGCTGTCTGTTCCTGCTGTGCTTTCCACACTGTGATGAAACACCCTCTAGTAACTGTAAGCTGGAAATAAACCTTTTCTTCATAAACTGCTTTTGGTCAGGTGGTTTGTCCCAGCAGTGAGAACACAACTGCTACATAGTCTTTAAAGTTGGGATCTGCGTCCATGGATCCAACCCTGGAGCTAAGGGTGGCATCACTTCCAAATCACAGAGCACTGTGAGGTGAGAATACTGTGGTGGGAATGATGGGGATAGATGCTGAGTGGGCACCCAGCATCACCCAGTAAAAGGACCCTGTACAATATCACTGCTGTTTATCTACCCATCTCTCCAGTCTCTCTTTCTGAAGGGTTCCTTACTTCTTCCTTGATTCCAGTTTCTACAGGACATGTTCGTAACTTCAGGGCCTTTACCCCTTTATCCATGCTGTTTGTATTCCTGGAATACCCTTGTTTCCTCTCTTTTCCTTCTTGTTTGTTTAGTGTGTGTGTGTGTGTGTGTGTGTGTGTGTGTGTGTGTGTGCGCACGTATGTATGTATGTATTTGTAAGCCGTGGGTCATGTGTACAAGTCATATAACAACCTCAGGGTGTTTGTCCTCTCCCCACCACCCTGCTGCTTGAGACAGTCTCCTTTATCATTCCTCTGTTTTACCACTTTGCTTCATGTAGGCCAGTATAGCTGGCTTCCACCAGCTTCTGGATTCTCCTGGTTCTGCCTCCCATTGCTACAGGTGCATTGAGATCACAGACATATATACCACTTTGTGTTTGGCTTTATGTGGGTGCTGGGAAGTCAGACTTGGGCTGAGAGGCTTGCAAGCAAGCACCTTTAACTGCTGAGGCAACTCCCAGCCCCATCTTTTCTTTTTTCTTTCTTTTTTATTTATTTGTGTGTGTGTGTGTGTGAGAGAGAGAGAGAGAGAGAGAGAGAATATGGAGCTCTTACCACTGTAAACAAACTCTAGACACGTGTGCTACATTGTGCATCTGGCTTTATATTGGTCCAGCAGGTTTGCAAGCAAACACCTTTAACTGTTGAACCATCTTCCCAGCTGCCATCATTTCTTTTATTGGTCAGCTCAGCTCCTACTCATCCAATGTCAGCTCAGCTCCTATTTCCCCAGCAGTGGCAAAGCCCTTCTTCTTCTCTATTCTCATGCTTGTTAGAGTTGAGTGCTGATTTAATAGTATTTCTTGAGTAATGTTTAGTCCCCCCCCCCCCGCATCATTCTAGCTTTCCTTACAGCAGAGATTACCTTACCATTATATTTCCAGGGCCCAATACAATGACTGCATTATATAAGGTACCAATAACTAACTTCCAAATGAAAAAAAAAAAAGAAGAAACCATGACTAATTAAAAAACTATTTATTTGTAAGCAGATGGTGGGGGTGGGAATGGGCATGTCAGGGCCTCCAGCCACTGCACATGAATTCCACATACATGTGCCACCATATGCAACTGGCTTCATATAGGTACTGGGGAATTGAACCTGGGTCCTTAGGCTTTGCAGGCAAGCACTTTAACCACTAAGACATCTCGCCAGCTCCACCAAGAATAATTTTAAACAGAAGTCTGCTGCCAGCATATAAAGATGGAATCTAATGTTGAACATCTAAAGTTAGCATTTAAACCTGTTTATTTCAAGCATCATTTTATGGAGGAATATCAATGTTTGACTATTGACACCACCAGAGGATCCTCTCAGAATGTGGAGGCCAGGGGAGCAGAGGATGTGGTAATCGCTAGTTTATGATGTGGTGTGGTTAAATGGTATCTTGCGGCAGATTCTAGGGGATTGTTTATGGGGACAAATGGTCCTTTCCTTTTCTTATTTTGTCACCTAATTAAGTTAGATCTCTCTCTTCCTCTCACTCTCAGAAAGCAGAACTACAGATGTGGGTTAGAATGAGAAATGAAAATATATTCAAAGTGTGGAGTTTCTTGTGGGTAATATACTAAAAATATATATCTGCTTTAGAAACTCATTCATGTATCTTAAGCCTCCAATATATTGAAGATTTATTGAAGAACAATATTTATTATAGTGAGTTTTATATATTAAGATACTAATAATATATTAAGCTTCAGATAATTATTAGATTCAAATGTCTATAAATGAAAATACTGGTATTAGCTTGATGCAATGGTGAATGCCTATAATCCCAGCACTCTGAAGGTGAGACAGGAGAATCATGAATTTGAGGTAATTCTGGTTTACTTATTTAGACCACTGAGAAAAATTAATACAACTTGTTTTGATCAATAAAATGGTCATGGGGGAATAGGGTACAGAGGGGATCTTATTTGTATTGAAAATTTTTGCTTGTATCCATAAGGATATAAACAATTATCTGTGTTATATTAATATCTACCCACTGCTTGAACTTTTCAATTGTCCCTCCCTCATGCTAAAAGGAGTGATCTAAATGATCATCTTTCACAAACCAGTTTAAGTCCATATTCCAGATTATGTATTCCATACAGAGTCTTTGTCTGAGGTCTCCACTTTTAATGTCCAGCTCCCACAGTCTTCTGAATTCAGTAATTTGAATGTGTGTTGCTAACCGTTCTGAAATGAAAGAAGGTGAGGCAGGGAGATTAGGTGCCCAGCTCAGGGTGTGGCACCAATTCAGGAACTATGAATGAAAATGGGACCCTCTGCAGATGTGCCCTGGAGGGGGACATTGTGGTCACCTGGATGTGCAGATTAGCAGAGAGAGGAGCTACTTTGGTAAAAACATGAGGACATTTCTCACTCAGACCCCATGTGGGAGAATGCTAAGGAAAGCTCCGGCGAAGTCTGTGTCAGCGGCTTACCTTTAACTATTGAATGTGGGATGCAATCAATCAACAAGCCACAAGGGAGGAAGTATAAATAAAACATGTCTCTCACAAAGAGGGCAAAACTTCAATTTGCCAAGTGCACTGTAATTGCTTCTGGTTAATTATCTCAGTGGTGATCTGGGAGCACCAGAGGCACACATCCACATCCACACTGTGGATAAAAATAATGCTACTCGTTGGATGATCCCAATGTTGTTGATGAGATACACACAATGCCTATCTGATTCCCTTCCACAGGAAGAGAGGGATAATAACTTTAGATAACTCTACTTTGGGGGTCTCAATTTTTATCATTGCTATAATTATTGACAATAATTATAGTAATGTAATTAATAATAACCACTAATAATTAGAATAATATTGCTGAATGCAATTATTAGGCTAAGCACTACCCATTAACTCAGTGGAAGCTGATGGCAATCCCAGGAAGGAGCATTATGTTCCTCATTTTCAGATTGTGGGAACTAAAGTTTAGGGAGATGAAGGGACTTATTCAAGGTCACACAGTGGATATTGAATCCCAATTTTTCCCCGTTTTTTCTTTTTATTGACAGTTTCCATATTTGTGGACAATAAACCATGATAATCCCCTTCCCTCCCTGACTTTCCCCTTCACAAATCCACTCTCCATCATATCCCCTCCCTCTCCCCATTAGTAGCTTTTTATCTTGATATCATCATCTTTTCCTCCAATTATGAGGGTCTTGTAAAAGCAGTGCCAGGCACTGTGAGGTCATGGATATTGAGGCTGATTTCTTTCTGGATGATTGCATTGTAAGCAGTCCTAATCTTTCTTTGGCTCTTACATTCTTTCTGCCACCTCTTCCAAAATGGACCCTAAGCCTTGGAAGGTGTGATTGAGATGTTTTAGTGCTGAACATTCCTCTGTCACACCTTCTCAGCACTATGATGCTTTCTGGGTCATCCCAGTGATTACCACCATCTGAAAAGAGAAGCTTCTCTAACCAAAAGTGAGAGTAGCATTAATATATGGTAAAAACATTAAGTAAAGTAATTATAGGGCTGTTTGATGAGCATAATATATACATTTAGCCAGAAAAGAGCAGGATTACACCCCTAATGCTCATGACCTCCCCTAACATAGGCTTTTGATTTGGCTTTCAGTACCAGGCATGTATTCCCTCCCATAGAGTGGGTCTCCAGTCCAATTAGAGAGCAGTTGGTTTCCCCCAGAGCAGACATGCCACTATTGCACCCATTGGCTCATTTGGCCTGCCTGGCCAAACTTGAGGCTTGCAGTGTCCACTGTTTTCACCACTGATGACTTTTGTCTCACATAGGGCTACATGCAGTGAAGCTTTTTCCAGCTTTCTGTCAGATGGTCAACCGGGAGAAGGTTGTCAGCTCAGGCCCAGTTTGATTTCTCAGTGACCTTGCAGCCCAGGTATGTGGAGTCTTCAGCAATAGGGTCTTATCATCTATTCCTGGTGGGAAACCAAGAGCCTTGGTAATAGCCTGTAATGTTTTGGGGGCATCAGGGACCTCCCTGGCCAACAACTCACTGGAAGGTATCCCATCCCTGGCACTGAAATTTTTCTAATAACAGTCTATGGCTTCTGGGTGTGCCCTTATCATGGAGCTTATTCACAATATCCTGAATTTTGAATAACCCTCCCCTCATACTCCTCTTACTTAATATTTTCCCCTGACCTTGCTTATGCCATTCCACCCACAGTAATCTGTCCATCTACTTACAAATATACAGTACCATCCCTTTAAGTCCACCCCTTTCCTCCCTCCCTTATAACCCTTTTCTAGCTCACTTGCCTCTGCTACTGATTTTTACTCCAACTCACACAAAAGTATGAACATTTGTAGCTAGGATCCACATATGAGAGAAAACATGCAATGTTTGGCTTTCTGGGCCTGGGTTACCTCACTTAGTTTAATCCTTCCCAGATCCATCCATTTTCCTGAAAATTTCATAATTTCATTTTTCTTTACTGCTGAATAGAATTCCATTGTATAATACTACATCTTCATTATCCATTCATCAGTTGAGGGACATCTAGGCTGGTTCCATTTCCTAGCTACTGTGAATAAAGCAGCAATAAACATGGTTGTGCAAGTATTTCTAAGGTAATGAGAAGAGTCCTTGGGATATATGCCTAAGAGTGCTATAGCTGGGTAATATGGTAAATCTATTATTTTTAGCTGTCTTAGGAACCTCCACACTGATTTCTACCATGTACTACCAAATTGCATCCCCACCAACAGCATAGAAGGGTTCCTTTTTTCCATATTCTCTCCAACATTTATTGTCATTTGTTTTCTTGATGGTAGCCATTCTGACAGGGGTGAGATGGAATCTCAAAGTAGTATTAAGTTGCATTTCCCTGATGTCATGGGATGTAGAACATTTTTAAGATGTTTATATGCCATCTGTATTTCTTCTTTTGAGAACTCTCTTTTTAGTTCCTTAGCCCATTTTTGATTGTGATATTTGATTTCTTATATTTAGTTTTCTGATTCTGTATTTCCTAAATATTAACCCATTGTCAGATGTATAGCTGGCAAAGAGTTTTTCTCATTCTGTAGGTTGCCTCTTGGCTCTATTCACAGTGTCCTTTGCTGTACAAAAGCTTTGCAATTTCATGAGATCCCATTGGTTAATTAGTGGTTTTATGTCCTGAGCAACTGGTGTTATATTCAAAAAGCCATTGCCCATGCCAATCTGTTGGAGGGTTTCCCCTAGCATTGTCAGATTTCAGGTCTGATATCAAGGTCTTTGATCCATTTGGACTTGATTCTTGTGCATGAAGAGAGATAAGAATCATCCTTCTACACACACACACACACACACACACACACACACACATACATATTTCCATCCTTCTACATATAGATATCCAGTTTTCCCCAGCACCATTTGTTAAAGAGGCTGTCTTTTCTCCAATGCATGTTTTTGGCATTTTTGTCAAAAATCAAATGGCTGTAGCAGCTTGGATTTACATATGGGTCCTCTATCTGTTCCATTGATCTATGTGTCTGTCTTTGTACCAGTGCCATGCTGTTTTTGTTACTATGGCTTAAAATCAGGTATGGTGATACTGCCCACCTTATTTTTGCTGCTCAAAATTTTTTTGGCTATTTGAGAATTTTTATGCTTCCAAATGAATTTTTTTTTCTAATTACATGAGGAAAGCCATTGGAATTTTAATGGGGATTGCATTAAATGTATAGATTGCTTTTGTTAAGATTGACATTTTCACAATATTGGTTCTTCCAATCCAAGAACATACAATGTCTTTCCATTTCCTAATGTCTTCCGCACTATCTCACTTTAGTGTTCTAAAGTTTTTTAACAAATATTTTAAAATATATCTTTTTATTTATTTATTAGAGACAGAGGGAGAGAGAAACAGTGAGAATGGATGCACCAGGGCCTCTAGCCACTGCAAACAAACTCCAGACGCATGCACCACTATGTGCATCTGGCTTATGTGGGAGCTGGAGAATTGAACCAGGGTCCTTAGGCTTTGTAGGCATGTGCCTTAACTGCTAAGCCATCTCTCCAGGCCCCTAAAGTTTTCATTGTAGAGATCCTTCACTTCCTTGGTTAGATTTATACCAAAATACTTTTTTTTTGAGGCAATTGTGAATGGGAGTGATTCTCTGATATCATCCTATGTGTGTTTTTTGTTAGCATATAGGAAGCCTACTGATTTCTGTGTGTTTATATTGTAACCTGCTACATGGCAATGTTTATCAGCTCTAACAGTTTGCTGATAGTCTTTAGGGCCCTTTATGTATAGAATCATATAATCATATAATGATGAAAATTTGATCTTTTCTTTTCCAGTTTGTATCCCTTTTATGGGTTCTCTTGTTGTATTGCTATAGCTAAGACTTCCAGTACTATATTAAATATGTGTGGGGACAGTGGAAACCCTTGTCTCGTTCCTGATTTTAGTGGAAAAGCTTCAAGTTATCTGTGACCTTAAGTTTAATAGTGTTTGTTTGATAAAATTGGGAGCCCCCATGTTAGGTGCATGCATATAAGTTTAGGATTGTAATGTCCTCCTGTTGGAGTGTTCCTTTAATCAATATAAAGTGACCTTCTTTATCTTTTCCTACTAATGTTGGATTGAACTCTACCTGTCAGAAATTAGGATAGCAACCTCTGCTTGTTTCCTAGGCCCATTTGTTTTTGAAATACCGTTTTCCATCCTTTCACCCTATGACAGTGCCTATGTTTTTACTGACAGATGAGTTTCTTGGAGGCAACAAACAGCAGGATCCTTCCTTTTAAAAAATTTATTTATTTATTTGACAGAGAGAAAGAGGTAGAGAGAGAGAGGGAGAGAATAGGCACGCCAGGGCCTCTAGCCACTGCAAACAAACTCCAGATGCATGCACCCCCTTGTGCATTTGGCCCATGTGGGTCCTGGAGAATCAAACTGGGATCCTTTGGTTTTGCAGGCAAATGCCTTAACTGTTAAGCCATCTCTCTAGCCCTTTTAATGCAGTCTGTAAGCCTGTGTCTTTTGGTTGGGGCATTGAAACCACTGATTAAGAGTTATTATTGAAAAGTATGTATTTATTCTCACCATTCTTCTTGTGTTGTAGTGCTTCCTGTTTTCCCTTTACTCCGTTGTTTTAACTGTTATTTGAGTATGGTTTAATTTTTCCTTTTTCCTCATGTGTATGTTTTGCTTTCTCTTCAGTGTGAAGTACTCCTTCAAGTATTTTCTGTAGAGCTTGCTTAGTTATCATAAATTCCTTTATCCTGTTTTTGTTGGGGAATGTCCTTATTTCTCCATCAACTTGGATAGACAGCTTTGGAGGATAAAGTAATCTTGGTTGATAGTTGTTATCTTTTAGAACTTGGAATACATCCCTCCAAGTCCTTCTGGGTTTTAAAGTTTATGTTGAATAATCTGCTCTTATCCTGTTGGGTTGCCATTATAGGTGACTTGCTTTTTCTCTCTAACTGCTTTCAATATATTTTCATTGATTTACATGTTTAATAGTTTAATCATAAAGTGGCCAGATGGGTTCTTTCTAGGTTTTGTCTGTTGGGTGTTCTTAAAGCCTTCCTCTATCTGCATTGCATTTCCTTCCCAATTTGGGGAAATTTTTCTTCTGTGATTTTGTTGAAAACGCCTACTATGCCTTTGGAGTGAAATTCTTCTCCTTTCACTATACCCTGAATTCTTATGTTTGATCTTTTCATAGTGTCCAGAATATCTTAAAATTCACATTCACATGTTCCTATTAGCTAGTTGTTTTCTTTGTTGGACTGTATTAGATCTGCCACCTGGTCTTCTAGTTTAGATATTCTGTTTTCTCCTTCATCCATTCTACTGGTAAGACTTTCCACAAAGTTTTTTTTTTTTTTTTTATTTGACTTTCTGTGTTTTTCACAGTATTTCTGCCTGCTTTTTCTTTAGTATTTCTATTTCCTTACTCATATAATGACCTTCTGTGTTTCCTGTGTTCTTTTTCAGGAGTTTACTTTCTTCTTTAATTCCTTTGTTTTCTGCTTCGATTCCTTTGATTTCTTTGAGTATAGATAAAATCATTTTTGAAATCTTTGTCAGGCATTTCATCTAAAACAGTTTCATTGGGGCCCATTTCTGATGGATTTATAATTTTTGGTGGGATTGTATTGCCTTAATTCTTTGTGTTTCTTGTATTATAATGTAGTTATTTTTGTATCCTGAGTTGATTTGATGCTTAGGTTTTCTAATTATCTGCAGTGTTCTTAGATGTGGAAATCCAACTTTATATACCTTCAGAGTAGGAGTTTAAGGTGCTCCGTGTAGCTCTTGCACTCCAGTCCAACAGCAGAACTAATCCTAGGTGTTGAGTTGGCCTGCTATGCAAGTATTCTAGTGGAACAAATTACTGGCAAATTCTAAAATTTAACTGAGCAATATACACATTTAATAAAAACCAGCACAGAGTATGCAAGTGTGGGGATTAAAACAGATAACCTTATAAAGCCAAAATCCCAAAAGGTGTGTGTTGTTCTACACCCTTAATCTTGTCAGCTGGGAGGTTGAGATTTCTGTTCTGAAATGGGTTCCAGTTCAGCCTGGGTCTGAATCAGACCCTGCCCCAATATTGACAGAAGCAAAAGACAAAGGCCCTATGAAACTGAAAGTTATCAAAGGCAACAATAGTCCACCCCTGAATACAGCTTAGTTGAGAATGGTAAAGCCAACCAAGAACATGTACCCATAACCTGCCCTGACATGGAAAGAGAGATTAGCACTTCCAGTGCAGGCCTATGTACCTGCTTTTTTGTCAGTCATCCTCATTACCTTTTGAGGTGGCTTCAAATCTCACCAATGCTGAGTGCCCACCTCGATCCCTCTGTGTTGTGCTGTGGAGCTGGTGCTCTGATCAGCTATGCTGGATGCCCTGCTGCCAGGGGCTAAAAGTGTTCTCTGGAGGTTTGCAGTTCTGAAGGCTGGGGGATGGGAGAGTGCAGGAAGCCTGGAGTTGTACTGGAGCTGCTCAGCTGGTCCCACCTGTATCCCCTTCAGCAGCTCCTCAGCTGGTCTCTGCTGTCTCCCCTTCAGATTTCTTGACTTTTCAAGGAGGCTGGTATGATTGGAAAATTCCCTTGTTTGGTCTAAGTTCCTACAGCTGGGCGCCAGTCTGGGTGTGGATCCAGGCCGCAAGCGCCTTGGCAGGATTCTGGCAGGTTTCCTCCTTTCTGGTTTCTCCCCCTTCTCCGCTTGGCCAATAGTAACATATACACCTTCGCTTTTTGAAGAAGAGTGTATTTTGCTGTAGTTTTGCTTAAATCCCTCCCTAGGCTGGTTTGGCGTGACTCCTATGCTGCCATCTTACCCAGAGGTCCCTTGAATCTCAATTTTTATCTTGGGTTCCAGAGAATTTTCTTTATCTGCTATAGCAGTCTTGGCAGATACTGTGTCTGGACATCCTAAGACCCCCTTCTTTTTTTTAATATTTTAACTATTTTATTTATTTGCAATAAAAGAGAGGGTGGGGTAGAGAATGGGCACACCAGGGCCTCTAGGTGCTGCAAACAAACTCCAGATGCATGCACCATTTTGTGCATCTGGGCTTACATGGGTACTAGGGAATTAACCCAGGTCATTTGGCTCTGTAGGTAAGTGCCTTAACCACTGAGAAATCTCTCCAGCCCTTCTTAAGACCCCATCTACTTTTCAATATACCCAACTCCCAAATGCTACAGGTATTGCTATGAATCTGGTCCATAGTGGAAACTTTCTGGGTACTGTTGCCCTTCAGTCAGGAGCCACTTTTACCTGGAGACACCTAAAATTAATTACCACCCCCTTACCCTGGAGTAGTGCTAGGTAGTAATTAGATGGTGTCAAAGTACAAGAGCCCCCAACCCTGTTTCAGATAGCTCCCACTCTGAATCACAGATATGCTATGCCTGTAGGATCAGGCATGGTTAAATGGATGTATACTACATCCTTCTTAATTTCTTCTTCCTTATCTGGCTTCCTTCCCTCCCACACAGGTGGCCCCCATGATTACTCTGTGATTATATAGATTCCTCTCTTGAGTTCCCCTTCTAGGGAGCCAGTCATGCGGCTCAGTATGTCTGTTTTGCTGAAGGAGACCTCACCGAAGCAGCGTCACTTGTCCTGTCTGTATGACCTTGCCTTACATCCCTTCTCTGCAAGAGAAGGCTAGACAGGATGGTCCTCAAAGCTTCTTCTGTCCCATAAGCTGCTTTCTCCAATGCACTTGTTCGTGGATAGTTTCAAGGCTGTGTCAAAGCTGTCTTTGGTCTAGAATTTTGCCCCTTATGATAAGATTTCCAGAGAGTGGGAACTTCATGCCTTTCCTTCTTTCCCTCTAGCCTTCCCACACAGTACTTCTGGAGAGACAGAGTCCACTGGAGACTGTGTGTGACCCTGTGACCCGGACTGTGGAGTTTAATCTTATTTGTCTTTAGGAGGAAATGATCTTCCTGGGGTTTGGCAACAGGGCCCTCCTGGAAAGTTACTGTTTGGGGTAGAGGTGGGAGAGAGGGTCAGGCTTTCTGTATCTAAAATAGGGCAGGCAAGCACAAAGAATGAGTGTGTCATCAGATTTATCAGGAAGAGAGAGGGTCACTGGCCACAATTCACTCTGACTGGAGTGAGTTACAAGGATGATCATAAGAAAGGGGAAGTAGAAGTAGTTCTCATAAATAAAAGAAGGGCCTGGTCATCCCTAGAGCAGAAGGAAAGCTATGTGCATGCTTCAGCTAGCAAGGGTGGCGTGCTAGGCATGGGGAATGACAGGGTTCCGGGGCCTTAGATACAGTCATAGATGAAGTAAACAACATAGAACATGGAGATTGTTTAAAGGAAAGAAGTTTTGAGAATGGGCTTGGGGCTTAGCAAATGAATTCACAGGATTAATCGTTCAGATATAGAGTCAGAGTTTCCCTGATTACCGATGACATGCGAAATCTCCCCATGGCCAAGTTTAACCATCAAGTTGGGCAGGGGTGAGCTTAAGCTGGACTAGGGTTTTGCTAAAGGGATTTGCTAAATGAGATAAAGAAGTAGGAAGCTGGGCTAGAGTATAGGAATTATTACAGTGATGGCCTCTGCTGTCTAGCAGGGTAGTGAGGACAGAAAGAACATCATGAAGACTAGACAAGAAATAAGGTCCATGGAGAGGAGATCCCACTGGGATTTAAGAACATGAGAGCCCATGTGCAAGTGAGCCAGGAGCACAAGAAGGAATGCTCAGAAAGTAGGATGGACAGAGTAGAGTAGAGTAGAGGGACTGCTTTTGGAAATGACTAGGTCTAGGGTGTGTTGGAGGAAAATGGAGAAGACGGGACTATTAGCAACAGTGATGATGTCACCTTTGACCCTCCATGCTAGGATGTTAGGTGCTTGTCAGGTGGTCAGCAGTAGTGATGACGTCACCTTTGACCCTCCATGCTAGGATGTTAGGTGTTTGTCAGGTGGTCAGCAGCAGTGATGACGTCACCTTTGACCTTCCATGCTAGGATGTTAGGTGTTTGTCAGGTGGTCAGCAGCAGTGATGACGTCACCTTTGACCCTCCATGCTAGGATGTTAGGTGCTTGTCAGGTGGTCAGTAGCAGTGATGACGTCACCTTTGACCCTCCATGCTAGGATGTTAGGTGTTAGGTGGGCATCTATAGGTCACCAGGTCAGTATAGATTAAAGGTGATGAGGGAAATGGCAAACAGGATGCTGGAGTCTCTTAAAAATAAGTTCTAACATCTCAAGTAGAGTATAATCAAGGAGGGATGGATGGTGTGGGTTTTCCAGGGGCTGGGATGTTTGAGAGGGAAGCATGGAGGAATGGATTCATGATAGGAGAACTAGAGAGCCTTGGGGTGGTTAATCTTCACTGCCATCTTGACTGGATTTAGAATCCTGGGAGATTGAGATGTGCCTTGGGGTGTGTCTGTGTGGGAGTTTCCACAGAGGCTAAGCTGAGGGGGCAGACTCACCTTGAATGTGGGAGATAATGGCAGGCTTGGTGCTGTATGTGGAGAACAGGGTTAGTCCTGGTTCTCTGCTTATCTGGAGACAGTATATTCATAAGGTATCTACTCTGAGGCTGCCATTGTAGCAAGTGGTTAGTCTGTTCAGCTGCCCATCGCCCTGGGGGCCTGAGTGTAATACAAGGGAACAGTAGAAAACCTCTCTGCTTCCTAGCCACCATGATGCCAACTGAGCTGCTCTACGATGCCTTCCCTGCCATGTGGACAGATCATTCTGAAACCTTGAGCCAAAACAATGATTTCCTCTCTTCAGTTGTCTATGTCATGGTCCATCATGGTGAGGAAGGCACAGGACAGGAGCCTGAAGCAGCTGTCAGGAAGCCAAGAGAGATGAACACTTTCTTCTTTTCCTGTAGTCCAGCACCACCAGCTCATGGAGTGATGCCGCCTACCTTTAGGATGGGTCATCTCACTCAGTTAAGCTAATCTAGAAAACCCTTCACAGATACTCCCAGAGATTTAGAGATTAGAATCACATGGTGACTCTAAGTTCTTTCAAGCTGACAGCTGAGGTCAGCCATCATGTCCTTCATCTGGAGCTGCGCATTAGCACAGGCGGTGAGGGCTCAAGATTGTCAGCAGGCCATAGTGGCTGTCTCATCAGAGTGGTGGCTACATGGGTAGCAGGCCAACAGTTGTAATGACACTTTCTAGATCAAGCAGTGCCTTCCTGTCATAGGAGAGACAGCAGGCTTCTGGGTGGTCCAGTTTTGCCATTCTAGAAAACATCAGCTAGATAGTTGTTTTCTTCCAGCCTCTAAAGATTCTGAAAGCCACCTAGTATCCTGAAACAAATCCATTCTGTGTTAATTTTCTTGACAGTGAAACCCCAGTGGGACTAGGTCAGATTGTGGCAGAGAAGATGCCCTGTGAACATAAATCCAACTTGCTGGGAGTAAGAGCTCTCTTCCTAAGTACCCACTGTGTGCCAGGCATTGTCTCCTAAGTACCCACTGTGTGCCAGGCATTGTCTCTTCTCCAGTCCTCACATTCCTCTGCAGAGCAGCTGTTATTGTCCTCATTGTTACAGATGGGGCGTGACAGCAAAGGGGCCCTTTCTCTTTGAAGGTCACACAGTGAGAAGCAGAAGAGCCAGGTTTTGACCCATGGTCAGTACACTACCCTGCTTTATTGGGTTGGGAAGGCTCTATCTGGGCCACGAGGATCTGACAATGTTCTTAACTACAGAAAAATGGTTTCTTTATTAAGAAATATCTCCAGGGGCATTTTCCCTCTTAAAACTTTAGCAAAATTAAAGTAACTTTATTGCATGAAAGATCAGGCATTCTTCTGTTATGGACATCGAAAAAGCACAAAGATTCCTCAATGGGAAGGATTTGAAGAGGAGATGAGAAGAGCTGCTGGACCCTAAGCTCCCGATGACAGACATGAAAAGAAGGTCATTGCAGCAAAAGCAGGAAGGAGCTGGGTTCTACCATCAAAGGTGCCAGTGCGCCAATACAGAGGAGAGTTGTGATGGCTGCTTGGATCAGAATTTAAGTCTAAGGTGCAAAAAGAACAAAAGAATCACATGTTCAGCAAAGAATGGAGTGATGGAAGGGCAGAGGCCTTATTTCTGAGAGGGTTCAAGGCTAAGGGGCATTATTCAAGCATGTAGCAAGAAGGCCCTAGCTCTTCTCAACTCATTGCAACACCTGCTGGGGAGGAGGCAGGAAGGCCGAGAGCAAAACAGGGAAACAGAAGAAAAGAGCATGGAGAAGTGGGTGTGGTGGCACATACCTTTAATCCCAGCGCTCAGAGAACAGATAGGAGGATCACTGTGAACTCAAGGCCAGCCTGAGATTATATAGTGAATTCCAGGCCAGCCTAGGCTAGAGTGAGACCATACCTCTACAAACCAACAAAAAAGAAAAAGAGAAGAGCCCTGGAGATATGGTTGGAATTTAATTGCCTCCTTGTTTTCCTTCAGTTACAACAAGGTGACTCTGGGTCATCTGGTTTGGTTCAATGGCCTTTTGCTCCCCAATTCTCCCCATGCCCAACTGTTACTAAGCCATTCCCAGCATGGTCTCCAGGGTCCCCATCCCCAGCCTGTCCTTGAAGGCAGCACTTTCATGTGTCCAACCTTCCTTTCCAGTGTGATTTGTCATTGCTAGCACAGGGGCTTGCACGGAGAGTTTGATTAGCTATGAGAAGTCACTAAGAGCGCAGGGGCTTGGATTTAGGATTACATCAGCTGGACCAGCTAGGAGGAGACACTCAACCTCTCTGAACCTGTTCTCTTATTAGCAAGATGAGAATGTTGATACAGTGGCCATGTAGTTTAAATGATGTAACCCATGAGAAAGGGCCAGGGAAGGGCTTGGTGCACAGAAAATTCTCAATAAATGTTAACTCTCATTATCATTATTTAGCATGTCATATTTTCTCTCCACTCTCATCTGGTGAGAGGGGAAAACCTGAATTTCTCTTTGCCTGCAGCACTTACCTGCTGCATGATTTTTGGAAATCCCTAGGCTTGTCCGGGCCTCGATGTGCTCATCTGTGCAGTGGAGCTGAGAGGAAAAGGTTGAAATGGTCTGTCCTTGACTGTGTTGTAATCCAGGTAGACAACTGCGGCTGAGGCTGGGTAGGCATGAGAGAGCCAAGCCCAGCTCCTTCCTTGTAGGACTCTGGAGCAATAGAACAACAGGAAGAAATACAAAGCAACACTCAATCCACTGTGGAGCATAGAGCAATAGATGGGGGCACAGGGCTCACTAAGTGCAGAAGATGGGCTGACTTGCTTGCTAAAGGGGTGGGAGAAGCCTTCACAGAGAAGATGCAAGATGCCCTTCCATGGTGATAAAGTTAATGTCAAGTATGATTAGAAAAATGTAGAAAAGCACTCAGAAAAAGTCCTATCATGATATATGTATGTTCTCCATCCTGTGTGTGGCAGCTTATAGGAGGAAAGGGTTTATTTCAGGCTTACAAATTTCAGGGGAGCACCATCAATGGCAGAAGAAGCTGACTCACTTCCGCCTGAGTCTATGGGGCCATACATTCAAAATATTACATTCAAACTTCCACAGGGCTCCTGTCCTGCTCCTAGATAGAGTAGGGTAGTAATGGAGCCAACCTCGTGGGGTGTTTGTGAGGAAAAGGCTCAGCCCAATGCCTAGCATGCAGTCCTTGCTCTGTGGATATGTCTGTCCCTCCTTATTAGAGCTTTATAAGGCCATAAGACCTTCCACACACCTGTCCACCTGGCCTAGGCTTGCTTTCCTGTTACCCTGAACTGAGTGGCACCTCTAAGGCAGGGAAGTCCTTGGAACCTGTAGGAACCTCTGGGATTAGTGCTGAGTCTGAGTCCCCGTGGCAGGGTGACTAAAGCCTCCGGTTCCAGAAGCTCCTGGAATAATGTGGACAGGTAGGTTACAGAGATGCTGCCACCTTGTCCTGACCCTTCTGGGAACCTGAGGCACTGATAGGAGGAGAAAGCTAAAAGGTAGAAACATAGTGTCCACATCATAGTCCAGCTCAGAGCCCAGAGTTGACGGAAGCTTGTTTCTGTTCACTAAGGGAGTCCTGATCTTTCTACCATGGGCTCCTGATCCATGTTTCTGGCTTGGCTTCCTACTGGTCCCAGCCATAAGCACTCATCCTGCCTAGGCAGCTGGAACCCTCACCTTCCTGCTAGCCTCTCAGGTTTGGTGTCCTCATTCCTCCTCTCCCAGGTGTCTCAGGGGCAATACCCTTCTCCCTCACTGTGACAGGACTGTGGAGGGGAGTGGCAATGCAGTCACTGTTGAAGGCTTTGGCTATGGGGACTTGCTCAGCACAGGCTCTGGAATGAGGAGCTGGCCATAGACCTGCACTTCCTCTGGGCAGTGACTGGCCCTCTTGGTATTTTTTTCTCTGTTGCCCCATAGAAATGAGAGCAGTAGGTACCTTTCTTAATGTGTGTGGTCATCCACTCAGTGGTGTCCATGCCAAGCTGGGCATACAGAGAGCTGTTTTCTACTTGTTCGTGTTTCCTTCTCATTCCTCCATAGATGTCTCCATTGTGGAACCAGTGCTGTGTCCAGGTTCTCCAAGAAACAGGTGCTGAGATAGGAGGAAATGTGGGGGTGGGTCCTATTAGGGGAAACACCTGTGAGACAGTCGACAGAGAGCCTGGGAACAGCCTGGAGAGGCATCAGATCACAGGACCGGTCCACCTCAGACGAGGAGAAAGTTGGGTAGAGGCTGAATATGGTGGTGCAAGCCTTTAATCCCAGCACTCTGCAGGCAGAGATGGGAGGAGTGCTGTGAGTTTGAGGCCAGCCTGGGACTACAGAGTGAATTTTAGCCTGGGCTACAGTGAGACGCTGCCTCAAAAAATAAATAAATAAATGAATAGATAAATTTTAAAAAATAATAAATAAATAAAAGGAAAAGAAAAGGAAGAAAAGAAATGTTGGGTGGAAGTCCTCTAGACCTCCATGCCATAGGCGAGTTTCAAGCCACATGGAGCTGTCACATGCCTGCCAGCGTTCCCCTGGGCTGCAGAGGTGGTGCTCTGTGGCATCCTCACCGGCTAGGAGTGGCCTCAATGCACAGGCCCTATGGCTTTCCTTGGTGTTCTGCACTCCCGCCTATGGGGCCTCACATCCATCCTTGTGGGATGAAGGAACTGAGTGGATCTGCTCCCCTGATGTGGGAGCCAGCAGCATTTCTAGGCTGGGTCCTGTGAAGAGCTGTCTGCTCCCATGTGTTCTCTGTCTCGTTCCCTTCCAGAAATCAGCTGAGTGACTCCAAATGAGCTCAGGTCCACCGCTGGAGTTTCCTCTTTGAGGAAAAACTCTTTCATGTGAACACTGCCACTATCGCCGTCCTCACTCCATCCCCTCCACCATGAGAGCAATGGTCCTTGCAATTGCTCCCTTGCCAATACTGTCTCTAAAGCTACAACTGAAAATCAAAGAACATTTTTAATGAAAAAGGCCCTTTATATCCTTTTTTGCTGTAAGTCTACGGCAATAAATACGAGACTGTTAGTGACATTTAAACCCTTCTAGATATTCCTATGCTAGAGGGGAGACTTTTCTTGCAACAGTTTCAAATAGTAAAATCTCTTTACATTTCACCTGTGACCTTTTCTTTCATATAATGTCAACAGTATAGAAAAACAAATGTTTGAAGTTTCTGGAACAGATTTGGGTGACACGGGTGAGCAACAGTCTTGCTACTCTTCATGTTCATTATGCAGAAAGTGTCTTTTGAGTATCTTTATTACAAAGTTAGTTTGCATATGCACGTCCCTTTTGTACTTCATGCTATCTGACCATGGCACAGAATAACTTCTAAAAAAGAGTTATCCTTCTACATTATGATAAGAGTAAGAGGAATTTCTTCAGTCGAGCATCCCGACACACTGCTCTTCCTTGGCGAGCGTGGAATGAATCGTTGGCATTTGAAAACAAGTTAGAGAACAAAAGCACGTTTTGAGTAATAGCTGCCCTGTGGCATTCTTGTTTGGAACCTACATGTTAGAATTTCAAAATGTCTGCTAGTCCCAGAGTGCTCTCTGCCACATCTTCAATGTTGCAAGCATCAAGGCAGCTGCCAGCCAGATGTTCTCACTCCCATTTTACAGATGAAGAGCTTATCTGGGGACTATTCTCTGGGTGCAAACTGAGGCTGCTCTGTAATTCAGTGTGGGAGCGAGTGGACGAATGGGCCTAGACCATCTGGGTCAGAACAGGGGAGGTGCTCCCCATGTCAGCTTACCTCACCCGTTTTGCACACTGCCCACTGGGGCAGGTGAGGCAGGACTGCTTTGGGAGAGGCAGACACAAATCCATGGGCTGCACTTGGCCACAGCACTGGGGGTTTGGTTTGCAACACTTGTGTGGTTCCCATGTGGATTTGGGTGCAGTTCCCTTGCTCAAGTAGGGGGAGAAACCACAGATGTTTGTGCTTAAAAGGGATGTTTGGTTTAACCCAAGACAGTTGGGCAAGATGTGCTTTCTGGTTTTATGCCCCGACTCAGCTTTTCTTCTGATAAGAGCACACTGATTATGTTTGAGGGAGACAGCCTCCCTTACCCCTAATGTAGACAAATGCAAGTGGCCCAGCAGCCTCTCTCACTCCTCATGTAGACAGAGGCATGTGGTCCAGCTCTGGACAGTCAGGTCACGTGTCCAACTCAGCTGTTAGGTCAGGATGGACATGTGACCCAGGTCAAGTGGTCAGTACTAATCAGTCAGAGTTTGGAGACTTTTTGTGTGGATTTTTGTGTGGATTTCAAGAGATCTTCTCCTCCTCTTCCTATTCCTTTTTGTCTTCGTCCATCTTTTTCTCTTCCTTCTACTCTTCTTCTATCCATTGTTAGGCTTGGACCTATGAAAGTTGCCTCTGCCACTGTTGGAGCCATCTTGGCTTCCATAGGGAAGAATCTGAAAATGGAGCCAAGAAGGTTAAGCTGAGGCTAAGAGAAAGGAACAAACCAAGTTCTGCATTGTTTGAACCCCCGTGTTCAACAGGAGCTATGTTTAGTTATGGGAGACAATAAATCCTCCTTCATTTAAGATGGTTTGAGTTGTGTTTCCTGTCACATGTGATTGAAAGAAAATTCTAATACATGATTACCAGGTAGCACACTCACACGAGTCTAAATAAAGCATGATGTTCTCATAGTAATTACATTTAGTTCCTCATCCCATAAACACTTATTGAGCTTCTGCTTTTCATCCACTTTGCTACAAGCTCTATCTGGGCAATTCAGAGAAGCCCCCAGGGGACAAATGGCCTAATGGGGAAAGGCTTTGATGCAGAAGACAAGGTGGGAAAGGAGGGTGGCCCAGGAGATGTTGATCATCAGTGAAAAGGACCAGAGATGCACATTCCTAGGGAGAGACAAGGGACATTTCTCTTCTGATTATAGAACCATTTCTTCATCGTCTTCTAGGTGCTCAGCTCAGCACATGGCATAGGCTAAGTGCCAATAAATCCTTAAAGGATGAATGGAATAGCGTGTCTTTTCCTAAGCAGGAGTAAAGAACCATCTTTTCATCCCAAAGAGGAGACAATGCCTGACCAATGATAGAATTCCATCCAAATCCTGCTTGGTGAACCAATAAGTTTCCTGGGGTTACTGACTCAAAGTCAGGTACAAAGTCCCTTGAGTGATATTGGAGAAACTCTACCTCTGAAGCATCGCATCCACAATATGGATGACTCATGAGAAGCTATACTACCGCAGAGTTCCCCTGGGTAGCATATGGGCAGCTATATCACCAAAGGGTTCTCACCCCATCTGTGATATTACCTGTGATATAACCCCTGGAGGGGTTCTCATGAAGTTTCATGAGCCCTGAAAGCCTTCCCTCTCACTCCCTGAGGGACTGTTATAGACCCTGTTTCATGGTCATTCCAGCTGCTCTGATTCAAGATAGCCAACCCAGAGAAAACAGCAACACAACAGGTGGCTCCAGGGAGGGTATGACATTGAGATATGGGGGTGCTAAATTCCTGAGCTGGAGTGAGAGGCAGGAATGCCATGGACCCCAACCTATAATTCATGCAGATGGCATGGGTTGGTAGAAGAGGGAATGCTTTATTGACAGTCAAGGGGCAAGCACCATTCCCCCGAGTGTTCAATGAACAGACTTCTACCCATTTAGTTACAGAAGCCCCTCCTAGGAACTGTCCTTTTCCTTGCCTTTCTTGAGAAATAGTCTTTGTATATATGTGTGTGGGTGCACATCTGTGCAGGACAACCTCAAGCATTGTTCCTTGGGTGTCACACACACACATTTTTTTTTTTGAGACATTTTCTCTCACTGGCTTAGAGTTTGCCATTTAGAATGGATGGTCAGTGAGCCCCAGAATCTGCCTGTCTGCATCACCATTGCTGGAATAACAAGTGTGTGCCACCAGGCTGGTATGGATACTGGGGATTGAATTCAGGTCTTCGTGCTTACATGGCAGTATTCTACCAAGTGAGATATCTCCCCAGGGTGAAATAGTCCTTTTTTAAAAAAGCTTTGTTTTAGGAAATGGGAGCTGGGTCAGTGGTTAAAGGGTCTTGCTTACAAAGCTTGACAGCCTGGTTTTGATTCCCCAATACCCACAGAAATCCAGATGTACAAGGTGGTGCATGCATCTGGAGTTCATTTGCAGTGGTAAGAGGCACTGGTATGCCCAAGTCTGTCTCTACTTGCAAATAATTTTTTTAATTTTTTTGAAAAAAATTTTAAAGTTATTAAAAGTTTATTTATGTATACACACATGCACTGTGACACACATGTGGAAGTTAGAGGACAGCTTTGAGGTGTCTGTGATCTACTTTTTAATATTTGTTTGTTTGTTTGTTTATTAGAGAGAGAGGCAGAGAGACAGAAAGAATGGGTGGACCAGAGCCTCCAGTCACTGCAAACAAACTCCAGATGCATGCACCACCTTGTGCATCTGGCTTATGTGGGTACTGGAGAATTAAACCTGGGTCTTTTGGTTTTGCAGGCAAATGCCTTAACTGTAAGCCATACCTCCAGCCCTGATACACCTGTTTTGAGACAGGGTCTTTTACCCTGCAAACTAGAAATATCTATAGATGCTTGTGACTTTCAGAGGAATATGAGATTTCATTTGGAGAATAAGAGCAAAGGAGAAAAGTAAGAGAAACATGGTCAGTACCCAAAGTTCAAGGAGACTACAACCCATTCTAGACACTCTGCAAAGGACTGTCAATGTGCTTTCAGAATTGTCATGTCAAACATGCAATTTGAAGTCTGGACCCAGCCTCATGTGATAAGTACTTGTGTTAACTCCCAGTTTTTGCAAAAGTCTGTTATGCACAGAGCCTTGGCTTGGTGGCAGTGAGAAAATTAAAGGGGATGTGGCTTTTTTCAACTTTGGAATGGGGCTGGAGGTGCACTTGGAGCAGGAACTCAAGTAAGAGAGGATAGGAGTATTAAACTTTGACCACTGGGGAAACCATGGGACTGTGGCATGAGTCATTTTAGCTGGGTATTAAAGCAAAGGGTGACTCTAAGAAGACTGATAAGTTAAAATAAATGAATTCAAACAAATTCTCAGGCACATTGCTTATTAAGCATGTTTCTAGGAAAGTCTCCCAGAATCCAGACCTCTTGAAAACGCAATAAAACAAGAGGACCTAGAGAGCTGTGGGAACCACCTTTCTTGTGTGTATATGAAACCAAGACTATTGGTGATTTCTGTCTGAGGAAAGAGATCAGCCCTGGTGACTCAAAACACTAAACATGGATTCAAAGATGTGTTTCCAGCCCAAGAAAGACTAATTTTGCACTAGGGTGCACAATATTTTCTGGGAGCTACCTTAAGCTTTGGCAAGAAAACCAACATAACCAAGAGGTGCTGTGAAAAAATCAAGACTTCCAACATCTGTTTCAAAGAGAACACCTCTCTTAGCTATAAGTCACCGGTACCCTGGGTGGGAACAGATGGGAAAGTCATTTTTGTTTGGCTAGTTGGCTGTATAAACATCAACAGTCTTGGCCAGAGTTGAGTGACTCTAGAGTGAGCAGATTCAAGATTTAGGAGTATCTTGTGTGCTTCTGGTCCACTGATGATCTGACTGGATGTTGTCCACCACAAGAGATTGCTAAATATTTTAGATGCAAAACTGAGAGGAGCATGAGGAAGACTATGAAAGGTAGAACCAAACAGAAGAGGAAAATGGGAGGAACAAGAACAATATTGAGTTCACTTATAGTGGGAAGGAAAGGGGCATTATTGTATGTGGAGGTTTACAATAACAGCACAGCAACAGGCTGTTTAGTGAGCATCTGTTATATACTAGTATTGGGCTAACTAGTATGCCAACTTTGGCAAGTAAAGAAGGCTTTGTGCTATTCTCAGAGCATACCCTCTGCAGTCTACAATACAAGGTAGGTTTCCATTGCAAAGGCCACACCCACTAATAGGCCAGGGTGTCTGCAACCTCACCGGGCAGTGCTTTACCTCTCTTTTCCATCTTTAGCCAGCCTGGGATCTTTTCAGGTCCTCTAGCCCGCCAGGTGCCCCTTCTGCCACCATCCCCCACTTACCAGGGAGCTCTGTGCCTTGCCTTACTCAGGTATGAAACTCAGCTAAGACTCTTTCTGCCTTGGGAAACTTCTCTGGTATCACTTTGAGTTTGATCCTATTGTTATATGCCCCCAGAGTCTGCTGCCTGGCTTAATAAATAATTTGCAATTAGTGGTTTCAATTTGTCTTCCCCACTCCTCTATGAACCATGAACACAAAGACAAGTTTCCCTTGTTTGCCAGTGTCTAGTACAGAGCCTGGCCCATGACAGATACCCATTCAATGCTGAAGGAGTAAAAGCTTTATTCTCTGTGGCCTAGAATTTATGAGATATATTTTAATGTCATTTTAAACCTTATACTGTTGGTCTTTTTTTTCTTGCTTCTCTGACATCTTGATCTTTCCTTATTAGTACATTTAGTTTTTACCCGCATCATCAAAGCCAAACAAAGGAGAATTGCAGCTAAAGAAATAGTCTTTTTTTTTCTGACATAATAAGCATGTCTTAGAAGAATGGAAAATTTCCTTGCAGGGGAAGCTTGGAGAACTATAATGATGTTGCTCTAAATCTCAGACCCAGACACAGGCTGCATTTGAAACTCTATAGTACTAATCTATGACTATGGCTTTTTCATTTTTTCCTGTTTGGAAGAGAAATATACATTGTCAGTGTGACTTTAGATCACAATGCTAGGAAGGCTTTAGAGTCAAGGATGCTAAAAAGGGGACAATCATGCTATGAAACTATAAGCAAAGAAACAGGTTCTCATAGTGCTCAATTTCCTATAGGGCCAATGTCACTGTGGGCGGAGACATTTTTATGTCAAGTGCAAGAGTGCCCAACTTGAAGGCTAGAAGATACCCAGATGCGCCAGCCTGCAGGACCATACACTGATGCCCAAGTGTCCACCTCAGACAGGAATCTGAAACACGGGTTCTAGACATTGCAATTGTGTGAAGCTGCCTGTAAGCAATCTGCAAAGTGTCAGTAATGGGTACAGTCAGTGCCTGGAAAGAACAAGTGTTTTGTAGCCAATACCACCAACTGGAACCAAAACCAAGGATGTCCATAACTCCATGAGAATGTTACAGGGCCTGGCTTGCAGTGGTGTTCGAACGTTTCAGACCCACAGATGAAGATTCTGGACCTAATGCTCACACAGTCTGTGCCTTGGGCAAGTCACTCATCCCCAAGACCCTCAATTTCCTTTCTGTAGAATGGATCTAATGGTGGTCCTTGGGTGCAGGAATGCTTTGGCCCAGGCTTGGGAGGTCCAGCTGTGAGATAGATGGTCCAAGCAGGGCCCTATAATTGAGTCACACTTTTAAATCCAGTTGGCAAGGTGGGGAAACTGTTTCCTTTACTTTCAAGGCTTGGTTTATTAGAAGAAGGGCCTGGTTGGCGGGGGCGGTGGGGGATTTCCTAGCACCATTAGGAAGTTCAAATGCTGTCTTGGGAATACTGCGGAGATTTCTTCCAATCAATTTTACCTCCAACCAAATGCACTCGGGAGCCTCAGGGGTAGGGACAAAGGAGAATACAGTGAGGAGGACACTGAGAGGGGAAGTGGGGAGGACTGAATCTGCATCGCTGGCTGCATATCGCTGACCTGTCTGCAAACCCAGACCCTGAGCACTTTGTAGATGACTGGTGGAGGCCAGGTGGCTGGCTTCTGGGTGGGCTGGGGGGGTTCTTCTCTAAGCCCAACGTGTGAGTGACCTTGAGCAACTCAGTCCCCAGGGGCCTGAGAGGGGTCTAGGATTGGGGAGAGGGAGGCCCAGGATGGATGTCCTGTTGAGGGGTGGTCCTATTCAGCTCACTGATGTCTCAGTGTGGTCACATGCCCGCTGCTAATTGACCTGCTGTTTCCTGGTTAATGGCTTTTCTTCCAACACCATCTGGTACCCTGACAGAAGCATCCCACCCCTCCTGCCATGTGATGGCACCACCTGACTCAACTCCGCTTCTATGTTTGGTCTCTAGACATGAGACTTGATACCCGACATTGCTGTCCAGTGGTGAGGAGGCAGCTGGGAATCAAGGTCGCTCACACGGGCAGAGCTTGCATCAGATGGCTGCAGAGATCCTGGGTCCCAGCTCAAGCTGAGTACTTTATCCAGCCTCAAAAAAAAAAAAAATTGTGGGACTGGAAAGATTGCCTAGTGGTTAAGGCACATGCCTATAAAGCCTAACAACCCAGATGCACAAGGTGGTGCATGCATTTGAAATCTGTTTATAGTGACTAGAGGCCCTGGTGTGCCTATACTCTCTCTCTCTCTCTCTCCTTGCAAATAAATAAATTAATATAGATTTTTTAATCCTGCTTATACTCTCTGAGGTTGAACTATTCCCCTTGAGCACCTATTATGCACCAGGCTTGGGTATTGAGTTCAGTAGAGAATGGGGACATCTCCCATTGGGGTCATAGTAAAAAGGCTGAGGCACAGGGTCAAGGTGTCTGCTGTGGCTCTGTCACCATCACAAGGAGGATTCTTGGTACTTGAGGTTTCCCCAGCCAATCCTTCCTGGACAATTAGCTTCCCTTACTCCAAGGCAGTGTGGTTTGGGAAGGGGCGGCTTTCTTCCCAGGCAGGGTCTTGATTGATGGAAGTCCAGTGCCTCTGTCCTGTGGCAGAGGTGGTTGTGTCAGGGCAGGCTGCAGGAGCATGAGGCATGAGCAGCCTGCCAAACCCCCATGGGTGGGAGAGGCTTTTCCTTGATGTAACTGGTTGTGCAAAGGTCGGATTGGGGTCCCAGGGAGGTGGAGACAAAGCCAGCCCAGAGATGACAGGGCCAGGATAAATAATTTCATTTGAAGCTACATACTTTTGTGAATCAAAGAAAAATCTAAATACTTATCATACATGACAAAACACTATTGTTATAAACAAACATTGAAAATAACACTGTATTATTAAATTCTATGTTGATCCTGTGGCTGGCTACAGTAGTTAACCTCATTTTGTTCTTCCTCTTCTCTCACTGAGCCATTTTATAGCCAGAATAGCTAATCAGTCAGCCCTAGTGATCCTCCAGTCTCTTTATGCCCACTGCCCCCAGAGCTGTGGTTATAGGTATATACAGCCATCCCAGCCCTTAAAAAATATTTTATTATTTATTTGAGAGAGAAAGAGGTGGGGGTGGAGAATGGGTGCATTACAGCCTTTAGCCACTGCAAAGGAACTCCAAATGCATGCATGACCTTGTGCATTTGGCTTTTTGTGGGTACTGGGGATTCAAACTGAGGTCCTTAGGCTTTGCAGGCAAGCACCTTCACTGCTGAGCCATCTCTCCAGGCCTCATTCCCAGCTATTTAAGTGGGTCCTGGGGCTTGAACTCAGACCCTCTTGCTTGTACAGCAAGAGCTCTGACCCACTGAGCCATCTCCCCAGCCCCTGTCCTTTCTTAAACTCAGATTGTAGCAAGTTATTTGTGATGTTTCATCTCCAGTTGTTAACCTGACAGGATTTAGAATCAGCATGAAAACCAATCTCTGAGCATATCTGTGAGGGATTTTCTAGATTCAGTTAATTGAGGTGTGAAGACCCACAAAGGTGGGTGGTACCACTCTGTGGGCTGAGATTCTGAACTGTTCAAAAAGAGAAAGTAAGCTGAGTAGCATGGCAGCAGCATTCATCAGTCTGATTCCTGGTGGTGAATGTGCTGGGACAGGCTCCTGCCACCATGCCTTCCCTCATGCCAGACCAGAGCCTTGAATACAGGTTCAAGCTGAAATCAAACCTGTCCTCCCTTAAGCTGCTTCTGGTCAGATACTTGGTCAGCAGAAAGTAACTAACACATTATCAGAGAAGTGCCAGTTACCCCTGATTGGGACTTTCTTCTTGAGAAACACAAAGGATCAAAGAGAAGCTGCTTTGAGCCGGGCGTGGTGGCACACGCCTTTAATCCCAAAACTCTGAAGGCAGAGGTAGGAGGATCACCATAAGTTCGAGGCCATCCTGAGACTAGTTCAGCCTGAGCTAGAGTAAGACCATCCCTCGAAAAAACAAAAGAGAGAGAGAGAGAGAGAGAGAGAAGAGAGAGAAACAGCTTACTAATGTGTCCATCTCCTAGCAGGCCACAGCCATATGTGCTTCACATGGGAAGAAATGGTGTTTAAGGGAGGTGCTAGAGACGTTAATCATGGGAGGATGTAGAAAGATTGCCTTTTGAAGAATCTATCAAAAAATGGAGATTTTCCTGCTTCTGGAGTGGCTATCACAAGGCCACAAGTCCTGGTATGACTGGTGCGGGATTCATCACCATCACTCCTGGCTCCCCATTAGTTTCCTCAGCTGTCTTTGGGTGCCAGCATAGCTTGGTGTTGGGATTCGTCAGTCAAGAAAACAGACTAGGACCACTGGGATCCCAAGACTGTTATCTAGTGGAAACAAGGCGATGTCATTCACATAGTAAAAATAATTATGTTGCGTCACTTTTGCCCTCATGGTGCCTTTGTGAAATATGCAGAGCAGTAGGATTGAATGATGTTAAGATGAGAAAGCCAAGGCTCTGAGAGGTTAGTGACTCGCCAAGGCCACGGTTAGTGTAGTAGCAGGGTGAGAGTCTCTGATCTGACTCTTTATCCACAGCCCTTGTATTAAGCTTCCCCTGGGGAGAAAACATGAAAGACTCATTAGGTTAAGAAGACTGGAGCACAAGGCACTATGTCTGGGCTTAGGGCATTCAGTAACTATTTGAGGACATTTTCATTGAGGTTTTCCATGCCTGGAAAATAGCACACATCCCCTAATAAAACAGTAGAGGAAAGTGGCATTAATCAAATATTCTTGGAACTATTACAATTAGTAAAAATGTACACATCTGTCTAAATCGTAGGCAATCTATTAAGATAGGCACACAACCCAAGCTTAATGTTCTTTTTCATTCATTGAATGAATGAATGTTGAATGCTAATTAGATGTTAGGCACAACACTAGCTTGTCTATTTACTTCCCTGACCCAGAAAGTGTCATGGTCCTTTTGTCATAAATTCTGTTTCTATATATTATGAATAGTAAATTAGCAGCCTAGTATTGGGTTTTGAAGGGAAAACTTTGAACCTTTTTCTTGCATAGGATTTCTACATTTTAGGTGCCCAAATAAGTAATTCTATAGGCACTGAGTGTGTGTTTGCATAAGACCATTTTACACTAGGGTTTTAGATGAACCCATAACTCTAGCACATCTATTTGATGCACATGGAAACCTAGGGAAGAGGGGACTGATGACCTTATTCTCAGCCAGGGGGTTTTAGGTGAGTTCAGCTCTGTCCCCTGGCTAGGCCAGTGGTAGGTAGAAAGGATAGAGAATCACAGGTGGGGAGGTGTATGGGTGAGGGCAGGGCACCTCTCTTTTAGGGCTCGAGGACAAGTTCATTCTGGAATCTGATTCGCTCTTCTTCCTGCTCTGTAACCCTTCAGGAGTGTTGTCCCCACTGAACAGATTGTCCCCAAGACTTGGTGAGGTCATTTAGGGGAAGCATTCAGCATAGTATCTGGCTCACAGATATGAATATTATCTCTTACTGTTGTGATTTGATAAAAAGCATTTTCTTTTGGATAAAAGTAGACCATTGGGAAAAAAAAAAAGTAGACCATTGAGCAAGCTACTTAAAAGGGTCAAAGCTTGAGTTCTTCTGAACATCTAGCTAACAGATGCAGAAGGACCCACTGACTAAAACCCTGTGCAGTGCTGTACACAACCAAGCAACCAGCAGCCACTCAGCCACATCCTTCCTCGGGCTTTCCTTTGAGTTCTAGCTTTCCGGTTGTGGATGGGGTTGTTTTCTAGGGTGGCCTGAGCACCTCTGACTTGCTTTGTTCTAGATCAGAATTGCTGAAGGTGTGTATCATCCTCTCCCATACCCCAGCGTGGTGAGTAGGCCAGCCCACGCTTAGTTGGTCTTTCAAGCTAGAGTCATTGCAGGCTGACCGGCCACACCCGGCTCATCCTTCCTTGAGTCTAGCTCAGGAGGTAAGACGGGCTTCTACTTGCCCTGCGCAGCATGTCTGTCTGTGCTTTCTCTCAGTCTCACAGTATAAATGATGGTCTGGCATGGGCTCCTTTGGCTCCCAGGAAGGAGTTGTGTAGGTGAGGTGGATGGCATCGAGCAAGTGCCTTGTAACTTTTAAATAATAGCATATAGGCTTCTATTTGTAGCCTTTGTCCCTGGCTATAAGTCTAGGGGCAAACTTGCTCACTACCATCCACTGAAAACCTACCACCCAACAAAATATACTAGGTCTGTTAGGCTGTTGGGTGCGGGGGGAGGCAACAAGCAAGATGGAAGAGACCAGCAGCTCTTCCATCATGTATCAATCCTGCCCCACAAAGGCCACATTCCCCCCATCAGCTCCTGGGCTCATCACGAGGGTGCTTAACCATCTAGATAATTATCTGGATTAGCATATATTTTAGCATGGAGTCCATATCATGTGAAATAACTCAGTACTCTTGCTGACCAGAACCTGGGCATTTCAATACGAATGTGTCTATGGCTACACTTGGGTTTATTGGTTAGTGTATTATTTATTGTTATGTACCAAATAACCATACCCCAATTGAAAATATCAATTCCCATCTCAGAGTTTCTGTATTAGTTACCTTCTTGCTGCTTAATTATCTTCTTAGGAAAAAAATATGTGACAAAAGTCAGTTTAGCTGGGCATGGTGACACATGCCTTTAATCCCAGCACTCAGGAGGCAGAGGTAGAAGGATGGCTGTGAGTTCAAGCCCAGCCTGAGACTACATAGTGAATTCCAGGTCAGCCTGGGCGATAGCTAGACCCTACCTCAAAAAAAAAAGTCAGTTTAAGGGAGGAAGGATTTATTTCAGTTTGTAGTTCCAGGTTACAGCCCTCATGTTGAGGAAGGCGTGGTGGCAGGAGCTTGAGGCAGCTGGTCACATTCAGTCCAGAGTGAGGAAGCAGAGAGTGATGAACACTGCCGTTCTCTCTTCCTTTATACAGTGGAGGACACCAGCCCATGGAATAGTGCCACTCATAGTTCAAGTGGGTCTTCCTGCCTCAACTAACCTGATGATCCAGACGGTCCCTCACAGACATGCCCAGAGGCTAACCTAATTTAGATGATCCCTGGATAGGTGATTTGAGGTTCTGCCAAGCTGACAATCAGTACAAACTGTCACAGTCAGGGAATTGGGCACAGCTTGGCTGGGTCTGCAGCTTTGTGGTCTCACAAGTTACAGTTGGCCAGGACTAACATCATCTCCAGGCTAAACAGGAAGAATCCACTTCACACATGATGGTTGAAGATTGAAGTTTCTTGTGGGCCGCTAGATTGTCTCAGCTCCTTGCTGGCTATGGCTAGAGGACACCCTTTGTTTCTTGACACACAGACTTCCTTGAAGAGCAGCTGGTAATATGGTAACTTTGACATGATTTATCAGAGCAGGTGGGAGAAGACTAGAGGAGTGTGAGCAAAAGGGTTTTTGTAAGTTGGCCTTTGAAAAGTCATCCCTTCCCTTTTGCCACATTCAGTGTCTTAGGAGCAAGTCACTAGGCCTAGGCACTAGAAGCTGCATAAAGCTGGAACCAGGGACCTCTAGAAGCTGTGTAAGAAGGCTGCTTACTGGCCTGGAGGGATGGTTTAGTGGCTAAGGTGCTTGCCTGTGAAGCCTGAAACCCCAGGTTCGATTCCCCAGTACCCACATAAGCCAGATGCATCAGGTGGTACTTGCATCTGGAGATCAATTGCCACAGATAGAGGCCCTGGTGTAGCCATTTTCAGTCTCTCTCTGTCTTTCAAATAAATAAATAAATATATACATGTTTTTTTTTAAAAAAGAAAGCTGCTTATACAGCTAGTTCATTTGCTCATTTATTTATCATATAGCAATCCCTGCCCTTTGTATTGTACTTGTTAAAATTGTTTTTATGGGCTGGAGAGATGGCTTAGCAGTTAAAACGCTTGCCTATGAAGCCTAAGGACCCCGGTTTGAGGCTTAATTCCCCAGGACCCACGTAAGCCAGATGCACAAGGGGGCTGCATGCATCTGGAGTTCGTTTGCAGTGGCTGGAGGCCCTGGCATGCCCATTCTCTCTTTCTCTCTCTGCCTCTTTCTCTCTCTGTCTGTCTGTCACTCTCAAATAAATAAATAAAAATAAACAAAAAAAATTTTTTAAAAATTGTTTTTATTTGGGAAAGAGAGAATGGGCAAGCCAGGACCTCCTGCCACTGCAAACGAACTCTAGATGCATGTGTTACTTTGTACACCTGGCTTTACATGGGTACTGGGGAATAGAACCTGGGCCATCAGGCTTTGCAAGCAAGCTTCTTTAACTCTTTAACTGCTCAGCCAACTATCCAGGCTGGCACTGGCCCTTTAAAACTCACAATGATAGTTTAGCTCAGTGAGCGGAACAAAATTTCATGTTACATGAGGATTTTTAAGGGTCAGAAATGCAGGTTAGTGTCTGATGGCTCATTTAATTGACCAACGTGACTGGATTTAGATGTCCTAGGAGCACAAGCAGGCACACCTCTGGGTCTCTGCGAGATATTCCCAGAGAGGATTGGTGGGGGTGGGGGATGCATCCTGACATTCTGAATATGGATGGCTCTAAACCTTGAGCTGTAGGACTGGAAAGAGTAAAAGGAAGAAAGGAAAACCAGAGAAGTGTAGCACCTTGCTTTCTGTGTTTCCTGTCCTCCATGAGGTGATCCTCCCAGTCTAGTCTCCCTCCATCATAATCTGTCTCACAATGGGTCCAGAAACATGGAGTCCAGTTACCATGGATGGAGTCCTGTGGAACCATGAGCCCAAATAGATATTTATTTCTTATTTCTGTGAGGTCTTTGGTCACAGCAAAACTTACTATTTTTGTGATTTATATATTCTGATTTTCTTTGAGGGAAACCACAACATTAATTTTCATTTTCTTGTATAGAAAACCCTCTTCCTGACTTAAAACACAAAATGTTTCTCCCATTAACCCTGAATCCCAGCTAGGAAGGGATAAATAACACAACTACCTATGTGACAACCAAATCAATAAGAAGTGAGATCTGCTTAGATAAATAAGAATGATTCCCCTAACCAAATTATGGTAAATTCATTTACTTTCCAATAGGAATTCCAAATCTTTATTCTATTTGCTGAGGTAAATTTGCTTAACATGAAGCCCTGACATCCTTTAAAATAATTATCAAAGTTTAATTTTTAATCACTTGCTTTGCTAAAATAGAAGCAAATAAAAGGATAACATGACAACTTAAAGAATTTGCAATGGATTCCCCAAGTTGGCATCGTGTGATGTGGTCCTCTGAGAAAACAAACATCGCTGTCATCATGAGAAGCAGCTGCAGTCACACAAAGCACTCTCAAGATTGGGCCTCCAGAGAAGGAGGGTGGGGAAGGCTCTCAGATCCTCACTGAGGTCTCAGGCACACAATACCTCACTGATGCAATGGTACCCATGGTCTCCTGGCCTTAGGGAGAGATGGAGTTGTAGAGGGTGGAAGATCCATCTAAACAGCTAGGAGGAGGTTGTTATCCATGTTGGGATGGGATGTGGCTACTTTGGGGTCTCTCACTCATGGTCTGTAAGGATGCCCAATGAATTCATTGGTTCATGCAGGTGAATTCTACTGGAATGTGCCTTTGGTCTATTGGGGGGTGCCTTGCCTCAGGGAGTAAGGGCAATATTCATTTGTAAATGGGAAGGGTAGAGACTGTTGTGCATTTGTCAGTAATGAAATCTATGCAATAGGAGACACAACTTACTTTTGTTTTGTCTTTGGCTAAGTGCTATGATTTTTTTTTTAAAGTAACTCCCAGCAGTTAAACATAATATTAAAGCAATGTGAATTCCATAAGAGGTGTTTTAAGTCTGAATTACCAAATAATGAGTGAAGAACACAGTCGCTATTAATTAACAACTCTTTGAGGACATGGGCTGCTTGCATCCCAGGGTAGGTAGAAATGCAACATGATACAAAAATCATCAGTTTACTTAAAACATTATGAAACTTTTTGCAATTATTTTTGGTAATGTGGTAACATGATTTGTGGATGACAATTTCCTATTGCAGTATCAGAAGGTTGGACAGTCCTGCTAGATGGTAGAACTCATAAAGAGGCTTTACTCTCCTCACTGTAATATACCTAAGCAAGTAACCTAGTTTTTTCTCTTTCCAGGACCTGGGAGTCACATTGTTTCTGTTTACCTCCTCACATTCTTCACGGGCTCGCGTGTTGGGAGATAGAATTTTCAATACCATGTGTGCTTATTTCCTTAAAATGAAAAGGGCATGCGAGGAAATGTACTTGTGATTTCTTTTTGCGGGACTGCTTGGAGAGCTGAGCTCAGAGGTGAGGGCTCATTTCACACTGGCCCTGAATTGTAATCTATATTTTATTTGATTAACTATCCCTGGTTCTTTTAAAGCCAGCAAGAGTGCAGTGATATTCACAGTAGTCAGAGCCTTCAGGAGCTCATATGTGGTTTTTTAAAAGCTTACTATCATTATTATTTATTGTACAAACAAGCAGATGAATGCAAGTCAAAGAAACAATCCTTCCACAATCTTAATCAAACTAGTTTCATTTTTCAGGTTCCTCCCCAAATCTTGTTTATGCATGCATATATATTTTTTTAACCACTGTAATAGTAGGATAGATAAAAGTGTGTATTTTTCTTTTTAAACTTAAGATATCAAATATAGTTTTCAGTATTTGGTTCTTCACAATGAATGTATTAAAGGCTGCATTATATACTGTTAGATGGTGAGACTGTAATATGGCTAGTCATTTTTATTTATGAACATTTATTTTTTATTTTTATTTATTTATTGAGAGAGAAAGATGCAGGGAGAGAGAGAGAGAGACAGATAAAGAGTCTGGTCACACTAGGGCCTCCAGCCACTGCAAATGAACTCCAGATGTTTGTGTCACCTTGTGCATCTGGCTTACATGGGTCCTGGGGAATTGAACTCAGGTCCTTTGGCTTTGTGGGCATCCGCTAAGCCATCTCTCCAGCCCTTTATGAACATTTAGATGGAAAATATTATAGTATATAAATATTAGTTGCTCTAAACTATGTTTTTACTATATAATTTCCTTAGAATAAAAGTCCTCAATGTGAGGTTAAAATATATGAATATTTTATCATTAAAAAAAATCACAAACTTGTTTATTTAATGCATTGCACTCATTTGCACAACAACTTTTGGCCAGATAGGTTTTATCTGTTAGCATTGGGAATTCTCATTAAAAATTTTCCAACTTAATTGGCTAGAAAGTAGGTGGCCTTTGTTATCTGTATACTTTGTCAGAGACACAAAGAAGTCATTTCCAAGTCTCTGCTTTTGCTCCCTTGGGAAAGATTGTGGTAATATTTTCATTTTCGTGGGGTGCTTTTGCTTTTGCTTATTTGTTTTTGTGGTGCTGGGACTCTAACCCAGCTTGTCTCACATGCTGAGCAAGTGCTCTACCACTAAGTCACACCTCAACCCACTTCTTGAGATTCTTAGCTCATCATTTCCTAAGCTAATAATTCAGATACAAACCAAGGAATATTCCTGAGACTTCTTAGGATGACTTCATTTCTCACATTCCCTCACTTTTTTTCTTTTTGCATCTGGTTTTAGCTGGGATGCTAGAAGCAGAAAAGTTCCCAGCTGGGACTAAACAGTAGAGTGTTTTGTTCCCTAAGTTGTCTTCACAATACCCTGTCATTCCAGGATGTCTTTGTTAATGCCCTCCAATTAGCCTAGAAAGTTCTTTCCTTCTGTCTTCATTTTAAAGACTTCAGTCAGCAGAAATCTCAAAATGGCTTCTAAGTAATGTGTACTCTAACCTCCAGAACCACTGGTTTGAGGGGCGTCTGCCCTGCGCACTCCCATCAGAAACTGTTCACATCCATCCCTATACGATTGTGAGGGACCTGCCCCAGACACAAAAACAAAAACTAGAATGGAAGCCATTGACTTTAAGCACAAGGCAGGATTTGATGTTCCAGTGGGCAGCTTGAGGATGGAGGAGGCCACATACCAAGGACTGCAGACAGCTTTTAAGAGCTGAGAATAGACCCAGGCTGACATACAGCAAGGAAACTGAGGCCTTAGGCCTATAATCCCAAGTGCCTGAGTTCTACCAACAACCTGAAAGTCTGTAAGAAGATCCTTCCTTGCCCTTACAGATAAAAATCTATCTGGTCAACTCCTTGATTTTGGCCTTATAAGACCCAAGTAGAGGGCTGGAGAGATGGCTTAGCGGTTAAGGTGCTTGCCTGTAAAGCCTAAGGACCCAGGTTTGATTTCCTAGTACCCAAATAAGCCAGATTCACAAGTTGGTGCATGGGTCTGGAGTTTGTTTGCAGTGGCTGGAGGCCCTAGTGTGCAAATTCTCTCTCTCTCTTTCTCTTCTTTCTTTCTTTCTTTCTTTCTTTCTTTCTTTCTTTCTTTCTTTCTTTCTTTCTTTCTTTCTTTCTTTCTTTCCCTCTCTCCCTCTCTCAAATAAATGAATACATAAATAAATTAATTAAAGACCTAAGCAGAGAATCTCTGGACTTCTGTGAGGTTACTGTGGATAGTGTTTTAAGCTGTGAGTTTGTGGTAGTTTGTTACAAGTACAATAGAAAACCAATATAATGATAATGAGCTTTATCATATAAAATAGAAATTACTTTTATGTGCATGTGTGTATGCCAATACATGTGTAGGCACACATGTGTGTAGGTGCAGGTGTGTGGAGGCCAGAGGTTGGTGTCTAGTGTCTTCCTCAGTAAGGCTCCTCCTTATTTTTAAAATTTATTTATTCATTTATTTATTTCAGAGAGAGAGAGAGAGAGAGAGAGAGAGAGAGAGAGAATGGACACATCAGGGCTTCTAGCCACTTTAGAGACATTGACCTTGTCTCAAAAACAGGTGAAGGACAGTGCCTGAAGAATGACACCTGAGGTTGTCCTCTGGCCAACACACACACACACACACACACACACACACACACACACACACGAAAATCATGTTGCAGGAAATCAGGTGGGGCCATCATGTTAAGCAAAATAAGCCAGTCTTTGACAGGCAAATAGCACATGTTTTATTTCATATATGGAGTCTATACTGTAAAAGAAAAGGACATGATAGTAGAATGGAGGCTAGTTGGGAAGAGGAGGGGAACTGGCAGGAAGGAAGAGGGAGACAAGAGAGGATAGTGGGGGAATATTCTATATACATGTGTGAAAATGCCACAATGAAACTGGTTGTTTTGTACACTGTGGTAGTTTGAATGGATGTCTCCCAACAATTTCAGGAGTTTATTCAAGCTTGTAGTTTAAATCTCTAGCCACCTGGATGGGGAAGGTGTCATAGTGGGCGGATCCTAGGACCCATCCCTAAGGTGTTACTGGGGACATATCTGAATTCCAAGCCTAATGGGTACAGAGTGCTTAATCTTTGCCTGGGGTTCCTGGTGTGTGCCTGCTAGGGTGCTGATAGTGAAATTTCTCTCTGCAAGGACCTATGAAAGGGAGCCAGCTTCTTCCACTGTTATGGAACTTCCCCTAGACGTGTAAGCTCCAATAAACCCCTTCCTCCCATAAACTGTGACTGGTTTGGAGGTTCAGCCAGCAATGTGAAGCTGACCACAACATATACCAATAACAAATTTTAACTGATACCTATAATGTGTATATTCTCTCTCTCTCTCTCTTCTTGCTCCCTCTCTTTCTATCTCTCTCTTACATACTCACAATGGATCAAGGAAGTAAACTATTTTGAAAAAATTCAAATTCTTTGAAAAAAATGAGAATACTATGGCAATTACATTTGAGTGGTAGGCTTTCATGTATTTTCTACCAATGTATTGTTTTCACAATCTTAAAAAATAATGAGCTGGAGAGATGGCTTAGTGCTTAAGGCACTTGCCTGCAAAATCCAAGGACACGGGTTCAGTTCCCCAGGACCCACATAAGCCAGATGCACAAGGTGGCACATGTGTCTGGAGTTCATTTGCAGTGGCTAGAGACCCTGGCACACCCATTCTCTCTCTCATCTGAGAGCAGGGTCCATGACTTACTTAAAATAGCCATATTCCATAGCACCAGACATGGTTCCCACCACTGAAAGGACATTTATAGTAGTCAGCTTCACATTTCTAGGATGAACTTTCAAACAATCCACAGTTTATGGGAAGAAGGGATTTGTTGAAGTTTACAGATCCAGGGGAATTTCCATAATAGTGGAAGAAGCTGGGCCCCTTTACACAGATCCACACAGAGAGAAAAGCAACCACCACCCACTATAAGCAAGCAAATTCCAGGAACCCAGGCAGAGCTCAAGCACTCTGCATACCCTTTAGGCTGGAATTCCAGATCTGCCCCCAGTAACACCTTAGGGCTGGACCCCAGGATCTGCCCACAGTGATACCTCCTCCAGCCAGACAGCTAGAAATCTAATATGTTACAAGGTTTAATAAACGCATAAATCTATTGGGGGACATCCATTCAAACTACCAAATGCTCATCAAATGAGTGAATGGTGTTCGGACAGGGAGATAAATGCATCAGCGAATCAGAAGCAAAGGATGATTGTAATAAGACTCTCTCTTGGTGTCCTTGGGAAACTGTTTGAAAATCATGCTTTGGCCTACATGACCTGCATCATGTGGTTTTGCATCTTATGTAATCTGAAAGCAAAGGCCATATACCCAGCCCTTGGGCAGAGCTTTTCTGGGCAAAATGAGAATGGCTTTCAAAACACAAAGGCAAAGTTGGTGCTGGGGGGCATGCAGGCCTCCTGCAGATGTGGGCCAGGCTGTGGAAGCATCTGCATGAGTTGTTCTCTTGCTGCTCTCCTTGGGCTATGCGTCTAGACTACCTGTGAGCAAGCCTCCTGCCTGCAGAGGGGATCTTGCGTGAAGCCTTTGCACGTTCAGCTCTCCCGCAAGCAGACAGGGCTATTCTGATTCTCTTAGTGTGATCGCTAGAAATGGAGTGGTCTATTAAAAAGTAATGGTCGCTGCCTGATGGATTTGCTTCTTGCAACATTAGTGTCATGGTGATGGATTAGCAAGAATCTCCAAAGTGGAAAGGCATGCTTCCACAAATATTTTGTATAAACATAAATCCACTTGCAAGTGTTACTCATTTTCCTCTTATTCTTTAATGTATTATCCTTTAACATTTGTGATGCATCTTTTTTTTTTTTTTTTTAACACATATGTGGCCCTCAGTGACAGGCTTTAAGGGATTCTGGGAGAGTCAGAGGAACCATGTGTCTCCTTGGGCCCTTGTTTACAACTTCCCTCCTGTTTCTGAGCTGCTTTCCAGAGGGGCAGAGAAGCAAAGAACCATAAGATTGGGCCAACGAACCTCACTGTGCTGGGAAAGCCCTAAAGGCACACCCTCCTCCTCTTTTCCTTCCGTACTAGGGATGGAACCTAGGGCTTCATGCAGGCTAGGCAAGTACACAGCTAGAAAATTGCTTTCCTCCATTTCAGCCTTCCCTGAAAAATTTGGTGATTACTTCCAAATCAAGAAATGTATGGGGGTTGGACAGATGGCTTAGCCATTAAAGCACTTGCCTGCAAAGCCTAAGGAACCAGGTTCAATTCCTCAGTACCCAAGTAAGCCAGATGCACATAGTAGCGCATATGTCTGAAGTTTGTTTGCAATGGCTAGAGGCCCTGGTGTGCCCATTCTCTCTCTCTCTCTCTCTCTCTCAAATAAATAAATAAAAATAAAAATATTACAAAAAAAGAAATGCATGGCATTTCCCACTATGAATAGACTCTGCCCTGGAACTGCAATTTGTTTTAAGGGGTTGGGACAAGAAATACTTCCCACAAAGGTCATTCTATGAAGTCCTTTAGGAAAATGCATTTGATTGGGGATGATGTTTTTCTAGGTGAGAGAGGAGATCCAATAGGTAGGTGCAGACCTGAGAGACCCAAAGCATGAGGATGAGACACTATAACAAGAAGGGCTTAAGGTAGTTAGTGAGAAAGTATTAGGGATCCAGGCATCCTTGATTTCATTTTGCCCATCTTTATTTTTAATGCCTATATGTACATGTGTATTCCTGTGTGTGCAGATGCCCATGTGTGCAGGTTCATGTGCATGTGTGTGAGGAGGGCAGAGGACAACCTTAGCTATCATTCCTCTTCGGTTTTGTCCACATTTTTAAAGACACAGGCCGGACATTGGCCTGGATTTCACCAATTAGGGTAGACTAGCTGGCCAGCAAGCTCCTGTTTCCATCTCCCCAATTCTAGGATTACAAGTGCACTCTTCCACACCTGGTTGTATGTGTGTGTGCGCGCATGTGTGTGTGGTGTGTGTGCATGTTTGTGTGTAATATGGGGGGGGCACACATGCCAGGGTGTGCATGTGGAGGTCAGAGGACCGCATTTGGGTTAGTCTTGGCCTTTGTGCCTCATCTGAAGTACGGATTCTCCATCTGGAGTCTCACTCTGCTATTCCTTCCTGCACTCACCAGGAGCAATTCTCTTGTCTCCACTCTACTTCTCCCTGTCAGTGTCGTCAGCATGCTAGAATTACAGCAGCCTCCCAAGGCTTTTCACTTGGGGATTGGGAGTTGAATACTCCGGCTTGAGCAGCAAATGTGATATCCACTGAGTTATCTCGCCAGCCCCACACCTGGCTTTTTGAATGTAGGTTCTGGGTCTCAAACTCAGCTCTTCATGCTTGTAAGGTAAGCACTTTATAGAATGAGCCATCTCCCCACCCCAGAGGCCTGACTGTATAGATGCTCACCTGCTGCCTTTGCTGCATCCCATTCTGCTGATAGCTGCTCTCTGGTCTTCCTTAGGTAATGTTCTGTTCACCACTCTTAGAGTTAGGGTTGACTGAAGTTCACTTGACCTCTAACCTCAGGGGGGAGTGGGTGACCCAAGCCTGGCAAGGAAAGCTTCATTCCTTCCAAACCCCAGTGCCGGTATAGAAAAGGGTCAGCAGATGACCCTGTCACAAGGTGACCAGCTGCATGGTGGGAGATGTAAGAATTCCTTCTCTACATAAGAATTTTTTGGTTGCATCTTGTAGGAAAAACATCTCCTTAGCAACATCCCATGCATTATGCTTAATGTTCGTCTCTTTTTTTGTTGTTGTTCAATTTTAGAAACATTTCAATGGCATTGAGCTAACACACACTCAGTATCATCACAGCCTGGGACAGAGGGTAGTTAAAGACAGTTAATCAGCTGCAAGAAGAATTCACAATCTAACTGAATGCTCAGAGAAATGTAAAGGTGGGCATTGTAGCTTGAGTATGAAATGTCCCCATATGGTTATATATTGGACACTGGGTTCCCAGCTGGGAGTAGAACTTTGAGAGGCATTGGAAACTTTAGAAGGTCAGGTCTCATTAGAGTAAAAAAGTTGCTGGGGTATGTCTTTGAAGCTTATACTTAGTTCCCAGTTCCTTCCAATCTGTCTGCTTCCTGTTTGTTATGAAGTAGACATACTTCCACTGCCCACGTCCACCTACCACCATGATGTTTTACCCAAATTCACAGGGCCAACAAGTGGCCTGAACCCTCAGAAACCAGGAGCCAAAATAAACTTTTGCTCCCTTCATTTGTTTCTGTCAGATATGTGGTCACAATATAGAGAAAGGAACTAGCACAAGCAGGGTACTTTGGGGGACTGAGCCCTCTAAAATAGATGCATCCTCTAAGAACTGAGACTTTCAGACTGGAGCGCAGAGGGTTGCTTCATTCAGATCTGGTTAGCTATCAGCACCATTAGTTTAAGATGTTTCTATTACCTCCGTTGTCTGTGATTGGACGGGCTTCTTGCAAAGGGAAGTGTCTCTCACATTCTAACTCTCTTTGATGTAATAAAGCTCACTGAAGTCAGGCTTTCTGCAAACTACAGTAAGCTGTGTTCCTCCAGGCCAGCAGAGAAATTGGAACATGTATTCCAGGTTGAGAGCATTAAAATCAAGGCAACTTTCTCAAAATCAGGGCTGTAATAGCAAAATATAAGGAGATCTAGATACTTATATGCTAGTTTTATGGCATTTTGTAGTACTCCTGTCTGCTCCCCATCACTTCTTTAAAGTCTTGATATCCATGACCAAGATTTATAAGATTTTTATGTTAAAATATGACTCTGGGGCTGGAGAGATGGCTTAGTGGTTAAGCCTAAGAACGCTGGTTCCAATCTCCAGCAGTTCCATTCTCCAGGTCCCACGTTTAGCCAGATGCAAAGTGACACAAGGGCGCAATGCCGCACTTGCCCACAAGGGGGTTTACACATCTGGATTTCGTTCACAGCTGCTGAGAGGCTGCTGACGCACCCATCTCTATCTGTCTTCCTCTCCCTCTCTCTCTATCTCTCGCTGTCTCTCTCCAAAATAAAAATATATATATATGACTCTGATATGGTGATATTTTTTCCATGACTTCTTTGTTGGTATTTTCAAATTATTCTTTATTTTATTTGGTATTTATTTATTTATTTAAGACAGAGAGAGGGAAAGAGAAATGGAGAGTGAGTGAGAATGGGCACACCAGGGCCTCTAGCCAATGCAAACGAACTCCACATGCATGTGCCACCATGAGCATCTGGCTTAAGTGGGACCTGTAGAATTGAACCTTGGTCCTTAGGCTTGGCAGGCATGTGCCTTAACCGCTAAGCCATCTCTCCAGCCCTTTATTTTTATTTTTATTTGTTTATTTTTTTTTTAGGTAGAGTCTTGCTCTAGCCCAGGCTGACCTGGAATTCACTCTGTAGTCTCAGGGTGGCCTCAAACTCACAGTGACTCTCATACCTTGGCCTCCCAAGTGCTGGGATTAAAGGTGAGGGCCACCACCTGTCCCTCAAATCATTCTTTATATTGTCAGAAAACACTATGAAATTTCTCAGAATCTTCATATCAGAATGTTGAGAAACAAGGAAGGAGAATGAGGAAGGGAAGGAAGAAAATGGAAGTGATGATAATGATGACAGAAGTTATCTTAAACTTTAAAAGTTTAAATTTAAAATTTATTATTATTATTTTTTATTTATTTTTGGAGAGAGACACAGACAGAGAGACAGACAGAGAGAGAGGGAGAGGGAGACAGATAGAAATGGGTGTGCCAGCAGTCTCTCAGCTGCTGTGAACGAAATCCAGATGTTTGCACCCCCTTGTGGGCAAGTGCGGCATTGCACCCTTGCGTCACTTTGCATCTGGCTAAACGTGGGGCCTGGAGATTGGAACCACTGGAGATTGGAACCAGCGTTCTTAGGCTTAGCAGGCAGGCGCCTTAACTGCTAAGCCATCTCTCCAGCCCAAAAGTTTAAATTTTAGAAGTGAAAGGTCATTTGGATCTTATATAGATCTCAGTTTGAACAAATAATGCATTTTAGGGATAACGGGAAATGTGAATATGATCTAAGCACTAGATAACATTGAGAAATTATTGTTACACTTTAACAACATGTATTTATTTGAGATGGGGGTGGAGAGAGAGATAGAGAGAGAATGGGTACATTAGGGCCTTTAGCCACTGTAATGAATGAACTCCAGACACATACACCACCTTGTGCATCTGGCCTTACATAGGTATTGGGAATCAAACCAGGGTCCATAGGCTTTGCAGGCAAGGGCCTTAACCACTGAGCAATCTCTCTAGCCCTATTGTTACTTTTGATAGATGTAAAATAGTTGGGTGGTTAAAGTGTTCTTATTTTTTAGATATGTATGTTGAAGTATATGTGAATGAGATGTCACAATGTCTAATTTATGTTGGCTTTGCGGTTTCTATGGTTTTTTTGTTGTTGTTTGTTTTGTCTTTGAGGCTGGATCAACTATGTAGCCCAGGCTATTTTCAAATTTGTGGTCCTCTTGCCTCAGCTTCCTTAATGCTGGAATTACAGGCATGCACTTATTTATTTTTTTAGATATATAGAATATGACAAAATACTTCAATCTGGGTGGTTACATACAATTCACCGCACAATTCTCTTGTTTTATGCAGGTCTGAAGCATTTTACAATACAAAGGATTTTTAAAAGGACAAATAAATTATTAGGGGATTATTTTTCCTACATCTATTTTGAGGAATCAAAATGAAAACCATTTCCGATGAACACTATGGAAGAAAACACCAACTATAACTTTAAATGAGCTTTAAAAATATTCTCTGCTATTGAAATATAAAATGATGTAACATTTCTAAGTTAAAAAAAAAGTTCATGAAGCTCTCTTAATTCATCCATGTTCTGTGGGTGGGGATAAATGAATAGTAAAACCATTGCCTGTTTAAGGAATAAAATTTTGACTCATAAATTGAGTTTCATGAAATTTATTTAAAGTACTTTGTAAGTATAATAGGTTCCCCAGAAATAGTTCTCATTTGCATGATAGCATTTCCTATAAAGGAGAAGAAAGTAATGTATATTTGTTCCAGGAATGAGGGATAATCCACTAGAAGAAACGTCTCCATCATTGCACCTGCATTTTATTGAGATGTTGCTGTATTTCTACCCTTTACTTTTTTGAGCAGAAATATACATCTGTTTCTCTTTCCTCTTTCATTCCCTCCTTCTTCCTCTTTCTTTTCTTCCTCCTCTTCTTCTTCCCCCATCTCCTTTTTTCCTCCTCTTCCTTCTCTCTCTCTCCAGATCAACCAGAAAGGTAAAGTGGCTATAGCTAAGAGTGAAATCCACTTGTAATGAAGTCAGATCACTCCCAGAGTAAAGCTTTATATGGTAATTTATTGTATTCTTAAATCAGTGTTTAAGAATTCTCATACTGTGAAGTGATTCACCCTTTGTCTGCAATGAGGTGCAGATATTTTCCCCAGTTTGCCAGTTGTCATTTTAATATGCTTCCAAACTTTATTGGTCAAAACTCATAAAGACTCTGTAAAGTCTATCGGCAAATTGAAAAACAAAATTATAATTACTAGATACAGATACTTTACAAAAATCTAATAGTCATAAATGTTTCAAAATCAAAGCAAAAAAAAATTTTTTTTTGTCTTTTTGAGGTAGGGTCTTGCTCTAGCCCTGGCTGACCTGAAATTCACTATGTAGACTCAGGGTGGCTTCCAACTAATGATAATCCTCTTACCTCTGCCTTCTGAGTGCTGGAATTAAAGGTGTGTACCACCATGCCCAGCTTCAAAGCATAATTTACAAACAATAAATGCTTAAGTGTTCAATCTTTTGTGTGGGTTGAGAGTAGCTTTGACCTGTTCAAAGATTGCCGAAAACAAAATTTGGAGCATTTATATCAGCCCAGAAAGTGTCCTGGTGTCAATAATAGTCAACTACCCTCTTCCCCCACCCACACTGGGCAGCCATTCTCTGCTTTGCCGCTCAGATTAGTTTTTGCTTGTGTTTGGACTTTGCATATTGGTGGTCACACTGGCGTGCTCTGTGCTAAAGTCCTTTGGTTCAAGACCAATGTTTTGGAGATTCATTCATGTTCTTTAGCTCATTTTTAGTACACATTTCAAAATATGAATATACCACTACTTTCTTATCTAATGACTTGTTAATGGATAAACATCCACGAAGCATTTGTGGGTCTCAGTTATGTTGGCCAGACTATCCTTGAACTCACAATCCTCCTGCCTCAGCCTCCGTAG
This sequence comes from Orientallactaga sibirica, assembly GCA_036365145.1. NCBI lineage: Eukaryota > Metazoa > Chordata > Mammalia > Rodentia > Dipodidae > Orientallactaga > Orientallactaga sibirica. The sequence goes on from JAEOAD010001317.1 coordinate 2,457,362, forward strand.
AGCTGGAACTGCAGGCATGTACTACTATACCAGATTTTTCATTTTTTTGGTAGATCCCTTATTTTCTGTGCATACTACCATGCTGTTTGCAAATAATGAAAATTGTACTTATACCTTTCCAATCCTTTCAAACTGAGTGAGTTTTCCAGTATAAAGTTAAACTGAAGTGGTGAGAATTGACATTGTTGCCTTACAGGGCAAGAGTTTGATAGCTTACAACGTGATAATACAATGTAGGTATTCTATACTGTAGTGATTGAGTTAGGGTAATTTGCATTTCTAGGCCCTTAAATATTTATCACTTTTTGTGTTAGGAACCTTCAAATTTGTCATTTCTACTTCTTTATAGATAGATAAATATTGTTGTAAACTAGAGCCACTGGGGCACTTAATCCTCCCATACCCCTTATCTGACCTCCTCTATACTCCTTCCCTCAACCCTTCTTAGCCTCTAGTGACTATTATTCTACTCTTTTTCTATTCTGTGAAATATACTTTTTTAGCTTCTACACATGAATTTTAGTAAGGAATTTACTCAATTTTTCTTCTAGTACTTCTTTGGTATGTATATTGGGGAAGAAAATTATTTATATTTAAATTTTTTCCCTTAATTGTGCTTGAACCCAAGATGAATTTTCTCAGTAAGGCATTCAGTTGACTTAATACCAAATATAGTTCTTTTATTTTTACTTTTCAATCCACTTTTAATCATATACACTTATGCTACTACATTAAAAGATCATCTTTTGAATGCTTTAGCTGTTTAATTTTGATAAATGCTATTTCAGCATTTAAGATGGTATTATTTTTCTTTTGCTAATTAATTATTATGGTGATGTATACTAAAAGAAATATTATGGAACCATCCTTGAATTTTTTAAAAATAAGATTTACTTTGTTATACTGTATTTTTTCTATACGCTACTACTTTTTAAAAAATATTTTATTATTTATTTATTTATTTGAGAGAGAGAGATACAGAAATAGGCAGGTAGAGAGAGAGACAATGGGTGCGCCAGGGCCTCCAGCCACTGCAAACAAACTCCAGATGCGTGCACCCCCTTGTGCATCTGGCTTACATGGGTCCTGGAGAATCGAGCCTCGAACTGGGGTCCTTGGGCTCCATAGGCAAGCATTTAACCGCTAAGCCCCACTACTACTTTTTTAAAACTTTTTATTGCCAGCTTCTGCTTCCATACTTACAGACAATAAACCATGATATTTCCCCCCTCCCCCACTTTCCCCTTTACATTCCATTGTATCCCCTCCCTCTTTCCATTAGTCTGTCTTTTGTTTTGTTATCATCATCTTTTCCTCCTATTATGAGGGTATTGTAAAGGCACTGTGAGGTCATGGATATAGAGGCCAATTTCTGTCTAGAAGAGTTGTCAACAGTCCTTTCTTCAGCTCTTACATTCTTTCTGCTACCTCTTCCACAATGGACCCTGAGCCTTGGAAAGTGTGATAAAGATGTTTCAGTGCTGAGTATTCCTCCATCACATCTTCTCAGCACTATGGGGCATTTTGAATCATCCCAGTGATCACCACCATCTGAAAAGAGAAGCTTCTCTAACCAAAAGTGAGAGTAGCATTAATATATGTGTATGAACATTAAGTAAAGTGCTTACAGGGCAGTTTGGTGGGCTCAATATATGCATTTAGCCAGACAAGAGCAGTGTTACACTCCTAAGGCTCATGACCTCCCCCACCATAAACTTTTGATTAGGTTTACAGTACCAGGCATGTATCCCCCTGCCCATAGAGCTGATCTCAAGTACAATTAGAGAGCAGGTGGTTTCTCCTGTAACAGACATGCCACTATTGCACCCGTTTGGTAATATGGCCTGACTGGCCAAACTTGAGGCTTGCAGTGTCCACTGTTTTCACCACTGATGGCTTCTGTCTCCCATAGTGCTGCGTGCAGTGCAGCTTTTTCCAGCTTTCTGTCAGCTGGTCTACAGAGAGGTTTTTAGCTCAGTTTGATTTCTCAGTGACCTTGCAGCTCAGGCATATGGAGTCTTTAGCAACAGGGTCTTATCATCTATTCCCAGTGGGAATTGAAGAACCTTGGCAATAGCCTGTAATGTTCTGGGGGCATCAGGGACCTCCCTGGCCAAGAACTCACAGGAATGTATCCCATTCTTGGCACTGAAATTTTTCTACTAACAGTCTATAGCTTCTGGGTGTGCCATTATCCAAAAAAAGTAGGTCATCATATGGCTTATTCACAATAACCTGAATTTTGATTAACCATCCCTCCCACCCTTCTTTTACTCAGTCTGACCTCACTTAGGCCATTCCACCTTCAGTAATCTGTCCATCTACTTACATATATACAGTACCATCCCCTTAAGTCCACCCCTCTCCTCCCTCCCTTATAGTCTTTTGCTAGCTCACTGGCCTCTGCTACTGAGTTTAACTCCAACTCACACACAAGTTTGAACATTTGTAAGTGGATCCACACATGTGAGAGAACATGCAATGTTTGGCTTTCTGGGCCTGGGTTACCTACTTAGTATAATCCTTTCCAGATCCATCCATTTCCCTGAAAATTTCATTTTTCTTTACTGCTGAATAGAATTCCATTGTATAAATGTACCACATCTTCCTTATCCATTCATCAGTTGAGGGACATCTATACTCTAGCCCAGGCTGACCTAGAATTCACTATGTAGTCTTAGGGTGGCCTCAAACTCATGGCAATCCTCCTATCTTAGCCTGCCAAGTGTTGGGACTGAAGGTGTACACCACCATGCCCAGCTTCATTGCCACATTTTAGTCAGACTGGCTGACCAATATAATTCTCTGGTCTCTGCTCCTCACAGAACTGGGTCACAGGCATGTATGGCCCTTCCCAGATTTTCACATGGGCTCTAGGGATCAAACTTAGCTGGTCTCAGTCCCTTCTGCAGAAAGTACTCTTATCCATTGTTCCACTGAGCCATTTCCCTAGCCTTCCATTTTGTCATTTTTACTGACATAAAACATTTAAAGGTATAAATTTTCCTCTTATTGCTGCCTTAGCTACATTTCACAGATATTGCTGTTTTCAAAAATATCTTTATTCCCTGGAAAATGTCCAGTTTATATCTGTTTTTCTTTTTTTCCTTTTTGTTTTATTTTCAAGGTAGTGTCTCGTTCTAGCCCAGGCTGACCTGGAATTCACTCTGCAGTCTCAGGGTGACCTTGAATTTAAAGCAATCCTCCTTCCTCTGTCTCCCAAGTACTGGGATTAAAGGCATGAACTACCATGCCCAACTATATTTCTTCTTTACTAAAAAGCTTACTTGAGAATTTTATATTCTTTAAACATTTTTTTTGGAGAAAGACAGAGAGAGAGAGAGAGGGAGAGGAAGACAGATAGAGATGGGTGCGCCAGCAGCCTCTCAGCTGCTGCAAACGAAACCCAGATGTGTGCACCCCCTTGTGGTCAAGTGCGGCATTGCGCCCTTGCATCACTTTGCATCTGGCTAAATGTGAGACCTGGAGATTGGAACTGCTGGAGATTGGAACCAGCGTTCTTAGGCTTTGGAGGCAGGCGCCTTAACCACTAAGCCATCTCTCCAGCCTGAGAATTTTATATTCTTTAAGCACAAGAGTGAGCCTATTAGATTGTAGGTTTTTGTTCTGCAGCGCAATCAAAGAATATTATCCATAGTGTTTACTTTTGGAGCTTTGTTGAGGATTTCCTTATATTCAATTTTTTGGGAAGGTTATATGAGCATTTGAAATGAAGATAATGCTTTCTACTTTAGGGTAGATTATTAAAGATGTGTCAGTCAGCCTTATCTCAAGAGTTCTATTGTTTAGGACTTTATTCTTTTTTAACTTTTTTATTGACAACTTCCATAAATATAGATAATATACCCATAATCATAATCCCGTATTACCACCCTCCTCCCTGCTAAGGTCCTCCTATGCTGGATCCCTTTTTCTTTTTAACTAGTCTCTCTTTTGTTTTGATGTCATCATTTTTTTTCCCTCTTATTATGCAGGTCTTGTGTAGGTAGCACCAACCACTGTGAAGTAATGAATATCCAGACCATTTTGCATTAGAAGGTTGCATTGTAAACAGTCCTCCTCTTCCTTTGGCTCTTACATTCTTCCTACCACCTCTTCTGCAATGGACCCTGAGCCTTGTAGGGTGTGATAAAGATGTCTCATTTAGTGCTCAACACTCCACTGTCACTTCTTCTCAGCATTATGGTGAATTTTGGGTCACCCCAGTGATCACATTATCTGAAAAGAGAAGCTTCTCTTACCAAAAGTGAGCCTAGCACTAATACATGGGCATAAACATAAGTATTTAAAAGGCAGTTTGGTGGACATAATATATGCATTTAGCCAGAAAACAGTAGTAGTTCCCCCCCTAGGGCTTATGACCTACTCAGCCATAGGCTTTTGACTCAGTTTTCAGTGCCAGGCAAGGATTCTCTCCTGTGTAGTGAACTTCTACAACTTCTTTATTCTTGTTTTTGGTCTATTAGGTATGTCATGGACAGTCAGCCTTCTAGTAAAAATGTGTTTCTCAGGGGCTGGAGAAATGGCTTAGCAGTTAAGGTGTTTGCTTGTGAAGCCAAAGGATCCCAGTTTAATTCTCTAGGACCCATGTAAGCTAGATGCACAAAAGGCACATGCATCTGGCGTTTGTTTGCAGTGGCTACAGGCCCTGGTGTGCCCATTCTCTCTCTGTGTACCTCTTTTCTACCTCTCCCTCTGCTTGCAAATAAATAAATAAATAAATGTTTTTTAAAAATGAGTTTGTCTATCTCCTAATTTTTGTTTTATATCTGTTATTTTGGGGGATTTCATGAACATATATTTATACATATTATATTCTCATTATAAATTGCACCATTTTAGTTTGATAGAATACTTTTCTTTACTTTTAAAATATAATACTTGATAATTTAAAATGAAAGTCTCTACTTCCATTTCTTTGTATATATTTGGCCTTCCTTGCCTCTTTACAAAAAAAAACCAAAACTCTATGATTTTGCTTAATGTATACCACTTGCAATAGAACTTAGGTTTAACTTTTTTTTTTTACCCAGTTTGAAATTCTTTTTAAAAAGAATTAAAATAAAAAAATTAATCTTTATTGTGGTTTGGTATTTATTGAAATAAGTCTTTCTAATTCAAGTTTCCTGTCTTTCCACATTGTTACCTTCCATGGCCAGGGGATTACCACTTATGCTTTTAGGGTTGGTGAAACAAGTTATTACATTTTCTATTTGGTAAACCATTTTTACATTTTTTATTAGTTTGAGAGAGAGAGAGAGAGAGAGAGAAAGAGCGAGAATGGGCACACCAGAGCCTTCAGCCACTGCAAACAAATTCCAGATGCATATGCCACCTTGTGTATCTGGCTTATGTGGGTCCTGGGGAATTGAATCTGAGTCCACTGGGGCTTTGCGGCCAAGTGCCTTAACCGGTAAGCCATCTCTCCAGCCCTATTTTTACAGTTTTAAGAATCAACTCTTTATTTGATGCTGACTGGACCAGTTAATTTTCCTTATTATCTTTGTCTTTCTCCCTTCTCTTCCTCCTCTTCCTCATTCTTCTCTTTCCTCTTCTTCTTCCTGGTTTAGCTCTACTACCCTCCTCTTCCCTCTTCTTCTCATTCATCATCCCGTGTTCGGCTTTTACATGCGTTTTCGAAACCCAAATGTAAGCCCTCATGCTTGCACGGCAAGCACTTCCCTGACTGAACTATCTCCTTGGCCTTTCTTCCCCTCCCTTCCATTCATAGACTATGAGTGATTTTATCAGTTCCCACTGGATAGACATTTGGAAGCTTTGTAATTTCTTAAAATATTTTCAGAGATGGTGATGACCATTGGAGTAACTCAAAACAGGCCAAAATGTTGAGAAGAAGTAACAGTGGAGTGTTTACAAAGCGAGGCATCTCTGTCACACCCTCCAAGGCTCAGGGTTCACTGCAGAAGAGGTGGCAGAAAGAATGTAAGAGCCAAAGGAAGAGGGAGGAGTGCTTACAGTGCTGTGTTCTAAACAGAAAGTGGCCTTGATATCCATGACCTCACAGTGGCTGATGCGACCTACATAAGACCGGCATAATAGGAAGAAAACAATTGAAGGCATCATAATAGAGGAGAGACTAGTTGGAAAGAAGTGATTCAGTGGGGGGATCTGGGAAGGGGGACAAGGGAGTATTAGGTGAAGATAATAATCATGATATGTTGCCAATATTTATGGAACTTATCAATAAAAAGTTAATAAAAGTATTTTTAAAGAAATGGCTCTCACCCTAGACAGACGATTCCTGTTGTCCCTCACCTCCAGAAGGCAGCCTGTCCTTCAGGAAAATAAGCAGCTTCTAGTTCAGACAATTAGGAGTGTGTGGTGTGTGTAGCAGACAGCTTCAGGTTTGCTGAGATGAACTTCCAGACCAGGCACAGTTATGGAGGAAGGGATATTATTTATTGAAGCTTACAGATCCAGGGGAAGTTCCATAATGGCAGGAGAAGCGGCCTGCTCTCACAGGACTAGGCAAGAGAGAGAAAAAAAGCCAACCAGGCACACAGCACACAGAGCAAAACGACTGCCAAAAACCACAGCACACTTCAGGAACTCCTATTAGGCACACTTTGCATATCTTTACAATGGAATCTCAAACCCACCACCACACCTTAAGACCAGCCCCCAGTGACATTGCCTCTAGCAAGGTGATTGCAGATACAAACTATAAAGTAATAAAACATTGAATATATTGGGGGCCATGTATTCAAACTACCACAGTGTGTGAACACTCTTCTCTTTATCCACTCAGCTTGATGAGTTGGGTGTAAAGGAAAACAGAACCGCAGCCTGAGCACATGTTCCCACTGCTCGTCTAGAGCTCCTGGGGACCTTGGAGCATCTTCTCTTGACCCAGAGCTACCTCACTGTGTGGGCGCAGGTGGCTGTGAGGTCTCTGCTCCCCAGAGACAAAACTAGCACATGGAAGTTGGTTTCCTGAGATCCTTTCTCTTGAATGTTAGGTCAGCTCTACCCTAGGACATATCACCTTTTGCAGACTAGCAAATTGCAACCGTATGGTTATTACATATATACATACATACATGCATAATGCAGCAATTTACATCATAATCATATACATATATAGGCATTCTCAGCCACAGGCAGGAACTCCCACACAGCCACTTTATACAAACAAATATCAGGAGAGTGCTGTCTGCTTGCTCTCATGCTGGGACCAGGGCTGCATGAACATGCAGCCCTCCTGCTCAGCCCCCAGCCAGCTGGCATGAACATGGATGGCCTATATCCATTGGCTTGGGGAAGCTGCTCAATGCCAGCTGATCCTTCCAGGCCCTTCCTTGGGATGGCACTGTACCCTCGCCCAGGACAACCTACTTAGGGTTGGGGCAGCTGATAAATACATCTGGTACAAAAACAAACAAACAACAACAACAACAACAAAAAAACATGGCCACTCACTCTCTTTTCCTGTGCTGGGGGTTCCCAGGCCCTCTTTTTTAGGTTGATGGAAGGCTCAGCAGCTTGGAAAGGACCATCTCATTTGACTGAATTCATCCGTTCAGGGAGCTTTGGCACCGTGAAGCCAGTACCTTTTGCAGGGCTGTGTTTTCCTAGGACTGCATTTTAGGCAGAGCCAAACTGCTCCTGAGAGCTGCACACCCTCTGCCATCACAGCGGTCCTTGGCACATGCCTGCACATGGGGCTGGAAGCAACATCACTCCTGGAGGTAAGGGGACTTTGCAGATGGCAAGCAAGCAGCCTTCCTCTGACAGCTTAAAAACTGCGTGCAATAGGGCATTTTATAGTGTTTTATAACTTTAGAGCCATCTTCCTTCTCTCTCATCTTCCTTCAAACTCCATCTTCCCACAGAGATGGAATGTGGATTGATTGAGGGAAAGCATTTCCTTGGTTTTTGCCTTTTTGGTAAGCCCAGTGCTGTTTTCAAGGCTCTGGGTCTTAGATGAGGAGGACGCTACTGTCGCTACATGACAAAGTGCAGCCTTAGGATAAAAGGATTTCTAGCCAATGTCCATTCTGGCCCACAGTACTGAACACGTTGCTGCAGCCACTTGTATGAGGAAGAAGATGGACACATCCCATCCAATGACCAAACATGGGTCAATCCATCCATCATAAATCAGTAGTTGTAACTGCTAGGATAAGAAAGAAGCCAGGTAAGCAGACCAAGGTGCTCATGCACAGGTCTGCTCCTGTTTAAGTGTGTGCACACATGCACTATTATTTCGCGTGGGCACTGAGGAAAGTTCTCTTCACAGCGGTGCTTTTGAGCAGAGCCTGGAAATCAGTGAGAAGCAGCCGTGATTCCTCCTGGATGAATAGCTGTTTGACCCAGGACACCTCACATGCAAAGACCCCACCTTGGGACACAGAAAGCGATGGAGAGAGAGAGAGTGAGAGCGAGATAGTTGGAGAGGGAGCCTGGTTGGGGGAGACAAAGACCTTGAGTGAGTTTCAATTTAATCCAGAAGCCATTGGGGGTTTGAGCAGGGGAATATTTATGGCCTGACTTTTTTGTCCTAAAGAGGTGGCTCTGGTTACCGTGAGAAGGAGGAATGTGTGTAAAGCTGAAAAAAGGAGAAGGAATGGCCTGTTTAGAGTTGGTGGGAGAAACTGTAGTGGATTGGGCCAGGCAGGGGGTGGGAGGGGTGACTTTCATGTGTGTATGTAAGAGTGTATGTGCATATGTGTGCAGGTGGACTGACAAGCAGGATTCAGGCTTCAGCTGAGAGTCCAGTGACTTTGGCTTGTTAGTAAGAGCAGTACCCAGGTGTGGAAAGGCTGGCCGTGTGTGCAGGATGAAAGTAGCAAGTGACATTTGTTGAATACTTAGTTGCATTATCTCATTCTATTGTCCTATGTCCTTGCAAGATCACTATGTCCTTCATTATGTTTTCAGGCTAGGAAAAGGGTAGCTCAGCGACATTAGGGACGCCATCCCAGGTCTACAGCAAGTCTGAGGGTAGGCCATAAAACTTGAATCTTGGTCACAAGCCTCCTGCCTCCATCTCTTCAGTGCTGAGATTACAGCTGTGGCCACATGCCCATTTGAACCTAGGTTTGTTTGGCCCCAAAGTCTGTAAGACCATTTGGTGCTTGCTTACAAAACATATCCATAGTCACTGGCATCAGAATCTTGCTAGGGGTTTATTAGAACTACAGATAGCTCTTGGTCTCATGCTCAAGTTTGGGCTTCTTGAGTCAGACCTCTGAAGGTTTGAGAACACTTTTGGAGGAAATCAAGGATTTTGTCTTTTAGTTTTAGTAAGTGTAGGATATAGTCCCAGCAGAGGAAGTGCTGGGTCAGAGGTTAAACAAGGCATTAGCTGTTTCGGTACGTGAAACAGTTACATCCCCATTAACAACGTCTCCACCAAAAGCAATAGATCTCCACCCATTTAGACTCTATACCCTTTGGCATCTGGATATGAAATCCACAATGTAACTTACTCTCAGAATTTTTTGGAAGATCATTATTGCCATACCTGCTATCAAAGATATAATTCAAAGTAAAACAGGGCCTCTTTCACTGTGGTCAGGGTTCATGCAACATTAACTACAAGGTATCATGAAGTCATTCTGTGTTTATGCCTGTATGCACACTACCTGTACATGCTGAAATCTGTACTGGTGAGCTGTGTTGGTGACTCAGGAGCAGTGAATTTATTTGCTGTTGAAGTGCTTTTACAAAATAGGGGGAGGGGGAGGACCACTCAACCAACCAAACACCTCTAGGTAAGATCTGAAAACCTCCAGTTACACAGTAATTACATTTCTAAGAAGTTTATTTGATTAAAATGATGCCAAAACTCCTGTGGACTGAAGTTCTGCACTCAGATGGTTATTTTTCTCCTGGACAATTCTTGCATGTCTACTACACGTCAGAACAACCTCAACTTACTATGACAATGGGAAGAGTGACACCTGCTCAGAAGCACTCTCCATCTCCCTGTTCCACACTCAAGGACCAGGGGAGCATTTGTAAAGTCGTCACTTCTCATTTTTCACTTCTCTTCAGATCTCACCAGCAGCTCACTGTCATAAGACGTGGTGGTAGCTGGCTGGGTTGGGGTGCCAGTCAGCCAGCGGAAGTCTCATTTGGCTAGATTCAGTGAGAGCCTATGCTGGTTTGCTACTGGTATAAACAGCAGGCAGGATCCAATGCCCTGCTTCCTTCCGCATTTGGCAGTGAGAGGTGCTCCTGGATGTGGCTCTTAAGAACTTCTTGGTCTGAAGCCAGGTGACCTTCCTTTAGCTGGCTGTTGTGCCTTTGGACCAGTCACTAAATCCTTCTGGACCTCATTAAACTCCTCTGTTAAATAAGAGTGAACGCAAGAGCTCAGAGATCCTGTACTGTACTGATTTTACAGCTCTAGACGCAACAATGGACTTAGTAGCAGGACCCCAAATTTCAGCAACTTTGAGCTTTAAATTTATCAATGCCAAGAGTTTAAATCTTATTTGAGCTAGTAAGAAATGTTTAGCAGGACCCATCTTAAATGTACTGAGAGTCATTCTTCCCAGACGGTGCATTTAAGTCACAAATACTAAAAACACTATGGTGGTGCTGCAAGTGCCTGCTCATTGCTGCTCTCTAGTTGCCCTGTACCGATTGCAGTTTCCTGTGCCCCTTGGCGGTGCATAATGACTTCATTGTCATGTCTTTGGTGCCCCTTGGCCCTCACTACAGTCCAATAGTCAGGTGGCTGTTTATAACTATGCAATATCATTCCGCTGTGTCTCAATAACCCACGGACACAATAATAAGGGCGTGACAGGTAGTTTTTCTTCCTGCACACTGTTGTTAATCAGTTGTTAAAGTGTATAATTATGCATTTCTCATTATGGCTTTTGGAGAAAGGCCGTGTCCTCCCCAGTGTGCAACTCCCAGGAAAACAGGTCATCTGATTGGTTCCCCTCTGGATTCCAGTCTTTCCTACTGTGCCCATCAGGTATTACAGAAGATGCTTGGTTATCATGGACAGGATGAATGAGCTAGTGTAGAAAAAGCTGCTAGCACACAGGTATAGAGGGAACGGATGAAGCCTTATGAGTCAGGGCTAGCACACACTCACTGGTTCATCCACTCATGCATTTAGGAAGAAAACTCGAATTCTGGCAGGAAAATTAATTTTCTCCCAGTCTCCAATTTGAGCGTCAAAGCCATCAGGACCACTTGCCCTGAGGTCAGGCCACGCTTGGCTAGGTTTAGGAAGGACTGGGCATACTTCCATAGATGGTAGGTACGCAAAGAAGCAGAGAATTCATTATAACCAGTTAGTCATCCATAGAGACGGTGGACACTGTCCCTGGGCGAAGTGCACCTGGCGCTGTCCTGGTGGGCCTGTTCCCTGCACTGTTTGCCTAGGTGGAAGATCGCGGGGCCTAATCTCATCTTGCAGGGTCATCTTGCACTAGAAAAAAAAAAAAAAGCGGGATGGGGGGGTAGGGGGGACTCTGTGGGCATTCCTCAGGCAGCCAACTTCGAAGAGCAATACCAACATCCCCCCCCCCCCAGTCAACTTTTCCAGGGACTGCTTGCTGCTCAGGAGGAGCCAGCTTGTGTCCTAGCCTGACCACCATCCAGTGGAAGCCAGCGCCCACCCTCATTCAGCTCCCTGCAACCTGAGGGTGCCGCGGCCCAGGGTGTGAGGCAGGACACAATGCAAAGCCCGCCCGGGTGGGAGGAAAAAACGAACACAACAAACATGCAAACTAGGAGAACCCCGGTGTCGGCACGTGGGGACTCTTGGCCACGGCCGGAGCGCGCGGCTGGCTGGGGTCACCCGAGTTGTGCTTCCATCCGCGGCCAGGATGACTCAGCCTCGCTGGGGTCGGTCTTTACTGCCAGCCCGTGCGAAGGCTCCGCAAAGTTACTAATCACACCCGAGAGATCCTCAGGGGGCTGGAGGGGTGTGTCTCCGAGATCTGGGTCCCAGGATGGGGGTCGCGGGGTGCCCAGGGCTTTCCCGACGGATTCTTCTCTCCTTGTCAGTTCCTTTGCGGGCGTCCAGCAAGCTTCTGGACTGCGCTCTGTAGCCTCCGGCCCAAGGAGCCGTTGAGCCCCGGGGGCTCGGATGAGTGCCCCCCACCCCCGAAATCACCGGTGTCCGCGGCTCAGGATGCCCTGGTCCCTGCATCTCCCGCACTCCCTTCCCCAGCCCGCTGCACGGAAGACCCGGGCCGGTGGTCCGGAGCTCCTGGGGATAGCTGCGCCGTGCCTGGATGCTCAAGCCGCCCAAGCCCCGCGCCGCCGCCACTGCAGCGCCTCCCCCGGGGCCGTGGAGCAGCTGCGGCGGACACGCAGCGGTGCCCCGGGCGGTCGTCAGAGCCCAGTCCCCAGTCCCTCGTCCCATCCCCAGCCCGCCCATCTCTATTAGGTTCTGGTGCGGCCCCATCCTCCCGCAGACTAGAGCCTCCCGCCCGGGACCCGCGCGCCCCTTGTGCGGGGGGGACTGTATGTGTGCGGGGGAGGGGATCGTGCCACCTTGACAGGCTTCGCAACCGCTGGCCCCGCCGCCCCTGCCTCGGCCTGGCCTCGGCTGGGACCGGCCAAGTGTGGAGCGCCCCACCCCCACCCCGACTACACAGGGCGCGTCACCCTGGGGGCCGGGGAACCCCAACCCCAGCTGGCCCAGCCCGGGAGTGGAGGGAGCAGAGCCCGCGGGCGGCCGACTGCAGAGTTGTAAAGAACTCCGCGGCCGCAGTGGCCGGGCCGGGCCGGGCCGGGCGGGGCGGGGCGGGGCGGCGGTGGCGCGGTGTCCGAGGACGCGGGTCCCCGAGTCCCCGCCCGCCCAGCCGCCGGACTCTCGGGGCCGCCGAGGCGGGGCCGGGCATCTGCGGCGGCGGCGGCGGCGGCGGCGAGCGGCGCGTCTCGCTCCTGCCTCCTCCTCTTCCTCCTCCCCAGAACCCTCCCCATCTCCCTCCTCCCTCCCTCCCTCCCACCTCCTCCTCTCCGCCCTCTTCCCGGCTCCATCTCTTGGGCTCCCCAAGTGCGCGGGGCGCGCGCGAGGCAGGCGGGGCGGCGCGGCGCCGGCAGCCCCGTGCGCTCGCCCACCGCCCGGCCCGCCCGCAGCAGCTCCCCGCGGCCGCTGCTCCCGCCGCCGCCGCCAGCATGGCCCGGCCGGGCTCTCCGCGCCGCGCGTCCCGGGGGGCCTGGGCGCTGCTGGCCGCCGCCGCGCTCCTCTACGCCGCGCTGGGGGCCGCGGTGCGCGCGGAGCAGCAGATCCCGCTCTCCGTGTAAGTGCCGCGGGGACCCTACGCCCCAAGTGTGGACGCCCGGCCATCTCGCCCCTGACACCTGCCTTTCTAGGGGGACCGGCGGGGCTGGGGTGGGAACTTCTCATCCCTTCCTTCCCTCCCCCTCCTGGAGAGGTTCATCTCAAGTAACAGCGCCAAGTTTGGAGCCTGTTTACAGACACCAACTTCCGTGGGCTGTGTATTATCCCCCTTCCTTGGCCACCTGGGCGGCTCACTTCTTTTCTGGGAGGGGGTGGGAAATCGGTGGACCTCTCTTCCCTGAGTTGTATGGTTCAGGTGATGTTCCTTTGGGCTGTTCGAATCCCCAGGCGTCTGTTCCAAGGACAGCCTGTTTGGAGAACCTGAACTCTGTTGACCCCCTCACCATCCCATCTTCCGGGCTGTGCTCTGCAGTTTGGAGCTGGTGTTAGTTTTTTCTACCAAAGAGCGTTTTCTTTTTTATTTTCCTCTTTTCTTGAACGCTCTTTCGTGCTGACCATGGCATCTCTTTTCTGGTGCCCTTTCTCCCCTAGGGTGAAGCTCTGGGCCTCCGCTTTCGGTGGGGAGATCAAGTCCATTGCCGCCAAGTACTCTGGCTCCCAGCTTCTGCAAAAGGTAAGGTTTCTGTAGTGGTAGGCGGCAATGCTTTTCTTATTTTTTCCTCTTTTTTTTTCCCCCTGGCACCAGAAAATGGAGGCAGATTTAGTTTTCCAAACAAACGTGGGCCCCGAAGCTGCATCTGTGATCAGAGGTATCTGGCCTCCCCGTGTCTTGGCACTGTAACGTGCGGTGACTTCTCCCACCAACCAGTTATTTTTAGATGACACTTGATTCTAAACACAAAGAAAAGCAGGCTACTCACTCGCGTTGTCCTGGCTGGGGCTTGGAAACTGTGTGCGTGCAGCATGTTTCTCTTCTTCCAGTGTCGGTATTGCTGTTTCAAGGCCAGAGCAGATGCTTCTCAGGCCAAAAGAAAAAAAAAAAAGAAAAGAAAAGAAAAAAAAAAGAAAGAAAGAAAGACAGATCACTAACTTCGTGCAAGGGGCAGAACCGGCGCCTGTTTTCACCTTGCATTTGGAGACGTGGGGTGCAGTGTATCAGAGGGAGATGCATAGTATTGTTTGTCAGCCCTGCGGTTGTACAATCTCATTATTCCCCAATCATCTAGACCCAGGGCTGGGGTGCATTACATCATTACAGATAAGGAGAATGAATGTTGTTATCTTTCCACTCAGCTGCTCGGCCGAGTAATAACCTAGGAGAGTGGTCCACAAACTTAAGAAATTGGCTCCGCGTCCATATAATTTGGAGAGTAATGAGAATGGAGAATTGATTATTAGGCCTTTTATCAGGAGCTGCATCAATTTTAATTTAAACAGGCAGCATTATGCTTAAAATTACATTGTGAGGATATATGGTCCTCCAGTCTCCCCCTGCAAGAAACGAAGAAAAAAGAACGAGCCGGGCAGGAGAGCAGAGAGGGAAAGCTAGCGAGTCAACGAGACTCATCCAAATATTCTTTCACAATAGAAAATAAGACTGGCCTTTAGGGGATAATTCTCTGAAAATGGGTACAAACAGCTTAAAGCGTTAACTTTTAAGCATTTTAAAATGTGGGTTTTTTTGGGGGGGGCAATGTACTATATGTGCTGTGCATGGTGTTTGGTAACCAAGTATGTATTTTATTTATGGCATTCCATTTCAGAGAGTAGCATTTTTTGGGGGGACATTATATGACATGGTCATATGAAATCCAGATATTGTAATGAAGCATCATCCCAGAATGGGATGCCAAGCTACGCTGGCTTAAAAATTGCCAGAGTCCTTGAAACCTTGGTGAAGATGGCTCACTTGGAAATTGGGAAGTTCACTGAATTATAGCCAGTTGATAAAACTTGATGCAATGACCTGTCTACATAGAAGGTGATCATTTGTATACCTGTGACCCCAGAGCTTATAGGCATCACTTACTTCTTTCTTTCTGAATCTGGACCTGTCTCCGGCTGTACTCTGGCTTTGTGCCTGCTTGTCAGATGTTTTATGTGAAGAGCTCTGGACTGTGGCATTGCCTGTGCTTTGAAAGAAGAGAACATTTTGTATAACTTTAAAGAAATATTTCTCATCTGCATGATGTTGTAGTTAGAGCAACTCCCTCCTCTCTCTCTCTCTTTCTCTCTCTCTCTCTCTCTGTTGTGCTTACAAAGCTCTATTTCACACTTGGTGGGAACATAATATATATATATATATATTTTTTTTTCTTCTCTGTGAAGTTAGAACACATGCATATGCACACTGCACAAAACCCCATCAGCCGTATTATTGGTTATTCTATAATAGCAAATGGGAAACAGCTCAAATGCTTCCTGTACCTTCTTCTCGTGAGCGCCCTTCCTGAGACTGAATTTGCTGTGGCCCTGCTTTGCTTTGTCTGGGTTGCAGCTTGACAATTGTGTAATTATTTCCAGCTGTTTATGGATTTGTTGTCACTTCTTGCTTCTGCCTGGCATTTTGTAGTCTGGTGTGTGGGAAAGGTGAGGTGTTGCTCTCAGTTAGGGTCTGGGGTGAGTATCTGCCTTAGCACTTGGAATTGCAATTCTTTGCTCTGGGTGTTGTGTGTGTGTGTGGGGGGGTGGTCCTCAAATATCCATGGCTTCCAGTTGCTTGACAAGGACTTTCATGAGTAACAGGAAGGGTGTGTTTTGAAGATGTTAGACGGGGAGCATTTTTGCAGGTACCTTTGGGCCAGTTTGGTCCATGACTTCCCAAATATGACGTCATTATTTTGAAAAAATTATCCAAGAAAATTGATTGAGGGAGTTCAGAGTATGAAGGTATTCCCAGTGTGGGAACTACACTGTCATTTGGAAAAACAAAGAGAGAATTTCCTCTCTTGCATACTTTCAAATTTCTGGCCATTTGCATAAGGCATTATGCCTCTAAATCAAAACTCTATGCATTTATCCATCATACAGCCTTAACAATTGAGTTGCTTTCAGAATTAGTTAGGAAACTTGATTGGAGATGCATTAACATTGTGTTAAGGGAACTCAAAGGTAACAATACCTTGTTGCATAATAGACTATAATTGCACCTTCAAAGCATGGACATTTACACTTGATTTTCAGCTACAAAAAATATACCATGTGCTACCATGCAATTTTTATGTAATATGTTCATTTTTGGAATGGGAGTTTTTGATCTAGGGCCTTAACTTTACAAAGTAATTATTGTAGATGTAAGTTAAATAAGAATTGGCCGTTTACTTTAAGATGTTTGGAGACTGGGAAAACTGCCATTTTGGCAACATGTTTTTATTAGGTAATATGATTTGAAGCACAGTATTGTTACCTATCTTCCCAGTGTAACACACACACACACACACACACACGCACACACACACTCCTACCTAACAGTGTACTTCTCTGCCACGTGAGACAAGAGAATTATTGTCTCCATTATTTTAGGTCTGATATCATGCCTTTCATTACTTTTGATGCTTTTTTTTTTCTTTTTGTCTGTATTGGGCGTGGGAATAACAGCCGACTACAGTCACATATAGTGGGTGTTTTTGATCGTACAAACTGCAATAAGCTGTGTTTGGTGGAGTTATGTGTATTCAGTGTAGAATGGAAGCTGGTGAGGTGCAAATAGTGGAGTGAATCTTGAGCGGTTTTGTGGTGGTTAGAGAAGTGTGGGTGCTAGAATGAAAGTGCTGGTGCCCTGTGTGTACCCATTAGCTGCTGCCTGGATGGCAGGTAGTTCTGGGGTTTCCTCAACTCTTAATTACCTTACTCTTGGGCTTATTCTTGCCAGGATTCAGCTGCCCCATCTTCTTCATTTTTTTCCCAGAGAATGCACTTTGTTTGGGTTCGTTTGGAGAGCCATTGTTTCATCACCTTTCTATTTTGAGATTCACTGAGAAGTATTCTAATAGGTCTGAAAACCTGGCTGTTAAGCTCGTAGGCTCCATATCTTTAACATTCACAACAGAAGGCATTAGACCTGCACGATTTTCATTTCCTCCTCCTCAGAGGGATTTCCACAGGAGCTGAGTTTTTTTTCATTCTGTTTAGACCTGTACCCAGGGGATGATTGTTCATGGGGATGAAAAGTTCCCATTATATTTTCCGGAACTGTGATTAGAATCATACAGCATCACATGACAGAAATACAGGTAACAGGTGCTCTGCAGCTCATGCCCAGAAAGAATTGACAGTTAACTTGGACACTCCTTGGGATGCACAACCAGGTTTTTGTGTTGTCAACTATTCCTTGAGATGGCTTTGGTACATGAACTCCTTGTCTCTCTTCACAAGACAGAGTCAGCAAAGCAAAAGGCTGATTCCTGAAGCCATTTCTATAATCATGACTTTTCAGCAATGTAGAAATCAATGGACGTTTAAATAATTTAAAAGGAGTATTCATGAATTAGGAGCTGGGTATCCATGCTCTGCTGATAGTTAAGTGCAACCCTACAGATCATGACAGCGTCTCTGTTTCTGTGGTCAACATGGTTATTTGACATCTAAAAGACAGGCACTCAACCTGTGTGGCTGATGCTCAGTTCCCAGCATCACCTCTCATCAGTGCACTTTCCCCTTTAAGATTATCTTTTAAAGTTTTGAAATTTCTGAAATAATTATTGTTGGTCTTTCTCAGCAACTTTTGCTCTCATTAGCCCAGTCACCAGGATAGGCATTTCAGAGTTATTCATTTATTCTTATAAAGTCCCACATGGTCACTTTCCAAGTTTTTGTATGAAACTTTTTGATTTTTTTGCATGTCTGTCTCCTCCTCCCTCCCCTCTTTCCTCCCTCCCATTCTTCCTTCTTTCCTTCCTTTTCTTCTTTGTCAGATATACTTTGTGCTGCTCTTCCTCTTATTAGGAACTGTTGAGGCCTGTCTTGCTCAAAGTATTTTACAGATGCCCATCAAAATGAAGGGAATGAAAATTATGGGCATGATTTTCTTATTGGAGGCAAACTTTAGATTTTAATTCTAATATGGTTTTATACATTTGGATCTATTAGTATGATGATCTCTGCTGGTGTTAATGAATGAATGGATTAATTTTATTCTCATGCCAGTTTGATTTTAGACAAAAATGTATATATCAAACCACAGTTATGAAAATTACCAGGCGTGGGCAAGTACCATTAGTGCTTCTGGTTTTTTGATGCAGCTGTTGTCACTGTTCAGTAAGACACAAGTGCCAGCAGTGTGAAACCATGTCCCCAGTAGCTGTGCCCTTACTGGTGTTTTGTTTCTGTACAGTTTGAAGTGACTTCATGAAAGTGGAAATTTGGAGTTGTAGTCTTTTTGTAGTTTTGAATTGCTCCCTTGTTGGTGTTTAGCGTTCCCATTGGGGATGACCAAATAGATGGCTGAGTGTGCTGGGCTTGCTCAAGGAAGTACACTCTGATGTGACAGAATCCTTTGAGGTTGGTCATTCATCTAGATTCATCATCACTGAAGCTAACAAATGGGCCTTTTCTCTATCTAGGCACACATGGCCTGTCAGCAGTGAATAGTGTGTCTGTCACAGTCCGCTACGTTTTTTGTAGTCACGGCACCAGAGTAAATAGCCTCTGAGGTTGAGACCTGCCCCATCAACTTCTAGGCGGAGAACATTGGTGTAGGTGTGAGTTGTTTAAGAAGCTACGATTTGACTTAGAGGCTTTTGCTGTGGCTGAGACCATGGAAGAAATTAAATAGATGTTATGCAGTGTCAGCCTATGAATTAGCATATGAGATTTTATCTCCTTTTAATGTCATTTTTATATAAGACATTTAATGGTCTGTGTTTCATTTTGACTGACTGCAGTGAACTTCTGAGTGTCATTCACAGAGAGACATTCCTGACATCAGGCTGTGGTGACACTGAGAGAGCCTCCATCAGTCGTCCTCAGTCCATTAAACAGAATGTCCCTTCTTCAAGGAAAAGGGACGTACTGTGAGGGAGAGGAGGGGCTTGATTTCTCAGGGCTTGCTGAATATTCATGGGTCAGCAGACTCCTTCAGAAGTGGACTCACGGGCCCATCTGCGAAGCAGCAGTCCTCCTTGTGCTGACCACCATCAGCATGCTGGGCATCTATGTAGCTGATGGGTTACAAGGGGGAAGTCTGCATGCCCGGCCAGCAGATGAACTCTGAGAAAGATCTAGTATATTCCTAAAAAACTGGCACAAGCACTTCGGTTCTCATTTGCTTTGTACAGTGCTGACAGGATACCTGTTCCAAGGCCTATTAAATCAAGCATTGCATTTACAAGGCACGCTCCATGGATATTCCACCTCAGTTGGCCTAGTACAGGATTATGCAAATAATTCAGAAGCCTAACTGTGTGCATTTCCTGGTCACATGGGAAAGGTGTTGCCCACCAAAGACCTTGTCCTCTTGTGTTGATAAAGAGGCCAGCCCAAGAGAGTGAAGTGGGGGTACTCATACAGAACCCAGTGGCCCCAGTCCATTAGGCATGAGTTTGTCCAGTGTGTATGTGAGTGTGGGGAGAGGGTTGTAGACAGTTGGGCTGGGAGGACTGCTGAGAATGGTCCAACTACATAGAGCCTGCTGCAAAATGTAGACTCCCTTGTTAAAAATTATTAAGAGTCTCAGAAAAGGGCTGGAGAGATGGCTTAGGGGTTAAGGTGCTTGCCTGCAAAGCCAAAGGACCCAGGTTCAACTCCCCAGGACCCACATAAGGCAGATGCACAAGGGGGTGCTTACATCTGGAGTTCTTTTGCAGTGGCTGGAGACCCTAGCACACCTATTCTCTCTCTACCTGCCTATTTCTGTATCTCTCTCTCTCTCTCTCAAATAAATAAAAATAAAATATTAAAAAAAAGAGTCTCAGAAAAATATTCTACTCTTTCTGTTGTACCTGTTATCAGATAGTAAGTATCTCATCCTTGGTTTCTACTTCTGTACTCCAGCAAAAAGTAAAATTTCATCCGTAAAAAGATGATTAAGAATCTCAAGATGATGACTACAGAGTAGTAGTTCATCTGGTGCTGGCTAAGCCTCCCCTGTGAGGCAAGCACTCTTCATTTTGGCTCGCTGGTTTTCCTCCCAGGTGGTTCACCCTTTCAGTCCCCTTCACTCATGAAGCTTCCTTTGCTCGTCTTTTGTCCATTACTGGTGAAATGCTATCTAGCAATAGGCAGAGAGCTTGGAGCATCTTCAGAGTTGCATATCTTTGGAAATGCCATGTGGCTGAAGAAAAGGTTTCTGGCCTCAGAGCTCTGTCTCCTCTTTTCTGTATTCATTTCCTAGCGGTCATGGGCAAGTCACTTAACCTAATAGTCAAAACAGGGAACATTCACCCTGTAGTCATTATATTAACACTTTAATTAGGTACCCCATTAAATTCTTCTGAGAAATAGGGTTTGGTGGTACACAACTATATACCCCACCACTGGGGAAGATGAGAAAGGTGGATTCTGAGTTTCACGTCAGCTTGAATTATATATCATGACACTGTCTCAAACAAACAAAACCAAAATAAAATTCTCCTATCAAGCTAGTGGGGCAGGACTACCATTCACCCCATTTTATAGATTGAGCAGCTGAGGTTTGCAGAAATTAAGAAGGCTGTCGGAGGTGGCTGAGCTGAGCTGGCCTTCTGGAATCTGAACATCTGCCACACACCACTTCCTTGTCTTTCCATTCTTCTTTTTAATTTTTAAAAAGTATTTATTTATTTGCATGCAGAATGACACAGAGAAGAGAGACACACAGAGAGAATGGGTGCACCAGGGCCTCTAGCCACTGAGAACAAACTCCAGATGCATGTGCCACTTTGTGCATTTGGCTTCATGTGGGTACTGGGGAATTGAACCCAGGTCATTAGGGTTTGTAGGCAAGCGCCTTAACTCCTGAGCCATCTCGCCAGCCCTGCAATTCTTGTTGATCTCAGTTCCTGTTTGAAAAGACAAGAAAACAAAACAAAACAATGAACTATACTTGAATTTCTCTATGGAAGGGGTGTTTGGGAGGATGAAATGAGGTAAGATCTGGGAAATTGCCTCAGAAATCATGAAAGCTGGGCAGGAGAGATGGCTCAGCAGTTAAGGCACTTGCCTGAAAAGCCAAAGGACCCAGGTTTGATTCCCCAGGACCCACGTAACCCAGATGCACAAGGTGGCACAAGTGTCTGGAGTTCGTTTGCAGCTGCTAAAGGTGTGTCCATTCTTTCCCTCTCTATCTGCCTCTATCTCTCTCAAATAAATAAAAGAGATAATGAAAGCCTGGGATAGTGGCTGAGTGGACACAGTCTTGGAGCCATATGGTCTTGGGTTTGAATCCCTTATCTTCAGTTCCTAGCTGGGTCACCTTGTGGTATAATTTTTAGAAGCTGTAGCATTAAATGGGAAAGGGGGCTGGCCTAGTCCATGGAATAAAACACTTAGTTCAGGGCCTGGTGCATCCAAGGCTTCCTTCAGTGAGTCCTAGTGTGCATTCTCTATTGTATCTTATAAATACAAGATCGGGAGGTCGTCTTCGCAGAGCATCTATGGGACCTGGTCCCATGCTCACCTGTGGATTCATTGAGTGAATGGGTGCATGGTGCTAAGTGAAGGCCAGGTGTTCACATGCAGGAAGGCAACCCTTACCTTGTAGCTGACATGAACCAAGTACCTCAGAGCAGCAGGGATGTAGCAAGTGCAGCCCGTGTCTGGGTGGATGCCATATGTATGCAATGAGGTCAGCTCCTTCTTGAAGGCAAGAGGCAGTGCCTGCAGTAGCATGTCAGATAAGGAATTAGCATGACCTACCTCCTTCTTTGCTTGTCCCATCACCTGGGCAGTAGGTCAGGCTGAGGAAGTGTCTGCTTCTGTTCTATAGCCCAGAAGGAAGTCCTGAGCCACAGGAAGTCCAGTGTGTCCAGCCATTTGCCCTGCTGCAGAGCGTGGGCTACAGCCATTGCAGACAACCCTAATGTCTTCTTGGACAGTGTGGCAGATACTTCCTGCTGGAACGGTGCTCAGACTTCTCGGGTTTTCCTGAAGAGTAGAGCTTGAGATCAACAGTAGGCACGAGGACATGTTCACTGTCAGGGAGTAGAGAGGTGAAGCCATGTGTGGGGACAGCCATCTGTCACTCCCCCACAGGAGACAGGGCACCTGGTGTTCCTTGGCTCTTCCTCTGCCCTGCTCTCCTGTCCAGCGCTTGCTTGGCAGCCCTGGCTCTGGTTGCATCTGCATTCTGCACTGATGTCCTTAAAGAGACTGAGCGAGTGAAGCTCGCTTGCCCCTACCCTCTGGTTATGAGGATGGGGTTTTGTCATGGGAGTTGCATAGTTTTTAAAATGGCTTATACATGAAGCTCTTATCAGCAATGGAAGTCGGCAAAGAAACAGTTAATGACAGGAAATTTGCTCAAGCTTTAGTGGTTCCATTTGGGCAAACTGGCAAAAATGTGTTCAAGAGCCATTTGTTTACATGAACATTACAGAACTAGAGTCTGGCTGTCCCCCTCTGGGCTTCTCCAAATTTATCAAGATCATTACCAGTTCAGGTATATAGGAGGACTGGAGAGGAAGAAAATTTACATTTTTTTTCTTTCTTTGAGCGTTTGGTATGAGCTGAGCACTCTGTGATGTCCCATATAGCCCTCACTTTCTTTCCTTTTCATTTTTTTAAGTTTCTTGGGTTTTTATTTTTTAAATCTATTTATGAGATAGCTAGCTAGAGAGAGAGACAGAGAGAGAGGGAGAGAGAGAGAGAAAGAGGATGAATGGGTGTGCCAGGGCCTCTAACCACTATAAATGAACTTCAGATGCAGCATGTGCCACCATGTGTATCTGGCATCTGGGGAGAATGCAGGGCCATTGTGCAGCCTCAGTATGGGACGTGGGGCTGCCAGCAAAGAGCAACTTTGTTAACCTGCAGACTAGGAATCTATTTCCCCGATGTCATGGACTCAACTCTTTTCTAAAGACCAGGGAACATTTTCCTCTCCTCTTTTCATTGAAATCTCAAACCTGGTGCTCATCTCTGCTTGGCTCCCTAAGTGTGTCCAGTGTGCACATGGCTCCTGAATTCTTTTCCTAAAACTTCAGGGTCATATATATTCAAAAGAAATGCATGGAATGAATGAATGGCCGGTAGAATCTCCAAATCTAGACCCTCCCATGCTTTTAACTTGACTCTGTATTTCTTTATTTTTTTTTAATTTTTATTTATTTATTTGAGAGAGAGAAAGAGACACACACACAGAGAATGTCACACTAGGGTCTCTAGCCATTGCAATTGAACTCCATTTGCAAATGAACTCAAGAGGCATATGCCATCTGGTACATTTGGTTTACATGGGTCCTGGGGAATCAAACCTAGGTCCTTTGGCTTTGTAGGCAAGAATCTTAACTGCTAAGCCATGCCTGCATTTCTTTCTTAATTTAATTTTTATTGTTTTATTTTCAAGGTCTGGTCTTGCTCTAGTTCAGGCTGACCTGGAATTCACTATGCAGTCTCAGGGTGGCCTCGAACTCAGAGCCATCCACTTACTACTACCTTCCAAGTGCTGGGATTAAAGGTGCACGTCACCACGCCCAGCTTTAATTTTCTTTTTAAAAAAATCACTTGTTTATTTGTAAGGAGAGAGAGAGAATATATGAATGGGCACTTCAGGGCCTCTAGCCACTGCAAATGAACCACAGATGTATGCATACGTGGGTACTGGGAAATTGAACCTGGCTCATTAGGCTTCACACCAAAAGGCCTTAATTTTCTTTTCAAAATAATTTTTAATCTTAAGGTTTTTATTTGACAGGGTGTTTCTATATAGCTCAGGCTGTCCCTGAATTCCTGATTCCCCACCTCAGCGTCAAGTGCTGGGATTACAGGTGTATGCCACCATGCAGATTCCTTTCTTTTCTTCTGTTTTTTTTTTTTTTTTTAATGAGAACTTTATTGTAGGAGCATATTGCATATTGTTCCTGTTTCCATCGGGTTATACTCATATGTTCCCTATTTCCTACCCCTATTCCACTGAGGGCTCTCCTCAGTAGGGTTATTGCTAATCATTGTGCGGTCATGAATACATCTGTCAGTCGATGTGGGGTTGGCAATTCCTCAGAATACATCTTCTAACCCTGTGGCTCTTACATTCTTTCCACCCCCTCTTGCACAGTGTTCCTGGAGCCTTGAAGGGCATGTTAGAAATCTCCTTTAGTGTTGAGCTCTCAGCAGCCTCTGATTTTCTGCTTGGATGTGTTCTGAGTCTCTTTAGTGTCTACTGCATCTCCCGGTAGGAGGTTCTCAGGCTAGAACTGAGAGCAACCCTCATGTTTAATCTTCCACTTCCTCTGTAATGTCTCCGGGCCTGGCAGATGTGATAGAGATGACTCGTCTTGTGCTAGGCAGTTGGTTTTCTTTTCTTGTTGTATTTATGGTTCTTAGATCCCAGCAGTATTTACTTCCATCTGTAAAGAGCAGATTCTCTAGCCAAGAGTGAGAGAAGCATGAATCAAAAGGGACGAACAGACATTTAGATGACTTTTAAATGGGCATAACTTCTCCTTTTAGCCAAAGAACAGTGGCAGCTTCCCTCTAGGGTCTATGACTTTCTAATGCATAGGCTTCTGACTGGGTTCTCAGTACCAGATATGAATTCCCTCCCACTGAGGGGGCCTCATCTCCAATCAGAGAGCTGTTGATTACCCCCATAGCCTGTGTATCACTATGGCACTGGTGGGTGCATCTTGCCTGGCTGGTTGATTTTGTAGCTGGCAAAATCCCCTGTTTTCTCATGCTGTTGATGACCATTATCCCCCAGCATCTCACAAAGCACTTCCCAGCACTGTGAGACCAAGCCAGCAGGAAGCAGGCTTCCTTTTCAGTTCTAGCATGATTTCTCAATGTCCCACAACTGCAGCCTGTGGTGTCTTCACCACATTTAGATTAGGTGGGTAATCAAGTGCTTTATTCATGGCCTGTATTGTTTTGGGGCCCCATAGGCCTCCCTGATCAACAGCTCACTGTAGGTGATCCCAGCTTTGGCACTGGGTTTTCCAGCAATACCCTATGGTTTCAGGGTAAAGCTTTCTCCACCCCTGCAGGGTATTTTGGCTCAAACTATCCCCCAGCCCACTCTCTCTTGTTAACAGAGTTAGTTATATCTTTTAATTGGCTGACCAGGAGGAAGGTTTCTGTGGTACTGATTCATTCTTTTACTCGTTTCCTTTTTGCTTTTCTAATGGCTGAAAACTTGTGGCTTGTGGGAGGGAACCAGGTGCCTGGCTTTTAGAAAGATCTAGATTTCTGTTACAGTGAGCCAGGCATAACTAAAGAGCTTTTTTTTTGTTTTGTTTTTAAGAACACTTACTTTGGAATTAAATTCTGCTCTGCTAGTCACAGACTTTACTTGATTAGACCATCATAAAATCATTAAATGATGCAATAATACCAGTGCCCCTGGCATGAGGTTGGGGGAGGATGAAACGATGTAACACTCGGAGGTGTGTAGAGCAACATATGGCTTGAGTAAATGCTTAGTTTTCTGTCCGCTCTATCATGGATACTTGCTCATTATTAGTGAGGCACAAGAGAAACTGAATCATTGTCACTGTGACATCATATGTTGTGCACATTTCATGTGATGGAGGCAGAACAACAAAGAAAAACATTTCTTACATTCTCGAGAGAAGGGCTACTTTTGTTTTCTCGCCCAAACCCTCCTGGTCTTGTCCCTCACACAATATAGGTGGGCAGTTGTGGGATTAAAGTTTGTTCTTGCTGTAGCATTGTACAATAATTTGCAAAGCAAGGAAAAAGTCATAAATGCAGGGAAAGGCTTTGGCTTATTGTACCTGTAGGATCCAGAATGTCTTATTGTGGCAGAGGTAGAAATATGCATGAAGAACAAGAGATGTGGGAGGCTGTAAAACCATTGGACGTAGGTTCTTGGCCATGAGTCATAGCAGAAAGCTTTGCCCTTTGCCTTCTACTGGTTTCCATTATTAGTGAACTGCCTATCAGAGCATTATGACCGCCTCATGCGTGAACAGCCCTCCTCTGGGATGGTAAGACTTAAAGTTTGAATACCTTTTCTTCCTGGCTTTGGCCTGAGCCCCTGTTGAATGCTATTGTCTTTTACTTTGATGGTATGGGTTTTGCACTCTGACTCAAATGACATACTTCAAGGGAATCAGTAACAGGAGATTCTTATGGGGCTTTTGTGTTCCTATGTAGGTATGCTGTGTAGACATGTGCTATTTCCCTTTATTAACAAAATACTGGTAACTAACTCAACAATGCCAGGGTCTAGGTCCAAGTTCAAGCATTTCAGAACATCAGGAGTCTTTTGGTCACTCTGGAATAAGATGTGATCCTGTTCAGAGAGTGTTCACAGATCACTTGTCTTTTTTTTTTTTTTTTAATTTGAGAGAGACAGAGAGAGAGAGGAAGAGGTAGAGAGAGAATGGGTACACCAGGCCTTTTCAGCTGCCGTGAACAAACTCCAGATGCATGCACCCCCTTGTGTACATGTGCAACATTGCACGCTTGTGTCACTTTTGTGTCTTGGCTATGCGTGGGACCTGGAGATTTGAACAAGCATTCTTAGGTTTCTCAGGCAGGTGTCTTAACTGCTGAGTCATCTCTCCAGCCCTCACTTATCTTTTGGAAAACCATTAATGACATACATTACTCAGAACAGAATTTCTGAATTACAGAATTATGAAGCCAAAGCTGGATTTTTCTACCTGAGTAGTAAGATTTGCAAGTTTTGTTTTTTTAAACAAATACCTTAAAGCTGATAGGAAATATATGGAGACTTAGAAAGAAACCCGAGGGTTGACTTACAGATCTGCTCTTGAGAGACATTGTTGGTCACAGGAACACAGCCCTGTGTAGACTTACAGATCTGCTCTTTAGAGAACTTGGTGGTGATCAGAACACAGACCTGGGTAGCATTAAGAGTCTTAATCTGAGTCAGGCCAGGTGGGTTTGGGTCTAGTCACTACCCCTGATGAGTCCTGTGACTTGTTAAGTCAGTTGCTGAACCTCAAGGTTCCTATCTAGCAAATGGACTTAGTGGTGCTTATTTGTAGGGTGGAACTGAGATAGCCAAATGAGAAGATGCATGTAGGATCTCACAGGAAGTATTTGGAAAAGGTGGGTTTTCGACAGATTATTGTTTCTATCGTTATTGTTATTCCCAAGGAGTTACTTCCACATACCAGGGAGTGGTGTTTACCTGCCCGGGCAGCTAACATACGGACATCATTGATGGGTTTGGAGACCTTCACAAAACTGGTTTCACTGAGCCTGACCAGGGATTCCTAGGAGGTGGTAATAATGATAGAGCTGGCATGTCATTGGGAGTTTGTGTCTTATGCTTTATTTCAACATAACTTCTCTCAAGGTTTATTACCATTTCTGTTTTAGAGGTGAAGAAATGGAAGCAGAAAATGTATTTTTGTCAAAGCTCAGGCTCTAAGTTAAAAGGCAGAGGGAGGTTTTGTACCTGGCTAATACATAGCTCAATTCCCAGTTCCTGGGATAGAACAGGGTCACAGAAAAGGCCTTTGGTTATTTCTAGGAGCCACCATTGGCCCCTTGCTTTGGTCTTTGTGTATTATTGAGTCACCAAGACATTTGAGGGAGGCTTCCTGTCTGCCCTTCATCTTTCTCCAGTGGAATTCTTTGTCTTGTCACTTGGGTACCTGATCATTTGCTTGTATAATACTTGATTTAACAAGGGCAAAACATGAAGGAATGGAGGGACCATGTGCCTTTGAGCTTTCTGTAGTTCATCCTTTCATTAGAATAGAGTGATGCTGAGGTTGGAGAGATTGCTTAGTGATTAAGGTGCTTGCCTGTGAAGCCTAAGGACCCAGGTTTGATTCCCTGATACCCACACAAGCCAGATGCACAAGGTGGCACGTGTCTGGAGTTCATTTGCAGTGGCTGGAGACCCTGGCATGGCCATTCTCTCTCTCTGCCTCTGTCTTGCTCAAATAAATAAAATATTTAAAAAAGAATGGAATGATACTGCTTTTGTTTTGGTTTCCTCTGAGAGTCATTAGATCTGAGGCTCCTAATTAGATTCTGTTAAGTGTCCCTTTGAGTTTTCTCCCTTGAGCTAATAGGTGGTAGTATGGAAAAGCCATCTTGGGCTCCAGGGTCTAAGACACAACAAATCTGGCTTTGAAATCCAGCTTGACCTTTCTTAACTACACATGAGGGCTCAAGGGTCCTTATCTTTAAAATGTGATCAACAGTCATCACATAGAACTGGATACCCGGTGAGTGTCTATTCAATTTAAGCTCCTGGATAGGGTTAATGTCACTCCATTGCTTTTCTCTCTTTCCTGGTTGCTTGTTCTGGCATGCTCTCTCTCTCTTTCTCTCTCTCTTTCTCTCTCTCTCTGTTTCTCTCACTGAAGCTTCAGTTCTGTTTTATTACATAATTAAGTTAGCTTGAAGACCACTGCCCTTTGACCACCCCCCTCTCGCCCCCAGAATCAGTTTCATTTCCCATCAGATCAGTCTGGCAGGCCCTCCTCTGCCCCTGGCAAGTCTGGGGATGTGTAATTTCCTGAGGACCCCTTATCTCCTGTGTGGTGGTGGGGTGGGGGTGGACGAGCTGGAGATCAGTGTGTTGAACCTTAGGTACCTCCAGGACAGGAGAGGGTCCATCTTTGGCACTTGGCTCAGCTGCCTGTGGCATGGGATTCAAGGCTTGCTGTGACATACGTGAACGTGCAGATAAACAAAGGGAGGAATAGCTGGCCCAGCCTTTTCCTTGTCCTTGCAAGCTGCTGATGGAAATAAGAATGCTGCTGAGCACAGGGGAGGAATGAAGTTATTCCACCCCTCTCCTGGCTACTCTCTGGTGCTGGGTTTATGAGCTCCAGCATCAGGCCAGGATGCTGCAAGAACTGGGGGCTACCTTCCAGCTGTAGCATCCAGCTCTGAGTCCCCATGCCCAGCTCCCTCTCCCACAACCCTGTGAGTGCCAGCAGGGACTGACAGTCCAATAGCAGAGCCCATTACAAGTCCCCACTATCCCAGCCAGGCCACCTCCTCCCTTTCTCCAGAGCATCCCTGCCCACCTGGACCACCACCTTGAATGCTGGAGTCTTCCTTGAGAAGCACGTACCCTGGCTGAAGGGTCTTGGCACCCTTGCAGCGCCAGGCCCAGCAGCCACAGCAGGAACGCCGCAGTGCTGGCCTGCGGGTGGGTGCAGTGCGGGTGCACGAGGAGCACCAAGCGAGACTGATGGGGCCACTGCAGCCGCCACCATCAACCTGGGGGAGGCAACTCGGCAAGGCAATTAGGAAGATGCTGCAGCTGATTCCATAAAGCGCTCTCAGAAGCCAACCTTCCCCGGGACATTAGGGGAGAAATGTGAATTTTAATTTCTCTCCCCTTCATCCTTCACAGGGCAGTGAGCTTCACCTGCCTTTTCCGAAGGTCCTGCCAGCTTCAAGCTGTGTGTAGAGCAGGGCCTGTCCTCCGAGAAGGGCTTCCTTTGATCTACATGTTTGTTCATTGTTTACATCAGTGACACTAGATTTCTGGGTTGTGTGTTGCAGGCTGTCCAGAGCTACATCTCTGCAGCTGCCCACATCTGCAGCCCACAGGGAGGCCTCAGAGCAAGGGCTGCTTCTAGCAAGCACCATGATGTCGGGGATTGCCTTTTGACTGGGGCACCTGAAGTAAGCTTAGGCTAATTTTGCTATTTTTTTTTTTTTTTTTTTTTGAGGTAGGGTCTCACTCTGGTCCAGGCTGACCTGGAATTCACTATGTACTCTCGGTGGCCTCGAACTCATGGTGATCCTCCTACCTATGCCTCCCTAGTGCTGGGATTAAAGATGTGCGCCACCACGCCCGGCTTAATTTTGCTATTTTTTTTAAAAATTAAAATATTTTAATTTATTTATTTTTGAAGGGGAGAGGAGAGTGAGAGAATGGATGCAGTGGGCTGCTAGCTACTGCAAATGAACTCTAAATGCATGTGCCACCTTGTGCATCTAGCTTACTTGGGTACTGGGGAGTCGAACTTTGGTCTTTAAGCTTTGCAGGCAAGTACCTTGACTGTTAAGCCATCTCTTCAGCCCTGCTTTTTCTAGTTTTTTTTTTTTTTTTTTTTTGAGGCAAGCCCAACAGACTGGCCTTTTTTATGTGAGAGAACAAGAGTGAGCTAGAGAGAGACAGAATTAGCACACCAGCCACTGTAATCAAATTCCAGATGTGGAGCCGGGCGTGGTGGCACACGCCTTTAATCCCAGCACTCGGGAGGCAGAGGTTGGAGGATTGCCAAGAGTTCGAGGCCACCCTGAGACTACATAGTTAATTCCAGGTCAGCCTGGACTAGAGTGAGACCCTACCTCGAAAAAAAAAAAAAAACAAAAAAAAAAAAAAAATTCCAGATGTGTGCACCACCTTGTGTGCATGTGCAACCTTGCGCCCTTGTGTCATGTTGTGCGTCTGGCTTATGTGGGACCTGGAGAGTCAAACATAGGTTCTTTGGCTTTGCAGGCAAGTGCCTTAACTACTAAGCCATCTCATCCAGCCCTACTTTTGCTATTTATATTTGGCAGTTTCATCCTGCATATGTTTACTTCCCTGGGTCTGGTCATGTGGTTCTGAGGGTGCAGACCCTAAGAGATGGGGGTGAACAGCTCATGAAGAACTCTGAAGTCACCTATTCAGTGGGAGACAGTGTTAAAAGACATTTTGGGGGCTGGACAGATGGCTCAGCAGTGAAGGCATTTGCCTGTAAAGCCAAAGAACCCAGGTTCGATTCCCCAGGACCCACGTAAGCCAGATGCACAAGGGGCACATGTGTCTGGAGTTTGTTTGCAGTGGCTAGAGGCCCTGGTGTGCCCATTCTCTCTCTGTCTGTCTCTCTCTCTCTCTCTCTCTGTGCTTGCAAATAAATAAGTAAAATTAAAAAAAGAATAAAAAGACATTTTGCTGCAATTTTTAGTTCCCTCAAGTACTGAGACTCAAGTGAATGTGGTGTTCTGAGGCTTTGAGGAGTCCTGTATCCATGTCCTCTCTGACCTAGGACTTCTCTGTGGAGACCATTATGTCTATGTGCGTGTGTGTGTGTGTTCATGTGTGAAAGTGTGCATGTGTCCCAGTGCGCATGTGGAACTCAGAGGGACACCTCTCATGTCAGTCATCACCTTTCTGTATGTGAGGCAAGGTCTCTTGTTCACCCCTGCATATACAAGGGCAGCTAGCCCACGAGCTTCCAGAGATTCTCCTGCCTCGCCTTCCTGTCTCACTGGAGGCATGCTGGGATTGTAAACACACACTATCATATCTGGCTTTTTGTGGGTTTGAGGGTCTGAAATTGGGTCATCATACTTGCGAAGTAACTGCTTTTACCCACTGAGCTGCCTTCCCAGCCTGAGGCCGTGATTTCTGTGCAACCCAGCATGCACATGGCTGTGCAGTGACCACCTGTCTGCTGAGCCTCCCTTCTTCTCAGAGGAGGAAGTGATGGAACTCTGGAGTGGGGACATATGGTAGGAACCAGCCCCTTTAGCCACGAGTGTTCAGGGGTCAGAGACAGGCTCTGGATTTCACATGAAATCAGAAATGACCCAAACTTAGAATGTAGGTCCTGTCTGCTAGTCATGATGCCTTGCCCAGGGGTTTGGTCCCTGAGTCTATGAGTGCTCTTAGATGACAGAGAGAGGCAGACCCAAGTCTCGTGACCTTCTGCTCTTTGTCCCTGGGGCCTTCCAGGTTTCCTAGCTGGCCACTACTGAAAAGTCACTTTATTTCCCTTTGCAAAAGGATATATTTGCCACCTCAGTTCAGTTAAATCACATTGAAGCCACAATTTCACCTAGAGAGACTGTTCCTCCAATTATCTCTTTCTAACAGCCAAAATGTGTTATCTCAATGGGTCATCAGAAATTATCCTATTATTAACACTATTTTTATAAGTTCGGTGGGTGGGAGATAGTCCAATCACTCAAATATATACTAAACCTGGGGCCTCCGTCCCCCTCTTTGCCCACAACAAAAGTTCAAATGATGCAGCACTTTATTTGGGGTAGACAATCATGATTTGGGAAAAGTCTGTAGCTATCTCAACAGGCTCACATGCACACATTTGCTTTTGGTCAAATGCTGGAAATGTTTCCTTCCTGCTTCAACAGACATCCACTGAATACCCAATGAAGCATGGAGAGCTGGGTAGGGTGCCAGGATCCCTTAGCTGCTGTGGCCACCCTTCACATCCTCACCCTGAATGCCTCAGGGACAGTGCACTGCTCACATTCCTCAAATCCATCTGGCTGGGTCATGCCTCTGTAGCTCTGGCGCCTCATCTTCCCCACTGCTGGTTCACTTGTTTGGCTGCTGAGCCCCAGTCTTGCAGGGTGTCAGGCTTTAGTATGCAGCTGAAGCACCTGGAGAATCTTGTTAAAATGCATCCTTTCAAGGCCTTACTCCAAGAGACCCTAACTCTGTGAGCATGACCAGAACCCATAGCATCGTCTCAGGGCTTCTGATTAGGTGGTCCATGGGCCATGCTTTGAGAAATCCTGTGTAGTTTTTGCTTCCAGGAAGGCTTCTGTCTCCCCTTGAAGAGAATTCCCTTCTGTTCTGGCTGGCACACATCTTTCCACCATGGTGTGCTGACATATCTGTGTGTGTGCAGTTTGGGTTGTTCTGGGCCTGAGGCTGTAACTGCTCTGTCCTGGAAGCAAGGCTGAGCACCAGATTGGCACTCAGTCTTTTCTTCCTCAGCATGGCTGGCACAAATCTCCATTTCTCAAAAAGCAATAGAAAGGCAGGCTTTGGAACAAGTCAGACATTTCGTCTTGTGAGTCCGAAGGTACCAGGTGCACAGCTGATTGTTGAAACAATTTATTTAGAAATCATTGAACATCGTTGAAGTAGCCACTCTCCAATTTATGAGATGGAGAGAAATTTGTTGACCTATCACTGGTGGCATTTCTTTTTACCAAATACATTATGGGGACCTGTGGTTTCCAGCCCTTTAACAGAAAATTGTTTGGTGAGCATCTGTAGGACAGGTGCCATCTGCTTCCAATAAAATGCCTCTTCCAATCTCCCCATGCAAGAACTGCTCCCCCAGGGGCCTGTTGGCACAAAATCGCATGTTTTCTTACGATGGCACCTTTTGCACTTTGAAAACTGTGGCCACAGTGAGAAGGGCATGTTCCATTGCTCTTTCCACAGCCACTCAGGTGAAACTCAATCCATGAAACATCTCTCAGCCTCATTTTCTGAAATACCATTTTATTTATTTGTTCATTGGTTTATTTTGAGACAGGGACTCCCTATGTAGTTTTATACCTTTTTATAGACAGCTTTTATACAAGTCCATAATGTATTTTGGCCATCATCCCCTCCCACTACCTTTTCCAGTTCCCCCTTCTTGATCCCCTTCCACTGAATCCCTTCTTCTTTTCAACTAGTTCCTCTTTTATTTTGATGTTTTTCTTTTTGCCCTCATCCATTATATTGTCAGAATGTTGGTGAGCTCACTTTTGTGCCCACTATTGTACAGGTAACAACAAGCAACCATGAGTTCATGAATGCAGTGACCACTTCATGTCTGGAGACAGCGTTCTCAAACACGCCTCTGCAGCCTCTGGCTCATACATTCTTTCCAGCGTCCTCTTCTGCAATGTTCCCCGAGCCTTGGAGGGGGTGATGTAGATGTCTTATTGGGTGATGAGCACTCAGCAGTGCTTATATTCTCAGCACTCTGATGAGTCTCTTGAGTCTCCTCAATAGTCACCACTTTCTCTTAAGCTTCTCTGACCAAAGGTGAGAACAGCACTAATCTATGGGCATAAACTGAAATATTTAGAAGGAAATTTGATGGGTACAACATATCCATTTAGACAAACAACAATAGTAGTTACCCCCTAGGGCTTATGACCTTCACAGCCATAGGCTTTTAATTAGGTTTTCACTTCCAGGCATGACCTCCCCGACTATGGAACAGACTTCAAATCCAATCAGAGAACAGTTGGTTACTCCCATGAAAGTCATTCTACTGTTGCAGTGGACACATCTTGCCTGGTTGGCTGGCGGCTATATAGTTTGCAGGGTCCATTTCTGGTTAAGCCTATTGATGACTTTTCTCTCTTAGCAGACTGAATAGCACTCTCTAGCACAATGAGAGCTCACCTACAGGGAGGCAGCCTCCAGCTCAGCTCCAGCCTGATTTGTTAGTGTCCTGCAGCCTAGTGTGTGGACTCTTCAGCAATAGGGACTTACCGGCTAGTTCTGGTGGACAACCGAGAGCATTGGCAATGGCCTGTAATGTTCTAGGGACCTCAGGATCCTTCCTGACCAAAAACTCACTGGGAAGTATCCCACCCCTTGCCTCTCTCTCTCTCTCTATCTTTTTTTTTTTTTTAAATTTTTATTTATTTATTTGAGAGAGAGGGGCAGATAGACAGTAAGAGAATGGGCGCGCCAGGGCCTCCAGCTGCTGCAAACAAACTCCAGATGCCTGCGCCACCATGTGCATCTAGCTTTATGTGGGAATTGAACCTGGGTCCTTTGGCTTTGCAGGCAAGCGCTTTAACCGCTAAACCATTTCTCCAGCTCCTGCCTCTAACTCTTGATTCTTATCCTTCCAAGTGCTGAGGATTAACTTCATTATCACCTACCTCTTCCTAAAAATTTATCATCTTGCCATTTGGATCTGGGTTTTCTGAGTTCATTTTCCCTTTCTTTTAGTGTTTTTGCAGTGATGTGGCTGGATGAGAGAGGCACAGGGCAAGGAGGGGCCAGGGTTCTGGTCTGGAGTGCTGAAGTTTGGGGACCTGAGGTAGCTCGGTGTTGCTCTAGGGTTTGTACATGACAGAGCTTGATGGTTCCTCGGGTCAGGTATCCTGGCTCCAGAGGACAGCAGATCTGAGCTCATTTCACCATGAGATGGGTAACACTTGGTTCCAGCTCTTTCTTCATTCCATCCTAAGAATCCGTCCTTTCTGGCAACATAGGTTGCCCTGCCCTCATCCACACTTAGCATCTACTGGACTGGAGGTAGGTGTAGGGTGGCTGCTGGCTCTCCTAGCTTTGCAGTCTTGCAGGCCAGCACACTTCTCAGGGAGGACTTAGCTGCATGGCTAAAGAAGGATTAAAGCATTGTCAGTGCCAAGAGAACCAGAAATGGCATTCCATTTTAGTAACTCTTTCTCTGTATTTCTAACATTCTCCTAGT
Source organism: Orientallactaga sibirica (assembly GCA_036365145.1). Taxonomy (NCBI): domain Eukaryota; kingdom Metazoa; phylum Chordata; class Mammalia; order Rodentia; family Dipodidae; genus Orientallactaga; species Orientallactaga sibirica. The sequence goes on from JAEOAD010001317.1 coordinate 2,492,804, forward strand.
AGGAGCTGAAATCCTTGTATCACAGCCTGGTCTTAGAGTTACGTATGAGGGTGGAATCATCTCTGGACGTAAAAGGCAAAAATAGAGGGACTAAAATATTTGACATATGATGAAGTTCTGTGATATTTTAGACAGTGAGTAAATTGGTATTTATATAACCTGGTATATTCATTTCTCCCAATCCACCCTCCCATGAATGTTGACTTAATAACACGCTTGACTAAATGACGTTAATTGCTTTAAACTGCCAAGTTAAAAAAAAAAAAAAGCCAGCTTAGATTCAACAAGTGTGTTGTGTTCACAGCCCAGGCTGGAGCTGGGGAAGGAGAGATGAGGTATCTCAGCGGGGGAAAGCTGAGTTGCTTGGGGACAGGACATACCCATCCCATGCTCAACAGCCGCATGGGCGCCCCATCAATGCTAGCCAAGGGTGAGGTCCATGGAGAAGCTGGCTGTGGGCTTGAACTCTGGCTCCACTTGTGAGAAGGGTATGACCTTGAACGGTTTCTTAGCTCTCTAGTTCCAATTTTTCTCATCTTAAAAAGGACCCTATCTCATCCAGCTATTGTGAAGATTAACTAGATCATGAGGATACAACTTAGCCCAGTGTCTGGAAGTCGTAGGAACTCAGTCAATGACAATAACTCTTGTTTCAGCTCCTGCTGCCTTTGAGTCATTCACTGGCATTGTCTTGTTCCACAACCAACCTGAGAATGTCTGCTGTCCAGAGTGAGACCTTTGTCTTGCTTTGGTGTTTTTGAGTTGAGCGAGTGTGGAAAATGAATGGACTGTATAGGCTGAGAGAGATCAACAAGACCATAGGGAGAAAACGTGCTCCTCCCAGTTCTGCTCTGCTCTCAGCTATCACTGCCTACAAGACACACCACGGTCCATTGTGATCTTCAGGTGAGATGCATGTGTGCGTACTCATTGTTGCAAGCACACATGCATGCATATACATCCCAAGAAGAGGTGTTGTATTAGATGTAACCTCATGATTGTTTAGAAATTGATTATTTTAATTTATCTTATTTATTTGATTGAAAGAGACAGGGGAGTGGAGAATGGGCACACCAAGGCCTCTGGCCACTGCAAATTAATTCCAGACACATGCGCCACCTTGTGCATCTGGCTTACGTGGGTTCTGAGGAATTGAACCTGGGTCCTTAGGCTTTTCAGGCAAGCGCCTTAACTACTAAGCCATCTCTCCAGCCCAGAAACTGATTATTTGATCAGTTCCCTTTCTTTGGTGAAATGACATACTGGTAACTTTTCTCTTTCTGGGGAATAAGCTTCCTAAATGCTAACTTCAGGGTGCCTCTAGGAAGTTGAAATACACTGTACCCATAAAAACTACAACAGAGGAGCTTTTTCTGGGACTTGGAAAGCTTTCTCCACAGATCTGCAGATGTATTCATCTTTGTTTCTCTCTATTCTAAACAAGTGAGTAGCTCCGCCCCAATTATGCCCCAGAGAGCCTCGCAGCCCACCCCAGCAGAGGGCCATGGCACTGCACTGTTTGTCTTCTTCCTCAGATCCCTGTGGCTACCTTCGGGCAAGAGCAGGGTGTAGAGTAGCGGAGCGTGACCTCTTCTTCATAGAAGTCCCTGGATTCAGCCTTAAATAATGCTGGGAGAGAGGATGGTTGTTAATACTTTCCTTCCTGGGTAGAAGCTTTTAGTCCAGGGTCTCAAAATACAATCAATAACAATTCCTTCTCCATTTTTTTTCCATTTCATGTATGGGTAGAAGATGGAGAGTATTTCCAGAGAGAATTTTGTTTCTTTGGACCATGGTTGGTACATGTCAAGAGCAAGAGAAGATAGTCTTGACTTGATTAATTTGTTCATTTGCTCGTAATTCAATAAACAATTTTGCATCCTGCTTCTCTGTCACAGGAATCCTGCTACCTCCAGAGTTGTTAAGAACAAGCAGGATAAGATACAGTTCCACCACTCTTGTGGAGATTGTAGCCTAGTTTAGGAACCAGCAATTTCTTAAATCATTAGACTAATGTGTCTTTGTCTCTCTGTGGTGCCAGGAAGGCATCCTGACAGCAGGTGACTTGAGGGTCTGCTCTGGTTGGGGACAGAGGAGGGGTTTCCAACAAGAGGGGCTTTCACCGAGACGGGTGGGATGGTAGGCATTAACCTGGCAGAGTGGTGGACCAGAAGGCCCTTGCCCATTCTGGCCTAGCTTGGTCCTCAGTACTCCCTTTGGCCATGCTTGAGCTAAGCCTAGAGCCAGGCTCTGGAACTGGTTCCCCTGGGTCTCATGGTGGCTTTGCTGCTTACAGGCTGAGTAGACATAAGCAAGTCACTCAGCTTCTCTGAATCTTACTTTGCTAAGGGATAAATAATATCTACTTGTAGTTATTATGAAGGCTGAGTATAACACTATTATCAAGTGTTAGCATAGAATTAAGTGTCATTTATTATGTTTTTCTGTTTATTTGAACCTTTAGACTTTAGGATGAAAAGCATTTGAATTTTTTTTAAAACTATTCATACAAATAGCTTTAAAATATTTTAGAGATGAGAGGACTGGAGGTCTGCTCAGTGGTTAAGGTACTTGCCTGCAAAGTCTGAGGATCCGGGTTCGATTCCTCAGTACTCACGTAAAGCTAGATGCACCAAGTGGCACATGCATCGGAAGTTTGTTGCAGTGGCTAGAGGCCCTGGCGTGCCCATTCACATGTGCTCTCTCTCTCTTCCAAATAAGTAAATAAAAAATAAAGTATTTAAAAACAAATTCGAGATATGAGTTATGTTTGTTTTAGCTACTTTCTCTGCGTGTTTGAAGAAAGGTCTGATATCCTTCACCTTAAATATTTGCTTATCATCTGAGATTTTTAGAGCAGCTCCTACCTTAAATGACTAGCTTTACAATGACAAACCATGATCTAGGAGTTGGCTGGAGAGCAAGCTGTTTCTTTAAGCTCCTCAGTGCTCTCATTTTAGCAGTGAAATAAATCAAAGGTAACTGTAATAATAGGAATTAGCAAGAGCTAATTAAAATAAGGTAAGTCACTAATTATGTGATGGTGCCTAGACCCCAGAGTAAATGGATATCTTTGCAGGTCTGAGCTTCAGCTACACATAGTATCTGGGGTCAGGCTATGCATTTTGTCACTGGAAGCACACTGCTGTGTGTTCGTGGACTTCTGGGTCCTGATGAATGCCAAACCATAAGCTGTTTACTGCTGACTTGAAAATAGTGAGGTGGAGACATGTTTCCTTTAAGAGAGTATCGTCTTCATCCATTTCATACTTCTTACCCATTTACATCCTCTCCTAGACTGTAGATGACCTTGGCCTGTACTCGAGTTCTGGAGCTCAAGGCCTAATGCAGACCCTGGCCTGGTGTGTCCAGGGATCATGAGCTAAAGGTGGGCGGAGATGAGAGCAGGTACATCTCCCCAGTTCCATTCCTAGAACCATGTAGGCCCTATGGCAAGGAAGGTCTGTCTCAGTGTCTCTTCCTCTGTGAGAAGGCTGGAGAATGAGGTAGTTCATAAAATTACCATTTCATGGGCTGCCACAGGTGGTGAGGAAAGGCCGACGGCCTAGTGTGACCCTTGGCGAGTGAGCACTGCAGACCACAGCTCCCTCCAGGCATCCACTGGCTCCACTGCAGTGATCGTGAAATGTGAGGTCTGGTTTTCCTGCACATCAACAAATCTCTGAGCCATGTGCCCCTTGTTTTAAGAGATGAGATGCTGGTGTCCTTCTGCCTGGGAAGAGGTTCCAGTGGCAGAGGAGCTCTTTGTATGCTGTGGGTAGGACAGTGAGACCTCTAGACTCTGCAGGCTGAACAGCTCACGTTTGCTTAGTCTTTCTTGACACTGATACTGTGCTATCCTGTTATGTAAACCTCTTCTCTCTAATTGAAGGAAACAGCCAGTGGAGACAGAGTTTAGCCTGGCAGGGAGACTGTTCTCCTGCCTCCCACTGAGGACAAATTAAGGATCCCATTGTCTGCTTGGAGGTGGGTGGGGGTGGACTTTGGAGGAGACAGGAAGTAAAACCTAAGTTTTTCTGCAAAGGAATTCTTAGGAGGACTCTTGGGAAAACCTAGCCCAGAGCCTCCAGCCCTTGTCTTCAAAGGGCTCAGCTCTGTCCATTAGCCGCCATTGTCTTAGTTTTCTCTGAGCAGGGCAGAGAGCTCTGAATGAAGCTTCTTGTCTCCTTTCGACTCACCACACTACTCAGACAGGTGTGCTTCTGTTAGGGGTCTGTCCTTCAGACGGGGAAACAGAGGCAAAGGTAACTAAACTGCTGCTGACTCAGGGACCCATTGTCAGTAGGTGAGTGAGTACTGGAGAAGGGGAGGCAGTGGGAGAAGTAGCTTAATTAGCCATAGTCTGAAGAGCAAGACACACGGTACTCATGACAACGCGTGTAATCTCACACATTCTTCCTGTTTCATCCTCCTGACGGCCATGGGGGCTGGGAGTGTGGGTGATAGTCCCTAGGCATTTCTACTGTACAGATCAGGAGCGGTGCCCACGGAGTGTGGGGCCGTCTAGTCACACGTGGACTGAGCTGGGGTGTGGAGCTGGCACTAGCATCCGTCCGTCGAACTCACCCCTCTGCTGTTCTGCACTTGGAGGACACATAAGACCTTCTTTCCCCAGGTTTTGAGGGCACTGGCCCTTCCTCCTCTGACTCCATAGGAAAAGATGTGTGGTTTATCTCCCACCCCAGAGTATGTCTAGGAAAGAGAACCAAAATTACAGGGTGGGGGTCCTGCTGGAGGGACTCCTCCATGGTACATCATTCCTTCTGAGTGTGGGCTCATGTCCTGCAGGATCAATTGCGGAGGAGGTGGCGGGGACTCCAGCAACAGGACAGGTGGCATCACTGAGAGCTCCGTGTTGATCTCTAACTGGGTGTACACAAGAGCCTCCCTGGGGCTCTCCTCTGAAAGGGTGCATGAGCCCCACCCAGTGCCCCAGCTCTCCATGGTGCTTCAAGGTGTCTCATTCTTTTTAAAAAATATTTAATTAATTTATTTGAGTGAGATATACAGAAATAGGCAGGGAGGAGAGGCAAATAGAGAGAGAGGGAGAGAGAGAATGGGGGACACCAGGGCCTCCAGCCACTAAAAAGGAACTCCAGATGCATGTGCCCCTTGTGCATCTGGCTTACATGGGTCCTGCGGAGTCAAACATGGGTCATTTGGCTTTGCAGGCAAGTGCCTTAATTGCTAAACCATCTCTCCAGCCCAAAATATTTTATTTATTTATTTACTTATTTATTTATTTGACACAGAGAGAGGAAGAGGCAGATATATATAGAGAGAATGGGTACTCCAGGGCATCTAGCCACTACAAACAAACTCCAGATGCATGCACCCCCTTGTGCATCTGACTTACATGGGTCCTGGGGAATCAAACTGAGGTCCTTAGGCTTTGCAGGCAAATGCCTTAACCATTTTCCCAGCCCAACGTGTCTCATTCTTGCTGTCACCCTCATTTTCCTTGCTTTCATAGCTTTCCCATTCACACCTGAAATGTGCTTCTCTGGAGACCAAGGACCTGTTGAGTCCATGGGGCCTTTCTGAGGGACTCTTCAGTCCCAGGGGCCCCCTGTCCCTACCTGCTTTTCAGTTCCGTTTGTGCTTCCTGCTTGCAATTGCTGCAGCTCGTCACAGGGTGGCAGCAAGAGTCAGACACGGAGGAGGCTGCGGCATAGCTCTGCCACAGCTGTGGACAGAGCTGGGCTGGACACTCAAGCCCTTCCTGGAGCTGGACATCTCAGGCAAGGCCATAGCCAAAGCTCAGTGTCATGTGTGGCTTTTCCTTGCCTGTGTTACACATTCAGGGAAGAGACAAATTTCCTGTTAGTGAATAATGCTAAGTAGAGACTTTGACTTCTAATTAGCCTTTTCTGCAAAACCCATACCTTTCCCAGAGAAACAATACATGGCTACCAAAAAAGGCAGGGAAAAAAATTTCAGAGGAAGAGTTGGGTGGGGGCGTGGAGGATATAGCCATGAATCCGCAGTGTTTTGTCCTTCAGGGCCTTGGTGTTCAGGGAGATCAGTAGCATCATGAAGCTGTTGTGAGAAGCAAGAGACTCACATCTTGAAGGCCATCATCTCAGCAGAGTGGAACTGTTAATGCTTCCAGTTCTTTCTATACCAGTGCTTGGTGTAGCTGGGGATTACAGAAAAGACATCAGAGGAGCCCTTGCTCCTCTGAAATTCCCAGGAGTCTTTGGGAAAAGAGGGATGGACACAGACCCCTTCTTTGTTGATTCTTCTCTGCCACTGTCAATGCTGTCTGCTAATATAAGAGATGACAGGTGTTGGGGACAAATGGCCTTGCTATGTACTGACTCTCCTATACTTTGTGACCTTGGGGAAGTTAGGTAATTTTTCATCTGCAAGATGGGACTAATAGTGAGATTTTTTTTTCTGTGAGAGTTATGGTATAGTACAGTTTGTCTTATCGGAAATGCTCAACAATAGATGTATTTTAGATTTTGGAACATTTACATATGTTTCATGCATATCTGAAATTATGAAATGCTCCAAAATCCCAAAGTGTTTGACCTTCACATCTGTGCTCAACATGTTTCAGAGTCTGAAGCATTTCTGAATTTGAGATCTTTGAATTAGGGATGCAAGACTGTCCAGTTCAAGCTGACATGCAGTGACTTCTCTGTCTGCATTTGTTTTTATTGTCCTGCTTGACTGGCTCTGCACAAGTGACCTAGGTGGACTTTTCCAAAAGTTTCCAAATAATTTGTTCTTTGAAAGGATAAGTAAAATTGACAAACCCTTATCCTGAATATCCAAAACAATAGGTTATTATTATAGATACTAATGAAACTCAGGAAATCGTTAGGATATACCTTAAAAATGTATAGTCCACTAAATTGGAAGTCTGAAATAAATGTATATATTTTATATGAATATGACCTCCCCAAATTAAATCAAGGACAGAGAAATAATTTAAGAAGATTTAATAAGCAGTGAGGTGGAGGCAGTAGCAAAGATCCACTGGCTAGTGAAATCCTATGCCTATATAGAATTCTAGTAGATCTTCAAAGAAGATCTAACACCAGTGCTTCTTACACTACTCCATAAAACAAGAAAGGAAGGGATACTGCCAAACTCCTTTTATGAAGCCCTCATATCCTGATGCCCAAACTGGATGTAGATAACCACCCCAGAAAATTCTAGACCAATCTCCCTGTTGAAGGTAGATGCAAACATCTCAATGAAACACTTGCAAACAGAGTGTAAGAATACTTCAAGAGTATCCATCATGATCAAGTTGGCTTGATTCCACAGAGGCACGGATGGTTCAGTGTATGTAAAGCAATAAATGTAAACAGACTTAAGCACGGCATTGCCTTTACTCACACAGAAAGGGTGTTGACAAAAATCTGACAACTCTTCATGATAAAAGTCCTGAAGAACCTTGGAATACAAGCAACATATCTCTACATAATAAAGGTTATTTATGACAAACCTGTAGCTGATATTATACTAAATGGGGGAAAATAATCAAAGGATTTTCACTGAAATCAGGAACTAAACCAGGGTGTCCACTTTCTCCATTTTTATTTAATATAGTTCTAAAAGTCTTGGCTAGAGTGATAAGACAAGAGGAGCAAATTAAAGGGATACAAGTAGTAAAGGGAGAAGTCAAAAAGCAGGGCGTGGTGGCATATGCCTTTAATCCCAGCAAAGGTGGGAGGATTTCCATGACCTCAAGGCTACCCTGAGAGTACACAATTCCAGGTTAGCCTGGGCTGAAGCGAGACCCTACCTCAAAAAAAAAGTATATATATAAAAATAGAGAGAAAAAAAGAAAAAGTCAATGCACCCTTATTTGCATATGATATGACTTCATACCTAGGAGACCCTAAACACTCTACTAGAAAACTGTTAGTACTAATAAACTCTATTCTTTATAGAAACACACACAAAAAAATCTTAAAGTTTATCTAGGAGCACAAAAGAACTCAGATACCCAGAACAATTCTCAGAAAAATAAAACAGAACAAAAAACCATATAGCAAGTTACTGGCACAAAAAGAGACAGGTAGATCAGCGTAACAGAAGATCCTGACATCAACCCACACAGCTAATTAATTTTTGACAAAAATGTCAGAAGTACTTTTTGGAGAAAAGACAGCCTCTTTAACAAATGGTACCAGAAGAACTGGATATCCACTTGCAGAAGAATGATACTAAATCCTTATCTCTCCTCACGTACATAGATCCAAATAGATCACAGACCTCGGTGAGAAATCTGAAACTATTGGAGGAATACATAGAGAAGATTCTTCAAGATAGAGGAATCAGTAAGAACTTTCTGAATAGGCCTCCAGGCACCCAGGAAATAAAGTCAAGAACAGTAGATGGACTCTCATGGAATTAAAAAGTTCTGATTAAAGCCGGGCATGGTGGCATACACCTTTAATCCCAGCACTCAGGAGGCAGAGGTAGGAGGATCACCATGAGTTTGAGGCCTCTCTGAGACTTCATAGTCAATTTGAGGTCAGCCTGGGCTACAATGAGACCCTACCTTGAAAAACAAAACAAAACAAAAAGACAAAAATAAAAAGAAAGAAAGAAAGAAAGAAAGAAAGAAAGAAAGAAAGAAAGAAAGAAAGAAAAGAAAGAAGCTCTGAATAGCCAAATGAAGATAAAGCCTACAGGCTGGGAGAAAATCTTTGTCAGCTGACATCTGACTGAGGGTTAATATTAGGAATAGGATATGCAAAGAATACAAAAAAAAAAAAAAAAACTAAACAACACGCACACACAAAGAGAACTAAGTAGCAAAATCAAAAACTGGTCTCAAGAACTGAAGAGACTTCTTAAAAGAAGAAATACAAATATCTAATAAATAAATATTTTAAAAAGTGTTCAATATCCTTAGCTATCAGGAAAAATGCAAATTAAAACTTCTCTGAGGTTCCATGTCACCCTCAACAAGAAACAAATAAGAACACATACTGCAGTCATGGGACAGAAGAAGAACTGTTGGTGGGAGAGTAAACTGGGGTAGCTGTTGTGGAAATCAGTGTGTAGCTTTGTCAAAAAGCTAAAAATAGAATTACCACATGATTCAGCTACACCCGTCCTGGGCATAAAGCCAAAGAACTGTACCCTTCACTACAGAGATACCTGCACATGTTCATTGGTGCATTCTTCACAATAGCAAGGGAATGGAATCAGTGGAAGGATAGATTCTGAAAATGTAGTACAGGTATACTATGGAATTCTGCTCAGTCATAAAGAAAAATGAAATTATGAAATTTTCTCAAAATTGGTTGGAACTGGAAAATATTTTGCTAAGCAAGGTAACCCAGATACAGAAAGGACAAAACACTGCATATCCTGTCTCATTTGTGTGGATCCTAACTTAGAAACACACACACACACACACACACACACACACACACATTATTGTGGGAGTGAGACTGTGCAAATCCAGGAAGGAAAGTAGAATGGGCCCATGATAGGAGACAAAAAAAAAGAGGTTCAAGAGAGAAGGGTAGGAAGGTAGTGGACCTTAGGTGATAGGAAAGTCAAAGGGTGAACAACATAGGTGGGAGGGCGATAAAGCAAGGGGCGGCAAAATGTAGCTGGTCTACTGGGAACAAAATTTGTCCTTTTCTATTTTTGTTCCCTTCCAGTTTTCTACTTTCCATGTGGACAGATTAGGCTTTTGGGAAGTCCTTTGAAGATTCTAGAAGAGAAACATAATGACTGTGTCAGGCAAAAGAACCATCTTACTACAGAGGCAGGAGGAAATTGGGGTGGATGAAATCTGCCCTCCTCCTCCTCATCCTCTTCCATTGCTGATGACAAAGCAGTTACTGGACAATCCTTGTACTCCGTTGTGACCTTGCTTCTACAGCACAGTGTGACCACACAGTCTATGTGGAGAGACTAGTGTCCCTTGGAGCCTTCTAAGGACTCTCCAAATAACTGCAAACAAGATAACTTCTCAATAACTGTAACATTATGATTATTCCGATCATTATAATTACTGCAACTTAATTTCCTTGGTAGAGCCATGGTCAGGTTATTTTGGGAAAGGTATGCCATATATTACAGTGAGATAAAGTGATAATTGTAATTCAGTCAGGTAGATTAGAAAGTATTGTAAGAGGAGATCACTCCTGAAATTCACAGAGAATTGATGCTTAATACATGATGGCTGAATGCATATGAATGAGTGTATGGATTGGATGAGTGTGTGGATGGGTGGGGAGGTGGAAGGAAGGATAAATGGATGGGATGAATGGATGGTTAGAGCTGGGCAAATGTGAGGTTGGATGAGTAGGTCTGTAGGTAGATGGATAGAAGGCTATATGAGTGGATGGTTATTTGGTGAATGAATGGATAACTATGGGTACAGTGTGTGGGTATGTATGGATAGAAAGAGATAGGGGAGAGCAAATGAATGTCTGAATATAAATAGATATTTCAAACAACATTATATTCTCCTGTTTTCAGGCTTTAGAATGCTTAGCCATTGTCATGGGCAGTTCTGCTCTCTTATCCAAGTTCGTAGACCTCTTGCTTTTCTAGTCGTAGGCAACGAGCAAGGTTGCCAGAGACAGCATGTCCTCTGTTAAAAGAATGTTCTCTTGAGACAGTTCTTAGACATTGGCCTGTCTGTGGACTAGGGAGGGCTTTGCTTGTCCATCCCACTTACATGCTTATTCTTGTGCCATCCAAGGCGTGAATCTGCTCCTTCCCCCACTGTGCAGCCAGGATGCTGTGCACAGCATGTCAGCCTTCTTTCCTAACTGGCACTCTATCCCTCTTCCTCAGCCTCCCTGCCTGAAGAGACCTGCTGACTCCAAAGAGCATACCCTTGTTTCTCTTCGAATGGCCTGTGCATTTCCCCCAAACCCCTCTCAGAGCGGTCACTGCTCCTGGCAGGTTTTTAGGCCACGTTCACATGCCACCTCTTCTCTGAAGCCTTTGCTGGTTAGAATTAGAGGCATATCTGTGTCACTGGGACTCCATGGCAAGTCTGCACCATCCCAGGCTCTCCAGAGTATGACTTGTGGTGGTTGTGACCTTGGGCCTCTCTACATGAGAATCCCTATCCATTCATGTCCCATAAACACAATCTATGAAAGGATTGTGAGAAGGAAAGATGAGACAGTCACATCCCGAGGTTCCATTCTGCTGTGGTGGCTGACCCCCTTTCTGGGTCTTGAGTGACATCTCTTGATCACTTTGTGGCCCAGGAAGGACCTGGATAAGGGACAACAGGGACACGGGTAGGCCTTATCTCATTGTCTTTCCTTGTATGGCGTAAACTGACCACAGGTCCCCTTGGGCCTCAGTCTTGTGGAGGAGAGTATAGAAGGCCAGGAGCTGTGAGATCAGAGACAGTTGGTAGCTCTGCCATGTGGAAAAGTTTAGTCACTCTCCTGGGCCTGAGTGTCCACATCTTCACACACAGCATCATCTTCCTTCTTCAGGGCAGGGTAAGCTGGTCTATGACAGCCCTGACCATTGAACTTAGTAAAGCATCAGATCAATGTGAGTGGCCTGCCTCAGTTCTTCAAATGAAGACAGTGAAGGAAAAATGCAAGGAAATTTATTTGTATTCAAATCAACATGTTTTGTGGGAAATGGACAGTCTCTGGGTTGTGGGGCTTGTGGAATAACTCAGTATTTATTTGATCAACATTTATTAGGTATCTGCTGTTTCAGGCACTGTGCACATACTGTTGCTTTTGGATGTTGGACAAGACAAACATGGCTATGATAAATTCAGTTTGGGCAGGGAGCTGGCTGGATAGGTGTCACAGACACAAATAAATAGTGCTCAATGAAGAGAAGCTATAAAGGTGCAGGCTTATCGCCTGACCCACAGCAAGCTCAGGAGTACGTGTTGGTATCAGTTGTTTTTCCTAATATGTGCATTGACTGTTTTGTGTGTGTGTTCATTAATGTGTATGTGTGTGGGTGTGTATATGCTGCGGTGTACACGTGGAGGTTAGAGGGTGAATTTGGGTGTTAGCTCTCACTTTCTACCTTGTTCACCAGGCTAGCTGGCCATGAGTTTCTGGAAGACTCTCCTGTTTCTGCTTCCTTCCCACTCAGCACACTGGGACTGCAGATGCTCGGACTACCGTGCTTGGGTTTACGTGGGAGCTGGGGATCTGAACCCAAGTACTCATGCTTGTGGGACACTTTATCCACTGAGCCATTTTCCCAGCCCCTGAGACTGGTTTTTAATTTAATTTAATTAATTTATTTTTCAAAATATGTGTATTTATTTGTAAGCAGAGAGACAGAAAGAGAGAGGGCAGGGGGAATGGGCACACCAGGGCCTCTTGCCATTATGCATACATCACTTTGTGCATCCAGCTTTACATGGATACTGGGGAATGGGACCCAGATTGTTAGACTTTGCAGGCAAGGACCTTAATCCGCTGAGTCATCTCTCCAGCCCTATTTTATTCATTTATTTATTTATTTTAATTTTTTTTTTTAATTTTTGGAGAGAGACACAGAGAGAGACAGAGAGGGAGAGGAAGACAGATAGAGATGGGCGCACCAGCAGTGTCTCAGCTGCTATGAACAAAATCCAGATGCGTGCACCCCCTTGTGGGCAAGTACGGCATTGTGCCCTTGCGTCACTTTGCATCTGGCTAAACGTGGGACCTGGAGATTGGAACCGGGTTCTTAAGCTTAGCAGGCAGGCGCCTTAACCACTAAGCCATCTCTCCAGCCCTTTATTTATTTTTTTAAGATGGAACTCCAACCCACTGAATTAATTTTATTGTCTAATGTTGGGTTGCCATTTGTTGTCTGCAAAACTTCTGTAGTGCCACACTTAGCCTTTTCCTCTGGTACGTGGCTGGTGCACTTCTCCCAGGAAAGTGCAGGATAATGGAAACATCTGTCAGAGCCTTTCTTTGGGTAGATGACCAATCGATATATGTGTGTGTGTAGTGTGTATGTATATGTATGCATTCTTTTAAAAATATATATGTATATATATAGTATGTATGCATATATATACTACACGCTATATATGTGTATGTATGTATGCATGAGTGTATAACGTATGTATGCATTTCTTTTAAAAACTCAAGTCATTGTACAAAATGAAACTTTTGGATCCAGCTATCTGATTTTGAATGGCATTCCCAGACCAATCCATGTTTTCTTTCATTTAAATTCAAACAATGTTTGCTAAACTCCTATAAAGTACATATAAAAAAAGAAAAAGGTCTAGCATTTGTTATGTGGAGGATATGACTCTACACTTAAATGTAAAAACTCGTTTAATATTCACAGTAAATGGATCAGGGAGGGTCTGGTCCCTGATCTTGAAAACAAGAACCAGCACTTGTGGTGTTAAGTCGTGTTAAGTGGTGTGCCCAAGATCAAGTGGAGAAGTCACATTTCAACCCAGAGTTCCTGGGCTTGGGGACTTGTGTTTTTAAATTGTGTGATTTGCTACCACATATATATTTTTAATTTTTAATTTTTTAAAAGATTTATTTGAGAGGGATAGAGAGAGAAAATGGGTGAGCCAGTGTCTCTAGCCCTGCAAACGAACTCCAGACACATGCACCACCTTGGGCATCTGGCTTTTGTGGGTTCTGGGGAATCGAACCTGGATCCTTAGGCTTCACAGGCAAGTGCCTTAACCGCTAAGCCATCTCTCTTCAGCCCACACATACTTTTTTAATTGTTACTTTTAAAGTTCATATACAAAGTAATGAGTTTTTATCATTAACATGCCTATTTTTTGAGTCAGCTTCTTACTGTGTAGCCTAAGCTGGCTTCAAACTCATGCACCCTCTGCCTCCCGTGTCTTGGGATTCTAGGTGTGTGACACAGTGCTCACTGATGGCACATTTGTTAAGCAGTGCATTCTGTCTTCCAAATGTCCCTTACACCCCTCACCCTGAAGGAGTATTGTTGCCACTGTGGTTGATCTGCGTGTCTTCTTTTTCCTTTTCCAGCAAGCCTATCCCCAAACAGTCACCTCTGTAAGCATTTCTGCTCTGATCCACCCTCTGGGCCTATTGACCCAGTCTGCCCTGTAGAAGAGTCCAGCCAGGTGAGGTTTGGTATAATCTGGTTTAGGGATAAAGTGGGGCTATGTTCTGCACTCACATTTTAAAAGATCCATGATTGTCTACTTCCATAATTCAGTCCCGTCCAACAAAAGAATCTGCTAGCCCTGAAGGCCCCTCCCTTCGTGAGGCCAGTGTTATGTTCCTGCATGTTAGTCATTTGGTGTTAATTTCATGACTTGACCTGGTATTGACTGTTTTTCTATATGTTGACTTAGTTTTTTATTAAAGCTTAAATAAAATTTCTTAAGTAGAACCTTGTATCCAGCAGTGTTGTATTCTGGCTGGGGAGTTTTGTTTGCTGAAGGCATGGTCTCTCTTTCTAGTGACTTCTGAAAGGGGATTTTTTTTTTTTTTTTTTTTTGGTTTGTTTGTTTGATTGGTCAGGCTTTGTTACCTTGGTTTCCCATAGCTTAACCCAGCAAGGTTCTACCTGTGGCTTTCATATAGTCTGCCAAGGCTGGGCATCCTGCTGCAAGCCACCTCCATATGACCTTACTAATGGTCCTTGGCTTACCTGATGGCTGTAGGAGGGGAAGAGGGGCAGGATGTGCTTTGGTTCTGTCTGCCTCACATATCTTATAGTGCCCAGTCTAGTAGTGGGGAGGATGAAAAATAAAGAGGAACATGTAGATGTTTGATTAACACTGAAGTTTTAAAATTATTTTATTTTATTTTGTTTTTTTATGTTTTTGTTTTATTATGTTTAAAATTTTTATTTTATTTCTTAATACAAACAAAAGAATTGAAAGCAAGGAGGTGTGGCTAAGTGTGACCTGATGTTGGGTCTTTGAGCCTTTTAGCATCATATCTCATGTCCAGCCTGTAGGAAACTGCTTTAGTAGGTCCCAACACCCAAGCTGTAACTGCAGGACAATTGAGAAAGGTCACTCAGGAAGGACACTTTCCTGGAAAAGACATTCAGCCTGAACAATTACTTGCTATGGAAACAAAGCTTCCAAAACCATAGCTTAAAAATGCATAGTGTTGGGCTGAAGAGATAGCTCAGCAGTTAAGGTGTTTGCCAGTAAAGCCTTATGACCCGGTTTGATTCCCTAGTACCCACGTAAAGGCAGAAGATGCCCAAGGTGGCACATGTGATGAGTTCATTTGTACTGGGTAGAGACCCTGGAGTACCCATTCTTTCTCCTTTCCTTCTCTCTCTCTTTTCTTGCAAATAAATAAAAATTATTTTTTAAAATACATACTGTCACTTTTATTGTTAACCTAAGAATCTCAAGTTTTTATGTGGTCTTGGCCAATCATCTTGCCAAACACAGCACTCTATACAGGAATATGCTAATATTAGTTTATGGCTTGCTTTTTGAGGCTGCAGATTGGTTTCTGTGCATGTGTTATGTCTCTCTGGCTAGAAGGTGACATGAATACAAGAAACTTAGTACGTGAATTGCCTTGGCTAGGTTCCCAGGAGCAGAACCTGAGTTGTGACTTGAGTACAAAGGTGAACTTTGGAAGCACCAGGAGGGAAGTGGGAAGCAACACAGGGCCGGGGAGACAGCGCGTGAAGGGTGTGTCACCAAGCTATTTACCACCGTGGACAGTGGAAGGGAATTTTCTGAGGACTTCTAGGAGCCAATGCAAGTACACAGACTGAGGATTTTCCTGTGCAAGGGGTAGAGGAGCTGGAACAGTCAGATACTAATGTCTTCCGTCATTGGTTGGGGATGTTTCTCAGAACTACACGTCCAGTCAGAAGTCGGGTAATGGTGAAGCGCCCATTGTACCTAGAGGGCAGTCTTGCATGCTTCCTGGTCTTCATGTTCCCAGCTTGCCTCCCCCCCACTCTGGTCAGGGCTTTGTGTTTGACCTGTGAGAGTTGGTCTCTACCTTGGCCTCTTGGATCCTGTGCTTTGGGGGAGCAGTCACGGGCCAGGAAGGCTCATGCAGAGACTAGTTGAATCTCACAGCCAATAGCCAGCACTAACTTGCTGGCCACATGAGTCCCTTTAGAAATGGATCGTCCAACCTTGTTTAGCCTATAGGAGATGCCCCACTGCTGGTGTCTGATGGCATCCACTGCTCAGTGGAACCCTTCCTCATTTCCTGGTCCCAGAAACCATCTGAGGTAAGACTTGATCATTATTAGCTTAAGCCACTAGGTTTTGGAGTGAGTTGGTATATATTACAACTAACACATTCATTGTAGTACTCTGAACGGTCACAGTAAAGTACCTTAGCCTAGGAGGCTGAAACGAGACACTTATTTTCTTAGAGATGTGGAAGCTGGATGTCCAGGTCAAAGTGTCATCACACTATATTTCTGATGAAGGTTCTCTCTCTGTTTTGTAGAGAGCCACCTTTTAAAGAAAATTTAAAATTATTTTTACTTATTTGAGGGGGAGGAAGGGAGGGAGGGATACAGAGAAGAGAGGATATGAATGGCGATGGGGACTCCAGGGCCCCTTGTCACTGCAAAGTCCGCACATGAACCCCTTTTTGCATCTGGCTTTATGTGGGTGTTGGGGAACTGAACCCAGGAAGGCAGGTTTTGCAAGCAAGCACCTTTAACCACAGAGCCATCTCGCCACCCAGCCCTTCAGCTACCTTCTTTTACTAGTTTTTTCATGGTCTTTCCTAGGTACTTGTGAAGAGATGAGATGGGAGAGAGAGAGAGAGAGAAAGAGAGGGAGGGAGGGTTTGATGTCTCTTCTTATAATGATACCAGTGCTATTAGATTAGGGCCCCATCCTTATGACCTTATTTAACCTAATTAACTTCCTAAAGTATATAACTCTATCACAGTGGGAGTAGGGTTTCAATGTATGAATATAGGGGGAAGGGAAGACACAATTTCTTTCCATTTTCTGTAATCTTTTCCAACTTTGCAAGTCAGCATAGGTCCCCAGCCTCTATCTTCATCACATTAGGGGTTGACATGATGAACAACAAGCTGAGGCTTTCAAGCAGGAAGTAAGAGAAATCCTTAGTGCATGGAATTCTTTTCCGTGAACAGCTCTCTTGTAATCATCACATTCAGAAGTTCTGAGGGAGGAGAGAAAAGCAACATATAATTTTAAAAGGAGCTGCACTGTTTCAGAAGGAAATTGCCACCCAAGGTAGAAGGTACAGTGGCAGCCTGGTGCTAGAGGCGTTGAAGATTGCTCCTCTCCTGCGTGGTCTGTAATCTCTGGCCTCCTTTCCTGCCCGCTGCTGCCTCTTTACAGCTCTGTGCTTCTTTGGCAGGAGCTGTGGTGGTATTAGGAGCCCCTGGCTTTGTGTTGTGGTGGTCTTTCATTTGGGCCCGGTGGGAGGTGTTTTCTGCACCAGCAGTGATGAGGTCACCCTGGGCGCAGCCAGACCCCCACACCTGTTAATTTAGCTCCTTTGTCAGCTATTTTATTTCAGATACCCTGTGTGGGAAATTCTGTCCCAGAATGACTTGAAAATGTTTTCACTATTGATTCTCTTTGAACAGTGAATATACCAGAGTTCACGGCCTGTCACAAAAGAGATGGGATAAAAGGAGCCCACCACAAGCCACGCAACAGCCTGCCCATGGCGTCTGCATGTAGACCACCCTCTGCCACAGTCACACTCGGTGTCTTCTCTCCAGGAGAAAACAATTTTCCCTTTTTCATAGAAAATCTCAACTCTCTATACTAAGAGTAAGGTGGATGCTTTTTTTGACTAGGACTCCCAGAACCCAGCGACCACCTTGCGTTTCCATTGCTGACAGTGCTGTTTCCATGGCCTGGTTGGTTCACAGGACCCCCCATTTCTGCTTCTGTGTTGTCTGCGGTAGTGGGGAGTGGGCGTTTTCTCTTCAGGGTATGACTTTGATTTTTTCCACTTAAGAAGCGCTTGACCCTGTGTTACCTTGAGCTGCTGCTGCTTCTTCTTCTTCTTCTTCTTTTCTTTTTCTTCTTCTTCTTCTTTTTTTTTTTTTTTGTTTCTCGAGGTAGGGTCTCACTCAAGCTCAGGCTGACCTGGAATTCACTCTGTAATCTCAGGGTGGCCTTGAACTCATGGTGATCCTCCTACCTCTGCCTCCCAAGTGCTGGGATTAAAGGTGTGTGCCACCACGCCTGGCTTTCCTTGAGCTTCTTGAAGACCTTCCTAGCTGCGTGCATGAGTCATTAGTAATGTTCACAAATATCCTTTCTGTCCTACCTCTGGGCAGATTGGATTATGCTTTCTGTCCCATTGAAGTGGCCGTGTGACTTGCTGTAGCCAGTGCAGCATGGGAGGAGGTGATGTGTACTGTAGCGGGGAGGACTCGCAGTCCTGGTGGGGGGTGGGTGGTGGCTCCTACACTGTAGTTGCTGTGTTTCAAATGATGGAAGGTCTGTCCACACCTCCACTGGAAACCATCACTTCGAACGTGACCATCTTCAGGTCCCCTTGTTTGCTAGTGTCATTTACTTCCTGTGGAGACCTTGATTGATTCAGCCATCATGAAAGAGGTATATGATCATTCAAGATAATTTGAAAAATAGGGAAATGTAGAAAGAAGTATGAAGACAAAATAATCTATAGTTTTCTTTTGTCACATAAATGTTCAAAATTTTAAAAATCCATAGTTTTATGTTTGAACATCACTACTATTAGCATGATGTCATTTTTTTTCTTATGGATTTTTTTCTGCTCAACATGGAATTTGTTTTAATTCAGTTATAATCACTTGTTATACACAACTTGAGATCTTGTAGCCTGAACATTATGTTATTCATGGCATTGCGGCCTTGTTACACAGACTTATTTTTAATGATTGTGTAGTAGGGATGGAGTTTACATATAACTTTATGAAATTACAAAAATTCTATTCGGGGCTGGAAAGATGGCTTAGCAGTTAAGGTGCTTGCCTGCAAAGCCAAAGGACCCAGGTTCGATTCCCTAGTACCCACATAAAGCCAGATGCACAAGGTGGCGCATGGATTCATTTGCAGTAGCTGGAAGCCCTGGCACACCCATTCTCTCTCTCTCTCTGCCTCTTTCTCTCTTTCTGTTCCTCAAATAAATAAATAAAATATTTAAAAATTCTATTCTTTTTAATTAAAATATATCCAGTAGCTGGGGGTGGTAAAGGAAAGTTCAGGGAGCAGTTCTGTGTAATGCATCAGACCCAGCTTTGTGCTGGGTGTTGGGTATGTAGGCAAATGCAACAGAATGGTCAAGTTCCCATGTGTTCAGTGCTGGCTCATGTTGATTCTCTAATTCTCTAGGGAATAGTTAGGATTTGTTACCACAGGCTCCCCACCCACCAAAAAAATCTCATTTGAATAACATAATCTAGCTGTTTGAGAAAACTTCACACACAAAATTTGCTCTTTTCTCTACAGAGGAGGCAAGCTTATACAATTTAGGGAGATAGACTCCATGAAAAAGCACATATAATTAGCAATAGGAAAGAAATCATAGTTTATTAAATGAATATGAAATAAATGTATGATTTATATAACAAATCTGCCACTAACATTACAAAATGCAAAAAGTATCATGACATTATTTTAGAAATTATTTTAGCCCTATAGTAATAATTAATATAGTTTATATCTCAGTTCTTCCTTGGTTTTTGGCAGAGTCTTGTTGATCTGCTTGCCTGTGATGACTCTGTGATACCGTTTTCTATGGAGGGAACAGAGAGATGAGTCATTTTTTCCTGGCTGTGTTTCCCACATTGGGATATGTGGGAACTTTTGAGAATGGTGGTGTTTTAGGACCGTCATGTATCAGTTACCATCCTAGTTGCTGGGACAAAAATGCCTGCTAACAAGCAACTCAGGGAAGGAAGGATTTATTCTGGCTTATAATTCGAGGTGATATGGTCCACCATGGCAGGAAGGGCATCCCCACGGGAGGGAGCAGGAAGTAGCTGGCCGCATGAGTCTGTAGCCAGGAAGCCGATAGAGACGACTGCCACTGCTCACACTGTCCTCTCCTCTCACTCAGTCTAGGACCCAGCTCATGGTGCAGGGAGGGTGGGGTTTCCCACCACCTCTGTAAACCTAATCTAGAAACTCACTCCTAGACATGCCTGGAGGCTTGTTGCCATGGTCTTTCTAGTCCTGTGGAGCTGACAGTCAGTTACAGCCATCTCTCACAGCTTCACATGGATGCTGGAAATTGCTTCCTTGCACTTTCATTGCCTGTTACTGGGATTGCCATTACATAGGGATCTCAGGCTCATGGTCAAGGCTGGACAAACCCCTATATTTCCTTCCTTCTTTCCTCCCTCCCTCCCTTCTTTCCTTTATGAGAGAGAGAGTAAAAATGAGTATGCCAGGGCCTCCAGCCATTGCAAATGAACTCCAGACACATGCACCACCTTGTGCATCTGGCTTTATGTGGGCACTGGGGAACTGAACCCAAGTCATTAGGCTTTGCAGGCAAGCACCTTAACCACTGAGCAATCTCTCCAGCCCATTAAATTTTCTTTGAAGGTAGTCATTGACCCATTTAATATTTTATTTATTTGAGAGGGAAAGAGAGAAAGAAAGAGGTAGATCGAGGGAGAGAGAAAATGGGTGTACTGGGGCTACCAGCCACTGCAAACAAACTCTAGAAGCAGGCACCACATTGTGCATCTGTCTTTACTTGGGTACTGGAGAATTGGACCTGGGTCCTTAGGCTTCCCAGGCAAGTGCCTTAACCATTAACCCATCTTTCCAGCCCCTCATTTAAACTTGGTACCCTCTTACCTAGCAGTTTGTGAGTTTTGTGACATTTTTTATTGAAATCAGTGTTTTGTGTCACAGGAGTAAGAAATGAAATGGTCTGAAGGAATGAGACCATGTCACTGAAAGAGGGATGTGAGAAAAGATGCATCCAATGGGCAATCAGGTGTAGATAGACAGCAACATGCAGGTAGGGCTTCTGTGGAAAACACCACTAAGAAAGGGGCCTTTATACAGGTGGGAAAGTGCCCCATGTTGGCAAGTTCTGGAGAATGGACATGGCTATTACTTTAGGGGATCAAGGACTCGGGAGATGGCTCATTGCTTATAAAGCCTGCTGACTTGGGTTTGATTACCCAGTACCTGTAAAGCCAGATGTACATATTGGCATAGGAAGCCTGGAGAGATGGCTCAGTGGTTAAGGTACTTGCCTTCAAAATCTAAGGTCCCAGGTTCAATTCCCCAGAACCCATGTAAGCCAGATTTACAAGGTGGCATATGTGTCTGGAGTTCGTTTGCAGTGGCTAGAGGCCCTGGTGTATGCTCTCCCTCTCTCTCTGTCTCTCTCTCTCTCTGTGCCTTTGTTTCTTTCTCTCAAACAAATAAGTAAATAAATAAAATGTTAAAAAATGGCACATGATCTGCATGATCTGCAGTTTGCAGTGGCAAGAGGCTCTGGTGTGCCCTTTCTCATTTTCTCTCTCCCTTCAAATAAATGAATATTAGGGGATCAGTAAGCATATAAACACAGTGGTATGCAGCATTAAGGTTAGTTCCTTTGGACACAAGAGCAAGCTTTGAATCTTAGCTCTGCACATATTTCTAACCAGCAAGGATTATACATGGAAGAGAGGCATATGTGCGGCTCTTCAATCTGATGACCCTTATCGGATTCCTACAATGTCTGTGGCAGTTACCTTTTCATTGCTGGACAAACATACAACCAGAAGCAGCTTTTGGAGGAGAGGGTTTATTTCAGGCTGACAGATTCCAAGGGAAGCTTCATCATGGTGGAATAAGCTGGTTTGCTTCATCACACATCCACAGCAGAGACCCAGCAAGTATGAACAGCTCAACCTGGCTCTCTACACACCTCTTAGGTCTGAACTCAAGATCCGTTCCCAGTGACAGACCTCCTCTAGCAGTGGTCTGCCTGCTGAAAACTAGGTAGGAAGCTTATTCAAGAATACCTAAGGCTGAACTAGAGAGATGGCTCAGCAGTTAAGGTCACTTGTTTGCAAAGCCTAATGGCCTGAGTTCAATTCTCAGTACCCACATAAAGTCAGATGTACAGGGTGGCACATGTGTCTGGAGTTTGTTTGTGGTGGCAGGAGACCCTAGCATGCCCATTCTTTCTTTCTCTAATTTGCCTGCATCTTTATTTCTGTCTCTGTCTCTCTCTCAAATAAAAAATACATATTAAAAACACCTGTGGCTATGGGGCATGCATTTATATTCAAATCACCACAGTGTCTAATCCCACATGAGTGTCATTTACTACAAAGGGGACATAGGTCAAATTGAGGTAAGCTTGCAGTTTTAGCAATGAGCTTAAAATCTTTGAAAACCTATGTATATGAGGGCATGCCATTCATGTTCCCCTGGGTGGAGCTCATACAGGTGAGGAGTCCACAAGCTGAGTCTCCTTAACTTCAGAGTCAGCCCACCTTTGTTTGTGTATATGAATTAGTAGCTGTGTGTATGTGTGCTGGCAAAAGTGACACTTAAGAGGGAACTAGAGGGTTACTAATGACAATGTTTCAGTCCAAAGACCTGAGAACACGTGAGTCTTTGTTTCCATTTCCATTGTATTGAAATGTCTGTTGGCTTTTTAGGTAGCTATCTTACAACATGCCCAGCATCAAGACATGGGAAGCATCAATCCTAGGTTGTGATTCTGTTTCTCTTTAGGAAATAAAGCCTGCCTGGTTTGGGTTGGGATTCAGTGACTTCTCATTTCTTGGAGTTAAGACAATGGTGAGTGGTCTTTGGAGACTGACCATTGTTTTTATAACTCCCCAGCCCCACAGTTCCTAATCTATCTCATATTTATGGTTGTGGCCATTCAGAGATGTTTGGAGTCCTCAGAATACTTGCTCAAGTCACGGGGCAGCGTTCTTCCCAAAGATTTGTCATAGTCCAGACAAAAGATGGAATGTATCCTTGATCTGAAGGTGAGGACTCTGGGCCGAGGATATTGAGTGCCTGCTACGTGCCAGGTTGGGTCTTATGCTTGGCTATAGATGTTCTAGTTACTGTGGCTTAGTAACAATGCCCCCTAAAACTTCTTGGCAAGAAGCAACCAGTTAGCTAAGCTCAGGGATTCTGGAGCTAGGAATTTGGACGTGGAAGGGCATTTTCTCCACATCTGGGAAGATGGAGATGCAGATAACTAATGGCTAGGGTTGGAATTACCTGGAACTGCTTTGCTTACATATGGATGGTGACCTTCATGGGGATGTCCAAAGGGGGCTGTTCCACGTAGTTTGTTTGTGTTGGGAAGTTTTGGTTTCCTTATAATGGGACAGCTGGGCATCACTCCCACCATTGGCTGAATCAACAGGTGGCCACATTCAAGATAGGAGAGTACCAAGACTTAAAAAAATGTGGCCAGTTTGAAAAGTAGTTTTGTTCTGAGGGTTCCATGTTCTTCACTCATGGAGTTTATAACCTAGTACAGAAGACGGACATGCCTTGAATTGATCAACTAGTGTGTCGGGTTCTGGCCTGAGGAGTCAGAGGTACACACGGCAGACATGCTCCTTAATCCTGGAGTTTGTCTGCTGCTGGCTGAAAATGACAAGAAAAAATTATGTAATAATAACATATAATGTAATAGAAAGTGGTAGAAAATAAAAAAAGAGGTAAGTCCTCATTCAGTGATACACTCTAGGCAAAGGGAAGAGCAAGTGGGAAGTCCAGAGGTAGAAATATTCCCAGCATGCTTGAGAAGTGGTCAGAAGGCCAGTACAGTAACAGCAGAATAAAAGAAGAATGGTTGAAATTGAGGTTAGGGGAGCAATCAGGAGTCAGATGTCCTTGGCTTAGATACTCCTTGCAATAGGAACTTGTAATGGTCAGTGTTTGCTTGGTATGATGGTAATTTTCAATTGTCAATTTCATGGGATTTGTAATTGCTTAGGAAACTTATCTCTGGATGCGTATTTGAGGGCATTTCCAGAGAGGTTTAATGGAGGTGGGATGACCCACCTTGAATATTGGTGGTGCCATCAGTAGGCTAAGGTCCCAGACCAAATGTAAAGGAGCACAGTCCTCAGTCATCTCTCTGTCCTTTCTGACTGTGGACACAACGTGACCAGCTGCTTTATGCTCTTAACACCATGCCTTCCTTGCTACCTGGGGCTCTACCCTCAAACCATGTAGCAAATAAATTTCCCCTTCCTTAAGTTGCTTCTGTCAGTCATGTTTATCCCAACAACGAGAGAAGTTACTGATGCACTAGATTATGCTGCAGAAATGGCCAAATTTCAGTATCTTACCAAAACGAATTTAAAAAAATAGTTTATTTATTTGCAAGCAGAGAAAGAAAAAGAGAGAGAGAAAGAGAGAGAATGAATATGAGAGAATGGGCACACCAGAACCTCTAGCTGCTGCAAATGAATTCCAGATGTATGTGCCACTTTGTTCATCTGGCTTTATGTGGGTACAGGGGACTTGAACCCAGGTCATTAGGCTTTATAGGGAAGCACCTTAACCACTGGACCATCTCTCCAGCCCCCCAAACTAATTTTGACAAACACTGAGAAGGCAAAGCTCATGGGAAACCTTGATCAAGGGTTCTCATCCACTTGAGACATTGTAATCAAAACCCATATGACATTATGACCTTTGTGCGTCAGCTGTGACTCTGTTCCATATCCCCTTTATCCCAGGATGTGGGCTGAAGCATGCCCTCCCTCTCCAAGAGACTGCTGTCCTGGTGGCAGAAGGGGACACAATGGTAGAATCCTTGGTGGCTCATGAAGCTATGGCCTCGGATTCCATGTGCCCCTTCTCCTATTTCATTGACCAAAATGAGTCATCTGCCCAAGCCTTGTGTCACTGGGCTGGGAGAGAGAACCTCTACAGATGTGTACATGTTTAGAAAACAGTGATGAACAGAGACCACGTGATTCCTACAAGCCATTGGAGGTTTGGGATGGGAAAGGACATGGTATAATTGGCTTTTTCAGAAGATCCCTTTAGAGAAACAATGAATATTGCAGTTGAAAGGACAGCTGGAAGATGTCGCTTCATAATATTTGGATCCTCTGGGTGATGGTCAAGCAGGGAACTATGGGCTGAGGAGGTGTCGGTGTACCTATGCCTCTAGCATGCCATGTGTGGCATCAGGTGCCACCATGCCAATACAGTGTGGCAGACTCCATCAGCCCGGGAATTGTGCAGCATACGGCAGGATGCCAACACAGTTGGAAAGGCTGAGAATGGACATCAGGCAGGATTTTTCCAGGTGAAGAGGAGACACTGAGACCTCTGCATCAGAAAGTCTCTCCAATGAGAAGTAGGTTACTGTATGCCCAGGTCTTGGGAAGGGAATATAGGCACCTTTTTGAGGTGGTGTCTCCCTATGCTGTCCATTCCTGGCTCCGAAGTGCTGGGCTCTAGTAAACCCCCTGCCTTAATGTCTCAAGTTGCTGGAAGTACTTGGAAGCCACCATACCCACCTAGTATTTTTGTAAAAACAAAAATCTATTTGTTTACAGGCAGGGAGGGAGGAGAGGGGGAGAGAGAAAGAGAGAGAATTAGAGTGGGGGTCTACCAGGGTATCTTGTTGCTGCAAACGAACTCCAGATGCATGCACCAGTTTGCATCTGGTTTTTATGTGTGTACTGGATAATTGAATCTGGACCAACAGACTTTGCAAAGCAAGTGCCTTTAACCACTGCATTAAAACAGGCTCTTCTGGTGTTTCATGGAAGGACAGTTTCATATATGGCTCTGTCCAAAACTAAATTCCACCCCTACAAGTTGTTACAACTCAGAATAGCACCCCTTCCCAAGATTTAAATTTTTTAATTATTTATTTATTTATTTATTTATTTATTTTTGGAGAGAGAGACAGAGAGAGATAGACAGAGAGGGAGAGGGAGACAGAAATGGGCACGCCAGCAGTCTCTCAGCTGTTGTGAACGAAATCCAGATGCGTGTGCCCCCTTGTGGGCAAGTGTGGCATTTCACCCTTGCCTCACTTTGCATCTGGCTAAACGTGGAACCTGGAGATTGGAACCGCTGGACATTGGAACCAGCATTCTTAGGCTTAGCAGGCAGGTGCCTTAACTGCTAAGCCATCTCTCCAGCCCCCTTCCCAAGATTTAAAAAGTGTTCTTTGTGAGTTGGTGACAGTCCTGACCTTATCTGAAGAACATTGAACAGCTCACCCTGACCCCCACTCCTGCTGTGGCTTCTATGTGGTACCAGAGTGAGGGAAAGGATCCAGCAGTGCTGTGGACAGGTTACTGCACACAAGTGACTCTGAGATGGTTTCATTTTCTCTGGTTCATGTCCTTCTTAATCTGTTATATTGAGGGAAGAAGGGACAGTCATCATATGAAGAAAAAAAGCTAATTCTATACCCAAGATCCCCTTTGTCCTCTGCTCACATTCTTGGCAACTGAGAGTTGATACTGTCTGGGATGGCAGAAAGGTGACCACGTGATTACCAAAAATACATTTGACTTCCATTAGGGAGACTTGAAGTGTGTGACCCAGAAAAAGGAGTCACTGAGGGCAGGTACTTGAACACTGAAAAGAGAGGAGCCAGGTTTGGGATGTCTGTAGCTGAGCTCCTAAAATCCTTACTGTCCTGTTTGCTGGGAGACCCATGCAAGGGGCGGGAACTTTGCTGAGCCCTTGAAATGTTTTGTGTGGGTCCATGGAACTGGCCACCTTTCTTTTCAGAATGGTTCTGCTTCCAGAGAGAAGACCCCACACGGAGGCTGAGACCCTTGGTGGACTTTATTCCTCCGCTATTTCTCTGTGCTCCTGAGAATCTCTGCAGCTTCAGCCACCGTATCCTCTACTCACTTATTCCTCTCAAATCTACAGCTCTAAACTGTAAGGCTACTGGCCATAGACCACTGATCTTGGACAGGCCTTGTATCTTGTTACTAGATGCTAACCTTGACATCCAGTGGATGGGAAATAAAATCACCCTGTCCAGAACTCCTTATTAATGGAATATGTGGGAGAAGAATACAGAGAGTGCCATGCATTTCAAGATATGAGAGCGTGTTGTCCCTTCCATTTGTCCCTGAATGTTCTCATGTAATTGAATGATGTAACTTTAGCAATGGGGGAACATGGTTCTTTCCCTTTCCCTTGAATCATGAGCATCTTAATTAGAAAGTTGCTTGTGATGCCTTAGTGGTACTTAGAGATTTGTAGAAGATGAATTCTGAAGAGTTTGTTGAAGTTGTCAGATAATTTTTATAAACCTTCTGGAACATTGTCAGTGGGTTTTTGTTTGAGTTTTCATGACAATATGTCTCTTTAGCACAAATGTGACCATTGATAAGTACTTGGTCTGAAAAATGATGACATCTTTCTTAATTTATATTTGACTCACAATAGATTTTAGATCATTTCTCCTATCAAAGATATCTTGGTGGTGGTGGGGGGGAACAACCATTTGCTCTAAGTTTGGTGTGGTGGTGCACGCCTTTAATCCCAGCACTGGGGAGACAGATGTAGGAGGATCGCTGTGAGTTTGAGGCCAGCCTGAGACTACATAGTGAATTCCAGGTCCGCCTGGGCTAGAGGGAGACCCTGCCTTGAAAAACAAAACAAAACAAAATCCAAAACAACAACAAAAGATATCTTGATGAAGCAAGATTTTGAGAGAAAATTTTATGAACTTTAATATTATCAGGGTTAAAATGTTCTTGAGTTGAAGAAAACAAAAAGCCCATTGAGACTGATTGTTCTGGGGAAAGGGATATTGGTGCAGTCTCCAGATGTTGCAGAGTTTCTCAGTCCTCCTATAGGACTAGCTCACACTTAAGTCCCTCTTCTTTACATTTATATTGAGTTATATCATTGCTTTATTAAAATAATTATGGAACATCAGAACTGTGTCATAAACTCCTAAGCTGTCCCCTGGCCAGGTATGCAGTTGGCCCACAGTACACTGCTCTCATTAGAGGCTTGTTAAATGGGAAAAAAAACCCGAACACATGATCTTTCTTGGCTTTGCAAAGACACTGATTGGACCGATGCTCTCTAACTCTGATTAATGTGTCCCAAATCTTCTGTTTTCCTCTCAAGACAGAATCTTTCAGTGGGTTTCTTCAACTCACTGTGTCATTTGTCATTGTCATACACACAACAGCATCTGTGAAACCTTGCACTGACTGAGCTCAGACTTGGAGGCAGCGTGCTTAAGCAGGAGTGTTGGTGAAGTCAGGGTTGAACTCATTCAGATCAGAGAGAATCTTGACTTAGCATGGAAACAATTTTTAGATGAGGTTGTGTTGCATCGGTGTTCCTGTAGGGTGGGCAGTGCAGTTACGGTGGGCAGAGCTGCCTGCAGAGAGGGAGGTCCTTGTCCCTGAAGAGGTTCAGGCGGAAGAGCACAGGCTCACTTGTAATGTGCGGTAAGAGGCTTCCTAGCCAGGCAGTCTGGGCACAGAGGATATTAAAGACCCTCTTTCGATTGACTCGTTCAAGTCTTGCTAGTCAGGGCGTGAGCACTGGGTCACTGGGTTCTCTTTGTTTTGCTTTTCTCAAATGGCAATCCCGTCTTTTGTCTCAGACACTTCTCTTTTTTTGTCTAAACTTCTTTCTTTACTCCTTCTTGCTTTTCTTTCATTTGTTTTTCTTGTCCTTTCTATAATTTGCTTATTAGCAAGCCTTTATATGGGCAAACACAGGACTGCTATATTTGATTCCTTGATATTGAGGGACAAACAAGGTCTTAAGAGTGAAAAACAAAGTGATTGGTGCCAATATGGTCAGTGGGAGCCTGGTGCGCCAAGTCTGCAATACTGTTGGTTCTCCCTATTCTGTTTTCTGTGAACAAATGAATTTGTAATCTACATTCACTTGTGCTGATATTACTTCATATTTGCATGATGGGTGGGAGAGAGCATAGTGGGTAAACTGATGCTGTGCAAACATGAAGAACTGAATTTGGACAACCAGTTCACACATATGGTACCAGGCATGGTAGCACCTGCCTGTAATCCCAGTGCTGGGGAGGGGGCAAACTAGGCGGCTCCTTGGGACTCACTGGTCAACTAATCTGGCTGAATCAGTGAGCTCTAGGTTCAGAGAGAGATCCTGCTTAAAAACATATGGTAAACATAAAAAAACATAAGGTAAACATAAAAAAACATAAAGCAGCAGAGGAAGACATCAACATCTGGCCTACATGTGCACAAACACATGATATACCCACATACATGAACAAGTATTCACGTATTCATACACACCACACACACACACACACACACACACACGCAATATTCTTGGAATTTTCTCCCTCAGTGTTTGTTTTAAAATGTGCTTGTGAGGAGCCGGAAAGATGGCCCAGTGGTTACGAGCACTTGCCGCTTAAGCATGAGAACCTCTAGAGCCAGAGACCACCAAGTGCAATTCAGAACCCATGTGAAAAGCCAGTCTGGGTGAGGCCAGACATATGTGCATCTCCAGTCTTCAGAAAGCAGAGACCAGAGAACTGCTGGAGCTCCCTGAGTGGCAGCAGCTCTGCGTTGAGTTTCCTCTCAAGAAAATACAGGTGAGGAATAAGAAAAGGACACCTGACACTGTCCCATAGCCTCTAGACAAACGTGAGAGGTGCACACATCTACACACACATGCAGCATATGTCACACATTATATATGCCATGCTACACACACACATATGTGCAGATTCATCTGTTAGTGATGTTGAGTAAGTATGGTTTGGCGTGAAGGTCACTAGTTTTCCAGAGTGTTCAGCTATGCAAAGCAAGGATGCTCACTTTCCACAATGTTGTGGTACTGAAGAGTTACTCTGTGAAGCTTGGCATAATTCTCTTTACTATCCAGATGAGACTCCAAGAATACTTGCCAAGGCCCACAGCCTGCTCAACCTTCCTGTCTATTTTATCCTGGGTGGCCCAGGAACCTATGGCCAGGCAGGCTGTACTTTTAGAGCAGGGATGTTGACTCTCTGGAGTTTGTTTCTGCAAATGAATCCACAGCTTGATGCAAATGAGAGATGACCAAAAGGTCTCTTCAGGTGGTCTGGGCCAGCCCTCTGCCCCAGGAATCCAAGGCTCAGATGGCAGACTTGCAGGCCTCATTTATTTTGATGTGCAGCACCAGGAAAGTGGGTATTGTAAGTGCTACACCCCGAGAGTGATTCTGAACTCCCACTGTCTTGAAGTGATGTTCTTGTGTTCACTGGCCTGAAATTCCCCTGGCTGCCTTATTTTACCTTGTGTAGTTGAGTATCTATTGCACAGGGCCAAGATATGCATCCCTCCTCCCCCAGTTTGGTATGTATTGCATGCCTTCCTAGACTGTGTGATTGAAATGGATGTTTCCAGATGATAAGCAGTAGGAAATATGTCTTCAAAAATAGCAGAGAAGGTGTTGCTAATGATGGAAGATGTTCTGTGTGGGTTATTAGCCCTGAGGGGTCATTGATCTTAGAAATACAAAACTAGAAAACCAAAACCAGTGTTGAAGATACAGGATAGCAGGTAGGAAGGCACTTGCTTGCAAAGTTTGACACCCTGCGTTCAATTCCCCAGTACCCATGTAAACCAGATCCCCAAAGATGACACATGTATATGGAGTTCATTTGCAGTGGCAAGAAGCCCTGACATTTTTTTCTCTCTCTCTAAATAAATCATTAAAAGAAAAAACAAAATCAAAACCAAAAAGTAGGTCTCCAAACTTTACCAAAGGTATTGATGTTAAGATAGATTCCGTGTCCACTCGGAACCTGAACAGAAAATAAGAGTCTATGTGAGCTGGTTACAGTCTTACTCGGTATCCAAGACACTTGACATCATGGAGCTTATAGCTTAATGGGAAAGACAAAAGATGAATAAACCGTTTTTACAAAATAGTGACAAGTACAATAAAAGAAACAAGGACTCATGATAGAGAGGTATGTGTGTGTGGGGGGGTGTTGGCAGGTGGAGGGAATTTCTTATATAGCTGGGAAAGGAAGACTTCTCTTTGAGAATACATTTCAATCAAGATCTGAATGCTGGTGGTGAATGTTACAGATAAGGAGAGAGAGAGAGTTGTGGGTACCCCGAGAAAAGGCCAGTCCATTGACACGTACTCAGCTGGCTTTGCCAAAGACCCAGATGGGGGGGCATCACTTCCATCTGCCCCAGATCCAGTCAACCTTGATGTAACAGATTTCCACATATGACCAAACAGGAACAGAAGTTTGCCAATTCCTGTTGCAAAATAGATCAGTGAATAAAATCCAAAGCACAGTTAAAATTAAACCACTCATACAGTGGGAATATTATTGAGATGTGTCTTCATGGTGAGTTCAGAGCCACTCTGAAATAGTGTAGAATGGTAAGATGTCCCTTCTGTGAGCTCTCCTGTGATGGTGCTCTGTCTAGTAAGACCAGGAAGTCTCCCTCCTCCATTTCCTCCCTCTCCTCTTCCTTTTCTACCAGCTTCTCCCCCTCCCACTTCCCTTTCCTTCCCTGTCTTCCTCCTTTAATTTAGCATCACCAGCTAGGGTGGGTTAGAGAGTACGTCTTCTGTTGGAATCAGTTTCATTCTGTGAAAGCTTTCCCTATGAAGTCCAGAAAAGCTT
Organism: Orientallactaga sibirica; assembly: GCA_036365145.1. Taxonomy (NCBI): domain Eukaryota; kingdom Metazoa; phylum Chordata; class Mammalia; order Rodentia; family Dipodidae; genus Orientallactaga; species Orientallactaga sibirica. The sequence goes on from JAEOAD010001317.1 coordinate 2,524,324, forward strand.
CTAATCTATTAAAGAAACCACATATTCACTGAACTTGAACTCAGCTGGAGAGATAGTAGGTTTTATTATTTACCATGCCAATAGATTCCAGTTCCTCTTCAGTCCTGGTTAGATGATTCACACAGCAGTTGCAGCAACAACAAGATTATAGACACATTGGATTGAGTGGCAGAGCTCATCTATGTTGGTGATCTCCCGGTCTGATGGAGGTGGGGGGGCTGTGCAGCTGGTAAATCTGGAACTTAGAGTATTTCCTGTTTTAGGCAGGAACCTTTTGTTTCCATTTGAAGGATGATAACCATTTCTTAGGAAGAGCTAGCAAGTCAGAGGAGTTATTTGATGGGGGCGTGTCTGCATTCTTCCCTGAGATTTATCCAGAGGTTTTACATTGCTTTGCCAATGTTGTTGTGAGAGAAACCCACGGAAGGGCTTTCTTCACTCTACACTGGATGCTCTGAGTACTCTTGGGTAGGCTCTGGAAGGCCTTGACTTGGGGGGTTGTTTCTTGGATGGAAAGGCAACCTGGGTGACTCTGGCAGTGGCAAGATCACTCAGAGATGTGTCCAGAGGCCACCATGACCTCGAATCATCTCACAGCTATAGAGCAAGGGCAGTTTGTTTACAAAGTCCCACACTCCAGATAGGAAATGTTTTGTGTTCAAAATACTGAAAGAAATGGTAATAGTAATAAATGAAGGTTACTTGAACAGACTCAAGTATACCTGAGTGCTAGAAACACAAATGGTTAGGTCAGGTGGAGTTTGCAAGCATCTCTTAGGCTAAAAACACGGGAGCTGCCAGCCAGAGCCTAGGGCTAGAGTGATCTTGTGGGTTCTGAGTGCTGTGTCAGCAGGGGCAGCCTGTCCTGGAGCCACAGAATGGTGAGTTGCTTAGGAGCCATCTTCCTGTTGGGCTATTTGACCCTGAAATCCTCCTTCCATGTCCCGATGTGTGTCTGTCTGCTCCTTTTCCCCATCTCCGCAGTTCTTTTCTGTCTGTTTCCTCTTCAACCTTCACTCCTGGCTTTGGCTGTCCTTCCTCCCTCAGTGCAGGCCTCTGGAGATTGTTGTTCGCAGTTCTTTGCTTCCCTGTCTCATGACCTCTGGCTGTCTCTTCTAAGAGGCCAACGTGAAGTTCTCGCCTATTTCCAGAAACTGGCCCATCTGTCATTCTCCCTGCCAAGCTCATTTGCACACCGAGGTTCCTAGCAGCATTTGCATAGTAGGCCTGGCCTCCCCAGGCTTCTCTTCAGGCATCTGCAGCCTCCGCTCTTGGCTTCCAAGGCCAGGAATGCCGGGGACTCTCCTGGGTTGCCAGTGTAAACCCTGTGCAAAGGCGTTGCATTGATTTGGCAGAGAACATGTGATTTACAGTGGACCTGTGAGCTCATTTTCTGTCGAACTTCTGGCATGTAGGCTCTGTAGCACTGCTACAAGCTGCCTAGATGTGACAGAAACCAGAGCCTTTCCCTTTGGAACTGTAAACGCTCCTTTGCTTTCACATTGAAGGATGAGGACTCCTTCTGATTGGCTCATTATATGGATGGGGGATGATGAAATCTGAATTGAGCAAGGTGTGTGTAGGTGTGTGTATATGTATGCATGCATGCACGTCTTCGTGCACTCGCCTGTATGCCTGTAGCATCCCGTGGACTCATCTGTGATGGCTAGAGAATATCGGGTGCCCCTCCCATCACTCACCCACTGTTTCTCCTTTGACAGAGGCTCTTGCTGGTTCCAGAGCTTGCCATTCGGGAATCCTAACCATGCTGTGGTCTTTGCATCATAGGACGGGGGTTGAAGATGTGCCTGGCCATCCCCCGCTGCTGTTTACGTGGGTTCTGGAGATTCAAACTCAGGTGTTCTCGGGGCTTCCTCAGGTCCTCATGCTTGCATAGGCAGTACACTTATCCACTGAGCCTTCTCTCCAGTCCTGAGCCAGTTTTGTAACAGTTAAGAAGGCTTAATATTTGATACTGACTTTATGGAGAAGGTATTTTGCACAGTAAAACCTCTGTTCTAGACTAAAAGTAGGTGAATTAGGTTGAAACCTAAAAGTTTTACCATTTGGTTATTTTCATCGTAGGTAAAGGGCAAACTCATAGTTGGTTCTAGTTGCAATGAGAGATTAGGAAGAGTGAGGCTTGTATAAATAAATGCCTCTCTACTCTGTTTCTCATTAATTCTTTCATTCAAGATATGCTTGTTGAGCAAGTCTTCTGTGCACTTACAAAGAGAAATCACGTTTGCTTCCTGCTTCCTGTGTGGGAAGACCAGTACTCAGGCAACCCCATGTAAGGGCCTCCAAGACAGCCTCTCAGAGGCTAAGGGCAAAGGAGGGTAAACAATCCTTGATTACTCAGGACTGTCCTAGTTTGAACACAAAAGTCCTGGGTGACACAGGAATATGCAAGGATTTGGTACTTTGGACTTTAGAAGCCAGTACAGAGGGGTAAGCCAAGTTTTATGAGCTAATCTGATGAGCGTTTGAAAATACTAAGTACAGAGAATTGTGTTGGCTTATGAACTTTCAAAGGGTTAGGAAAGACAGCAGAGAACTTTGTTGGAACTGGGCTACTGGCATAAAGTCTGGCTGCATTCTGCTGCCGATGCCCAGAGAGTTTGATTAAGGTTAAATTTGAAACCAATGGACTGGTGTGCTTGGCAGAAGATATAGAACTGAAAGATGTGAGATTTAAAGTTGGAAAAATTTAAACAGATTTAAAGTTATTGGCACAAAGACAGGTTTTAGGTTTCTAGAGCTGCTGTTGTCAAGCATTAAGGATGACCCAACTACTTTACATTGAAACAATAAAAAGATATGTGAGGTGATTCCACCCAGGCAAGACTGAGTGGCAGAAATTCAAACTCTTTTGAAAGGAAGAAACCTGCTCTTCAAGGTCGTGATTTATTTCCTCCTTGGATTAACAATGGCTATGTCCTTTCACACCTGGTATTGATGTTGGAAGCATGAAAAATGCATTTTAGTGGATCATGAAGTGCACACAGTTCCAAGAGCCACTGCTGAGAGGCAGCATGAGGCTGAGTGCAATGTCCCTGGTAGAGAGACCAGTGAGGTCCCTGGAAAATGGACCGTGGTTTGCAGTGCAGACCTGAAAATGTTTTGGATATACCAGAACTGTGCAAAGGCTGCCATGGAGCACTGTTGGCTTGGTATGGAAGTTTTTCCTGGCTGCTCAGGCCAGCTGGAGGGGTGGAATTAAAAATTCAGAGACTGTCATCACTGGTTATGGATGTTGGACTTGAACTACAGATGTTTGATGTTTATGTAGTATTATTAATTTTGTACTGGTCTAGTCTCTCCTTGTTATGCCTTATTGCAATGGAAATGTTTACTCTGTGCCATTATACATTGGAATTATGTAACTTGTTTTGATTTTATAGGACTCACAGTTGAGACAGTCTTGACTCTCAGATGAGACTTGGGACTTTAGAATAATCTTTGAAGTTGGACTGAATACAGTTTACAATATGAAGTGGTCATGAGTCTATTGGGTGACGGGCAGATTGTGATCATTTGAATGTGTGTCCCCAGTAGACTCAGGAGTTTTATTAAAGCTTGTAACTTGGTCTCCAGCAGCCTGGTTGGAGGAGGTGTCATCAGGGTGGATCCTGGGGTCCAGCCCAAAGGTGACTTTGGGGGGATCTGAATTCCTGTCCAAAGTGTTGTGGGGATCTGAGTTCCTGCCCACAGGTGTGTTTGGGGGGAATCTGAATTTCTGCCCAAAGGTGTGTTGGGGGATCTGAATTCCTGCCCAAAGGTATGTTGGGGGATCTGAATTCCTGCCCAAAGGTATGTTGGGGAATCTGAGTTCCTGCCCAAAGGTGTGTTGGGGGATCTGAATTCCTGCCCAAAGGTATGTTGGGGGATCTGAGTTCCTGCCCAAAGGTGTGTTTTGGGGATCTGAATTCCTGTTGTTGGGGATCTGAGTTCCTGCCCAAAGGTGTGTTGGGGATCTGAATTCCTGCCCAAAGGTGTGTTGGGGAATCTGAATTCCTGCCCAAAGGTGTGTTGGGGGATCTGAGTTCCTGCCCACAGGTGTGTTTTGGGGATCTGAATTCCTGCCCAAAGGTGTGTTGGGGGATCTGAATTCCTGCCCAAAGGTGTGTTGGGGGATCTGAGTTCCTGCCCAAAGGTGTGTTGGGGAATCTGAATTCCTGCCCAAAGGTGTGTTGGGGAATCTGAGTTCCTGCCCAAAGGTGTGTTGGGGGGCCCAAAGGTATGTTGGGGATCTGAGTTCCTGCCCAAAGGTGTGTTTTGGGGGAATTCTGCCCAAAGGTGTGTTGGGGAATCTGAGTTCCTGCCCAAAGGTGTGTTGGGGGATCTGAATTCCTGCCCAAAGGTGTGTTGGGGAATCTGAATTCCTGCCCAAAGGTGTGTTTTGGGGATCTGAATTCCTGCCCAAAGGTGTGTTGGGGGATCTGAATTCCTGCCCAAAGGTGTGTTGGGGGATCTGAATTCCTGCCCAAAGGTATGTTGGGGAATCTGAGTTCCTGCCCAAAGGTGTGTTGGGGGATCTGAATTCCTGCCCAAAGGTGTGTTTTGGGGATCTGAATTCCTGCCCAAAGGTGTGTTTTGGGGAGTGTCTGAATTTCTGCCCAAAGACATGCAGAGAGGCTTGAGCTTAGGGGGTCCTGCTTGCTGCTTTTTGGTGGTGCTGGTTGTTGTGGTGTTTCTCTCTGCTTGGACCTGTGAAAGGGAGCCAGCTTCTTGATAGGTGGGACTTCCCCTGGATCTGTAAGCAGAACTAAATCCCTTCCTCCCCTCAACTGTGTTCATCCCTAGAAGTTCATCCCAGGATCACGAAACTGCCTACAACATACTCGATAAGTTCACAAGGCAAGTCTATCTCTGTGCAGAAATCACAGCCAGGTAACTAGTATTTCAGGAGTGATGAAGCCCACTCCTCTATCTGGAGGAGGCAGAAAGTACATTAACAAGATAAAAGCTTGGGGAAGTTTCAACCTGAAGAAAGCTGCTCAATTTGTCCAAACAAAATTTCTCTAACTTATTTGGCCTTAGAACTCATTTTGTGCTTAACATTCTGAGAACATCTTTGAGTTCACTCCTCTTTGCCCTCCAATGAAAAAATTGTATCCTTCTTATCCTAAGTGCACATTATTATGGCTTAAGTCCAATCCATAATTCAGACAACAATTAGTATTAAAATAACCCCTTGCAAAAAAAGTTAAGTCATAATGCATTTTGGGGATTAAATATTTTTTTTTCAGAAGGGTTACTAATGTGCTGTGGAGGGCATGAGTTACTGTGAGCCTATGTTTTCTGGCTGACATAAAAAGCCAGGCTGGCTTCCCACCTCTTTCTGCAAGTATGTATCTTTTTTTTTCTTTTGCATTGAAATCTGAATCAAGTTGTTATAGAAACGAAATGGTCTCCCCCTTCTGAGCACAGTGCCTTGCTAACAGTTAGAGAGCATGGCAGAGCAAACTTTAGTGGAAATGATGAGTCTTTGCAAAGCACAGCTAGGCCTAAAAGATTCAACAGGTGTTGTTTGGCCTTAATTCCAGCCCCAGAAAAATCTTCATTTATAAAGAGCCCATGAAGCTAAGTAAGACTTCAGGTCTTTCATTATTAAAATAATTTATTATTATTTTTTAATTTTTCAAATCACCCCTTAATATGATGGCAATTAGCTAATTTAAAAAAGTTAATGATATTTCTAAGTCTATAAGGAATATCTCAGAATGTGGCTTGTAAACCCCTCAGAGGTCACATGCAGATTCCTGGGCCACCCTCCAGAACCCCTGAGTAAGAATGTCTGGGATAATGTTGTGGACTTGAATTCTTTGCTTTCTCTCTTTCTGCCTGGGGATCAAATCGAGTGTTGTGCCCATGCTAGGCAAGTTTTAAACCCAGCACTGAGCTACAGCCCCAGCATGGTGGACCTTGATTCTTTAAGGAGCTGGATATAAGTTAAATGCTGGAGCTGGCCCTCACTCTAGGTTAGGGGAGTCTTCAGACATTTCTTAAAGGACCAGATAGTACATAGTTGAGGCTTTGCAATTCTATGTAGCATGAAGGCAGCTTTGCCTCTTCATTGTGGATAAGGTGATTTCTTATACTGGGTCTAATAGAACTATACAAAGATGAACTTGAATCTTTTTTAAAAGAAAGACCTCAGGTTTTCCTTGAAGGTGGGTCAATAGTAGTAATATTTCTCAGTTACTGTTTTTATTTTCTCTAGCTCCACTCACTACTTTGGCCTCTTTTTCTGAGTTCTTACCCTGCCTCTTGGGCCTGACTTTTGAGTCAGGCAAACAGCCTGTCCTCACAGCTAGCCAACTCCATAGACCTCTGAGAGAGTGCAAATAAGGCTATTTATTTATTTATTTATTTATTTGCTTTTTTCATAGATAAAAATTTTAAATTCTTTAAAAAATATTTTTTATTTATTTATTTATTCAATTATTTATTTATTAGAGAGAGAAAGATGAGGGGAGAGAGAGAGACAATGGGTATGTCAGGGTCTCTAGTCACTGCAAACAAACTTCAGATACATGTGCCACCTTGTGCACCTGGCTTTACGTGGGTACTGGGGAATCAAACCCAGGTACTTAGGCTTTGCAGACAAGCTCCTTAAATGCTAAGCCATCTTTCCAGCTGTATAGATAAAATCGGTATTACTTTGAAAACACTCTTGAATAAAAGGGCCCTGTTTTGTGAGCATTAGAGAATGGGTCCATACACATCTTATGTCATACCATTATAGGCATGGATTGGAGTCCAGGGAACATTCACTGGGTAGTTTTTTTTTTTTTTTTTTTTTTTTTTTTTGTGTGTGTGTGTGTGTGTGTGTGTGTGTGTGTGTGTGTGTATGTGTATCCCAGGATGAAGATTTGTGCCAGGGACACGTGGTTAAGTGACAGAAATGGGGGCAGTTTGTTAAGAGAAAGAAAGTACTTCCAAGAATGGGAGTGGGCTAGTGCTTTGAAAAAGACATCAAGTGCCAGGCTGAGTCTCATGACCTTTGATGGCATTTGCATAGCACCTGCCTCTCTCTGTGAATTTTAGACTTTGTGTATGTAGCCTGGAAAGGAGGGTTTCCAGTCTTCTGTCCACTGGCTTCTTTCATATGTTAATGTTGATTCTCCCTCTTACCATTCTCCTGCCATCACGGTCAGGCTCCTTTGTCCCCTTGTGAGTGCTTCTGCCTCCCTTATTCCAAATAGTTTGCTGTGTTTTAGAGTTTTGTCTTTATGGGTTTAAGGAAGCCAGTTTTCCTGGCCCACAGCCAGGCCTGTCCCAAAGGATGCTTCCTTCAGAAAGTGTTTCTGTTCACGCCCTTGAAGCTTTTCTCTTTGTGTTACCAGCAATTCCTTGCTATTATCTTATTTTCTGATTTCTTTTGAAGGGATAATGATGGTGGCCAATTTGTGCATTTTATGATGTTTTAATTCAGTTATGCTCCTACCACACCATGTGCTGGAAGCAATGCCGTGGTGTACCTGATTGTTTTCTTTGGTTCAGCCTAAAAAAGCTGTGCCTTGCAGGGAGGGTCGGGGGTTAGACATATCTGTTGTGGTAACATTAGCTTGTGCAGCTTTGTGGTGCCATTATCATTTCAGTCACCAAAACAAGAATATTTCCTTTTGACATATTTATATTCACTTCCAGTCGTGCTTATATTCATTCATTTCAAGGTGATTTAAAGCCTCCCATTGTTCATGATTATTTATTTTTTAAAAAAACCCTTTATTTTATTTTTTGAGGCAAGCCCAACAGACTGGCCTTTTTTTATGAGAGAGAGAGAAAGAGAGAATGAGAATTGGCATGTCAGGGCCTCCAGCCAGTGTAATAGAACTCCAGAGGTGTGCACCAACTTGTGTGCATGTGCAGCCTTGCACACATGTGTCACCTTGTGCATCTGGCTTATGTAGGACCTGGAGAGTCAAACATGGGTTTTTAGGCTTCACAGCTGTTAAGCCGTCTCTCCAGCCCTAGTTTTATTTTTTTTTAATATAAAAATCTATACTTGGTTTCTTCAGTGTTATTTTGTGTCTTTTAAAAACTATTTTATTTAGTTGCAAGGGGGGAGAGAGCGAGAGAACGGGCACACAGGGCCTCTGGCCAATGCAAACAAACTCTAGATGCATGCATCTGGCTTTATGTGGGTACTGAGCAATCAAACCTGGGCCATTAGGCTTTGCAGGCAAGTGCCTTAACACTGAGCTATCTCTACAGCTCTTCTATGTTTTGTTTTAAAGTTGCTTCTTTTCAATATACTACTACTCTTGATCCGAAGTACATTGGCCCTCACTATCTGTGGGTCACACACATGTCCCTCTGTTTATTTCCATGGACTTACCACGTCTCTGAGAGGCCGTGCTTTCTCATTAGCTGAAGTTCATTTCAGCTACTTCAGACAGCTCAGTGGGGGCCTGGGGAGCTTGGAGTCAGGGATCAGAAGGGCTTGTCCAGGTGAGCTTGGAGCCTCAGTCTCCTTCCCTGCCAATCAGGATGACATCAGTGCATCAGGAGCAGGTTATACGCAGTGCATGTGATGTGCTGAGCAAGTGCCTACCAGAGAGCGATTGTGCCGTGCGCGCTGTCTGTTACCATGATATAGAAGAGGAGCAGGTAGGTGCGTCCTTTCTCCCTGTCCCCTAGTGTGAGCCCATTCTTAATCTCCTCTCAGCTACTTAAGCAGAAATCTCTCCTATCTGAATGCACTAGCTCTTCTCAGCCCAGTCTATTTTTGACCTGAAGTGCTGTGATGTGTTACAGTTCACCCTGCAAATTCAGGTTTGCTATTTCGGGTCTCACAAGAAGGATCTGCCAGGTCACCTTTAGTTTGTTCCCTTGCACTTGGACTAACAGAACCAGCAGGTGTGACGGTCACATTCCAAGGCCAGATTGTTCCCCACAGGGTCCGATGTCAATCCTGTTGAACAGTTGGGAGACCTAGTGCCTTTTCTATGGGATACATTAGCTTTGGAAAGTGACCGGCTTGGAGGATGCTCTGGCCCCATACTCGATCCTTCCATCGCAAAGGTTCATTTAGGTTGCAGCAGACACCTTTGCTTTCTGCAGTGAAAGAGATTGAGTGTGGCGGTGATGCTGTTAAAACAGTTGGTGGAAGGCCAAAGAAACACTATGTGCTGGGTGAGGAACATTCTGCCAGGTTCTCAAGATCACAGCCAGGATATTTTCTTAATTCCACTGGGTTTGCTGCATTCTTACTTTTTCATCCCCTGTATTTCCCTTTAACCTGAAACCACCGTTGCTTTGTTGATATTTTATAAACAATGTGCACTCTCAAATTCTAGCTTTGGAAAAAAATGAAGGAAAATTAGGAAGGGAGTTTTTTTTTTTTTTTTTTTTTTTTTTTTTTTTTAGCATTACCTCACTTAAAAATATTACCTTATTTTCACTGACTTGTCATCTGTTTCCATGGAAATAGAATTAGAGGATGGTTTCTGACGATCATTTTCCAGGCTGGCTCCTGGTTCCCACTTCCGTTTCCATAGAGATGGGAGCAAGATGAGTGCAAGCCAAGGTAAAAATGGAGGCCACACACCCAGGAGAGATGCCCGTGCACTGATGCTGCTGGTCCTTTCTCAAGGGTCTGTGGTGTGGACAGGTTGGTCATGGACCATTTGTGCTATGAAGACCTGCGTGAGGCTAGAGGTGAATACTCAGAAATGACCTCCAACCTAAGATCAAGGCTTTACTGATGCTCCCCACACATCTTAGTCTTCTAGATTCCACATTCGGTGCAGTCTATGCGCTCCTGGATACCTACTACCTTGGCTTCCTTCAGAATTGTTTCCAAAGCTGTGGAGACAATCAGGCATCGATTGCTTGGCAGTCATCGTATGAGAGAAGGCAGCTTTTGTCTCCCTGAGGCTTCATGCCTGGCGCAAATGTGCAGGCTCCCTGGCTGCCTTAGTAAAAGTACACACACACACAAAGGCCAGGGTGAGTGGCCTTGCTACCAGCTGAACTGTGCTTTGCTGTTTTCAAGGGCTGTCTTGGTTGTTTGCCTAGAAATCGCAAAACTGGCTTTATGCTTTTGCTAAAATCCCATCACTATGCGTCTTTAACTGAACAGTTGGTCAGAAGCTGGCTAATTGATACCGTTAACAGAAATAGTCTGTCAAAACAAAAGTAATGTCTTCTGAAGAAAGTATTTGGGAAATAAATAAGGACAAATGGGGTAGTTGAGGAAAATCCCTTTTTGGCATTACATGAGCGGTGTGCATGAGTATGTACCTGCATGTGCACGTGTGTGAGCATTGCTGGTGTGTGTGCACAGAGGTCGACTTCAGCGGTCTTCCTCAGTCATTCTCCACCTTATTTTTTTGCACTGAGCTCCCTGATTGGGCTAGGTCAGCTGGTCAGCAAGCACCAAGGATCCTCCTGTCTCCATCTTCCCAGCACCAGGGTTATAAGAAAGTGTTACCAAGCCTGGCTCTTGTGTGGGTGCTAGGCATGCACATTTAGGTCCTGATGCTGTGTGTGGCAAGCATTTTACCCATTGATTCATGCCCTGTCCACCAGCCCTGGATTTTCCTTTTTTTTTTTTTAATTTACATCTTCTGGTTGTAGGCTAGAGGAAAGCAGAGTACGTTATCTTCACAGGTGAGGCACCTATTGGGTGAGCCATTTTCAGAATCTCTGTAGCCTCTGTTTGGAAGGCACGTGTCCTGAAACTTCATTTACATGGCTCATGTGTTCACCTGTGCCCTCCTTCCCTGGGAGCCTTTGGGCAGGGGAGGGTGTTCGTTCTTGAAGCTCTGCTTGCAAGGCTGTCAGTAGTTCATCCCAAGACGATACTTTGACTTGCTTCAAGACTAGCATTTTTTTTTTTCATTTTGCATGAGGAAAAGAATTAGAAACACCCATACAATGACTGAGGGTCAAAAGCAGAAATGGAGCTCTTCGAAGCTTCTCTCAGGACCTTAGTCATTGCCTGTGAGGTGCTGATACAGAAAGGTCTGGAGTACTGGGCCTCCCGGAAGTCTTGTTCTCTTCTCATGCTGTGAAAAGTCTCTTTTATGTGAATCCTTTCACCCATCCTTTATGTGTCTTCTCTGACCCAGGTGGACAGTTGAGTCTCCAGAGTGTCTGGCTGTGACATTCTGTGGTAGCAGTTGGCACCTTCCTAATCTCTTGCCTGGTGCTGAATGAGATCCCTGTTAGAGAAATCTTGCTAGGATCTTCTCTGTGGACCCCCCTCCCCGCCCCCCCCCTCCCGGTTGATACGTTGAAGACTTACCCTAGCGTGATGGTATTTTGAGGCGGGATCTTTCGGAGACAATTATGTCATGAATAGAGCCTTTGAGGTGAGACTAGTACTCTAGAAGGAGAGAAATTTGTAATGACATAATAAGAAGGTGGCTATCTGCAAGTGAGGAGGCAAACCTTCACCGAGGACAGAATCAACTGACTTTGTGACCCTGGACTTCCAGCCTCCAGAACAGAGAGAAACAAACGTCTGCTGTTTACGTTTTCAGCCTGAGGTATTTTGTCATAGCAGCAAGAGCTAAGATGTCCTTCAGGGTTATCCAGCTGGGTCTCTGCTTTATAGCCAAGCTGTATATATCTCTGCCTGGAGTTTCTTCTCTTAAGTACTGTCGCCCCCTCTGTAGTTTTATTATTTGTATTTTCTTCCTTTTGTTTTTTTTTTTTTTTTAATAAACCTTGATTGGCTGAAGGAAAGGAAAAGGCTCCCGGTTCATCTGACAAGGACCATGAACAGGACCATTGCTGGGCACTTGCTTTGTACCAGGTATGACAGCAAGTATGTGACTCCACTTAGTCCTCATGGCAGGCCAAGTACACAGACCAAGAGTAGGCACACAGCAGACCAGCTGTGTGAACTGTGATTCACACATAGGAAACGGAGTGTTGTGACTGACATGAGCTCAATGCCATAGATCCGCAGTCACTGAGGTAAGTGTCTCACTGCTGATGTTGAGGTCCCGTAAGCCTTCTCTGAGTCCAGTGATACCCCAACTACAGAGCTGGGACTGGAGCTTAGACCTCCCCACTGCCAGCTGCTGTCCCTAACCCCAGTCCTTGTCAGTAGCTACATGCGTCCTTGGTCTCATCGCTCTTTAAAGCCAGCTCACGTGTGCCTTCTTCTTTGGAGTCTTCAAGAGTAAGGCCTGCCTCCTCCCTAGCTGTTACAGCTGCTAATGTTCTAGTATCAGTTTGTCTAATGACCATGGAGCTGAGTGGTGGTGTGCTCACTTACTCTACCGGGGAGGGCCCAGGGGCAAAGGCTGTGTCTTCCCTCTCCATACCCAGTAGGTGCTCAGTGAACAGCCATGGAAGGAGGGTAGCTGGTACAGCTTAACTTTTAGTAGGTGTCTCTGAGCTGCTTGGTAATGTGATGAATAAGCCCAGACCACCCTCCACCACCTAATACCACCACAAGTAGTAGGAATATCCCCTCTTCCCTGTGCCTGGTGGATGTTCTAGCCAGAGTGGAAAGAGCAGAAAAGCTGACACATACAACATCCACCCTTCACTTACTGTGAGAAAGGGTTTGCTATAGGGCTGTAAATCAAACTGTCAGAAGGAACATGAAGGTCTTATTTGTTATATAAGAAGGTACTTTATAAAGAAATTGAGCAATAGTGATGAATAGATATTGGGCACCAATTATGTTAGTGCTATTAATCAAGATATTCATATTTATCAGTCATAGCAACCATAAAGGATTGTAAAAGTAAATGAACTTCCCCAAAGATAAATTGTACAATTCAGTGATCCACTTTTTCATTAAGAACATTGGCAATGGGCTGGAGAGATGGCTTAGTGGTTAAGGCACTTGCCTGCAAAGCCAAAGAAACCATGTTTGACTCTCCAGATCCCATGTAAGCCAAATGCACAAGGGGACGCATATACAAGCCACACATGCACACAAGGTGGCACACACATCTAGAGTTCAATGGCAGTGGCTGGAGGCCCTGGCATGCTAATTCTCTCCCTCCCTCCCTCTCTCTTTCTCTATCTCTCTCTCTCTCTCTCACACACACACAAGAACATTGGCTAGTTACAAACCAGACTCTTAAAAATGCTAGTAATAACCCTACATTTAAGCAGTAGTTATGACTGAGTATACCACCAACACAAGACATCACTAATTATTTTCAATTAATTCCAAATAGCTTCTTGGCCTTAAAATGTATGTGCCTATTAAAATCTTCCCTAATCTAAACCTGCATTAAATAAAGCAGTCTCTATTTTATGAGTTCAGATGGTTGTAAGATTTGCTCCAATTATTACACCTAGAAAGGGTGGAGTCAGGATTTCTTAAACTCATTACCTCCCTTCAAAGTAGTCATTTAGTATCAGCCATTTCATGCGCTTCTTAAATATTTGTGTGAGCTGGCCCAAGCTGCATGTGCATCTTTCTGAAGCAGTACTGTTCTACTTGGGAACGTAGTCTCTGGAGTTGATTCTCATTTTTTGCCCTGGTGTTCTAGTGTTCGGAACCTGTCACTGCATTTATTGTAAGAGAGAAATGAAACCATGGGCGTTCTGGGTACATAGTGTAGTGTATAAGTTGTCAGAATCCAGCTTGTTTTTAAACAGGTTCTTTTAAAATAATATTATAATGGCATAAAGAAAAAGGCTAATTTTGGAAGTTGTTTTTTCTTATTTTAATTTTTTACCATTCTGCATATGTGATTATATATTTGATTATATTCACCCCCATCTCTTATCTCCCTTACACTAAACCCCCTTCTACAATACCTTTAACAATCTGGTTGTCTTGAAATGTCAATAAATATGCCCTCTTGAGAATGCATTTACAGGAAACAATATTTATCAAAGTTAGGCTTTAGATTGCCCCAAAGCTGAAGTTACAAAGTGATTGTACTGCAAATACTTGTGTTTTCCATGCCAAGGCTGATGAAAAATGAGGGTGTTTTGGGTTAGCTGGACAACCTTGCCTCACACTATGGAGAGCTCATCAGCCTTCCGTGACCCCCATCGGAATGGAAACATCTATTCATTTTAAATGAGATTTTGCTTGATTGCTATTTTTATTTTGAAAATCCAATTTTAGTTTTTTGTCTCACATAATAATGAGTCTTTTGATAAATATTGTCACCCTTTATTATAAGTGTAAAGGAGAAGTAATAAATGGCTTTGTGCAATGAGATAGTGGAATAAATAAAATCAGAAGCTAGGGGTCCACTACTTTCCAGCATAAATAAATGAATTCTTTCTCATTGCACAGAGAGGAAGAGAAGCTGTAAGGTTGGAGATATTTCTTACTGCCATTGAAAATCCAAGGAAAGACTCTATATTTATGTTTGCTATTTCTCCTGTACAGAGAAACCAGAGTCTGGGAGAATGTTGCTCCCTTATTTGGTTTGGATTGTAAAGTGACTACATAGATAATTTTAACAATTAATTCTGGTCAGATTTCCTGGGTAGCAGTTGAGTGACTTCCCTATGCTGCACTGGGTATTGGGAAAGTGGGCCCGTGACAAACACCGTCTTGCTGGTTTCCTTTGAGATGACAGATACTGCTTATCAGGGCACAGGGCAGGACATCAATCCTGGAAAGGCATTATAGGTCAAGTGACATTCTGAAGATAATCAGAATCAGTCTAAGGCTATACCACTCTGAAGACACCCGATGTCATCTGAAAGTAATCAAAGCAGGGAATGGAAGTTGAGCTCAAGTTTGGTTAACAAGCAAAGAAACTGATCTGTAAAGCATTAAATACAAAGTGAAATAAACTCAGAAACAGGCATTCAATTAACATATTCTGATGGGAAATAATTGTACAAAACTTTAGTTTGTTCCTCTGAGGTTGACCTTATCCCCCCAATGAACAAGTATTTTTTAAATCCTGGAAAATGTAATTAATTTTACCTCCCAAAATTGAAATAATAACCACCATAATTACCAGTAGGTAAGAAAGTAGAATTGAGTTTGGGAGAACCAGGGCTAAAATTAAAAAACAAACAAACAAACAAACAAAAAACAGGTCCTGGAGAGATGTCTTAGCATTTAAGGCACTTGCCTATGAAGCCTGAGGACCCATGTTTGACTCTTCAGATCCCATGTAAGCCAGATGCAAGGTGTAAGGTTGCACATGTGCACAAGGTGGCACATGTGTCTGGAGTTTGATTACAGTGGCTAACGACCCTGGCACGCCAATTCCCTGTCTCTGTCTCTCTTGCTTACTCTCTCACATTAAAAAAAGGGACAGTCTGTTGGCCTTGACTCAAAAAAATCATAATTTTGTGATTCAGAAAACATGTTGCAAAATGATTCGGGGCAACCTCTGAATTCCTCAGTTTTTGGTTCAGTGTCGAGGCAGTGTGGGAGCTTTTGGTGGCCTCCCCTTACAGTTTGCAAGGAGATTGGAGCCTGAGAAGATGTCACCATCTTCACCACCACTTGGCTGCTGGGTGACAAGGCTTGATCTGCATCCAGACCCACCTGTCTTTCCCACCCCTAAAACTACTTTCAGGAGTCCCAAAGGTAGATAATTTATTGTATGTTATATGCATGTATATGTACATATGTTCTTAAGTATGGATTCTGTATGTTTGTGGGTGTGCATGTACATATATGTTTGTGTGTGTGGAGTCCAGAGGTTGACACTGGGTGTCTTTCTCAACTACTCTTTCATCTTAATTTTATTTTTTTGTTATTTAAGAGACACACGCAGAGAGAGAGAGAGAGAAAGAGGCAGAGAGAGAGAAAGAGAGAGAGAGAGAGAATGGGCGCGCTAGCGGCCTCTCAGCTGCTGTGAACGAATTCCAGACACATGTACCCCCTTGTGGGCAAGTGTGCAATTGCAGGCTTGCATCACTTTACGTCTGGCTAAATGTGGGACCTGGAGATCGAATGGGCATTCTTAGGCTTGGCAGGCAGGCACCTTAATTGCTCAGTCATCTCTCCAGCCTGCCACCTTAATTTTTTTTTTTTTTTTTTTTTGGTTTTTTGAGGTAGGATCTTTCTCTAGCTCAGGCTGACCTGGAATTCATTATGTAGTCTCAGGCTGGCCTCAAACTCATGGCAATCCTCCTACCTCTGCCTCCCGAGTGCTGGCGCCACCTTAAATTTCAAGACAGGGTCTCACACTGCACTTGGAGGACACTGGGCTAGACTACCTATTCAGCAAGTCCTGGTGATTTGTTGTAGTCTGTTCCACATTGCTGGGATTATCACCCAACCCACCACAGTTTATGGGAGGAAGGTATTTAGTTCAGGCTTACAGATCCAGGGGAAGTTCCATTGATGGTGGAAGAAACTGCTTCCATACATCCAAACAGAGAAGCGAAAACATCACCAGCAGACAGCACCACAAGCATGGCCTGAGCGCACACCTCTCTGCACACCTTTGGGCTGGAATTCAGATCCGCCCCCAGTGACACCTCCTTCAGCCAGACAGCTGGAGATCCAAGTTACAAGTTTCATTTTAACACCTGAGTCCACGGGGAACATACATTCAAACTACCACAGGGTTATTCTCTCTCCACCACCCCAGTGCCGGGATTACAGGTGCATGCCACCATGCATGACATGGTGCACGGGTTAAACTCAAGTCCTCATGCTTATGCAGTAAGCACTGTTCCCAGAACCATCTTCCCAGCCTTGATTTATTTGTTTTTCAAAGTCTCAGTGTACCTTGTTCTTTAAGGTTCACATTTACTTGAGTTTAACAGTTAAAACAAATGGCCATCCAACAGGTGCTTCCTGGTGATTGAGGAAGCAGCTCTCTCACCTTGAACTTACTTCCTTTCAATCTGGGGACCACAGAATTGCCTCAGTGATAGAATCGACTGCTTTTGCCTGGGCACCTGCCCCTGCCCGTGTGTATTTGTAAGTCTTTTTAGATGAAATGCAATGTCAGAGGTTAAACTCGAAGGCGGGGTAGTTGTCTGAGCACAAGTACATAACCCCCCTGTCTTTGAGTGTGGGAACATGTGCTCTCTAGAGCTGGGGAAGCGGAATGACCAGCCCGGCCCCTGTGGCTTCCATCAGAACCTCCGCTGCGCTTGGAGATCCCCTGAGGACAGGGGCTGACTCTCTACTTGCTGCAGCCTCAGCCTGTGGTAGGCATTTTGTACATGGTCAGCAAGCAGCCACTTCCCGTGGATATTTTCCATGTCAGGCTCTGTGACAAGGCCTTGTGAAATCGCTCCTCCTGATTTTAGAAGCACAATGAAGCCTAGAGAGCTTGGATCAATATCATGAGCCTTGGGTCTCCTAGTCTGGGTTCGAATCCCGGCTGTGCATAGCACTGGCTTCAGCAGCAAGCGATGTATGTTGAACCACTCAGAAGCATGTGAATTGGTGCAGCTCCAGCCTGATTTTATTGTCCCTGTGGCTATTGTTCATGTGAAATGAGCCTCTCCCATGAGAAAGCATTCTGTGTTGTTACTGTGCCTGATGACATCGAATCCAGACTGGGAGAAGAGCTTCTTGAGTTCAAATCACATGAGTGACATAAGGGGGATTTCTCTCTTGAACCAGGAGTCCAGAGTTTTCTTTTTTAAATATTTTATTTATTTATTTTTGAGAGAGAGAGGGGGGCGGAGAATGGGTGCAACAGGGCCTCTAGCCACTGCAAACAAACTCTGGACACATGCACCACTTTGTGCATCTGACTTACTGGGGTATTGGACCTGGGTCCTGGGGAATTGGACCTGGGTCCTTAAGCTTTGTAGGCAAGCACCTGAACTGCTGAGCAATCTCTCCAGCCCCAAGTCCAGAGTTTTCTAGAGCTCATAGCAGAACACTACAGTCTGTCAGTGGCATTCTGACATTAGACACCCAAACCTTTCGTGTCCTGTTGAGAATAATTCTGAGTTTTTGGTGCCAGGTTAGACAGAGAAACCCAGAATTGAGAGAACTCAGCACATAGGTGCCCAGGCCAGAACTCAGTGGGTTTGTGTCTGCTTCCTGCAGTTGCCATTCTTAGCATTAGGGATTGGAGACCCCCTGGTTCTGGAAAGTGAGCTAACAGGAAAACCCACTTCACAAATGGTTGCAATCCTGCCCTTTTCAAATTGCAATTCTTCTAAATGGCTCAGAGATTTCCATGATAAACTTTACCTTAAAATATAAGCTCTTTATGGAAAAAATAAATGCTTATGTTACAGTTACATGGTTCTCTTATAGAAGGATTATCCCCACTCACAAAACATAAAGGGTTTTGGGAACAAGTACATTTGAGAATTTTTACTTAAATATTTTTTCTTAGCAATTGTATATTTGAACATTAAAGGCTCTGAGAAATCCCGAGACAAAATCCTGTTTAATTTTATCCTGGCATTTCTCAGACTTACTTAGCTTGTCAAGTGTTACTTCTCTGGCTTGAGGCTTTAGATTTGTAGATGTCAATTACATGATATCTAAAGATAAATGGATTTTATTCCTAAGCATAGTTTTCTACTGATCCCTCTAGACCAAGGATCAACATTTTTTTTTAAAGGGCCAGCAAATAAATGTTTTGAGCTTTGAAGAGCTAAACTTATTCATTCTGCAGCCTTCACATCAAAAGAGCTATAGGTAATACAGGCAGGATGGGCATGATTGTGTTCTAATAAACTTTGTTTACGAACATAAGGGGAAATGGACTAGAACTATCTTGCAGGTAACAACTTGCAAGTTGCTCTGCTGCATATACAATGCTGTTCCTTCATACACACCCATCCCTCATCAGCAACTCTTATTCAGCCTCCCAAGCCCAGCTTAACCTTTCTGTCCCCCAGTGGCTGTATTGGGTTCCCAGGAACCACTTGGGACCCTGCAGGCGCATCTTCCCAAACTCTTTGTGGCATCCTCTGTCATAATGGAGAGCAACTGGGTTTCCATCACTTATGTCCATCCCTGGCTTTGCCTGATCTTTGAGCTGTGTCTCTAACCCCAAGGACAATGATGAGGGTCATTTCCTGGCATCTTTTGGGCACTCACTGTGAGATTGCTGAATGGATTTTATGCCAGGATCACTTGGTATTGTGATGTTTTATTTTGCCTTGGAAAACTCTTAGAGTTCACAGTAAGTATATCAGGAGGAAGTGCTCTCTTCACCCACACCACAATTTCAAGCACTCCAAAAGGCTCTGGTGATCTGGATCCTCCGAAGGCTTCTATTTCTTTGGTGAAGAAAGGAAGAAATTAGGCTGCTGTGCACTGTGGTACATTATGCATGTGGAACATAAAAGCTGAGCAAAAATGATAAATTAGGGGGCAATAGGGAGGAATTTAAAAGATCTAAAGGCATATTATTTTTCCCTCTTCCTCTATGTATTAGAGATTGAATAGTATAGACCATTTTACTCAAGTCCTTAACATATCTCTTTCTGATAATTTCTCTTCATATTGCATGACTGCTGTAATTACAACTCCAGTTTTAAGATAAGAGAACTGCATTTCTAATGTGGGCTCTCTTGCATCTGGATTTATGATATCTTTCCTGTGCCTTCTGAAAAATGTTAACTGAGTTAATATTAAAATAAAGTAGGAGAATTAGAAGGGAATAAGCCTTGAAAATTGGAGATCCAGCCCAAATTGTCACATTATCTGCCTTCATCACTGACACCAGGCTGGCCCTTTCTCCTAGCTGCCTTGATAAGGAATCTTCCTGCCCTCCATGACCCTGCATTTAGCATAGTGAGGAGGGAAAGGGAAGCTGTCTCCGTATCTCCAAGGCCTAGCCTACACTAATCTAAAAGAGACACCATGATACCATTTTCTGCAGCCCTGCTTGGAATCTTATAACTTCTCGGCTATTGTATCCCTTCTCCTGTTGTCTCCCAGAGGCAGTAGTCACTGCAGGTTGTAGTGGCTCTTAGAGGCCTTGCAGGGAGGGAAGGTGCCATTTCCATGCCATTGCTTAACATCTTGGCTTTCTGGCTCCAATGAGTCTATTTCCAGAGTGATTGTTTGGCATGTTGGGTTGCCATAGCTGTTGGCAAATAAAATATCACTTCCTTTAATATTAAAGATCACCAAACCTGTGTACTGCTTTGATTTTGTAGGAACTGGGAAGACAGAACCACAGTGATTTTAAAGTCCTGACTGTCAAAATGAATGAACACTACATTTGTGGTCTTCATTTTGTGAAAACAGAGCCCCTTTCCTCAGGGGGCTCCCATCAGAACAAAGGAAGTGGACATAGAAATCCTAAGCTTCGTGGCAAGGTGTCTGGAGTGGAGACAAGGCAGCCAGGAAGGGCTTCCCAGTGAGGTCTTGGAGCAGTGTATCCTCATATGGGTATGCAGAGCGCCAGGTATTCCGAATGACAGACCCGATCTCACAAATAACTGTCACATCTAGGTAGCACATGTTGGGGAAGTTGCAGTCATGTGGTTCTCCAAGCAGCCACTCAGAAGAAAGATCTAGCTGTGGGCCACGTGTATACAGAAGATCTAGCTGTGGGCCACCTGTATACAGAAGTCCTCATGTGGATTGTTAAACACAGGTCATGGGCATGCTTGTTACAACTCTATTATATCCACATTCCCTTTTATGAAGCCAAAAAAAAAAAAAAAGTTGAAACTGGAGGAAGGCAGTTTCTGTTTAGCACCAAGGACAGCTCCACACAGCCAGGTCAATTGTAGGACTGCTGGGACCTCTCCCTTATGCATGATGGGGGGACAACATTCTCAGGGGCAGAGTCACACAGGGCCCCAACCTTAGAAGGGCCTGTATGTGGAGGAATACTCAGCTGTCTCCATCTTGACATCCTTAGTAATCTTTGAATTGGCCTGATATTTACATATTGAACTCAGTTCTGTAAACTATGCAGCCAGCCTTGGGAATAATCTAATGTGTAAAGAGAATAACAAGTGCAGTGTAAAGGCCTTGTAGATATTTGAAGGATTCTGAGTCCACAGAGGGAGGGCACAATGCCTTTTATAGATGTTCTGCCTACTGATTAAGGTTATATAACTTTCCTCTGTGCTTGGTAGTTTTACCACAAGGTCAGTGTATTGGTTATTCTATTCATTACTGTGACAACAAACAGTCTAAGGAAGGAAGAGGTGTCATTTCCATTTATAGTCCCCAGAGGTACAGTCCATCACAGTGAGGCAGGTATGGCAGCAGGAGTGGAAGGCTGGCTGGTCACATAACATCGCAACCAGGAAGCAGAGGGAGAGAACAGGAAGTGGGGCCAGGCTATAACACTGAGGCCATACTTCATGGTCTCATGCTTTAAAAGAGATAAATGTGGTTAATAGCACTGCAGTCCTACCACTCAGCTCAGTGTTTTCAGTTGATAACCATGAGCAGTCCAAACTAGCCAGTGGAACTTGCATTCTGATGTCCAGGGAGTGCCTTAGAATGAAGGAGGTGGCTATGTTTTTGTGTTTACACATTGAACTGACCCAGCCCAGGGAGCTTGGTAGCACATTCTCTGCTCATTGCATGTGCCTGATGTTGGGCATGGAGAATGACATATGCAACCCCCTGTGGATAGCTTGGCGTTGAAGAACTCAATTTTGGAGTGGGCAGAGCTGAGTCTGGGTGTCAGGCCTTGTAGTTGTCTTCTGACCTCTGGGGATAATGAGAGATAATGACACCTACTTTTTACAAGGCTGTTGTGATGAATGAGAGAGGATGCAGATGGAGCCTGGATATGGCCAGTAGCAAGTGACCCATCAGCTGCTGCTGTTGCTATGACTTCAGAGTAATACCTGGTCCACCACGTGTTTATGAACTTGGATGTAGAGTGTCCAAGGGTGCGTTGACATTGGAGAGGATGCATGAAGTGTGGATCCATTTGGGACCTGCTGCCTTCTCTGAATGTGTTCCTTCCTTAGATTGTCTTGCATCATTGATCATGACAAAACCTGGGATACAGTGGTTTTAGTGGGACTTTTTAAAATTCGGAAGACTTTTCTTTTTAACACAAATGTTGTATTTTGACAACTGGTGAGTATGCTAAAGGGGAAATACTTGCTGTTAAAAATTGTGCTCATTTTTTTCTTTTGCAAACCCACTATTGACACTTCTTGAGTTTTCCCACATAACATGTGGATGGCAACTTACGACTGAAGCAGAGATGGTCTGAGGTGAACGTGATTCTCTGGTGACAGGTGGAAACCACAGCAGCCCAGACTTCTGGGTGGTGAAAGACCAAAGACTGAAAGGAGGTGGCACACATCCCACACAGAGCACATTCTTGTGACTACTGGAGCTTCAGGCCCCAGCACTGGCCAGGGTTCTGGGTAAAACTCTTCCTCAGTCTGTAGAAGTGGGGAAGGAACAGGAGAAATACAGGGCAGCTTTGGCTCTCTCGAGCTTTCTCCATATCTGAGGGTATGTGTGTGTCTGAATGTGCACATGTGTACATGTGAGCGCACATGCTTGTCATGTTATCTGATCATTCTCTGGGGACAACAAATGCTACCCTCCAGATGGCTCAGCAAGGGGACATGTGTCACATGCCCTGGTGGCAGTACAGCTGGTATGAGGAAAGCCCCCTGCTACTGACCAGCAACTCTGGAGCTGATGGAGCTGCTCAGCAACCCCTCCTCCCCGCCCCGTTGCTGTAGGAGACTCAGCTTGGGGAGCAGGAGGTAAAGAATGATAACAGAGCTGCCCTTCACCTGTCTGACTCCCCCACCCTCACCCCCGGTGACTGTGACGAGTTAACGTTCCTTCTGTATGTTACCTGGGCCAGAAGCTGCGCTAAAAATTCTCTCTGAAACCTTACATGAGTCCTCAGCACAAGTGCTTTTTAAAAAGTTAAGAGGTGGGCTGGAGAGATGGCTGAGCAGTTAAGGTGCTTGCCTGAAAAGCCTAAGGACCTGAGTTCGATTCCCCAGTACCCACGTAAGGCCAGATGCACAAGGTGGCACATGAGTTTTGGGTTCATTTGCAGAGGTTGGAGGCCCTGGCATGCCCATTTTCTCTCTCTCACTCTCTCTCAAATAAATAAATAAATAAAATATTTTAAAGAAAAGTTAGAACCCCTTTTGCTGGTGACAGATGAGGCTGTAAGTGGTAAGGAATGCTCCCTAGTCACATGTGTGTCAGAGTGGTTCCACGCTGGGTGAGGGACTTTGCATCCTGTGTCCTCATTCTCTGTGGCCACAGCTTGGTGATGAGATGCTTAAGGCTGCTCTGAAGCAGTCCTGCCACAACATGAACGTGGGTCCCTGTGCTTGCACAGCAAGCACTTCATCCATTGAACCATCTCCCCTGCTCTTGGTTTGGTTCTCTGTAAGCATCCCAGTCTCAGGTACAGGACAAATACAGCCCATCCATCCAGTAATTGAGTGAAAAGGAAGGGACACCAGGAGGAAGAACAAAAAGTTATTGCTCACAGTTCTGTTCTGGGAAGTCAAGATGCCAGCACGTCCAGTGTCTTCTAAAGGCTAGTTCTTCATAGATAGAGAAGTGCAGGCATCTTTGCATGTCCAAAGAGTACAAGAAAAGCCAATCTGTAATGCCTATTGATAACGTCCTAACTCTGTCAGCAGGTCTCCACTCTTGTGAATTATTATCCCCTAAAGGTCCCTCCTCTCCACGCACGTGTCTCTGTACATTCAGGCTGTCGCTGCGTCTTCTCCCTTGTATCTTCAGCAACAGAGTTGGCCTCGCCTGGCCTTGCTTTTGCTGGCTGTAACTCCTCTAGTCCATCTCCCCCAGGATGGTGGGCCAGCAGAGCATGTCTGTTAAATGGGGTCATTCTATGTTCTATGTTCCAGTGACGATCACCTGTCACTTCCAGCTGCTCTTTAATGTAAGTGGGCATTCGAATCATTTAGGGGAAATTGCCCATTATACACTCTAAGCCCAGATCCTAGAAGTCTAAGTCTCTCTGTCTGTTTGGGCCGAGGAATCAGTTGTCTGAACATTGTTCTAGGCCTTTCTGATATGTGTGATCAGAGGCAGAGCATTGACCTGTGAAGATCAAGTCCACATTCCTTGGCATGCCTCCCCAGCCCAGGTGATTTGTGCCTCTGTTGTTCCTTGCCCCCAGCCTGCTCCAAGCTTATTGCCCTCATCCCTGCTTTCCCTTCCCCTTGGCTTCTGTGTGTTGAATTTATCTCAAGGAGAGACTGATGGAGATGTGTGGGGGTAGATATAAGTATCACACTGTCTAGGCTTCACTTGTGGGTGGGGTTGGGTGGTCAGAGCTTCTACAAGTATGATGGCTTGTGAGATGTGTGTGTGCGTGTGTGTGTGTGTGCGTGTGTGTGTGTGTGTGTGTGTGTGTGTGTGTAGGGGTCAGAGCTTCTACATTTGCTTCCCACAGCCCTGTGGAGATGCTATGGTTCTTCCCACCTCTAGTAGAGATTTACAATGGGGTAAAGGAACTAGTGAGTGGATAGAGCTGCTAAGATGGCCTTATTTAGGTCCTGATGTGAGGAAAGGGGCAGGAATGGTGCCTTCCTTTGATCTCTGTCATGCTGGTTGGCACTGTATATGATTAGTGGACATTGACAGCTTTTAGTGTCAGGGCTCAGGTGTGCCAGGCGTCTTTCAGTGTGCCCGTAAGTCCTGCTTTTCAAGGAGTGTCCTACCCCTCTTGTGAACAGTAGAAATCCAGGTAGACCTTCATGCCAGTGGAGTCTGGAGTCGCCCGATCCCAGATTCTAATCTAACACACATTCTTATTTCATGGGCTTTCCAATGCATACCAAATTAGCCAGGAACAAGTTGGGCATAATTCATCAAATTATTAAATGTTTGGGGGCATCAGAACACTGAAGGAAGTATTAATAGGCATTAAGGGACACTTGTATCGGCTTGACTTTGTGGCTGTTGAGTTTTGTGACATTGCACAGAGATTTAAGTCTCTGACTGTTTCACTGTGCCTATGATACAGCCATCGCCTAAGCACTGACCTACTGAAATACACATTACTTTGTTATAAGCCACTTGCCTTTGAGTCTTATAGGTTGATTTCTTAAAAATATTACATGTTGGTTTATCTGAGTTTCATTTCAGGGCAGTAAAGGAGATACTACAAAATTATGGTTTAAAAAGGTGTGTGTGGGGCCGGAGAGATGGCTTAGCAGTTGAGGGGCTTGCTGCAAAGCCAAAGGATCCATGATTGACTCTCCAGTTCTCATATAAGCCAAACACACAAGGTGACACAAGCACATGTGCACAAGGTGGTGCACACATTTGGAGTTCGTTTGCAGTCACTGGAGGCCCTAGCATGCCAATTTTTTTTCTCTCTCATAAAAAAAAAATTTGCAAAGAAAAAGAAAAGGTGGGCACAGACCGGTTTCATTTGATTAAGAACCAGGCTACACGAAATTTCTAAGGGGTGGTGACCTCCAGGTCATTGGATAGTGAAGTTGTGAAATTCAAACTTGAGTCTGGAACACCTTTGCTAGACCCCAGCTTGCCTCCTGCCCACACACCACAGCCCTCCCAGCTCTCTTTGAGATGTTAATTTGTTGCCACGAAAATTATCTTGTCAATGACAAGCGGGATCTGGAAGAATCCGCTCTTCTTATAAAGTGGTTCCTATGGCATCTGCCAGGCTTTGTCAGTTTGCAAGTTATGAATATTTATGTTTCAGAAAAATTCCTCATCTAAAATTGCATTTTCTATAATTTCCCACTTAATTCTGCCTAGAAAATAATGATATTTCCAATTCTTTGCCTAGGTGAATGTCTTTGGAGATGGCAGTTTTTGCATATGGGTTCAAGGGGCATCAGAATTTACCAAATCTCAACACAGATGCTATCCCACCACCCTGCAATCGTTTCTATATAAAATAACATATGTGACCGATGCATTATTGACTAGAGGCAAATGTCACATGTGATTATGGTAAATTAGACCTTTTGCATTATTTATAAGGGTCCAGTGTAAAATGTGTTTCACTTCCCCGCATTAATGTTTGTATGAAAGCTGTAAAAGGTCCTGTTAGTAAACACTTTGCACGTTTGTTTTCTGAGAGGTTAGGCTTCACGAAGAGCTCTGCTTTGGAATTTACTTCTCTCCATCCTTGGATTTTGCAGGCTGAAAGAGGAATCTGTCAAAGATGTTACAAGATGTGTATTGGCGTGCCTGTGGAGGGCTCTGGGGAAACTGAGGCAGGGAATGGTAAGGAAGTGTCTGTATTTGGGCCTGGGGTCTGATGATCCTAGCCATGATGCACAAGCATCTACGGGAAGAGGCACTGTCTACAGCAGCACCACCTCTTTCCCTCGGTGCCTGGGAAAATGTGTAAGGTCTGCTTCCAAGTGGGTCTACCTTTGGCATTTTTTTAATGACAAAATTTACCAGAAGTATATTTTTATTTTTCATCTTCTTTCTTTAGAGCAGCATTTTTTCCTCTGGTGGTGCTGGCCTGTTGAGGGGAGCCAGGAGGATGTGAGATGCCTTCCCTGAGCTGTGCTCCTTGACTCCTCTTGGAAGTGACAGGGCTGCTTCTTGCACTGACTTAGGATCTTCTTGTTTCAGGTCTGCTCTCGTGTGAGCACCTCCTATGAGCTGCTGTCCTCAGAGTTGTTACAGGCCCTAGGGGATGTCACTAATGCATGTCATTAAGCTGATCCTTTCCACATCCATCCCTCCATTGCTCCATTTCTTGTGCATTCTTTGAGATGGGCTATGTCTGAAATGCCTCTGTCCTCCTTTCCTGCCTCTGAACTCAAGTCAAAAGTTTCTAGCTACTGGGACTTAGAGATGCTGTTGGGCATCTTTGGTTTAGCTCTGGTTAGGGAAGTGGTGGTGTATGGATTTTTACATATAGGCCCAAATGGAGGCCAAAACAGCAGGCATGAAGTTATAGGGAAAGAGGCAGAGGCTAAGCTTTTCCTCTTTCTTTCTTTTTTTTTCTTTTTCTTTTTTTTTTTTGGTTTTTCGAGGTAGGGTCTCACTCTGGCCCAGGCTGACCTGGAATTAACTATGTAGTCTCAGGGTGGCCTTGAACTCACGGATCCTCCTACCTCTGCCTCCCAAGTGCTGGGATTAAAGGCGTGCGCCACCACGCCCAGCTCTCTTTCTTACCATAGTTTGCTTTATTGTTTTTTATTTTTTTTTTTTAAGGTTTTTCTTTTTTTTAAACTAACTTATTGGAGGGAGGGAGGGAGGAAAAGAAGAATAGAGAATGAATGAATGAATGAATGAATGAATGAATGAATGAATGAATATGGGTGCACCAGGGTTTCTAGCCACTGCAAATGAACTTCACATGCATGTACCACTTTGTGTATCTGGCTTACGTGGGTACTGGGAATTGAATATAGGTCCTTAGGCTTCTCAGGCAAGTGCCTTAACAACTGAGCCATCTCTCGAGCCCTGGTTTATTTTTTAACCTAAAAGATCTAAATGGTGGCTTTTGTTCTTCTCCTTTGTACAGTGAGGAAGGGAGAGACGCACTATTTGTGTTTCTGGCATTTTTACACCTAAGAGTCTCCATCCCTGTGGGGTCCTTATGGCTCTGACAATCCAAAGCAAGAGGCCTGACACAGTGAGCTGCTGGCCCAGAAGGTCTGATCTGTTTGCCAGCTTCTCCTTCCCCATGTGTCTTGAGACCTCTTCATAGCAGTCAGCTAGGGACAGTGGCCAGAACCACATGGCCTTCCTGGGGTCCAGGTTATTTCTGCAAACCAGCTGGAGATTGCTGGCGAGGCTACCTCCATAGAGGACCAGGGGCCAGCAACACAGTAGGGTTCAATTTGTTAATTTATGCCATTTGTCCACTTTTTATGCCTCAGTTCCAGTGTGTGTGGACAATGAAATTAAACTGACCCATTTCTAGCACGTTCAGTGGCTTTGTTCTCCAGCTTTTTTTGGCGTGGAGCCTTGTGCAGAACTATTTAAAGGGAAGATGCTGAGCTTGGGAACTCTGTGGAGTTCAAGGTTGCTTGTCTGTTAGTTCAAGACAGTGCCACTGCTGTCTGTCAAGCTAGGGGAATGTGATGGCTCTCGGGGTGCAACTTGTGGCTCTGTGAGCAGCAGCTCAGGGGCCTGGCTAGGTCTTCCTGCAGTGTGACCTTGGGTGTATAGGTTGCTCAGTGAAGCCTTTGTTCTCCGGGCTGTTTGCCGGGGCTGAGCAAGGGAAGCTGCCAGGAGCTCTCAAGTGTCTTTCTCCTTGCATTTGCTCTGGAACAGAAGGCTATCAGCTCCAGGAAATTTATTCAATTTCTTTTGCTCTTACCTCCATACCTTTCCCTTTCTTCTGACTTTTTAAATATTTTAAAACATTTTATTATTTATTTATTAGAGAGAGAGGTGAGCGGGGAGCATTGCTGGGCCAGGGCCTCCAACCACTGCAAATGAACTCCAGACTCATGAACTCCAGACACACGCACCACCTTGTGCATTGGCTTACGTGGGTCCTGGAGAATTGAACCTAGATCCTTTGGCTTTGCAAGCAAGCACCTTAACTGCTAAGCCATTTCTCCATCCCTTAACTAGTTTTTATATTTATTTTTTATTTATTTATTTATTTTTGACACACAGAGAGAATGGGTATGCCAGGGCCTCTAGCCACCACAAATGAACTTCAGATGTATGTGCAGCCTTGTGTATCTGTCTTACATGGGTTCTGAGGAATTGAACCTGGGTCCGTAGGCTTTGCAGGCAAGTGCTTTAACCTATAAGCCATCTTTCCAACTCTCTTCTTCCTTTTCCTTTTTTTCCCTTTGGTTTTTCGAGGTAAGGTCTTGCTCTAGCCCAGGCTGATCTTCTTCCTTTTTAAATGCCTTATTTCTGGCCTTTACTTTTTTTTTTTCATTTTCTACCTTGACTCCTAAAGTTACTGGTTATATGCTGTAAAATTTTTTCGTTGTTGTTGAATTTTAAGCTATAGCTATCTTCAACAGATGCCAAAAAGTTCAACATCAATAGTTGTCGGATTCTTGATGCAGGTAACCCCTCCACTCGCCTACCTTACTTCCCTGGATTTTTGGAAGTAATTTTCAGGCCTGATTTTATGTTATCTCTCAATATTTCAGGATGTGTCTATAAAAGGGAAAGACTCTTCTTTGCATTCTCTTTTCAGATAAAAAGGGTCTTGGTTCTTCTGAGGTCCTTAATGGTAGCCATTGGATACATTTCTCAGAGTAGTGCTGTCCATGAGAGAGGTGAGTGAAATGGTACACAGTACTGGAAAACACTATTTTCTGTTTGGTTCCCAGAATATACTCTATTTATAGCAAATAATAAAGGGTTTAATTAGTTCAGCAAAGTGAATCATTTTAAAATAAATATTGGTAAGTATAATGTAGGACAAGGTTCAGGAAACTATGATCTGAGATTCAAATCTGGCCCACTGTCTGTCACATTGTAAATAAAGTTTTAATACAAGACTCATATTGTCTATGGAGTGCTTTTGTGATACACTGTCAGAGTTAAGAATAGAGATTGTATGACATACAAAACTGCAATTGCTTATTCTCTGGTCCTTTGTAGGAAATTTTTGCTGTCTCAGGGTATGGGAGAGATGTTAGTGGAGTGAGTATCATGACTTTAGCATGCGAATGGCTGTAGCTTGAAAGATTGTAAGCAGATCCACCTCTTGCTTTGTCGCTGTATAGCTGAGAGACAAGCTGAGGGACAGAGATTGCTTCAGGTGACACAATCAGTAGGCAGAGTGGGGAAGGAAGTCCATCCTGCAGGCCAGTCTCCGGAGCTCCCTCCCATCTGTTGACATTCCCTCTACTGATCTGCCCCAGGTTCTGTTCTGACATCTTTACCTATAGCCATGAGATGATACAGATCCAAGGACTTTTCTCACATTTCTGCCTTTTCCTAACCTCCTAATGTGCTCAGGGAACTGGAATTTTTGGTGAGATTTTTAAGATGATTTTTTTTTCTTGTTTATAACATAGTTCAGTGTTAGTATAATATTATAGAGGAGGCAACATGCTAAATGATTTTGTGATTTATTGAGACCTACACTGTCCAAGTCAGTAGTCATTGGACCACATGGTTTGAATGGGGTATTCTGTAAATATAAGCACTGGTTTGTGAGGACACAGTACAACAAATAATGTATGATTTTTAATATATATATACATATATATATACATATACATATATATATACATATATATATACATATACATATATATATTAGATCTTGAAATAACATTTTAGATACTACATGTGTTGTTTAGATTTAAATATGCTCAGCTTGAGATATGTTGGATTAAACTCATTATGTTATTAGAATTAGTTGCTCCTGTTTCTTTTTTCTTTTTTCATTTTTATGGTGGGTACTAGGAAATTAAGATTACTCATATAGGGCTGGAGAGATGGCTTAATGGTTAAGACACTTGCCTGCAAAGCCTGATGGATCTGGGCTTGATTCCCCAGTACCCACATAAAGTAAGATTCACAAGGCGGCACATGCATCTGGAGTTTGTTTGCAGTGGCTGGAAGCTCTGGTGTGCCCATTCTCTGTCTTTCTATCTCTCTTCTTTCTATCTTGCTTGCAAATAAATAAATATTAAAAATTTAACAAAGACATTACACATATAGTAGTATATTTACCTTATAAAGTGCTGACTATTCAGGTAAGAATAAGGAAAATTTTGACCATGAGATAATGATGGAGAAGCTTGATTTATGGGATGCAGAAGAATAGCTGTAATGTTGGGCGCTACAATAACAAAAGGAAGTTAGCATTGGCTAAGAACTATATACAGATGAAAGGTAACTCCAGCCAAGGCTCTCAACTCAAAGCATTGTGTTCAATGAATGTAGCAGAGGCCTCACATCACTTAGAGTTACTTAGTGGGACGTGCTCGGCCATTAAATAAACAGTCTATAATATATGAACTATTTGATAAGAATATTTGAGCCTATTAAGGCCCCAAATTGCAGACCGATTAGTGTCAGAAATAAAACTGAAATTAACTATATCACCAGCTAGTCAAGTGGGAATTTGATTTCCAGAATAAAAGCAGTTGTAAGAAACTACAAAGAAAATAGTTAACAACAGAGAATTCCAGTTCAGGTTCTTAAAAGAAATATGGTACAGTTGAGAGTTGAGCTATCATTACTAGAGAGATGGCTTGGCAGTTAAGACACTTGCTTGCAAATCCAAAGGACCCATGATCAGTTCCCCATGTAAAGCCAAAGGCACAAGGTAGCTCATGCATCTAGAGTTTGTTTGCAGTGGCTGGCCGTGACACACCCATTCTCTCTCTGTTTCTCTTTCTCTCTTAAATAAATAAATAAATAAATAAATAAATAAATAAATAAATAAAATATTTTTTAAAAGTGAACTATCAGAAGTAAAAATTATGGAGCCCACCTCAGCGATTCCTGACACCTGGAAGGAATAGGATCAGTGGCATTTGATAGACTTCAGAAGTCTGTGGGGACATGTGACCTTTTCCTGGCAGTCTCCTGTTCATTGATAGCATTGTCAGATTTAGTAGATAAACTATGGGCACCCAAATAAATTTTTAAAAAAATATTTTATTTTTATTTATTTATGAGAAGAGTGAGAAAAGAGAATGGGCACACCAGGACTTCTAGCCACTGCAAATGAACTCCAGGCACATGTGCCACCTTATAAATCTGGCTTACATGGGATCTGGGGGATTGAACCTGAGTTCTTAGTCTTCATAGACAAGCACCTTCACTGCTAAGCCATCTCTCCAGCCCCCAATTAAAACTTGACAACCAATATGCCATGTATTCCTTTTACTGAAACAAGATTTGAAACAAATTTAATGGGACATTCTGTACTTTTTCTTGGTAACTCTAGGCTTGGAAGTTCCAGCCCCATTATGCAGAAGAAGAAAGGCATAGGGGCTGAGGGGGATGGTACCTGGGTTCCAGTAAGCCTACAAACAGGGTTTCAGCTGTCACCATTGAGCTCTACACCTCACTGCTAGCCTCTGGAGTGTGGGCAGTCATGTTCTACACTGGTCTGGGGTCCGGTGAGATCAGTTCTCTCATGCTGTAGGCACTGAGGAGAGAGAAGCTATAGTTACCTGCTTCATGCCACCTTCTAGCATAACTGATGGCGTCGGCTGCAGCCCATCCCTTGTATTGAGTTTCTATACTCACTTGATTCCTTTTTCTTTCGCTGCAATTCCCAAAAGAGTAGAAAAATGTGTGCGATCTGTTTCTTGTGATTAATAGGAAGGCATCCTTAGTCAGAATACATATTTCAGTTATGCAGTTAATACATACATTCATGATTATTGGAAGAAAAATAGTGTGTAAAGTGAGAGTTCTGTGAAGTCCCTAGTTCTGACAGAGAAACCAGAAAAGTGGTTCAAGACTGTATGTCCCAGGAGAGCCTGAGTTCATGACTAATGTCCTAGCAGTTCTAAAGAAGGACTGGTTATATTTTCAATAATGTCTTTCCAATTCTCCCAGCTTTCTTTGGGTGGGAAGTACCTAGCTGAGCTAGGCCAAGGGAAGGCTGTGTTCAGTGAAGTAGTGAACTTATTGTCCAAGTTGGGACAGTCTTCTCTAAAGAAAGCAGCTGGTTTCTAGGGAAACAGTCGTGGGTGCCCATGGAGCATATGTAGTCAGCAAACTCAGGCGGCTGTCCTGATTTGGTCTGCCCCAAGGTCTTCCAAGGATTATTTCTGGTGTGTCTGTTCATGTGCTTCTTAGGTGAGATTAGCACTTGAGTCAGTGGGTAGACTAGATGTCCTTCCTCAGTTTGTGTTGGCACCACCTAACCCCTTGAAGACCTGAAGGAGTCTGCAAAAACAGAGTAAGATGAATTCCCCCCCCCTTTCCCCTTTGTCTTACTATTTGATCTGTCGCATATCATGTCATTTCTCCAGTCCTTAGACTGAGATGTATACCATTGGATCTACTGATTTTTAGGTCTTCAGACTTGCATTAATTTACACTAACAACTTTCATGATGAGTCTTTAGGCAAATTGTGGGACTTTTCAGCCATCCAAATCATATGAGCCTGTTCCTTATAATGAATCTATGTATGTATGTATGTATGTATATGAATGTTGTACACTTGTAAAATCTTGTGCATGCATGTGTATATGTGTGGGTCTGGTTCATTCATCTGGAGACCTTAACTAATCTGGTGTTCAGTCTTTTAAGGTCAGACTGAGAAGCTGCCAGTATGACAGAAATGAATTCCAGAGAAATTGAGACATAAAAGCAAAGAGAACACTTTATAAACCTGCAATAGCGTTGAAGGTAAAAGAATACTTTGTAGTTAAACAAAAGAGTGAAGCTATTAAAGAACTTTAAAAGGTGGCTGGGGAGGAGGCTCATTTGGTGAAGTGAGTGACTCACAAGTACGAGGACTTGAGTGCTTGCCCCAGGACCCATGTAAGAATGTCAGTTGTGGTGGCACATGCTTTAATCTCAGCCCTGGGGAGGTGGAGACAGGCTCATCAGTGTGGCCTGCTGGCCAGCCAGTCCAGCCTAATTGATGAGCTTCAGGCCAATAAGAGACCTGTCTTGGGGGGCGGGGGGACAGTCCTGAGACATGACAACTA
Source organism: Orientallactaga sibirica (assembly GCA_036365145.1). Lineage (NCBI taxonomy): Eukaryota > Metazoa > Chordata > Mammalia > Rodentia > Dipodidae > Orientallactaga > Orientallactaga sibirica. The sequence goes on from JAEOAD010001317.1 coordinate 2,557,721, forward strand.
TCTCTATCCTCCATGTGTGGGATTGTATTCATATGCCACAATGCTGGGCATTTATGTGGTTCTGGGGGTTAAACTCAGGGCTTCATGTTTGGGAGGCAAGTGCTTGAGCTATCTTCCTAGTCCTGATTATTTTAGAAATGATAAGACTTGGGAAGATGGGCAGACAGGAAATTCGAGGTTATGAGAATTCCGTCTTCATTTACCCAGTAATGTCTATAGTGGATGATATGCTGTATTGATGGAGTTAAGATTTAACAACACAGAGGCAGTTACCACAGTAAAGATCTACAATTTGAAAGAAGTGGCTCTGGGCTGGGAAGGAGCAGCAGGCAAGAGGGAACACAAAGAGGGAGGTAAGGAAGGGTTGATATAGAGAATGCCTTCTTGATTAAATAATTAACATTATTATATTAGGGTTGCCAGGTAAAATGTGGGGCATTTAGTTAAATTTGAATTTTAGATAAACAGTGATTATTTTAAATGTATGAATATGCTTATGTGATTGGGATATACTTACATTAAAAATATTTGTGGTTAATCTGAAATTGAAATATAGCTGAGCACCTGGCATGTTTTTTACTTAATCCATATTTGTATTGTTTTGATAAAATTAAAGAGAATTTGTAATTATGCATGCAAAGATTAGAAGATGCTGCCTCAACTTAGTTGTGGGTGCCTCTGGTGTGGATCATTGAGAAAAGGAAGAGGACTCAATTTCCCTTTTTCATTTCTCTATTTGAATTATTTTACTGCAAGCACATATTAATTTTGGGAAAAGAAAGTCAGGCCGGATATGGTAGCACACACCTATGATCCTAACAGTTTGGAAGCTAAGGCAGGAGCATTGTAAGTTCAAGGCCCATCTGGGCTACCTAGCCTCAAAAGAAGGAAGAAAGAATAAATAAGAAAGAGTTAATAGGAACTCAGCGGTGGCTATGTAGAGTCAGGAGGTACAGTGGCCAGGGTACATTCTGAATGCGAGGAGGCATCAGGATGAGACAGCTTTCTCTATGTGCTGGGAGGTCAGCTCAGGGACCTTAGAGAGGGGACGCTTTGAGTTGAGTTCAAGGTTATTATGAAGTTACTCTAAAGAAGAACCAAAACTGTACTGAGACTGTGCTGAGAAGATGACTAGGAGGAAGGTCTCTGGAGGAAGACCCTTCACTGCTGGCATTCCCAACCGAGGCTCTCCCATGCAACCTGCTCCTTCTACCAAGGCACAGCGGTGGGCCTCAAAAACTAAACCAGTGAAACCCTGCCATTATTACCCCCCCACCCCCAGGATAGCAAAACTACTGCCAGGCTTCTGAGCAACTGTGTTGTTCTGGAACCAGTTATGTTTGGGAGTTGGACTTTTTCTGGTAAATGAAGATCTGTCCAACAGCCAAGTCAAGGTACTTAACCCTCGTTACTGAAATACATAGCTCTTCTCTCTGCCTCTTTCACCCTCCCTCCCTCTTTTTCTCTCCTTTTCTTTCAAATAAATAAAATTAAAAGCTGATCTTTTAAAATTTTTTAATTTATTTATAAGCAGGGACAGATAGAAAGAGAGCGAGAGGGCTGGAGAGATGGCTTAGTGGTTAAACACTTGCCTGTGAAGCCTAAGGACCCCAGCTTAAGGCTTGATTCCCCAGGACCCATGTAAGCCAGATGCACAAGGTGGCGCATGCCACTGGAGTTTGTTTGCAGTGGCTGGAGGCCCTGGCATGCTCATTCTCTATCTATCTGCCTCTTTCTCTCTGTGTCACTCTCAAATAAATAAATGAATAAATAAAAAATTTAAAAAATATTAAAAAAAGAAAAATAGAGAAAGAGAATGGGTGTGTCAGGGCCTCTAGCCACTGCAAACAAATTCCAGATGCATGCACCACCTTGTACATCTGGCTTACATGGGTACTGGGTAATTGAACCTGTGTCCTTTGGTTTTGCTAGTAAGTGCCTTAGCAGCTAATCTCCAGCACCCAGATTTCTTTCTTAATCATCTTCCAAGGTGTGACTGAGTTAAGGACCTGGGCTCTTCTCATCAGGAGACCCATGTTACCTTCCTCCAGGAAATCCTCCAGACTCTTAGCAATTCTTATCCTACTAATCATTCATGAATGGAATTTCTGGAGACCAGATAGAAGAGCATGTTAGATGAGCCAGGGATGAACATAGCTCCTGAACACATCTGGCCAGAACCTGGTTAGATGGACCAACTTTGACTGCCAAGAATGCTGGGAAATGTAGTCTTGGGAGCTTAGTAAGAAGAATGAATGGGCTTCAAGACAAATAGTCCTCTGGACTGTATCAGCCACAAGAGCTAATGTGTGCTTAGTGTTCACTGTATGCATGTTCATAAATTAGGCTCTTTATACACACAGTCTCTCCGGTTTCTAATGGGAGATTGTGCTAGACTCCTCCTCTTCCTTGCCAGGGAAGTGAAACTCAGAGATAGCACCATTGTCCAGAGTCACATAGCCAGCAAGTAAAAGAAATGGTGAGGTGGATGTACTTTATTTATTTATATAGGAGGAGCATTGTGGGACAGGGACATGGCTCAGTGGATAAAGCACTTGTTGTATGGATGTAGTACTTGAACTTGGATTCCCAGATCGCAAGTAAAGCTAGCTGCTACAGTGCTTGTAATCCCAGCATTCCCAGGGCAGAGAGAGGAGTATCTCCTGGAATGCTATGTGCCAGGTAGCCTAGCAAATGCAGTGGTGAACATCATGAAAAAACAAGCTGGTGGGCTGGATCCATGGCCCAGGAGTTAAAGCACTTAAGAACCTGGAGTTCGATTCCCCAGTACCCACATAAAGCCAGATGCACAAGGTGGTGCATGCTCTGGAGTCTGTTAGAGGCCGAGGTGCACTCATTCTCTCTCTCTTTCTCTCTAATAAGTAAAATACAATTTTTTAAATAAAAACAAGGTGGAAGGTAATTGAGAACTCAAGTTGTCCTCTGACCACTATACACATGTTTCCATACTCACACAAATGAACCTCACACACAAACACACACACATGAAACAGCATTGTAAGCAAATATAAGACAAGTTTAAAACCTCTCCTGGCTTGTTCTTGTCATGTATTTCCATATACACCTGAGGCCTGGAGCAATGCATTTCTCTCCCTGGTACACCTGCACCTGCCACTTACCTGTTCGGATGGATGGAGATTTGTGTAGGATTCCTGGTGGCAGTGTTCCAGGCTAGCAGAGAGAAGTGTGCACTTGTCTGGGTTACAATGGGCACATTGGGGGCTAGGTTGTGTGGGCATGCTGTTTGTGGGGATTGGGCCATGGAGCCTGGCCGCCAGAGTGGGGCGGGTGCTGGTGGCCCAAAGGGAATGTGACAAGCCTCTTTACTCTGCAACGTCATCATGGCAGCTGAGAATTGGTGCCACTTGACAGAAAGCATTCTCACCAGATGACTTTGGATTACTTTCCCCATGCATCTGTTCTTGTGACACTCATCTGGAATCTGAAAAAGTGATCTAAAGCCCAGCTGGCTGAGTGACTGTCACCTCGCACATTTCTGTCACTTGAGCTCAGCGATTCACAGTCCCTGTGGGAGTTGGGGCTGCTCAGTGCTGGTGACTTGATCGATGATGCTTGTCTTCTCTGGTTTCTCTCTGAATCGTGTGACTTGTGAGTGGTTCAGGTGCTCCTGAGCTTGTTTACTGACCATCTTTCAAGCTGGGAGGCTTCTGCAGGAGAGCAGCATCCCTAGTCAGCACTATATGGGAAAGCTGTTGTGGTTGGAGGTTTTGGTCTCGTAGTGGCTCTGTCTTCCTGAGTCCACAGTTGTGACCAGATACCTGGGAAGCGTCCCTTCTGACTGTTCACTCCAGGTGCCCTCATATAGGCCTACTTGGCTTTGCTGGTGCCAGCTCCTGTCACTTACAAGTGTGTCTGCTCTTGGCAGTGTGTGGCTTCTTTCATTTTAGACAGTTATACCCAGTGCTGGGTTTTCCCTCCATATTTTATAGTATCACTGGGTTAATGGAGATTTCTCCCCAATTATTTCAGCATATATATGGTGAAAGAAGAGATAAGGAGGGAAGTTTCAATATATGTTCAGTTTACCATCTTACAATGTTTAGAATCCATGATGTGTATTGAAAATAACTGATAACAGGACAAGACTGGGAGATTTTTATTTTGAAACAAGGTCTTGCTTCTGTCTAGCTATGACTAACCTGGAACTCCTTTTGGAACCCAGGATCTTAGGCTAGTCTTGAACTTACAGTCCTCCTGACAAAGCTCCCCAAAAGCTAGGAATATAAGCATGTGCCACCACATCCAGCTCAGAAGAATCTTTGTAAAATTATTTTAGTTTATTTTTATTTATTTATTTTTGAGAGAGAAAGGAAAGAGAGAATGGGCATGCCAGGGCCTCAAGCCACTGGAAACAAACTCCACATGTATGCACCACCTTGTGCATCTGGCTTACATAGGTCCTGGGTAATAGAGCCTGGGTTCTTTGGCTTTACAAGCAAGCACCTTAGCTGCTAAGCCATCTTTCTAGCCATTAGAAGAGTCTTTAGTAAGGTCGTTTGTCTATGTCCCTTTGTTTGCACCTGGTGACCTTGGTATAGACAAGAGATCTGCCTGGGATTGAGTCACCTGGGTTATAAGAACTTTCCACAGAACTTTTAAATAATGGAAACAGAGGTCAAAAGTAATTATTCTGAATCTGCTCTATACTGAGTGAGGCTGGAAGGAGTTCACCCATTAAATTATATCTTCGGAGTTCTGTTCCAAAAACATGCTCCTTTACAACTTTATTTAAAGAAAGCATAATGTGAAAGGCTTTTAACTGAGGGAAGAGAGACAGGAGCCCAGTCGGTAATGGTAGACACTCTCATCTCCCCGTCTGCTCCAAGAACAAAGGTTGTTTGAAAACCTGGATTCAGGCTGTTCCCTTGAATTATATTAATGGAACATAACCTTAATCACCTTCTCCAGAGGTACTCTAACATATGCTAACTGTGGCTAAATACCTTTGATCTTACACACTAGAAAAATAATTTTGCTGTGTAAATTTTCTGTGTTCTTTTTGCCTATATCATATAATGAAATATCTAAGTAGTTTGTTTTAAAACATCTAAATGCCTCTAGAGAGGAATGCTGTATGTGGGTTTCTTATTTTCTGAAGATTAATGATAACTAGATTTGAGATGTGTTTAGAAATATATATATATATATATATATATATATATATATATATATATAAAACTATATATAAAATTTTATTTATTTAGGGAGAGAGAAAGAGAGAATGAATGGGCACACCACACACCAGGACCTCCAGCTACTGCAAATGAACTCCAGATGCATGCGTCACCTTCTGCATCTGGCTTACGTGGGTACTGGGGAATTGAACTTGGGTCCTTAGGCTTTGCAGGCAAGCACCTTAACTGCTAAGTCATCTCTCTAGCCCAGAAAGTTTTTTCTAAGCATCTACTATATGTGATGTGTGTGTTTTGGGACCTTAGATCCCACAGTAAGCAGAAGACCTAATCCCAAGGGCTTATATGCTAGTGGGAGGACACAGGCAGCAAACATAAGCACAAATGAAGAAATACGCAAAATTAAAAGTATTTTCAAGAGCCCAAGCTGGTCTAGAACTTAGAATCCTCCTGCATTAGCCTCCTGGTGCTGGGAGGGCAGGTGTGTACCACCACACATAGTTTAGATCTCTGTATTGTAAATAGACTGGATTATTTCTTCCTGTTGTTGGTGTTCATTTTAGAAATATTTTATTTATTTACTGAGTGCAAAAAGAGAGAGAAAGGAAGAAAGAATGGAAAAGGGAAAAAAATTGGTGCACCAAGGCCTGTTGTTACTTTGCAAGCAAGCACCTTTAGCTGCCGAGCCATCTTTCTAGCCCCCATCTAGGTGTTTTTAATTGCTGTCTTAGTTGACACTAACTTGGTAATTTTAATTTTCTCTGTTGTGAGCTTCTTTACTAAGGTAGAAAGTCATCTATGAATTAATGCCTGATTAGCAGAAGGGAGGTTTATTTAAAGATACTCAGGAATTATTTTACTGAAAACATACTTATAAAATGTAATTTATTTTATTCTTTACCTAGATTTCTACATTTTAGATTTTTTAGGTATTAGACATAATAAAAAATGACAGATAAGATTCACAAGTAAACAAAGACATGATCAAAACCAGATTTGGGAGACTTCTGGGTAAGATGGCGGCATAGGAGCCACGCCAAACTAGCCCAGGTAGGGATTTAAGCAAAGCTACAGCAAAATACACTCTTCTTCTGAACAGTGCAGGAGTATAGGCTTTTATTAGACACAGCAGAGAAGCAGGAGAGACCAAGATCCACCAAAAAGGAGGAAAACAGCCAGAATCCCACTGAGGAGTTTGCACCCTGATTGGCCGTGGCCCCGATCCACTTGATTTGTGCACCCAGCACCACCTGCCAGATATGCCTAGCAGCGGCAGCAGAGACCAAACAAGGGGACCTTCCAACCTCATCAGCCTCCTTGCCCAGAAACCTAAAGAGTCAGCTGAGCTACTGAAAGAGATACAGGGGAATGGTGTGAGCTACTATGGGCTTCCTGAACACTCCCATCCCCCAACCATCATAACCGCTGAGCCGAGCTCCAGCTCCACAGTACAACATGGAGGGATCGAGGTGGCAGTCAACATTGCTGAGATTGGCCACACCAAAAGGTAAAGAGACTGACTGACAAAAACAAAACAAAACAAAAAAAAACTGGTACATAGGCCTGCACTGGAAGTGCTAATCTCTCTTTCCATGTCAGAGCAGGTTATGGGTTACATTTTTTGGTTGGCCTTACCATTTTCAAATAAGCTGTACATGGGGTGTTGAATATTGCTGCCTTTAATGCTTATAGATTTATAGGGCCTTTGTCTTTTGCTTTTGTCAGTATTGGGGGCAGGGTTTGATATAGATCCAGGTTGACCTGGAATCCAATTCAGAACAGAATTCTCTACCTCCTAGCTGACAGGATTAAGGGTGTAGAGCAACACATACCCTTAGGGATTTTGGCCTTATAAGACTATTTGTTTATTTTAATCCCCACACTTGTATACTCTGTGCTGGTTTTTATTGAATGTGTATATTGCTCAGTTGAAATTTAGAATTTTCCAGTATACTGTTCCACCCAATCCACTAGAATACTTGGTTAGGAAGCAAACTCAACACCTAGGATTACCCCTGCGGTTGGATTGTGGTACAAGTGCTACACTTGGCACCTTAAACTCATATGCTGAAAGTATATAAAGGTGGATCACCACATCTAAGAACACTGCAGATAAGTAGAAAATCCAAGCTTTAAATCAATTCAGGATGCAAACGTCACTACATTATAATACAAGAAACATAAAGAATCAAGACAATTCAATCCCACCAAAAATTATAAATCCATCAGAAATGATCACCAATGAGACTGTTTTAGATGAAATACCTGACAAAGACTTCAAAAGAATGATTCTATATGTACTCAAAGAAATGAAAGGAATCAGAGAAGAAAACAAAGGAATTAAAGAAGGAAACAAACTTCTGAAAGAGAGCACAGAAAACCAGCTTAATGAAATAAAAAGGTCATTACAGGACATGAGTAAGGAAATAGAAATACTGAAGAAAAACCAGGTTGAAATCCTAGCTCTGAAGAACACAGTCAGTGAAATAAAAAACTCTGTGGAAAGTCTCACCAGTAGAATGGATGAAGAAGAGAACAGACTATCTAAACTAGAAGACCAGGTGGCAGACCTAATACAGTCCAACAAAAAGAAAGACAAGCTAATGGAAAGGTATGAATGGGACATCCGGGACACTATGAAAAGATCAAACATAAGAATTCAGGGTATAGCAGAAGGAGAAGAATTTCAATCCAGAGGCTTAGTAGGTATTTTCCGCAAAATCATAGAAGAAAATTTTCTCCAAATTGGAAAAGAAATGCCAATGCAAATACAAGAAGCTTTTAGAACACCGAATAGAAAAAAAACCTAGAAAGATCCCCTCCTCGGCATGTTATAATTAAACTACTAAACACACAAACCAAAGAAAATATATTGAAAGCAGTTAGAGAGAAAAAGCAAGTGACCTTCAAAGGGAAACCCATCAGGATTATATCAGATTACTCAACACAAACTTTAAAAGCCAGAAGGGCCTGGTGTTATGTATTCCAAGTTCTGAAAGATAAAAACTGTCAACCAAGATTACTTTATCCTGCAAAGCTATTTATGCAAATTGATGGAGAAATAAGGACATTCCATAACAAAAAACAGGCTAAAGGAATTTATGGCAACTAAACCAGCTCTACAGAAAATACTTGAAGAAATCCTTCATGCTAAAGAGAAAGCAAAACACGCACAGCAGGAAACAGGAAAAAATAAACTATACTTAAATAACAGTTAAAACAAGTGAGTAAAGGGAAAACAGGAAGCACTACAAAACAAGAAGAATGGTAAGAATAAATAAATATCTTTCAATAATAACTCTTAATATCAATGGCCTCAATACCCCAACCGAAAGACACAGACTTGCAGAGTGCCTCCAGGAAACTCATATATCAATAAAAGATAGAAACCTTTTTTTTTTGGTGGGGGGGGGACACAGAGAGAGATAGAGAGAGAGGGAGAGGAAGACGGATAGAGATGGGTGCACCAGCAGCCTCTCAGCTGCTGCAAATGAAATCCAGATGCGTTCGCCCCCCTTGTGGTCAAGTGTGGCATTGCGCCCCTTTTGCATCTGGTTAAACGTGGGACCTGGAGATTGGAACCACTGGAGATTGGAACCAATGTTCTTAGGCTTAGGAGGCAGGTGCCTTAACCACTAAGTCATCTCTCCAGCCCAAAAGATAGAAACCTTTTTAAGGTGAAAAGATGGAAAATGGTATTTCAAGCTAATGGGTCTAGGAAACAAACAGGGGTTGCTATCTAATATCTGACAGAATAGACTTCAAAACAACATTAGTGAGGAAAGATAAAGAAGGCCACTTTACACTGATTAAAGGAACACTCCAACAGGAGGACATTACAATCCTAAACATATATGCACCTAACATGGGGGCTCCCAATTTCATCAAACAAACACTATTAGACTTAAGGTCAGAGAAAACTCCAAATACAATAGTAGTGGGTGACTTCAATACCCCACTCTGATCACTTGACAGGTCATCCCAGCAAAAAAATAAACAGAGAGACATCTGGATTAAATGATGTCATGGAACAAATGGACCTAACAGATATCTACAGAACTTTCCATCGAAATGCTGCAGAATATACATTTTTCTCAGCAGCACATGGAACATTCTCTAAAATAGACTGTATATTAGGACACAAATCCAATCTTAACAAATATAGGAAAATTGAAATAACCCCTTGTATGCTATCTGACCTCAGTGGGATTAAACTGCAAATCAGCAACAAGAAAAACTACAGAACATATAGAAATTCATGGAGACTAATGAGTACACTATTGAATGATGAATGGGTCATTGAAGAAATTAAGAAGGAAATCAATAAATTCATAGAATGAAATGATGATGAGAATACAACATATCAAAACCTTTGGGACACAATGAAGGCAGTCCTAAGAGGAAAATTTATAGCTCTAAGTGCCTATATTAAGAAATTAGAGCGTTCACAACTAAACAACTTAATGCTTCACTTTAAGGTGTTGGAGAGAGAAGAACAAGGCAAACCAAAAATCAGTAGATGGGAAGAAATAATGAAGATTAGGGCAGAAATTAATGAAATAGAAAAAAAAAAAAAAAAAAAATCCAAAGAATCAATGAAACAAAGAGTTGGTTGTTTGAAAGGATAAATAAGATTGATAAACCCTTAGCAAATCTGACCAAAAGAAAGAGAGAAGAGATAAAAATTAATAAAGTTAAAGATGAAAAAGGCACCATTACAAGATACCAAAGAAATTAAAAAAATCATATGGACATGCTTTAAGAATATATATGCCTCTAAGCTTGAAAATCTGAAAGAAACGGGATGATTTCCTTGATTCATATGACCGACCAAATTTAAATCAAGATGAGATAAACCATTCAAATAAACCAGTAACAAGTATGGAGATCCAAGCAGTTATAAAAAGTCTCCCAACTAAAAAATTCCAGGCCCAGATGGATTCACTGGTGAATTTTACCAGACATTCATGGAAGAACTAACACCATTGCTTCTCAAACTTTTTCATAAAATAGAAAAGGAAGGAATTCTACCAAACTCTTTCTATGAATCCAGCACCACCCTGATACCAAAACCAGACAAAGACAGAACAAAAAAAGAAAATTACAGACCAATCTCCCTCATGAACATAGATGCAAAAATCCTCAACAAAATATTGGCAAATGGAATACAAGAATATATCAGAAAGATTATTCACCCCGACCAAGTAAGCTTTATCCCAGAGATGCAGGGATAGTTCAACATATGCAAATCCATAAATGTAATACACCATATAAATGGTCTGAAGGACAAAAATCACATGATTAACTCAATAGATGTAGAAAAGGCATTTGACAAAATCCAACATTCCTTCATAGTAAATGTATTACAGAAACTGGAAATAGAAGGAACATATCTCAACATAATAAAAGCTATTTATGACAAATCTACAGCCAACATAATACTAAATGGGGAAAACTTGAACCTTTTCCACTAAATTCAGGAACAAGACAAAGGTGTCCACTTTACCCACTTTTATTCAATATAGTACTAGAAGTCTTAGCCAGAACAATGAGGCAAAAGACACTCATAAAAGGGGTACAAATTGGAAGGGAAGAGATCAAATTATCATTGTCTTGCAGATGATATGATTCTATACATAAAGGACCCTAAAATCTCTACCAGGAAATTGTTAGAGCTAATAAACACTTTTAGCAATGTAGCAGGATACAAAATAAACACACAGAAATCAGTAGCCTTCCTATATACTAACAACAGACATGCAGAGGATGAAATCAGGGAATCTCTCCCATTCACAATTGCCTCAAAACAAAAGTATCTTGGAATACATTTAACTAAGGAAATGAAAGATCTCTGCAATGAGAACTTTAAAATACTCAAGTGAGAAATTGCAGAAGACACAAGGAAATGGAAAGACATCCCATGTTCTTGGATTAGAAGATTCAATATTGTGAAAATGTCAATCATACCAAAAGCAATCTATACATTTAATGCAACCCTCATTAACATTCCAGTAGCATATCTCACAGAAATAGAAAAAACAATCCTAAAATTCATCTGGAAGCACAAAAAACCTCAAATAGCCAAAACAATTTTGGGCAACAAAAATCAGGCTGGTGGTATCTCCATACCCAATTTTAAGTTATACTACAAAGCCATAGTAACAAAAACAGCATGGTACTGGCACAAGGACAGACATGTAGATCAATGGAACAGAATAGAAGACCCAAATATTAATCCAGGCAGCTACAGCCACCTGATTTTTGACAAAAATGCCAAAAATATTCATTGGAGAAAAAGATAGCTCTTCAACAAGTGGTGTTGGGAAAACTGGATATCTGTATGTTGAAGGATGAAAATAGATCCTTGTCTCTCTTCATGCACAAGAATCAAGTCAAGGTGGGTCAGGGACCTTAATATCAGACCTGAAACTCTGAGTAGAGGAAAAGGTAGGGGAAACATATTGGCATAGGCAATGACTTTTTGAATATAACCCCAATAAATAATAAATAAATAATAAATAATTAAATAAACAAACAAATAAATAAATAAATAAAACCACTAGTCAACCACTGGGATATCATGAAATTACAAAGCTTTTTTACAGCAAAGAACACTGTGAATAGAGCAAAGAGACAACCTACAGAATAGGAGGAAATCATTGCCAGCTATACATCTGACAGAGGATTAACATCCAGAATATACAAAGACCTCAAAAAACAGAACAATAAAAAAATCAAACAACCCAGTTAAAAATTGGGCTATGGAACTAAATAGAGAGTTCTCAGAAGAAGAAATACAGATGGCATATAAACATCTAAAAAGGTGTTCTACATCCTTAGCCATGCAAATTAAAACTATTTTGAGATTCCATCTCACTCCTGTCAGAATGGCTACCATCAAGAAAACAAGTGACAATAAGTGTTGGCGAGGACGTGGAAAATGAGGAACACTTCTACACTGTTGGTGGGAATGTAATCTGGTACAGCCATTGTGGAAATCAGTGTGGAGATTTTTGAGACAGCTAAAAATAGATTTACCATATGATCCAGCTATAGCACTCTTAGGCATATATCCAGAGGACTCTTCTCACTACCTTAGATATACTTGCACAACTATGTTTATTGCTGCTCTAGTCACAATAGCTAGGAAATGGAACCAGCCTAGATGTCCCTCCACATATAAATGGATAATAAAAATCTGATACATTTACACAATGGAGTTCTATTCAGCAGTAAAGAAAAATGAAATTATGAAATTTGCAGGGAATGGATGGATCTGGAAAGGATTATACTAACTGAGGTAACCCAGACCCAGAAAGCCAAACGTCACATGTTCTCTCTCATATGTTGATCCTAGCTACAAATGTACAGAGTTGTGTGTTAAGCTGGAACCAAAAATTGGTAGCAGAGGCCAGTAAGCTGGAAAAAGTCTATAAGAGAGGGAGGAGAGGGAAGAACTTAAGGCGATGGTATTGTATATATGTAAGTAGAAGAACAGATTACAGGTAGAGGAAAGGCCTAAGTGAGGCCAGGGGAAATGAATGTATAAAAGAAGGGTGTTGGGATACACGATATTTTGAATAAAACTTATGTAAACCTACTTTTTTGAATAATGGCACATCTAGAAGCTGTAGACTGTTACTAGAAAATTTTCAGTGTCTGGGATGGGATACCTTCCAGTGAGTTGGCCAGGGATGTCCCTGTAGCCTCCAAAACATTAAAGGGTATTGCCAAGGCCCTTGGTTTCCCTTGAGAAACAGATGGTAAGACCCTATTGCTGAAGACCTCACTTGCCTGAGAGGCAAGGTCACTGAGAAAGCAAGCTGGTGCTGAGCAGAAAACCTTCTCCCTGTAGACCAACCAACTGAAAGCTGGAAAAAGCTGCACTGCCTTCAGCCGTACGGGAGACAGAAGTCATCAGCAGTGAAAACAGTGGACATTGGAAACCTCAAGTTTGGCCAGACAGGCCCAACAATTGTACGGGTGCAATAGTGGCATGTCTGCTCTTGGCGAAACCAACTGCTCCCTAATTGGACTGAAGGCCCTCTCTATGGGAGCGAATCATGCCTGGTACTGAAAAAAACTAATCAAAAGTCTATGGCAGGGGAGGTCGTCAGCCTTAGGGGTACTGGCTTTTGTCTGATAAATGTATATATTATTCCCACCAAACTGTCCTAAAAACACTATACTTAATGTTCACATTCACATATTAATGCTACTCTCACTTCTGGTTAGAGAAGCTTCTCTTTTCAGATGGCGATGACCACTGGGATGACCCAAAAGGCAACATAGTGCTGAGAAGAAGGGATGGAGGACTGTCTAGCACTGAAACATCTCTATCACACCCTCCAAGGCTCAGGGTCCATTGCGGAAGAGGGGGCGGGAAGTATGTAAGAGCCAAAGAAAGGATAGGACTCCTTACAATGCAACTGTCCACACAGAAATTGGCCTTGATATCCATGACCTTGCTGTGCCTAGCAATACCTCCACAAGACCCTCATAATAGAAGTAAAAGATGATGACATCAAATTAAAAAAGAGACTAATGGAGAGAGGGAGGGGATATGATGGAGAGTGGTGTTCTTAAGGGGAATGGGGGGAGGGGAGGGAAATACTATGCACCTTTTGTATGTAAGTATATTTTGTTGTCAATAAATAAAAAAAAAAAAAGAAATTGGCCTCGATATCTACAACCTCTCAGTACCTAGCAATACCTTCGCAAGACCCTCATAATTGGATAAAAAGATGATGACATCAAATTAAAAGAGAGACTAATGGAGAGGGGGAGGGGATATGATGGAGCGCAGAGTTGTGAAGGAGAATGGGGGAGGGGAGGGAAATATCATGGTTTACTGTCTGTAAGTATAGAAGTTGTCAATAAATTAAAAAAAAAATAGAAAAACCAGATTTGTTAATTTCACTGGCCAGACTGCATGGCAGGCTCTAGAAATCCTAACTTTATTGTCCCCTCTCTCTCTTGTGTGTGTGTGTGCCAAGAAACCACCAGAGCCCTTGAGGAACTTCATGCTACTGGTTCAGGGATGGGGAAAACTCTCCGCCAGTAGTGGAGAGGTGGACTGATGGAATGGTGCCTTTCCAGTACTAGATGGTGGTGGGAGGTAGCCTGGAGGGCTCAGACTCATCCTTAGAGTTAAGTTTCTGCACTGACTTGGGGATGCTGCCACCAGCCAGCGTGCTCCACAAAGATGCAACTGACATAGCGGCTTGGTTTGGGAGGCCATCCAGGGTCCCTGATCACCTCTTCTTATATGTTAGCTCTTTTGCATCCACGTCTCCTCACAGATATTCTTTTATTTGTGCACATGGCATAGGCGTCTGTGTTGATGATCCAAGGTCAGAGTATGTATCGTCAATTTTTTCGCCTGCTTTAGAGGTTGGGAACAGTGCCCGGAGCTAACAAATGCTTTCACACATGGCTCTTGGTCATGAAAATTGGGTCAAATGTGCTTTCTTTAGGAAAATGCCCAGGCTATGGGCTCCTTGAAAACCTGTTTTTTTTTTTTTTTTTTTGAAAGTTTTTAAAAAAGATTTTATTTTCATTTTTATTTACTTATTAGAGACAGAGAGAATGAGAGAGTAAGAATGGGCATGCCAGGGCTCTATGCACTGTAAACGACTCCAGATGCATGTGCCACCATGTGCATCTGGCTTACGTGGGACCTGGAGAATCTAACCTGGGTCCTTCGGCTTTGCAGGCATGCACCTTAACCATTAAGCAACCTCTCCAGCCCTGTTTTTTTAACCCCTTTGAAAGGTTGTTAATGGGATAATTTAAATAGGAATAATAAAACCTCTCTTTTTTCAGGCTCTTTTTTGCTTGCATTAATTAACCCATTTCTGTAATGTTAATGCATCCATTTTCCAGTATAGATTTTGGGCCATTAGAGACCTCCTCTCCTGCCCTGCTCTCTGGGAATATCACAGTACAGGAACAGGGCCCTTGATCTTGTTCCTCAGGCACAGTTCATTATCTCTAGTGGATATCATCACAGTCTGTCTTAGGAAGACACCAGCACTTCCCTTTTCTTCTGTGGAGCTCAGCCCAGGATATGCCTTGCTTTGAGGGATGTTGGTGGAATTACAGAATCCTTTGTGACCTGCTGCTGTCAGTTCTCCCAGTGCAGGGACGGGATGGGGAACCATCACCACCCATAATAGAATAAAACAATGCCACAGTTTCCTCTATTACTGGGATAAGTGTGACATGGGTGCTCATGGTAATGTCATGATAGGGCAGAGAGAAAACTGAAGTCAAATGTGAAGACCTGTTGATGATGATGGCTCTCTGGGAGAAAGCCAAAGGTGCTGACATCCCTGTGCTCGGGTCACTGCCCAGCATCTGTGCAGAACCCTATCAGTAGAGAAGCATCCAGAACAGGGGCTATGGGAGTCATCCACCATCATCAACTCTGCCCATGCTACAATGCTTGGCATCCCATCATTCTTATTTCATTTTTCTTTTTTTTTTTGGTTTTTCGAGGTAGGGTCTCATTCTTGCTCAGGCTGGCCTGGAATTCACTATGTAGTCTCAGGGTGGCCTCGAACTCTCAGTGATCCTCCTACCTCTGCCTCCCGAGTGCTGGGATTAAAGGCGTGCGCCACCATGCCCAGCTTCTTACTTCATTTTTCACTGCTATCCCATAATGCCTGGGGTGGGCTCACTGGAAGGAAGGGCTTTATTTTATTCATGGTTTGGGAGGCTGTAACTCCCAATGGCAGGTTGCAGGTTCTGGCCCTTTCATCTGGTGGGTTGAGATGGTAGGAACCTGCGTGTGTGGCGTGAGCACTTCCATCACCAAACAGGTGGTTCGGGAGCTGGGTGGGACCAAGAAAACTACCCAAGGGTAGTGTTGTAGTTACCTTGTCCTTGCTGGGACAAAATACCCAACCAAAAAGCAGCTGATGGGAGGAAATGTTTTGTTTTGGCTTAGAGTCTCAAGGGGAAGCTTCATGGTGGCAGGGCAAGCGTGGCATGAGCAGAGGCTGAAAGTCACCTCTGCCCCAGCAGGTGGAAAACAGCAGCAGGAAAGTGAGCTGAACTCTTTCTAGCAAGGGGAAGCTGCCAATAACACCCCTAAGCCCACCCCAAAGCCCCCCCCCTAAGCCCACCCCCAGCAACACACCTCCTCCAGCAAGACTCCACCGCCGAAGTTATCATCAGCTGAGGACCAAGCATTCAGAGCACATGAGTTTACCGGGTGGGGCAGGGCAAGGGGGGGGAGAGCATCTGATTCAAACCACCATAGATAGCAGTGGAGCCACCTTAACCTTTCCAAGGATATGGTCCTCAGTGGCTACGGATTTCTCATTAGGTCTTACCACCTAGAGGTTCCATGGGCTCCCCTATCCCCATATTGAGGACATTTGTGGTACAAACGTCATCAGACCATGTTAACATTTTAAGTTGAAATGATGGTATGAAAGCATTCACTGAGGTTCCTGGGCACCGGCGGTCAGGACTGGGTAGAATGGGGCCCTTGGAACATCTCATGACAACTCACAAAGACTTGAAATGTCTCCCATAGGAACAAGGTTAGGCTTTAGTCATCCTCATAGCAAAACTCCAGTATTCCAGAAGCTTCTGGCTGAGACAATCAATTTGACAGACCCAGCACTTGCCAAGCTTCAAATATCTACTATTTATAGTCTGTCAACTGCAAGTACCGAGATATCAATATTTTCCAGGCTTTTCTTTTGGTTAGTAAACACAAGAGGGCTCTTTAAAACTGACACTTTACATCACATTCTTTGAGGGAGACAAGCAGAGGCCCCTTTTCTTGGTCTCAAAGGGGCAAAATCTGGAGCCAGAGGGCAGGGTCTGGTAAGTCATAGGGGTGCATGAGAGATGTGGATTTTTAAAAAGTATTTTATTATTTATCAAACACACACACAGAAGAGAGAGAGGCAGATAGAGAATGGGCACACCAGGGCCCCTAGCCACTGCAAACAAACTCCAGACTCATGAGCCACCTTGTGCATCTGGCTTACGTGGGTCCTGGGTCCTTAGGCTTTGCAGGCAAGCACCTTAACCTCTAAGACATCTCTCCAGCCCAGAAGTGGCTGGTTTTACCTGCTATGTGTAAATCAGGATGAACCAGTGTTCTCTGTGGCACTTTGCGTTAGAGGTGAGAAGGGCTGTGGTTGGCGCCCCACTTGTCAGAGTGGCTTATAATCACATGCCAATGCAATGTGCCAGTGTATAAACCGCTGCCCTGGTGCAGCTGGGAAGAGACAGCTTGTGTGCCATGCCAGTGTCTAGAGGTGACAATACCTGATCACAATGGCAACACTGGCATTTCATCTCTTGTAATACTGTATTAGTGACAGACTGAGAAGTGTTACCATGGTTCTCATCATTTTGTGCTCAGAGATCGACACCAGCAGGTGCCAGGGTGCAGTACCCAGACCCTTTGTCCTTCTACTAAAGTACCTCCAACATGCCCCATAAGGAAAGGCAACCATGAATCAAACAATTCATACTGAGCTTCTGAAATATGAAAATCCCAATTCTGAAATGCTCTGAAATCCTAACCTTTTGAGTGCGGACCTTGACACCCTGTGTAGAAAATTCCACATCAAGAGAAGTGCTTCATGCACAAAGCTACTAAAACATTATCTAAATTTATCTGCTATATAGGGTGCATATCAAATATAAATAATATATATAATAAATATATAATGTAAATAAAATATATAATAAATATAAATACAAGATATCTTGTATATGTACAGATAGTCCCAAATTTGAAAATAGTCCAGACCCAAAACATTGCTTATCGTAAGCATTGGGACTAAGGAATACTCAGTTTGTTCCCCAAGGGAGAGCTTGTCAGATGTGATCCTTCTCAGCATCAGTACTCTGAGATATGCTTGCCTCCTGACCCTGTCCTTCCTGTCTGGTGGCCCACTATGCGTCTCTATCCCCTACTACCCGCTCTCTCCCCTGGTGTCTTCCCCTCAGAAGAGCAGCCACAGGAGCTGAAAGCTACCTCATTTCCATGTCAGTATTTTTCTCCAGCATTAATAAGGTATAGTTGATAAACACTGTATATATTTATGGTATCCCATGACATTCTTTGATGACTCCATGTATACACTGTGAAATTGTTTCATAAGACTAATGAGCATATCTAGCACTCCACATACTTAACATTCTTTGTGATGAGAACATTTAGGTCTCAGCAGTTGTGGCTTATATAATAGAGTATTATTAACTGTAGTTACTGTTCCAGAACTTCTTGATCCCAACTGAAGCTTTGCACCTTTTGACCACCACGGTCTACAGTTATCATTGCTCTTTGTTAAAGCATTCTTATGCACATGTGGACTTGGCTTTTGGATTTCAGCAGCCAAGGTCTATCTTCTCTTTGTTGTCAGGATTTGCCTGGAGGATAGGCATGGGGAGCAAACCTTCTTCTTCTTTTTTTTTTTTTTTGCATCTGTCACTCAGCCTCAGCACTTAAAATGGGACTCTCACATGTAATTTCCAAAGCCAGTGGCTCACAGAGTCACTCTGAGGCCTGTGACTATGAAATTTATCTCCTCGGGTCTCAGTTGACAGAAGAGAAATAAGGATTAAGCAGGGAGGCATTCATTCATGTCAACACATCCCCTTTGATGGGGAAGCTTTGGACTGTAAGCCTGCTGCTCTTTGTTGACTTAAAGTGTCCTTTCTTTTAAGGAATGGTCAGGGCACTAGACATTGTGTATGTATGCATATTCAGGCATCTTCCCTCCTTAAATGACCTTGGTTAAACAAAAGCCCAGCAGTCCATGCTCCTAACCTTTTTGGGGTTGCTGACATAACCAGGAACTGTGCCATCTGTTCCTACACGACCTCTTGCCTGTCACTTTAGTTGTGTAGGAGATGGGACAGACAAGGCAGAGGTCCAGTGAGGAAGCCTGACCCACCCTCCTTTTAACTACAGATTGTTTTTCTTTTTTAAAATATTTTTTTTTTCATTTATTCATTTGAACCTGGAGAATCTAACCTGGGTCCTTCGGCTTTGCAGGCATGCACCTTAACCATTAAGCAACCTCTCCAGCCCTGTTTTTTTAACCCTTTGAAAGGTTGTTAATGGGATAATTTAAATAGGAATAATAAAACCTCTCTTTTTCAGGCTCTTTTTGCTTGCATTAATTAACCCATTTCTGTAATGTTAATGCATCCATTTTCCAGTATAGATTTTGGGCCATTAGAGACCTCCTCTCCTGCCCTGCTCTCTGGGAATATCACAGTACAGGAACAGGGCCCTTGATCTTGTTCCTCAGGCACAGTTCATTATCTCTAGTGGATATCATCACAGTCTGTCTTAGGAAGACACCAGCACTTCCCTTTTCTTCTGTGGAGCTCAGCCCAGGATATGCCTTGCTTTGAGGGATGTTGGTGGAATTACAGAATCCTTTGTGACCTGCTGCTGTCAGTTCTCCCAGTGCAGGGACGGGATGGGGAACCATCACCACCCATAATAGAATAAAACAATGCCACAGTTTCCTCTATTACTGGGATAAGTGTGACATGGGTGCTCATGGTAATGTCATGATAGGGCAGAGAGAAAACTGAAGTCAAATGTGAAGACCTGTTGATGATGATGGCTCTCTGGGGAGAAAGCCAAAGGTGCTGACATCCCTGTGCTCGGGTCACTGCCCAGCATCTGTGCAGAACCCTATCAGTAGAGAAGCATCCAGAACAGGGGCTATGGGAGTCATCCACCATCATCAACTCTGCCCATGCTACAATGCTTGGCATCC
The DNA here is from genome assembly GCA_036365145.1 of Orientallactaga sibirica. Classification (NCBI taxonomy): domain Eukaryota; kingdom Metazoa; phylum Chordata; class Mammalia; order Rodentia; family Dipodidae; genus Orientallactaga; species Orientallactaga sibirica. Next base: position 2,577,666 of record JAEOAD010001317.1, read on the forward strand.
CATCATTCTTATTTCATTTTTTCTTTTTTTTGGTTTTTCGAGGTAGGGTCTCATTCTTGCTCAGGCTGGCCTGGAATTCACTATGTAGTCTCAGGGTGGCCTCGAACTCTCAGTGATCCTCCTACCTCTGCCTCCCGAGTGCTGGGATTAAAGGCGTGCGCCACCATGCCCAGCTTCTTACTTCATTTTTCACTGCTATCCCATAATGCCTGGGGTGGGCTCACTGGAAGGAAGGGCTTTATTTTATTCATGGTTTGGGAGGCTGTAACTCCCAATGGCAGGTTGCAGGTTCTGGCCCTTTCATCTGGTGGGTTGAGATGGTAGGAACCTGCGTGTGTGGCGTGAGCACTTCCATCACCAAACAGGTGGTTCGGGAGCTGGGTGGGACCAAGAAAACTACCCAAGGGTAGTGTTGTAGTTACCTTGTCCTTGCTGGGACAAAATACCCAACCAAAAAGCAGCTGATGGGAGGAAATGTTTTGTTTTGGCTTAGAGTCTCAAGGGGAAGCTTCATGGTGGCAGGGCAAGCGTGGCATGAGCAGAGGCTGAAAGTCACCTCTGCCCCAGCAGGTGGAAAACAGCAGCAGGAAAGTGAGCTGAACTCTTTCTAGCAAGGGGAAGCTGCCAATAACACCCCTAAGCCCACCCCTAAGCCCACCCCTAAGCCCACCCCCAGCAACACACCTCCTCCAGCAAGACTCCACCGCCGAAGTTATCATCAGCTGAGGACCAAGCATTCAGAGCACATGAGTTTACCGGGTGGGGCAGGGCAAGGGGGGGGGGGAGAGCATCTGATTCAAACCACCATAGGTAGCAGTGGAGCCACCTTAACCTTTCCAAGGATATGGTCCTCAGTGGCTACGGATTTCTCATTAGGTCTTACCACCTAGAGGTTCCATGGGCTCCCCTATCCCCATATTGAGGACATTTGTGGTACAAACGTCATCAGACCATGTTAACATTTTAAGTTGAAATGATGGTATGAAAGCATTCACTGAGGTTCCTGGGCACCGGCGGTCAGGACTGGGTAGAATGGGGCCCTTGGAACATCTCATGACAACTCACAAAGACTTGAAATGTCTCCCATAGGAACAAGGTTAGGCTTTAGTCATCCTCATAGCAAAACTCCAGTATTCCAGAAGCTTCTGGCTGAGACAATCAATTTGACAGACCCAGCACTTGCCAAGCTTCAAATATCTACTATTTATAGTCTGTCAACTGCAAGTACCGAGATATCAATATTTTCCAGGCTTTTCTTTTGGTTAGTAAACACAAGAGGGCTCTTTAAAACTGACACTTTACATCACATTCTTTGAGGGAGACAAGCAGAGGCCCCTTTTTCTTGGTCTCAAAGGGGCAAAATCTGGAGCCAGAGGGCAGGGTCTGGTAAGTCATAGGGGTGCATGAGAGATGTGGATTTTTAAAAAGTATTTTATTATTTATCAAACACACACAGAGAGAGAGGCAGATAGAGAATGGGCACACCAGGGCCCCTAGCCACTGCAAACAAACTCCAGACTCATGAGCCACCTTGTGCATCTGGCTTACATGGGTCCTGGGTCCTTAGGCTTTGCAGGCAAGCACCTTAACCTCTAAGACATCTCTCCAGCCCAGAAGTGGCTGGTTTTACCTGCTATGTGTAAATCAGGATGAACCAGTGTTCTCTGTGGCACTTGCGTTAGAGGTGAGAAGGGCTGTGGTTGGCGCCCCCACTTGTCAGAGTGGCTTATAATCACATGCCAATGCAATGTGCCAGTGTATAAACCGCTGCCCTGGTGCAGCTGGGAAGAGACAGCTTGTGTGCCATGCCAGTGTCTAGAGGTGACAATACCTGATCACAATGGCAACACTGGCATTTCATCTCTTGTAATACTGTATTAGTGACAGACTGAGAAGTGTTACCATGGTTCTCATCATTTTGTGCTCAGAGATCGACACCAGCAGGTGCCAGGGTGCAGTACCCAGACCCTTTGTCCTTCTACTAAAGTACCTCCAACATGCCCCATAAGGAAAGGCAACCATGAATCAAACAATTCATACTGAGCTTCTGAAATATGAAAATCCCAATTCTGAAATGCTCTGAAATCCTAACCTTTTTGAGTGCGGACCTTGACACCCTGTGTAGAAAATTCCACATCAAGAGAAGTGCTTCATGCACAAAGCTACTAAAACATTATCTAAATTTATCTGCCTATATAGGGTGCATATCAAATATAAATAATATATATAATAAATATATAATGTAAATAAAATATATAATAAATATAAATACAAGATATCTTGTATATGTACAGATAGTCCCAAATTTGAAAATAGTCCAGACCCAAAACATTGCTTATCGTAAGCATTGGGACTAAGGAATACTCAGTTTGTTCCCCAAGGGAGAGCTTGTCAGATGTGATCTTTCTCAGCATCAGTACTCTGAGATATGCTTGCCTCCTGACCCTGTCCTTCCTGTCTGGTGGCCCACTATGCGTCTCCATCCCCTACTACCCGCTCTCTCCCCTGGTGTCTTCCCCTCAGAAGAGCACCCACAGGAGCTGAAAGCTACCTCGTTTCCATGTCAGTATTTTTCTCCAGCATTAATAAGGTATAGTTGATAAACACTGTATATATTTATGGTATCCCATGACATTCTTTGATGACTCCATGTATGCACTGTGAAATTGTTTCATAAGACTAATGAGCATATCTAGCACTCCACATACTTAACATTCTTTGTGATGAGAACATTTAGGTCTCAGCAGTTGTGGCTTATATAATAGAGTATTATTAGCTGTAGTTACTGTTCCAGAACTTCTTGATCCCAACTGAAGCTTTGCACCTTTTGACCACCACGATCTACAGTTATCATTGCTCTTTGTTAAAGCATTCTTATGCACATGTGGACTTGGCTTTTGGATTTCAGCAGCCAAGGTCTATCTTCTCTTTGTTGTCAGGATTTGCCTGGAGGATAGGCATGGGGAGCAAACCTTCTTTTTCTTCTTCTTTTTTTTTTTTTTTTTTTTTTTTTGCATCTGTCACTCAGCCTCAGCACTTAAAATGGGACTCTCACATGTAATTTCCAAAGCCAGTGGCTCACAGAGTCACTCTGAGGCCTGTGACTATGAAATTTATCTCCTCGGGTCTCAGTTGACAGAAGAGAAATAAGGATTAAGCAGGGAGGCATTCATTCATGTCAACACATCCCCTTTGATGGGGAAGCTTTGGACTGTAAGCCTGCTGCTCTTTGTTGACTTAAAGTGTCCTTTCTTTTAAGGAATGGTCAGGGCACTAGACATTGTGTATGTATGCATATTCAGGAATCTTCCCTCCTTAAATGACCTTGGTTAAACAAAAGCCCAGCAGTCCATGCTCCTAACCTTTTGGGGGTTGCTGACATAACCAGGAACTGTGCCATCTGTTCCTACACGACCTCTTGCCTGTCACTTTAGTTGCGTAGGAGATGGGACAGACAAGGTAGAGGTCCAGTGAGGAAGCCTGACCCACCCTCCTTTTAACTACAGATTGTTTTTCTTTTTAAAAATATTTTTTTTCATTTATTCATTTGAGAGAGAGAGGCAGAAAGAGAGAGAATGGGCATGCCAAGGCCTTCAACCACTGCAAATGAACGTCAGATGCATGCACCACCTTGTACATCTGGTTTAGAGGGGAACTAGGGAATTAAACCTGGGTCTTTTGGCTTTGTAGGCAAGTGCCTTAACCACTAAGTCATCCCTCCAGTCCTGCAGATAGCTTTTCAAGCTGAAGCTTTGAGAGAGGACATGCATTCTGAATGTAGACTTTTTCTTATTAATATCCCTTGAACCATAGAATTCTTCACATTTTAGTAATTAATAAAATTGTATGTTTTGGTGAGTATTCCAAATACATGTATGCAATACTAGACAAATATCAGTATTATTATAATTGGCAAAACAGCCTGCTTTTCTTTAAAGTCTGCATGGCTACACTGTCTGACAGTTGTTCCTCCAAGTGTTTGGGGTGGGCTGCGAGCAAGAAAGTGCTAGGCCTACAGTAGAACTTCTGGATTAATATCAACATTTAAACTAATTAGGTATGGCAAAAGCATTTCAAAGAAAGCGTAATGGCTTCTGTGCTACAGCTGGAAGGCAGCATAACATAATTAGAAAAGCTTTTTAACAGTAGAGATTTAATTGAACACATTTAAAAGAAAACCCAGAACAATGCATTAACTATTTTGTTTTTGTCAAAAATAAGCCCAGGTGGAAGATTGTGGTACCCTACAAGTAGTAATGCTGCACCCATTTGGCTTGTGTCTTTTTCAGCATCTGCTGTGAGGGCAACTCTGACAATGGCTCAGGTGTTCTGGATTTGAGTTATGCATGAAGTAGACTATAGCCAGTCATTCTAGGGAGTGACCAGAGCAGAAGAGATCATGAGAGAAGACAAGCAGGGGGTAGTTTTATGTGTGAATTTGAGGGAAGTCTGTCCATGGAGAGCTGAGAAGTAGGAGAGCCAGCCCTTCTGGGGTGGGTGAGACCTGGGCAGAGGGTTAGAATGAAAGCTGAGTGATGAAGGAGCCACCACAGGGTCTCCTTGTTCCTGTAGCTTAAGCCAGAAGCGTGGCCCTTTTCCTCAGCTCCATCTTGGCTACCCTGTACTATGCTCTGGGCCAGGGAGTAGCTAATACTGATTATTGCAAGGTATCAAGTCCTAATATTTTGAGTTTGTAAATATTACCTTATTTAGAAAAAGGGTCTCTTTGCAAGTGGAATTGGGTAAGGCTGTTAGATGAGGTTACTACCTTGGATTATTCACACAGGATAGTACATGTCAGCTCTAGAGAGGCCAAGGGACATATAGTAGACACGCGGAGAAGAAGATGCGAAGACAGAGTAGAGTGAGGTCACTAGCAGCCCTGGACCATTGAGGAATGTCAGTGGTCACTAGGAGGGGAAGGCATGAAAGATGAAGTGTCCTTTGAAGGGAGCCTCTGGCAGGAGTTTTACTCCACTAACTTGTGGATTTTAGCCTCGGGACCTCCAGAGCTGTGGACCAGTTTCTACAAGCAGCCACAGGACGCTCATACAGGCTTGGGAAGAGAGCCCCAGTCCTTGGGGAGGTAATGGAAAGTTGAGCAACTGCCTTCTTGCTTTGTGGGACAGTCTGCTCACATCCTCTGTCTTTGCACTGCAGCCAAGACCAGCTTGTGTCAGGGCTGCTCCTTTTACCTCTCTAGAGGTGAGGCGTGGATGAGGATGGTGGACAGGAAGAACTTGTCAAATAAACACAGCTCTCATCTTGAAAGGAAAATGATTGAGCATGGCCCACGACCATGGGTTCAGGTTACCTCAAATAGCATGTCCCAGCCCAGAAATGGTACCATGACTTTTCTTTTCTTTTCTTTTCTTTTCTTTTCTTTTCTTTTCTTTTCTTTTCTTTTCTTTTCTTTTCTTTTCTTTTCTCTTCTCTTCTCTTCTCTTCTCTTCCTTTTCTTTTCTTTTTTCTCTTCTCTTCTCTTCTCTTCTCTTCCTTTTCTTTTCTTTTTCCTTTTCTCTTCTCTTCTCTTCTCTTCTCTCTCTCTTCTCTCCCTCCCCTCCCTCCTCTCCCTCCCCTCCCCTCCCCTCCCCCCTCCCCTCCCCTCCCTTTTCTTTTCTTTTCTTTTCTTTTTTTCTTTTCTTTTCTTTTCTTTTTTTCTTTTCTTTTCTCTTTGTTTTTTGTGGTTCAAGGTCGGGTTTCACTCTAGCCCAGGATGACCTGGAATTCACTATGTAGTCTTATGCTGCCTCAAACTCACAGCAGTCCTACCTCGGCCTCCCAAGTGCTGGGATTAAAGGTGTATACCACCACATCTGGCTTGAGATTTTGTACTCACAGAACAAAAGCATGTCAGAAAGCAAGGCACTTTTCAAATACATTGGTGGACAAATCACGTTAAGTTCATTAGAGTAAAGTGGGGAAGTCTCTGCTCTAGGCTTCAGATGCTGTCTGCTTCCTTCTTAGTCTGTGGTTTGATGGAAGGTAGTGGTCTGTCAGTACCTTCCAAAAGGTTTCTCATGATAATCACAAGGATATTAGGGCAGTTATAGAGTTGGGCAATGAATTAAGGGGGTTAAAGATAAATAGCCCAAGATAATTTGGGTCTTGATATGCAACATTCCAACTCTCCACTCATAAAGTGTCAGCTTGGCACAGGTGTGGCCCTTTTCTTGGAACTTCAGCTCACATTTTTAACATGATAGGTGGCTGCATCTCTCCTCAGTTGATGTTGTCCTAGGGACCACTGGTGTTAAATGTCCAGTTTTCCCAGAAGAGCCTGAAAAATGCTGATTTTATTTAAATAACAAGGTCTCATTATGTAGCCCAGCTGGCCCCAAACTCATGGTCCTCCTGCCTCGGCCTGCTAGATGCTGGGATTACAGATGACACCACCACACCAGCTTGATTCGTTTCTAAATGTGAAAGTTCTTGGGATAGGGAACAGGCTCAAGTCTTTTAATCTGTAAGTTTGATTTGACCCTGGGGTGAGTTCATGAAGGGTTCTGTTTTATAACTGCTGTCTCTCAGTGTTTAGTTGTCCCAGATGTTAGCATAGTAATTTCCATAGTAATTTTATTCATTTATTTTAAATGTTTTTATATTTTATTTACTTATTAATTTGAGAGAGAGAGAGAAGAAGAGATAGGAAAGCAAATATATATAGAGAGAATGGGTGCACTTGGGCCTGTAGCCACTGCAAATAAACACCGAACACATGCACCACCTTGTGCATCTGGCTTATGTGGTTACTGGGGAATGGAACCTGGGTTCTTAGGCTTTGCAGACAAGTGCCTTAACTACTAAGCCACCTCTCCAGCTCATACACATTTTTTGAGTCTGACTGGAGTTTTGTTCAATATATTTGGTTCTAAAACACATTCCACAAACTTAGTTCTAGAGGCCTGAAGTCTAGAAATATGGTATTTAAAGGTAGAAATCCAGATGTTGGCAGGACTCTCTCACTTCTGGGGGCTTCAAGGAAGACCCTGCTTTTCTAGACTGTAGAGGCTGCCCTTGGCCTGTGGCTGTCTTTCTGCAGAGGCACCACCGCATCCTCCGCAGGCTTTTGTCATGTCTCCTCCCCTCCCTGTCTTCCTTGTAAGGACCTGTGACTACATTGAACCCACCCAGATGATCCAGACCATCTTCTATTTCAAGTTTCTTATTGTTTTTCACATTTGCAAAGTCTGTTTTCCATGTGAAGTAACATATTCCTAGGTCCTGGGTTTTAGGATATGGGCACGTTTGCATGGACAAGGCCTTGTTTTGCCTTCCACAGTCAGCAACTCGCATTTACCTATAGACCTCTGTGCCCCTTATGCCTACCTTCTCTTCCCCGTCCTCATTCTGGTCTGTGCTGGAACTGGCTCTTGTCGTCTTCAAGATTGTGCATGTTTTCCACAGCCATGCTCAGGAGTTTTTCTTCAGGAGCCAGCCTGAGGATATTTCTATTATGAAAATTGGCCATTGCTGAATTTCAGCACCTCCTTCCCTTTTTGTCCTGGAGAGCTAAGCTGGGTGTTAAATATTCACCAGCATACCATTGACTTTCCCCTGTCCAGTTTTTAAAATAAATGTTTATATTTTTATTTATTTATTTGCAAGGAGGGGGTGGAATATGAATGAACTAGCAGATTCCAGATACATGCACCACTTTGTGCATCTGGATTTTCATGGGTACTGGGGAATTGAACCTGGGTCATTAGGCTTTGCAGGCAAGTGCTTTAACTGCTGAGCTATTACTCCAGCCCTACTTGTCTGTTTTGATTGGTATTCCTGTCCTTTGGATGTCCTCTCCATTTTTTTGGCAACTGTCATCTCACACTTAGCAAGATGGAAGTGGGTACCCCAAAAGTATTGCAGATGTCTTGGTATTGAGACTGTTACAAACAGCCTCTGAACTTTGTAGGTTTGGCTTATGAGCACATACCCACGAGTGTCCTTCCTTCCTTACGTGGGAACCAGGGCATTTCTCAATCATCCCAAACTGGCACGACATAGTCCTCTGTGCGCACAATGGCAACAACATATTTGTTGGTGCCAAACAGCTCCTAAGTAGTTGGACTTACTTCTCGGGTGTTCTGTTGTTTGGAGACCCCCAGCACATGTCATATTTTGACATTGATGGACATGCATTGTGGACTTACCAGACAGCTACGTTCACTAATGATCCCCAGAGCCGCTGGAAGTGGACATATCTTGAAGCATGCCAACAAGGTGGTAGCAACGAATTAAGACTTCTTAATAAAAGAACTATCTTGTCGATTCATACATAATAAACACTCCATTCCAACTTCAAACCTGGTTTTGCACCTGGCACTTAATGCAATAACTGTGCCTTTTGAATCCCTAAGATTATGTTTTCTCTTTTACATGGAACTTTTAGCAATATATTGTGGTATCTAAAATATGAAAAAAAAATGTGCTTTCCCCCATCCGTGTCAATAGCTGATTGTTTCTGTGGCTGCTATGCATGTGTCTTCCAACTTTGTTTCAGATGGCTTGCTCTGGTACGAGCAGTATCTGCATTGCATAGATTGTGAGCATATTTGAAGCAACATTGCTGCTATCAGATAGGTTTTCTGTAAAACCTTATTAATTGGGTGTGTAATTATTACCCAATATTCCCTAGAGATAGAAAGCTTTGTAAATAAGTATTTTTTTTTTTTGGAGAGAGACAGAGAGAGAGAGAGAGACAGAGGAAGACAGATAGAGATGGGCGCGCCAGCAGCCTCTCAGCTGCTGCGAACGAAATCCAGATGCGTGCGCCCCCTTGTGGTCAAGTGTGGCATTGCGCCCTTGTGTCACTTTGCATCTGGCTAAACGTGGGACCTGGAGATTGGAACCAGCATTCTTAGGCTTAGGAGGCAGGTGCCTTAACCGCTAAGCCATCTCTCCAGCCTGTAAATAAGTATTTTTTTCAAAAAAAATTATTTATTTGTGAGCAGAGAGAATGAGAGAAGGGAAGAGAGAGAGTGAGTGAGTGAGTGAGCAAGAGAGCAAGAGCATGGGCATACCAAGGCCTCTTGCCATTGAGAACGAACTCCAGATACATGTGCCACTTTGTGTATCTGGCTTTACATGGATATTGGGGAATTGAACCCCGGGCAGTTAGACTTTGCAAGAAAGCAACTTTAGCCACTGAACCATCACTCTAGCCCTTAAATAAGTATTTTTTTTTTTGGAGAGAGACACAGAGAGAGACAGAGAGAGAGGGAGAGGAGGAAAGATAGAGAATGGGCGTGCCAGCAGCCTCTCAGCTGTTGTGAACAAACTCCAGATGCGTGCACCCCCTTGTGGGCAAGTGTGGCATTGTGTCCTTGTGTCACTTTGCCTCTGGATAAACATGGGACCTGGAGACTGGAACTGGCATTCTTAGGCTTAGCGGGCAGGCACCTTAACCACTAAGCCATCTCTCTAGCCCTAAATAAGTATTTTTAAAAATATTTATTTATTTGCAAACAGGGAGTTACAGAGAGTGAATGAGAGGGAGAGGGAGAGGGAGAGAGAGAGAGAGAGAGAGAGAATGAGAATATGGGCACACCAGGGCCTCTAGTACTGCAAACAAACCCCAGATGCATGCACTACTTTGTGCATCTGGCTTTTCATTGGTACTGGGGAATTGAACCTAGGTTGTTAGGTTTTGTAGGCAAGTGCCTTAACTGCTGAGCCAACTTTCCAGCCCTAAAGAAATAATTTTTAAAAGGAGTATTTACCAGAATATAACTGAATGTACCAAAGCCCAGCTATGCATGTAACACTTAAAGAATGACAGCTTCATTTGGATGCGCCATCTGCAACCACAAGGCTGAAGAAGGACAAGGCCAGGGCCCAGGACATCTGCTTTAGAAGTCTTCCCGGTACCCGTGGCCTCTTCCAAGCCGAGCCTCGGAGGCTCAGCAGAATTCCACTTCTGCTAATGTCTCTGCAGCAGACGCCTGCTCAGACCTTAGCTTTCAGCCTCTCTGTCCCAGAGAACCTGTACTAACCACCAGCAAGCTGTCTTTTCTAGCTCCCGGGACAACTTTAGTCTTGGGTGTTGCCTCTTCTCTGTCGTTCCACTAAGATCAGAGCTGAGGATGTCCTGCTCAGTGATTATGTTGGACTCATCATGGTGGTTAGCCCATAATGGCTTCTTAGGGTGTACTGACCCACCAAGGGGTGGTCTGTGTCATTCCTGCTATTGATTGAGATGCTTTGGAAGAGAGAGGTGAGAAAACTTTTATTCAGCCAGCATGCTGCATGTCAGGCACCTGGTAAAACACTAAGTTCATTTCATTTTTAGTCTGATAAAGTTTCTAAAGATTATTATCCAGCTTGTATTGATATCATAAATACAGCAGATATTTTGCTTAGTGCTAGGAAGACAGGTATAAACTGGAGTCAGTGAATCTGATATGCAGGTGGTAGAGGCGAGAGATGGAATCTTGTGCAGCCACAGCTAAAAGTCCCATTGGTTTGCAGTGCAGATTATCAGAGCAGTTCAGTGCCGTAGTTGAGCCTTTGGGTATTTCAAGTTGGCTAACTCAGTGCTTTTCACTAGAGATGCTGTCATAACATGCAATTTCTAATGTGGGAGTTTCCCTGTGAAGAGAACTACTTGTGGTTATTTGAAACATGAAATTTGGTTATATATAAGAGGTAAGCTCAATTGATCTATAAATTATTTCAGTTACTAGATTAATAGCACAAGCCAGGTTCTTGTTTTGGAGTTTGACACTGGGGTCCACGTCTACCACTGGGGGTTTGCCATGGTAGATTTCCCTGTGAGCTTCCTGGGAAAGAACTGTTGCCTCCAGTCAATAGAAGTTTCATGAATGTTCTCAGTTTTCAATGGCTCTGTTTGACCATAAAGTTGTTAACTTGGGGACAGAAGGAAAAAAAGGCCAGTTTTTAATCACTTAAAAGATTAAAATTGTGCTTGTTAGTGATCTTCAGGACACCGCAGAGTAGAGGACTTTTGTAAAGGGACACAGCAAACCCAAGCCACTGGACAACTGTCCAGATCTCTCGGACATCTGGGAGGGAAGAGAACTCTCTTCCTTCCCTGCAGGAGCCACAGCGCTGATTTTCCAGTCACCTATGCTCAGAGGAAGCAGAACTGGATGCCTTTGTTTCAGGAAGGTTTTGTGGATCCTCTTATTAAAGTGTGAATTGTAGGGCTGGACAGATGGCTTAGCAGTTAAGGTGCTTGCCTGTGAGGTCTAAACCCAGCTTTGATTCCCCAGAACTGACATAAAGCCAGATGCACAAGGTGGCATATATGTCTGGAGTTTGTTTGCTATGGTTGGAGGTCCTTGTGTACCCATTCTCTTTCTATCTGCCTCTTTGTCTCTCAAATAAATAATTAAATATTTTAAAATGTGAATCCTATGTGCTTTTTGGAGCGTAGCTTAGTGGTAGAGTGTTTTTAGCATGCTTGAAGCCTTAGCTCTAATCTCCAACACCTGGAAATCAACAGGCAAGATTAATGTGATTTAGAAGTGCTGTGTGACCTTTTCCAAGACCACGTCTCATCTCCGCCTCTAGCTCAGACACCAGGATCAGTAGAATCATGGGTTTTAGAATGCTAAGTACAAAGAGATTTGATTCCTTCTCCTCATTGTATAGATTCGAGAACCAAGGTCACCTAGTCAGGGTGACGCTGACTCTGAGCAGACCCCTAGTTTGGATTCCTTAGCAGGATGTTATCACAGAGAGCTAGGTTGAGAGTTGGGTTCTGTCAGTTTAACTAAGTGTGAGTTAGTGTGGAGATCTGACCCCTCAACTTTGATTTTATCCTTGTATGATGGGAGGAATACTTGCCTTGCATTGAGAAGTGCACTTATGGTTTGTAAATCACCTAGCCCGGGATACCACTCAATGGTGCCAAACTAATAAGCAGCTGTTTCTTGACTCCAGCTGGTCTCCTTGGTGTGAGGGAACATGATCTTGCAGTGATCTCTATAGCAAGCACATACACATTCTACTCTTCTATTTCAAATCTCTTTACTTCACGCAGGAAATTCAGACATTGAGGGCACAACCCTAAGAACCAGGACTTATGCACTATTTTAACTGCAACTGCATTTTGTCCCCCATCATTGCTCTCAGAAGGTGTTGCCAGTCTTTACCAGGGTAGCTGTGGTAATAGCTGCGTAACAGCCACACTGTTGGAGGTGGGAGGTGGCAGAATCACCATGTCAACCAGGAGCACACAGATATCCCATCACAGCCTGTGGGGACCTACCATTGGGTTGGATTTTCCCATGTGGCCACAGACTCTGAGTTTTGCTTCAGGGCACAGACCTGACACTCCCCCTTCATACAGAATGGGGTGATGTCCTTCTGTCTGTCCACAGGGGCTCATTCATCCTCAGGGAAGATCAGGATCATCGTACTTTGCCCATCATAGGTTTTCAGTATTGGGCATGTATTCCCTCCTGTGGAGCAGGACTCCAGTCCAATTAGAGAGCAGTTGGTTTCCCCTGTAACAGACATGCCACTATTGCACCCATTGGCTCATTTGGCCTGGCTGGCTCAACTTAAGACTGGCAGTGTCCACTGTTGTTTATCTCCAGTGATAACTTTTCTCTCCCATAGGGCTGCATGCAGCGTAACTTTTTCCAGTTTTCTGTCAGCTGCTCTACAGGGAGGAGGCTTTCAGCTCAGCTCCACCTGGATTTCTCAGTGACCTTGCAGTCCAAGCATGTGGATGGAGTCTTCAGCAATAGAGTCTTACCATCTATTCCTGGCAGGAAACTGAGAGCCTTGGCAATGGCCTGTGATATTTTGGGGGCATCAGGGCCTTCCCTAGCCAACAACTTACTGGAAGGTTCTCCATCCCTAACACTGGAAATTTTCTAGTAACAATCTGTGGCTTCTGGATGTGCCATTGTCCATAAAAGCAGGTTTCCATATAACTTATTCATGTCCTCTTCGATTTTGATTAATCATTCCCCACCCTTCCTTTACTCATTCTGTTCCCGTGACCTCACTTGGGCCTTTCCACCCCCAGTAATGTGTTTTTCATATTTTCAATACCATCCTCTTAAATCCTCCCTTCTCCTCCCTCCCTCATAGCCCCTTTCTAGTTTAGTGGCCTCTACTAATGAATTGCATTCCAGTTTACATTCAAGTTCAAACATTTGTAGCCAGGATCCACACATGAAAGAGAACATGTGGTGTTTTCATCTTATAATTTTATTGTTTGGTTTTTGAGGTAAGGTCTTGCTCTATTCCAGGCTGACTTGAAATTCACTGTGTAGTCTCAGGGTGGTCTTGAACTCACAGTGATCCTCTTACCTCTGCCTCCTGAGTGCTGGGATTAAAGGTATGTGTGACTATACCTGGATTCAATTATTTTTAATTTTTCTTGATGCAAGTGCAACAGACTGGCCTTTTTTCTTATGCAGGAGCAAGAGAGAGAGAAAGAGAGAGAATGAGAGAGAGAGAGAGAGAGAGAATTAGCACACCAGTGCCTCCAGCCACTGTAATCAAACTCAAGATGCATGTGCCACCTTGTGTGCATGTTCGACTTTGTGCTGCTTGTGTCACCTTGTGTGTCTGGCTTACGTGGGATCTGCAGACTCAAACATGGGTCCTTAGGCTTCATAGGCAAGCACCTTAACTGCTAAGCCATCTCTCTAGCCCTAAATTTTAAATAATATTTTCCTTTTTAATATATGATGACTCTAAATAACTCAGAGGAGAAGAAAGATTAGTCATGGCAAAAAAAAAAAAAAATCCAGTACCTAACTTTGACAAAGATAAGTTTAATTTTAGGCAAAAAGAAAAGAAAGACAATGCTTAACCTACTCCCTGTGATGACTATGAGTCTACTTCCTTTTAAAAAATTTTTATGCCCTGAGAATTAAGTCTCTTAAGCTGTTATATTCTTAGTTTCTGATGCTAGGAACAGACATGAATTTACAAAAAGGTCACACAGTTTTTAAAAATTATCTAGTTGTGTGTATTTGTATTTGCTGTGCCACATCAGGGTCTCTTGCCCCTGCAAATGGATGCGCATTTGGCTCTATGTGGGTACTAGAGAACTGAACCCAAGCCAACAGGCTTTGCAGTCAGCACCTTAAATCACTGAGCCATCTTCCTCAACCCTCACACAGGTGTATTTATTAAAGGGAAATCTTTCTAGATTTCATTTCTTCTTCCATCTTAGTCATGGAGTATTTATTTTCTGGCTTATTTTTGTGGGCTTCCCAAAAGATTAACAATTTTTTTTATTGAGACAGAGAGAGAGAGAGAGAGAGAGAGAGAGACACACACACACACACAGAGAGAGAGAGAGAGAGAGAGAGAGAGAGAATGGGCATGCCAGCGGGCAGCCACTGTGAACGAACTCCAGATGCATGCACCCCCTTTTGGGCAAGTGCGGCATTGCGCCCTTGTGTCACTGCATCTGGCTAAACATGGGACCTGGAGATTGGAACCAGGGTTCTTGGGCTTGGCAGGCAGGAGCCTTAACTGCCAAGCCATCTCTCCAGCCCAAAAGATTAACATTTGAAAATGTACAATTCTTTTTCCAAATTGACCTTACTCATATCTAAGAAAATATTTCTCCAGCCTTGTAATGAATTATTTAGGCAATATATGCTTGAATTGGTGAATGGTGAGGGTCATTCATTTCTGAAAAAGCATACTAAGTTTTATAGATAATTTATTTTTATTTTTATTTATTTGAGAGAACATGAGAGACTGAGAAAGAGGCAGATAAAGAGAGTGAGAGAATGGGTGTTCCAGGGCCTCTAGCCACTGCAAAGGAACTCCAGATACATGCACCACCTTGTGGATCTGGCTTAAATGGGTATTGGGAAATTGAACCTGGGTCTTTTGGCTTTGCAGGCAAATGCCTATAACTGCTGAGCCATTTCTCCAGCCCATTTTTGTTTTCTTTTGTAGATAAATGTGAAGAGCATTGACTATGGCCTATGAAAGAAAGGCCCATGTTAGCGTGTAAATAGTTTCTGAGCCAGAGCAAGGTGCAGGAGACTTAAAGCAAACTCCATGGGCTCTGGGGGAGGGGGAGGGCAGGTTCCAATGTAAGCATGTTATACTTGGTACTCAAGAAAAAGCCCATGAGTGAGGTTGGTTATTCAGGCCATATGTCACCTCTGTAGCCTTATAAATTCCCTATAAATTCCTTTATAAATTCTTGCCAAAGAACCAAAATTTGACATTTTTAGTTAGTTGTACATAAATCTCTTGGCTAAAGGAAAGAATTGTAAACGTGAACCCATTTGCTTGACCTGTAAACATTTTCTGCTGCTTCACCAGACCACTACATCAAGATTAATTAAATGGCCACAAAATTGCCAAGCTTTCTATCAATTACATTTGTTGAACTGTTGCCAGCAGAAATTCAGCTCTGGTAAACATGATTCATGGACACGGATGCATGTGGTAACTTGGGTGGACTTCATATTAGGCTTCTACGTGAGTATTTGGCCACTGGCTTTGGTTCATAAAAAGAAAATCCACTTTTCCAATGTTTAGGTCAGATCTCAGTGGTTACCACTTTGACATGATCCTTTGGGGGTTCTTGCACAGTGACAGCACTGGGACAAAGCTGAGGGAATGGGGCAAGCATCCCTAGGAAATGTGTGGCTCCAATTTCAGGGGATCAGATGTCTGGGTATTTCTAAGCATTTCTGTTTGGTGAAATCTGGTCTCTACCTTGCTTGGGTAGAAGCAAGACTTATGCAGAGATCAGGAAGCCTGCTACTCTCCTCACTGCCAGTTAACTGTATGGAAGCATACAGAGGTCCACTATTGTAAAAAGGGGCCATACTTGTCCCCCCACAAGTCAATATATAGTGTCTTTTCAACCTATGAGGTTTTAGCTTTATGGTGGTATGAAAGTAATACCTCTATGTAGAAATTCAAATCAAGAATTTTGAACATTTTCTGGGTAAGGTTATGTGGTATGAAACTCCACTGAGGCTGGGCAGCAACAGCAGGCCCAGCTCCCAGCCAGCCTTGGAGTCAGGAGGGAAACAACAGCTGCAAGGACGCTCAGTAGGGTCCTTGTAGTAAACATGTCTTTGGTTTAGGGTGGGTTATCTGGACATAACCCCGTCACGAGTCAAGAGACAGCTGTACGTGTAATTAACAGCTCATCGTGCTCCAAGAATGATTCTAAAAGGCCAGCTGCCATTTTGCGGCTTCAAATTATTTTTGCCACATTTGTCCACTCCTGTCTAAGTACCTGGCGTATGATAGGGAGATTTATAAAACTTGTTGAATGAGTGAATGGTCTTCACACACATTATAATGAATGACATGCGGTCTTGTCTTGTCAAGGTTATGTCGTTCATGATTGTGCAATAATGTCAATCCATGTTTCAATCCACAGAGGCAGCCAGGGTTAAGCAGCGGTGGGGTGGGTGGAAGGGGTGGTGGTCCTGAGCTGGAGGGAGTTCACAGGAACTCTGTGGCAATGGACGGGACCTCTTGCTCTTGATACACCTGGGACTTCTTGTTCCATGTGGTTTAATTCTGTCCCCAGTGCTTGGGATCATTGCTTCATTATCCAAGCATAAGCCTCACCTGCATGGCTGCCTCTGTGGCTTTAGGCCCTAGGTGGCCTCACCTGCATGCATTACTTAGGTATAAATGGAATATGTGTGGGCTGGAGAGATGGCTTAGTGGTTAAGGTACTTGCCTACAAAGCCTAAAGGCCTAGATTCAATTCCCCAGTACCCATATAAAGACAGGTGCACACAGTAGTGCATGCATCTGGAGTTCTTTCAGAGTGGCTAGAGGCCCTGGTGTGCCACCCCCACCTCTCTCTGTCTGCCTCTTTCTCAAATAAATAAATATTTTTTGAGGCAAGACCAATAGACAGGCCTTTTAAATGTGAAAGACATAGATAGCTAGATAGATAGAAAGATAGATAGATATTGAGAGAATGGGTATGCCAGGGCCTCCAGCCACTGCAATTAAACTCCACACAAGTGTTCCTCCTTGTGCACATGTGCAACCTTGCACGCTGGTGTCACTTTGTGCGTCTGGCTCACATGGGACCTGGAGAATCAAACATGAGTCCTTAGGCTTCACAGGCAAATGCCTTAACCGCTAAGACAAATAGGGCTGGAGAGATGGTTTAGCGGTTAAGGCGCCTGCCTCCTAAACCTAAGAACGCTGGTTCCAATCTCCAGTGGTTCCAATCTCCAGGTCCCACCTTTAGCCAGATGCAAAGTGACGCAAGGGCGCAATGCTGCACTTGACCACAAGGGGGTGCACACATCTGGATTTCGTTCACAGCAGCTGAGAGGCTGCTGGCATACCCATCTCTGTCTTCCTCTCCCTCTCTCTCTGTCTCTCTCTTTGTCTCGCTCCAAAAAAAAAAAAAAAAAGACAAATAGAATGGGCTAAGGAGATGGAGAGTGGTTTCAGATGTCAGGATGCCCCCTGTGATATGGAAGCATTGTACTGGGTATCCCCTATTTTCTTGGTTCACTCTTATTTTTTTCTAGGCACGTACTACCATCGGATAATTTTCTGCCCTCCCCAGTATCAGCTGTGAAAACAAGAGCTTAATCTGTTAGTGTTCAGCCATGTATCCTCAGGGTGTAGGCTAGCATGGCACAGTGTGGAGCCAATGAATGACATATGATGGGGCCACTAAGTGAGAGACACAGAACAGTCCTCCGTGCACTGTGGACTGAATATGAAATTACTAACTAGACAGGGGTGAGCTTCACAGCCAGAGCAGAGGAGGGCCATGCACCTGGACAGATACAGCCCTCCCAAGGCACAGCGTTTGGAGGTACTGCTGTCCTGAGCATACAGTTTTAAAGCTGCCTTTGCATTGAGGCATCTGCGGTCTTCTATGCTTTTAGAAACACATCTAATGATATCACACTGGCAAGGCAATATAGTGACTTTCTGTTTCATTTTCTGAAGCAATTTAAGATCATTCTTTGGGAAAGAATTTTTTTTTTTTTTAGTAGAAAGACATCTTGATATATAGTTAGTCTGGGATGGTCTTGAACTTCTGGTCTCAAGTATTTCTCCTGCCTCAGCCTCCCAAGTAGCTGAGACAATAGGTGCATCCAACTGTACCTGTCAGTGGGACAGAATTCTTACAGCCCTGGGAAAATGAGCAACATGGACATAGCGGGCTACTTGCTAATCTAATCCAAGGAGAAGTTACCTGCAAGTGTAAGACTGAATTCCTTCTCAGCTCAAAACCTGGAGGATTAAAGGTCTTGTTTTATTTTTTCAAAAGAGAATTTTAATGCATGGATATATTATAATTTTTCACAATCCCCTCCTATTACCCTCTTTTGTCACTCTCCCTCTTATCCACTGAAAGCCTCTCCTTGTTCCAAATACTCCTTCTATTTTGGTATTGCATTCTTTTTATCCTTCTCTGTCTCTATGTCAAAGTGTCATTGTGCAGGTCACAGCCTCCAAGGCTCAGGTTTTGCTCATGAAAGTTTGCTTTGTAGAGCTGCATTTGTCAGGAATTATTCTGTATAGAAGACAATGGATGAGATGGCCACTGGAAAACTACAACCACTCAGGGTTTCATGAGCTTTTAAAAAATGCCAACTCTCCCACATCTTGGTTTGTAAAACCATTTCTCAACAGTAGGAACCAGGGCTATGTAGCGAAATGACTGGTTCTAGAACTGAGGCAGGGAATTTATATGATAAGCTTGGAGCATTTCTGGTACCATAAATTCAGGAAGTGCTCAACAAACAAACAATAAAAATGTAACGATGTGTATATACCAGAGAGACATAGGACTCAACTTAAAAGCTCCCAATGGCCAAAGCTGGAACAATTGGTGTAACAAAATAAAAAGTGATATTTGATCATAACCCAAACGGTTAAATAAATATCCATGACATGCACAAAAGGAGTCAAGTAAATCTCCCACACCAAAGGACTTCAACTAATTTATGTGCCTCTTCCACCCTCACAGAGAGGGAGTGGAGCTTTTGCACACAGTGACTCCCTGCAGAGTTCAGTATGGGGTGGGAATGGAAACTAGTAACCCACAGTGACAGCTTGACCTGACAGCCACTAGCTCAGCCAGGTAGACAACCTCAACAGTGATAGGTCACATTCATATTATGCCTCCTTGAACCTGGAGCCTTGACTGACGCATAAAAGGGACCTAAGATAAACCCCATGAACTGTCTACGCCATGCTTGGCCAGCACTCATGGAATAAGGAAAGGGCGGTAGGCACTGTCCCAGGTGAGGGGAGACGTGGTGACCTCATGCACCATGGTAGCCCAGATGGTATCTTGGGACAGGCTAAGGACAGGTGAATGACTGAATCTGAATGTTGGCTTTAGTTAATAATAGCATCATGGGTAAAGTGCTTTGTGAATAAGCACAATGCCCCGAGTCGGATGCCCAATACCAACATGAACTGTGGGTATATAGCTGGGCATGAGGCACATGGGAACCCTCTACTCCCTTAGCAGCTTTTAAAAAACTCTTCTAAGAGAAGAATTTTATCAAACACGTGCTGAACTGAGCTCTGGAACATTGTCACTTTGGAAGGGACTGCAGGATGCTAAGGACAGATGCCTATATGTGGTCTGGACATGAAGGTTGTAGTGTGGCTTAAAGAACATAGTGCAATTAAAGAAAAGATGTTGTCAGGGTTATGGAACTTGTTTTCTTTCTTCTCTCCTTTCCTTCCCTCCCTCCCTTCCTTCCTTCCTCCCTCCCTTCCTTCCTTTTGAGGTAAGGTCTTGCTCTAGCACAGGCTGACCTGGAATTCGATATATATTCTCAGGGTGACCTCAAACTCATGGCAGTCCTCCTACCTCTGCCTCCCGAGTTCTGGGATTAAAGGTGTGTGCCACCATGCCCGCCTTAGGTTATGGAATTTTATTTCCAGGGTCAATTAATGACTCTTTCTATAATGCAAAGCTCAACCTACCATTGTTTCATGTGGGCCAAACCTAATCCAAAAGGCCATGCAACATATTACTGGGAACATTCTGGTTCAAGCCTATCCCTGGGACATGCTAGCAATGAGAATTTTATGCAAATCATTATACTCAGACCCTCAATTTCTGTGTCAATAAAATGAATATCACTGGGCTGGAGGGATGGCTTAGCAATTAAGGTGCTTGCCTGTGAAGCTTAAAGACCCAGGTTCAATTCCCCAGAACTCACCTAAATCCAGATGCACAAAGTAGCACATGCATCTGGAGTTTGTTTGCAGTAGCAGGAGGCCCTGGTGTGCCCATTCTCTCTCTCCTTCTCTCTCTCTCCCTCCCTCTCCCTCTCTCAAATAAGTAAATAAATAAAATTTTAAAAAATGAATGTCAGTGGCAGCATGAGGGACAAGGGCTTGTGGATGTGCATGGAGAGCAGTGAGCACACACTCGCTGCTCATTAGCTGTTCCCAGAATGGCAGTCGTCTGTGGACAATAGCTTTTTGTTGCTTCTTCCTGTGTGCAAGCACTCCATCAGCACAGGACCCATGGCTCCACTCCCTGCCATGCCTGTGGGTACTGTGGCTTCGGCTTCGTCTTGGGAGTGGGAGGATGTCTTTCTACTACAAAATATGTCACCGATGCCCCAAGTCTCCTCTGCAGAGATGATTTGTGCTAAATCATCTGTGTCACGTGTTACCATTTCTCATGAGCTCTCTGTATCCCTGGGAGAAATAATAACATGCGTGGTGTGGAAGAGTTTCCAACGTGGGCCCTAGAGCAGGACAGGGGCCTGGAGAGGGAGAAAGGGGTCCAGAGGCAGGATGAAGCCAAGCTTTTTACTTCCTGCACTAGTTCTTTACTGATGGCTGTAACCAAATACCTGACAGGAAGCAGCTAGAGGAAGGAAAGGTTTATTCTGGCTCACAGTCTGAAGTGGATATACTTTCCATCATGGTGGCAGGAACAGGAGGCCAGCCAGACACATTTCATCCATGGCCAGGAAGCAGGAGGAGGATGAAGGGGGAGTGGGGCTGGACTGTCAAACCTGCAGGCCGGCCCCCAGTGACATAGTTCCTCCAGCAGAACTCCACTTCCTAAAGGTTCCACAAGCTTCATGCTGCCAGCTGGGGACCAGTGTTCAAACACATTGAGCCTATGGGAGACATTTCACCTTCAAACCACAGTACTCTGGGCTGGAGATATGGCTTAGTGGTTAAGGACCCAGGTTCAATTCACCAGGAGCCATGTCAAGCCAGATGCACAAGGTGGTAAATGCATTTGTAGTTCATTTACAGCAGCTGGAGGCGCTGGTGCACCTATTATTTCTCTCTGTGTCCCCCTCTTTCTTTGTCTGTCTCATTAATAAATATTTATTTATTTGTTTATTTGAGAGAGAGAGAAAGAGGGAGAGTGAGAGAGAGAGAGAGAGAGAGAGAGAGAGAGAGAGAGAGAGAGAGAGAGAGAGAGAGAGAGAATGGGCACACCAGAAGGGCCTCCAGCCACTGCAAATGAACTCCAGATGCATGCGCCCCCTTGTGCATCTGGATTATGTGGGACCTGGAGAATCGAACCAGGATCCTTTGGCTTTGTAGGCAAACACCTTAACTGATAAGCCATCTCTCCAGCCCAATAATTTTTTTTTTTGAGGTAGGGTCTCACTCTAGCTCAGGTTGACCTGGAATTCACTATGTAATCTCAGGGTGGCCTCGAACTCATGGCAATCCTCCTACCTCTTCCTCCCGAGTACTGGGATTAAAGGTGTGCCACCACCATGCCCGGCTAATAAATATTTTTTTTAAAGCCCACAGTACTCCGTAATCCAAGATCTACCCAGAGAACACACTAATTTTGCTATCTGAGAGAAGTTGGTTCTGCTGGCTTCTTCCTTCTGTAGGTATCCTTGCATTTACTTGTACAAATGAAAAAGCATTTTCATAGACTTCCATGGTCAAGAGTAATCTTCCCCAAGAAACTGGATCTCTGGAGTTTGACTTTTATGAGAAGGAATGCAAACTGACCCACTGAGACTTCATTTAATGTGCTCAGCTTTTTAATTGCCTTTTTCCCTGCCTTCCAGAGTTATTACATCAATATTGTTTATCCCAATTAAAAACCCAAGCATAGCTGTTGTCAGCCTGTGCTGAGTCTAAGCAGGCATACTGGCTCAATTCCCACAAATCTACATTTTTCTAGTCATCTCTCTTCACTTGCCGGAGCTCCACAAGTCCAGGTTTGTGTGTGTATGCACACATGCATGTTCACGTGTGGATGCGCCATGGTGCGTATGTGGATGTCAGAGGGCAACATCAGGTGATGGTTCTCATCTTCTACCTTGTTTGAGGAAGAGCCAGTTGTTTACTGCTGTATTCACCAGGCTAGCTGGCTGAGAGCTTCAGGGAAGATTCTTCGCTTTCCATTTTGTCACAGGAACACTGTGATGACAGGCAACTGCTACAGCATTGGGCTTTATGTGGGTTCTGTACTCATGCTTGTGTGGCGTACACTTTATCCTCTGAACCACCTCCCTACTCTTGAGCCCATGTTTTAATAAATGTTCAGAGGACAGGCTGGAGAGATGGCTCGGTGGTACAATGCTTGCCTGCAAAGCCAGAGGATCCAGGATCAATTCCCCAAATGCACAGGTGGCACATGTGTCTAGCGTTTGTTTGCAGGGGCTGGAGGCTCTTGTGTGCCCATTCTCTCTCCATCTGCCTCTTTCTGTCTCAAATAAACAAATTAGTAAAAAATTTAAAAATAAAAAATAATATTGGTTCTGTAGGTCAGTAACTGTAAGAAAAACAGTTAAGCCAAGGTAAGGAGGTTTCTTTACAGCAGGACTTTTCAGAGCCTTGGTTTTGTTGGTAGGCATTGGGTCTCTGGGAGTGCATATACTATGGTTCTTCTCGAACTCCCATGAAACCTGTCTCTTCACTGTAGCTGTGGAGCTGGGTGCTGAGGTATTAGTAATCTCAGGCCCTGAATATTCCTCAATGTGATAAAATACCTGACAGAAACAACATCAGGGAGAAAAGATTTGCTTGTGCTCATGATTGCAGAGAGACTGCAGTCTATCATAGCAGGAATGTGGAATCATTGTCTCTGCAGGAGATGAGACTGAGCTTGTTCATATGGTGGCCCACCAGCATGAGGAAAGCACAGATGGATCCAGGGGCAGGTACGACCTTTAAAGGCCACCCCTAGTGACCTTCCTCCACTAGCCATGCCCCACCACCCAAGGACTCCTGTAGCCTTCAAAATAGCTCTTGGCCACATGCTGAGGATGAAATGCTCAAAGCATGAAACTGTGGGAGACACTCTAGACCAAGTCCCAACAGGTGCATACTTGAGGAAGCCCCTTCCGACTGTTTTCCGGAGGAAGCCCCTTCTCTACTGTATTCTGGAGGAAGCCCCTTCTCTACTGTATTCTGGAGGAAGCCCCTTCTCGACTGTATTCCGGAGGAAGCCCCTTCTCTACTGTATTCTGGAGGAAGCCCCTTCTCGACTGTATTCAGAGGAAGCCCCTTCTCGACTGTTTTCCGGAGGAAGCCCCTTCTCTACTGTATTCTGGAGGAAGCCCCTTCTCTACTGTATTCTGGAGGAAGCCCCTTCTCGACTGTTTTCTGGAGGAAGCCCCTTCTCGACTGTTTTCCAGAGGAAGCCCCTTCTCTACTATTTTCTAGAGGAAGCCCCTTCTCGACTGTATTCTGGAGGAAGCCCCTTCTCGACTGTTTTCCGGAGGAAGCCCCTTCTCGACTGTATTCTGGAGGAAGCCCCTTCTCGACTGTTTTCCGGAGGAAGCCCCTTCTCGACTGTTTTCCGGAGGAAGCCCCTTCTCGACTGTATTCTGGAGGAAGCCCCTTCTCGACTGTTTTCCGGAGGAAGCCCCTTCTCGACTGTATTCCGGAGGATGCCCCTTCTCGACTGTATTCTGGAGGAAGCCCCTTCTCGACTGTTTTCGGAGGAAGCCCCTTCGACTGTACTGTTTTCGACTGTTTTCTGGAGGAAGCCCCTTCTCGACTGTATTCGGAGGAAGCCCCTTTCGACTCCGGAGGAAGCCCCTTCTCTACTGTATTCTGGAGGAAGCCCCTTCTCGACTGTATTCCGGAGGAAGGCCCTTCTCTACTGTATTCTGGAGGAAGCCCCTTCTCGACTGTATTCCGGAGGAAGGCCCTTCTCTACTGTTTTCTGGAGGAAGCCCCTTCTCGACTGTATTCTGGAGGAAGCCCCTTCTCTACTGTATTCTGGAGGAAGCCCCTTCTCGACTGTATTCCGGAGGAAGGCCCTTCTCTACTGTTTTCTGGAGGAAGCCCCTTCTCGACTGTATTCTGGAGGAAGCCCCTTCTTGACTGTATTCCGGAGGAAGCCCCTTCTCGACTGTTTTCTGGAGGAAGCCCCTTCCTTACTGTTCTCCTCCTTCTGTCTGGTCATCAGACTGCTTTCCTCGTGTCCACCAATTGTCTGAAGGGAAATTTACATCCTATTAACATTTCCCACCATATCTCACCTCCTCAATCTTGTAATGCATATTTGTAATTTTCTTTTTAACAGAAAAGCTGGGACTCTGGGTTTTATTGCAGTCCCATAATCTCCAATATTGGCAGCAAGTTATTAGTGAATTGTCAATCACCTATGCATATTAAACAGGTAGAACCAAATTGCTGCTGAATCCAGAGGTAGAGCAAATCACCTCAAATGACTATGCACAAACAAAAAATCTAATTTGGGTCTTATAATTGCTTTCTTACAGCTGCCCCACTATGTGGACCTGTTTTAATAGAAAAACCCAAATGTACTTGGTAAGATATTTTCCTCCTGTCATCTCAGAGTTTCTTACCATTGAGGGTATAACAGTAAATCCCAAGTCCATTCTTGTGTCAGTTTGCATATGATAGTTCCTGTAGAAAAGTGGATCCAAGTAAGCAAATGCATCCTGGCTTTCCTGAGAAAAGGGAAAAAAAGGCACAAAAGATGATTCCCAATGCTGTAAAGATCCCTAGACATAAGGCAGTCACTTCTACCCGTGACAGACTTGCTGGACAAGGCGCATAGTGACTCATGTCACATCAACTCTCCATCCTGTGGCCTGAGAGCATTCATTTGCACATGCCTCTGAATGTTTGCCAGAAACGTAAACCATAGCGCTCCTAAACTCATTCAGGGTTATTGCACATCATTTCCTTTGCCACATATAAATCAACATGTGTTTACTAAGAAGTGTAAACATACTGTGGATGTAATACTTGTCAATCAGTTATCTATCATTTTCCCTATGGCTTGTCCAAATATTAGTATCTGACACGTAAGAAGGTGTGGGTATGTGTCCCTGTAGCTATGTATAGGACAGCGGATAGCACTAGACAGGACTGAGCTAGCTAGATCACATCTCTGACATGGCATCGTGTGGAGTTGGGTCAAGATGCTTCAAAGGCACTTGAAGAACAGGAAACAAATCAGGGATTGGACATTTTTTGGGGTGGGGGCGGTTTTAAGGTAGGGTCTTACTCCCACCTAGGCTAGCCTGAATTCACTCTATAGTCTCAGGGTGGCCTTGAACTCATGGAGATCCTCCTACCTCTTACTTCTGGAGTGCTGGGATTAAAGGCATGCACCACCATGCCTGGCTGGACTTGTGAGATTCTTTGCTTTTAATCTTACAAGCAAGAATGTTGTTGCTTCATTGTTTGAAGGGAGAAAGAAGCTGGTGTTTATAGGGTAGTCACCGTGCCGAAGGAAGACAGGGAGCCATGAACCTGACTCCTCTCTAGCTGCTGCAGATTTGTGGCTCAGATGGGAAATGAGAGAGAAAATAACAGGCAAAGTCGAATGCAGTGTGAGAATTGCAGAGTGCTGAAGCAACCCAGAGCTTTTGATAAAAGCATCTGAACAGCACTTACTGTGTCTGCCTGTGATCTCCTTTGGTCAAAGCAGTGATATACCCCAGAGGTGCGGGTCAGAAGAAGGAAGGTCACTGAGTGCTGAGAAGATTTGGGAAGAGCAGGTGACTTGCTGGTATCATAGTGCAGAGCTGAACTTCCTAAAGAGCCCATGGTCTGTTGTATATGAGGATTAATTTAGGTAAACAGTATGGATTTGGGTCAGACACACAGAATTTCAGGCAAGTTATCTGAGTCTTCAATCCTCTCGTTAGTCATTGAAATGGGTGCAGTTAAAATGCAACAAGACAGTAACAACCACAAACCAGTTTTTTTTTGACATAAGGTCAGATGATATTTTCAAAATAAGGCCACTGGATACTAACCTAGACATTTGGTAAACTGTCATTAAATATTAGCTCCTGTAATAATCCCTATAAACAATATCTTTGGAATTTTATTTTGGGCCAAGAATAAAGTTTGCAGTCATAGATCTTCAAATTTAAAACGTCCTTCTTATCATTTATGTCAGCACCCTCTAGGATAGTGTAGGATATATAAAACGGGCTCTCTAACTAAGAGCATTTGAAATATTCTTTTAGAGAAGGGTAAAAGAATTGGCTGGTGGGATTTTCTTTTAAATGAAAACGAACCTGGTCAGGGGCCACAAAGGGAGCTGCAGAGCCCACTGGTTGGTTGTTGGGGGCCAAAGACCCAGCAGTTTAGGATGAAAGATCAGTGAGTCAGTTTCATTCCAACCTGCCTAAGAGAGCAGTGATTAGCAGCTACATCAATGCTTGTCAAAGGCACTTACTGAAAGCCCTCTTCCTGCTTCGGTATAATTGGAACGACAGATGATGTGGATGGTGAGAGGGGCCCACGTGGAATGCTAATTGGCTGGAACACAGGGAGGCTGGCTCAGGAACCTAAAACCTTTCCCTCCCAGTAAGAGATGGGGAGGAAGGAAGAGTTGGACTTACCTGTCCCGTGGTTAGTGATAGGTTTCACAAAATTGATTTCAGGCTCTTAATTCTATCTGCTGGTTTTGCTGAGGTAAATGGAAACTTTAGTGGTGGGAAATACAACAAGGAAACACAGGACCAAGGGCCAGTGGATACAAACAAAATGTGGTATATAAGCCTCTGGAAAAAGAAATAGTAGTCTTTTTTTTTTTTTTTTTTTTTTTGGTCCACTTTTGCTTTCTTTTGGAATGATTTCAAAATTGAACTTGAACCCAGTGACAAATGGATCCAGTAGTTAAGATGTGGCCCCATTGGGGTCAGTCTCAGTCTTCACTGCCAAAAATATCATTTCTAAGAAAAATGTAAACACCCATCTATAAAGTGTCAGTGTCCTGTGTGTGGCTGTTGCCTAGGCACTGTCACTGCAAGGTGGTTGAAAGCAGTTTCCAAGCAGAGCTCATGCTGTACTGAGAAGAACACATGAATTCGCACACATACTCTGGGTCTTTTCCTGAAAGTTGGCTCCAGTTGACCTGGTCCTTGGAGTCTTTGTAGTATCTCTGATGCATGGTGTTGCATGATCGCTTGGGAGATCAGCCATTCCCCTGAGAAATCCTAAGTGTGTGTGTGTGTGTGTGTGTGTGTGTGTGTGTACATACGTGGGTGTTCCATGTGCTTCATCAGTCATTGCTTCTAGCTCTTCCTGGGGGAAAACGTTGGCGGTTGGCCCACACGTACATACATGTGAAGTACATTCTTCTCTCTCCTCTCTGTGTCATAATTTATGATTTTGGTCTAGTACACTGAAGTCAAACACAAGGATCACAGGCCTTTTACTAAAAATTTTATATATTAAATCTTTATCTCTAACACTTAAAAATTTAGCCCCAAGAAAATGAACTAAATCTTGGTTCTGAGGACACAGAGATGATAGAAATTTCATACTAATTTGCATTCTCTCATATTATACATAATGCATCCCAGCATAATGCTGTCACCATGAAAGTGATTATTTACAATACTTAAAGCCTTTCTTGCATTTGTTGTCCCTCTAATTTCACTATGTGTACATTTTGAGACCATTTAGACATTACTTCCTACAGTCATACTTACAATATTCATTTCATCTTACTTTTATAATATCTACATATGTACTATTTGTAACCAGTCCAAATCTGTGTTCATTAGCTGTTTTGACTTCCTGAGACTCATTCTTCAGTATTTTTCTCAGAAATGGCCCAGGGGAACAATACTCTTGAGTTCTTACATAGTACATATATGATTTATTCTTCAAAATAATTCAGAATCCTTGACTTATCTTTTCCCTCTCTCCCCATTTCAGCCCCTCTCCTCCCTTCCTCTTCTCTTTTCCCTTCTGTCCTAGCTATGTAACTATAGCTTCTTCCTGCATAAATTATTGCTTCTTTAGTATGATGATAATATTTTCTCCTTGTTTATTTCTTTTCTACTATATGCTCAGATGTCTTCCTTCTTTTGAAGGGTTAGGAATACATGTAGGCACGGATGTAGAAAGAGCCAAACATCGGAATCATCAACTCTCCTATTTCTTTCACACCATGTGAACAACAGGAGGGGGAGCTCTGGAGTTAGAAACAGCCCTGGGACCCAGCACTTACCAAAGGTTTAGGAGGATTGATTTTGCCTAAAAGGGAGTCACTGTTTTTGGATGGTGATAAGATTCCATATAAAGGCAAAATAGGACTTGAGGGATGGCTTAGTGGTTAAGGCACTTGCCTGTGAAGTCTATGGATCCAGGTTTGATTCCCCAGTACCCACATAAGCTACATGTGCAAAAGGTGGCACATGCATCTGGAGTTCATTTACAGTGGCTGGAGGCCCTGGCATGTCCATTCTCTCTATATATCTGCCCCCCTCCAATAAATAAATAAAATGTTAAAGGAAAAATACATTATAAAGAATCAGGAGCTGAGTACCATCCAAAGCATGCCCACAAAACAGATGAAAAGCATAGCTTTTTCATGAAAATAAGGAGATATAAGAGAGTGTGGCATAAATCTAAACAGAAAAATCTCAGAAATGAGATGATAGAAATTAGGTAGGCATTGAAAATAAAAAAAAAAAAAAAAGACTGGGGAGATGACTTGGCAGTTTAAGGTGGTGGTTTACAAAGTCTGACGGCCCTGGTTCAATTCTCCAGTACTCATGTAAGCCAGATGCACAAAGTGGCACATGCATCTGGAGTTCATTTGCAGCATCAGGAGGTCCTAGCATGCCCTCTCTCTCTCCCCCTCCCTGTCTGTTTGCAAATAAATAAATAAATAAATAATTATGGTGGCACATGCCTTTAATCCCAGAATTTAGGAGGCAGAGGTAGGAGGATTGCCAGGAGTTCGAGGCCACCTTGAGACTACATAGTGAATTCCAGGTCAGCCTGGGCTAGAGTAAGACACTACCTTGACAAACCAAAAAATAAAAATAAAAATAAAAATTTTATGTTCTCAAAAAAAAAAATACAAAAAAACCCTAAGAAAATAAAAAACCAAATAAGCACAAGAGATAACTCCTTGAATGAAATAACAGCTAAAAGTTAGGAACATTTTAAATAAAAGAAATAGAAAAATGGGACAAAATAGTAAAGCTATGCCAAGGAGATTTAACACATGGGTAATAGGAATCCTGGAAAAAGAAAACCAAAATAAGGACCAGAAGCTACCACTCGATCTGAAATTCAAGAAAAAACTGCCTGGAATAAAAAGGACTTAGAAGTCCATACTGGGACCTCATACCTGAGATACAACATCAAAGTCTTACAGTGATGTTATATCAACTGTCCACTCTTTTTTTGTCTTTTTAAAAATATTGACAGCTTCCATATTTACAGAAAATAAACCAAGATAATTCCCCCTCCCTTTCCCCTTCACAACTCTGCTCTCCATCATGTTCCGTCCCTCTCTCCATCAGTCTCTCTTTTATTTTGATGTCATCGTCTTTTCTCCTGTTATGAAGGTCTTGTGAAGATAGTGTTAGGCACAGCGAGGTCATGGATATCCAGGCCATTTTGTGTCTAGAAGAGTGCATTTTAAGGAGTCCTACCCTTCCTTTGGCTCTTACATTCTTTCTGCCACCTCTTCCATAATGGACCCTGAGACTTGGAAAGTGTGATAGAGATGTTTCAGTGCTGAGCACTCCACTGTCACTTCTCAGCACTGTGGTGCCTTTTGAGTCATCCCAGAGGTCCCTGCCATCTGAAAAGAGAAGCTTCTCTAACCAAAAGTGAGAGTAGTATTAATATATGGGGATGAACATTAAGTAAAGTGCTTACAGGGCATCAACTACCCACTCTTAATGTCTTTTATGCTCAGTGCCCTGGTCCATGGTAGGTGCTCCATATGTAGTGATGTTTTCATGTGTGTGTGTGTGTGTGTGTGTGTGTGTGTGTGTGTGTGTAGGTGCACATGGTATATGGATACATCTTGGAGTTTTCTTCAGAAACTAGGTCTCAAATGAAGCTAGACTAGCTAGCCAGTGAGCCTCAAGGATCCTCCTGTCTCTACTTATCCAAGGCTAGAATAGGCACATGTCACCACGTCTGGCATTGTCCTTATAATAAGATGAAGAAGCACCGGGGGCGGGGGCTCATAGAGACACACTAGGAAAGGTTATGTGAGGACGCAGTGTGAAGGTGGCCCTGTCAATCCAAGGAGAGAAACTTCATCAGAAACCAACCCCACTGGTATTGTGGGGCAGTGAGGGGTCAGGAATAGAGTCCTCAAACACCAAACTCGGAGTTCGAGTTTGTATTTAACCCAAGAATTTTGTGAACCAGACTGAGAAGGATAATTATTACTCTATTTATTTAGGGAAGTACAAAAGCAAGGGAAGGAAATGGATACACCCATGTGTTGTGAGAGCCCATGTGATGGTCCTGGAAGAAACAGGAAAAAAGATTTAGAGAAGAAAGAAAAAGTGCACAGAATTCCTGCCACGCAGAGGCAGGAGGTGTACAGAGGAGTCAGGGGGTTCTCCCCTGTCTCAGCCCGGCTGGGCCGGGATGAGGGGAATCTTGCCAGAGCCTGGAGGTTCAGGAGACATGAACAGGCAGCCAAGAGAGCCTTGCCCTGTTAAGGATCTATTAATAACCATACTGTAGTGGGCTTCCCCTTTAGGCTTAGGTGAACCAGAATGAAGGCTGATTGGTCTGGGATAGGGGCTGGCTCCAGAAGAGGCCATCCATGACGTAACTAACCACAGTGTCAGGATCAGATTTAAATTCTAGGAAAGGAGAACTCCCTCCTAGGGAGGGGCTCACATTGTTCATGGAAAAACACAGGTCTAGGGAACTCCTTTAGGCAGGAGATATGTCAGATCATTCTCTGATCTCTTGCAAAGTGGAGACTGCAAGGGCAGACATTGCTGCCTTTACTTTTGGGACTCAGTCACCATAAAGTACCTAACAAAGCTACCTGACTCCCTCTCACCAGCACTTCCTATTGACCTTCCAGCTTCGGGCAGGCCTACTGGCACAGGCCTGTCATCCCAGCTACTCAGGAGCTGAGACAGGAGTTGAGGAGGAGGAAGAAGAGGAAGAGGAAGGAGACTTGTTTCCACATTTCAGATTCATGAGAAAATAAAAATATATTTCTGTAACTTAGTCTCACTTGTCTGGGGTTATTTGTATGTCTGCCTTAGCTGAAAAATACAATTCCTTATCATCTCTTTATGCGATTGTCTTTCTCCTCCTTCCTTACCCTTTCCTTCCCTTCCTTTCCTTTCCCTTCTCTGTATCTCTTTATCATTCTCTCCCCTTCTTGCCCACTAGTCTTTCCACACTCTGAAAAAAATATTTTTATTTTTTATTTATTTTTTAAATATTTTATTTTTATTTATTTATTAGAGAGAGACAGAGGCAGATAAATAGAGAGAGAATGGGCGCACTGGGGCCTCTAGCCACTGAAAATGCACTCCAGATGCATGTGTCACCTTGTGCATCTGGCTTACATGGGTCCTGGGGACTCGAACCTGGGTTCTTTGGCTTTGCAGGCAAGTGCCTTAACTGATAAGTCATCTCTCCAGCCCCCAATATTTTATTTTTATTTATTTATAAGAGAGAGAGAGAGAGAGAGGGAGAGGGAGATGGGTATGCCAGGACCTTTAGCCACTGCAAACGAACTCCAGATGCATGCTCCACCTTATGCATCTAGTTTACGTGGGCTCTGGGGAATCAAACCTGTGTCCTGGGGCTTGGAAGCGAGCACCTTAACTGCTAAGTTCACTCTCCAGTCCATGTTTTTGAAGAGTGACTGTTGGGGATATCCTGAACAGTAATATAAAAGTGATCCTCAGTGACTACATAACCAAAGGCAGCTTCGATTGCCATCTGGTTGTCTGACAAAGCCGTGCCCTGGGGAGGAGAGTCCCGTTGGCAGCAGCTGGGGCTTCTTTGGAAGCTCAGTGGGCCAATGTGCCTGGTGGAGTTTCTCAGTGCGCACTCTCAGGAGTGCCATCATCTCTGTGACAGAAGGAAGCTGCAGTCAGTCAGCCCATTCAGTGCACTATCCCCTGTTTTGTGTCCTCGCTCTGGAGATTGGGTGACTTCGTTCTATTGCTCACATTGAAGTGACTAGACAGACCCTGGATTTCTGGGTCGGCTGTTAATAAGTGGAGAATAGAATTATTAATCTAGTAACATTACCAGCTTGAAAACTGCTGACTTGCTAATTGCAAGTGTTTTCATCACAAGGGATGATAAATATGTGATGTAATAATGTCCCCATTAAATTGCTTGATTTACCTATTCTGTTATCTAAAATCATGTTGCAACAAAAAATAAACACAGCTTTTTCTTGTCCATTAAAATAATACATTAAAATCTCCTCTAACTCCATTTTATTTCCAAAGACCCTAAGTATGTTGCTTGTGGGAGACTTATCATCTGGTGGGGGAAGAGCAGGAAAAAAATGAAAATATCATATAAGGTCAAGAACTTGACAGGCTAGTAGGCAGTATGGTAGATAGCAGGTAGGTATCAACTTAGTTTCCCTAACCAGGAGAAGTTGTGTTTAATCTGTGATGAGGCTGTCATTTAATCTGAAGTCTAAAAAAGGGGTGATGATTTGATAAAGAGCTGTCTAGGGAGAAGAAAGCTTCCAGTACAGGACTGTGTGTGTGTGTCCAGACTGGGGGTTCCTGGGGCTCCGTAAGTGGATTAGGAAGCTGCAGTAAGTAGGGAGGCTGGGAAACACGACTTAGGGGGAGTCCAGTAGCATTTGATGCCTGTGTGACATTGAGCACATCCAGCATTTGGGGAGGAGAGTGGGTGGATGCAAGGGTGTAGTTAGTTTAGCTCCTCTTCTGTGCACGAGATGGAGTCCGGCTGCATCGCCAGGGCAAGGTCAGCATGGATGCGGGGTGTCTCCAGCTCTCATACAAGTCAGTGTTTGTACTTGAACTTAAGGGATCCCAAATGCAGCTGCATAATCATCTTAGTGTGAATCCATAGATAATTTAAGACTGAATTTAAGACAAACCCTGTCACTGGCCCCTGTTTATTGAGAATCTGCATTGATGTGAACAAGCATGAATAGGCATCTCAGATGTCAGCCTGTTTTGATCAAAAAGGATTCTGGGAGCCCCTTAACCAATCCCATCTCACCTAGCTCGTATAGTACTTTCAGAAATAGAGTCACTGTATGCCTTGACTTCTCTCTCAACTACAATTAAATACTAACACATAGGGATCTGGGTTTAGAACTGGTAGGAGGAGAAATAGCATCAAGTGGCCTGCTTCCCAGGTGTTAGATAAACTTCAAAATGATATTATCATAAAATGTTGGCATTTGTAGGAACAGTCGGGTGAAACTCAAAAGCCTGCTGGGTTATGGTGGGCCCTAGTGTTTTACTGCTATGGCCCTCCTGTGGAAATCTGCTTGTTCTCATATTTATGTGTTTATATGATTTTCTATTCATACATACATCTCTTTAGCAATCCTCTGTAACTGGGCTCCCAGGGCAATGTAAAATACTTGGATCCTAGTTCTCTCCCCCTCTTTATACAGGTTTTTAAAGGGCAGGTAGAACCTTGAAGCTTTTCTTTTCTTGTAGGATTCCCCTGGTAATGACATCACTAAAGATTAGCTCCATATTTAAGCTGGCCTTCTTGAGCTGTATTTTATACCAACTCATTTGATAATAACTTAAATTTTCTATAAACCTGCATCAACTTACTGGTGGCTGACTTATTCAAAAACCCTGATGGGGCTGGGGGTCAATTTGTGACTCATGTCTTTGGTAAAGGATAGCTCATGTCTTAGTTCTCTCATGGCTACAAGTTTTGGTTTTTGGTCTTTTAAGGCCAGGATCTGGTTTCTATTTTTACGGACGTATTTTGTGCTCATCTTGTTAATATGAGGCTCTGATATTGACCTTGTAAAACTGAAGGTTCAAATCCTTCCCGTGTTTGGCCTGCACATTCAGGCAATGTCCCTCATGGTGTCTTCATTTTGAAAGTCAGGTGTTTGCAGAGCTCACTGAGCCTCAGGTATTAATTCTTTTGAGAACAAGAGGTAGTATTTGATTTTCTTTATTCTTGTTACATATGTTTTGGAAGAAGTGTTTGTGGGGTTGTAAATACCTGGGTGCTTTGGAAGGATGCTGGGAGCCATGAGATTAGATGAGATGGGAGCTTTATCAAGATTAGAGACTAAATAGCCAGAGACTTAACATAAAATCACATAAAAAGTTTGATTAAAGCACGAGTCCATGCAATCCTTACAAGGAGCCATTAGATTAGGTCTGGCTCAGAAATGTGGACGTTCCTATTTCTGTAGGCCATGTGAGGTGCTCTGCCATGAAGACGGTTCTCTTCCATGCTGCCTGGAATAAGTCTGCTCCTGGGAGGGTTATTTTCCCCTTGCACAGAGTTCAGTATCTCATAATCCAGGGCTGTTTCTTTCCCTTCCAGTTCCCCTCTTTCCAGGGGTGGAGGGGAGTCTCAGTAACCAAAGGGAACTCAGCCATTTAACTGCCAATGAACTCTCAGTGCATTCGGCACAGCATGACACCTGTTAGTCTGTGGCAGTGACATGTACCTCCACTGAAAATTTCTAGTAGCTTCTTTGTGGCTACATGCATGATCTCTGTGTGCTGATCTGCAAAGATAAGGGCCTGAGCAAATTGTTTCACCTTTGTAAACTTTAGTTTCTCTATATAGAATTGAAGAATGGGCTGGAGAGATGGCTCAGCTGGTGAGGTGCTTGCCTACAAAGCCTAACAACCTAGGTTTAATTTCCCAGTACCCATGTGAAGCTGGATGCACAAAACGGTATATGCATCTGGAATTGATTTGCAGTGGCTAGAGGCCCTGGTGATGCATTTTTTTCTGTTTCTCTCTCTGCTTACAAATAAATAAATTAAAATATATTTTATAAAAAAGAAAGTACAGTATGTAAGGCATAAGGATGTTATGAGGATTGCATGCTAGACAGTATAAACAGCACTTAGCATGTAAGTGCTACATAGTTAGGAACTATTAATATTGTCGATGCTATTGCTATAAACTTACTTAAAGTCATTTCCTTGTCAGAAATACTCCTAGTCAGAAGCTCATAGAAATCAACAAGAAAAATAGCTTCTATGTGCTGAGGGAGTTGGTACGATCTCTGGCGTGATGGCAAATCTTACCTGCAATGTGAGGCTTTCATCAATGACTCTCGTGAAGAACATTAATAAGACATCCTCCTGTCCTCCAGCCCCAGCTCAAAAATGCTACCAAATGCAGACGAGAACATGTCATAACCGTGGGTGACTGGCCAGCCTCCATCATTCCACCATCAGTGAAATGAATATTTGCAGCATTAAGAGGACAGTTACATTTCCCATGTAGAATGGCCATTTGGATTCTAGTGCACACATTTTCTCCCCTCCCCGGATAAACACTATTTCAGCCCAATTTCCCTTTTAAAAAGGGAGTCATATTTGACTTAATAATAATGTTTACAGAGCTAAGGAGAGTTAAGAATCATATTTTGCATTAAAACCTGCCAAGTAGTTAAATAAATATACTGTTGTCATTGTGAAACTTTCTGAACTGAACCCGGCAGTCACTCGGACATCTGTCGGAGCCTTGACGTGTAAGAGGAGGTCAAATAGTGTTCCTACAAATTCCTCCCAATGTGGCAGTCTTGCAGCTTGCAAATGACTTAACAAAACACAGGGCTTGCATTGGCAAGTGACCACATGAGTACTAAATGCCTTGCAATTTGAAGTAATGTCCTGATTATGAGAGATTCGTTTTGAAAAATTGGTGTTTTAGCACCACCTCTGAGTGCAGGGACGTCGCAGCTGGTCCATCTTGCACAAAGATTCCTAGCACCCCCTTTCTTAAACAATGTTCACATCAGCACCCTCCTTTGCTTGGAAGCTCAGTGGAACACACACACACACTCTCTCTCTTTCTGTCTCTCTCTCCCCCTCCCTTCTCTGCTTCCCACTCTGCTCTTGCAGTCTCTTCTCCATCCCCATTGTGTGGGTTTATCCCATATTCCTGCCATTGGGCCTGTGCTGAAACTGTTCACTCTGCTGAGAACTCCTTTCCCAACTCACAACCAGGTACTGTGGGAACCTCTCAACCACATGTCTTCCACTACGTAGTTTCTGAACACATCACCCTCAAAATTATTCATTTTACCTCCAAGTTTGAGGCAGAAATGGAGGCATGGGAGGTTTACACATTGGTTATGTATCAAGGTTGGATCAGGCAATGAAATAATGAAGAAAATGAAGAAAATGAAACATGTAGGTATACCTGGAAGATCATTGTCAATGCTGGGCGTGGTGGCAGACGCCTTTAATTCCAGAGAGGCAGAGGTAGGAGGATTGACGTGAGTTCTAGGCCACCCTGAAACTACATACTGAGATCACTGGCAAACTTAGAAACAAAATCTAGGTGCTGTGAGGACTCACTGTTGGATTATTTCCCCCAGTGGTTGAGCCGATGAGTTTTTGCACAAGGAGACCTTCAGTTTTGAGGTTGCTGACACCTTCTCTATGACACGAAATCATATCACTAAGGAAATCTCCTTCAAATTGTCATGTCAATTCTGATTATGAGCAGAAGAGCAAGTTACCCTTCCTCTGACTATGCTGAAGAGGGCACCTGGTGAGTCGTGAGGTGATTGCTGGGGTCTTCCTCTGTCCTATGGGGATTCTTATGGGCGTTCCTATGGGAATGGGAGAAGTTGACAGCAGAGTGAAGGGAAGATTAAATATGCATATGGGGCCTATGGGCATCTGTGTCTCCACAAGTTCATGCCCATTCCTGAATGCTCAGGGAATGATGTGCACATGAGACTGCTCCTTTGCTGGCATGTGCCCTTTCTGGCTGTTGCCATCAGCAGTGAAACAATGTTTTTTTTTTTTTTTTTTTTTTTTTCCCCTCTTGTCAGAAACCACTGCAAAAGAGCCCAGACAAAATATGCTGTGTTCTTCCTAATTCTCTTTGTAGGACAAAATGAATGTGCTAGTCACATCAACAGAACACACTATGGCTATTGTAGTTTTCCATATTATCAGTTCCTTTTTTTTTGGCTAATGCTAGCATTTTATAAATTTGCATCGGCCCCTTCCTTCATCTTCTTGGACTGACTTTCAGGCTAGAGTAAGCAGGGTCTAGTTATGACCACCGAAGCAGAAATACAGATCCAATGAGTAATTATTAAGAACTTTCCAGAATATTAGCTGTTTCAGTTGCTGCAGTGGCTAGTGATGGAATAGTCCATTAGACATTTCTGTTCCCAGCAACTCCTGAGAATTGATTCCAATCTGAAACAGCCAACTGCTTTGATCAATACCATAATTACTCTTATTGATGGATTGTTTTACAATGGTAGCCATCAAGGCAGTCCATCAGCTCAGGAGGCACCAGCACTGTCCCCCACAAGCTGAAATGTACCGCAAATATCTGATTCAAATCAACTTACTATTGAGGCCAGGATGACAAGCGTGAAATTAATTGTTCCACTCCATGTAAGACCTGCATTCTTCTTTTGAGAGAGTAATTGGTTGCTGTGTCTAGCATGAGAGTTGGGGGAGCATTGCCTCTCTGCAATGTTTATGGACTTATTTTTCCCCCACCAGCTATTTTTTTTCCTCCCTACTCTTTTAGGTGTCAGCAATGTTGTTCAGCTGCAGCGCCTGCTGTTGTTTCTGTTTAGTAAGTCTTGTCATGTCGGAGAGAATAGTTTCCTTATAGAAAGGTTGATTGCATTGGGAGTAGACTCATCTAAGTAGCTTATTCATAAAAAGAAGCTGCAATTTCATAAAACAAACTCCACTAGAAATAAAGATACATATTAACTCCAATACAATAATAGTGGGTTACTTTAGTACCCCACTTTCTCCAATAGATAGATCATCCCAACAAAAAATAACAATAGAAATATTTGAGTGAAAAGACATCATGGACTAAAGAGATGCAGTAGACATCAACAGAGCTTTCCATCCCAGTGCTACTCAGCAGCCTTTTGGAACATTCTCTAAAGTAGATCATATAATAGGACATAAAGCAAGTCTTAACATGTATGAAAAATTGCAATAATTTCTTATATTCTATTTGGCCTTAATGGAATAGAACTGAAAATCAACAGCATGGGATTCTACAGAATATACACAAAGTCATGGAGACTGTACCACACAGGACTGAAGAATAAATGGTCACTGAAGCCAAGAAGGAAAATTTTAAAAATGCTAGAATTTAACAAAAATGAAAACACGTCATATCAAAACCTATGGTACACAATGAAAGAAGCCCTAGTCGGAAAGATTAAAGTAGCACGTGGGTGCATCAAACAAACCCACGATCTCAAATAAATAACCAAATTCCAAATGAAATGGAAAGAAATACTTAATATCAAAGCAGAAATTAATAAAATAGAAAAGAAAAGAATCAATGAAACAAGCAGTTAGTTCTGGGAAAAGATGAACTTGTTGAACAAACCCTTAGCCAAACTAATCAAAAGAGAGAGGAGAGCCAAAGTTACACAGAGATGGAAAGGGGAGACATTATAACAGATATCAGTGGAATTCAGAAAGTCATTGGGATATACATTAAAAATATATTCCACTGAGTTAGAGAAATCTAAGAGA
Source organism: Orientallactaga sibirica (assembly GCA_036365145.1). Lineage (NCBI taxonomy): Eukaryota > Metazoa > Chordata > Mammalia > Rodentia > Dipodidae > Orientallactaga > Orientallactaga sibirica. The sequence continues at coordinate 2,616,536 of JAEOAD010001317.1, forward strand.
AGTGATGAATTTTTAAACACATATGACCTACCAAAATTAAAACAAGATGAGATAAATCATTTAAACAATGAATTTGAAGCAATAATAAAAAATATCACAACTAAATCCTTCCATGCCCAGAGGGATTCAGGGCTTAGTCCTACTAGACTTTTCAAGAATCAACACCAATGTTTTTCAAAACTACTCCATTAAAAAAATAATGCTACCACACATTTTTATGAAGCTGGTATGGCCCTGATAATAAAAGTGGATTAAGTCATAGCAAAAAAAGAAAAGCATTGCCAGGAATGGTGTCACATACCTTTCATCTCAGCCCTCTGGAGGCAGAGGTAGGAGGATTGCTGTGAGTTCGAAGCCACCCTCAGACTACTTAGTGAATTCCAGGTCATCTTGGGCTAGAGTGAGACTCTACCTCAAAAGAAACAAAACGCATAGACCAATTTCCCTGATAAACACAGATGCAAGAATTCTCAATAAAATACTTGCAAAGGGAATTCAAGAATCCAACAAAAAGATATACTCACCATGATCAAGTTGGCTTCACTCCAGAGATGTAGGGACAGCTCAACATATGCAAATCCATAAATGCGATACATGACATAAAAGATGCAAAGACAGAAATCACATGATCATCTAACTAGATGGAGAGTTTTGTCAGTTCTGATGTCCTTTTCTTATTAAAGACCTGAAAAGACTAGGAAGAGAGGAACATCTCTCAACATAATAAGGGCGATATAAGTCAGACTTACAGCTGGCATCATACCAAGTGGAGAAAAGTCTAAAAACATTCCCACTGATGTCAGGAATACAAGGAGGTGCAGTCTTTCCACTCTCACTTAACAGAGCACTTGAAGTTTTAGAGAATTATTAAGAAGGAAAGAACAAGGACACAAATAGGAAGGAAAGAAGCTAAGGAATTCTTATTTGCAGATGATACATTTCTGTACATAAAAGATCCTAAAGACTCCACCAGCAAACTCTTAGATCTGATAAACACTTTCAGACAAGTGTCAGGATGCAGAATTAACAAATAAAAGTCAGTAGCACATACAAATAACAAGCATGCTGAGAAAGAAATTGAGAAAACAAAACCATTCATAATTGCCTAAAAAATATAGCTGGGAATAAGCCTAACCAAGGAAATGAGAGACTGCTACAGTGAAAATTTTAAGACATTGAAGAAAGAAATTGAAGAAGACATCAAAAGATGGAAAGACCATCTATGCTTATGGATTGGACAAATTAATATTGTGAATATAGCTATCTTACCAAAAGCAATCTGCAGATTCAGTGCAATCTGCATCAAAATTCCTGTGCCATTCTCCACAGAAATAGAAAAAGAAAATGAAAAATTGTATAGAAGCACAAAATATCATGCATGGCCCAAACACCCTGAGCAAAAAGAATAATGCTGGAGCATAATTTTATTTCAAGTTATACCACAGAGCTGTAGTAACAAAAAGAGCATGGGGACTGGCACAGAAACAGACATGCAGATCAATGGAATAGAACTGAAGAGCCAGGAAATCATATTCAACTTCAGCCACCTAACTTTTGTCATAGCTGCCAAAAACATATATTGGAGGAAAGAGAGCCTCTTCAGCAAACTGTGCTTAGAAAATCGAGTATTCACATGCAGAAGAATCAAATTAGACCTCTTTCTACAAACAGCAATTCCCAATGAATCAAAGACTTTATTATTAAAATACATTTTTTTTGAGAGAAGAGAGGAGTGAGGATGAGCATGCCAGGGCCTCCTCCTGCTGCAAACAAACTCTAGACACGTGCAACACTGTGTGCATCTGGCTTATGTGGATACTGGAAAATCGAACCCCAACTGTCAGGTTTTACAAGCAATACCTTTAACTGCTGGGTGGTCATTCCAGACCAAATCAAAGACTTTAATACCTGAAACTTTGAAGTTGGTAGAGGAAAAAGTAGAGAAATCATTTCAAGATACAGGCATATACAAGGACTTGAATGGACCCCAGTTGCTCCGGAAATCATGCCAATAACTGGAAATAGGACCTCCTGAAATACAACTTCTGTACAGCAAAGGAAATAGTGAGTGAAGAGACCACCTGCAGAATGGGAGAGAATTTTGCTAGCTATATATCTGACAGAGGATTAACATCTAGAATAGACAGACAACTAAAAAAAAAAGCTGGGCAAGGTGGCACATGCCTTTAATCCCAGCACTCTGGAGTCAGAGGTAGGAGGATCACCATGAGTTTGAGGCCAACCTGAGACTGCATAGTGAATTCCATGTCAGCTTGGGCTAGAGTGAGACCCTGCCTTGAAAAAGAATAAAACAAGACAAAATAAAACCCTAAACTACAAGAAATCAAGCAACTCAATAAAAAGAAAATCGACTAATGAAATTGTCAATGATAAGGGGACAGAGACAGTTCCATGTGATTACCCTCAGCAGCCTGAGGTATTCCTTGAAGTTTTAGGAACCTTAGCTCAGGCAAACCCAAGATTAGTGGCTTTGATACAGAAGAGAATTTTGGGACTAGCCAGTATGAAACAGAGTTGGGGTCTTACTAAGAATAGAAATGAGCTCAAGGAAAACAGCACACCTAAGAACATTGAGTGTGGGCTTCTCAAGGAGTCTCACGTTAAGTGCTCTAGTGGTGACTGCATGTGTGATTTTGGAAGCTTTTTGGAATCTCATTGCTCCACAGATTTCAAGGCACCTTCCCTTCCTTTACCTCTGCTCTTACTTTTGGTAATTGAGGTTATAGGGTGGCTCCAGGGGTGCCTTGGATGGGAATATAATCTGATAGAAATAAAACCAGAAACTAAGAGGGTTGCACAAGGCATTTAGGAGATAACTCTTACTTTAAGTTGTATTTCTGGTAATATTCCTAGTAAATTTCAGGTTGATGCTGAGAAAAAAGACCTTAAGCACTTGTTGCTAATTGTGTTGGGATTCTTGATTTTCAACTGGCAAGTCTTCAACCACATACCAGGGTGAGGGGAGCCTTCACATGTCTCTATAATTTTCCCTGTCCTTCTGCCCTACCTCAAAATGAACAGCCAATTTGAAAAATACCATTTTTTTTGTATTCAAAATACAATTTGAAATACAGTTGACCAATAAATATGAAAATTTACCAACTTCAATAGATATAAATCAAGCTACATTGAGATTACATTTAACTCCAGTCAGAATGTCAGGTAAGACGTCATATATCAAATTCTTGTGAGAATGTGGACCAAAGGGAACCCTCATACTCTGACAGTGGAAATGTAAACCAGTTTAGTCACTGTGGAAATCGGTATGGAGGATCTTCAATGTACTAAAAATAGGTCTTTCATATGACCCAGTTATACCACTCTTGGATCTTTATGCAGAGGGGTCCAAGTCAACATATCAGAGACACGCATAAATGTTTACTGCAGCACTATTCACAATAAATGTGGAACAACCTAGGTATCTGTCTACAGTGGGGTAGGTAAATAAAATGTGATATGTATACACAGTGGAACTTTTATAGCCACAAAGAGTGAAATTATTTTATTTGCAGGAAAATAGATCCAATTGGAGATAATCATGAAATAAATCAGTCTTAGACAAATATCACATGTTGTCTCTCAGTTTGGGTTCCCAGATTACATGTAGACATAAGAAATTATGTAGGTGTATATGACATGAACAAAGGGGGTTATTGGCCACCATGAAGGCAGGGAAATCTCAACTGCCTCGGTGACTGTGAAACATCATCAGGCCCAGTGCTCTTCCCAGTTTTGTGAGTTTACCCAGAACAGTGAGATCTCCAGGCTGCGCATCTTCTGAACACAGCAACCTCCAAAAGTCGACTCTCAGTGGAGAAACAACTGGGGCGACAAGGAAGAAGTCTAGAAAGCGAACTGAGGAACTTGGAATGCAGTGTCAGTCCTAACAGTGCTACCTCTTCAGTGCTCACAGCAGCCTGAAAACCAAGAGCTTTGCAAACCTTGAGAGAGGTGGTGTGAAAATATTTTATTTGGAAGTCAATCACACAAGTCCATAGATGGTGTAAGAAGTTCAAAGGCTGTAGAAGCAGAAGGACACAGTAACCTTCAGACCCCCAAGGGATTTTTACTATTTTATTCATTATTTGAGAGAGAGAGAAAGAGGGAGAGGCAGATAGAGAGAGTTGGGTGTTCCAGGGCCTCCAGTCTCTGCAAATGAACTCCAAATGCATGTACCATTTTGTCCATCCAGCTTATGTGGGTTCTTGGGAATCGAACCAGGTCCCCAGGCTTTGTAGACAAGTGCCTTAACTGCTAACCATCTCTCCAGCCCCTGCCAAGGGATTTCTGAAGTCCTGCTTATGTGGATATCTTGGCAATAGGGATATGTTAGACATTAGTACAATAGTCCTTCTAGGTATGATAATACCTTTAATTTAGAAGTTATGTAGCATTTCCAAGTTTGTTCCTGTTTTAGTTACTTTTGTGTCACTGTGACAGAGTGTCTGACATAAACAGCTTAAAAGAGAGGAATAATTTTCACTGGCTCATGGTTTCTGAGGGTCCTGTACATGATAGCCTGGCCCCATGTATTTAAAGGAACATGTGGCAGCAAGAGCTTATTGTGGAGGTACCTCCTGGCAGGGAGGAGGCAGACAGTGGAAATGCTATGGCAAGACATATCCCTCACACTCATTGCCAGTGGCCTACCTCCTCTAACGTGGCCCTACTTTCTACCTTTTCCCATTTCTCAAATAGCATCATCATATTATAAATCTATTATGGCCTTCATTCATTAGTTTAGAACTCCTGTGACAAAATTGACTGTGCAAGTGCCACCACAGATGTGCCCTCAGGTGTGTATTGCCAATCTCCTAGTCATTTCTTGGTCTAATCAGATTGATAATCAAAACTCACCCTCACAGATCCCATGAGAATTCATTGTGGAAAAAGAGATTCTGCAGCCAATACATCTATTATCAACCAATATTTACTGAGCCCTTGCTAGATGTAAGCACTGCTTAGGTGCTGTGGTGACCCAAGTACATGAGACCAGATACTGAAGTCTGCGTTTCAGTGGGAAGCTTGGGAAGACAGGCAACGACCGGATGCACAGTATATAAGGTAACCTCAGGTCGCACCGGGGAATAGAGTATAGAGGGCAAAAACTTTGGCTGACATTAGAGGACAATGTCAAGAAAAAAATAAGGTATGTTTGACTCCCACATAGCTCATGGGTCTTAAGCCACCTCCAGCATTGAACTTGGTTTGTATTTGAGATGTTGTGGTAGATTTGGACCTAGAGGATTTGATACTGCCAGCATTTGGTATGAGGGGTGGAGAAGGGGGAGAGCCAGCATAAAACCCGGCTGAGAATGCGCTGGATGGCTTTAGAGGTAAGTGGTTCTGTTTTTGCTCAGTCATGTAAGTGTTTGAAAGTATTGATTGAACACGTCCATAACACCTGGAGGAATCAGACGTGATTAATGATAAATAACCTCCAATGGTAAGATTCAGAGATTTGTGAAGCCCTGGGGGATATTTGCTGGGGCGGAGGATTCCACATCACTCCATTGCGTAGGATTGGATACTGCACAGACTTTTGTCTGTGCTGCAGAGAACAGTCGAGAGTGTCAGTGTGAGTGCCCGGCTTTGCTGCCTCTCACATTCCAGCTCTCTGAGGTTCTTGCCCTCCTTCTGCTTGATGCCAGGCTTCTCTGAGCTCCTTTCCTGTCATGAGCAGGCACCTGGGCTTGCCCCATCAAGGGGTTCACTTCCCCATGGACACGGATTTGGCTCCCAAATGGGCTTGTGACTCAGGGTAGGCCAACCAAACCCTTTCTTTAGTCTTCCCTTCAGGAGCTGGTGGCAGAGTTGTTCTTCCCAACAGAGTGACATTGTAGCATGCACTTACCTGTCCCTTGGAGTGGCCTTGTGGTGGTGTGATTGTGTTGTGATGGGGAGAGATGTTGTTACATCAGGTGCATCTCCAGTCCACAATTAAACAAGTAAATATATATATATATATATGATTTAATTTTTATTATTTATTTGAGAGAGAGAGAGAGAGAGAGAGAGAGAGAGAGAGAAAGAGGCAGATAGAGAAAGAGAGAATGGGCATGTCAGGGCCTCCAGCCACTGCAAACAAACTCCAGATGTATGCACCACCTTGTGCATCTATCTTACATGTGTACTGGGGAATCAACCCTGTGTCCTTAGGTTTTGCAGACAAGCGCCTTAGCTGCTAAGCCATTTCTCCAGCCCAAGTAAACATATTTCTACACAAAAAGCTGGGACTTTAAAGATGGCTCAGTGGATAAAGTGCTTGTTATGTGTAAGCACAAAGACCTGAGTTTGGAACCCCAGCACCCACATAAAAGCCAGGTGCACACACCTGTAATTCTAGAGCCTGGAGGCAGAGACTAGAAGACCCCTGGGGCTTGCTTTCAACTTAGTCTAGGCAAATTGATGAGCTCCAGGTTCAATGAGAGATCCTGTCTCAAAAAATAAGGTGAGGGGCTGGAGAGATGGCTTAGAGGTTAAGCTGGTTGCCTGCAAAACCTAAGAACCCAGGCTCAACTCCCCAGTACCCATGTAAGCCAGATGTACAAGGTGGTACATGCATCCGGTGTTCGTTTGCAGTGGCTAGAGGCCTTGGAGCACCCATTCTCTCTCTCTCTCTCTCTCTCTCTCTTTCTCTCAAATAAATAAGTAAATAAATAAGGTGGAGAGTAATTGAAGAGGATACCTGTCATCAACCTCTGGCTTCTGCACACATGCCCACATACACATGTTTGCACACCTGCACACATTGTGCCCACATATATAAGAACACACAGACACCACACATATATAAAAATAAACAAATACAGAAATCTCTAAAAATTTTTGAATCATACTTTTACCAAATCAAATGACACCAATGAGACGCTAATGTCTGGCGAGCCACAGAGAAGTGCCTTTGCCGTGGGTTGAGGGTGAGGGCGTCTCAAGGGACAACGTGCAAAATTGGAGCCCAGCTACCTATCCTCAGAACTTGTGAGCCCTTGCCATGTCTCTGGAAGAATTTATGAATCCAGGAAAATCCCCTTTGCTGAGTTTTACGATGATAGCAGCACTATGAATGTATATCACAAAGTCTTTATGTGAGGGAAGCATACAAAATTAGAAGTTTGTTCAGCTAAAACAGAAGCCTGCCAATGCATTTGTGTAAGTCAGGGACTTCTGCGAAGAGGCACAAAGTCCGCAGCTGCTGAGCAGTCCAGCATTCCATCTACTCAGCTTTTGCAATCAATGTTTAGGAGTTTTCAGTCATATTTAGGGGACCAGCTGCTCTGCTAAGATTTGGTAATATATGTGCAAGAGAAGTTTTGAATAAACATGCTTCCTCCTCCTAGGGAACTTGGAATCTTCAGTAATCTAACTTCTTCAAAAAGTCAACCCCAGTAACGTTTGTGTTTTTTTTTTTTTTTTTTTGCATGTAGAATCCACTCTTTACTTACATGGAACAGGATGTGGCAAACCCGTGTTTTGTATGGCTAGTGAAATTTCCCCTTGTAACCTCTCTTATTGATTTCCTTTTCTCTGGGGACCAATACCCCTAGATGGAGTTCCTCAAATTCCTCCATTGGTTTACAAGGTAATATGCCTCCTATGTCTCCTATCTTTCTCCCCAGGGCGAGGCTGTATCTGTGCTAGTTCTCTTTTTTTCTCATTAAAAAATGTCATCTTCATTTTAGGGTTGTGGTACACTTTAATCCCAGCAGAGGTCGGAGTATTACTGTGAGTTTGAGGTGGAGCTACAGAGTGAGTTCCAGTTCAGCCTTAATCAGAAAAATAAAAAATAAAACAAAAATATGTCACCTTCTTTCTGTTTAGGACCTTGACATTCATGCTCACTCTGTTTTGAGTGCTTTTCACATCTCTTCACATACCTACCTCATCATTCAAAACTCAGCTCATTTCATTTCCTTAGAGGAGCTGGTCCCAACCAGGTAACCCAGATCCTCTGGCCAGCAGCTCTGAGCCATAAGCACTGGCCTTACTTTTCCATATCACTAGAAGTCTGAACTCAGTGCTGTCTTGTTCTCCCTCTACACTATAAGCATCAGGAGTGAGAATGTCATCTCTCTTATTCCCTCTTATATTTCTGAGACCATGGTCCAGGCACACTAGATGGTCAGTGAGACTTTTGAATAACAGATGCCCACTCCTGTGCATGGTTACCTCATTCCACGAAGCTCAGCAGTTTATCTCAGGACTTCTGTTTAGCATCTCTTATGGAGACAGAGGGGGGATGGAGTACTCACAGTGCATCCTGTGATTCTCCTGTTCTTATAAAATCTTTACTGACCAACAACACTCAAGGCCATAGTCCCTTTGTGCTGGGGTGCATTTTCAGTTTTGAGCACCTATGTTCCCGGTACGTGTGCTGTGAATTTGGATTGTAAATGCATACCTTATCTTTTCCTACTGCCTGGCTTGAAGCTTGGTTGCAGAACTACTTCAGTGATAGTCAAGTGCTCCCAGTCTAGTGGGTGTTTTATTTCTAATGTGTGTCCAAGGCCTGGTTGCCAGCCATGACAGCTGCAAGGGCGAGGTGCTGGCCAAACCCCTTACTCTACCTGACTGTGGACACAGGGTTTTGTAGCTTCTGCATCCCTCTCTCTGAATGATGGAGATTTGTCATGGCTTGATGGACATTACAGTGCATTTCTTTTGAAAAGTGTTCTTTTGAAGACAATGAAGAAGTGTAAAGTCTGGTTACTCTTCAGCCCAGGCAACCTTAGTAGAGAAAGATCTAGATCTCTTGTGATCAAGGTCTTGCATTCTATCCTGTACTACCCTAGGCATATGAGGGGGAACTTCAAGGGTATGATCTAGTGTGCACAATTGGATTTTGAGGGGTCACATGCTGGGATTCTGGATCGTGGAGGGTGCAGGTCCCCATTCTCCCAGTAAAGAAGGTGTATGAATCCCTCTACGTCACCTGCTCAGCCGACTCCCACACGAGCTCTTTGTAGCCCCTGTGGCTCTCCTAGGTGAGGAATCTGTGGAAGGAGTCATGAATGGGGGCTGGGGTGGGAAGCATGCATTTCGATTTTTTTTTTTTTTTGTGGCTGCTCTTTAAGGAATTCTTCCATATTTCACTTGAGCGTATTCCCAGAACCCATGACAGGCTGTGTAATTGCTAGACCAACATAAATCTATAGCAGTGATGGGTAGATTTTGCTGACGTGTTTGCTTCAGCTGTAAGACTCAGTAGAGCATGTTGGCTTAGCATATCACAGGTTCAGACTGTGGTGGGGACCAGGCTAGCAAAGCCAATGTGCCTCCAAGGTCAGGATGTGAGACAGGGGTGTCATAGACCAGGGAGTACTAATTAACCAAAAAGAGTTCACTAGAATGGGGAAAGTGGGATGATGAACGAACATGTTTCCTCCCGCTGTGGATGCTTCATAGGAAGGCTTATAGTCAAAGGCATGTGAACCTGGTTAAAACCCTGACTGAGCAAGATCCTTCTATCATATTAAATATTTAAATGAGATACTGGGGAAAAAAGAAGAATCCTTATCAAATTGCTTACAGAATATTAGATTTTTTTTCCTCTTAAATCCATCCATCTGGGTTGGAGAGATGGTTTAGTGGTTAAAGTGCTTACTGGCAAAGCCAAAGGACCCAGGTGCACCAGGTGGTGCATGCATCTGGAGTTCATTTGCAGTGGCTGGAGTTCCTGTTGCACCCCCCCGCACACACACACACTATCTCTTTCTCTCTCCTTGCAAATAAATAAAAATATTTGAAAACATCCATCCATTCAGTGTCCAGGTATCTGCTGAGTGCCCACTGTGACTAGTATTGTCATGGAGATGGGAATACAGGAGAAAGGAAAGGACAGACAGCTTTCTTCCCTGTGTACCCTGTGGTCCAGCCAAGAGGAGGCTGTTGAGCCAGCGTAGATGCTCCCTGATGGATGACGGGGTGTGTTCTTCTAAACATACCATCGTATGTTGGAAATATCATAAGTTGAGTTCATTTGCTACACATCATCTCCAGAGCATCTTAACTTCTTAGTGAGACAACATGCTGCATGCACTTATTTTCACATATAACAGCTTTTAAAAATATATTATTATTGTTGTTGTTGTTAACAGCGTATTTTGTATGGATACATTATGTATTGGTACTCTCTTTTCCCTTGTCCCCTGCCCCCATTTTGCTGAGGACCCTCCTCAGTGGGATTGCAGGTTTTCCCTATGGGGTTGTGGGTTATGTGTTTTGGGAGCAACAGTCAGTTATTTTTTGGGGGGGAGGGAATGCCTCTGGGCATGATGTTTCAACCTGTGGCTCTTATAATCTTTCTGCCCCCTCTTCTGCAAAATTCCCCAAGCCGTGGTAGGTGAGTTTCTTTTTTTTTTTTTTTTAGGTGAGTTTTAAGTCTGTTTCAGTGATGAGCTCTTAGGAGCCTCTGGTTCTCTGCTTTGATAGGTGTTGAGTATCCTCAGGGTCTGTCTCCTTCACCCTGGCACTGATTGTCAGGCTCACCATGGAAGCAGTACTCTTGCTTGTCTCCCCAATTCCTCTGTGGTTACAACTATGGCTTTGCTGAAGTGCAAGGGGTAGTTTCCCTCATTGGGTCTCACTACTTTCTGAAAAAGAACAGATTCTCCAATGGAGAGTGAAGTCAGCATAGTTTAAATGGGATAAGCATTATTAATTTAGGGAGAATTTGATGCATGTAACCCCTCTTTTATCCAAAGACTAGTGAGACCTTAAAACTGGAGAGCATAATCTTTGTTTTCATAGGATTCTGATCTGGTTCCCAATTCCAGATATGGGTTCCTTTACACTGAGTGGATCTCATAGCCAATCAGAAAGCTATTGCTTATCCACCTAGGCCATGTGCCACTATTGCACTGGCATGTACATCCTGTCAGAGTGTTTGCTTCTGAGTAGCTTAGACCTCTGGTTGCTCAGACCGTTTGTTGGCCACGTTCCTCCAGCAGCTCATGTAGCACTTTCCAGCCCTAGATGGGCTGTCTAAGCACTGGCTCTCTTCTAGATTCCCGCCAGGTCACTCCATGCTCTGTGTTAGCAGCATATGGTGTCTTCAGCAATAGGGTCATACCTTTTTTTTTTTTTTTTTGAGAGAGACAGAGAGAGAGGGAGAGGGAGACAGATAGAGAATGGGCACGCCAGCAGCCTCTCAGCTGCTGTGAACAAACTCCAGATGCATGTGCCCCCTTGTGGGCAAGTGCAGCATTGTGCCCTTGCGTCACTTTGCATCTGGCTAAACATGGGACCTGGAGATTGGAACCGGCGTTCTTAGGCTTAGCAGGTAGGCGCCTTAACCACTAAGCCATCTCTCCAGCCCTAGGGTCTTACCTTTTGCCTCAAGTGGGTAATCAAGTGCTTTGACAGAAGCCTGTTGTGTTTTGGGGAACTCTCAAGTCTCTCCAATCAACAGCTCATTGTGGCTAGCAACTGTTTTCTTGTATTAGGAGTTAGAGGCCAAAAACAAAAAAAGGTATTTTTTAAGTTTAGGCTTCATCCCACCCTCTCCAAGGTTCTTCTTTCAGGTGCTCCTCCCTACTCCTGTTGAGGGTTATGCTTTTAGTCTATCTTCAAGAATAAACGTTTCAAGGATCACTTCATTTGGATTTAGTTTCCTGTCTGTTTTTCCCCACCTTCTCCTTCCCCCTGCCCCAAACCCTTGCATTCTTATTGCTGGGCCTTGAGTTGCTTATCAGGTATGTCAGCGACTCGAGCTGGTCCAGGTTAGGAAGTGCAGATGAGTGAGAACATGCCGTGTTTGTCTTTCTGTGATTGTGTGAGTTTGCTGAGTATGATCTGTTCCAAGTCCATCCATTTTTCTACAAATTTTATTGTATCTTTTTTTTTTCTAATTACTGAGTAGAATTCCACTGTGTAAATGTACCACAACTTCATTATCCATTCATCCAATGATGGGCACCTGGGTTGATTCCAGTTCTTAGCTATTATAAATTGAGCAGCTCTAAACACAGTTGAGCAAATATCTCTGTAGTGAAGCATGGAGCATTTAGGATAAATGCCCAGTAAGGGAATAACTGGGTCTGTTGGTAGCTCTAGGTTTGCCTTTTCAGGAATCTCCGTATTGATTTCCATAGTGGTTGTACAAGTTTACATTCCCACCAACAGCGAATGAGGGTTTAATTTTGTTCATGTGTATGTGTTTGCAAGTTCACATGTGTATATGTGTGTGTGGAGACAAGAGTTTGACATCAGATGTCTTCCTCAATGGACCTTTGTTTAGTGAGGCAGGGTGTGTCACTTGACACTAGAGCTTGCCAGTTTGGCTGGCCAGCCTGCCCTGGGAATCCCCTTTCTCTGATTTCTGAGTGTTGGGATTGCATGCAAGTTGGCCCTCCCACCTAGCATTTACTTAGTTGTTGGGTATCTGAACTCAGTTCCTCACACTCACAACAAACACTAATCACTGAACCATCTCTCTAGTTGGTTTCTAGGACTTTGGATGTTAAACACAAGATATAAAACAATATGTGACAGGTGCCTGAGTCACTTAGGGGCTGGTAGAGTGAATTTGAGCATTTATCAATTCATTGATTCAGCAAATCCCCATTGAGTACCTCTGGTGTGACAGGTTCTCTCTTGTCCCCAGTATGTTAGCAATGAGGCGAACATACCCACTGCCTTGCCTTAGTTAGGAAGGTGCCTGTGACTGAGGATAGCATATGTGACACCTACACCCGGAAGGGCAGAAACCTCCTATTTTCTTGCACTGTGAATGGCATTTATTCAACTAATGATTAACATGTGTCCGTTGGCAGTGACAGTGTTGTCTGCTATGTATGTTAGGTCTGTTCAGGAGGAAGGAAGCCAGTCCTCAGCATGTCCTGAATGCCAGTGTTGTATGTCCCCTTGGTCCCCAGCCACAGTATGACAGATTTGCTATTCATCCAGCTCAATCAGCATTAGCATAATGGGCTGTGGTGCCCACCCAGATGTGGTGGGTGGTGTCCTGGGTTGATTACAAAGATGACAGCCCAGCATTTCAAGAAACCGCCCTCACTTCCTGTCCTTGGATCACTTCTGTGGGTTGATTCTTAAGCTCTTGTGTTAAAAAGCAAAGTAAGGGAATGGTTTGCTTGTGTCTAATCTCTCTTGTGTGGTGATGAAAGATAATTAGTGTCTGTGATTTTGTTCTTTGAAAATCAGGAGAGCAGTTAACGACCGAAGGAAGTGAGGGTCATTGGACTTCAACTGTCAGTTGTCCTGGTGGCTCAGCTGAAGAAGGTGTGCTCAGCCTTTCCTCTCGCGTGGACCTGCAGAAATCTTTCATCTTAGAACAGGAAAATGGTTGATAGCTCATCTTTTTCTTGAGTTTTCTTTTTCTGGATATCAATTGGGAAGTGGAAGGGGAGTCCATGGAGATATTTGACCAGATTTCTTATCCTGGTTAATGGGTTCAGTGTGACTAGTGGTATCACAGAAGCTGTTACATGAAACACTTGGGTAAATTACATCATGGCTTTTTTTTTTCTTTCTTTTAGTCAGTTGAACCATAAACTAACAAGTTTCTCTCAGAGCACAAAGATCACATTTTAACAGAGATGCCATCCTTTTAAATAATGTCTTTCTCCTTTTGCTATGCATAAGAATAAAAAGGATGGAAAATATATTTCAGAGAGGAAAGAACAGTTCCTCCTTAACTTAAGTTAGACCCCACTTGTGTTTGAGAAGTTTTAAATTTCAGACTGAGCTAATGTCTTTTGAGGTTCAAATTTAGTGTACTCTTAGTGAAAAAAAATAAGAGCTTCCTAGTTCAAAGTGTGAGGACAATTTAAAGACTTATAAAATGCTCAAAAACTTCCTTGGATATCAAATAGCACTCAGAGAAAGCATATGATGAATGAAGGACACAGGAATTAGAAAAACATGGGCCAATTTTTTTCTTCATATATAATCATTTTTTAAAGCACTGGAAAAGTTCTTAGGTCTCAGGAATTGGAACTTGAAAAAACAATGACTTGCAAGTTTTTGATTGTTGCCAAATCCAGAAACGGTCCAGTTTGGCCTGAGCCTCAAGGAACTAAGTGGAAAGTCCTTGTCCATGATGCTTGAAAATAACCAGGGAGATGAGATCTCAGGATGCTCCCAGTAATCGGACCTGCGCCACGTATTAGCCTCTGTCATTCGTAAATTTACTGATATTTTCTGGCTATTATTCCAGATAACTGAAATTGAAAACAAGGTTAAGAGAAATGTGATTTGTCTTCTAAATTTTCTTAAGAGTGCGAATTTCCTGTACTCTGGAGTTTGGAGTTGGATGTTGCCTGAAGTCTCTGCTGCCCTCTGGAAAGAGAATGAGGTCCGCTGAAGGTGAGAGGTGCAGGTGTAGAGAAGAGAGCTTCCTTGTTGCGTTGCCCAGAGAAACTGATAAAGCTTCCCGCTCATACACATCACAGGGCTTATTATACACAGGTGGCTTGAGTTAGGGTCTGCATTTTCACCCACAATCTTTTCATGTACACAGATTTGTTGAAAGAATGATCACAGGAGCTGCTTAGTCTGTGCTTAAGGGAGAGAATTCAGGAAGTAGTCCATGCAGGTGATAGGCAGGGCAAGCATGGCCTTCCTTTGATTAGATTCCAGTTGGGGAGGGACACCACTGACAAAGAGGTGAGGTGATGACACAGGGCCAGGCCTCCTGTGACTCTCAGTGACCTTGAGTTTATGCCTGGCTTTTTCCAGGGTCATATAGGTGACCCTAGCCCAGTAACCACATCGGTAGAAACTTGAGCACGTACAGGTGGTAGCAGTACTCATAGCAGAGCATAGAGAGATCAGCAGTTGCTTCCTTAGCCACATTCTCAGTCTTGGGTCGGCCTTGAGCAGCAACTTCAGCCACTTCAATCTCAGTAGTCAGTATACTTGTTTATCAGAATCAGGGCCCAAATATAAGTGCTCAGCCATGGCGTCCAAGCCAATGGGGATTAATCCTGAGGCTCAAGTGGGCAGTGAAGAGAAACTGTGTGTTCTTTAAGAAGCAATCGTCGCAGGGTGTGTTGAGACATTCCCAGTGAAATAATGCCACTCGGATAATGGAAGTTTGGGAACCACTGCCTTGCATACTCTCTTATGTGTACTGTTTTCACCTTTTATAGTTCCCTTGAGATACAAATACAACTTTCCAAAATGCTATTTTTGAGTATGGAATGTGTACTCAGCTTCTTTAAATAACACCTCCTAACTGCTCTTTAATAATGAGGGCTTGCTGAAGTTATGGAAAGGCTTTGACCAAACAGTATTTTTTCTGAGTTACTTATTTGTACTTAAATGCATTGTACGCAAGGGCTTAGTCAGTTTTCCATGGCAGGGGCAGCGTGGACTCTTGCTTTGCATCCTGGGAGGAGACCTCATTAAGTTTCAGATTCATAGTGTGTAGTAGAAACAATTATTTATTATCTTTAAAAAAAGACAATTAATGACATCCTTTCTGAATCAGACAGAAATTTTTCAGAAACCCTTGATTGGCTATAAATCCAAAACTATTTTAAAAATAGTTTTATTTATTTGTGAGGGGGAAGACAGAGAGAGAGAGAGAGAGAGAGAGGAGCACAAGTGCACCAGTGTTTGGGTTCACAAGGGCCTCCTGGTACTGCAAACAAACTCTAAACACATGCACCACTTTTTGTGCCTGGCTGTATGTGGGTACTGGGGGATTGAACCCAGGCTGTCAGGCTTTGCAAGAAAGCATCCTTCACCGCTGAACCATCTCCCCGACTCCTCCAGAATCATTTGATGTTTTTTCCTGAAGGCTGACATTAAGATAAAAGGTCACCAAGCTCCATTTGTTTCAAGCTTGTTTGTGCCATATGAAATGACCAAACTTAGTAAATATTTTGTAACTGAAATGGAACAAAACAAGGTCCCTGTAATGTCTTGGTGTCAGTGGGATAGGATAGTTGCTGACTTTTTAAACCCAGTGCTTTGAGTTCTGTTTTCCATCCTAAACATGCGATTTTCAGGAGTTTACAATTCATCCATGTAATGATTTTGGGGATCAAACCAACAGCACAAAAAGATCCCAGCCCGGGAAGCAGTGATGTTTGGGATGTTTTTATCATGGTTAAAATAGAAATCCCTTCGGCTGCTCCAAGTTAGAAATGATAAAATAAAGGAGGGAAAGAGAAGGAAGTTAATGGTCTGAAACCTAGGGCTGGTGTGTGTTTATATTCAAAATCAGAACAGTGTGTTGACTTTGGCAATGGAGAAATAAGAATAGTCTGGGCTGTGGCATAGAACCTTGAAAACGAGACTTGAAGAAAATGCTCATCTGACAAGTTTTTAATCAAAAAGAACCGCTGCATATATGTAAGAGCTGCCTCTTGTCATTGTGAGCAGCATGCGCCTCACACTGTGGCCATTCTGGTGGGCACTGAAGCTGTGCAGCGTCATGGCTGGGAGCTGGCACTGAGCTTTCCTCACCTTCTGGCCTTTCCCTCATACCCTCATGATCTCATCTCGCCCGCAGTAGGACTCTGTGAATTAGGGATATTGCTTGCATGAACTACATTCTCCTCTCTGTAGTCAAATACCTGAGAACACAATACAAAGACAAAGGATTTATTTTGCCTCATGGTTTTATAGTCTATGGTGCCATTGCTTTGAGCTTATGGTGGCAGGGCATGGTGGAACAGGGATACTCAACTCAGCCAGGAGTGGTGGCACACGCCTTTAATCCTAGCACTCGGGAGGCAGAGGTAGGAGGATCACTCTGAGACTACATAGTGAATTCCAGATCAGCCTGAGCTAGAGTGAGACCCTTGAACTCATAGTTATCTCCTACCTCTGCCTCCCAAGTGCTGGGATTAAAGGCATGTGCCACCATGCCCGGCTCTTTTTTTTTTTTTTTTTTTTAACATTCTTTACTTTCAAATAGAGAGAAAGAGAAAGACAGAGAGAGAATGGTCATGCCAGGGTCTCTTGCCTCTGCAAACTCCAGCTGCATGTGCCGCTTTGTGCCTTTGGCTTTACATAGGCACTGGAGAATCAAACCCAGATCATCAGGCTTTGCAAACAAGCAAATTTAACTGCTGAGTCATTTCTCCAGCCCCAAGTCCTTAACTTTTAATAGCCCAGTTAGTTATGAACTTATCAGTGGGTTAATCCATTGATGAAACTAGTAGCCTCATGATCTAGTTACCTCCAAATATTGCAGTTAGTTGGGGACCAAGTCTTCTACACATAAGCCATCAGGGAACATTTCATGTTGAAACCATAACATAACCGTTGGCCCCCAAAATCTCATGTCCATCTCCAAGAATCTCCAATTTCTTCACAGTTACAGCATTTCTCAAAAGTTTAAGTCCATTTTCCTCTGAAACTCAAGGCAAATTCCTAGATGTGAGCCCTAATATATAAAACAAAACACATTACATACTTCCATCATGTGATGGTGGGGTCGAATAATATTCCTGCTGCAAGAGAGCGAGGAATGGAGACATAAAAAGGAGAGCTGGGACCACAGCCAGACCAGAACCCAGCAATTTCATGTGGCTGTCAATGAGATGAGAGCTCCAAAGGGTTTCGGTAGCCCTTCCTGATGACCTTGTGACTGCAGGCCGCAGGACTTCTGGGATTGCTCTGATCACTCTCTGTGGCTTGTTCCTCTACAGATAGCTGTACAGTCTCCATTGATTGGTTCTGGCAGCTTCCTGAGCCATCCTTTCAGGGCACGTACTGTCTGCTACCCACTAGGAGCTGGCGGTGCAAAGGCTCATTTAGGTTCCCCTCCCTTGTGATGCACAGGACAAAAAGAAAGCAGTGCTGTCCATGCACAGTTGGTTGGGGTGGCTCGATGGCAGGGCCAACCATCATTGCACTGTGCAAAGCACAGAAAGAAAGCTTGACAAGAAGTGGGCATGCTTTGGGGTTGGAGAGATGGCTTAGCAGTTAAGGCATTTGCCTCCAAAGCCAACGGACCTCGGTTCAATCCCCTAGGACCCATGTAAGCCAGATGCACAAGGGGGTGCATGCGTCTGGAGTTCGTTTGCAGTGGCTAGAGGCCCTGGTGTGCCCATTCTCTTTCTCTCCCTTTCTGTCTGCCTCTCTCTCTCTCTCTCTCTCTCTCTCTCTCTCACAAATAAACAAATAAAAATAAAATATTTTTTAAAATTAAAAAAAAAAAAGAAGTGGGCATGCCTTGCTGGCACTGGTTGGGAACAGAGAGGTGGCCAGGGAAGACTTGGTGTAGGAGGTGCTATCTGTCTGTCTGCACCAGACCCTGAGATGAACAGGACTTAACTCTGGTGGGAAATAACGATATGTTAATTTACATACCTGTGCCCCAAAAAGTTTTAGAATAGGAATAGCTTATTTTTTTTAAAAAAATCTTTATTATTGTTATTAAAAACACATTTTGTACGGATACATCATGTGTTGGTACCCTCTTTTCTCTCATCCCTAACCCCATTTCACTGAGGACGCTCCTCAATGGGTTGCAGATATTCCCTATGGGATTGTGGGTTATGCATTGTGGGAGCAACAGACAGTTATTTTGGGGGGGGGCAGGGAATACCTCTGGGCATGATGTCTCAACCTGTGGCTCTTAAAAACTTTCCACCCCTCTTCCCCAAAATTCTCCAAGCCATGGTGGGTGAGTTTTAAGTCTACTTCAGTGATGAGCTCTTAGGAGACTCTGGATCTCTGCTTTGGTAGGTATTGAGTATCCTTCTCCCTGGCGCCACTTGTCAGGTTCACCATGGAAGCAGCACTCTTGCTTGTCTCCCCAAGTCCTCTGTGGTTTCAGCTGTGGCTTGGCTGAAGTGTGAGGAGTAGTTCCTTTCCTCTACCTTTCCTCTATCTAATGGAGCCAAAAAAAAAAAAAAAAAAAAAACCCTTAAAATTTGTATTTATTTATTTACTTGAGAAAGAGAGAAAGAAAGAGGTAGATAGAAAATGAGAAAATGGGCATGCCAGAGCCTCTAGCCACTGCAAATGAACTCCAGGCATGTGCGCCATCTTGTGCATCTGTCTTACCTGGGGGATCAAACTCCAGTCCTTAAGCTTTGCAGGACCTTAGCCTGAACCACTAAGCAATCTCTGTAGCTGTAGAAATAGCTTTTACTTTAACCTTTTGTTTGTTTCATGAATATAATTCATGAAAGATACATCAACATTTATATGTAGTACTTCAGAAAATGGTTGGTTCCGTGTGTGGTCTCTGTTGTGTGTCTTCACTGATGACAATGATGACAGCATTTTTTATTCTTTGGCCCTGGGGAGACAGACTCGTTTCATTCTCCCTTGTGATACTAGAACCTGAATCAGCTGGTCTGAGATGGAGGATGGGCAAAGCCAGAGGAGAACAAATACCATGTAGTCCAGACCTGGGGCTGCTAGAGCTTGAAAGCGTCTTGCTCTTTTATTATCTAGCTTTCTCCATTGTTCCAAGCCTGTGAGGTTAAGGGGCATAGCGGCATCCCATACCGTATTCATCTATGCACTGAGTTTGCAGATATACATTGGAAAGCTTATCTTTTGTTTTAACAGATTCACTATTTAATGATCATCATGGTAGAGATGATTTTTCTTGCTATTTTAACCATGCAGTTGCTCAATCTAAGTACAAAACACAACTACTTACTTGACTGAAGCGTGAGAGCTGCAGGAAAGACTGGGCCTAACTCCCCTATGCACTTGGAACTCTTAAAAGTTGTTTCTACTTTGTCCCCACTCAAGATGGTGACAGTCCTTATTCCTCAACATGGATATGTCACCTATCTGTAGATGGCACACTGTTGGCTTTCTGGTCCTGTATAAACACCAGGAAGCCAGCAGCTTAAGACAACAGCTATATATCTCTGGAGAAGAGTACTCTGAACCCTGTTACCTATAGTCATGGGGCCCCAGTCTCTGTTTTCTTCACTGATTCTCGGTGAAGGGTACCTCAGCTCCCCAAGGCTGCCCACTTTCCTCCTCACATGACCCCATCTTCTTCAAGGCCAGCAGCAGTGCATGGTTTCCTTCTAAAGTGTCACACTTTGGACATTCCTTCTCGTTACCAGTCAGAGACAGTAATTAGCTTTTAAGAGGTTATTTAGTTTTTATGTATTGTTTTTACATAAAGTCAGGGACAGTAAACTGCCAAAGACACTGGAGAGAGGCAGGACAGATGCATCTCATTTGTGTCTGTAGAAGTCATTCTTTCTAAGTGACAGCTGGTGGTAAGAGAATGACAATAAAGTGGAAATGAAGGATGAGGGTTCAAGTCCTGACTCCAGGAGCTTGTGTCATGCGTGTGTTGTGTGTTGTGCATGTGTGTGTGTGTGTGTGTGTGTGTGTGTATGTAAGCACGCATGTGCCATGGTGTGCATGTGGAGGTCAGAGGACAACCTTAGATGTCAGCCCTCCCTTCCACCTTGCTTGAGGCAGTGTCTTTGTTGGACGGCCCACCATCTTCTAGGCATTCTTTTGTCTTGAGGGGGAGCGGGGATTGCAGGTGTGTTCTGGGTGGCTGACCTTGGGTTGACACATTCTCCTCGTAAGTGCTTTATCCACGGAGACTTCTCCGCAGCCCCAAGGATGTTTTCAGCACCTTGATTTCCCCACCTGTAAAAGGAGGCAGCTGGGCTCTTGAGGTCATACTGCTTTTCCATTTTCTCCTTTTTGTTTTTCCCCTGCCCACATGCTTTCTTTCTACCATCCTCTGGCACTCCTTGCTAATCAACCGCCACTCTTCCCCACTGTGCCTGGATGAAGTCCTAGAATCCTTTTGACACAGCTCACCAGGAGGCCACCACCAGTCTATTGGAGTTGGCACTGGAGACGAAGCTCATGTGTCATCCCAGCACAAGTAGGTCCCATTTCACCCTGAAATGCTACGGTTCTTTCAAACGAGAAATTACCACCTCCCTTAGCCAAATTACTGACAGGCTAGAAGAGCCAGTTGGCCTTTGTTTGGCTTGTTAGACAGACATCTGGGGAGCAGGTTCCATGTTCAAGCCACAGACTGAGGTGTACAGGAAAAATCACTTTCCCTCTAGTTGAACCCCATTTCTAGTTTGAGCCCCTGAATAAGTAGCAGCTAGGTTGTCCTACAAAACAAATATCCTCCTTCCCCCCTCCAAAAAAAAAAAACCTGAGTAGTTCATGGTTACTTTCTTTTCCAAATATATTTTATTTATTTATTTGCAAGCAGAGAGAAAGAGAGAGAGAGAGAGAGAGAGAGAGAGAGAGAGAGAGGGCGCACTAGGTCCTCTAGCCACTGCAGACGAACTCCACATGCATGCACCACTTTGTAATCAGGCTTTACATGGGTATTGGGGAATTGAACCCCAGTCCTTAGGCATTGAAGGCAAATGCCTTAACCACTGAACCATCTCTCCAGCCCCACATGGTTACTTTGTAGCTTAGGCTGGAGTTTGGATGTCTTTCATTTACACAGTGATTGGGGAATTAGCTGTTTTCCCTCTTAAAGCTTGTAGCCATGCAGGTAGGGAGGAGAAAACTGGATGCTTGTGGTAGCTCTTCCATATTTGTTCTGGATGAGACATATGCCTTTCCATATCTGCGAGTCACAGCTGGATGCGTGGCCCTGCCCGTCCACCAAGAAGCTGAGAACTGTGTGTGGTGAGTGACAGCTTTGTTCTAAATGTGCATTACCATTCATTGTCTCATTGCTACTTCATTTCAAGCTGTGTTTACATTTTCTCATCTTCTTGCAAGGCTTGAGCAGGTTGCTGGCTTTCAGTGCTTTATTCTTACCCCTCCAAAACAGTGAGGGAAGCAGCTGTTCTTGTTGCTTGGGCTCAGAAAGCCATGAGGTGAGCTCTTGGTCTTCAACCTACCTGTACTATGCAATGCCTTTACCATTCTCTCAATCTTTTCACATGTCTATAACAAAATACCTCAGACTGGTAATTTTAAAAGAATAGAAAGTAAATCCTAGGGCTGGAGAGATGGTTTAGCAGTTAAAGTGTTTGTCTGTAAAGCCAAAAGACACAGGTTCAATTCCCCAGAACCCACATAAGTCAGATGCACAAGGTGACACATGTGTCTGGATTTCTTTTGCAGTGGCTAGAGGCCCTGGCATGTTCATCTTCTCTCTCTATCTGCCCCTTCTCTCAAATAAAATAAATAAAAAAAATATTTTTTAAAAAAGAAAGTAAATTCTAGCAGTATGGAGGTTGAGAGTCCCTGATCATGGTGCCAACCTTGGCGTGAGGGTGCCCTGTTACTGTACCCCCACAGGGTAGGAGGTACGAAGGTAAGAAAGCCTTTCAGTCAACCTCCAGACCTTCAATGAGGATTCCAGTTCCATTCATAAAGGCAAAGTCCTCACAACTTGATCACTTCTCAAAGGCTACCCATCTTCACACCATCACATTGGAGATTATATTACAACATGAATGTTTCAGCATGA
This sequence comes from Orientallactaga sibirica, assembly GCA_036365145.1. NCBI lineage: Eukaryota > Metazoa > Chordata > Mammalia > Rodentia > Dipodidae > Orientallactaga > Orientallactaga sibirica. The sequence goes on from JAEOAD010001317.1 coordinate 2,638,926, forward strand.
ATTTTGGAGGGGACACATTTAAATCATAGCAGCTTCTCAGAATGGCTGGTGAGGAGGACTGTGGACCCTCCTGATTTTCTATGCTTTTCTGGAACAGAAGGTCTCCATGTTCTCTCGTCTTGCTCCCTAACCCTGCCTTAGGTTTGTTGTTGCTGTTTCCTTCTCCATCTCTGGATTTGGCCAGGAAGGGTCATGAGGATTAGTGCATCTTCCCACAGACCCTTGTTGGGAATGCCTGTGGATCTGCTCTGTGTGTGAGTTATGCTTCAGTCCACTGCTGCTTGGCCCCATGGGTTTGGGTAGAGCATCATGGTGCTGAGAGCGTGTGGCAGAGGAGAGATGCTAGCCTCAGGGAGTACAGGAAGCAGAGAGAGTGACAGGAGGGGGTCCCCCAAGGACTCATTCCTAGAGACCTACTTTCTCCAGCTAGAACCCCAGAATCTCCCAGAATAGTATTTCCACACTAGGGCCAAATCTGCAAATCCGTGAACCTTAATGATCTGGTACCTTAGTTCTCCCTGACAACTCCCCAGAATTTCTAGTCTAAGTAGGCTGGTTTTGTCCACAGGGGCTGTGGTGAGCAGGATGAAGGAGAAAGGCGTGCCTCTCACATCTCTGACCCTGTTTGTCCAGACTTGATCCCTCTCGCACTGGGACCTCCCACAGCCCGTGAGAACTGCGGACTTCTACTGGTGAATGGTTGAGGGCATAGCTTGGCTTCATCAGCTTCAGTCCCTAGCCTGTCTTACACATGGTAAACATATCACTTGAAGAGAGAAGGCAGGTGTTTGTGGTTTCACATGCCTGGCACAAGCACGTCATTTGGTAAGGAAGCGTGGGGTTCGCGTAGGCTGCGGCCTTTCTCTTTGCTGTGATCCTGCTATGGGTGCACTGGGCAGAAGAAGGGTTTGCACTGGCCTCGCTCCTCTTGGCTGCCAGGCCCTTCTCTTTGGCTTGTTCAGGAGTTGGAAAGGAGAAGTTTTCAGCCTCTTCTGCCTTCTCTTCTTTTTTTTGTTGTTGTTTGTATCTGTCTGCCTGCCTTACTCTGTTTGACTCTTTCTCATTTGCTTGTCCTTCAGCCCTTTGATTCCATTCTCCCTTCTCTGCAGTATTTCCCACTGATTTCTTTTTTAAAAAATTCTTAGAAAATATTTTATTTATTTGAGAGAAAAATGGGCATGCCAGAGCATCCAGCCACTGCAAACAAACTCCAGATGCATGCACCACCTTGTGCATATGGCTTTACATGGGTACTGGGGTCCTTAGGCTTTGCAGGCAAGCACTTTAACCACTGAACCATCTCTCCAGCCCCTCCCCCACTGCTTTCTTTCTTTTTGGTTTGTTTTTGGTTTTTCAAACTAAAACACACACACACACACACACACACACACACACAGAGAGAGAGAGAGAGAGAGAGAGAGAGAGAAATATTCAAGGGAACCCTGAAATTCTGTAGCAAGGTTCATGAGAATCCAGAATGACAATTGCATGGGAATGCAGTGTGCTTTGAGACAAGCACAAGGATACCTGGGTGCTGGAAGCAAAACCCTGGGAGCGTAAGCGTGAGTGAGGTGGGGAAACAGGATGTTAAAGAATTCTTCCTTTGTGCATCTGTCATGGTGATTGACATAAAGGCTTGAATTTGCTCATTTTCCTGCTACCACCCCGTGCATCTTTAAGCCTGCTATGGGCTGAGGCCAGATAGAGTAGGCTGTCCCTGATGAGCATGCTTACAGATGCCCAGGGCCAAGATCCTTCACATAGACTCAGGGCTGGTGCATTGTGGCCTCCAGGCCCCCGTTTTCAAGTCTGGGGTCTGAGTTGTTCATTGACGCTGTTACCTGGGACAAGTAACAGGACACAGAAGTAGCCCTCCTCCTGGCAGATGCCACACCCTGCCCTGTATAGCTGCTCGGCTGCCATTCTAAAAAACTTCTGCCCTTTTCTTACCTCTTTAATACCCACTGGTATCGACTGACAACCCAGCCACCAAGCTGACCAGAATTTCATTAACATTCTTCATTGTACAGGGATCCTGCAAAGATATCTAATTCTCCGCTATAAATGGACTTGTTTCCTCATTCCCCAAAGCTCTCTCCCCTCCTCTGGGAGCTTCCAGTGATAACGAGATTGGCTGTGTCACTTTGATGACTCATTTAATTCCCAGTTACATGAGAGGAATTCACAAGCCCGAGTGAGGACGAGGTACAGATTCAAAGGAGCTCAAATACTGAGAAGCATGATACCTCTCAGCCAGCCACCTGCAGCGATGAGTGGGTGGGCAGTGATGACCTTTACTGTATGTGTGTGTGGGGGGACAATTGTTCTGCATACTCGAATAGGGCTGAGTGATTCCCCCAGGTACAGAAGCTTTATTAAGTATTGGAATCCTGGCAACCTCTGTCTCTGTCTCTCGCTCTGGTACTGTGCCATGTCCAGAGATGACCTTGACCATGCTGAGATTGCACTTAGCTTGCACATTTCAAGTGGAACGTTCACAGAGGACCCATCTGTAGGTAGAATGAGAAGGTTGGAGTTTCAACAACTGCCTTTCTTTTCCCTCCCTGAATGTGCCATAGGAGAGCTCTGGGTAGTGTGGCATGAGATCTGAGAAGGACCCTGGCTCAGCCCTAACAACCTGAACTCTTTTGGGTTCTAGCTTCTTGAACATAAAATTTCCTTAGAGTACCCTGGCTTAGGAGCAAATGCTGTGAGCAGCTGCCTCTGCAGAGTAGTAGGTGGACTGTGATAATGACCTGTGGAGCTGGTGGTGGTGTTGGCTTTGGCCCAGCCTTGAGGCATCATTTTTATATGAAGCAAAGGTTCCTTAAACTACATTATATATATAATGAGTGAGAAAGAAGGAGAGAGAGACAGAGAGAATGGGCATTCCAGGACCTCTAACCACTGCAAGAGAACTCCAGATACATGCGCCACCATGTGTATCTAGCTTATGTGGGTACTGGGGAATGGAACCTGAGTCCTTAGGCTTGGCAGGCAAGTGCCTTAACCACTAAGCCATCTCGCCAGCCCCCAAACTACATTTTAGGCCCTGGTAAGTTTACACAGAGGAAAGCCACAGCAGCAGCACTACTAGTATAAGATTTTAACAGTGACTTCGTGTATGTGTGTGTGCTATGCATGTGTGTGCATGTGCACTGTGTATGTGTTTTCATGTGTGTGTGTTCTCATAAGTGTGCGTAATTGCATGTGCAAGCTGTGTACTTGTGCATGTGGAGGCCAAAGGTCAATGTTGTGTGTCTTCCTCAATTACTCTGTACATTCGTTTTTTTGAGACAAGGTTCTTTCCTAAGCCTGGAACTCACTGAGTTGAGTAGAGTAGCTAGCAAGTCCTGGAGATCCTACTGTCTCTGCCTCCCCAGCACCGGGGTTATGGATCTGTGCCACCACTCTGGACTTGTATGTGGGTGCTGAGGATCAAAACTTGTGTCCTCATGTTTGCAAGCACTTTAACACTCCAGGCCATCTCCCAGGCCCTCAGCAAAGTCTTTTAACATAGAGGGTTGGTCTACGTGGAACCTATAAAGGCAAATTGTTCTTCAGTTGACACATGTGATTTGAGCACTCAGGCGTCTAGGATTTGGGCTTGGTGCTGGTGTTCACTGGAGATAAACACACAGCTCTCTTGTATTCATGACTGTTCCAACCAAGTGAGGAAAAGGAAATACAAAGGGTGAGATGCTGGCAAACAGTGCTAAGAGAAAGAGGGAGGGAAGGAAGGGGGAGGGGAGGGAGAGGAAGAGAGGGTCATTCAGGGTGGGCTCATCTTGGTGTCCTGGGAGCTGGGCTGATTCCCCGCTGGTGTCTGCCCCTGGTTGCCTGGCAGATGACATAGGCTGCTGCCTTTGCAGCTCAGCTTTAACAACCCAGACTTCTTTTTTCTCTTTTCCTTCCACCTCTGCCTTTTTGGTCTCTGCACCCTGTTTCCTGAGCATTGTTCTCTCCTTGCCTTTCACCATCACCTCCCATAGCTGACTGATCTGAATTCAGCCTTTGCCTCCCAGCTTAGGCACTTTCCCTGGAGAGGACTCTGACACCCTTAGGCTTGGGGTGGATGCTACTCCCAGAAGCCACCGCACATCCCTGATTTCCCTGTCACACATTGAACTCACTCCCGCCCACCCCTGGCCTCTTTCTTCCTGAGACTCTGAACTCCCAGAGTTCTGAGCTCCTGAGGGCTGTGGCTGTCTTGCTCACTCCTTTGTCCAGCACCCACTCTGACAACTGGTTCACTTGCTTTTGGTAAAGTGGGTGTTTAGATGAATGAGCACAGGATGAAATCGGCTCCTGAACTGTGTGGAGTTGAGACGCAGGTGGCTGCAGGAAGCTTGAGGATGTTGCCAGATGTATCCCACCTGTGGCCCACAGGCTGCGTGTGTCTCAGGATCCTTATGAATGTGGTCCTACACACTGGGGGATGGCAACGTCACATTACACTGTGAAAAGGTTGTATACCCCTGGCAGATAATTGACTCACCTCAGGTGAGCAGAAAACAGTGTGAAAGACAGGGCTGGAGGGATTGCTCAGTGAGTAAGGTTTGCTTTCAAAGCCTAATGACCCAGGTTCAGTTCCCCAGTACCCATGTAAAGCCAGATGTCTGTATCTCTGTGCTTGCTAAGAAAACAATGTCAGGACCTCTGCGCTTCCTCATTGTTTGGTTTGCTAAACAAGAAGGCAGCACTGTACTCATACGTAGATTGGCCCACATTTCCTGGTTTATAATCCTTCACATTGTGTGTCCAGGTAGCCAAAAGACACAGGGCTCCCTGCTTGGATTGGAGGAGGCTGCTAATGTGCATGCAAGGCCTGGCATTCCTCCCCTCTCCACTGCCTAGCATCACCATGGGCTGCCAGGGGGGAGGGCAGGCTCTGAGCCTACTCAGACGTGACAGCTCTGTAATGAGACGATTCTTCATTCCTCAAACTGCTGAGCAAGAACGACACACACGCTTGTGTGCCTATGGCGATCATGTGGGAGCCTTGCACACCTCAGAGGGCCCAACACAGGTTTAGTTGGTGCCCTGATATTTTTATTGGTGGCTGTGCTCTTGTGCAGACTCTTGGTGGTATTAATAAATGAATCATACTGTGTCGTGCAACCTATGAGAAGAGGAGCTGGGTTGGAATCCGTAGCATTTCCTGGCAATTAGAAGTGGGTGTTCAGTCCCATGGATTTGAGGAGACCCTTTAAGGGAAACTGAAGACCACACTGTCCTGAAGGGCATGAAAGCCAAGCAATAAAGAGTACAGAGTGGGCTGGAGAGATAGCTCAGCGGTAAAGGTGCATGCTTGCAAAGCCTAAGGACCTATGTTCGATTCCCCAGTACCCACATAAGCCAGATGAACAAGGAGTTCCTTTGCAATGACTGAAGACCCTGGCATGCCTCTCTCTCTCTCTCTAATAAATAAATAAGTAAAAATAAAAAAAGAACTCATTTAAAAAGAGTATAGAATAGAATGGAGGCCTTCTTCCATGTGTTAATGTACATTAATGATTGCTGCCTTTCTCTTTAATAATATTCAAAAGAGAAGGTTTATTACCAGCATAGCCTCAGTGTATCAAAGCGTGACTAATCAAAGCAATGGTGACAGAAAAATCCTTATTGACATAGAAAGCCTGTTATCACATAATATGTACAAAGTACTTCAGAAAACAACATACATGCGACAATTCCAATTTGTTAGCATTTGTGCCCAATTTAGGGAAAAGAATAAAGATTATACCTCAGATATTAAGTTGCTCTTGTTGTTGATATTGGAAGTGATAGCTTATTGGAATTATCATTGAATTTTATGTTTTATATATATATATAATTTTTATTTATTTGAGAGAGAGAAAGAGGCAGATAGCATGTCAGGGTCTCTAGCCACTGCAAATGAATTCCAGATATATGTACCACTCTGGCTTATGTGGGTTCTGGGGAATCGAACCTGAGTCCTTAGCCTTTACAGGCAAACACCATAACCACTAAGCCATCTCTCCAGCCCCAAATATGTTTTTCTTGCAATGAATATTTATTAATTTCATAACAAACATAGATTAGATACAGACAGTTAGACTTTGGAGTTACATGACTGACTTTATGTCATCTTATAAGACTGAGTTGGCGTCCTAATAGCCCTTCTGGATAGTAGCCGTTAGGTAAGTGACAGACTAAGGAGGGTGTGCAGATCAGAGTTACCAACATAGAGATACAGAGTACTGTATGCATCACTATGGATGCTGAAGCCCTCATAGTGCAGTCGTATGTGCCTGTGGAGTGGAGGAATGGAAACCTAGAGTCTGCATGTTAATATCATGGACATTTCTAGACATCTGAGTGACCCATGTAAAGAAGTGACTGAACTGAGAAACATTACTGTCCTCATGGTTCTAATGCCACGTGTCATCAATCCACGCCCTCTGTCCTGGGTATAGAGTGGCCCTTCACTTAGTGCACAGTGTCATGTGATCAAAAACATTAAATAAGGGCTGGAGCAATGGCTCAGCTGTTAAAGTTCTTGCCTGCCAAGCCTGATGACCTGAGTTCAATTTCCCAGTACCCACTTAAGCCAGATGCACATGGTAACTCATGCTTCTGGAGTTCATTTGTAGTGGCTAGAGGCCTTGATGCATCCATTCTCTGTCTCTGTCTCTGTATCTCTCTACCTGTAAATAAATAAATAAAAAACATTAAACAAATGAATACATGAGTGTATTAAAAATTGTGCTAAATGTTATAGAAGTAAACCCTCTAGTGTACACTGTGAAAAATAAAAAGCATCACTTTGGGAATTATCCTTCAAAGATGAGCTGAGACTATGAGTTTTTCATTCATCAAATGCAGCCATTATTATTTGGATTATAGACCTCATCATGGCAGTTAACTTTGTTTGCACTTACTCTCAAAGCCTATTATTAAACATTTCTCAGGAAGCAATATCCCGAGAAATAGGTCTTTATTTCTGAGAGTAAATTTACCTTGTGATGGAGTAAGTTTGTACTGAAAACTGGCTTTACACAACAGCGGTAAAGTCATTTCTACATAAAGAGAGAGAAAGAGAAATTGACTTGGGCTTTGAGCTAGTAGAACAATAGAACGTGATTATAATTACAGGATGCACATTATAGAATTTGAGGAAGAAACAATGTTGTCCACAGAGAAAAGGTGGGGAAGGTGGAATTGCATAACCAAAACGAGGCCTCTATATCATCCTATCAGGGTTACACACTGCTCACTGCACAGGGGGAGTCCCTCCGGATTATCCTATCAGGGTTACACACTGCTCACTGGGCAGGGGTGGAGTCCCTCCATATCATCCTATCAGGGTTACACACTGCTCACTGGGCAGGGGTGGAGTCCCTCCGTATCATCCTATCAGGGTTACACACTGTCACTGGGCAGGGGTGGAGTCCCTCTGTATCATCCTATCAGGGTTACACACTGTCACTGGGCAGGGGTGGAGTCCCTCTGTATCATTCTATCAGGGTTATGCACTGCTCACTGGGTGGTGGGGGGAAGTCCCTCTGTATCATCCTGTCAGGTTTACACACTGCTCACTGCGCAGGGGGGAGTTCCTCTCCTATCTTGGAACAGAATCCACTGTCCACATAGTGAAAACTAGGTGTCAAGGGTTCTACATCCATTATCTTTTCATTGCTGTGAGCAAATACCTGACAAGAAGCAACTTCAGGAAGGGAGCACTTATCTTGGCTTAGAGTTCAAAGGTCGCAGCAGGACTGTTAAGCAGTGGGTCACATTGCATCCACAGTCTGGGAGTGGGGGATGATGAACGCTGCTGCTGGGCTCTCTTTCTCCTTTTTATCCAATCCAGGATCCCAGCTTATGCAATGGTGCTGCCCACACTTAGGGTTGGTCCTTCCACCTCAGTGAATCTAATCTAGAACATTCCTCACAGACAGACTCTGAGGTTTGTTTCCATGGTAATTCTAAATCTAGTCAAGTTGACCCACAAAGATTGACCATCACAGATCCTCCCTTCACTGGTAGCCTGATGCTGGTTAACCTTCACCATCACAGAATATTAGTGAAAAATTGGACTATTTTGTGGACTATTTTCTCCTGGATATTAGACAAGAGAATGAGACATTTGGAGGGTAAATATTTTGAATCTAGTCACAAACAGTAAGAACAGATTCAGTTCTTTGGAGAGATTGTTTTAGTGGCTTCGTCTATGTCCCTGGATTTCATTGTGTGTTGTGATATTCTGAATGTGATTTAATCAGTGTTATCAGAAGGTAAATGCAGTGTGTGTAAATCTGTGAGTTGAGATACGTCTCTATGAATCACATGACCACTGGACACTGCACAAGCTGAAAATGGTGTTGTTTTGATCTTCTGACACCAAAGGGGTTTCTGTATTGATCTATATCCCCACTGGAAGAGGCTGATTTTTCCTACTTCTCTGAGGTGTATGTCCACCTAGATGCTTGTTATATGAAAACTTTTTCCTTCTAGATAGTTAAAATCTCTATATTGGGGCTGGAAAGATGGCTCAATGGTTAAGGTATTTGCCTGCAAAACATAAAGACCTGGGTTTGATTCCCCAGTACCCATTTAAAGCTAGATGCACCAAGTGGTGCAAGCATCTGGAATTTGTTTGCAGTGGACAGAGGCCATGGTGCGCCTATATTCAACTCTCTCTTTCTCTCTCTGTATCTCTCTGCTTGCAAATAAATAAATAAAATATTTTTTAAATCTCTATTATGCCTTGTACCAATATTAGTGTTTTTACTTTTGACAAATGTACATAGTATTACACAATCCTGTACATATGAACTGAACTTCAAGGGAAGCTGGCTGAGGGTATATGTGAATTCTACTTTGTTTCACAACTTGTTTTTGTAAATCTAGAATTATTTTTAAATGGATCTACTATGAGGATGCTTTATTAAGATGTCTTAATTTTAAAGTTGGCACCGGACACTCTGAGAAGCATAAATATGTTGATGAACAACGTCAGCGTAAGAATCAGATGTGAATATGCATTTGGCTGGCAGAGAGTTCCTTCTGCCACAGGACTTCTTTATAAACAGTCATCAGAGCCCCTTCTGCATTCCTTTCCCTGAAATCAGAATCAAGGAAGAATGTTCATTTCAACATTTAAAAAATATTTTATTTGTTAGAGAGATGAGAGAGAAAGAGAGAGAGAGAGAGAGAGAGAGAGAGAGAGAGAGAGAGAGAGAGAGAATGGACATGTCCTGGCTTCAGACACATGTGCCAGCTTGTTCATCTGGCTTATATGGGTAGTGGGAAGTGAACCTCGGCCCTTAGGCTTCACAGGCAAGTGCCTTAACTGCTAATTCATCTCTCTAGCCGTATTTCAACATTTTTTTATAAAGTAAAGAATATTCTAAAAGAAGGGATCAATTAAGTAAATAATGGCCCTTCAATATCCTATAATATTTAACAGCAATGATGGGGTCCATTATGATATATTTGCCACTAATAGTGATTGTTGTTGTTTTCCTTTTAAAAAAATTATATATTTTGAAGAGAGAAAAAAGTAAGAGAGAGAGAATGAGTGCAGCAGGGCCTCTTGCTACTGCAAACTTCAGATGCATGCGCCACTTTGTGCTTCTGGTTTTATATGGGTTCTGGGGAATCAAACCTGAGCAGGTGGGCTTTGCAAACAAGTTCCTTTAACCTCTGAGCCATCTCCTCAGCCTGTTTTGTTTTTAATACAGGGTCTCACTACATAGCCTAAACTGTCCTATAACTTCTGACCCTCCTCACAACCTCCTCAATGCTAGGATTATAGATATACACTTCCATGAACAGCTAATAGTGTTTTTGATGTGTTTGGAAAAAATAAGGTTATAAATAAATATATGAATGAAATATGTACCTACTCACAGGAGGATTGAAGGCACTCATGCCAAAATACATGTTGTAACTGGCTTGAGAATGTAAGTTATTCTTATTTATGTTTTTCTTATGCCAACTTCCTACTTTTCTGGCCATGCACAAGTATGCTTTGTTTAATAGAGAAAAGAAATTCATTGCCCTCATCATCACCACACAAATTTAAAATCAGTTTCAGGAATGACTGAGTGTTATTTCTCAGATGGGTAATTAACACAGCATGTTCATATGTAAGCATTGTTTCAGTGTTGTCCCTTAAAAATAACTGTTAAGGTTGGATATAGTGACACATGTCTGTAATCCCAGCACTTGGGAGGCAGAAGATTGCTGTGAGTTGAGGCAGCCTGAAACTTCATAGTGAATTCCAGGTCAGCCTGGGGTAGAGCAAGATCCTACCTCAAAAAAAAAACAAAACAAAACAAAACAAAACAAAACAAAACAAAACAAAACAAAACAAAACAAAACAAAACACTGTTAAAAGTTTCCATTTCTTGAAACACATCATCTTTTGCCTGTTCCTTCATCTTTTGTTCTTCTGAAATCTCAAGTCAGAGTTCATCAGAACCTCTTATACTTCTATTTTTGCCATTGATGTTTTGTGATATTAAATTATTTGACTATGTAATGCTTTTGAAGAAATGGCAGTAATTACTATGTGCCCAAAAATGTGTCTTTCCTCATTGCATGGACCAGAAACTGATGGACACCTGATTTCCTTATAACTCTTTTTTTTCACATAATAGTTTTTTTTTTCCTTTTTAATGACAGCTTGCATACTTACAGAAAATAAACCATAATAATTCCCTCCCCTCCCTCACTTTCCCCTTCACAGATCCACACTCCATCATATCCCAACCCTCTCTCCATCAGTCTCTCTTTTATTTTGATGTCGTCGTCTTTTCCTCCTATTGTGAGGGTCCTGTGAAGGTATTACTAGCACAACAAAGTCATGACCATATCAAGGCCAATTTCTATTTGGTCGATTGTATTGTCAGCAGTCCTACCCTTCCTTTGGCTCTTAGGTTCTTTCTGCCACCCCTTCCACAATGGATCCTGAGCCTTGGAAGGTGTGATAGAGATATTTTAGTGCTGAACATTCCTCTGTCTCGCCTTCTAAGCACTATGGTGCCTTTTGGGTCATCCCATACTCACCACCATCTGAAAAGAGAAGTTTCTCTAACCAAAAGTGAGAGTAGCATTAATATATAGGTATGAATATTAAGTAAAGTGCTTACAGGGCAGTTTGGTGTGCAAAACATATACATTTAGCCAGACAAGAGCAGCCATTACACTCCTAATGCCCATGACCTCCCTCACCATAGGCTGTTGATTAGGTTTTCAGTACCAGCCATGTATTCCCTCCCATAGAGTGGGCCTCCAGTCCAGTTAGTGAGCAGTTGTTTTCCCCCATAACAGACATGCCACTATTGTACTCGTTGGTTCATTTGGCCTGCCTGGCCAAACTTGAGGCTTGCAGTGTCCACTTCTTTTCACCACCAATGGCTTCTATCTCCCATAAGGCTACATGCAGTGCAGCTTTTTCCAGCTTTCTGTCAGCTGGTATACCAGGAGAAGGTTTTCAGCTCAGGCCCAGTTTGATTTATCAGTGACCTTGCAGCCCAGGCATGTGGAGTCTTCAGCAATAGAATCTTATCATCTATTCCTGATGGAAACCAAGAGCCTTGGCAATAGCCTGTAATAATTTGGGGGCATCAAGAATTTCCCTGGCCCACTTTCTAGTTTATGTCTTTTAGGTGTGCCATTATCCCAAAAAGGTTATCATGCGGCTTATTCACAATATCCTGGATTTTGATTACCCCTCCCCCCACATTCCTTTTTCTCAATCTCTTCCCCTGACCTCGCTTAGACCATTCTACCCACAGTAATCTGTCCATCTACTTCTCCTCCCACTCTTATAGCCCTTTTCTAGATTACTGGTCTCTGCTACCGATTTTTACTCCCACTCACACACAGGTCTGAACATTTGTAAGTTTCCTTATAACTCTTAATCACAGTATATACCAAATACTTGATATAGGTTACTGGTAGGTTTATGCAATTTCCTAAAACTCAAATTATAAACTGTATTCCTAGAGTACAGGATAATTGGTGGAGGTAGTTACTTACCGGAATGAGAATACAAGCTAGATTCACAAACTGGTGTCTAAGGAAGGAATATCTCCATCCACCCCTCCTTCTGTCCTTTCATTCAACTATGAAATTGCTTTTTAAAAATATTTATTTATTTACTTATTTGACAGAGAGAGACAAGAGAGAGAATGAGAATGGACATGCCAGGGCCTCTAACCACTGCAAATGTACTCCAGACATATATGCCAACTTGTGCATCTGGCTTTTGTGGGTACTGGGGAATTGAACCTGAGTCCTTAGGCTTCTTAGGTAAGCACCTTAACCACTCAGCAATCTCTCTAGCTCGGAAATTCCTTTTATATACAGGACGCTGTGCTGGAAATTGTGGGACAATCCAAGGAAAGCACATAACATATGAGAATGTGGAGAATCTGAGCTCTAACACACACTTGGCAGAAGTAGTAAAATGTTAGAACTGCTATAGGAAACAGTTTGCTAAATCCTCAAAATGTCCAGCATAGAATTGCTCTATGACTCAGCAGTTTTCACTCCTGGGTACATAACAAAAAGAATTCAAAGAAAGGATGCAAAATACTGACATAACCAGTGTTAAAAGTGGCGATTTTTTAGCCTGGAGAGATGGCTTAGCAGTTAAGGAGCTTGCTGGTAAAGCCAAAGGACCCAGGTGGTGCATGTGTCTGGAATTTGTTTGTAGCAGCTAGAGGCCCTGGCATGCCCATTCTCTCTCTCTCTGCCTGTTTCTCTATCAAATAAATAAATTAAATAAAAAAAGTGGCCTTTTTCATAAAAGGCAAAAATGACCCAAATATCCATCAACAGTTAAATGTGGTAAATATGTACAGTGGGCTATTTTTAAAACTTGGGGAGGGTATGCATTTGTGTGTGTGAGCGAGAGGTGTGTCAGCGCAGGCTTGGGTATAGAAGTTAGAGGACAACTTTGGATGTCAGCCCTCACTTCCCTTTGTTTGGGGCAGATCTATTCACAGTTGTGCTCAGCAGGCTACCTGGTCTATGAATTTCTGTGGGATTCCCTTGCCTTTGATAGGCATGCTGGGATTACACTTGCTTGCACTACAGTGTCTAACTTTTACATGGGTTCTGGGAACCTTAGCTCAGGTACTCATGCTGTATGTGCCAAGAACTTCATCTACTAAGTCCTGTTATTCAGTCTTTATAAAGGAATGAGGGCTGGAGAGATGGCTTAGCGGTTAAGGCACCTGCCACCTAAGCCTAAGAAGGCTGGTTCCAATCTCCAGCGGTTCCAATCTCCAGGTCCCATGTTTAGCCAGATGCAAAGTGACGCAAGGGCGCAATGCCACACTTGATCACAAGGGGGTGCACGCATCTGGATTTTGTTTGCAGCAGCTGAGAGGCTGCTGGTGTGCCCATTTCCATCTGTCTTCCTCTCCCTCTCTCTCTGTCTCTCTCTGTGTCTCTCTACAAAAAAAAAAAAAAAAAAAAAAAAAGGAATGAAAGAGACATGCCACAACACAACTCAGCTGAAGCTTGAAACATAATGCCAAAGTGAGCAAGCCAGTTAGAGGACAAATGCTCCCTCATGTGACTGGTAGAAGCAAGTGTACAGTGACCGGAAGCAGACCAGATGCTGGGCAGAAAGAAGATGGGATGTTGTTGAGTGATTATTGATTTTCAGTTTGGGATGATGAAAAATTTCTGAAAGTCAACTGGTGATGGCCATATAACATTGTCAGTATACTTAGTATCACATAATAGTGTGCATATTTTACTACAATAAAAACATATAAACTTTAGCTGGAAGGGTGGCACACACCTTTAATCCCAGCACTTGGGAGGCAGAGGTAAGAGGATCACCATGAGTTTGAGGCCACCCTGAGACTACATAGTTAATTCCAGGTCAGCCTGGACTAGAGACCCTACCTCAAAAAGCAATAAATAAATAAATAAATAAATATAATAAAAAAAAATAAACTTGAGACGTTTTAACACTGATGCTAGCATTTACTTAATATACTTAATCTATTGGCAAGATTTTTTTGTTATTTTTATTTTCTAATAAGAATGTAACCTGCTAATATTATTGTGTGAATGTTAAAAAGTTTTTGAAGTTTCTTCTGCTCTCACATGCATTAGCTTGCAATACATGAAGCTAAAGAGCCAAATATGCCTGTAAAATATGTAATTCTCAACTTTACCATCTTGTATAAAAATTCACTCAAAATGGATTATGGAACTAAAGAAAAAATTTTTTTAAGTATAAAATTTCTAGGGGAAAAAAACAAAAACAAAGAAAACAACACCAAACCTATGATTCTCAGTTAGGCACAGAAAGTCTTCAACATGACACAAAGACCCAGTCTATTGAAAGATATAAACTGGCATTCACCCAAAATTTAAAATTTTTAAATTTTGCTGTTTGAAAGACAAGAGGGAAGATGGCTCATTGGCTGAAGTACTTGCTGCACAGCCTCGGTGCCTGGGTTCAGATCCTTGGATTCCATGTAAAATCCTGAAGCTGCTTCTGTCCCAGCATGCTTATAGCCAGGTGGGAGTTGGAGATGGGAGAAATTTCCCAGAAGCTCCAGGACCAGCTAGCCTGACCAATGGAGTGGTGAATAACAAGGAACCCTGCCTCCATTGAGGTGGAAGTTGAGGACCAATCCCCGATGGTTGTCTTCTGACCTCTGTAGATATGCAGTGGCACCTACATACCTGCACACACACACACACACACACACACACACACACACACGAAAGAAAGAAAGGAAGGAAGGAAGGAAGGAAGGAAGGAAGGAAGGAAGGAAGGAAGGAAGGAAGGAAGGAAGGAAAAATAGCCAGGCATGGTGGTGTACACCTTTAATTCTAGCACTCAGGAGGCAGAGGTAGGAGGGTCCCTGTGAGTTTGAGGGCAGTCTAGGACTACAGAGTTTGTTCCAGGTCAGCCTGGGCTAGAGTGAGACCCCACCTCAAAAAAAAATTAATTAAACAAAATAAAAACATGACAAAATAAGGACATACCACAAAGGAACAAAAAAATTGCTGTCTATAGCAAAGGAACTCTAGAATATTAAAGAACTTTTAAAACTCAAGAATGAGAAAACAAACAGGACAATTAAATTGGGCAAGTTTTGAACAGGCATTTTCCCAAGGAAGGTGTACAAATGGCAAATAAGCACAAGAAAATATGCAAAACACCATCCACCATCAGGGAAACGTGTGATGGAACCTCGAGGAGACAGACAGCACTGCACATGTCTGAAGAGGGCCAACCTTCTCCCTGTCCCCTGAAAACAAAACCCCAGCTACCACATGGTAAAGTTGCAGACTAGATGGCACTGCCACCTTCTGCCGGTGGACCGTGACATGGACTCAACCCTACTTTGAGAAGTAGTGGGACAGTGCTGGGAAGGTGTAGACAGGAGACTCTCCACGGCCTGTTGGCTAGCTAGCGTACCCAAATCCATGAAGTCTACGTTCCATGTGAGACCCTGTCTTAAAGAATAAGATGGAGAGTCATTGAGGAAGATGCCCAAAGTCGACCTTTGGTGTATGTGCACACACACACACACACACACACACACACACACACACACACACACACAGAATAGGAAGAAGAAGAGGCAGCAATGCAATGATCTGGTTCTTCCTTTCAAGGTGGAGTAAAAAGTCACTGTCTGGGCTGGAGAAATGGGTTACGGTTAATGCACTTGCCTGCAAAGCCAAAGGACCCAGGTTCAATTCCCCAGGACTCATGTTAGCCATTTGCACAAAGTGGAGCATGTTTCTGGGTTTTTTCTTGCAGTGCCTGGAGGCCCTGCCACCCATTTTCTTTTTCTCTCTCTCTGCCTCTGTGTCTCTCTCTCTTTCTCTCTCCGTGTCTCTATTTCTCTCTCTTTCTCAAATCATATATATGTCACTGGCTACCCCACACTTCAATCCCTCATTTCTTTCCTCCACAAGGAACACTAAAGAGCACTGAGCACGTGGCAAGCATCAGTGTCGTCTTTGCTCCTTGCAAAATTGCCGCTGTCCTCAATCCTGCCACCCAGTCCTTCCCCAGCTGTTGTTGACTGGTTATTGGTTTTTCCCAAATTGCCACCACATTGACCTGGCAATTTGCAGGTGCCTATTTGAAGGCGACAAGCCAGTGTAGCCTAATCCCCGTCCACATCATCCTGTTTGTGACGCTTCCCACTCCGAACATCAGCACCCTAACCCACTGCTTCCTCACAAGGCTTCCTCTCTTTGGTGCCTTTTCTTGCCTTGCAGGTAAATTCCCCTCCTCCTGCAGTGGCCGCATCAGAAAGGGACAAGGAATGAGCGCTGGCCTAAGGATGGACAAGCAGATAGACTGCCGACCCACTTGTCCACACACCGAGGTCTCCTCATCCCAAGGGTCCTAAAGTCAGTCTATGCTCACAGGGCTAGGAAGAGGGCTCAGCAGTTAAAGGAGCTTGCTTGAATCTGTCTTCTTGCCTTGTGGCAAAAACCAGAGCAGAATGGGAATAAATATTTTTATTTGTGTGTGTGCATGTGTGTATATGAGTATACCAGGCCCACTGCAAACAAACTCCAGATGCGTGACCACTTTTTATGTTTGGTTTTATGTGGAAACCTTGGCCACTGGCCTTTGCAAGCAAGTACCTTTAGCCCCTGAGCTGTTTCCCCAGCCCTATTTCTTGTTTTTACTCACCGACTCCCAAAGCATTGACAACTACCAGGGTCTGCCTTGTTAGTAAGTTTAAAATGCCAGTTCTCACATTCTACCACTTCACTCTGGTTTTTACACTAGGGTATCAGCGTTGTCATAGTGCAAACCACTCTTTAGGACATGTAATTTTTAAAGTAAATATTCATCCTTTTCCATATCCTTTTTAGGGAAAATGTTTTCTTGGCCTCTTCTCTACCCCAAGCATGCATTTATTTATTTTATGTTTGGAGGGCTAAGTTTGATCTCTAGACCCAACACAAAAAGCCAGAGACAGGAGGATTTCTGGGCTGGAGAGATGGCTTAGCACTTAAGGCACTTGCCTGTGAAGCCTAAGGACCCAGGCTCGATTTCTTTGTACCCACATAAGCCACCTGCACAAGGTGGCCCATGCATCTGGAGTTCCTTTGCAGTGGCTGGAGGCCCTGGCATGCCCTTTCTTTCTTTCTTTCTTTCTTTCTTTCTTTCTTTCTTTCTTTCCTTCCTTCCTTCCTTCCTTCCTTCCTTCCTTCCTTCCTCCCTCCCTCCCTCCCTCCCTCCCTCCCTCCCTCTTTCTTTCTTTCTTTCTTTCTTTCTTTCTTTCTTTCTTTCTTTCTTTCTTTCTTCCTTTTTCTCTCTCTCCCTGTTTTTCTCTCTTTCATAAAAATAAATAAACATAGTATTTAAAAAGGAGGATTTCCCAAAAGCTCACGGTTGGAACAGCAAAGAATAGAACAAGAAACACTGCCAGAAATGATCTGACCTCTATGTATAGGCTGTGGAATGTGTGAGGATGCACACACACATGATATAAATACTTTATTTTTAAGTGAGATGTTTTCTGTTGGGGATAGCAGTGAGTGGGCTTATAGGTACATGCCACCATGCTCAGCTTTTGTGTGGCTTCTAGGAATCACATCTCGTGTTTGAGAAGTGAACTCTTTACCCAGTGAGTCATCTCTCCAGCCCTTATCCATCTCGTCACTCAATAAATCTTTAAGGAAATAACTGTATTCGTGTCTGGGCCAATGTTTCCTGGTTCTGCAGTAGGCTGTGAGGAGTTGCGAAGCCCCAGCAGGATGGCCAGGGTTCTGATGAGAACAGAGGGAGCCTGATGGCGGTGGAGTGGCCTCCTCCAGGTCACAGGGAAAGCAAAGGGGACCATAGGGCGTGGGGAGCTTTCTAGATGCAGGACTGGGCCTTATTCTCAGTGTTCAAGAATGACTGGGCTTTTAAGGAGGAGAAGGATGTGTCATGGCTAGAGCAGGGAGATGAGCTGGGGGTGGTGGCAGACACGGGGTTGGTTTGGGTGACAGGTACAGGTGGGGAAGGCCCATGATGATGTCCATCTTTGCCCTGCTTTGAAGGTCATGCAGTGCCAATGCTAGTGGCTGCATAGGGGAGCAAAGGCTGGACGTGGCAGCACACTGAGAAGGTGCCTGGGCATTGGGGTTAGGGTGTGAACTGAACTTGGCTATGAGAATGGGTAGAAGTCACTGGGTTCCAGTGAAATCCAGGGGTGGAAATAATAGGCCTTTCCCAGAGGATTTGTGTTTCTAACTCTCTGCTTTTCTGTTTTCCTCTTTTTGAACACACAATGCAGCGTTTTCTCAGGAAGGCAAAGTTAGACCATCTGCCTTCTCACTCCTCACCCTTGGCCTCCTCACACAGACCCTGGTCTATTGAGGCCAGCATTGTACTAACACAAGATGAATGGCTTCGGCTGCAGGAAGCCGTGCGTCTCCCAGGATAACATTTGTCTTTATTTCAAATCATCAAAGCGGCATTTAGAGACCAGGGATCCATGCGTGCGTCCCTTCCCCGTGTTTTCCAGTGGCTCCCATTATCCTCGAATAACGGGATGTGTCCTCGATATGATGCCGAGGGCACTGGGCTGCAGAGCAGTCATTAGCTTTCCCTCAGAAATAAAAAGAGAGGCTGTCATTTGAATAATGATCCCTGGTTGTTTTCTTTGTACACGGGCCATTTCCTTAATTAGGTTTCAAGCTTCATCTCTCTTGTTTTTAACTAAAAAGCCAACTGAGAGAGAGGAGAGAGAGAGAAAGAGAGAGTGAGAGGGAAGGAGGGAGAGAAAGAGAGAGAGAGGGAGAGAGACAAAGTGTATTATGGGGTGGGGAGGAGAAAAGTGGGTTCCATGCAGAGCCAGGGGCGAGTGAGTAAAGTGCACACCCTGACATTGTGGACAAGCTGGGCTTAGACTTAGACGGGGTTCATCATCTTTGGAGGTCAGGGGAGCTTTCTGCAGGCTCTGGGGCTACCTCCTCTGCTTCCCAGCAGGAGCTTTTTCCAGGCATCAGGGTATGTCTAGGGTCGCCTTTTTTCCCCCTTCACTCTACTTTAATGACCTGGAGAGCTTGTCTTTCTGCTTAGGAGTCAGACCACCTGGGTTCAGATTCTGCCCTGCTGTGAGCCAGCTCTGTGACCTTGGGATTCACCCACGCGGTCCTTTGGTAAACGGGAGGTGGTAACAATGGCTTCTCCCCAGGGTTGTTGTGGAATTCAAGCACTTTGTTTCATGGGAGCTTGCTGGGCTGCAGCAGCACTGTGGCTCTTACCGTGCATGTTATTATCCCCCTCGGATAGCCTGGCGGAGAGGTCAGGACACAGGCAGCATTGTGATTTCAAACCTGGGCCATGGGGGAGAGAATCCAGTCAGCCAGTGGGCGCCATGAATTACACAGAGCGTTGACAACCTCATTTATTTTTTCCCCAGAATGTCATGTTTTCTCACCTGTTGTTTTTAACTTCAGAGCCATTTGAGATGCCGAGGATGGTGTCATATTTGGAGTTGGCTAGGTAAGGTGGGAAAAACTTTGAATGTAGAGTAAGGCCTCAATTTATATCCGGTTCCACCTTTTCAAATGAGATGCTTTGTGTTTAATATCAAATGATTTCTTTGTTTTGAGACAAGGTCTTTCTGTGTAACCCTGGCTGGTCTGGATCTCTCTATGAAGACCAAGCTAGCCTCAAACATGAGGCCATCCTCCTGTCTCCTGTGTTCTGGGATAATAAGTGTGCCACTATGGCTAGCTTCCAAAGTCGTATGTATGTATGTATGTATGTATGTATGTATGTATGTATGTATGTATGTGTAATGGAAAAGTAATAGTATTGGGCTGGACAGATGGCTTAGTAGTTAAGGTGCATGCCTGTAAAGCCAAAGGACCCGGGTTTAATACCCCAGTACCCATGTAAAGCCAGACCCACCGAGGTGGTGTATGTGTCTCAAGTTTGTTTGCAGTGGCTAGAGGCCCTGGCACACCCAACTCTCTCTCTCTCTCTCTCTCTCTCTCTAATAGATAAAATAAATAAAATTAAAAAATTAAAAAATAATAGTATCATTTAATGGCTTTTTTTAATGTACCTAAGGCAGGAATTATTTTTTATTCTCTCCATTAGCCTTCAATTCACCCTGATCTCCACCTGCCCTCTGCATGGGAGATAGAGTTGAAACCTGAAACCTGAAACCTCTCTCTTTAAACTCAAGTTGTGGTCCGGGATCATGTGAGAATCAGCAGTATGGAGTATCCAGTACCATCCCAGATCTGACTCAGAATCTACCTTTGAACAAAGTCCTTTGTTCATATATGAATTAAAATGTGGCAGGTTATGCTGTTTTTCACCATCACTGGGAAGACCAGCCAAACAACCCAAAGAGTACTAAGTACTAGTGAAGAGATAAAAATCTTACCCAGCTAAGAATAGGACTTCCTACAGGCTATGACCCTTGACTTGGACACTGACAGAGGAGGGCGGATGCATCGGCTGTGGAGAGGGAGGCAGGTAGTGTTCATTTGTGGCATGGGGTTTTTTTTTTTTAAAACAACCTTTTTCCATACATGCAGACAATATATCACGATCATAGTCCACTGCCCTCCCTTCTCCCCTCTCAAGAATCTCACCTCCACTGAACTTCTTCTTTCCAACAAGTCTTTCTGGTTTTTTTTTTTTTTTTTTTTGGTTTTCGAGGTAGGGTTTCACTCTGGTCCAGGCTGACCTGGAAATCACTATGTAGTCTCAGGGTGGCCTCGAACTCTTAGCAATCCTCCTACCTCTGCCTCCGGAGTGCTGGGATTAAAGGCGTGAGCCACCACGCCTGGCTTAAGTCTTTCTGTTTTGATGTCATCATTTCCCCTCCTATTATGCAGGTCTGATGTAGGTAGAGTCAGCCACTGTGAGGCCAAGAATACTAGAGACACTGTGTGTGGAAGACAGTATTGTAAGCACTCCTCTCCTTCCCTTGGCTCTTACATTCTTTCTGCCACCTTTTCTGCAATGGTCCTTGAGTCTTGGTGGGTGTTAGAGATGTCTCACCACTGAATAGTGTCATCTCTTATCAGCACTTTGTTGAGTTTTAAGCCACCCCAGTGGTCACTGCCATGGAAAGAAAAGCTTCTCTAACCAAAAGTGAGAGTATCATTAATATAGGAGCACAAACAAGTATTTAGAGGGCAGTTTGATGAGCATAACATATCCATTTAACCAGACATGGTAGTTTCTCCCACTAGGGCCCATAACCTCCCCAGCCATAGGTTTTTGACTCGGTTTGCAGTACCAGGTATGTATTCACTCCCATAGAACAGGCTTCAAGTCCAATCAGAGAGCATTGGTTTCCCCCATAACAGACATGCCCTCATTGCACCAGTTGGTACATTTGGCCTGGCTGGCCAGCCATAAAGCTTGCAGGGTCCACTGCTGGTTAAGACCATTGATGACTTCTCCTCTAACAGGCTGCATAAGTTTTTCCAGCATCTTGACAGTTAGTCAAAAGACAGGAAACTTCTAGCTCCATACCACCTTGATTTCTCAGTGTCCTGCAGCCCAAACATGTGGCATCTTTAGCAAAAGGGTCGTGGGAACTTTTGATTCTTCACTGATTTGTTGGGAAAATAATTTGGTTTTTAGAGTCATGAAGTTCATGCTGGAATTTCAGGTATGTGGCTCCATACTTATGAAAAATCAATGCTGGGGCTGAAGAGATGGCTCAGTGGTTAAGGCACTTGCATGCTAAGCCTGAAGACCTGGGTTCCATTCCCCAGTACCCACATAAAGCCACATGTACAAAGTGGGGCACATGTCTGGAGTTCATTTGCAGTGGCCAGAGTCCCTGGCACACCCATTCTCTCCCCTCTCTCTTTCTCTGTCCTTGCAAATAAATAAAATATATTCTTTAAAAAAATCATTGCTTTATAGCTAAACTGGGGAGAGTCCAGGCTTACAGCTGCTTCCAGTCTAAAACTGGACAATAGCACCCTACCTCCCTGGGGTACCCGAGTCCCAGTCCTTTTTAAAATTTTGTTTTAAAAAAATTGAGATAAGGTCATAGCCAGGCTAGCTGCAAACCCAATACATAACCAAGGTTGACCTTGAACTTTTTGTTGTTATTGTTGTTATTTCTGAGGTAGGGTCTCACTCTAGCCCAAGCTGACATGGCACTCACACTGCAGTCTCAGGCTGGCCTCAAACTCACAGCGATCCTCCTACCTCTGCCTCCGAAGTGCTGGGATTAAAGACATGTACCACCATACCCGGCTTTGACCTTGAACTTTTGATCCTACCTCTATTTCCTAAGTTCTGGGCTTATAAACATGTGCCCTGTGACCTGTTTATGTGCTGCTGATGACTGAACCTAGAGCCCTGTGCATGCCAGGCCAGCTAAGGTACAACTAAGATACATCTACAGCCTGTACGTTGCATTTTAAAAGTTAATTTTCATAGTCCTTTTCTGTTGGTATGTCAATTTTTTTCTTTTTGCTTTCCTCTTTTTTTTCCTGGTTACCCATTTGTGGCCCACCACTGTGTTTAATGAAAGATGAATGGAATAAAGGAAGCAAATAAAAAGCATTAAAGAAGCATCCATTAATGAGCGCCCCACAGAACACAAAAAGGATGCAGGGAAACACAGATAAATCCAGGGCTTATTTATTAAGTACAATTCACCTTGAATTCAGAAAAAGGAACTTTTCCACAAAAGGATTAGTGACAAGATTTGAAGAGAGTTCCCCCCCCCCCAGGGAAAGAGGATTAACAAAAGGAGACATTATAGAATGAAATAGAAGTGAATTAACAAATCGATTTTCTATAAGGGTTAGAAGACACAGATTTATTTGGAAGATAAATATTTGGTAATTGAAACCTGTAAGTGTTTGGTTCCTCGCCCTCCCACTCCCCCAGGGCTGCTGCTCTGCCTCACTGGGAATCTTAAGGCTGCTGACTAGACTGGTGTCTGTCCTGCACAAAGGCTACTATTCTTTTGTTTCCCCTTTTAACATTGAATGTGCTTTTTCATACTTTAGTGATTCAAAGGATTTTCTCCTCTAATCAAAGACCTTAATTTAAAATGTAATGAGAATCACTTGCAGATAATTTCTTTTCAACAGGGGAAATTTTATTTCAGTGGGA
This sequence comes from Orientallactaga sibirica, assembly GCA_036365145.1. Taxonomy (NCBI): domain Eukaryota; kingdom Metazoa; phylum Chordata; class Mammalia; order Rodentia; family Dipodidae; genus Orientallactaga; species Orientallactaga sibirica. Next base: position 2,662,015 of record JAEOAD010001317.1, read on the forward strand.
ATCCTGTCTTGGGTCTTTGTTCATCATAACTTTTCGCAACTTCCTTGCACTTTGCCTGAAGTCCCTGAGGAGCGTCTTGGGACTTGTCTTCTCTGTTGACAGCAGAACATGGCAGCTTACCTGACAGAGGTGTTATAGGATGTGATGCCCTGTCAGCAGGTGATGCATTTGGAGCAGGAAGTACCACGGACAGCCTGAGGCACGTGGTCCCTTCTCTGAAATGGCCATGTCTGGATTCCCGCATGTTGACCCTTCCAGAGGATGTGGGGTTGGATTTTTCAAGTCATTAATTTACAAAGGTTTATTGATTTTTCCAATGATCTATATGGTTTCTTTGCCTTCAGGATATAGTCTGTCTGTGTTGCTGAATGGAGAGGGGGTTGGAGATGGTTATCTTCTGATATAACGCTGGCCCCTCCTACTATTGTTTTTCTTTCATATCTCTTTCCTTCTCTTCTTTTAATATGGTAAATGCTACCTGATTATCTATTTGGTTTTCGACTGTGCTACTTTCAGGGAGCAAGGTATGACCAATGACATCACTGTTACCAAGTCTTTTAAAAATATTTTATTTATTTATCTGAGAGAGAGAAAGAGAATGGGCATACCAGGGCCTCTGGCCACTGCAAATGCTCTCCAGCTGCATGCACCACCTAGTGCACCTGGCTTTACGTGGGTACTGGGGACTTGAACCCTGGTCCTTAGGCTTTGCAGGCTGTGTGAAACTGAACAGCAAAGGCCTATAAAACAACCTAGAGACATCATTAAACAGTTCTTGTTTCACTTTGGCACATTTTAGATTTCCAGCCTAACACCTTCCAGTTAGCACGGGCCTCTTATTATAGCAAGCCCAGATTTATCTCAGGCTACTTATTATTGTGTTTAAGTTTGTATGAAAGTGTGGTACTTGAACAACACCTTCTCCTCTTACTGGGAAGTATTTCAGTCAACCCTTCTAAAGCTTGATGCTGTATCCATGAGAATGAGTCCAGCAGGTCTCAGGTGTAGTAAGATTGATGTGTGGCCTCTGGGGATGCTTCTTCCCTGTGTAACAGCAAGGGGCAGGAGGGTTGGAAATGGCCAGTATAGTTCAGGAACCAATTTTATTTATTGTTACAAAATTTGTTTATTTTTCTTTAAGAGAGAGAGAAAGGAAAGGAAAGGAAAGGAAGGAAGGAAGGAAGAAGGAAGGAAGGAAGGAAGGAAGGAAGGAAGGAAGGAAGGAAGGGAGGGAAGGAGGGAGAAAGGAAGGAAGGAAGGAAGGGAGGGAGGGAGGGAGAAGAGATGCACTCTTGCCACTGCACATTTCAGATACATGCACCACTTTGTGCATCTGGCTTTATGTGGGTACTGGAGAGTTAAACCCGGGACATCAGACTTTGCAATCAAGCAGTCAATCACCTTTAACTGCTGAGCCATCTCCCCAGCCCCAAATTTCTTTGCCACCTTTTCTCCACAATTTTCCTGGAATGTGACATGGACACCTGCCCATTGCTGGCAGTGTCTTTCCTGTCATCTCCCCTTCTCTTTGCCCCTCGACCTATCCTGGGGTCTCATTTGTAACAGTAGTTCTTTAGCAAGGAGGGATTTGACCCTCCCTTGTTTGGGTCCCAGCTTGTGGTGAAATTTGACACGACACTGTGACATGTGTGTTCTGTGATTTTATTTGGTTAAAGATTGCCCAATTGATCCTAAACTCTTACAGGAAGATGGTTCCTGAACACTATAGGTATTTAATACATTTCTGTTGAATAAGATGACTGGTGGTTGATTGGTGACTTTGCTGATGTTGTGAGAATCTGGTGGGAGGTGACGATGTTCTTTTAATTATAAATGGATGATGATGTTTGGTTTTGTTCACTGAGCAAACATTAACTGAGAAGAGATCCTTATTCCACTGAATGAGTATGCATATGAACTCGCATCTGGGACTATGTCAAAAGCCCAATTTCTACCACATAGATGCATTGCTCTATAAACCACATTGTTGGAGTGTGCCATGGTGGCCCTTATGAAATGTTTAGGGCATGACCCTGAAAGCCAGGGTTTTGGCTCTGAGAGGCTGGGTCTTTCACCTGTTAAGAGTCCTGTCAGTACCTAGAGCCGTCTTGAGAAGGCAGTGATGTGAGACCTGCTCGCAGTGTGTGCACGGCTATTATTAGCTGCTATCATGATGGATTGCGTGATTGATTTGGTGCTCATGTACTGTGACTCCTTGTTCCCTGTTCCAGTTCTCATTGTAATAACCCTTCTGAAAGGCACTTTTCACTACGCATCTCATGCCTATCACCTCACCTGCATATGGAGGTTCCTTGCATCCCAGTCCTCGGCAGCTGGCCTGCTTCCTGATACGCTGCTCTGTGTTGACTTGTGACTGTGATGGGCAGGCAGCCCACTCTGTCATGTTGCCTAAAGCTGACCCAGAGCTAATGCCAGGCTAATAGTCTTTGATGGGTTCTGGTCATGGTAGACTGCCTGGAGCCTTGTAGTGTTCAAACCACACCGAGGAAGGTGAAAACCCTGTATTTGAAGAGAAATTGTGACAAATAGGGGACTGATTACAAAGGAAAACCAGGAAATGCAGAGGGTTCTAGACTTTTCATGTGAAGGTCCATGGGGAAGAACTGTGTATATTTTTAGCGTAAATAAAGGTGACCCAAGGGTTGGAGAGATTGTTTAGTGGTTAAGGCACTTCTAAGGACCCAGGTTCAATTCCCCAGAACTCAAGACAAATGCACATGGTTGTGCATGAGGCCCTGGCATGCATGCACTCTCTCTCTCATAAATCAGTAAATAACCTTTTTTAAAGTTGACCCAGGTGGCAGATAGTACCAAATACCTCTTTAACTACTCTATACATAGAAACTCATGTAATCTTGACAGCAACCCTACAAGGTAGCCATAATTATTAGCCTCTGATTCAGTTTCTTCATCTGAAAGATGGGGATATCTGTGACAGCGTCTCCAAGGGACAATGGAAAGCCAGTGGTAAGGCTGAGGTCCCATGCAAGCTCTTAGTTGGAAGCCCTTACCATCTTGTCCTTTAACTCTTACAAAGCAGGATGCGACAGTCTGCAAGCAGCGGGTCAGCACAGTTGCATTCAAACGGCCGGGCAGAGAGTCAAGTGCAAATGTCTCCCATGTTCGTCCTCATGAGGTGGCAAGAACCTCTCTCCAAAGAGCCTTTGGGCAGAACTTTGACTTTTGGAGGGACATGGGCTTCAGAGTCATTAGGGTTTGCATTAATCAGCATTCATTATTGCAAATGATTTTCTTCCCCAGGTCTTCTCAACCCTTGTGTAGGTGACGTATTTGAGCATATGACTCTTGCTGCGGGAGGCTGTCCAGCACTGTGTAGAGTTTACAGCATCTCTGACTTCTATGCAGTCATGCATCTCTCTGTACCCCAGGACTGACAACCAGACACTGGCCGCCAGGTGTTTCTATAGGATGGAGTGGTCCCTGGGTTAGAACTCTGCTCTGAATATTCCTTCCCTCTTCCTTGTATTTTCTTGTCTTAAGTATCCCCACCTCTGTAGTCTCTGAGTCTGGTTAAAGGAGCCTGAGTTGTCCAGCCTCAGACCTTCTCTTGGTGGCTGATGGCTTAACTGTTTTCTTATGAAATTTCCTTGGGAAGTAATTTGAAAATCATCTTTGTTGGCAAGTATGGATTGATTTCACCTTGATTGTAAAGAATCAATGACACAATCTAACAGTTACAAAACAAAGTTTCATAAGGTCGGGATTGGTAAAGGGTGTGATATTGGAGGAATAGTTAGTGAGATTTTTCTTTTCTTCCCTTTAAAAAAAAAAGGTTGGGCTGGAGAGATGGCTTAGGCAGGCTAAGGCGCCTGCCTGCTCAGCCTAGGAACACTGGTTCCAATGTCCAGCGGTTCCAATCTCCAGGTCCCACGTTTAGCCAGATGCAAAGTGAGGCAAGGGCTCAATGCTGCACTTGCCCACAAGGGGGCGCACGCATCTGGATTTCGTTCACAGCAGCTGAGAGACTGCTGGCGCGCCCATCTCTGTCTCCCTCTCTGTCTATCTCTCCCTGTCTCTCTCTCCAAAAATAAATAAAAAATAATTTAAAATTTTTTTTTTAAGTTTAAAAATATTTTGTTTACTTGCAAGGAAAATGAGAATGAGCACACCAGGGCCTCTAACCACTGCAAATGAACCCCAGATACATGTATCACTTTGTGTATATGGCTTTGGGTGGGTACCAGGTCATTAGGCTTTTCAGGCAAATGCTTACCTGCTGAGAAATCTCTCCACCCCTTTCCTTCCTCTTCTATTTGCTTATACTCACATTTGCTTATTCTCCCTATAGTGAGCATGGTTCTGTTTTCATAATAAGAAAACAACCAATTTGACTTCCAAATATGTTAGGAAGATGATTTGAACCAGCCTGTCTGGATGTGAGGCTTGTCTATACCTTTCTCATTTATGTCTGTGCTACACTTTACGTTTCTCAGTTCCGAAGCAGTGACTAGACTGGCTAGATGACTCAGTTATTAAGGTGCTTGCTTGCAAAGCCTAATGACCCAGGTTCAATTCCCTAGTATGCATGTAAAATCATGTGCAAAAAGTGTTGCATGCATATGGAGTTTTTTGGAGTTGTTTGTGCCTTTCCCCTCTCTCCCCTTTCTCTCTCATAAAGAAAAAAATATAAAAAAGTGACCAAGTAACAAATTTAAGTTCATCCAATATTCTGCCACATACCCAGCTCCATGAGTGAAATCTTGTTGCTGCTCCCAGACTCTTATGCTTCTTTTTTTCATAGCTTGTACATTTCAAAATGCATCTCATGTCATTTCATGTGCAGATTTCTGCGGTTGTATACATAGGTGTGTAGGCTTTGGTTGAGGCTTTTTCTTTTTGAATAAAATAACTGGTAGTTTGGTCAAAGGCCAGGCTTGTTTGACAGTCTGTTTAATTAATGTCTCTTGCATGCAACCGGAGTCAGTCACACTCCTCTTTGCACATTTATTACATTTTTATAGCCATCATTAGTAAATTTCTTTGAACTTGACACTTTATATATTTTTAATCACACAAATAATGAATATGTGCCCTTTTTGAGAAATTCTAATAATCTGGTGGCATATAGAGAAAATTATAGTTCTATTAATTCTAGTTTATGACTCTGGACTGGGATAAAATATTTCCAGCTTAGTGTTTGCTCTTCTCTGATTAGAGAAATCATTGCTTATTGTCAGAAGACGCAGAAAAATTCATGTGCCATGAAGTATGCTTGCATAGACTGCAGAGCCACCTGGAAAAAGAATTAATTGCTTTAGATAATGCCCCAGGTTTGGTGTATATGCTTAATACACTGAAACCTGAAATCATCTCACAGGGACATGCTAATGATCAGATGTTACAAGAGACCTAGTGACATGGAGCAGGGTCCCCAAGGGAAATTGTGCGTCCTGATACTGTGTATAATCAGCAACATGTGTGTGACCAGTGTCATGGAACAAGCTCCCCAAGGGGAATTGTGCGTCCCAATGTTGTGTGTAATCACTGACAGTGTTTGTAACCGGTGTCATGGAACAGGGTCCCTAAGGGGAATTTTGTGTCCAGATGCTGTGTGTAATGAGAGGAGGAGCCCATCTGGGCTTACACAGCAGGGGACCTTCTCTGTTTCCTCTTGGTGTTTTTGGACAGAGCACTGTGAGGAGAGAATGGAGGGGAGTGTTGAACTTATGTGTGGGGGGAGCAATCTTTCATTTTCACTATGCCATGTGTGCACATATGGGAATGCATGGCCGTGTGTGTGTGTGTGTGTGTGTGTGTGTGTGTGTGTGCGTGCGCATGCACGCATATGCATGTGGGGGCTGGAGGTCGACTTCATGTGTCTTCCTCAGTTGCCTTCCACTTTATTTATTGAGATAGGGTCTTTTGCTAAATATAGAGCTCACCAATTGGCTGCCTGTCCCCACTTCCTGAGTTCTGGGATTATAGGTGTCCACCACTGTGCATGGAATTTTGCATGGGTGCTGGAGATCTGAACTTATGTTTGCCTGCTTGCTTGGTAAGTTTTTGATGAATAAGACATTGCCCCACTCTGGAAAAGTTATTACTTTAAAAAATTTAAAAAAATATATTTATTCGAAAAGCCAGGTGTGGTGGTGCACACCTTTAATCCCAGCACTCAGGAGGCAGAGGTAGGAGGATCGTCATGAGTTCAAAGGCCTCCCTGAGACTATATAGGGAATTCCAGGTCAGCCGGAGGTAGTGAAACCCTACCTCAAAAAACCAAAAAGGAAATGTATTTTTTTTTTTGTTTGTTTGCAAACTGAGACAAAGAGAGAGAAAGAGAAAGAGAGAGAAGGAAGGGAAAAGAAGAGAAGAGAAGAGATAAAAGAAGAGGAGAGGAGAGGAGAGGAGGGAGAGGAGAGGAGAGGAGACAGAGTGAGAGAATGGACACCCAAGGCCTCCAGCCACTTCATATGATTTCCAGACAAGTGTACCACTTTATGCATCTGGCTTTATGTGGGTACTGGGGAATTGAACCCAGGTTATTAGGCTTTGCAGGCAAGTGCCTTAATCGCTGAGCGATTTCTGCAGCCTTACTTTAAAAATTTTTTTATTTTTTATTTTTATTTATTTTTATTTATTTTTTATTTATTTTTGGAGAGAGAGAGAGATAGACAGAGAGGGAGACAGAAATGGACGTGCCAGCAGTGTCTCAGCTGCTGTGAACGAAATCCAGATGCGTGTGCCCCCTTGTGGTCAAGTGCGGCATTGTGCCCTTGCGTCACTTTGCATCTGGCTAAACGTGGGACCTGGAGATTGGAACCACTGGACATTGGAACCAGCGTTCTTAGGCTTAGCAGGCAGGTGCCTTAGCCGCTAAGCCATCTCTCCAGCCCACTTTAAAAATTTTTAATTAAAATTTAATTTTATATATATATATATATAAAGGCTTTTTTATTGACAACTTCTCTACTTACATACAAAAAAAGCCCACCTGATATTTCCCCCCTCCCCCCCATTCCACTTTAGAACTCCAATCTCCATCATATCCCCTCCCTCTCTCCATTAGTCTCTCTTTTAATTTGATGTCATCATCTTTTTCTTCTATTTTGAGGGTCTTGCAGAGGTATTGCTAGGCACTGCAAGGTCATGTATATTGATACCAATTCCTGTCTGGGCAGTTGCATTGTAAGAAGTCATACACTTCCTTTGGCTCTTCCATTCTATCTGCCCCCTCTTCCGCAATGGTCCCTGAGCCTTGGAGGATGTGACAGAGGTGTTTCAGTGCTGGGCACTCCTCCATCTCTTCTTCTCAGCACTATGTTGCCTTTTGGGTCATCCCAGTGGTCATTGCCATCTGAAAAGAGAAGCTTCTCTAACCAGAAGTGAGAGTTGCGTTAATATGTGAATATGAACATTAAGTGTAGTGCTTTCAGGGCAGCTTGGTGGGAATAATATATACATTTAGTCAGACAAGAGCAGGCTTTATACCCCTAAGGCTCATGACCTTACCTACCATAGACTTTTGCCTAGGTTTTTCAGTATCAGGTATGTATTCCCTCCCGTAGAGAGGGCCTTCAGTCCAATTATGGAGCAGTTGGTTACCCCAAGAGTAGACATGCCACTATTGCACCCGTTCAGTCATTGGGCCTGTCTGGCCAAACTTGAATATTCAGCGTCCACTCTTTTCACTGCTGATGACTTTTGTCTCTCATATGCTGCATGCAGTGCAGCTTTTTCCAGCTTTCAGCTGGCTGGTCTACAGGGAGAAGGTTTTCTGCTCAGCACCAGCTTGCTTTCCCAGTGACCTTGCCTCTCAGGCAAGCGATGTCTTCAGCAATAGGGTCTTACTATCTGTTTCTCAAAGAAACCAAGGGCTTTGGCAAAAGCCTTTAATGTTTTGGAGGCTACTGGGACTTCCTTGGCCAATGAGGTTATACTCATATCCCCTAGCCCCTACTTCCATTCCATTGAGGACCCTCATCAGGAGTTGATGGTGTTCACTGTGGGGTCCTCAGGGCCACCATCAGTCTCTGTATGTGGAGGAGGACTATGCCTCCAGCTAACCCTACTCACCCTGTGGCTCTTTCCATCTTTCCTCTCCTTCTTCCACAATGTTCCTTGAGCCTTGGCAGGACATGTTAGAAGTCTGAATCAGTGTTGAGTTCTCTACAGCCTCTGGTTTTCTACTGTGATGAGTTTTGAGTGAGCGTAGTATCTGTCACCATCTCCATGGAGCTGGTTGTCAGGCTAGCAGTGAGAGTAGCACTTCTGTTGCTCCTTCCTCTACAGTGTTTCCTGGGCTACTGTGAATGTGGTAGAGGTGACCTGTCCCATGAGTGGCTTTCCTTGTCATATTGATGGATCCTGGACCTCCTCAGTATTCTCTTAAATTACAAAGAAGGTAAGAGGCTCAGAAATACCCATAGCTTTTTTTTTTTTTTGCCACAAAAATAAAAGAAATGTTCACCCTATGTCTGGGTTGATATAGATATCTTGCTGTTGCTTCTCCTTGATACTGGTGATCATGGCCATAGACTCAACCCCTTAATCTTGTTTCATTGTAGTCCTTAGGCAACATCCATATTTGTACAGTACAAATCTATTTCTTAAGCATTTAAAAACTTGCTTTCAGTATAGATGATTTTCTCCTTATGTGTCTTCTTTTTTGCATTAAAAACAATTCTGAGGGCTGGTGAGATGGATTAACAATTAGGGCACTTGCCTGCAAAGCTTAAAGACTCAGATTTGTTTCCACAGGACCCACATAAGCCATATGCACAAGGTGGTACATGTATCTGGAGTTTATATGCAGTGGCTAGAGACCCTGGCACATCCATTCTTTCTCTGAATACCTTCTCTCTGAAATAAGTAAATAAATAAATAAATAAATAAACAAATAAATAAATAAATAAATAGAATATTTAAAAGAATTCTGTATTCCTGACCTCACTTAGGCCTTTTCACCCCCATTAATTTGTATTTCTACTTGCATTTACACACACACACACACACACACATACATATATACATACATATATATACATACAATACCATCCTATTAAGTCCCCCCATCCCTCCCTTTCTAGTCCCTTTATGTCCCCTTTCCAAGGCCTAAGTGAGATCAGGAGATGAGATTGAGTAAAGGAGAGGTGGAGGAGGGCTAATCAAAATCTAGTAGGATATAATAAGTCATATGGAAACCTACTTTTCTGGACAATGGAACACTCAGAAACCATAGAGTGTTACTAGAAAGTTTTCCGTGCAGAGATAGGATACCTTCCTGTGAGTTGTTGGCCAGGAAGGTCACTGATGCCCCCCAAAACATTATAGGCCATTGCCAAGGCTCTTGGTTTTCTACCAGGAATAGATGGTAAGACCCTATTGCTGAAGACTCTACATACTTGGGCTAAAAGGTCACTGAGAAATCCTGCTGGAGCTGAGCTGAAAGCCTCCTCCATGTAGACCAGCTGACAGAAAGCTGGTAAAAAGCTATGCTGCATGCAGTTCAATGGGAGAGAGAGAAATCACCAGTGTCGATACTCACCAGTGGACATAGCAAGTCTTAAATTTGGGCAGCCAGGCCAAATGAGCCAATGGGTACAATAGTGGCATGTCTGTTATGGGGGAAACCAACTGCCCTCTAATTGGACTGGAGGTCAGCTCCATGGAAAGGAATACATCCTTCATACTGAAAACCTACAAAAGGGGTAGTCATGAGCCCTAGGGGTGTCATGTCTGCTGGTGTCTGGCTAAATGTATATACTAAGTTCACCAAACTGCCTGGTAAGCACTTCTCTTAATGTTCATACCCATATATTAATGCTACTCTCACTTTTGGTTAGAGAAGCTTCTCCTTTCAGATGTTAGTGACCTTGGAATGACTTAGAAGGCACCATGTTGCTGAGAAGAAGTGACAGAGGAGCGCTCAGCACTAAAATATCTCTATCACATCTTCCAAGGCTCAGGGTCTGTTGTGGAAGAGGGGGCAGAAAGGATGTAAGAGCCAAAGGAAGGGTAGGACTCCTTACAACGTGCTCCTCCAGACACAAAATGGCCTGGATATCCATGACCTCATAGTGCCTGACACTACCTACATAAGACCATCAAAATAGGAGGAAAAGATCATGACATCAAACTGAAAAGAGACTGTGATTGAGAGATGGAGGGGATATGATGGAGAGCGGAGTTTGAAAGGGGAAAGTGGGTGGGGGTGATGGAGTTACCATGAGTAATTTTCTACAATTACAGAAGTTGTCAATAAAAAAAAAAAAAAAAAAAAACAGTTCCGAGAAAGGTTCATGGGTTTTGCTAGAGACCACCACATCCAGTGGCATGTCACCTCCCCTTCCCTGAAGGCATAGCATTGTATAAGAATAAGCATGTAGTTGAATTAATTTCCTTATAGTTTCCTAAGTGCACTTTCGGAGAAAACATAGTGGTGGCAGAGTGATTTTATGTTGGAGCACGTGAAGAAAAAGAGAAAGACACATTAGTCACATTTCTCAGGACTCTTAAAAAAATGCCACAGAAATTCTCATCTCAAGAGCAATGTGTAGGCCAGGAGTCTACACCTGTGATCCCAGATCTTAAGAGGCTGAGGCAGGAAGATCAAGTTCAAGGCCAGCATGGGCGACATAGTGATTTGCAAGCCAGTCTGAGCAAGATTTTGACACTCTTGTTTCAAAAAAAGAAAAGATTAATGTGTGGAATTCTCTAAGCTTCATCAATTCCTCAACTCCAGGGCACTGTTTCATGACTAACAATCAACTGTGAGAGGACCCAAAGATTTTGGGTCATACTTGAGGGCCTTGGTTTCATCCCATGACGATGAATAAGAAGGAAGCTATATCTAGGCATTTTGTGTCTGAGTGTGGTATGACTTCTCCTGGGGAGATACAAGTTGATGTTTGTTCATCCCAGATAGAGAGTATGCCAACAGATCAAAGGATAGATTCTGTTCAAGTCCAGCTTGATAAACCAGCGTGTTTATTGGGGGTGTTCATAAGAGCATGGATGACTCAAAAGTAGCTACACTGCTGGTCAAACCCCTGGGTGATTGATGGACTGGTACACCATGGAAAAGTCCCACCCCAGTCCACTGTCTAATGGTGACTGGACCCCAGAGAGGGGAGAGACCTTGCAAAGATATTGGGTAAATACTTTGTGAGTCTCTCAGAGTCCTTACCTTCCTGACCACCTCTTACTGTCCCTCCATGTTCTCGAGCAGTTCATCAGATCTCTGTTTCAAAATGGCGATGGTCATGTCCAAACCCAGAGGACACTTCTGCACTGCATAGCCTCAGAATATTCACGGACACACATAAAAACCAGACTTCTGTGTTTGCTTACCCAAACAGAAGACTGAGTAACCATGGCGTGCCTCTCCTCCTCTGAAACACAGAGATGAGAAAGGACCAAGAAGTATCCAATGTCTTGGGATGGGACAATATCTTTGTTGCTTGGTACTGACTCCAGACTGCCTTATTTCCTTTACTTGATATGACTAGTCTGGTCTCTGGAGTTGTTTGAGTTGGTGGCTCTGAAATAGATTATTTTTAAGTTTTTTTTTTTTTTTTTGTATTCTAGTAGCAAGATTTTAAAGATACTGGGGAAAAGTTCCATATGTTGGGCTTGATTAAACCTGTCAGAAAAATCATTTGATTCTAAAGTTGGTGAAATTTTTAGAAGGTTCACAGGATGATTCTCCCTCTCAGCTCAGGGGAGGCTCTGATGCCGTGTCCTCATTTTGGGAGCTATGCATGAAGGCTGGTTCCCTACTGCAAGCTCCCAGAAGACCTGTGGGTTTCTGTGGGCCATGGGAGGCGAGAAGATATTTTACAGAAAAGGCCAAAAGGTGATGTTTTAACAAAGGAGGCAGGTGCTGTGGGTGGCTTTGCATAGCCTCTGCTAATGGTCATAGGGAATTCTCTACCAGAATCTCCCCAGCCTTTTTATAGAAGTAGCTCCTCCTCCACACAAGAAGAGAACCTTGGGGATATCTTTTCCTCTCAGCAGGAAGGAGGTGGGTTGATGACAGTTTATCAAGCATGGTCTCGCCATGGTTCTTCATATTTGCAGGGGAAATCCAGGGTCCAGCTGTGCCACACCCACATGCTGGTGACTCTGTATTGAGTTTGGAAAAGATAGTTAAAGATTCATTCTAATGCAGGGTCCTAACACCCATTCTGGCTTTTGGCTCAGTAACTACAGAAATCACTTTAGCACTTGCAAATACTATTAGCTCTAAGCTTGTTACGGATCTTGCGGACTCATTCATTGATTGCCTTCGATTTCCAGGACATCTTGGATATAGAATTAAAAAGACTTTAGTTAAGCCAATTAAGTTAGGTGGCGCCTGGGCAAGGAGTAAGGTCTACTAGAGAAGGTCATTGATGTTATTCAAATAGCAGTTTTATTTGTGCTAGGATTAAGGACATCAGATAAAAGGTCCAAGGATTTTTTTGTAGTGTGGTTTCTTTCTGTGTTGCCTTGTCTGGAACTTTTGTCACCTGAGTGTGGCCATGGTTACACACACAGTGATTGGGTTACCCTTTCTGTGGATTATGACTTGATTGCCCCGGCTCTCAAGTATCAGTGGGACAGATTGCTCCCAGCCAAGGTTTAACCTGAGGGTTCACCTTTGCTGCAGGTTGTCAACGTTTTAAACAGAAGCGTGCTGTTAAAGGGCCCAGGTTCAAATATTGGCTTGTCTCTGTTCCTGTTTCTGTTATTTAGAGTTTACGGATGACTCTGCAGCTGAGGTTCTGTGAATCAGGCCCTGATCTGTCTGGGGTTGGGGGGTTACTTTGCCAGTGAAATATGAAAAGAATTGAGTGTCACTTCTGGGTGCAGGAGTTTAAGAGGCAAGTACACCCTCTTTACTCCCACACTTGCTTTCTGAATGCACAAGACTCCAAGTTCTGATACAAAAGCACAGCTACATGGTGGGAGGATTGTGGACCTCTGAGTCACTCCATGGGGGGAAGCCTGCTGGCCAGGGACCTCCTCATGAGATGATTATGCAAATAAGAAACATACCTCTAACTTCAGTAAGTCATTGGGGTTTGGGGATATTATATAGTAGCTTCCATCTCCTTATGTAATAAAACACTTGATAATTGTGTGACTGTGAGTTAGTTACCTGATTTTTCTATGCCTGAATTGCCTAACCTGTAAATTGGGGAAAATAATATCTTCCTGACCCCAAATAAGTGATCAGTAAATGCTGGCTGTGCCCTATTAATAATAAATTGTAGCTCTTAATCCCTTTAATTCTTAGGGAGCAAGAAGGATGAATTACTTTCAATTGGAGCAACAGAAAAAAAATGTGTCTGAAAGAAGTAGGCTGCAGAAAGCAATTGATCTCAACTAGTAGTGGTTTGTAAAGTAACATTTGATAGTTTGTATTTTGGCTGTAATGAGTTTGGTTGGTGAACATAAAAGATACCCAAGTGTATGCCAGTGAGGTTTTTCTTCTCTGACACACGTGGGCCTGTGAGCATTGTTTGACTTGTGGAATATGTTCAGAATAGCCTTGGGTACCCTTGAACATCCCGAGTTGCACATATTTTCTTTTTCTGTTTTTAAATAGTAGCAAGGCCATTTGGCCTTGTTTGGTAGATAAATGAATTCCCCATTTTGAGTCCCACATGACACTGGCTTGCCCGGTAAAGGATAGTTCCATACACAGTTGGTTTAGACACTTGCCTCTGACTTAACGCCTCCTGTTTCAAACAGGAGTACAAGACAATACCCTGGCTCCATGTTATTACCACAGAGCTCAAACTTATCGGTGACATTTGTCCAGTTGACTGTGGTGAATGGTAACAGCTTATAAGACTTATCAGGATGAGAAAGAAGAAAACAGGAGAGACAGTAGAACAGGGAAAGGAGAGATAGCCATCTTTTAATTCAGGAGCTGCCAGTCTGGCAGGAGGAAACATCATCTCTCAGAGACCACCCCAGTGTCCTAAGGGGTGGCTTTGCCCAGGCTCTGTGATATAGCAGCCCCCTCCTAGCAGCCAGCTGACAGCATGAGCTCCCAGACTCTAGGGCTGGACCCCTTGTGATTCTTGTGATTATGCCTTGCTTAAACTATATGTCGGAATGCGACTTGAGAAGTTACTGAGACCACATCATTCTTTTCTTCTGACTGGGCACTACTGAAAGAACACTGAACTCGCTGGATTCCCAGCTGGTCCATCTCCATGTGGCTTTCTGCTCACAGGGGCTGGTCCGCTTCCCCCTGCCTTCCACTCCTGAGCAGGTTTCCTGCTTGCTCCGAGGTTTCTTGTCTCCTTTTCTGGTGGCTTTGACAGAGAAATTACTTTCCTCCTCATGGATTTCCCTCAGACATCACAGACCTGGTTGAAGACGATATGAAGAGTAGGTATCTGGTGATGTTTGTGACATCTCCTGGGCATACCTGTGTGAAACAAAATTATCCATCCAACGTGGCACTTTCCGTATTCAGGCATGAAGTGTCTTTCTGTGATGGAGAATTCCAGGAAGGCAGTTCGTTCTGTTGTTGTTATGGTGGAGGAGTGTTCCTAACATCAGCTTAAAAGATTTGGAAGTGTATTTACTTGGAGATGTAATTGCTCTGAAGTGTTGTGTACAGAAGTGCCACTTCTGCATGCAGTAATTGAGATGAGAGGAATGCTAAGTAGGTTCGTGTCATAATAAGAAAATGACAGTGCCTATATGGAGAGACCCAAAAATTATAGATTATTAGTTTTCATTGCAACATCTTTAGTGAGAAATCTGAAAACTCATCCCACCCTCCAGCAAGCAATTTCCATTAGAAGAACTCTATCCATCCACAAAAAGTTGCTGTCAGTGATCCCTTAGAGATTTGGGACTATATTAAGAAAATGCCTCATCCCAGAGTAAGTCAGAAGTAGTTGGTCTGGTAGATTGTGAGTGTGGGTTGTTACTTGTGACTGAAGCAAGCAGTTTAAGAACAATTGTTTGGACTTACTGCCACCTTTGCCAACAAGTGCATCATATTTTGAGTTCTTTATGTGCTCTGCATCTTTACCTTTGAAGGTTCTAAGAACATTTTGGAGTCTTGTATATATTGACTTTACTATGAAGGAAGAGAGGTTGTTGGAGGCCAGGAAACTTGTCACATAGCTTGTAAATTATGCCCTGAGAACTGGTACTGCATACACCTGACTGGGGAGTCATTGGTCTTAGTCCTGTGCCAAATTGCCTGGCAGGTACAAATTGGAAGTCCTACTATGATTTGGACTCTGCCTGCCAGACTTTGAGGTAGCAACTAGCACTGAAGCACAATGGACATGCCTTTCATGGTCAGTGGTCTTCATTGTGGATCTCAGAGGGGACAGAATGGGAATTGCATCATTAGATGCTGGAGGGACATAAGCTTACAGCTTCTGGACCACTGGAGGCATGTCTGTCTTCTTGCAGCTGTAGGGGGTGTTCTAGTTGGTCCCCACAGTCACCAGATAGAAGGATGGTCCCAGGGAAGGTTTGAAAACTCCTTCAGTATTCTTCCTATTGTCCCAATGCACAACAGCTGGCCATGGGGTAATATGTCAAAACATTGCAGCTGCATTTCTTTCTGTGTCCTATCCTTCTGCTCTCTTAGCTTTGCTTAAGTTCTCAGAACACACGAAAAATACAGTCAGCCTCTCATACAAACTTCCTCTAGCCAGGTCCTGACAAATTTGTTCTTTCTTCCCTGCATAAGCCAAGCCTGCACAGTTCTTTCTGCATTTAAGTCTTTCAGACTCTGGCCAGAGTGGCCCATCTAATTCTGCTCACAGCACTGCAAGGTGTCTCTTATGGCACTATTCCAAATTCTTCCACATCCCTCCTGCAAATCAGTTTCCAAAAGCACCAGCCTCCCAGTAAGGTTTCTAGCAGCGACAGCTCCACTCCTCTTGGTACCAGTTTTTTGCTGTAGTTAACTTCTCATTGCTGGGACAAAGCCCCAACCAAAAGCAGCTGATGGGAGGAAAGGATTTATTTAGGTTTACAGTCTCAAGGGAAAGCTCCATGATGGCAGGGGAAAGCATGGCGTGAGTAGGGGCTGGACATCACCCTCTACAGCAGGTGGACAACAGCAACAGGGGAATGAGCCAAACTCTGGCAAGGAGCTGAAATAACACCCCTAAGCCTTGCCCCAATAACACTCCTCCAGCAAGGTTCCACCTCCAAAATTGTCATCAGCTGGGGACACACACACACACACATTCAAAACATATGAGTTTATGAGGGACATTGGATTCAAATCTCCACAGGTAGAATAGACAAAGCTAATATAATTCCTCACCTCTAGTGTTCATGATTTTAAAAGGTACCAACCGTCATGATGGGGAAGGCATGGAGAGATCCTGGTGGTGGGGCTGTGCAGTGTGGCTTGTTCATAGCTTAGTGGATCAGGAAGCAGGAAGATTGGGACTGGAAGTGGGGCTAAGTTGTAACCGTCTAAGACGTGCTCCTCTTTGCCCATGTCTTTCAGTGAGGCCCCATATCACAAAGGTTTCACAACCTCACTAAACAGTGCCGCTGCCTGGGGACCAAGTGTTCAAGCACACGAGTCATCTGTGAGAAGATCTTTTATTCTCAAACCATAACTGCTTTGTCAGTAACAGGGTTCATGGGGACATCTGGTGTTGGGGGTTTCCAGGGAAGTTTAGGAGGTGGGCAGGCCTTTGTGGTGCCATCTTCTTTCCTGGATCTTCTGTCAGATTTCATGTCATACAGCCGGGTGTGGTGGTGCACACCTTTAATCCCAGTACTAGGGAAGCAGAGGTAGAAGGATCACCATGAGTTCAAGGCTATTCTGAGACTACATAGTCAATTTCAGGTCAGCCTGGGCTACAGAGAGACTGTACCTCCAAAAAAAAAAAAAAACAAACCAAACAAACAAAAACAAAAACAACCCAAACAGCAGCAGCAGCAGCAACAACAACAACAACAAAAAACAAAAACCCAACGATATCATGTCATGATTTAATGAAGCCCCACTACAGAGATAGAATTTTAGCTTTAATGAGAAAATTGAGCTAGGAGTCCATGTTCAAGTGCAGCCCTTTGATCTGACCCTCACTGCTCCCTGTGTCCTTCCTTGGTACTATTAGTTCCTGCATTCAAGCACATTCAGAATGCCTCTCCTGTGATTGGCTTTTATTCCAATTACTTTTGATTGGTCAGAAGCCTTCTGACTTGAGTTCTCTCTGGGGGACATTCCAGGTGACTCACTTCTAGATATGCACTTGCCATGTAGAGAGAGAAAAAAAAATGACCCAAATATACGAGCAACATTAAGTGTCCTGACAGTGACGTAGTGCTTTTCTTTTGCTGGTGTTTGTGTGAAATGATCCAGCAAAATAGATGCCACAGAAATCATGCATTTCTGTGTCTCCCCTCTCAAGTGATAAATGTTCTTGCCTCGCCAAGGGATTTCTTGCTAAACACCTATTCTGCTAGCAGAAGGAGTAGAAGCCTCGGGTGTTCTCTTGTGAATCACGGGGAGTGCAGTTTCTTAGGCTCACCTTGCTTCTGTGGCCTTAATGCTGAGGTCACCTGCAAAAGGCTGTGTTCTGCTTAGGCTTGGAGTGAAGTCACCCATATGCTGCTGCTGTATCCAGGTCTTTCAGCCACTGACACACACAGGCTGCTGCACTTCAGCCACAGCGCGGAGCCAGGGGAGGCAGGGGAACATCAGCTTTGTCAACAGTCCTGTTGGAATTTAGCTGTTGCATGAGAAAGGCACACATATGATGGCACACTTGCTAGAGTCCAAAAGACCACTGGGGGTTGGGGTGGTTCATTACGAGTGGCGACCGTGCAGGGAACATTCACAGATGTTCTCCCCACGAGACTGCTCTGGAAAGTAGACACCATTGTGGTTGTCTCTGGTGTTCTGAACAAACATACCAATGCCCAGGTGGTTAAATCACCTTCTTAAGTGACACAGCCAACCAATGCAACCCTCCTTTTAAAAAAATTCTATTTTTATTTATTTATGAGAAAGAGGGAGGTGGGGAGAGAGAAGGGGTGTGCCAGGGCCTCTAGCCACTGCAAATGAACTCCAGACACATATACCACCATGTGCATCTGGCTTATGTGGGTTCTAGGGAATCAAACCTGGGTTCTTAGGCTTTATAGGCAAGTGCCTTAACTGCTAAGCCATCTCTCCCACTCCTGCCTGCCCTCTTGATATGTCTGTCTGAGAGAACCTGCTTCTTGCCCCTCTCCCTCTGCCTTGGGCCCTGCCCACTCCACCTGGCTTCTTCCTTGCCTTTGTAAGTTTTCTTGGAAGTACACCTGTGCTCTCTGCTCCATCCTCTCCTTAAGGCCTTCGGTAGCTCTGGGTGTCTTCTCGCCAAGTTCCTGCTCATTCATGCAAGTATGGAGGAGGCCCCAGCTCTCCAGCTCCTTGTGTGTGCTCCAGCAACATGGAACAGGGTCAGCTCCCTGAGACACAGGCAATGTCTCAAATGTCTGGACGTTCCTGTTCTCTCCACCTAACATTTTCATCTCCAACTATGTCTCCCCTCTTCCTAGGCTTGTCATCCTTCAAGGATCCAGCAAGATGGGGGATCTCTGCCTTGCCACCCCCATAAGACTCTTCCATCCTACAGCACCTCTGGCCTTTTATCACTGCAGCATGGCTGATCAGTGGACCAGACTCCCTCAGCTGTCATCTCACTCATTGTCCTGTTTATGATGTCAGCCACCCCCTCCCATCTGGCGTACTAGAGACACAAAGTGTCTGAGGCAAATAGCTAGAATCTTAGAGACAGGAACCCAGGCTAGACAACTCTGGTCTTTATTGTGGGGGCCCAGCCAGGTCTTCCTGTTATGTCCTTTCATATCTTCCTTGTGTGGGATTGTGGGGACGTCCTCACAAGTTCCCAATTCTTTCTGCATAGAAAGGTAACTGATATATCTGAAGTCATTCCTCGTGCAGTCCTTGGAAGGAGCAGAGAGCTCGGCTGCCTGCTCGGCTGTGTGGGAAGGTCACCCAGAGACGGGGTGCAGCCACAGGCTGCCCTACAGCAATGTCTCCTGGAGGCTCTGGGCATTGTCTGAGTGCTTGCCCTAGCTCTCCAGGTATCTGGACCAGCAAGAACTGTGTGTGCAAAGGATTTGTAACTGCATAGCCAGCTGTGAGCATGGTGTGTCTTCCTAGCTGAGTGTATATGCAGATTAGTGACCTAAAACAAAACACAATCAAAACCTGCCTATAATATATCACAACATATTACATCCATGTTTCTTATATTCTTTGACAGTTTGCTGTGGATCTGTGAAATTCTGATATACCTCATTCCACCCACTTGCTAGAGGTCAGCTTAGACTCCTTAAGGTTCCTTCTCAAGTGTTTTGATACGTTATTACCATTCTATGCCACTAAGGGCTGGCCAGTGGTTAAGTGACAGTCTCTCCTTCAAAGTTTTTCTGATTCCAGCAAAGTGGAACATTTCTTGGCAAGACAAGGCATCTATCTTAGCTGATAACAGCAGGTGCTAACACATCCTAAGAAGGCGGGGTGTTTCCTGTGTATGCGGGTAGCATCTCCTGGCGGCAAGGCAATAGTATACCGTTAGCCCATCAGCAAAGATCACCTGGTGGCATGTGTGCTATGGGAAGACGACACAGGCTGGAAGAAGAATGGGACTAGTGAGCTACCGAGTGTGTCCAGACGTGGGATCCTTTGGCCTGGAGGAGAGCTCTGCACTGAGATCAGTTCAGAGTTGTTCTGGGAAGCAGCAGCACTACATGAGACCAATGGCTGCTGCTCACAGAGCAGATCAGGCGAGGGTCCCCGGGAAGCTCATTTTATCTTGGTTACCTGGAGCCACAGGACCACAGAAAGAAGATAAGAGTTGATTTTGCTTCTCTGTAAATATGAGGTTGGCATTAGGTTTGTTTCATTTCTGCCTGTTGGTAGTAAATTACCCTGGACATAGAACCTGGCCCCTGCTGTCAGCTTTTGGATCCTATCTGGCAGGTAGAAGAAAGCCCCTGAGTTTGGAGTCTTTATGGTTTGCTTTTGAACTTAGAGACCTTTCCAGTGACAGTCACTTCAGTTTTATTCTGACACCAGAGGAAAGGGTTGGACTGGAGCAGTAACCATGGAGACCTGTTCTCGCAGTGTGGGCTATCCCGGGCTACAATGCTGGTAGAGATGAGCTCAGGCTCTGCTGGCCAGGCCTTAGACTCTGGGATGCAAGTATAGTTTCCTTGTCTTGGGGAGCAAGACAGCTTTGGTGTGGAGGTTGAGGAGGTCAGGAGTCTGAAATGCAAGAAAGAGATTCTCAAGGGGAACTCTTATGACCTTTATGGCTGTTCCCAGGGGACCTGGAGAAGCACAAACTATACTTTGTGGACATTACAGAACCACACACAGCAGTCCAAAACACTTACTAACTAACACAACAGATGCTTGTCTTAGTCCACACTCAGTGCAGAAATACCATTTTATATTTCAGGATCAATTCTGAGAAACTTGTGGGACTGGGGTTTGGGTCAGAGACCCCAGAGTCCAGGCTTAGAGTCCCTTCTTGCCGTCCATTCTGCCGGTGTCTACTGGTGGACACTGGAAACCCCAGTGTCTATTTTTCTGCCTACTTGTATGAGAACAGGATCTTGCTTCTTCTAGAACTCAGCACTGCATGCCCCCACCTGACTCTTGGGAGCTAGGAATTCCCTTTTAGTCATAGGGATCTGGGCAGTTACCTCCTGACAGTCATTCCTTTCCTGGAAATCTCTGTCCTGTCCTCAAACCAGAAGTTTATCCTGATAGATACGATTTCCATTTTTTGTTTTTTTGTTTTGCTGTCATGTTGTGGTCAAGCTTTGCATGTGATGGATGAACATTCTCCCACTGAATTACATCCCTAGTCCCTGGCTTTCTTTCACAATCTTCAGTGTTCTTGCCTCAGAGGCTTTGGGAATTTGAATTGGGAAGAGATGTGTTTTGAATGACACATGAACATGTACTACTTTCCTAGCTGAGTCTCAGGAATAATGTGATCTCTACTGGCCAGAAAAAAGTGGTGTCTCCTTCCATTTTCCATTTTCCATTTTTGAAGGTAACAAAGAAGAAGGGGGGTGCAGAAAAACTGTACATTTATATCTCATAAATCATCTTGCTATGAAATATCTTTGCAACTTTTGCTTTAATTTTTTAAATTTATTTATGAGAGAGAGGAGAGAGGTGAGATAGAGATAGAGATAGAGATAGAAAGAGAGAGAGAGAGAGAGAGAACGAGAATGGATTGCCAGGGCCTCTAGCCACTGCAAACAAACTCCAGATGCATGCACCACCATGTACGTATGGCTCTTGTGGGTACTGGGGAATTGAACCTGGGTCCTTAGTCTTCACAGGCAATTGCTAACTGCTAAGCCATCTCTCTAGCCCTGTAGTTTTTCTCTTTAAAATGACTCTCTGGGCATCATAGAGCCAGGAAACAAAGCAAGCCTTTGTTTTTCCGAATTAGTGAGAAATTCAGTTTCCCCCACATTTTAAGTTCTCCAGCCTTTCTATAACCACATAAACATGATTATATTGTTTTCCTGTGGACCTGAAAAGAATTTTGAACTCCCCATTGGAGATTCTTATTAATAAGCAATATCTCTTTCCAATGGGAACAAAGTGAAATCTTTTAGTTAAATCAACATCTATCTTAGAATCCCATGCCTTTAATGGTGTCCCTCCCTCTCTTTACAGAAATACAAAGAATATGAGAAGGATGTGGCCATAGAGGAAATCGACGGCCTTCAGCTGGTGAAAAAGCTGGCAAAGAACATGGAGGAGATGCTGCACAAGAAAGCAGAGGCGGTGCGGGTAAGTCCTCTGGAATTTTCTGCTTCCCTTCAGACACAAAGGTGGTAGGTAGCTCCTGGGAGTGGCACGGGCATGCACTCAGCTCTCAAAAATTGAACCTCCTTGGGCTTTGTAGGCAAGCATCTTAACCACTAAGCCATGTCTCCATCCCCAATATCCATTTTTAAAGATCACTTCCTCCTTTAGCTTTCCTCGGGTTTAACCGTGCAAATCAAATTTCCTCGTGTTATTTCTGCTATAGAGCTGATAACTCTCACACATCTTTACCTATCCCCGGTGGGGTTGTATGTGGGGGACTATGATGTGGTGTGGCACCCCATACACTGGCCTTGTGGCAGGGGTACTCTCTGTGGTGGCCACAGTGGAACCTCGGTGTCTGGGTCCATCGTTCTTTCCCTTGGTCTTTGTTTTGAGCCAGAGTCTTTTTGCTGATTCTAGAGCCTGTGGGGCTCCCACAATCCTTGGGTGTCTATTTCCCTGCAGGATGGTGTTGCAGATATTAGTAGCCACGCTCAGGTGTTTATGTAGGGTCTGGAATTTATGTGGTGGTCTCGGCGCTCATGCTTGTGCAGGAAGCACACCTAACATCTAAGCCATCTCTCCAGCCCTCTAGAACATTTTGTCGTAATTCGGAGTCAAGAAAGAGAGATGATTAAGTGAAGATGTGAGTTTGAAGCCATATGTGGTGGCTCATGAATGTAACCCTAGCACTCAGGAGGCTGGGGCAGGAAGCTTGCCATGAATTCAAGGTCAGCTTGGCCTCCAGAGTTGAGATCCAGGTCAGCCTGATCCACAGGAAGACTCTGCCTCAAAAAAAAAAAAGTGCATGAGTGTCACCTGGGCAGATAGGGTTTGCCCTTGTCACTAATGATGCTTTGCTCTTTGGTAAAACTCTCTCTGTGGCCTCAATTTCTTCACGTGTAAAATGGGACAAATTCACACAGGGATGGACAGATGAGAGGGAGCTTGATGTCCTGTTACTTAGGGCTGCTGTAGGTAAGGTTCTCAGTCAGCGGGAGCTGCTGCTGCCGTGAGTTGGGCTCATTGTGGATTTAAGGTGAGATTTCTTAGTGGAAATTCTGAAGAACATTTGGGAGAAAAAGAATACTTTTTTGTGCTATAAAAACAGTATGCTGGGCTGGAGAGATGGATTAGCTGTTAAGGCACTTGCCTGGGAAACCTAGAGACCCGGGTTCAATTTCCGAGTGCCCACGTAAGCCTGATGCACAAGGTGACACCCAGAGGGTTTGTGTTTTATTTTAAACACTAGTAGCAACATTATCAATGTGAGTGTGGGAAATGTCTTAACTTGGATTTCTTTGTGAATCACAGAACCCTGAGCCAGAACGAATCCTTCTTGTCAGGTATTTGGTCACAGAAACAGGAAAACAAGTAATATGTGCTTGCTTTATATTTTTCAATGTATTCTAAAACTTCTACCAGAGAACTGTCCACTTTATAAACTAAATGGTCATTACAATGTTGTCTTAAAATTATTGTTCCTATTTCAGGATTCTGCTTCTGATGTTTGAATGGTTACAGTGCTGCTATGCCTATTATTAGGAAAACAACTTGTTTCAGGGTAGTGCCATAAGGACATGCCAGAGGCCACCATACAGCTTTCAGGGCTGGCTGTCAGCACACTGTTATTTTAAGTTTTATTTATTTATTAGAGAGAGAGAGAGAGAGAGAGAAAGGAAGGAAGGAAGGAAGGAAGGGAGGAAGGGAGGGAGGGAGGGAGGGAGGAAGGAAGGAAGGAAGGAAGGAAGGAAGGAAAGAAAGAAAGAAAGAAAGAAAGAAAGAAAGAAAGAAAGAAAGAAAGGCATGCAGATGTAGAGAGAGAATGGATGCGCCAGGGCTTCTAGCCACTACAAGCAAACTCCAGACGCATTACCACCTTGTGCATCTGGCTTTGTATGGGTACTGTGGAATTGAACCTGGGTCCTTTGGCTTTGTAGGCAAGTGTCTTAACCACTGGGCAATCTCTCAAGTGATTGCATCACTTCTAGAGACTTGGACATCAAAGTTGTTGTTTGCAGGTTTTAAAGTGAATATTACTGCAGTGAGTCTTCTTATATTGAAATAATAAATCAAGTGACCTGGCTCCACCCACCTGTTGGGTGCTCCTTTAAGGATTCTGAATGGACTCTCTTCTGTTGTCCTGGTAACACCTCCATGGTGGGGCTTACTGTTGTTACCAGTTTATAAAATGGCATGGACAGGTAGGGTTTCACTCTAGCCCAGGCTGACCTGCAATTCACTATGTAGTCACAGGCTGGCCTTGAACTCACGGTGATCCTCTTACCCCTGAGTCCCAAATGCAGAGATTAAAGGTGTAGGCCACCATACCTGGCTAGGTAGCTTCTTTGAGGTCACATGAGAGTGAAGGGGGTGGGCTCTAAGCCTCCAGAGTCTGCATTCCTCATTGTCTTTGTGTTCTCAATAACCTGGAGTGTACGTTGATTTCCTTAGCTAGCATGAGTTCCAAACCAGAGGGCAGCTGAAAGGCTCTGAACTCACCTTTAAGGTATTTAAGGAAACAACTCTGTCTCAGTAAGTTTGTGAACATCACAGACCCTTCCATATGTGTACATACACACATACATATACACATACAGGTACATATATACATGTGTGTATATACATTATATATTCTCATTATATATAGTTTTTACAACTATATTTTTAATATTTTTATTTTTATTTATTTGAGAGAGAGAAAGAGGCAGATAGAGAGAGAAAACAAGGGAGAGAGAGAGAGAAAGAGAATGGGTACACCAGGGCCTCCAGCCACTGCATGCAAACTCCAGACACATGCACCACCATGTGCATCTGGCTTACTGGGGAATCAAACTTTGGTCCTTAGGCTATGCAGGCAAGCACCTTAACTGCTAAGCCATCTCTCCAGCCCTAAAAACATTTTAAATTTTATTGGGTCTCACTATGCAGCCAAGACTGTCTTGGAACTTACTGTATAGCCCAGACTAGCCTCAACCTCCTTGGTCCCTGATCACCATGATTACAGATGTGTGCCTCAAGACCCAGATGGTTTGTGTTTTTATTTTAAATGCTAATAGCAACATTATCAATTTGAGCGGAGGAAATATTGTCTTAACTTGGATTTCTTTGCGAATCACAGAATTTTAGAATCAACAAGGAAATAAATATCCTTCCATTTTTAACTCTGCACTTGATAGACAGGAAGCCCTGGTGTTTGGAACTTGGGGTTGCATGTGTGGCATGCCTCTGTGGCAGAGGCCCAGCAGTACCAGAACCTAGAACTTGTCCCTGTGGGGCAAGGGGCCAAAGTGGGCCTGATATGAGCTGAAGAAGAACTAATTTGAATTTCAGTTCTGCCCCAAGGTGGGAGGCTGGCAAGGTCTCCGCGCCATGGCCATGTTAACCCTGGCACTCGGGGCCTGCCTCTGTGGTATGGTACTGTGGTAATTTGAATGTAAATAAATGTCCTCCATAGCCTCAGGGGTTTTTTACAACTTTTTAAAAATATTTTTCAGTTATTTTTTTTTATTGACAACTTCCTTAATTGTAGACAATATCCCATGGTACTTCCCTCCCTCCCCCTACTTTCCCCTTTGAAACTCTACTCACCATCATATCCCCTCCCCCCCTCAATCAGTCCCTCTTTTGATTAAGCTTAAGCTTCCTGCTTAAGTCTCTAGCAGCCTACTGGAGGAGGTGTCATTGGGGGCAGATCTAGTAGTCCAGTCCCAAGGTGTGTGCAGAGCCCGTTGCAGCTCTGGTGGTGTGTTGTGTTTGCTGCCTCTTTGGTGGTGTGTCTGCTGTGCATCTGTGGAAGGGAGCCAGCGTCATCTGTCTCTGATGGTGTCTCCCCTGGATTCTGTAAGCCTGAAATAAACCCTCTCCTTCTATAAGCAGCTTCTGGTCAGGTATGTAGCCCACAATGAGAAAGTAACTACAGTTGTGAGTATTTCTTTGAGCTAAGAGGAGAGAAAGCCACTTTCCACCAACCCACCCCTCTGCACACCACCCAAGGCCTCTCCTTCACAAAGCAGTTTCTTGGCTCTTTGAGTAAAACCCACTCCCTGGCCTTCCTCGTTCTCTTTGGTTCTCCTGCTACAGATGGGTATATTCATCATTTTATTTTATTTTTTAATTAATTAATTAATTAATCTATTTATTTATTTATTTATTTATCATTTATGAGAGAGACAGAGAAAGAGAATGGGCACACCAGGGCCTCTAGCCACTACAAATGAACTCCAGATGTATGTGGTACCACATGTATCTGGTTTATGTGGGTTCTGGGGAATCACACTTGGGTCATTAGGCTTTGCAGGCAAACACCTTGACCTCTAAGCCATCTCTCCAGCCCTATCCACCCTTCCCCCACCCCCCGTTTCTCTCCCTTTTATCTCTTTCTCGGGTGCTTGCACCCTCCTTCTCTCTCTCCCTTGTTTCACTCCCTTTCTCTGCCCCACCTTCTATCTCTCCTCTATTTACAATAATGTCTTAAATCCAAGAAGCTGCCTGAGCTGTCTGTCTTGATCATCCATTACCAACCCCAGAATGTAACAGAGTGGCCCCCGTGGACCTTCCTGGAGGTTTGCAGAAGGGTGTGTGTTGAGCGCCCGAAGCACCAGCTCCTGTGCTGATGCCATGTTCCTAAATTCTAGTATCATCCTAGGAGTTGTCATCATTGTCCAGAAGAGGAACAAACTAGCTGAGCAGTGAAAAGTCATTTACCCAGGTCACCCCACCTCAGGTGAAGGGGGGCTTATTTGTACATCCTGGAGGTAAGATTATGGTGCCTCTGTGTATCTGTGGAAAGCACCTGGCACAGTCGTGGCCCACAGAAAGCATTCTGTGACAGTGGCCTCTTCCTTCTGCTTAAGGCCTTTTCCAGCCTGCCTGCACAGGGAAGGGGCCTTGTGGCTGCAGGAAGTGCCCGGATAATTATGGGAGAAAATGTGGACTGGCTTCAGCCCTTCTGTATGGCCTAATTTTGAAACTCCTTTGCTTTAAATTAGTGAGGTTTAAAAAAAAAAAAACTATTTGATATGGTTGGTGTGGTTCTTTTGAGAAGGAAAAAGAAATTGCTCTGTTTAAATGGAAATGTTCCCAGAATAAAGGCGGCCTGGGTTCTGTGAAATGTGTTATGTATTTTAAAATACACACATAGGCTCTTGGTAAGCAGACTTGATGCCTCTGGATCTGTGCACACATCCTGTGTTCTGGATCTCTGTGGCTCTCCTCAGCCCTAATTTATTTTTGTTGTGTTGTTGTTTTTATCATGGGGAACTGACTACAGGCTTCCTATGTTTCATGCATGCTAAGCAGTGGTTGTTCAATAAGTTATATCTTCAGGACCCTCCCTCACTCCACCTAGTTTTTTTTTTTTTAATTAAGTAATTAAAGAGAGAGAAAGAGGGAAAGAGAGAGAATGCGAGTGAGCAAGCCAGGCCCTGCAACCACTGCAAGCAAACTCCAGGCGCATGCGTCACCTTGTGCATCTGGCTTATGTGGGTCCTGGTAAATCGAACCTGGGTCCTTTGGCTTTGCAGGCAAGTGCCTTTAACCACTAAGCCATCTCTCTGACCTCCACCTAGTTTTTAGAACAGTTTGTATATCAACTCACTTTTTATGTCTGTAGACAGTAGACAGTGGACATGAGCTAGTGTCCATCGTGACCCACACACCTTTTTGACAGCAGTCAGGAGCCCTGTGGCATTTGGAAGGAAATGCTAGTTGATGCTGAAGCCAGAGGAAGTATGACTGACTTTTTATTTTATGACAACATCTCACATCTCCAGCAGGAAAGGTAGTTGTGTTCCTGTGGGATCTGTGAGCATTTGAAGAGCAAAGGATCTCCAGTCTGAATTTGCCCCTGGTTGGCATAGAAGCCATTTCTGGCAGCGATGCATGGGAATGCACCCCTGTGAAAGGGGTAGGTTCCTTTCCCATGATACCAACCAAGTGGCCAGCAGGCCAGGAATAGAACAGAGTTTAAATTGGCGATTGTAAGACATACTCTTTGGAAACTTATCTCAGTTTGTTTCAGGTCAGAACTGTGCCTCTCCCATTATCTCTGGTGCCTGGTGTTCATCCATCCTGAGTCACCCACAGTGTGAATTAAAGACCCATACAAGGGGACTGGAGAGATTTCCCAGTGCTTAAAGCCCTTGCCTGCAAAGCCTAAGGACCCATGTTCACTTTCCCAGGACCCACGTAAAGCCAGACGTACATGGTGGCAAATGTGTCTGGAGTTCGTTTGCAATGGCTGGAGGTCCTGGCATGCCTATTCTCTCTCTCTCTCTCATAAATAAATAAAAATAAAATATTTTTTAAAATTGACCCATACAAATAAAGGTTGGTTCACAGCCAACAGTATGTTAAAATTCCTATTGATGTGTGTAAAATGTCCAACACTGGCAGTAGCAAATGGGGAAGGGTGACAGGCCCACCTTTGGTCTGTGCAGGAAGATTCGGTCAGTGCAGAAGACCAATCACCCAACCCTTTAACACAACAGCCCATCATCTCTGGGCTGTTAGAGTGTTGATCTCTTTCCTCTGTCTCTCTGTCTTGATTTCATCATGTTCCTCCATCACTTCACCCAGTGATTAGTTGAATCAGAGTGATTTTATCATGCCCAGACCCTATTTGAATTCCTCTCCACTGTGCAATTATCCTATCACAGAAAGTCCTATTTTCTTCCCGTCAGATGTCTGAGGTAAAATGTGAAACCTAAAGTGGCCTGCCCATTACATAACCTCTGTCCTCAGGCTGGTAATGGACTACACGCAACTTTTTTTTTTTACAGGCTAGCAAATTATAAATAACCTTAGCTTCCATAATTTCCATTAACATAATGTCACTGTCATTATGTCAGCATTCTTGAGCATATTCTCTAGCCCTTTTTAATGCCATGGTGGTTTGAATAATTCTTGCAAAATGATTTGGGGCTATCTGTAGGTTGTTTGATAGAACAGTGTTCCCTCCAGCTTTTATGCCTGGCAGTTTAAATGCAAGACACTGTATCTCAATTTCTTTATTCAAACTTGTACATTCGACCAAGCCCTTGGTAAATGTTTCTGAGCTGTTCATCAAGTTTCAGTGTCCTTTGAATGGATAAGAAGTGTAAAACCCTTGCTTTTGTTCATTAATGCATCAAAGGGCTCATTCACACACAGCATTTAGAAGGGATAATATGCACGTGTCTCCACTGGTGCCGCACTCCCATTGGGCCATTCCAAGTGACATTGGGAATGCATATCACTGATAAAAGTCAGAGCTCTCCTGGGATATTTGACAGAAAGCAAATTTGACATGATTCTCTTTTCTCCTGAGCTGCTGAAATTAAGGTAGGTACCTTGGGGGCTGGTGAGACAGTTCAGCACCTAAGGCTCACATAAAGCCAGATGTACAGAGTGGCACATGAGTCTGGAGTTTGTTTGCAGCAGCTGGAGGCCCTGGCATGCCTATTTTCTCTGTTTCTCTTCTTTCGATCTCTCTCTCTCTGCTTGCAAATAAATAAATATTTTAAAAAAGAAAGGTACCTCAATTTAAGGTGAGAAATCAGGCAGTAGGTGGCACATGGCTGTGTCCTGGTTATGTGGGCAAGTAAGTGGCCCCGTCTTTCCTTTGTCCTTTCAATCCAGCCTTCTAGTGGGACTAGTCAAAGTGATCAATCACCAAACAGCATCAGTGGAGGCCCAGAAAACCTTGAGCAGGCAGAGCCCAGTGTGCAGTCAGAGGAGATGCTGTAAGGATGTGATGTAGAAGCTGTGGGCATCACGGACTACAGGGCATACTTTTGTGACACACTCCAGCATGGCCGTGGGGAAGGCATGACCCTGTTGTGATCCTGGTCCACATCACTGACAGGAGCCATGCCTGAAACAAAGGGATACATTTGAAAACAGCAACAGAAACATTGAAGAGATTTTAAAATTTCATAGGAATACACCCCAGAGTGGTTTTCAAAAGGTGAATCTGGGCTAGAGAGATGGCTTAGCAGTTAAGGCACTTGCCTGTGAAGCACTAAAGACCCTGATTCAATTCCCCAGTACCCACATAAGCCAGCTGCACCAGATGGCACATGCATCTGGAGTTCATTTGCAATGGCCTTGTGCACCCATTCTCTCTCTGTGCCCCCCCCCCCAATAAATAAATAAAATATTTTTTTAAAAAAGGTGAGTCCTTCAGCGTGGCTTTAGCCTTGGCTGGTGTGGCAGTGGTGGAACTAGTATTCAGACTCGGGCAGACTTGTGGTCTCTCCATTTTTCTCTGGGTCCTGGTTTTGGCATCAGGCTGGGTTCCCATCTGAATGACCTTATGCCAAGCCCTACAGAGCTCAGAGCTCCACAAACTTACACTTGCCTTGAAAAGAGAAAGACAAGCATGGGAGGACGATAGGATAGTCCACAAGCAAAGCATGAAGTACTGTCCTTACTATTCAAACAGCTAATTGGAAGTGTCTAATAGAAAGAATGTCAGTGAGGCTGGGAGGAGACACACACAGCACGTCGTAACTAAACTCATGACATGAAGAGTTTGTCATTTGTAAACCTTCGATAAGATACTTAACAAATTCCCCAAACACTCTGAGTCCCATACCTGTAAATAAACTTAATCTCCTTGCAGTTATTTTCTGATTTCCATTGATAAAATGATAATCTGGGCACTTGAAAAGTGTTTTGCTTAAAAATATATACTCTCACTTCTTGGAAAAGGTAAGAGAGCCTAGATTTTACATTAAGTTCTTCCCCTCCCTCTAGCTACCTGCTGCTCATTGCAGAACCGATTCCCATTTTAGCTGTGCTGTGGAAAGTAATTGCTGTTGTACAGTAATTCAATTTCAGTGCATTCACGCGTCAGTTCACCGATAGGGGCTTATCTAGAGAAACCTGGGACTCGAAAGCTTTTTATCGAGAAATTCCACATGTAGTGAGTCGTTTTTCCTAGGTAGCGAATATCAGTATTTGCATTTAATAAATATTTACCTTCTCAGAAAAATGGATTTCTTTCCCTTGCAGAAGAGATTTACTCCAGTCTTTCAAAAAGCCAGAGGGTACTATTAAAGTAACTTTTCTTAGCTGCGTGATGTGTGTCTACATGTGTATGACTATGAAATACATCCGTGTTCCTATGTAAATATGTATACTGAGGCATATACAAAGTAGAAGTCTCCCAAGTAAAACAAACTCCCCCAGAAGTAGAAGGTGGAAGAGGGACGAATACCTGAGAGGTAGCTGAATACCTCGGTTGCTAAGCTCATGGAAGCCTGGATACTGTGAGAATTGGTGACCAGGTGTACTCTCAAAAGGCTGTCCACCATTAACTTGGAAAGGAAATTAACAGCTTTGTTACCAAATTTCTAAATTCAGAAGGTGTTTTAGCATTACTGGTTTTCCTTAGATATTAACTCTAGAATGAGTTATAGCAGTTCTCAGAGCTGAAGGCCATAGACAGTTGAGTCTTTCCAAAAAATTTTTGTTTTCTGCCTTCTTTTTCATTATTTTTATTTTTGTTTATTTATTTACTTGAGTGGGGGAAGAATGGGTACACTGGGACCTCTTGCCACTGCAAAAAACTCCAGGCGCATGCACCACTATGTGCATCTGGCATAAGGGGATTCTGGGGAATCAAACCTGAGTCCTTAGGCTTTGCAGGCTAGCGCCTTAACCGTTAAGCTATCTCTCTGTCTTTTTAAAAAAATTATTTTATTTATTTTATTTTTATTTATTTATATGAGACAGGGGGGTGGAGAGAGTGTGTGTGAGTGAGAATGGGCATGCCAGGGCCTCTAGCCACTGCAAATGAACTCCAAATGGATGTGCCACCATGTGTATCTGGTTTACGTGGGACCTGGAGAATCAAACCGGGGTCCTTGGGCTTCACAGGCAAACACCTTAACTGCTAAGCCATCTCTCCAGCCCGTCTCTGTTGTGTTTTAGTGCTTATTGAGCTGTATCACTTTCTTTTCTGCTCATCTCAAAATTTCTTTGGGATGGAGAGATGGCTTAATGGGTGAAGTGCTTGCTATGTAAGCATGAGGACCTGCGTTCAAATGCCTAGCACCCACATAAAATCTGGGTGTGATGGCATGTGTCTGTAATCCCATCATTAGGGAAGTGGGGGCAGGAGGAGCCTAAGGGCTTACTGACAAGGTGATGTAGCAAAATTCATAAACTCTAGGTTCAGGAAAAGATCTTATCTCAAAAAATAAAGAGCAGTTGAGAAAGACCTGACATTGACTGAGAAAGACACTTGAAATTGACCTCTGGCCTACACACACGTGCACACACACATACACACACAAGCCCCCCATACAAATGCAAAAGAATTCAAAACTTGTTTCTTCAAAGTAGCGTATATTTGTTTCAGAAAGAAGTGCTTTATTCTGTTTGTAATCACAAATGAAGGAGGCAATGATTATTTTTTTATACTGATGTAACTTACAACCCATTTTCTTTTGTGGGATGAACTGGGGCCTACACCTGATTGCAGATGGAAAATATTGTCCATACTTTACAGATACAGGCTTTTCTTTCTTATCATTCCCTGGATAGTTTGGTGAAAATAATTTCCATTGCATTAGGTATATAAATCTTCTAGAGATTATTATTATTATTATTATTATTATTATTATTATTATTATTATTTTTGGTTTTGCGAGGTAGGGTTTCACTCTGGTCCAGGCTGACCTGGAATTAACTATGTAGTCTCAGGGTGGCCTCGAACTCTCGGCGATCCTCCTACCTCTGCCTCCCCAGTGCTGGGATTAAAGGTGTACACCACCACACCCGGCTTCTAGAGATTATTCAAAGGATATGGGATGAGGTAGACAGGTTATATGCAAATATTATGTCATTCTGCTTAAGGGACTTGTGACGATTTTGGTATGTGAGGGGCATCCTGGGACCAATTCTCCACTGATAATGATGGAACCTCAAGGTCTGGGTTGGTTTCATCACACATGGTCCTCAGGGTCCAGCAATAGCTCTGCCCCTCCCACCCCCATGGAGAAGGACCCTCTTCTTCCTCCTGGTGGACTTCCTGCTCAGGGAGCAAGTAAGCCCAGGACATTCACTTGCACCACTTCCCACTCTGTCCCCGGAGCTCTTCTCCCATCAGCTTGGGTATTCAAAGCTAGATGGTGTGCTGTGCCACACCGTACCCAAACTTGCCAACTGATTGGCCTGTAAAAAGCATCTCTTAGAGTAAAAACATGTTCAAGTTCTCCCTAACTCCACTTCTATCTCATCCTTTCCCAAGTAATTTGATGAAAAGGGCTTCATTTTTAGAGCTTTTTGGAAGACTATTTTTGTTTTGTTTCTGATGACTCCCATAGAAGATATCTGTTAACTTTTCATACTTTGTGTTTTTATTGGCCATACTAATAACACATGTCATTATCAAAGGAAAAAGAGTGTGCAGAAAAGGATTTTTTAAAAGGTTATTTAAGGGCTGGAGAGATGGCTTAGTGGTTAAGGCACTTGCTTGCAAAGCTTAAGGACCCAGGTTCAATTTCCCAGTACCCACATAAGCCATAAGCCAGATGCACAAGGTGGTACATGCATCTAGAATTCATTTGCAGTAGCTGGAGGCCCTGGCGTGTCCATTCTCTATCTCTCTCTCTCTCTTTCTCTCTCTCCCTGTTTCTCTGTCTTTCAAACAAATAAATAAATAATGTTTTTTTTAAAGGTGATATGAGCAGCAAGAAGTATTCAAGGTACTTACTGTCCTGAAACATCTTTTGCTTGTAAGCATTTCAGTTCTGTCCTGTTTACAGATTTTTTTTTCTATTTGTGCATACACAGGTTATTGACACAAAAAAGTTCTCACCTGAATAGGAATAAGAAGTGGTTTATTCCTAGTCAAATATAAGCCAGCCTGGCCTTGGAACATAGATTCAAGTTGCTCCAAATAGCATGTTCCAATACGGAAGCCCAGTCACAGAACAAAAGCAAGTCATTAACGAAGGCATGTACCCACACATTAGTGGGAACAGTAAGTAGACAGGTTCCAACAACATGGGGGAAAACTCAGATAAAGGTTTCAGATATTATCTGGTGACATTCTTAGCTTTTGGATTGGTGGAGGGGAGTGGTCTGTCAAATTAATACATTCCAAAGGCCTAAAGTTGAAAGAATTCTCACTCAGATACTCTAACAATTAAGCAGATTAAACGTAGATAATTCTGGGCCTGGATCTGTACCAATTCCAGCTCTCTGTAGTCACAAACTTCTAAACGCTGAATCAATCATGTAGAATTGTTTTGTTTTTAAAATACGTGTGGCTTTACATAGGGGATTTCAGGTCAACCTTTCCCTTATTGGCTAAGAATCACAGTTTGTGCCAAATGCTGTTTTCTGTCCTCTGATGTTGCGAAGGCTCATTCCTCGGCTGTGATAAAGATGAGGTTGAGTAGTCAGAAGAGTGCAGTTCAAGACAGGGAACTACTTGGCCGCCATTAAGGAAGAAAGTTCTAACTCATTAGCCATCATGATTGAGAGCTGATGTTTTTTCTTTTTCTACCCCGTGTATCTGATGTAACAGTGCCTGAGCATGGACTAGGAATAGCATATCTAAATCAAATTAGGCAAGAACACACTATGACCTAAAATAAAGCAAACATTAAAAAAAAATTTTTTTTGGAGAGAGACACAGAGAGAGACAGACGGAGAGAGAGGGAGAGGGAGACAGATAGAGAATGGGCGCGCCAGCAGTTTCTCAGCTGCTGCGAATGAAATCCAGATGCGTGCGCCCCCTTGTGGTCAAGTGTGGCATTGCACCCTTGCATCACTTTGCATCTGGCTAAACGTGGGACTTTGAGATTGGAACCGGGTTCTTAGGCTTAGCAGGCAGGCGCCTTAACCGCTAAGCCATCTCTCCAGCCCAAAAAAACATTTTAACCGATGAAAACAAATCCTCTGTATCTTTAATTAGAGTGACTACGTTTTCCCCTGTGCCTACAGTTAAATAATTGCAAATGTTATTTTTATTTTATTTTATTTTATTTTTTATTTATTTGAAAACAAATACAGAAATAGGCAGGTCTGTATCTTTAATTACTGCAAACGAACTCAGATGCATGACTATCATTTGGGTCCCTGTGCCTACCGGGTCCCTAGTCTCCAGTTAAATAATTGCAAATGTTATTTTTGACTAATAATTTTGTTTGTCATGTTGTTGTGAATTATTTTTTTAATTTTTATTTATTTGAGAGAGAGAAAGAGATGGAGAGGGGGGAGAAAGAGAAAGAGAGAGAGAATGGGTGTACCAGGACTTTACACCACTGCTAACAAACTCTAGACACATTCCCCACTTTGTGCTTCTGGCCTTATATGGGATCTGGGGAATTGAACCTGGGCCAGCAGGCTTTGCAAGCAAGTGCCTTTAACCACTGAACAATCTCTCTGGCCCAAAATTTAATTTAAATAAAAATAATAAAAGGACATACTTTAAAAAAATCATATTCCAAAAGAGGACAAAGATAATGTTGCTTAAAAAAAAACAAACAGAGAGAGAGAGACCTTGTAACCTAAGAAACTATACCTTAAAAGCCTGAATTTCCTGATTAAATGAGTCCTCAAGGTATCCCTCAGAACAGTTAGCTAATGGTAAATACTAAATACCACTTATATTTTGGCACGTGCATGGACTATACTACGGAATGATTCTTACTTCCCTTTCTGATTGTGAAATGAGATTCTTATACTCACAAAACCTATGCAGTCCTGATTTGTTACAAGTCTAGCTCTCGTTTCCATCCCCGTCACAGTATTTAGTGCAGGAGGAAGGAAAGTTTTGTCAGAAGGGATTTCAAAGGAACCTGTATTTGTAATCTGCTTTCTTTAGTAATATGACTATTAATTCTTCCTCAAATTGGAATGTGATGTGATACCAAAAATAACAAAATAACAAATAATTTTTAAGTTAAATTTTCACTTATTTCTCGTGTGTGTGTGTGTGTGTGTGTGTGTGTGTGTGTTTTCATCCCACAGCTCATGTGTAGAGCTTAGAGGACAACTTCAAGTGTCTGTGCTCCATCTTCTTGGAAACAGGGTCTCTTGCTGCTGTGGGTGAAGTGCCAGTCTGCAGAGGAACATCAGTGCTTGTCACTCACCCGACTGTGTCCATTGTTGTAGGTGCACTGGGACCACAGTTGCATGTGCCATGTTGCATCTGGCTTTAGTGAGCACTAGGGAATTGAACCCTGGCCACCACGCTTTGCAAGCAAGTTCCTTTAACTGCTGCATCATCTTCCCAGGTCCTTAATTATTATTGTTATTAGCAATTTTAGCTTATTTTGAAATTCCTAGACCAGGACCAATACCTCCTAGGAGCTCTTTTATGGCTGTCACATTTAGCCAATTTTAGTAAAAATATGAATAATTTGGATAAAAAGAGTCAACCCAAAACCTTTGTGTTTCCTTAACAAGGGTCAAATAGTGGGTGGACATCAGGACAGGGTTATGCTATAATAGGAATAACAGGCAGTTTAACAATTATATCTAAGAGTTTGCTGCATCTTAACATTTTTAATATCATAATGCAATTGACTGGACCCAGTACATATATATGGTGTGTGTGTGTGTGTGTGTGTGTGTAGAGGAAAAAAAGTTTGATTGTTTTTAGATGAAGGTATTTGGATTAAAACAGAGGTGCCTCCCAAATGGAGTTTCTTTTGAAAGATATAAAATTGGTCTCTGACAGTCTAAAAGTTTAAAACTGAAATTTTAAAAATTTAAATTATACCTAGGGATTGGAGAGATTGCTCAGTGTTTAAAGCACTTACCTGCAGAGCCTAACAACCTGAGTTCGATTCCCCAGTACATGTAAAGCCAGGTGCACAAATTGGAGCATGCATCTGAAGTCTGTTTGCAGCAGCTAGAGTCCCTGGCACACCCATTCGCTTTGTCTGTCTGTCTTCTATCTCTCTCTACCTACAAATAGATAAATTAAATAAATAAATATTTTAAAAATATTATACTTAAATGACAGAATCCTTTTATGAAGATAGTGAAAAACTTGAGTCTTTTTCTGTATGAAGACTTGGACCAAGTCTGGGTAGTTAGGTAGTCATAACAAAAATGATTAATTATAAAAAGCTGGCCTTTTAATCCCAGAACTTGGGAGGCAGAGGTAGGAGGATTGCTGTGAGTTCGAGGTCACCCTGACACTACACAGTGAATTTCAGGTCAGCCTGGGCTAGAGTGAGACCCTACCTCAAAAAAATCAAAATCAAAACAAAAGATTAATTAGAGACTAAAGTGTGACTATCATCATCTATAATTTTACTAAAATCCAAGTCAGTATTATTTCTTTTTAAAAATATTTTATTCGTTTATTTACTTATTTGAGAGAGAGAGGAAGGCAGATAGATAGAGATAGAGAATGGTTGTGTCAGGGCCTCTAGCCACTGCAAACGAAATCCAGATGCATGCGCCACCTTGTGCACCAAGCTTACGTGGGTCCTGGGGAATCAAGCTTGAGTCCTTAGGCTTTTCAAGCAAGTGCCTTAACTGCTAAGCCACCTCTCTAGCCCCAAATCAGTATTACTTATATCATTGAGGTTGATATACCAGAAGAATTTTTCATGATCTAAATATACAAGGATTTAGGAAATCTGTTATAAAAGAGTGAGAATTAGTAGAAAAGTTTTAAAGGAGATTCTGAGTTTAATTACTTGGAATATTCAATGTGGACATAGTTCAAGATGAACATTACCCTGTTCTGAAGTTCTTACAGATGTGTCCTCAGGACTTGGCACTAGTTTGAGGTGAGAAATACAAATCCAAGATTTTATCTCCGGGAGCTTTGTACAGAGGAGGTGGTTAGCAGTATTGGACAGGGTTCTTCCCACCAGACTTGGAGGGACTCTGGCACGTCTTCCAGATGACGAAATCATGTCGTGTTCATTCATATGGTTGTTTCCTTGTGCCAGCTCACTGTGTCACGGAGCAAGTTCCCCATGCTGAGGCCAGACCAAGCCCACATGCCTCCTGCGTGTGCCCACCCTGCTTCTCCTCCTGGTGAGGGCTCTAGTTCTCCTCACTCAGTCCCATGGGTGGAGCTTGCATTGAAAGAAGGAAAACAAAAAACAACAACAAAAAGATCTGCTTGTATTCAAAGTGAAAGGGCACTTAAAATCTCATTTTGGGGCTGGAGAGATGGCTTAGTGGTTAAGGCTCTTGCTTGTGAAGCCTAAGGACCTGGGGTTTGACTCCCCAAAACCCATGTAAAGCCATATGCACAAGGCAGCGCATGTGTCTAGAGTTTGTGTGCAGTGGCTGGAGGCTGGTGTGCCCATTCT
This sequence comes from Orientallactaga sibirica, assembly GCA_036365145.1. Taxonomy (NCBI): domain Eukaryota; kingdom Metazoa; phylum Chordata; class Mammalia; order Rodentia; family Dipodidae; genus Orientallactaga; species Orientallactaga sibirica. Next base: position 2,700,130 of record JAEOAD010001317.1, read on the forward strand.
CTCTCCATCACATATAAATAAATAAAAAATTACATTGTTGTCTCAACACACTGGACCAGGTAGATAAAATGCCACTTAATTTACACTCCCGCATGGTGAGTGAAAGAAATCTTAAAAGGTTTGTGGGTGGGAGGAAATGATGGTGAATTACTGATGACATGTCACCATCAAAAGATTTAAATGACAGAATAAAATGACAGTAATCGTGTTAATGATAATCATAACAACAATAAAAGACCACTGGCTCTGATGGTATAAATTACTAGCAACAGATGAGTGGTTTCATCAATATCTTGAATCTGCATTTGGTCTGTGTGACTGGGGATGTCTTGGTGGTGTCTCTAGAGCAGCCTTTCAAGCTGGACTCACTTTCTCCTGTGAAGGTGAGGCGGAGCTGGGCCTGCAGACAGAGAAATTGTTTACATTTTCTAAATGAAATTAGGATGGGACAATGAAAAGTTGGCTAGGGCCTCATTGATGTTTGTTTCATTCACCTTGCAGATGACAACTCTTGTTAATCAGAGCGATTGTTTAGAATCGGCTGGAAGGTCATGGACAGCCTGGGCTGGCTGGTGGGCTGCACTGCTCAGGACCATCCGGGGCAAGCGTGGATGGTTTTTCATGTGTCTTTAATTGGTATTTTTCTGTGTCAGTTAGGAAGGAAAATCAACTCCCAGGGAATATACTTAGATAGTCTAGCTTGCTGCACTGAGTGACGCCAGAACATTCCATCAGGTTCCCGAGGAACCTTTGCAGGAGCTGCTGGACATCTGGAGGGGAGGTCAGAACACATGGTTATTAGGGCTGGGCAGATGGCTCTATGAATAAAGGGCTCATTACACAAGGGTGAATACCTGAGTTCAGATTCTGAGACCCCATCTAAAGCTGGATACAGTAATGTTAGTATCTGTAATCGTAGTGTATCCACAGTGAGAATAGAGCAGAGACATGGAGAATATACTGGAACCTCCCAGACCAGCTAGCTTGACAATGTCAATACAACAAGGACAATGAGAGACCACGCCTTAAAAGAGATGGAAGGTGAAAACAGACAACTGACATTGTTCTCTGACTTTTACACATGGCTGCCTGCTGTCACACACATGAATATGCACATACCACACAAATATACCCACACACACTCACACACACCCAAACACACCCACACATGCACATGGAAGCAAACTTCTTATCTAGGTCATGATGGGAGTTGCTTATAACATCTCATACCAGCCAATGAGGAGTCTCCTTACCCCAAGAAGGTCTGGAAAGATGTATATCCCTGTGCAGTAGTGCCACACAAGCTCTGGGGGTAATCAACTGTCACTGGTTGGCCATGAGACCCACTCAGTGGAGGAAATTCATACCTCGTTGATGCCCTTATCACATACAGCCTGGGCTTTCTGCTCGGTGGCATCACTCATGGTAGCCATGATGTGTGGACAGTGCATAAGTCCACATGGAAGGATCATAGATGGCCACTAAGACCAGAAATTAAGAAATGGTTTAATAATGAGAAGGAGTCAGGTAGCTTTGTTAAAGGGTGACTGGGCCCTGAGAGTAAAAAACAGGAATGTCTTTGGGCTTTGCTAGAGATCAGAGAAGCTGGCTTCTCCTTATCTCTTGCCTAAAGGAGTTCCCTAGATGTGTTTTTTAAAAAAATTTTTAATTATTTTATTTATTTATTTGAGAGAAAGAGGGAGAGAGAAGGGGGAGAGAGAGATGGAGAGACAGAGAGAGAATGGGTACGTAAGGGCCTCCAGCCACTGCAAACAAACTCCAGATGCATGTGCCCCCTTGTGCATCTGGTTTACGTGGGTCCTGGAGAGTCGAACTGGGATCTTTTGGCTTTTCAGGCAAATGCCTTAACTGCTAGACCATCTCTCCAGCTCCCCCACCCCCGATCTGTTTTTCCATAAACAATCTGAGCCCCTCCTGGGAGGGTGGTCCCCTTTCCTAGAATTTAAATCTAATCCTGACAGTGTGGTTGGTCAAGTTCAGGCCCCAGAACTTGGTGTCATGGTTGGCCCTCCTGAACTGGCCCCTAGCCCAGACCCATTAACTCTCAGTCTGGCTCACTTGAGCCAGAAAATAAAGCCCTCTACAGTAAGATTATAAATAGGTTTATGAGGGGAGAGCAAGCTCTCTTAGTGGACTCTTCATCATTCCTGAACCTCCAGGTTCTGCTAAGTCTCCCTCCTTTTGGCCCAGCTGGGCCGAGGGGAGGGGTGACCCCCTTAATCCCTCTCTACCCCCTCCTGCCCTCCACAGGCAAGAACTCTTTGTACTTTCTTCTCTTTTCTGTCTGAATTTCTTTTCACATTTCTTCTAGGCCTACAAGGGCTCTTAGACCACATGCATGTATGCATTTTCCTTCCCTTGGTTTTGTAGTTCACTAAATAAATATAATAATAATTATCCTTTTCAGTTTGGTTTGTCCAATTTTTTAATTAAATACAAACACAAACTCAGAGTTTGGGGTTCAAGGACTTTCCTGGACTCCCCACAGACCCTGTATCAATTCTAGAAGTGTGGTGGTTTGATTCTGGTGCCCCCCATAAACTTAGGTGTTCTGAATGTTAGGTCCCCAGATTATGGCAATTTGAAAATCATAGCCTCCTGGAGGCAGTGTATTGTTAGGGGCGGGCTAGTAGATATTATAGCCAGTTTCCTCTTGACAGTGTTTGGCACACTCTCCTGTTGCTGTTGTCCATCTGATGTTGGCCAGGACGTGATGTATATCCTCTGCTTATGCCTTCATTTTCCCCTGCCATTATGAGGCTTCCTCTTAAGTCTGTCAGCCGAAATAAACCTTTTTTCCCCCACATGCTGCTCTTGGTCAGGTATTTTCTGGCAGCAATGAAAAGCTGACTGCAATAGTAAAGTTGGTACCAGAACTGGGGTTATTACTGCTAGACACCTGAGTGTGTGACTTTTGGCCTTTTGTAGCTGATTTTTGAGGAAGGAATGTGGAAGAGCTTGAAATCTTGTTCTAAGAGACGCCTTGTCGTACTGTAAGTATAGCTTGATAGACTATTCTGGTTAGAGTTGAAAGACCTGAATGCAGTAAGAACTATGAACTGTGAGGTTTGGCTTATAAGGGTGAGAAAAAGGTTTGTCTGGACTGGGCTAGAAGCAGTTTGAGTGAGAGGCTTGCTGTTATACCTGTGTCCTGAGAACTTGTGCAGGACTGCTTTGTGTAGAAACAGACTGGTGTGAGCAGAGGGATATGGCACAGAAAAAATGAAATCTTTGGGCCAAAATTGCTTTCCATTCAGCCGCAATTGTTTGAGAGATTACAACCATTGAGATTGGGCCAGCTGACCTGCATTGGGACAATAGGAAGAATGCAGACTCTTTGGAAGGGACCTGAGCACTGAAGGAGTTCAAAGAGTTCAAAGTCAGCTTTATTCCCCTGGGTTAACAAGTTGGCAGCTCACCTGGTAATGTGGAGCATATCAAATGCATGAAAGAGAGGGTCATTGAATTTGCAACATGGTTTTGTATTTTGGAAATGGCCATGGACAGTGTGAAGCAGGATTTTTGGATTACCTGCATGGAGACCTGATGGAGCCATGTGGAGACCCAGTGGAGATGCCAGGACTATGAGATGACTGCCACGTAGAGCTGCCAAGACTGGATGAAGTTTTCTGGGACTGTGAGTAGTCCAGCTGGAGGGGCGGAATTGGAACTTGAGCCTCGTCACTGGTTAGAGTTGTTGGACTTGGAGCTACAGAGTTTGATGTTTGCTGTGTTTGTTTTAAATCTTGTAATGGTTGAACATTTCTTTGCTCTGCCAAGTGCCATCTTGTGCATTGTGAATGTTTATTCTGTGCCATTATGAGTTTTTGGTTGTATTTTGCTATGGTGGCTCAATTAAAAGACCTTGGATTATGGGGATGTTTGAACATTATTGGGATTGATAAAGCCTATGGGAACTTTTAAAGTTGGACGAATGCAGTGCATTTTACATCATGTATGGGTATCAGTTTATGGGGGCTGGGGCAGAATGTGGTGTCCCCCATAAACTTAGGTGTTCTGAATGTTAGGTCCCCAGCTCATGGCAATTTGGGCATTAAAGCCTCCTGGAGGCCTTGTATTGTTGGGGGCAGACTTATGGGTATTATAACCATCTGCCTCTTGCCAGTGTTTGGCACATTCTCCTGTTGCTATTGTCCATATGATGTTGGCCAGGCTGTGATGTCCACCGTCTGCTCATGACATCATTTTTCCCTGCCATCATGGGTTTCTCCTCAAGTCGGTAAGCCAAAATAAACCCTTTTCCCACACAAACTACTCTTGGTTGGGTGTTTTCTGGCAGCAATGGAAGGCTGCAGCAAGGGACGAATCAGCCTGCACTTGGTAAAAATTAACAGAGTAGAGTCAATAGCTATTCTCCTAAAACTGTATGTGTAGCAAGAGAGTGTGTATACACACATGTGTGCAATGGTGGGGCAGTTCACCCTTACACCACTACTTCTAGAGATGAAAACACGAAAAAGGGGACGGCGTGCTAGAATTGTATACATGTTGACTTCAGGCCAGTCCTGGTCTTAGCTGTGTTTTGCGTGGTTCATGTGGGCTTTAAGGAGGAGAATGAACCATGTATAGAAGAACAAGTTAGTTTAGAAATGTTCAGGGCTGGGCATAGGGCTCAGCGGGTAAAAGTGCTTGCTGCTCACGAACAAGAACGTGAATTCGGATCCCTAGAACCTGGAACATAAACCTGCACACGGCCGGGTGCATCGGTAATCCCATGGTGCCTACTGCAGAAGTGGAGGCAGAAACAGAAGAATCCCTGGAAATTCTTAGGCCAGCTGGCCTGATACACACAGAAGCAAACAATAAGAGACCCTGCCTCAAATGAGTTGGAAGGCAAGGACTGACGGCTGAGGTTGTTCTCTGACCTTCACATGCATACCATATTTCCTTCCACACACACAAAGATTCAAATAAAATTACATTTTGGGCTGGAGAGATGGCTCAGTGGTTAAAGGGGCTTGCTTCCAAAGACTGAGAGCGCCGGGTTTGGTTCCCCACAAGGTGGCATCTGGAGTTCGTTTGCAGTGGCAGAGGTCTTGATGGAGGATCTCTCTCTCTCTCTCTCTCTCTCTCTCTCTCCCCGCAAATAAATCCTAAAAATCCAGATTTAGAGATGGAAAGATGGCTTAGTGGTTAAGACATGTGCCTGAGAAGCCAAAGGACACTTGTTTGACTCTCTAGGTCGATGTAAGCCAGCTACACAAGGTGATGCAAGCACACAAGGTTGCACATGTGCACAAGGTGATGCATGTGGCTGGAGTTCGATTACAGTGGCTGGAGGCCCTGGCACTCTAGCTCTCTCACTCTCCCTCCCCCTCCCACTCTCTCTCCTTCTCTGGCATAAAGAAAAAGACCAATCTGTTGGGCTTGCCTCAAAAAAAAAAAAATCCAGATTTAAGGCCTGAGAAATGACAAGGTATGGCTATCCAGGGCCCTATTCCCACATACTTTCCAGCATGAACTGATGTCAGCTGATGTCTCTACAGCTCTAGGTATTTATGTGGCTACTCTGTCCCCAAGGAGTAGAGTGTGCCACTCCTGCATTAGTGACTCAGAAAGGGTGGTTACAGCCTCACTCAGGTAACATACCAGGCTGAGCCTATATGAAATCTTCGAAACAGACTCTGACAGCTTTCACTGCGCTTCCTACAGAAAGGGTGCTGGAGGTGTCATTATATGTCCCCCTCACGTCACTGAGTGCTTCTCGTTTGCCAATCAGAGATCCTGTACTTTGCCCTTAATTAACATCTCAATTAAATGGTACAACCCCGTTATAGTAATCTTTGGGTTGCTGAGGCAAAACATCCAACCAAAAGCAGCTGATGGGAGGAAAGTTTATATTTTGGTAACAGTGGTGAGGGGACAGCATGGCATGACTAGAGGCTGGATGTCACTTCCTGCCACAGCAGGAGGACACCACCAAGAATAAGCTAAGCTCTGACAGGGGTGCTGTCTATAATACCCTCAAGCTCACCTCCAACATTACACCTCCTCCAGCAAGACTCTAACTCCCAAATTGCCCCCATCTAGGGATGAGGTATTCAGAACATATGAGTTTTTGGGGGACATCTGATTCAAACCACCACACCTTGAAATCAGACACACACACACACACACACACACACACACACACACACACACGGGTGGCACCCTGGGATAGATCATTCTAGGACCTTGGGTAAGATAGCATGATAAGGAGACATAGAATTTCTCTTTTTTAAGTTTTTGAGCCACCAAATATGTCATCTTCTGAAATTTTCTTCACCTTTAACATTGTAGTACTTAAGCTCTTTTTTAGGCGTATATGCACAAAACACCCTAGTTTTGTTTGGGTGTTTTCTCCCAACCTCAAAGAAGTCCTGAGCCAGTGTGAATATTCTCCAGTCTGGTCTCATTCACAGAACCAGAAAACAACACAACACAAAACAAAAACCACACCTGCACAGTACCCTCTTTCCCTAACAGCACACACCTCCCTCCTAGAGTGACGGAGGCCCTATCTCTCAAGCAGAGAAGGAGATGAAAAATGCCCAGTGAGGCTGCATCTGAATATGAAGCACTTATCTCTCTGTGCAGGCAACTTACAGAAAAAAAAATAATTCATCAAACTTCGTTCTAGAAAAAAAGCTTTAAGCCTTCCTCACCAGAACACAGAGAGCTCACTGGGGCAGGAACACAACAATAAAGGAATTATTTTAGCAGAATTAATAGGAAGAAATTAGCCCCATGTTGCCTTTCCTTTTTGTCACAGTGTGGTGCATTTTTTTAGATTTTGAAATTCCACATTTTGCATACTCAATGACTAAATGATCCCCCCCCCACACATCTCCTCTCTGATGTTTGTCATGTATGTAACTTGTCTTAATAATAGAGTGAGTAGCATTTTAAAAAATAGCAGCTATCTAATCATCAGCCCAACTCTAAAACACATCCCAGAGTTACTCTTGGAATCTTTTTATACTCAGATGTAATTCACATATATCTGAGACACATGGGCTGCTTTGAAACATGTCAGATGATTGTGTAAGTCAAGTTCAGGTTCTCAGATTTATCTGCAACCACAGCTTGGAGTTGGATGAGTAAAGGAGAGCTTTGAACTAATGCCTGTTGGGAAGAGAAAGAATTTCACATTTCTTGAGAACAACCGTCAGTTCAAGAGGAGGAAATGAAGCCAAGAACTGAGGTGCACTTATCTGACTTCTCTTCCTGTCCTCAGCTGCCTTCATTCGCTGTCTCCTGGTGTGTTGGAGGCGTCCTACCTGCCCTGCTTTGCATGCCCCGTGTCATCTCCGTGGTGGGCTGTGGGGCCTTGGGGTCTCAGGTTGGCTACTGTTAAGTAGCCTGGCTCTTCCCTGAAGGGAGGTTACAGGCTCCTGGGAAACACCTACTGGGTGAGGACTTGGAGGACTGGGGAGTATAGGTGACCATCCTCCAAGCTGGCAGGTATCTTGAGGCAGGGGCTGTGGCAGGAGAGGAATGGAGAGTGGGAGTGGGGCAAGGTGAAGGAGTTGAAATGAGAGTGAGAGGTGGGGTTGACATCTGAAAACCTGAGATTCTTATAAGGTCTGCCAGCTGAGGATCACGGGGTATAACGGTGGTCCATTTGAATGCCTTCATCACCCACCAAGGAGGAGGTTTTGTGCCTTTAAAAAAATTTTTTTTTGTTTTATTTATTTGTTTATTAGAGACCAACAGGTAGGCAGAGAGAGAAAGAGACAGAAAGAGAGAGAGAGAGAATGGGCACACCAGGGCCTCTACCCATTGCAAATGAACTCCAGATGCATGTGCCACCTTGTGCATCTGGTTTACATGGGTACTGGGGAATCAAGCCTCGAACTGGGGTTCTTAGGCTTCACAGGCAAGCGCTTAACCGCTAAACCATCTCTCCAGCTTGGTTTTGTGCCTTTTTAAAAATTTTTAAAATTATTTTTATTATTTATTTTTGGAGAGAGACACAGAGAGAGACAGACAGACAGAGAGGGAGAGGGAGACAGATAGAGATGGGCACGCCAGCAGTCTCTCAGCTGCTGTGAACGAAATACAGATGTGTGCATCCCCTTGTGGGCAAGTGCAGCATTGCGCCCTTGCATCACTTTGCATCTGGCTAAACGTGGGACCTGGAGATTGGAACTGCTGGAGATTGGAACCAGCGTTCTTAGGCTTAGCAGTCAGGTGCCTTAACCGCTAAGCCATCTCTCCAGCCTGGTTTTGTGCCTTTTAACCCACGTGTCATGTAGGACACACCTGGCTTTGGGAGCAGTAGGTGTTGTGGGACACATTTAACAGCAGCAAGTCTGCATGTTTCTCTCCCTGTCTCCATCCAGGGCAACCCTGTATTGCCCCCACCTTGCTGTGGGTGTTGGGTTTAGATCCAGCTGTTCTTCCCTCTAAGAGCCACTCTCAGTAATAATCAGAGGCGGTGGCTTGTCCTGTGCAATAGCTCCTCCCGATCCCAGTGGGAGTCCTGGCACCTTTGTTCCTCCTTCCCCACTGAGTATGCTCTGGCTACTGGGGAGAACAGAGTTTTTATGTGGAGCATGGAGCCCTGCAGTGCTGAGAAGGGATGGTGACCAGAGCTGCTGTTATGCAGAGAGGCATCCCCCACCCCCAAAACCTCACCATATTTTCAGCTCACATCACAGATGGACCAATTCAACACTGTCCTATTTTTGGGTGTCTGTCCCCTAAGGGCTAGTAGTAAGTGGCAAGCTCCTAGTAGAGGCTAGCCCAAGAGGGATAGTCACCTGTTAACGCTAGAGCCTGCGTCCCATTGTGCCTTGGTTATCTGAAAGCCATTATGAGGAGAAAGCACACAATATGCTAACGTTCAGCAATGGCTTCTTGAAGCAGACTCATTTGGTCTGTCTCAGGGGTCCTGACAACTTAAAGCAGCCCACTTTGGGAATGACCTCTGCTTGTAGAATTGGGGGTTCAGAGCCAGCTTTGGGAATGACCTCTGCTTGTAGAATTGGGGGCACAGGGCCTTTGCCCACACTGTTTCTGTTTTTGTAGGAATTTGATAATTTGATTCATGTTGGTATCCAGGAAGCTCTTGGAGAGCTGGTCTTTGGCTTCTCTGAGAGGGAGTGTATGTGATTGGCTTTCCAGGCCTAGAGGCCTGACGTGAGCCAAATTCCTATGAACCCTGAGTCTCATTCTGAGTCTCTTCATCAGTAAAATGGACATCCTACCGTGACTGTCAGGATTGAGTCAGGCCAGGGTTAGAGACTTATGGCTGAGGAAGCTTCAAAGCCTCATTTGTGGGATGACTATGGTCCAAACTAACCGTTTTGTCCTCGAAAATCTAAGCGGGAGGATCTTGAAGGCTCTACGCATAAAGAAAGGGGGAAAGAGTCAAATGCTGACGACCCTGATCCTATCAGTGCTCACAGAAGTGCAGCTCTTTCCTCTGGGTTGGATGTTAACTATTGCTGTCTTGTGCAAGGCAGCCCACAAGAGACCTCACAAAACCAGGCCTATTTGCATTGCCTCCTGGAGGGACTGGGGAGACTCAGCAGGCCTTCAGTAGATCTCCAAGAGGCACCTCCCCTCCTCAGATGCCAATCACCACCATGTAAGAGGGAGCCAATCAACTGGTATGGGATTCTCCCGTACTGCAGCTGTCCATCAGTGACCCAGGGGACTTCTTAGTGGTTAGTGTCTGTGAGTCATCCATGTGCTCTTGTGAATAACTCCAGTAAACTCATCAGTTCATAAGCTGGACTTGGGTGGAGCCCTCTTTCCGGTGCATCAGTGCCCCCTTCTCTTGGAGGTAAGCAGACATTTTGCATGTCTCCCCCAAACATCATGCAGTGACACTCCGTAAGTGCTGAGCTCTCCACTCATACGCACAATCGCCACGTGTTAATCCAAACACAGGAAGAAATTCAATTCTGTGGCAAACACTGTTTTGGGGGAGTCAGAAGAAACTTCTCAGGATCCCAGGAGCAGAGTCTCTGCCTGCTGTTTCCTGCTTGTGGAAAACCCTCCTGCCCTGTACAGATTGGCTTTCCTGGGCTCCGTTGCCAGGCGGGGTCTCCAAGGAAGGTGATGGACAAGTTGTCAAGGTGGAACAAGGCCCTGGTTGACAGTGCTGGGTGTTTTTTTTTTTTTTCTTCCAGAATTCAGAGGGACATTGCTTGTTCGAGGGAAGGCAGAGAAACAAAATCAACAGAAAGTTTTGCTAAGGAAACTAAATAGCCTAGCTCATTGGCCTGGGCTTTTGAGCCCGACAAGGACAGAGCTCAGTGGGCACAAGCAGCACGTCAGTCTTTAGTGGACTAAAGCACGTGGAGTAAGCAGGGGACATGGTCATAACTGACCAACTTTAATACGCAAATGCCCATTTTGAGACATCCTAGGACAGAGGTAACTACAGGTATTCTTTAAAGCAAATTTGTGTAAGTTACCTGCGATGTTGAAGAAATATTACCAGTACAGAGGAGATATGGAAGCCTTGTCTCAGCAACATGGTTAGGAAGGATGGCTCAAGCCTGCCTCACGAGAGAAACAGGTCACGCATGCTGGATGTGGCCCCAAGAAGCAGTGGAGTAGAACATGTAAAACCCATGTTGATCTTAACGAATAAGTCGTAGAATGAGACTTACAGCATCTACATATGTTAAAAGCATTTCAAGGGAGCAGGGCCATGCTCATGCCATTAAAGCAGCAAGAACCAAGGACAACCAAAATCTATCAACAAGACAAGGTCAGAGATGAGCCTCCAATCACACAGCAGCAGGGCCCACATGAAACCACAGAGGAACTGGCGAGATGAACAAGAGTGTTGCTTCCACAGTGAGCCTGACAACCTGTGCCAGGGCGATGGAAACAGACACTGAGGAGACTCAAAACACACCAAAGCGGAAATCCCCAAGCTGCTGAGAGCTCAGCACTAAATTAGCACACCCACCAAAGCTCAGGGAATTTTGCAGAAGAAGGTGCAGAAAGATTGTAAGAACCACAGAGTGGGAGGGACTGTCCATAGGCCTTGCCCCACCCAGCAATGACTGACCACTGCTCTCCCAACTCGTAACCCACAACCCCATGGGGAATACCAGCAATCCCACGGAAGGGGTCCTCAGTGAAATGGGGGCAGAGAGGAGGGAAATGATGGCACCCACACATGATGTGTCCATACAACGTTTCTACTTAATAAAATAAAAAGGGTTTCAAATACCACTGTATTTTACTTCTGCACAAGCGTGGTTACTGACATCTTTCACATTCTTCTAGCTGGATAACAGTAGGGGAGGGTAGGAGGAATTAGGTTGCGTCTCAAACAGAGAATAGTAGGCAGGAAGGGATTAAAGTGGATTAACTCCACTCTCTGTATATACATGGACACAGGGTGAGAGAAAGATCGATGGATGAACAGATAGCTGCACAGGGTGAGAGGCTGCTATGGTGAATGGTGATGATGACATACAAATTTCTGAGGTTTCACCCACGGTGTAAAGGAAAGGTAAAGTTTGTAGTGAAGCTGTCTTAGTGGCCTTCTTTGTACCTGCCCTCACACCATGATTTAACCACAGTACTTTTTATTTTTTACTTTTGAAGTACAGTCTTGCACTAGCCCAGACTGGCCTGGAATTTACGATGTAGTCTCAGGCTGGCCTGGAACTCACAGTGATCCTTCTACCTCAGCCTCCCCAGTGCTGGGATTAAAGGCGTGTGCCACCACACCTGAAAACCTATAGTACTGTGCTCCATTTTTTTCAACACCCCCCACGAGGCTAGTAGTTGTTTTAGCATGCTTGTGTTGCTATAAAGTAATTCCTGGGACTTGGTAACTAATCAGATCAGATATTTATTCTCTTGTAGTTCCTGGAGGTCAGGAAGCCCAAGATAAAGGCTCCCGTATCTAATGAAAGGACTTCTGCTTACACTGCACTTGCAGAAAGTGGGAAGAAAAGAGAACCAAATCTCTCTATCAAGCCCCTTACTAAGGGCACTGACTTGTGTACCAGAGACAAGCCCTATGGCCTAATCACTTGTTAGGGTCCCATTTAAAAAATATTTAAGCTGGGCATGGTGATGCATGCCTTTAATTCCAGCACTTGGAAGACAGAGGTAGGAGGACTGCCGTGAGTTCGAGGCCACCCTGAGATTACATAGTGAATTTCAGGTTAGCCTGGGCTAGAGCAAGACCATACCTTAAAAAAACAACAACAACAAAATTATTTATTTGCAAGCAGAGAAAATGAGAAGAGAGACAGACAAAAAGCATGGGCATGTCAGGGCCTCCAGCTGCTGCAGGTGAACTCCAGATTCATGTACCACTTGTGCATCCAGCTTTATGTGGATACTGGGGAATTGAACCCGGGGTGTTAGGCTTTACAGGCAAGTGCCTTAACCGCTGAGCCATCTTTCCAAGCCCCAGGGTCCTACCTTTTAATGTATCTCACCTCTCATAAGATAACCCTGGGCTTCCATGTGCACATCTGCAAGGTCATTGACCTACCAAAGGCTCAAAGGCTCGGCAGGAATGGCTGAAACACTGGGATGCTTTGGAGTCTATTTCATTGCCCACAGCAGCAGATAAAGACCAGTACCCCTTCCTGGCTTCTCAGATATACCTGGTTGCTTGCATCCAAAACGTTTGGGTGCCTGACACAAGGCGCTTGTCTAGCCCAGTGGCCACTGGGAGACTGTACTCAAGACCCAAAGGAGGACACCAGTGTATCGCAATCACAGTGGAGTGTGATGGGGAAGTGAATGGTTCTGAAACAGTCACCACCTGTGATGATTGTGTTTTATTATGGAGGTTAAATTACAGCAATCACTGGCACACAAAGGCACTGCAGCAAGAAAGCAGTTGGGAACAATATTTTTCTCCCATGGTGGCTTCGGCCAGAAAAGAATGCATGAGCCACATGCCTACTGCAAACTTCCTTTTCCACGAACCAGACAGGCTGGGAGCCTATGGCTTGTTGCCACAGGAAAAGGTGATAAACTTGAAGATATTTTCCAGCTCTGTGTATTCTGGCCCTCTCATCCTCTCTTCTCTCTCCTTCCCTCCCCTCTCTTCTCCTCTCTCTTCCTTCCCTCCCCATGCCTCTCCTACCTCTCCTCTCTGATCTCCTCCTCTCTCCTGTCTCCTGTCTCCTCTCTCCTCTCTTCCCTCCTCTTTCCTTGCCTCTCTCCTCTGCTCTCCTCATCTCTCCTCTCCTCTTCTCTCTTTCTCTCTCCTCTCCTCCTAACTCCTACTCTCCTATCTCTTCTCTCCTCTTGTCTCCTCTCCTCTCCTCCTCTATGCTCTTTTCTCCTCTTCCCTTTCTCCTTTCCTCCTTCTCCCCCTCTCTCCTTTCCCCTCTCCCTTTTCCTCCTCTTTTCTTTTCTCTCCTCTCTTAATCTCTCTCTCTCTTCCTCTGTCCTCCTCTCCCCCCTCCTCTCCTGCTCTCTCTTCTTCTCTCCTCTCCTCATCTCTCTTCTCTCTCTTTCTCACACACACACACACACACACACACACACACACACACACACACACACACGAGCTGGGAGGGAGAAGGTGAAGTAGAGAATGCCTAGTCTGGCAATTTCCAGATTTTTAATTATTATTTGAGAGAGACACAGAGAAAGACAGACAGAGACAGAGAGGAAGAGGCAGAGAGAGAGAATGGGCACGCCAGCAGCCTCTCAGCCTCTGTGAATGAATTCCAGATGTGTGTGCCCCCTTGTGGACAAATGTATCATTGTGCGCTTGTGTCACTACATCTGGCTAAACATGGGACCTGGAGATGGAACGGCATTCTTAGGCTTGGCAGGCATGTGCCTTAACAGCTAAGCCATCTCTCCAGCCCGATTTCCAGCTTTTAAGCACTCACTGTCTTTCCAGTGTTCCCCAATGCACCATCCAAAGGCCTTGTTTATGACGAACCATTCAGTTTGTGGGTGAAGAAGATAGACTTTCAAATCCCTGGGATTCAAGTTCAAATCTTGACCTGCCTGTTGCTGTCTGTGGGGCTAGATGAAAATCATTTTCCTCTCTGTGCCTCAGGATGGTCAACAATAAAATGAGGGCAGCAGCTGGCCCAGCTCTGGGAGCATGAGGGTTGGCTGGCCTATAACATGAGTCCCCATGCTGGGTATGCTCTCAATGCTGAATCGTTCCCTTTACTGTACCTAGCATGTCGCCTCCCCATAGCCTCACCCAGCAGTACCAGAGCCACGTGCTGTCCCTGTCATTGGGAGTTCTAGGTAAAAGTGAGTGGTGTCAGCTTGTGAAGTTGTTTTTTTTAATACAGGGAATTTGTCATTCTACAATGAGATTGAAGCCCATTTGAAAGTCTCTATCCCATGGTTAAAACGCTCAATAACATTGCCAGGTGCCTTTAATTTCACTGTAGAAAGTGACAGTATACAGGACTCCTGCAAACCCTGTTTCTTGTGGCTTTAAAGAGTATAATGTGTGCTAACCTATAAATGTTTATGGATAATAATGGATTTTCCATGCATTGATTGAATGATGGTGAAGGGTTGTGTCTGGAGGAAAGACGCCTCCACCAACGATGAGTTACATTGGTTATCTTGCTTTTGAGGGTGACAGAGGACAAAGAATAGGAACAGCACACAGAAAGAAATGATTTGAGAAAAGTTAGCTTAGGAGCATTTTTAAACTCATTTAAAAATATCATATCTACTAATGCTCTTTGTGTAGGTTTGAAATGATAATTTCCTCTACTCCCAACACTTCATTGTTAACATGTTCAAACATATAGAAAAAAAATGACATGTTTTTAAACCACAAACAATCATACACTATCAACTTATTTTTCCCACTGGTAGTAAGTACACTCACTTATTATATGTCTGTCCATCCACCTACCCCTCTAGCTATCCACTCATGCATCGAATTTTTGGTGTATTTCAGAATAAATTGTACCATACTATCTTTTTTTTCCTGAGACAAAACTTGCCTACACTGGATTCAAGCAATCTCCCACCCTCAGCCTCCTGAGTAGATATAAGATAATGGTGGTATGCCACCACCATGCCTGGCTATTCATATTATCTTTGACAATTCATTTGACTTTACAAAACAAAACAGATGGTCTTTAAAAGCTAGCCTAATGTATAAGTTTGAAAAGAACAGATTGATTTTTATTTTATTTATTAATTTGAAAGCAGAAGGAGATAGAAGAGAGAAGAGAGAGAGGAGGGAGAAAGAATGGGTGCACCAGGGCCTCCACCCACTGCAAACGAACTGCAGATGTATGCACTACTTTGTGCATCTGGCTTTATGTGGGTACTGGGGAATTGAACTAGGGTCATTAGGCTTTGTAGACAAGTACCTTGACCGCTGAGCCATCTCTCCAGCCCAAAAAGAACAAATTTATTAAATAGGACAAAGAGAATATTTTTCAGAAGTTGACTGAAAAAGAAATAGAAGATAGGCACACGGATGCTTTAGTGTTGAGCTGTATTCCATTTCATGGACATACCATAGTTTAATCTATCGGTTGAAGAACACTTAGTTATATGGTATGCTGTTAGAAAAGCATGGACTCTTGAAAGCATTTGGAGTTCTGGCTTTTTTTTTTTTTTTCTTGATAAGAGATATTGTGTTGATGCCCCCAACACACACACACACACACACACACACACACACACACACACACACACACACACACCATTACCCTGGCTCCTGGATTTTCTTAAGGGTCTTTCTCTTGCTGACCCCTCCTCCACAGGATGTGGATGCTGCAGATACCAGCTGAGGGCAGTTGGATAAGCAGTTACTACACTCCTCACCATGTCCATAGAGCTCTGGCTTGGTCATCAACCTGACCTTTGCTGTTAGCATTGCCATCATTGTTTTTCTATGCTCTCCTTTGGAATGCTTGTACCTGCTGCATCCTCACCTGGGCTGTTTGTGTCCCAGAGAACCAAGCAACATGCCTCATACTTTACTCTCATCTCTGCTCATGTATTGCTTGTCAGAGTCTTTCCCTGCTCGCCCGAGATAACATGTGTGGCACTTTTTCTTTATGAGCTAGCATAATCCTCGTGTTGCATAAGCACCCTTGAGTTCTGTTTCTTGCTATGAAAGAAATGCAGGGGAAAGCGAGACATCGGTCCAGCTGCCTTGAATGTGTGTTCTGTCTATCTTCCACACTTTCTAGCACCCAGGATCTTACAAGCACTGATTAGCTATCTTGACAGGATAGATTTGCTGATACAGTCCCCAAGTTCAGACCCATAGTGCTCATCCATTCCCAGTTTGATGGAGATGTAGCCAGAGGCCATGCACAGAGATAATGGGGCCTGGAGGTGTCATGCAGACACGTGGTCAAACTTCTCTTGCATGGAGGAGTCAGGAAGGTTGATTCTCTCTCCCATCGGGTACCCACAGATGCATGGAATTTCATAAGGAACTGAATGCCTAGAACCCAGGGCTTGGTATTCCCATTAGATCTTCTTGTCTAGGTGCTCAAATGCCTGTGAGGTTATCAGAGTAAGAAGCATCTCTGGCAATTGATACCCAGTTGGTATTGATAACCTCCACCCAATCAGTCCCTGTGACCCCTATGGGAGGGGATCACTGTCTTGGCATCTGATTTGGTGCTTGCTTACATACATGCCATTAATTACACTCTCTCTGATTCCCAAGCTACAGTGAGGCTTTTTAGAGGATGGTGTCTGGGTCAATAATCAGTCAATCATCGTCAAGCTAAAAGCATGATGCATAACATTTATTAAGACTTTCCAACGGCCAAGCATGGTTCTAATCCTATTACACATGTAAGTTGATTTAAACGGTGCAGTGATATCACAGAATGGATATGACTATTTCCCTGTCTGGTGTAAGAGGAAAATTGATATTTGGAGCTAAGTCACTTGCCAAAGATCACACAGTTGGCAACTGGGGAAGCTTGGAGTTAAGCCCACCAACATATTTATAATATTTATTTTAATAATATATATAGATGTATAATATGAGTCATCTACATACATGTTGGAATATGTACCCTGGGGTATTCTAACTGGAGTGTCTCTGACTGCTTTTCTCTGAGCTTGCATTGAACTGTGCTACATATGTGGCAGGCATTGAAAGATGAACAAGGAGGTATGGAGAGATGGCTTAGTGGTTAAGGCACTTACCTGCAAAGCCTGAGGACCCAGGTTTTATTCCCCAGTACACACATAAACAAGATGCACAAGGTGGTGCATGCGTCTGGAGTTTGTTTGTAGTGGCTAGAAGCCCTGGTGTGCCCATTGTCTCTTTCTATCTGCCTCTTTCTCTCACAAATAAATGAATAAAATGAAATATTTTAAAGATGAACAAGGAGCTGGGCATGGTGGTACATACCTTTAATCCCAGCACTCGGGAGGCACAAGTAGGAGAATCGCTGTGAATTCCAGGTCAGCCTGAGCTACAGTGAGACCCTACCTCAAAAAACCAAAAAAAAAAAAAAAAAAAAAAAAAAAAAAAAAAAAAGAAAAGAAAAGAAAAGAAAGAAAATAAAGATGAGCAAGGAGACTACAAGATGAGAGACGATCACTGTCTTGAGATGGTGATGGAGTGAGTCTACACAGCAACTATGCTATGAGAAGATGGAGCTAAGTGTTATTATAAAGGCATTGAGGATTATTAGAAAGGCTGAAGAGATGGATTAGCAGTTAAGGCACTTACCTGCAAAGCCAAAGGATCCAAGTTTGATTCTGCAGAACCCATGTAAGCCAGATGCACAAGGTGGCGCATGTGTCTGGAATTTGTTTGCAGTTGCTGGGTACCCTGACACTCTCATTCATTCTCTCTCTCTCTTTGCCTCGGTCTCTCTTTCACACAAATGAATAAAACAAAAGACATTAAATGTTATTCATATAGTCTTTGGCTCGCTGGAGGGTCATGGGAGAAGGAGTGTGATGCCGGGCACAGTGTGACCAGGCACTGGGGCACAGGATGTCCTCTTTAACATAGCGGGTGCTTCAGTCCCTGCAGACTTGTGATCTCCTACAGCAGTAGGTTAGATGACACACTGCTGATATGAATGGTGCTGGACAAATTACTGACCAGATGAAGCTTTGAAAAACATCCTAGAAATAAATCCAACAACATTGAAGTGAGTGTGTAAGGTGGTGGGCTGGGGCTGGGTTGAAATCCCAAGTTTTGGGGTAGGTCATATTCTTGGAGGTGTAGTTGTGCTGCACCAAGTCTGGTGAAGGAGGGCAATCAGAGTCAGGGCTTTCAGGCTGGACTTAGCCAATGTCCTGTTCAGGCAGGACCCTCAATGTCTCCACATGTAGCCCCACAGGATTTGTGTGTGTTTTACACCTGAAGCTTGTATATACACAGACACCCCCACACAGCCTGCTGCAGATCATCCTTTCTGCTCAGGTGCTCCTCTTGGATACGACATAGTTGAAGCTGACTGACTGCATTAAGGATGGTCTTCCTAGATGTCCCCTCCCCGGGAGAATATTTAATCCAGAGAGGGCATCTAGACCTTGGTAAGTTTAAGGCTCCCTGTGGATGATGTTAAGTGCAAATTTGTGTGTCCTACCACAGAGAACTGATTTGTAGAAGTGTTTAAGCCCCATGCATGTTGACAAGCTCAGAACCATCTAGATGGTTCCTAATGGGGGTATGTGGGGATGCCCTGGTCCAGTGCAGGAGAGCAGACTGGAGTGCCTGTGGGTGCAGGGGAGTCCGCGGGAGATTTGTCAAGACTTCCCATTCATTCTAATATCTCCTGTGCTTGCTTGAAATGCCATGGTGTTATTATGCACCCAGCCCACATGTTCTTGCACACTCATAATTGTTTCTACATCATTTGTAATACAGAATCATCTAATGTCCATGAAGTAATTGTGAGAATGTATTTAGGGAATTAAACAATAGCACAATGGCACATACCTGTAGCTCCAACTCATAAGGATAAGGCCGGGAAATCCCAAGTTTAAGGCTGACCCTAGGCTACATAGGAAGACCTTGGCTCAAGAAAAATATGCTATCTTGGTTGGAGAGATGGCTTAGTGGTTAAGGCACTTGCCTGCAAAGCCTAAGGACCCTGGTTTGATTCCCCAGAACCTATGTAAACCAGATGCACATGGTGGCTCATGCATCTGGAGTTTGTTTGCAGTGGCTAGAGGTCCTGGTGCACCCATTCTCTCCCTCCCTCCCCTCCTTCCCTCTCTTTCTGTTTCTCTCTCTCTCTCTGTCAAATAAATAAATAAAATATTTTAAAAAGATATCTGGACATGTTCAGTAGAGGCACCCCCCCCCCAATATTTTAAATGTACTTTTCGCTGAATCCATGATCTGTAACCCATGGATAGCATGGGTTAATGGGGTGGCTATGTGTATTAATTTGTTTTTTTTTTTCGTCCACTGTATTTTTGGTTGAAAGAGCCATGGCCCATGATTCATTGTGGCATTCTAACTGCAAGATAAAATATGTTTTAATTGACAGAATCTCCAAAGTCAAGTCAAAGTGGGTAGTTTCATAGTAATTCTATTGCTGATGCTCTGATATCTATGGTGTTATGTCTCAGAAGACACCTGATACTATGAACTCACAGAGATAACTATTTCTTTTTAAATGGAAATTCAAGGCACAGCATTGGGCACCACGTTTTTGCAGAAGAAATCCTGATATTTCTCTGTCCATAATTCAAGTTTTTCCTCATTCTGGGGATTATTGCAAATGGCACTGAAATCAGTTGCTTCTCATCTTTCCCTATTGAGAACAGACTCTTGTGCTGGAAACACACCTAATTGTAGGGCTTGCTTGCTTTTTCTCCATCCCCATTCTGCCTGAGGAAGATTGGATTTGCCTGGGGAGGGAGGAAGGGGGCTCTGTGGTGGTGGTGCAGTCCGAGGAGAAGCCCCAAAGAGGCATTTTGGGGACAGGCATGCTGGGTATCCAAGCTGCTTTTGCTCTTGCATTTCTCCGTTCTCCAGTCACACTGCAGGACTGTGGAACAGGGACGCAGGAGGAAGGCACAGAGTCAAGCTAGAGGTGCCCACACAGCCCCTGGGACTGTGGGATGGGATCTGCCCAGCCGGGGCCTCCCACATCCATTCGTTCTGAACGTTGAGCATTCTCATTAGGACTCGCTCGTTAGGAGACCTTCCTGAGAGGCAGCTCCTTTTAGGGATTCAGAAGCAAGATGACACTAGCCCCATCTGTTACTCCTCCTTGCCTAGGCCCTTAATGTCTCCCCTGACTCTGAGCCAAGCTGTTTGCTCCTTATCTTCTCAGAGCACTGCTGCGTTTATTTCACTGTGCTGCTTGGATTCTTGTCTGCCCAACTCTTCATTATCCACTCCCTTATCTGTAAAATCACCAAGGAGCTGCTTCCATCCCCCCCCCCCCCGTTTAAGTAGGTTTAAGCCTCCTTCCCCCCACCTTTGCCCACAAAGCTTCCTGAAAAATCATACCACCCAGGCAGCCATGTAAGCTGTCACGGTGGCGCTCGGCTTTCTGGAGATGTCTCCCCTGCTCACATCGTCAGACTCTCATCTCCAGTGTCCAACCTCAGCGCTCCGTCCTGTGTCTGAGCACGAGGGTGGTGGCTGCCTTTTCTCCCATTGTCCAGGGCACTGTTTGCCTTCTGTGCTTGGTGTGAATGCTATGCGCGTGCCAGGATGCAAACCTCCTTAACAAGTTCATTCCTTGGACAAAAAGCCTTTTGGATTATGTGTTGCTGTGCAGGCGTCTTGAGTGTTGCTGTTGGTCTCCACGTCCCTGATTTAGTGATGCCTTCAGTTTCAGCTGCTCACAAGGCAATTACCCCTTGCTCCTCTAGTCCAGTGTTTATCCTTCCAGAGCGTCTTCTGTCAAGGTATAGAGAGAAAAACCTTTCATGGGGTTTCCTCATTCAAATTTCAGGCTTTTCCAATATGTGTAGTCTCTCCTGCTAGAAATTCTAATGGGGGTTCCAGTTACACAGTGAGAACTTCACTCTTAGGAGGTTTGTTTTACTAGATATTTCCATTAAGTGTACTGTTTTCCTACTTGAGGCTCATTTTTAATATACCTTTAAAATCAATTCTTTTTTAAAATTATTTTATTTATTTGAACATAGAGACAGAAGAAAGGCAGAGAAAGGTAATGGGTGTGTGGATCTCCAGCCCCAGAAACTTTTTAATTTCATGTAGTTTCATTTGTTGATTACCAAATGAGTGATTAACCTCTACAGTGTTCACCATTCCAGCCACTGCAAACGAATTCCAGGTGCATGTGCCACCTTGTGCATCTGGCTTTACGTGGCTACCGGGAATCATACCCCAGCCTTCAGGCTTTGCAGACAAGCACCTCAACCACTGATCCATCTTGCCAGCCCTAAAATCAGTTTTTTTTTAATTATATACCCATAGTAGTTTGAGTTCTGTGCCTGGCCATGAGATGGAGAGGTGTACATGGATGCTGAAGGTGTGAATTCCATGAGAGGCAAGGGACCGCTGAAACATCAAGATTAGTGTTCAGAGGCACTACTGCCGAAGGAGACACACTTTAAGTTCTCAGCTAGCTGCAGACGAGTCCATAGCATCACCTTTTGCGGGCACTTTCGTGGCTCATAGTCAGAAATAGAGATGTTCCAGGATGACTAGCCCTGCCTTTCTTCTGTTGACATGAGCGTATCACATCTCCACACTCACATGCCAGGCAGGTAAGCATTCCTCCAGATACTCAAACCATCAGTCTTGTAAACTGAGTGTTTTAGGACACACTCCTTCCATATATTCTCTCTACCTCTCTGCTTGCATGAATAGTATTGCAGTTGAACATTCCCTTTATGGCACGGCCTCAAAGCAGTTGCCAATACAGAGGTGGTTTGCTTCTGGGCCAAATGGTTTCAGAATACTGTCAATTTTGTGTCCCTGAATCTGATCTGTAAACATCGTCTGTCTCTGTTTGCCTTACCAGCCACGAGTGACTTTGTGCTGCTTCTAAATGCACGGTGACTTGGCAAAGCGCATATACAAAGTTTCCAGAATGGTCCTCAAACTGAGTCAGAAATCTTCATCTGATGACGTTTTATGTGCAAAAGTCTTTGCATAACTCCCCTCACTCTCAAGGTCTGTGGTCTTAGAAGGTTCTAGTTGACCAAGGTCAGTTGTAGTATAATCACTTTAAGGAGTGATGACTCAGCAAAAAAAATCTCTTCCATTCTGCAACTCTCTATTCACTTTATTGACGATTTCTTTTGCTGAGCAGAAACTTTTATAAATATTGTATTAATTTTAGAGAGAGAGAGATAGATAGAGAGAATGGGTGTGTCGGGGCCTCTAGTTACTGCAAGTGAGCTTCAGATGTGTGCACCATTTTGTGCATCTGGTTTCTGTAGCAATCAAACCTGGGTCCTTTGGCTTTACAGGGAAGTGCCTTAACCACTAAGCAATCTCTCCAGCCCCAGGAACTTTTAATTTCATGTAGTCCCATTTGTTGATTACCAAATGAGTGATTAACCTCTACAGTGTTCACGGTTCCATGTTTCACATGGGGGAAGTTCTGTTAGCCAGCCATTTGGGAAGCCCCTCTTTAGAAACACCACCATCCCTTCCCCACGTCAGCCTACAGACCCTCTGCAAGGCCCCTTTGCCAACCACCCCGTGGTTAAGGCTCTGCCCCATTGCCAGATAATGTGGTTGAAGCATGGCCACGTTATGCTGTCAGCCCCTGCTCAGCGATCTCATGGTATCCTTACTGTGTAAAGGTTGCCACAGAGTGAGTGCTCCCAGGCCCTTGTGTGGGTCATTCTTCTCAGAGCCTTCATCTCAAAGTCCTTCCTGGTTAGATGCACTCCCTCACTGAGAACTGAAGCTGAGTCTTTCTTCTGGTCCTCACCCTTTGCATTTTGTGATGTGTGTTGCACCTATATGTGTGCTTGTCTCATTTCTTCAGCTGATGACAGGCCCTGTATGAGCCAGGCATTCTTTTCTATCCTATTTGTCTTCCCTCCCTCTCTCCCCACGTGTCTCACATATCTCAAGGTGGCCTTAAACTTGGGATGTAACTGGATACCTCCACCTGCCTCCACCTCCTGAGGGCTGAGATTACAGGTGCCCACCACCATGCCCAGTTTATGCAGTGCTGGGGACTGAACCCAGAGCTTCCTGCATACTAGGCAGGCACTATGACGTACATCTGACGTACATCTCCAGCCCTGGGATTTGTTCTTGGAATCCCTCATTCTTGGCACCTGATTTCCAGCTCTAGCTTCACCCCATACCTTTCACAACTCTTAGCTAGTTGATTTCTGTGAGCCTTTACTGAGCTGGTTTTAGGACAGCAATGGTAGTAGCAACTGCTTCATGGGATTGTTATAAGGATAGGGTCTGGTTCAATTAAAAGCAGTGGCATGGTGTTTATGGTTGTTGTTCTGCCATGCCTCTTTCAATATTTATTTATTTGAGAAAGAGAGAATGTGAATGGGCATGCCAGGGCCTCCAGCCACTGCAAACCAACTCCAGACACATGCGCCACCATGTTCATCTGGCTTACATGGGTACTGGGAAATCAAACCTGAGTCTTTAGGCTTTGCAGGCAAGCATCTTAACTGCTGAGTCATCTCTCCAGCCCCTGGATTTTAACCTCTGTCCCCTGTGAATTTTGTGGCCATGAGAAAGTCCAGGAACAGAACTTTTATAAAGTCACCACTGTCCTCCCTGCTTTCTCAGATGACTCAGTTCTCATTGACATTTGGGAGCCCTGGCTCTGAGACAAGGTGACGTGAAGCACCGGGCACTTGGTGACCAGCTAGCCCTGCTTCTCTCCTCTCCCTGTTCTCCCCAGCTGTGCAGTAGCCCAGAGCCATGTGTGAAAGCCACAGCCTTGGGGCTCAGTGAAGAATGTGCTTGCCTTGCAAGCCTGAGGAAATGAATTCAATCCACAAAACCCATGTTTAAAAAAAGGCCAGGCATGGTGGTGTGTGCTTATAGTCTCAGTACTGGGGAGGTGGAGATGGGCGGATCCCTGGGGCTTGCTGGCCAGCTAGTCTAGCCCACTTGGTGAGCTCCAGATTAGTGAGAGACTTTGTCTCCAAAAAGGTAGACTGGGGATAGAGAGATGGCACAACAGTTAAGGCACTTGCCTGCAAAGCCTAAAGACCTGAGTTTGATTCCTCAGTACCCACATAAAGCCAGATACACAAAGTGGCTGGAGGCCCTAGTGCACCCATTCTTTCTGTCTCTCTTCTTTCTATCTCTCTCCACTTGCAAATAAATAAATGAGAATATTAAAAATATTTTCCAAGGTAGACTGTATTCTTGAGGCATGGTATAGGTCTTAAGACCCGTGCTGGATCCTGAGGTGACATCCCGGAAACATTTCCTGTCTTCCCCAGCAGGCTGCAGGGAGGGCCGCACAAGGGGAGACGAGATGCTGGAGCATTTAGCATAGCTAACTCCCAGCAGACTCAGGCTCCTCGCCATCCTGACCTGATGTGAGATTCAGGCCAACCAGCCTGGCTGCAGACAAGGTGGTGGGGGGAGAGGGGCCTCAGGAAAGGCCCCCCAGGGTAGTAATGAGTCCTAGACCAAAGAGAGCTATTCTGTCTGCAGGGTCTTCCTGCCAGCACAGCGTTTTATCCTGTTTGCGCAAGATTCCCATTACTTTCTAATTGCCTTCCTTGTGTTATTTTCTTTCCCTTTTGGTGTTTACTCTGTCAAATATTTAAGGGCAGTTATCATGTCTTCGTAGCCAAGCTACACACATTCAAGGTCTTTTCATCTTTGCTCATAAATCTCAGCCTCGCAGCCCCTCAACACCTACCCAGACGTGCTGTGCGATGTTTGCTTTGGATTGAATCTTGGAAACGGGAGGATTTTTTTTTCCTCCTTAAAATCAATGGCATCACCATGCACTCTGTAAGTCTGCTACAAGCACACTCACACAGGGAATTAGGGACCCATGCTTCACTTTGCTATTGTTTTAAGTAACAGCCCAAGGCCTGTGAGCCCCCTGATGATATCTCTTTAAAACTGAATATGAGGCATGGGCAAAAGTCAACAATGAGTAGTGTTTCCATTACTTTAAAGCTTATGAAGTACGAAGCATTTTTAAAGCCTAAAAAAATAAAAGATACATGCAATATTATGAAATGACAAATGGCACTATGGTGAACTACGAGTTAAGTGGGGTTCCAGTGGGTCCTGTCTGTGAGCCCCTGAGTGTCTTTGAGTCTCGTGACTGCATCTGAGGCTTTCTGTGAATGCTTCTACTTCTCAGCAAAGCCCATTCAACTAATAAAATGTCAGCCAAAAGAGAAGAAAATGGACAAAACCATTTAGATATCAAATTTAATTCCATTTGCCGTTCTATTCAGTGGGCAGGGATGGGAGCTAAGGGCAGACTTGGTTGGAGTCTGTGGGCGATGTGGTGGTACATGCTTCTCCTGGAGCTTGAACAGGATTCTAGTATGTATTGATACATATATCTGTTTATTGTCATGCCTGAACTTGGGCCAATGCTCCAATCTTTTGCTCAATAACAACAAAAATTAAAAAATTGCTTACAGTGCCAGAAGAGAAATTGACAATGTTGGACTTATTGAGTGTTTGCTTTTCAGCTTCTATTTCTTCCATGAAATACTCCTTGGGTACCCTATTTGTTCTGTGTATAGACCTTGGCTCTGGAGGTATCTTTGCATACAGGTTTATAATTGTGTGCATGCATATAGTATATGAACAATAACAATAAGTACACTTTGGAGAATGAAATACAATATGAGAGATGAGTAAAGGTTTCTTTTTTAATTTTTTATTTATTTTATGATGGGGTAGACACACGCTTGGGCCTCTAGCTGCTGCAAATAAACTCCAGATGCATGCACCATCTTGTGCATCTGGCTTTATGTGGGTTCTGGAGAATCAAATCTGGGTCCTTAGCCTTTGCAGGCAAGCGCCTTAACTGTTAAGCCATCTCTCCAGCCCCAGAGTGATGATTTCTTTAAACATGTGACCAGTTGCACTGGGATATTTATTCCAAAAAGATGAGGTTGAGGAGATAGATAGGGCTCAATATATATAATCAGAAGCCATTGAAATGTTTCAAGGGATAAGAGATGTGAGTTGATGTTTCTCTGGTCACTCTGGAGACTGACAGTGGGAATGAGGGCCAGAGATGGTGAAGGGATCTTGCAGTCATCTATAAACGGATCTGAAGATGGTATTGCACCAGTGGAGATGGAGAGAGGCTTATTGAAGGCACGATTTCAGTTAGAGACATCAGGAATTGCTCATAGATTGTCTATGAGGAAATGTGTGGCAGAAGATTGAGGAAAAGTGAGGAAGAAATGCTGACTTCTAGATCTTGCCCTAATATCTCCAGTTCTGCTCTGTTGAGTTTCAGATGTCTATTACACATGTAAGTGGAGATATAAAAGATGCTTTTGCTTCTGTGAGGCCTAAGCCTAGGGCAGAGGTCAAGTTTAAGAGATGGAGGTTTGGGCTGGAGGGATGGCTTAGCAGTTAAGGCATTTGCCTGCAAAGCCAAAGGACCCAGGGTCGATACCCCAGGACCCACATAAGCCAGATGCACAAGGGGTCGCACATGTCTGGAGTTCGTTTGCAGTGGCTGGAGGCTCTGGCATGCCCATTCTCTCTCTCTTCCTCTTTCTCTGTCAAATAAATAAAAATAAAATATTTTTTAAAAGAGAGATGGAGGTTTGAGGGCTGGAGAGATGGCTTAGCAATTAAGATGCTTGCCTGCAAAGCCTAAGGACCCAGGTTCGGTTTCCCAATACCTATGTAAGCCAGATGCACAAGGTAGCGCATGTGTCTGGAGTTTGTTTGCAGTGTCTGGAGTTTGTTTGCAGTGGCTAGAGGCCCTGGCATACCCATTATCTCTCTATCTCAAATAATAAATAAAATATTTTAAAGAAAAGGGATGGGGGTTTGGAAGGAGTGGCATAAGGGTCACAAATCACTAAGTCATACTACCATGAAGAGCTGATAGACAGTGAAGAGAGGAGATTAGGGTGGGGATACACCCTGTTTACCTCGTGTATTCCCATCAGTCTAGAAACTCCATCACACAAGTGTACATGTAGCCAAATCATGCTGGTACAGCCTCCCCGCCTGCTCTGAAGCCTAGGCTGTGAGCGTGAGGTTGCTAAGCTTTTGGTGGATGAGCGTTTCGAGGTCCTCGGACCTGGCTGGATGAATCATATGCTAGTGTGAGTCCTTACCAGTTGTAGAGGTTCCTGTTGATGGATTCTGTGATGAGGAACCCCGGTGTCCAGATCCGGAGGGCGTCTCTCCCAGTGACATCTGGACAGCATGTTTGCAAGGCCAGCATCAACTGTGCATGTCAGTTGTTGTTCCCAGAGAAACCCTGTGGGAGGAAAGAGAGTTGAGTTGAAGAGGTGATATTTCTTTTTGAAAAAATATTTTTATTTATTTTTTATTTATTTGAGAGAAAGAGAGAGAGAGAGAAGGAGAGGGAGAGAATGGGCGCACCAGGGCCTCTAGCCACTGTAAATGAATTCCAGATACATGGGCCACCTTGTGCATCTGGCTTTATTTGGGCCCTGAGGAATTGAACCTGGGTCCTTTGGCTTTGCAGGCAAGTGCCTTAACCACTAAGCCATCTCTCCAGCCCAAGTTGGCATTTCTTAAAGTCATTTTTCATTCCCATTTTGGTCATTCCTGTTTGCACTGGCTGCTTATTTCCATCTCTGTCCTGCATCTTTGAATTAGGAACTGTCTCTCAGCCTTACTTTTTCCTCCTGTTGAGAACTTCTGAGCTTTGTGCCAACACACCAAGGCTCAGGTCGCCACAAAGACAGTGCTGAGTCAGGTTTCTGTACCTAATTAATCTTTATTGGCACTGAGGTCTAACCTTGACAGAGTGTGGTGAGTTATGCTTGGCAGTGACTCACAGACATTGCATTCCTGTCCCTGCAAAGCTCTTTGTAAATCATGTGGGCTGCCTCGGAGGTGCTGCCAGCCCAGCCAGCCTCCAAGTAGGAATGAGGGGTAGATGGTCTTAAAATATGAAGCGTGTCTAGTGTGAAATACCCCACCAAAATATGGAACTATTTGAGTCAGTGCAATTGATTGAAAATGAACTGTTATCAATCTATAATGGCTTTAACAGTTATATGAATTTTAAAGTTACATATTCTTGCATTATTTGTGTGTGTCAAAAGCACTTTTAGGGGCTGGAGAGATGGCTTAGCTGTTAAGACACTTGCCTGCAAAGCCTAAGGACCCAGTTTCTACTCCCCAGAACCCATGTAAACCAGATGCACATGGTGGTGCATACGTCTGGAGTTCATTTGCAGTGGCTGGAGGCCCTGGTGTGCCCATTCTTTCTGTCTCTTTCTTTCTCTCGTTCTCTCAATAAATAAGTAAAAAATAAAATAAAAAATATTTTTAAAAGAACTTTTAGGCATAGGAAACATTTTGGATTCAGAAACCCAACCAGCACTTTCAGATTTTAGTTCCTGGGTCACTTTTCTCCCTGGGTTTTCTGGCAGGGTGTCTTTCCTGGCAACATGGCAAAACCACAGCCTAAGAAAGATGTTTCAGCATCATATGCAGGTACATTGGACCTTGTCTTTGGGGGCTTCCTTGAGTGGGGTTCACTTGGCAAAGCTTTGGTTCTTTTTATGTGACTGGGAGGGTCACCTCCTGCTTTGTGCCACTCTGAGCTCTGTGAGTGCAAGAACAGTGTGTCTCAGTCACATCTCTATCTCCAATGCGGTCACCAACACAAAGCTGGGACTTAATGAACATAATCATAAGCAAATGAGCCATCATCAGTTCCTACAGATAAACCCTTGGGGTGACAGATGATTATCACAGGTGTGTAAGCAAATCAAAAGTCAGATCTATTCCACAACAGTGGTCATAAACTGATCAACTATCACCTCCATGCATTCATCAGACACACGCGTGGACAGAGAACAGTACAGCACAGTGGGAATCAACTTCTTTCGCAAAAGCACCTATTCTTACCACGTGGCCCCGTAACAGAGCTCCTTGGCATTTATTTAGCCAAATAAGTTGAAAATGTATGCTACACACATGCACACAGATGCTTACAACAGCTCTCTTCCCTTTGCCAAAACTTATAAGTAACCAAGATGAACAGATAAATACATCTATCTATATAATGGAATATTATTCAGTAATGAAAAGAAGAAAGCTATCAAACTATGAAAATGCCTAGTGGGAACTTTAAAATATATATGTGTGAACAGGTGTGTATATGTAGATGCATATATATCTGCACACACACATACATACAGGTTGTACTCTTTTATCCCCTTGCTCCGGGTCCCATTTCCCTAGGGGCCTTCCTCAGTGGGATCATGAGATTCACTGCGGGGTCGTGAAGGCCTAAGTTGGTCCCTATGGGGTAGTGCGGGAGTGTGTCTCAGGATATTCCTACCTACTCTGTGGCTCTTTCAATCTTTCCACCCCCTTTTCTGCAATGATCCCCGAGCCATGGCAGGCCTGTTGGCAGTCTGATTTAGTGTTGAGTTCCTTGTAGTCTCTGGATTTCTGCTTTGGTAGGTTTTGATTGCTCACAATGTCTGCCACCATCACCCTGGAGCTGGTTGTCAGGCTAGCAGTGTTCATGACGTCACTTCCTCTGCGTGGTGGACAATCACTTATCTTCTTGTCTTATTGGATCTCAACTCTCCTCTGTTTTTTCTACCACCTATAAAATAAAGCAGATTCTTCAACCAAAAATGAGAGCAGCTTGGGTTAAAGAGGGTATGCCAAATTATTTGAGAAATTTTTAGGGTTAAATGCATATAATATGTGAAAGAAGCAAATCTGAAGCAGCTACGTGCCGTGTGGGTTAAGCTGTATGCCATTGTGGAGACAGCAAAGACATGGAGCTAGTGAAAGAATCAATGTTGTGTAAGGGTTTGGGGATAAGAAGGGGTGAGGGAGGGGAGAATTTAGGTCCTTGAAACTTCTGGATGGTACCATTTGTCAAGACCTAGAGGTTCTGCAGAACCAAGAATGAGCCCTAATGGGGAAACCATGAACTTGAGTGAAGAACAACAAATGGCTCACTAGCTGCCATACTAATGCAAGATGTGGAAACGGGGGATTGGGCATGGGAGGGAGAAATGGAGGATGAGATGGTTTGAGGGTTCTCTGTCTTTTCTCTTTATATTTATGACAGAACTGCTGTAAGAGATGAGAGATATTGCAAAGTGTGTAGAAGCGTAAGGGGATAGTTACAAGAAGGGATTGGTCTTGTCTTCTTGTCATTGGATTATAAAAAAAAAAGTATTATTTACATCCTAATCCAGAACTCATTAGGCTGTTTACGACGAAGAGTATGTGATTTCATGTTAGTAAAGGAAGTATTTCTCTCTCTGCTTCCAAGAACAGTCAGTGTGACATCTGCCATTAGCATTCAGAGTTCAAGGGAATCTCTTGGGCAGGCCACTCAATTTCTCTGCACCCTGGTTTCATCAACTGTAAAATTAGGAGGATAATGCCTGAGGATACTTACAATCAGAGGCCTGTGCAAGGATGAGAGGCATCTCACAGCCCTTGAACAATCTCCTGAAATGTGATCCATCCACAGGAGAGCTGCTGCCTCCCTCCTGCTACCTTATCTGAAAAATGATCTTGTTGCTTCTTCCCCTCTCCCTGCCCCCCAGCCTTCTGTAATTTCTGCTCTGGTACTGAGTGCATGAAACTGCTTATGAATTGACAACATAGTAAATTGGGTATCAACAAGAGGCAAGCTAGAAGACCAGTCCCTAGCTTTGAAAAGTCAAAAGGGAACAGAGTAAAGTCTGTGAAGCAAATAAGACAGTTAGTTGTAAGAGTTCATGCTTTCCACTTGCCAGATGTGTTCTGGGATGATAGCCTTATCTCCTGTCCTTAAAAAAAATCCTGGGCTGGAGAGATTGCTTAGTGGTTAAGGCACTTGCCTGCAAAGCCAAAGGACCAAGGTTTGATTCCCCAGGACCCATCTAAGCCAGAGGCACCAAGTGGTGCATAAGTCTGTAGTTCGTTTGCAGTGGCTGGAGGCTCTGGTACACCCATTCTCTCTGTCTCTGTCTCTGTCTCTCTCTCCCTCTGCCTCTTTCTCTCAAATAAACAAAAAAAGACTGTTTTAAAAAACTTCTGGGCTGGAGAGATGACTCAGCAGTTAAGGCACTTGCCTGCAAAGCCTAAGGATCAAGGTCTGATTCCCCAGTCCTCACATAAACCCAGATGCACAATGTGGCACCTGCATCTGGAGTACGTTTGTAGCAGCTGGAGGTCCTGGTGTGCCCATTCTCTCTCTCTTTCTCTCTGCTTGCAAATAAAAATAAATAAAAATAATACTTGCCATAGTCTTCTACTCATCTATCCTTGCATGTCTTTCAGGGATGCCCAGTAAATAATGGGAGGTGGGAGGAAGCAATGAAGTAGTATATAACGGACTCAATATGGGAGAGTTCATCTGTTCTGAATGCACACCATTGCCTTAGAGTCATGAGTAGGAAGTAGATTCATAATCTGTTCTGCACATAGGTCCACCCAAGGTCCTGATTTCAAATGGGAGGTAGTACTTCTCTAGGGAGTATGTTGTTGTCTGTCACCTTAGGAGTAAATCAAGCTATATGGGAGCCACGGGTGATGATATCAAACACTCTCTTCACAATAAAGGACTGGGAAGCCAACATTTGGGAGAGGGTTACTTAAGTGTGGATGTGGCCCTAGCGGTATGACTTTGTCACGCCAGGTGAGGTAATGTGTGTTTTGTTGTAGGGAAAGAAAAGTCCCTGGTATGTTGGTGACACCGTGCATAGCTCAAGTGGATATACTTGGATGAAGCTGGGATCTGTAGAGGGCCAGAGTCAAGTTTAAAGAGGGTTATTTATGTATGCTAAGTAACAAATCCTGTGTGAAAATTCTCCAAGACATATCTCCTGGAACACAACTTCTGAGTGATTCTCTGTGGAAACCAGAGCTTTCATGGTCAGACACGTCTGAGAAATGACTCTTGTTTCTTCTTTCTAGCTGCCTTAGGCCCATGAACATGGAATCTTTGGGTGTTCTGCAACAACAACAACAAAAAATCTGTTTTACTTAATGTCAGGCTTGAAGCTGACATTTCCTGAACTCATAATAGAGCAGATAATCGAGCCTTTTTTTTTTTTTTTTTTTTTTTTTTACATGTAAATCATCTACGGCTGTCTGGGATAGTGGGTCTCATTGAAGTAGATTTGGGGCCAACCTCAGTCCATGGGGATTATTTAAGGCTAGACATGAAAGGAGCATGCTCAAGGGACCCTGTTGGATCTGGTAGCAGGTGAAGGATGGAGTGGGGAAGGACCTGCGTTGGAATGGCATTGTCAGAATCGGAGGATGTGGTGGTATGTTCAGAGTTCAGAGAGCTGCAACTATGAGGCAAATCTGGTTATTGTAGCTGATTTGTCAATGTAGTATATGAGAAACACATAGTCCCTTACGTATTGCCACCACACTGCAACAGCAAGGGTGAGTGTCAACAGGGGACATATGGTCAGAGGAGCCCAAAGTACTCACCCCTCAGCCCCCTAGGGAAACATTGTGTGACCCTTGGTCTAGTTGGTTGGTTAGACTGGCTTGGATCAGGCAAACTATCCATGTCTTTCTGTTCCAGTGTTGTCAAACAGATGAATGTAAAGATATACATATAATTAAAACCCCAAATATCAACTTATAGGCATCAGTCCTGACTTGAATTTGTTAATAAATGTAACAGAGACTGGGATTGGCTCCTGCCACCTGCCTTTATCCCCCAGAGGGATGTTATGTGTTTTTGCCCACCCCCCAGCATTGTGAGACCCAAGCTGTAAGGGTGTTGAGAGGCCACTTGTGTCCTGAATACTGAGTCTGCAAAGCCATCAATCATTGTCCTTGGCACTGCCTCAGTCTGTGTCACAGCCCCATGGAGACTGGGCTGCAGTTCCTCCTTTGAGCTTAGTTTCACCTGCATACTGTTGATACTGGCAGAAATTTTTGGTTCTCTCCCATGGAGAGTAACTCTCTGCACATATTTCTTGGGGACCATGTATTTATACATCATTTGTAATGTGAAATCTTGTGGTGATGGAGTGTGTGGCTGCCACACAAAGAAGCATGGAGACATTCAGCTCTATCACACCCAAAAGACGGATTTATGCCGTCCGTTGGCAGCCTGGGATGCTTTATAGTGAAATGTGTTTTCTTTATTTTTTTCTCTGTCTCATCCACATGAGACTCCAAAATTTGAAAATGTATTGTTTCAGTGTACCCATAGAAAGTCTAGTAACTTCAGTTTTAAAAAAAGTTTTTGAGGGCTGGAGAGATGGCTTAGGGGTTAAGGCCCCTGCCTCCTAACCCTAAGAATGCCTGTTCGATTCTCCAGGTCCCATGTTTAGCCAGATGCAGTGATGCAAGGACGCAATGCTGCACTTGCCCACAAGGGGGCGCATGTGTCTGGAGTTCATTCATAGTGGCTCAGAGGCTGCTGGCATGCCCAATCTCTATTTGTTTCTGTCTCTCTGTCTCTGACTCCCTTCAAGAAAAAGAAAATTTTTTGAAGAAGACATACACAAGCTAGGTATGGTGCACACCTTTAATCCCAACACTTCAGAGGCAGAGGTAGGAGGATCACCATGAGTAGTACAAGGCCATCTTGAGATTACTTAGCGAATTCCAGGTCAGCCTGGACTAGAGAGAGAAACTACCTCAAAGCACACACATGGGCTGGAGAGATGGCTTAGTGGATAAGGTGCTTGCCTGCAAAGCCAAAGGGCCCAGGTTCAATTCCCCAGTACCCACATAAGCTAGATGCACAAAGGGCACGTGTGTCTGGAGTTCACTTGCAGTGGCTGGAGGCCCTGGCATGCCCATTCTCTTTCTATCTGTCTCTATTCTCTCTATCTCTCTCTGCTTGCAAATAAAAAAAAAAAAAAAAATCCACACACACATACACACACAAAAAAACAAAAAAGAAGAAGAGGAAGACATACACAAATTTGCTAATATTTGTGGTAGCAAGGAATTTTTTAAGTCCATATCTTCATATAGCTGCATACAGAACATAATAATATAATGTTTGGGGCTGTAAAACACACCAGAGAACATGTTGACCAACCATTTGAATATTTTTTTCAAGCCAGCATCTTCTCCCCAGCTCATGAACCTAATAACTTCTACGTATAAGATAACTTATGCACAAGTTCTGGGAACTGGGCCCTGGGCATCTTTATTTTTTAATTTTTTTTTATTTTAGAGAGAGAGAGAGAGACCGAGAGAGAGAGAGAATTGGCATGCCAGAGCCTCAGCCACTGAAATTGAACTCCAGATGCTTCCACCACCTAGTGGGTATGCATCTGGCTTATGTGGGATCTGGAGAGTCAAACATGAGTCCTTAGGCTTCACAGGCAAGTGCCTTAATTGCTAAGTCATCTCTCCAATCCTGAATATTTGTTTCTATACAAAGGTAGCAGCAAAGAATGTCAGCTTATAGAATAGCTGGTCGTGAATGAGGTATGAAAGTTGCATTGGAACCTACTTTAGAGTTGAAAATATCATATGTGAGGGGAAGTTCTGAAGATCATATCCAGGTAAATGGAATACATTTAGCTGGGTCACTGTCTTCACATCCCCAACCTTATGAGCTGGCCTTTGGGTTTTCAGTACAAGTGTCCAGTTCAACTTCTAAGATTTTGCTTCTGGGATTATTGACTTCTGTGCTTTTATTTGAGAACTGGCAGATATTTTACATTTCAGGATGGAGGGGAGAAAGGAAGAAAAAAAGAAAGAAAGAAAGAAAGAAAGAAAGAAGTGAAAGAAAGAAGAGAAAGAAAGAAATAAGAAAGAAAAAAAAAGAAAGAAATAGAAAGAAAGAAAGAGAAAGAAAGAAAGAAAGAGAAAGAAAGAAAGAAAGAAAGAGAAAGAAAGAAAGAAGTGAAAAAAAGAAGAGAAAGAAAGAAAAAAGAAAGAAGAAAAAAAGAAAGAAATAGAAAGAAAGAAAGAAAGAAAGAAAGAAAGAAATAAGAAAGAAGGAAAAAAGAAAGAGAAAGAAAAAGAAAGAAAGAAAGAAAGAAAGAAAGAAAGAAAGAAAGAAAGAAAGAAAGAAAGAAAAAGGGTGAGCTAGGACCTCCAGCCACTACAAACAAATTCCAGATGCATGTGCCTCTTTGTGTATTTGGCTTTACATGGGTACTGGAGAATCAAACCTGGGTTGTTAGGCTTCATAGTAAAGTGCCTTAACTGCTAAGCCATCGTTCCAGCAGCCCTGGTGGAGTTCGATGTGAGTGTGTGTTTGCACTTTACTTGCTGTGTAAATAGACCTATGGGCTATGCAAATGAGTCATCACTGTGAACATAACAGCTCCTGTGATTGTGGCACAGACATCTAGTGCTTCCTGTAAATTATTTCAAATCTTTGCAATAGCTCTCCAATTAGAGGCACAGCATTCAGTATTAGCTTTCTTTGGCTTTATAACAAATTACTATAGAGCCAGCATCAGAAAATAATAATTAGTATTAAAATCCGTGGGTCATTGGTGTAAGCAGTGCTGTGGGTTGAATGTGAAATGGTCTCCTGTAGGCTCATTGTTTGAACACTTTCTTCTTCACTGGTGGCACTATTGTGGGATGTGCTTCCTGGGATCCCCATGACCACAGTTCCCCGGAGATGTCCAGGCAACTGTGGCAGGCAACTGTGGAGCAGGGTCTTGAGTGGCTGTGAGTACAACAGGAAGAAACACCTGGGAGGCAACATCAGAGGGCATGGGTTTATATACGACATCAGGGGAACGGGTTTATAAGTGTTTGTGAAAGGGCGGGAAGAGGTACAGGACATAAGGGGATTGGTTAGTACAGAGGTCCTGCTGATGCCTAATTAGTATGTAGGCACTTTGGGTGAGTGGGAAAGGGTCACATGGTCTAAGTAGTGGTGGGAAAAGGTATGGGGTATGGGTCGTAGGGGGATTGGCTGTGAGAAGAATGCTGGCTGATACCTTATTAACATATAGTGACATAAGTGGACAAAGGTCACAAGGTCCTGGGGGAAGTGAAACCTAAGTCTTATCAGGGTGTCCAGGTGCCCCAGGCTGGGGGAGGGAATGGTGTCACTCCTGTCGGTCTTGAGATTCTCGGGGTCTAGGGTCGTGCATCCTTGGGGTCCAGAGCCCTTAGTCACGCCTGACAGCTCAGGTCTGCCTAAACCTCCAGTAGCCTGGGGCCTTCAACTGTGCCCTATAGTGGGAGGTGGTAGAATCTTTGGGGGGGGTCAATGGAGGCAGATCTATGAGGCTTATACTACCACCACACTTCCGGAACAAGTTCTCTGCTTCCTGCCTGCTGTGATGTGAGCAGTAGCCTCACGGGTCCCAATGTTATGGCTTCCCTGCCGTGATGGGTGCATATACTCTGAATCATGAACCACAGTAAGTCCTTTCCTCCCTTGTGTTGCTTCTGTCAGAGCATCTGGTCAGAGTGACAAGAAACGCAGTACAGGATAGCTGAATTTCTTGCTTAGTGCCTCACAAGGCAGAAACCAAGGTGTTGTTAAGGACCACAATGTTGCCTGAAGTTCAGGGGCCTACTCTCTGCTTGTTCACAAGCCTGGTAGACCCTTGAGATTATAGAACTGGGGTGCCTCTTTTGATGATTGTTGTTGGTCCCAGCCGTGTGGCAGCTTACCTCGTCTACTGCTTATGTTAAACCTTACATAACCTAACCAAGGGAGTGGCTAATCCCGTACTAGTCATGGGCCCACACTGCTGGTGAGGTGATTCTATTAAGGAACGGATTTGCATTTACTGAACAGCAGCAGCAGCCTTCTTCAGATGGGAGAGAACTATCAGGGAGTTACCTTCCTAAAGCAAAGTCAGGCAGTCCCCACTGGAAAATCTGAGATTTGATCACTACCTGCTTCTCAGACATGACACATTAGTGGGCTGTCACAATGCCTTAGCGACATAGATAGGTGGGGACAACTGAGCAGCCTTGTAGGGCAAACTTGGAGGTGACTGTAGCTCCTCACGATGTCAGTCATGGACAGGTGTCGGTTCAGGAGCTGTGTGCTAGCACACTGATGTAAGAACAGAAGGGTGACAGGACATACCTAGAAGTGGTTATGAAATGACATTGTTCTGAGATCAAGCATACAAGACTACATTTGTGCCTAACAGAAGTATTGGACTCCAGCGGAGTGTACCCCACGGAACAAAAAGAAAACCCCACAGGCTGATGCTTCCACTCCTACACTGTGGGGCATGGCATGGTCACTTGGGTCACTTGGTCAGTGCTGGTCTCCTAGAATGGAGCTCAGTGCCTGTGTTGTAGAGCTGAGTAGAGTATCTGCTGGAATCTCCTGGGTTAAAACAGCTGCTAAAGTCTTTGACAACATTTTCTGGTGAGGTGACCTTGACCACTTTCTCTTATTACCTCCACAAGATTTCTGCAGAATCTTGGGTGCCTCATATATGAAGATATCCAGAAGCCTCAATGAGAGGACACATTGTTTTCTTTAGACTTTGTGGAGAAGCTGTCTTCCTGGCCCGCTAAGCCATCAAGATTGGTTGTCTCAAAACCATCACTGGAGAGTCGAGTGTTGGTGGTGTGGCAGCAGAAGCATGTGAGCGGGCTCCCTGGTGTGAGACTGGGCATCAGTAGGTCCAGACCCAAGCAAGGTTCTCTCTATGCTGCCTTATCCACTGGCTTTCTTCATCACCCAGCGTCCTTGTTCTCTGCATCATTGCCGCTTGTGGCTGCATCTCTCTTCCAGGATCCCATGTCCTTCCTTAAAATACCCACAGAGATGGACAGAAGTGCCTCAGCTCTGGTTCTCAATCCTCAGGTGATAGCATCTTAGGATCTCAGCTTGGTCAGACACCCATCCTAAGCAACACCATTGCTTAGGACAGTGTGGTGCCTGAGCCCTTTTGGATAGCTTTTAAGGGGCTGTAGAGGGGCTGTGTGTGCTGGGCAGATGTTCCAGGATGCCGGTTAAGGCAACTTGTGTATAGCTCTCAAGGAGACACATTAACATTCTCCATGTGGAGGGTGTGCTGATTAGCTTCCTAAAAAAATAATTAGTGCAGACCTCTCTGACACTCTGTAAGTTCAATCATTGTCTGGAACATGATCCTGTTTTCATTAAGACAAAATATCAAAACAGTAGGGACATGTAATTTCATCTTCCTGAAAAATCTCTCCCTTCAGAATAGAAAGACCTCCAGCAACATCTAATTATTCCTGTGCCTCTTAATTTGATAGCTTGAAAAATGTTTTGTAGTCTTTAAGAATGTCTGTGGGAATTTCCTGTTCCTGCCACAGATCAAATTGTTTAAATGATGGACGGTGATTTTATATTGAGCTGTGATAATAGTATCTCATTTACTGCTACTTAAGTGATTTTTTTTTCCTCTTAACACATGTAGGTCAAGTTACTACTTCAGATTTAAAAAACCACGAATAAAAAGGATGGCAAATGGAAGAAAGCCAATTATACAACAATTTTAGACTTTTAAGTAAGACTGTTGCATTTTTCAATATTGATTACTTTTCACTTGATTATTGTGACTCTTGTGAGCTATTTATTACAATATAGATCCTAACTCACAGATTGCACTTCTTCTAAACTGAAAATAAGCTTGAGGAAGCAGAATGAAAGCGAAGGGGAATGAAAAGTATCATTTTTGACATCAATGAATAAACAGCAAGCAAATAATCATGATTAGCTGTTCAAAGCATTGTATTTGACTAATAACATATTGAACTCCTCTCAGAGAAACTTGGATTCCTTCCTGTGTAGTATCTCATGCATCTTCCCTTTATGTTTTTATACTAGGCTGAAAATAAATTTTATGCTATTTCTGTTTGATGGTCAAGAGATGGAAAATGAAATGGTTGGCATCCCTTGTTGAGTTTTGTAATTTGGAATTGGATAGTAAACCTTGTATTCTCAAACCTGATTCAGTCACCAACTCACACTTTTGGACCTCTGATGTGGCTCACAAATGGTGCCTTCTCCTTTGAGTGAGGTGGTGGCCACTTCAGCTGCCCTATGGTCCTGTGCCATCTTTGATACCAATAACTAGTTAGCAGACAGTGAGTGACTTCTGAAGTCCACCGGCATCCCTGTGTGGACAGTCGAGTGAGTTCCTGGCGTCAGAGGGCTTCTATCCTGGTAGATGTGTCTGTATATTTCTACAGTGATAGACAATGTGGAGTGATGTGAGGACTGAGCAGATAAAGTGATCCTCCAGCATGGTGGCTGCTTTGGATAGACTGCAATCTGGTTTCTTCTTTGCCTGCCTTCCTCTCTTTCTTCGCCTCCTTTTTTCCATCCTCCCTCCTTTCCTTTCCTTTCCTTTCCTTTCCTTTCCTTTCCTTTCCTTTCCTTTCCTTTCCTTTCCTTTCCTTCCTTTCCTTTCCTTTCCTTTCCTTTCCTTTCCTTTCCTTTCCTTTCCTTTCCTTTCCTTTCCTTTCCTTTGCTTTCCTTTCCTTTCCTTTCCTTTCCTTTCCTTTCCTTTCCTTTCCTTTCCTTTCCTTTCTTTTCCTTTCCTTTGCTCCTTTGCTTTCCTTTGCTTTCCTTTCCTTTCCTTTCCTTTGCTTTCCTTTCCTTTCCTTTCCTTTCCTTTCCTTTCCTTTCCTTTCCTTTCCTTTCCTTTCCTTTCTTTTCCTTTCCTTCCCTTTCCTTCCCTTTCCTTCCCTTCCTTCCCTTTCCTTTCCTTTCCTTCCTTTTTGTTTTTTTGAGGTAGAGGCTCACTCTAGCCCTGGCTGACCTGGAATTCACTCTGTAGTCTCAGGGTGTCCTTTCCTTTATGTTTTTTTTTTCTTTTCTTGTTAATTTCTCTCTCTCCCTCCCCTTCCCTCCCCTCTCTCTTTGCTTCCCCCCTCCCGTCTCAGTCTAGTATTCCAGATTTTAGTCTAGCAGGAGCAGGATAGCCCAGGGGAAGATGGAACAGGATGCTTCTTTTTAGACACATACCAGTACGTAGCAAGTTATCACTCAAGCCCAAGGCATTCAGAGATAGAAGCAGAGAAGGGTAGACTGCAAGACAGCTGATATTTACAGCTAATAAATATCTGTCAACATTTCAATGAGGGCTGGAGATATGACTTAGTGGTTAAGGTGCTTGCATGAGAACCCTAAGGACCCAGGTTCAATTTCCTAGTACCTATGTAAGCCAGACCCATGGTGGCCCATGCATCTGGAGTCCATTGGCAGTAGCTGGAGACCCTGGCAAACCTATTTTCATTTTTCTCTCTCTCTCTCTACCTTTTACTATCTCTCTCTAAGATAAATAAATAAATAAATAAAAACAAATAAATAAATAAATATATTTTTAAATTTCAATGAAAGGATCTGAGGCTCCTGAATGAAGAGACATTCATTCTGCCTTGGAGGGCTCTGCAGACATTTCCCAGAGCAGTGGGCTCTTACCTAGGGTGCAGTAGGAGGAGGAAGAGCTTGCTATTCGGGAAGATGTGAGTCTAGGCAGAAGCCCCGCTTGTGGGAGAGATGCTTGCTTCCTGTTGGTGTGGAT
This sequence comes from Orientallactaga sibirica, assembly GCA_036365145.1. NCBI lineage: Eukaryota > Metazoa > Chordata > Mammalia > Rodentia > Dipodidae > Orientallactaga > Orientallactaga sibirica. The sequence goes on from JAEOAD010001317.1 coordinate 2,740,627, forward strand.
GGTGTGTGGTGTTCAGTGAGGACAGCATGGGACTTGCTTTTCTCCTGACGCTGTATGTAGAAATCCTCTGGGGATGAAAGAACATTTGGGCTTTCCTGTTGAGAATTAATAACCCTCAGCTTAAAAAAAATAAATTGCTTTGAATGGGAAACCAATGTGAAATATGGCACCCATCCCCATTAAAACGTGCTTAAACCCATTAAGATGCAAAGATTAAGAGAATAGATCTGGTCCACAGGAGATGTGCCAGGCCCATATTAAGTGCTAGCTTATCATTTTGAAATGACGTAGGCATTTTGCCCACAGACTAAGAGTTCTTTACACAGCTGAAAAACTGGCAGAGAGAGCTTGAGGAAGGCCTGTGTGTTTTGACTTAGAAGCCGTTAGTTTACGTATTTTTTATTTTATTTTTCTATTTACTTATTTATTAGAGAGAATGGGTGTTCCAGGGCCTTCAGCCTCTGCAAACGAACTCCAGACAAATGCGCCACCTTGTGCATCTGGCTTAGGTGGGTCCTGGGGAATTGAACCTGGGTCCTTAGGCCTCAGACAAGTGCTTTAACCACTAAGCCATCTCTCCAGCCCTCGTTTATTTATCTGGTGTGTATGGTTCCTGGATTTCGGCAGCAGTTCTGTTTACCTTTCCTGTTTTTTCTTTCTTTTCCCAGATTCCCCTTTGCAAAAGGCACTTGAGTGCTTAACTTGATGTATACTTGTGTTGCCCCTACAGATCTTAAGTTGGAGTTAGTGTTTGCAGAAGAGGCTGTGGCACTTCCATAGGGAAGCGAGCACCTAAGAGAAGGGCGCTCTGCATTCCAAGCCGGGCAAAGGAAATGCGGAAGGCAAGATAAACATTTTGCAACTAAATGTTGTGGCAAGAGTCCAGGCACCTGCCAGGTGGAAGTTGTTAGGAGTGATAAAATGGCTGTTGGCTTAGAATTCATCCATCCTCACCTGCTCGCATTTGATAAACTGCCAACCCTAATTCTCTTAGTACTTTTCTAATAATTTTCGGCTCGGAGAGCTTTCCATTCGCATCGCTTAGAGCTTTTTAAAAACATTATTGTTGTTGTTTTAACTATAAGATTAGCTAATGTTTCTGCACTAAAATCTAATTTTTAAATTTATTTTATTTATTTGTTTGAGCAAGAGAGAGAGAGAGAAAGAGAAAGAAAGAAAGAGAGAATAGCCACTGCAAACAAATTCCAGACACATGTGCCACTTGTGCATCTGGCTTTATGTGGAATCTGAGTTGAACCTTGGTCTTTAGGCTTCACAGGCAAGTGCCTTAACTGTTAAGCCATCTCTCAGACCCTAAAATCGAAAAGTTATTCACTCAATTTGTTTACTTGATCCTTCTTCAGGAAGACATTTCTTTAAAATCAATTAAGTCACAAAAAGGCAGACCACTGCTGTGGATGTTGGGGCCATTGTAGGCCTCATTGCTACTCAAATGCCCCACATTATTATCTCTAGGGATTTCGTTGCCAGACTCAGTGAACTCCCTGGGAGCCAGCATACCGAGGGAGGGCAGTGCAAGTCTTGCTTTGAGCTCCCAGCATGTAATGAGAAGCAGCCTCTGTCACACTTGCCCAGGTCACTGGATTCAGGGCTACCACTCACCAGAGCACAGGAAACCACTTGGGGACAGGCCTTTGGGTTAGGTGGGCCCTCACCACAACTCTGTCACGTAACCTGCCTGGTGCCCAGCAGAACTCATCCTAGCTTGTGGCAATCTCTTTGTAAGCCTTGTCAACTGGCCTTGCCCTATCATTGTATTTCAGCTGAGCCAGGACCTGGCCTCAACATTGTCTTTTCCCAGAGTTGCTGCTGAGCTTCCATCAGCCCCATTGGACTTCCTAATGTTCCTTTGCTCTTTCCTGGTCGCTGACTTTGTAAAACCTTAGCTGACATTCGTGTGGTTAGAGGCTTGCCACCCTGTCCACTCACAATGACAGTCACCAGCAAAGCAGGCCATGCCCATGCCGATGGCTTCACTGACCACATGCATCATGAAAAACCAAGACTCAGAGCAAGAATGAACCAGGTGTGGTGGCACACACCTTTAATCTCAGCACTTGGGAGGCAGAGGTAGGAGGATCGCTGTGAGTTTGAGGCCAGCCTGAGACTACAAAGTGAATTCCAGGTCAGCCTGGGCTCCAGTGAGACCCTACCTCGAGGAGAAAAATAAAAAAATAAAAAAAGAGCAAGAATAAGGTGGGTTGTCTTCATGTAGTATTGGAAATGAGAATTGTTATACAAGGAATAAGACTTTCTCTTTACTTACTGTATTAATAGTCATTATTTTACAGAACTTTATTTTATATATTTAAAAAGTATTTTATTTATTTGAGAAAGACAGAGAGAAAGGCAGATAAAGAGAGAGAGGGGAGAGAGAGAGAACACGTCAGAGCCTCCAGTCACTGCAAATGAACTCCAGAAGCAATGTACCCCCTTGTGCATCTGGCTTATGTGGGTACTGGGGAATCAAACCCTTATCCTTAGGCTTTAACTGCTGAGCCATCTCTCCAGCCTCTAATAGTCATTATTTTGATGCTTACTGTTACCCTAACTGAGTTACCTATAACATGCATCAGGTCAAATGCTACTTCTTTGATGACATATATGCGGAGTCTTTATAGGGAGAACTTTATTATATTACTGTTTGATAACACAGGAGACAGAGGGAGAAAGTCCCAGGTGTGTCACAGTTCTCATCTGGTTCATGTAAAGTTTAGTCTTCGACATGAAGCCAGTGTGCATGGTGAATCAATTTCAGAATCAGCATATGTCCTACAGCAGGCTATCTCGTAGTCTCGTCCTTTTGTCTAGCCACCACACCAGTGTCTTAGTCTCTTTTCTTACTATATCTCCTTTTTTAAATTTTTATTTATTTATTTGCAAGCCGAGAGAGAGAGAGAGAGAGAGAGAGAGAAGAGAGACAGAGAGAGAGAGAGGGCACGCCAGGGCCTCCGGCCACTGCAAAGGAACTCCAGATCATGTGCCCCTTGTGCATCTGGCTTACTTGGGTCCTGGAGAATCAAACAGGGATTCTTTGGTTTCACAGGCAGATGCCTTAATCGCTAAACCATTTCTCCAGCCCCTACTATCTCTTTTTTTAATATGACTTAGATTGAAGTCTAGGGTCTTGCTCCAGGCTGGCCCCCACTCCTCTCAGGCCCTCCCTGGTCCTCTGCCAAGACTGGTGAGTCATGTTTGCAAGGTATACCTTGGCCTTTCTCTCCCAGAATGTATGTCTTCCTCTGTACCTGCCTGTACCCTCAGTGCCTTTGGAAGTTAGTTCATATTCCCTCCCTCTGCATAGTTGCTCCTGGCCTCAGGCCATCATTCCTCATTTAACTCTTCCGCCCCTTGTTAACAGGACCCCTTCTATGAAACCTCATATGAAACATCAAGCATGATTATCTGTTGTTGTTGTTAGATTACTATATATAGTGAGGACACTCTGTATCTCCCTTCAGTGTGTGGCCACACTCTTTCTTCATGGTAGATGGTTAGTAGATATTTGTTGACTCATTAGCTTCATGTCTCTTAAAAACAGATGCTCTTAATTAAGTTATAGGGTATTTTTTACTAGCCTATGAACAGTAAGAAAACCTTCATGGGTTAAGGTAGGCTTTAAATAGTATTTTTTTGTTGTTGCAAATCTTCAGAAATGTTCTTGCGAATCTTTGATCTTTCCCTCCATTTTCTGTCTATTTACCCAGAAAGGGAAATATTTTCAGTTAGCACTGTCAGCAGAGGACTGACCTGGAATTCTTCTAGATGCCATAAATTAATCATTCTTAGACTGTGAATTGCATTTCACATTACACATTTCTAAGGATTATATATATATAATCTTACTCTTTTCTCAGTAACATCAATGTTTCTTGCCAGTTATTGAAAATGATAGTGCTTCATCTACTTAACCTTAAATAGGTTAAGCTAAAATGCATTGACACTATTAATGAGAAATCAAGTTGATAAGTAAGTCTTTAAGGAGATTTGAATTTCTACAGGCTGTCCCAGTCTCACAGTGGGCAGAGAACATTTCCCCCATGGGTGGCAGTCAGTGGTAATAGCACCACCTGTTGTGAAGGTCAAGGATATTCACTTCATTGGAAGGGACCAAGAAGTCAGCACATCCTTTAAGTAATACCCCAAAAAAAATTAATTCCATGGGCTGAAGAGATGGCTCAGTAGTTAATGGGCTTGTCTGAGAAGCCTAACAACTGGGTTTGATTCCCCAGTATCAGATGCACAAAGTGGCATATGTGTCTGGAGTTCACTTACAGTGGCTAGAGTCCCTGGCGTATCTATTCTCTCTCTCTCTCTGCAAATAAATAATAAATAAAAATATTTTTAAAAATTAATTCCATGTTAATACAAATAACCCTGTGCTTCTGTAGGCTGTGTAGCCTATAGGTTCAACCAACTGCAGATTAAAATAGTCTCAAAGTAGTTGCATCTGTATGGACCATGGGCTAATATGGTTTTGCTATTATTTCCTAAATAAAATAGTAGAACAACTCTATGCATAGCATTTACATGGACTTAGTATTATAAACAACCTACCAGTAACTTATACTACATGGGAGGATATGTGTAGATTCTATACAAACCTTGTGCCAGTTTATATGAAGGGCATAGTAGTTGTGGATTTTGGCATAGCAGTGCATTCCTGGAAATATTCCCCCACTCATAACCTTTTTGTTAACAGTTGTACTGAAATAGGATGCACACATAGTTTACCTATTATAGAAGTTACTTTCTTGTTTCTTGGACAAAAAAAATAAACCAACAGAAGCAGCTTTCAGATGGAAAAGGTTTATTTCTGGCTTTAAGTTTTCAGGGGAAGTTTCATCATGGTGGGGAAAGGGTGACAAGAATGGGCAGCAGGGCATCACATCTTGTCACAGCCACTTGACAACAAGAGCGATCCAGCCATGCCCCAGACTCCAGAACAACTGCCAGGAAGTCATCTAGATGTTGGGCTTGGAGCTGGACTCTAGAACCCCAAAGCCTTCCCCCAGCGACACACCTACACCTCCTGTCGTAAGGCTCTACCCCCCAAAGGCCCCACAGCTTTCCCAATGTGGGGGCCATTTCCCAAATGTGGGGGGCATTTCATTCAAATAACCACAGCCTATTTAGAATGTATAATCTGGTAGTTTTAGTTTAGTCATACTTCTATAAACATCACCTCAATTGGATTTAGAATATTTTTGTCTCTCCTAAAAGAAACCTTGTGACCTTTTAGCCATTGCCCCTCACTCTAGCAATTTCCCTTAGCCCTAGTTAGTTACTAATCTACCTTATTTTCCTGTGGGTTTCCCCTTTTGTGGATCCGTCAGATAAATGAAAGAAAGTGGTACCATTGCATCTGGCTCTTTCACTTGGCGTGATGTTCTCAAGCTTCATCCATGTTTCTGTAGATCAGTTCTTCCACTCTTTTTATTGCTGTATAATATTCCACTGTACAGATATACCACAAGTTATTTATCAGCTGCAGGCTTTGGGTTTACCATGTTGATACTGCTGTTGTAGAACGTGTCCTCCAGACACGACATGGCCACACTCTTTGGAGGTGTAGCTGCCCATAACTTACCCAAGCTCTTGTGAATGATCCCAGTGAAACTCACTGGTTCAGCAGAGTAGATTTGAAGGGCATTGTTTCGTCAGTCTGTTGTGGGCACCCTATCTGGTGTGAATAGATATTTGTTCATGTCTTTCCAGGAAACCTGCACATACCAGCTGCTATAAACACTGGTGCTAAAATCTCTGTGTGGATAAAGTTACACATCGTTCTTGGGTGTCTATGTAGGAGTAGGATTTTGCTGGGTCAGGTGACCTAGAATTCATTATGTAGTCTCAGGCTGGCCTTGAAGTCACAGCAGTCCTCCTACCTCTACCTCATAAGTGCTAGGATTAAAGGCATGCACCATCACGCCCAGCTGGAATTTGAGTTTTTAATCTCAGTTTACTTTTGCATTAACTAGATTTCATCAATTTCTTCCTTCATTAGTTCTGTCTTTTCTTCATTAAAAAAATCATATCTTTCATTGCTGACATGTATCCAAGTATCTGCTTATTTCTTTGTCATTCTGAAATAAAGTTATAATTAACAGTTGACCCAGGAGAAAGAAGGTAAGATTAGAGAAAGAGGGTTACATATATGAATACCTCTCCATACAAAATGTCATCCTGGCATGTAATTTCAGTTCATTACCTGTGCATTGAAAGAGGGAGAGCCAGCTTATCCTTTAAGCTTGCTACTTATCCTTGGAAATTTAAAAATGCTGAATCTGGTTCCAGTCAGTGAAGATGTCGTTGTGTGAATGCAAAAGGAACATGTGAGAATTAGGAGGAAAAAAATAACAGAAAGTGAGTGTAAGGCGTACACACTCTTCATTGGGAGCCCAGGCCCTTTGGTTGTCCTGGCTCCTCGCTGGCTTAGCTCATGCATGACTCCTGGGCCAGCGCACTGTTTGCCCAGCTGCTCCCAGTTTCATGCTGGAGCCTTGTTTTCAGGGAAGTGTTGGGCAAGAGTCAGAATTTGGCTGTAGGATTTCATTTCTACTTTGGGTAGCAAGGTCTTTTTCTGAAGATCCCAAAGTTGTCACCTATTGGTACAAAATGATGGAGTGAATTATATGAAATATTCAGATACTGAAGTCCCAAGAATCATCTTGTTGGTCTTTTCTATCTTCATGTGTGCAGGCTTGTGAAAGTCAGGATAATCTCAGGGGTCCCTTCTCTGGAATTCCATCTCCCTTCTTGTAAACTTTTTATTTTTTGTATTTGTAAGCAGAGAGATACAAACACATTGAGAGAGACAGAAAGACAGAGAGAGAGAGAGAGAGAGAGAGAGAGAGAGAGAATGAGTGCACCATGGCTTGTAGCCACTGCATACGAACTCCAGATGCATGCACCACCTTGTGCATCTGGCTCCATATGGGTTCTCGGGAATTGAACTCAGGTTGTTAGGCTTGGTAGGCAGGTGCTTTTAACTGCTGAGTCATCTCTCCAGCTCCCCTTTTTAGATATATGTTTCATGATTGGCCTGGGGCTTGCCAGTTAGGCTAGACTGGCTGGCCAACAAGCCCCAGGGACCCTCTTGTCTCTGCCTCCCCAGTGATCAGATTACAGACACATGCTACCATGCCCAACTTTTTATGTGGGCTGTGGGGCAAGCACTTTACTAACGGAGCATTACTAATGGAGCATTCTCGGCAGCCTCTCTTTACTCCTTCTTGATTTCATTCAAAACAGGCTCACCTCTAAGTGCACATGGTCAACCCTGCCTTCCTTAGAAGAGTAAAAGTCAGCTTGGCTCCAGGACACTTCAAAAGTGAAGTGACTTAAAACTATTTGGATTTTTTCCCCCCAAGGCCCCTGGCATATTATGAAATAAAGAAATGATCAAAGCCGGGCATGGTGGTGCACGCCTTTAATCCCAGCACTCGGGAGGCAGAGGTGGGAGGATCGCTGTGAGTTTGAGGTGACTATATAGTTAATTCCAGGTCAGCCTGGACCAGAGTGAGACCCTACCTTGAAAAAAAAATGATCAAACTAAAATTGAAAATTTTGATAGGTTTTTTAAAAAAATGTTTTTAATTAAGAAGTTCCTTGTTTCATTATTATTGGCATGTGTGTAGGTAGGGTGTGTGTGGTATGGTGTGTGTGTGTGTGTGATGTATTTACGTGTATGTGCAGCTGCACATGCCTCATGCATGCCAGCATGTACAGAGGCTACAAAGGTATTTTGATTACCCTCCATTGCTCATCTCTCACTGGCCTGAAACCCACCAATTAAGCTGTGCTGGGAGCTCCAGGGTGCCTCCCTGCTCCACGTCTCTAATGCTGAGATAACAGGCACATGCCACCACATCCAGTATTTCATGTTTCTTGGATTGAACTCAGGACCTCATGCTTGAAGGGCAAGCATTTGCCAACTGAACTGTCTCTTCAGCCTGTCTTCTGGATTTTTCCATGATATACAATAACAACACCTGCCTTCTGTCTTCAGGTGTTCCTTCTGAGCCCCAGCTCCTCCAGTCTTCCAGGATGTGGCCTGAGAGGCAGCACTGACTAGATGCCCAAGCAAATTACCATCACTCTGCCTCTACATAGTCCTGAGCATTCTCTCTTCGTCCTTCTAAATAGATTTTATACGCCTTTTCTTTAGTCTTTTTCTTTATTGCATTGGGTCACTTTTGATTATTAAACAAATTTACCTACCTTCAGTACTCAATAATATTTACCACTCAAAACTCTCCAGCCCCCTTTGTCACTACCCCGTCCCCTGCACAGCTCGCCACCCACCCCCAGACTCTCATTCCCTGAACTGCTTGCACTGGCCTCAGTGTGCTGTGATGCTTGTCCTCACGTGCAGCCTTGCTCTGGACGGACTCGGGTCTCAACATAGATGACGAGCCTTCTGTACCATGGATTGGATGCCTCCTTATGCCCCTTTACAGGTCTAGCTGATCTCTCAGTGGTCTTCTGAAGTATTCCTTGTTTTCTCCTGTTACAACCCTTATCACATGGAATTGTGACAGCCTGGGTGTCCCTCCTTCTCTAGCCTGTAATGACCCCTAGGGCAGCAGATGTGTCTAACCCACTTGATGTTCTCAGAGACACACACTGGCCGGCACATAGTATGGTGAATGACAGATATTTCATCTGTCTGGTGCTGCCTTCGTGACCTTGTTTAGTGCCGTTTGAAGCAAGGAGTGTGTCAATCTTTTGTCGGTAGCAGCTGGGGTTTTTTTTTTTTTTTTTTTTTTTGGTTTTTCAAGGTAGGGTCTCACTTTAGCCCAGGCTGAGCTCCTGGAATTCACTATGTAGTCTCAGGGTGGCCTTGAACTTATGGCAATTCTCCTACATGAACATGCCAGCCCAAGAGCATCTTTCTTCTTACCACATTCACCGCCATCATCATCCCTGAGTTTGTTCCAGCAGCAGCATCTAGAGCTTACCTAAGACTGCTGTGTACTGTGTACCCAAAGCATTGACTCAGAATCCTTATTGTGACATTGCTGAAGCCAGGATTCAAATTCACGTAGAATGACCTAGAGCTGGGTCTCTGGATCAACACATCATACTCCCTCCCAAACTAAAACTAAAACTAAAATTTATTTTATTTTATTTTATTTTATTTTATTTTTTTGGTTTTGTCAAGGTAGGGTCTCGCTCTAGCTCAGGCTGACCTGGAATTCACTATGTAGTCTCAGAGTAGCCTTGAACTCTCGGCAATCCTCCTACCTCTGCCTCCTGAGTGCTGGGATTAAAGGCATGCACCACCACGCCTGGCTCCTGAACTTTCTTTTTAAACTATTTTTATTTATTTTTTGGTACACAGAAAAGAGAGAGAGAGAGAGAGAGAGTGAGCACACCATGGCCTTCTGCTAGTGCAGACAAACTGCAGGTGCATGCACCACTTTGTGCATCTGGCTTTATGTGGGTACTGGGGAAATGAACCTGGACCATCCAGCTTTGCAAACAAGCACCCTTACCCACTGAGCCATCTCTCCAGCCCCCAAACTAAAGTTTTTTTTTTTTTTTTAATGAAGATTTTCATAGGGAGAGGGAAAGAGCAAAAAGAGAATTTGAAAACCAGCTCTAAATGCAAAGTCATATTGAGTAGGTAAAGTCTGAGTGGACGCAGATGCTGTTCTGTTTACTCTGTTCTCATAGACAAAAGACCTGTCACTTCCCCGGCCCTGGATGGGCCGGGTGGCTAGGACCTGCCTGCTGCTCTCACCGGCCCATGCAGTGTTTCATGCGTGCCATTCGCTCACGGAGGTTGCTCTGGCCAACAGCTTAATTTTTGTGTTTGCACCATTCAGAGGACATCAGTCAAACCTTTCAGTAAGGGCCTTTGCTTCATTCCATTTTCAGCCTCACCGATCACAGACTTTTACCAGTGAAGCTGAACAAGAGAGTGAAGGGTTCTGAGAAGCAGCTTAAGAAGCAGGTGCGGAGCCTTGTGCTTTTGAACATGGGCTTTGGAGTCCTTTTCCTGGCAGTGGAATTAACTTTCACATAACCTCCATGTAACTGTGAACTTGGGGAGCTGCTCCAAGTTCTCCTTCTGTGAAAGCCAACTGTGGGAGGCACAGGCTCTGGGAAGATTCCTTGTTGCAGTCAAGCTGTTTCGTGCTGGAAAATCTTGTCTCCTCTTCTTGCACCTTCCCATGTGGGCTCCTTTAGGAAGTTTTCTATGTGTACTTTCCCATCAGTTTCCAACCCTGGGATGCATAGTGGAGAAAGTATTACTGCAGTTCATCAGAGAAGACAGTGGAGACCCAGAGAGGTGGAGAGACTCGCCCAGTGCCAAGCAGCGGGTGGGTAGGAAGCTTAGGATTCAAATTCTTGTTCTAAGGCCTGGGAACAAAGTGCACCAAAAATTTCTAGGATCCATTTCTTGGGATTCTACCCAGTGCTTGGTAAGGTTCTGGTTACCTAATACATTCTCAAGAAATACCTGTTCAGCTAAACTGGGTGGAAGTGGTGGAAATAGGAGGCTACAACCAAGACAGAAACCTGTAGGACAGATGTCTCCCTAGTACCCAGACCTTATTACCTGGGCTATGACTCTCTAGTGTCCCTTGAGCAATTTCTTCAATGTTCTGGCAGCGTAGGCGTCAGTAACTGCCCTTGAGTAAGCTCAGGGAAGGCTGTAATTAAAAGCGCAACAGGATGTTATTTGCTACTGTCTGTGCCACAGGGATAAGTGCTTTCCTGTCATTGTGGAAACACACCATTATTCTTTAGATCAGGTGAGGCCATCATCTTGTGTGTCCTGGACTAAACTCTTTGGAGTTAAACAATTCTTTTGTCCACAAAGAAACAGATCAGTTACCTGGAAGGGAAGGATCCTGGGGGGACTTTTCAAATTTTGTGGCTAAAAAGCCTGGATTTTTTTTCTTGTATGTGGATATATATATGGTACACATGTATTTGCCTGTGTGTTCGCATGTGTTCTTGTGTCTGTAGGTGCATGTTAATGTTGCATGTCGTTCTCAATTGCTGTCTACCTCACTTTTCAATATTTTACTTATTTACTTATTTGAGAGAGAGATGGAGGGAGGGGAAGAATGGGTATACTAGGACCTCTAGCCACTGCAGACAAACTCCGGATGCATGTACCACTTTGTGTATTTGCCTTATGTGGGTCTTGGAGAATTGAGACTGGGTCCTTAGGCTTTGCAAACTGCTAAGCCATTTCTCTAGCCCTCTACCTCACTGTTTCATTAGTTAATTTTTTGTTGCTGTGTGTATGTGTGTGCAGGAGGCCATAGGTTTATGCTGGATGTCTTCTTCACTCACCCTGTTCTTTTTTGTTTTTTTTTAAAGAAAATATTTTTCCTTGCTTATTGAGAGAGAGAAAGAGAGAATGGGCACATAAGGGCTTCTAGCCACTGCAAATGAACTCCAGACATATGCGACCCCATATGCATCTGGCTTACATGGGTCCTGGTGAGTCAAACCCGGGTCCTTGGGCTTTATGGGCAAGCGCTTTAATCTCTGAGCTATCAAGAGATGGGCCCCACCCTATTCTTTATTTTACTGAGGCAGGGTTCTCACTTGAGCCCAGAGCTCACCAATTCAGCTGGTCTAGCTAGCAGGTTTGCTCCACGGATTTCTAGGTGGCCACTGTGCCCACCCAGCATTTGTGTGGGTGCATCCTCTCATCCTCACATTTGAGCAGAAAGTGCATTACCAAATTGGCTGTCTTCCCAGTCCCTTGTTTTTGAGACATGATCTTTTACTGAACCTGGAGCTCAGTGATTCAGCTAGACTAGCTAGCCAGAAAGTTCCAGAGATCCTCCTAAACCTTCCTCTCCAGTGCTGGGATTATAGGCACACACTGCTGTGCCTGGCTTTTACACTAGTGCAGGGAATCTCAACTTGGGTCTTCATGTTTGCATATATGCAAGCACTTTACTGACCAAGCCATTTCTCTAGCCCCCAAAGTCTTGTTTGGGTCATCAACCCTAAAACATTCCCAGGATACAGCATATAAACTGAAAGGCATTCTTTAAAATGCTAAAAAGAGGGTTGGCGAGATGGCTTAGTGGTTAAGGTACTTGCCTGTGAAGCCTAAGAACTCATGTTTGAATCTCCAGGTCCCACCTAAGCCAGATGCACAGTGACACAAGCATGCAATGTTGTACATGTGCACAAGGGTGTGCATACATTTGGAGTTCATTTGCACATCCATTCTCTCTCTTTCCCTTTCTCTGCCTCTTTCTCTCTCTCTCAAATAAAAAAAAATGCTAAAAGAAGTGTTTGTCTGAAGTGGGAGGCTGTGCCTTCCCTCTCTAGGCAGCCCTTTGAGCACAGTTTGGTTCTTTCTATCTTCTACAGTTTTGCAGCAAACATACCCCAAGGTGGTGAATGAGATGGCTTTAGTTTAGAAATTGGCCATCCATGTTGATAACAGGTTATTAATTTAATCAGCTTCAAATTGATATAAAAGCATCTCCTGTGGAAACAAAGATAATTTGTTATCGATTGTGATTGTGTCTCCTGATGTAAACTCCAGGCTTACAGTGGTGATTTGTAAGAAGGCCTGTGCAGCCTTTCAGGCTGTGGGTGGGAAGGAGACAGGAAAGGGGAGGAGTGAGGGAGGGGAGGAATGGTCCCCATCACTGGAGATGCCTTGGCTCCATTGTTCTGGTACCTGCTTGCTCTGGAAACCCTATAGATTAGCCTTTATAATCCACTTTGAGATGTTTGCCTCTGGTTTAAAAGCAGAAGCAATCTTTGCAGAAAGTCTTTTTTTTTTTTTTTTTTTTTTTTTTTTTAACAGAAGAGAGTGAGAACAGTGAGAGAGAGAACAGGTGTTCCAGGGCCTCCAGCCACTGTAAGTGAACTCCAGACACATGCACCACCTTGTGCGCATGTGAGACCTTGCACACTTGTGTCACCTTCTGTGTCTGGCTTACATGGGACCTGGAGAATTGAACATGGGTCCTTAGGTTTTGCAGGCAAGTTTCCTTAACTGCTAAGCCATCTCTCCAGCCGCCAAAGGTCATTTTATAGAAAATGTTCATTTTTATTCAAAAGATCTTATTTCTTCTACAGGAACAAAGACATGATGAAGGCTTCTTAAAACCTGTTTTGCTGTAAAGGGATAATCTTCTTGCTTGTCAGTGATTTATCAGTGCCACTTCTATTGGGATGAAAAGTGAAAACATTGGTTATTAATAAAGATGACTGAATATTATTAGGTTCTCAGAGATGATTTCAGATGAGGCTACAGCCTGGCTGGTGGGGGGGGGAGTGGTCTCTGGTTTCTTCATTGAGGTTGGTCTCTCCAGACTGTTCCTTTTGTCCTGCTTTATGGCCTGATGATTGTCTGGCTATGTATGTAAACTTTGTGTAGGTTTTTTTTTTAAAATATTTTATTTTATTTTATTTTATTTATTATTAGAGAGAGAGAGAGAGGGAGGAGAGGGAGGGAGGGAGGGAGGGGGAGGGAGAGAATGTGTGTACCAGGTCCTCTAGCCACTGCAAACGAACTCCAGACACATGTGCCACCATGTGCATCTGGCTTACATGGGTGCTAGGAAATCAAACCTATGTCCTTAGGCTTTGTGGGCAAGGCAAAGCCACTAAGCCATCTCTCCAGCCCTTTGTGTAGGTTTTTCTTGCCACATATTTCCAGAATGCTTTCCTACCCACCAAACATTGTGCAAGCTATTCTCATTGGACAAACATCACTTCAGCCCTCATCTTTTGTCCTGATGTTCCCTTTCTCCCCGAGAGCTATGCAGCTCACACCTCATTTTTCTTAGGACACATCCTTTGGCCTCATGGCAGCCTGCTCTGTCATTTGTTCCTTTAGATGTAAAGAACTATTTTCCCCTGCGTGTCCCTTCTGTGAACTGCTTCACAACGTCTCCTAGATTATGTGTCTTTTCGGCCCCTACTATGGGAAATAGATTTCTAATTACACTGAACTGTACAAGCAGCGGCAGTTAATTGACTCTGCTCTGGTGAGAGGAACTGCATCTTCGAACGGAAGGGACGAGGTTTCAGTGAACACCTCACTTGACTTTTTTCAATATAATGATTCTTAAATGAATACATTCAGAGCTTTTCTCCCATTTTGTGTGTGTGTGTGTGTGTGTGTGTGTGTGTGTGTGTCTGTCTGTCTGTCTGGAGACAATTTCAGGTTTTATCCTTAGGAACATCATCCATTTTTTTAATTAGTTAATTAATTAATTTAGGAGAGAGAGAGAATGGGCACACCAGGGCCTTCAGCCACTGCAAACAAACTCTAGGCACATGTGCCCCCTTATGCATCTGGCTTATATGGGTCCTGGGGACACAAACTCGGGTCCTTGGGCTTCACAGGCAAGTGCCTTAACTGCTGAGCCATCTCTCCTACCCCAAGAGTCACTAGTTGAACTTTAATCTCATTTGAGGAAGAATTCTGTATTCATTAAAAATGGCAATAAAAACCTTGGTGTGAATGTTCAATTTCTTGCAAAAATATTCAACAAAAACTGCCAAACATTAAGTGCTTTGAGATCTGGGTTAAATTCAAACATCACATTATAACAGCTTTTATCATCCAAAGATTTTTAGCTTTAAAAGGAGGCATCAAGATACCTCTTTACTATTCCATGTGATTTTTATATGAATGCTTTGCTTTAGAGATTTTTATCTATAATCGCCCCTCCTCATGTTAGGGATTTTTCTTAACATTTTATTTGGGACCCAGTTTTTGCACTGTGATGGAATCAGTAGGGTTCCAGCTGTGAGTTCCTTTAGAAGTGTGATCATGGTTCTATTATCACTCCCAACTCTTACTACAACATCTCATACTTTTATTTTCTCCCCCTTATTAAGCCAAAAATGACCAGGAACAAGAACAACAACAAAAATACAAGTAGGACAAAAAATCATTTTCTTTTTCTGATCCAATTTTCACTTTGACTTAGTGTCTGATTTCTTCCATCTGGACTATGACAGAAAGTTTGACCTCCATGACATCTTTAACCCTGGCCTCGAGGAGACATAAGGCTGTGCGTTCTGTGGTTTTATATAGAAGTACATGTGCTCGTTGTAACAAGAAGTAAGATGTGATTTTTCAGTGGAATGCTTTCATATCCCTACAGTTCCCTCAGCAGCTAGGCCTTCAGCACAACTATAAATATTGTTTGTCCATGTTCCAGGGCTCCCAGCATTTCTTATTTATAAAGATCTTGTTTCTATTTGTTTAATTAAAGTGGACAAGTTATGTAGACATATAAAGTGAATAAAATGTGCCTCATGAGTTACTCCCTTAGAGGTAGTTTGTCTGGACGAAGGTCAGGGTGTAATAGTCCAGTATATCACCACCATTTTTACTGACAAAGGACATGTTTTGGCATTACAGAAGGGGAAAAGAATATCTGGCCAAAATTGCTATTTTTCTTTACCTTAAAGCTTGGTTCTGAAGACTAGAGCTTTCAAAGCCTTTTAAAAAAATTTCCATTATTTAATTTTAATTAAAACCCATATTCAATTCTATAATCCCATCTGCAGATTCAAAAAGGGAATTCATATGAGAAAAAATTAACTTACTATTATTAATAGCGCTGGCTTTTCTAATAGATATAATACAGAAATCGCTTTCCCCAGGCTCAGAGGTGGTTCCTTACATGATAATATTAGCGAATCAAATGGATTTTTCTTGCCTGGAAGTGATAATCAAGCTTATTTTTTAAAACATATTTCATTTGACATAGGTGATAAGGATATTTGCTCAGAAAAGAGATGTTATAGGCTGTTATTTTCTACTGTCATGCACCAGAACTTGAGGGTGAGTGGTCTTGACTCTTCTATACGAGGGTTCAGTTTATTTTTATTTTATTAACAAGAAGAACTTCTCCCAGGTTTCTATTTTTTAGTATCTTTATCGCACACAAGTTCCTTCTTAAACAGCATTTCATTTTTTCACTTAAGAAAGGTCATGTGGGCTGGGCATGGTGGCACACACCTTTAATCCCAGCACTCTAAAGGCAGAGGTAGGAAAATCATTGTGAGTTCAAGGCCAGTGTGGAACTACAGAGTGAGATCCAGGTCAGCCTGGGCTAGAGTGAGACCCTACCTCAAAAAAGAAAGAAAGAAACAAACAAAGAAAAAGAGAGAGAGAGAGGGAGAGAGGAAGGAAGGAAGGAAGGAAGGAAGGAAGGAAGGAAGGAAGGAAGGAAGGAAGGAAGGAAGGAAGGTCATCTGGGCTGGAGAGATGGCTCAGCGATTAAGGCACTTGCCTGCAATGCCTAACAACCCAACTTTGATTCCCTAGTACCCATTTAAGGCCAGATGCACAAAGTGGCGCATGAGTGTGGAGTTCATTTGCAGTGGCTAGAGGCCATGGCATACCCATTCTCTCTCTCTCTTCTGTGCATGTGTGTCTCTCTTTAAAATATAAGTATTTTTTAAAGAAAGAAAAGTCTTCTATCCTTTGTTCTTCTTCCAGGGCTCACAGATCTGAGGAGGAGGTCCCCTGCATTCTTCCAGAAGATGTAGACTTTCTCTTGATGCCATGCCCCCAAGCCCATTTTTCTTCCCAGCTAGCCCTTGTTTACTTTGAAGTGTTTTGTGTGTGACCTACTGAGTTTGATTAGGGCTGCTGGCATGAGGCTGGGTAGGGTTCTATTACTTACCAGTGTCTGCACCACGGAATAAGATGTCTCCCTCTCTCCCCCTTGCCCGTCTCAGAAAGCAGGTTGGGTTTAACCTGTTGCCAGCTGTAGGAAGGGAAAGTCTTTTCACTGGGAGCCTTCTTCTAAAGCACTGTTAGTCACAGGTAGCCACCTGTCCTCAGGATGGACATGAGGCCAGCTAAGTGGGAGAGAATTCATACCTGGTACTGGGAACTAAGTCAGAATCCCATAGTCAGGAAACTCATTTGATTTGCTTTGCATAAGAATTAATGAATATGTGTGTGTCATGCAAACTATATAGCATACTCCTTTATATCATGGCATAAAATATATTTCATACCTAACATTTAATTTATGTATGCACATATATGCACATATATGTGCTGTACATGGCTATAACCCATCTAGACTGTGTACCACTATCACACAGGTTTGTACTTCTTTCCTAGCTGGTTGATTTCATATCTTACAGGATCTCCTGCCTATTTGTTTTGTCCTCATTCATTGATTATCTGGATATTTCATTGGTTTTTTTGTGGGGGGGGGTCTGGAACACTAAGCCATCTCCCCAGCCCACCACTGAACTTTTTTTATTATTTTTATTTTTATTGACAACTTCTTTAATTGTAAGACAATGTCCCATGTTATTTCCCTCCCTCCCCCCACTTTCCCCTTTGAAACTTCACTCTCCATCATATCCCCTCCCCCTCTCAATCAGTCTCTCTTTTCAGTTTGATGTCATGATCTTTTCCTCCTATTATGATGGTCTTGTGTAGGTAGTGTCAGGCACTGCGAGGTCATGGATATCCAGGCCATTTTGTGTCTGGAGGAGCACGTTGTAAGAAGTCCTACACTTCCTTTGGCTCTTACATTCTTTCTGCCCCCTCTTCCACAATGGACTCTGAGCCTCAGAAGGTAGGTTTGAGATGTTTCAGTGCTGAACACTCCTCTGTCACTTCTTCTCAGCACCATGGTGCCTTCTAAATCATCCCAAGGTTGCCACCATCTGAAAAGTGAAACTTCTCTAACAAAA
Source organism: Orientallactaga sibirica (assembly GCA_036365145.1). Taxonomy (NCBI): domain Eukaryota; kingdom Metazoa; phylum Chordata; class Mammalia; order Rodentia; family Dipodidae; genus Orientallactaga; species Orientallactaga sibirica. The sequence continues at coordinate 2,758,333 of JAEOAD010001317.1, forward strand.
AAGTGAGAGTAGCATTAATATATGGGCCTGGACATTAAGAGAAGTGCTTACTGGGCAGTTTGGTGAGCACAGTATATACATTTAGCGAGACACCAGCAGACATTATACCCTTAGGGCTCATGACTACCCCTGTCATAGGTTTTCAGTATCAGGGATGTGTTCCCTCCCATGGAGTGGGCCTCCCGTCCAATTAGAGAGCGGTTGGTTTCCCCCATAACAGACATGCCACTATTGTACCCATTGGCTCATTCGGCCTGGCTGGCCAAATGTAAATCTTGCAGTGTTCACTGTTGAGTATCTTCAATGGTGTATTCTCTCTCCCATTGAACTGCATGCAGTGTAGGTTTTTCCAGCTTTCTGTCAGCTTGTCCACATGGAGGAGGCTTTCAGCTCAGTTCCAGCAGGATTTCTTAGTGACATTGCAGCCCAAGTATGTGGAGTCTTCAGCAATAGGGTCTTACCATCTATTCCTGGTGGGAAACCAGGGGCCTCGGCAATAGCCTATAATGTTTTGGGGGTATCAGTGACCTCCCTGGCCAACAACTCACTGAGAGGTATCCCATCCCTGGCACTGAAAATTTTCTAGTGACAATCTATGGCTTCTGAGTGTTCCATTGTCCAGAAAAGTAGGTTTCCCTATGACTTATTTATATCCTCTTAGATTTTGATTAGCCCTCCCTCCACCTTTCCTTTACTCAATCTCTTCCCCTGACCTCACTTAGGCCTTTTACCCCCATTATTCTGTTCTTCTACTTACATATATACAATACCATCCTATGCCCACCACTGAACTTTTTAAGCTGTTAAGTAAGTGCTCAAGACCTGAATCTATGATACATGCATATCAGTTCTAAGTCCATTACAAGGATTAAGAGAGTAAGCTCTCAGACACAGTGTTCTTCTCCTGCTTGGCACATTGATCCATCTGCCAATTGCACGCTGCGATCCTGACAAACTTCATTGACCCGGATTCCTCCAGGAAGCCGTGACCCAACCAAAGCTTGCGTCCTTGGACCCTGTCTCTACAGATAGTGGTTCTTCTGATTTTTCCTATGCTTGATGTTTCTACTCCTCTCCATCTTATTCTCTCTTCTGTCAAGAATTTGTTGTATTAAAATGACAATGCATAGGCACACAGAAAGATAAGACACTTGAGACATCGTGGAATTTGCGGTTGGGGTGGACATGAAAGAAGACGCCAAGGTGAGGAGGCGCAGAACGAACGAACACCATTTTCAGCCTGTGGTCCTTGGACTTGAGCAGCACCAGAGGCACGTGGAGGAAGCGCTTATTAAGTGCTTTGCTGAATTGGGTAGGACTTGGATGGGGCCTGGGAGTTTGCATTTCTAGCAAGTTCCCAGGTGAAATGGATGCTGTCACAGAAGGGGCAGCACTTTGAAAACCTCTGTGGTTGGGTCACTGTTCATGTGTTTTGGCTGAGAAAACCGTGCCCCGTGGGATGGAACTCCGGTCTCACAGTCACGGTGATCTAGCGCCCAGGCTACACTGAGGACTGCGTGTCCTGGCTCTGGCGCTTTCCTGTTCTGCAGGGGCTGTTCTTTGGTTGAATGGAGCAGAAGCCCCTCCTCACTGACTGAAGGGAGCCTGCAAATCCCAATTTCTGTCCTCTCTACACTCCTTCTCCAAGATTCCTGTCTGTGTCCAGGTGGCCAGTGATATGGAGAAAGAAGGCTTTGGGGTTTTATATTGCTGCCTTAAGGCACATTTCAGCCTGTTCATATCCACGTCCAGTGACTCCTGAGATGTTTGTCTGTTGGTCTGTGACAATGTAGAGATTAATATTGATGTTATTTTTAAACTTGCCTATTAAACTCATGTTTGCATTATGACAAAAAAGCAGGGCTGGAGATATAGTTCAGTGGTTAGGTGTGCCTGTAAAAAGCCCAAGGACACAGGTTCAATTCCCCAATATCCACATAAGCCAGTTGCATAAGGTAGCACATTGGCTTGTTTGCCGTGGCCAGAGGCCCTGGTGCTCCCACTTTCTTTTCTCTCTCTCTCTCTGTCTCTCTTCTCTCCCCCCCTCCATCTGCTTCTCACTCACTCTCAAATAAATAAATAAATAAATAAATAAATAAATAAATATTTTTAAAATATGGTGTAGAGAGATTAAAGAAGATACGTGACTTCAACTTCCAGCCTCCCTGCACATGCACATGTGCCCATATGCATATGAAACATCACACACATGCATGCATACTATACACGTATATATGCCAAGAGAAAACAAAGGCTGGGTATGTGGCTCAATGGTAGAGTTCTTACACAAGGCCCTGGGTTCTGTCCCCATCATGAGAAAAAGAATGAATTTGTTGAATTTAGTTAACTAAGAAGTATGAGAGTTATATTCTTTTTTTTTTTGCATGTGTAGTGTGTGGTGTGTGTGTGTATGTGTGCACACATGCATGCTCGCAGATGCACAGAGGCCAGAGGGGAGTGAACGTTGGGTGTCCTTCCTCTGTCACTTCCAGGTATTTGTTTAAGACAAAGAAGACTGGCTCTCAACACAGACCTGCAGATTTTCTTCTTTGTGAGTTCCAGTAAGTCTCCAGTCTCTGCTCTCCACAAGACTGGAGTTATAAACATGAGAACTTTATGTGAGTTCTGGGGAACAAATTCCAACAGTCTCAGGCCCTTTTGGGTCTTGCTTGTGGCAAGGGCTCTTACCCTGAGCCATCTCCCCAGCCTGCGTTGTTTTCTTGTGGGTCCCAAGTATTGATTTAATTTTGGCAATGGACTTGTGGGGATGCATGGTGTCAAATAGAATTGGTGTTCCAAAAATAGTATTAATGGGGGCTGAAGAGATGGCTCAGTGGTTAAGGTGCTTGCCTGTAATGCCTGCAACCTGGGTTCATTTCCCCAGTGCCCACGTAAAGCCAGATGCACAAAGTGGCGCATGCATCTGGAGGTTGTTTGAAATGGCTGGAGGTCTTCATGTGACTATTCATATTATCTGTCTTTCCTCACCTTGCAAATAAATACATAAAATATTAAAAATGGTACTGATGTTTCCATAAATAGTCCTTATGAACAATAAAATATCTCAGAGGTTAAGTATGCTTTCTGAGTCAGCATGAGGGGCTCAGGTGGGATAAAGGGGCCTGAGACCACCAAGTTTGAGTCTTTAGAACCCACATAAACTGCTGGGCATGGTCCTGTGTGGAGACCTGAGACCAGAGAATCCAAACCAGTAGGAAGAAAACAACTTTCCTGGAATTTGACTCAATTCAGTTCAATAAACCCAGGGTCTTTCTAGCTAAGGAATGCCCTATTTTAGGTAAGTTCCGGTTCCACATTGAGCATCCAGCACCACAGACCATGTGTGCATTCATAGACATACTGAACAATAAACATTTCTTCTGTAAGTTATACTTGCCTGATGAAGACAAGAGCTCAAATTTGACTGTGATGGGATTGCCTTCTGTTTGGTGGGAGCAAAGGCATATGGCAGGATGTGATCTGTCTTTTTGTACAGGAAGTAACCCAGTCTTTTCATGTTGCACAGTGGAGGGAGTCTAGATCACCTTCCTAATCCTGACTCTTGCTCTCTGTCTTTTCAGCGACTTGTGGAGGCTGCAGAAGATGCACACTTGAAACACGAATTTGATGCGGACTTACAGGTAAATGACTGCACTTTGCATTCAATTGTTTGATGCATTTTAGTTATTGGAAAAGAAAGGCTTTGAGAGGATGGCACAGGCTTGGAGTGACTGTGCCTCTTTCTTGCCTGGGGAAGAGCAGTGTTTCTCATCCTGTTTCCACCAATGACTGTTACAGTGCGTGATGTCACATCCTCACAGCTCTGTGGAGGAGGAGTTCGCTCAGTCAACTGACTTCTTAATTGTGAAATGACGAATGGGTAGAACCTTTCCTATTCCTGCTTCCCCTGGCTGCATTTTGAAATACAAATGAAATGAAGCCAGGTTGTCATGGACTTGATCTTAAGTTGGTTGTTAAAAGTTAACATCACTATGCTTAAAAGTGAAGTCTTTCCTTTTCTTAGGAGTCAAACATTCATTTAGTAAATTTCTTGCACTAGATGTAGCCAATCATGAAAGACTCCGTTTGGCTGAAAAAACATACACCTTAGAAAATAAAGCAAAAGGCAACAAGTGGATAGAACAACATTTGGATTTTTCTTTGAGTCTGTCCTGAAGGTACTTATCTAAATTACCATCTTGAGATTTGTGGCTTTTTATCTCTGCTAGATAAACAGAAGGAGCAAGTCTTAATTGTTAAGCCTGTACTTTGCTAGAACATGTCTCTGTTGGTGACATGTGTTCATAATCAGGAAGTGGTGTTTGTTTGGCCATGTATTCATCGGTATGCCAAAGAAAAAGACAGACGTAAATCTAGAAGTGCCAAAAGATGGGTACTGCCAGAAGAGCTTGTGTCTCATCTCTTTTCTTTCTGGCTGTGCCCCCGTCACCACTCCCATCTCTAGTTTGTGCATTATGGGTAAAAGGTTACACACCAAGGAGCTGGAGAGATGGCTTAGTGATTAAGATGCTTATGTGAAAGCCAAATGACCCAGCTTCAATTCCCCAGTACCCACATAAAGCCAGATGCACAAGGTGGCACATGCATCTGGAATTTGTTTGCAGTGACTGGAGGCCCTGGTGTACCCATTCTCCCCCTCCCCACCCCACCGCTCTCTCAAGTAAATAAATAAAATCATTTTTTTAAAAAGAGGGCTGAAGAGATGGCTTATCAGTTAAGTACTTGCCTGTGATGCCTAAGGACCAGCCAGATGCACAAGGGGGCACATGTGTCTGGAGTTCGTTTGCAGTGGCTAGAGGCCCTGGCACACCCATTCTCTCCCTCTCTTTCTCCCTCTCTCTCTGCCTCTTTCTCTCCCTCTCAAATAAATAAATAAAAATATATTAAAATATAGATAGATGATAGGTAGATATATAGATATAGGTATCAGTCAGTAAAAAAAAAAAAAATTTTTTTTTTTCCAAGTTAAAAGATGTTAAGGACCATTACAGCCAAATGCAATGTGTGATCCTGCCATTGGGTCTTGAATCAGAAACGAAGATTTGAATATGGACTGTGCACTAGGCAGCAACATTCAATTACTACGATTGCTCAGTTTTCTACCCTGTCCTGTGCTTAATGTTTTTCCCAGAGAAGCTGATCAGACTCCTTGGTCTAGCAGAGGGTAGTGAGTTTGCAAGGTAAGAAAAGTTGAAGGTGAAGATTGTTTCGGAAAATCCACTAGTCTGGCTCTCTTTTTCAAAAAATGTTTGTTTTATTTATTTATTTATTTATTTATTTATTTATTTATTTATTTATTTATTTATTTCAGAGAGGAGGGAAGGAAGGAGAGAGAGAAAGAGAGAGGGCGGGAGCATGCTATGGCCTCTAGCCACTGCAAATGAACTCCAGACACATGTGGCACCTTGTGCATCTGCCTTAAGTGGGTACTGGGGAATTGAACATGGGTCCCCCCTTAGTCTTCACAGACAATCACCTTAACAGCTAAGTCATCTCTCCAGCCCTGGCTCTGGTTTCATAACTAGTTTTATTCTAAATATGTTCTCTGGTGGGCTGGTGCATGAGGAGGAGTGACATGATTGGCTTCAGGGATCTTTCAATAATGGACGATGTTAAGGGTTTGAATTTGACTAATCTGGAGCTTTTTGTTGTTGCTGGTGTCCATCGGAAGCTCCTGGTATCTTTCAAGGGTGTTCTCAGCTTCTTCTTACTGTCTCTTAAGAATAAAATTCTGGTGTGGCACAACTGTTTCCCTGCGTCGAGTGTGGTATACTGGGAACACATTGAAACACTGAAATCTCTTGAACATAAAAAAGACTGAAAGAAAACAAATTTGTAGTTTCTGTGCTCTGGAAAAGGTGAGAGAGGAGTTGAGAGTATGTCTTCATTTGTCACCCTTTGTGCATGTGAACAGAAAACTACTGTTGTCATCTGAACACAAGAGTAGATGTGCCAATAATCTGTCAGCATTACAGTGTCATTCACTACCCAGACCTTGGAACCTGGTGAGATCTTGGGGTCATCGCATCCACTGTGCACTTTGGTGGAAATCTGTAAAAGGGAGGCCTTTGATAAAATGGATGTGCATCAGAGAGTCTCCCCTGCTCCGATGGAGGCTCGGGGACTGCTGAAGCTCTGACACTGTGAAATGCGAGGCTCTTAACAGCCCGGGAGTCAGCCGGTTGCTATTACAAGGTAGCAGGCTGGGCTCGGATGGTCCATTAGAGCTGATCAATTGTTAATCTGGGTGCCACTGACCTCTTTGTAACCCTGCCAAAGGATTGTTTTTGTCACAAAATCGCAGAAACCATTTGCTCATCACCTTGCAGTAACACCGGGTAGGACCCTGCACTGTTCGCATAGCCAAAAGCAGTAGGAACAGGAAGTCTGTTTCATACAGGGGAAAAGTTTCGGGGGGAGGGAGAGAGAGAGAGAAAAGAGAGAGAAATGTCCTAATTTGTTCCTCTGAGTTGCATAGGTCTTAGCCTCCTTGCTTTAGCCACAGAAATGACATCTCTCCCTGCCTCCTACATTAGATGGGGATCTTTGCCTCATTGTCATACTCGGTTTTGCAAGTGAAGAATTTGATATTTGTTGGTAAGATCATCAAAAACTACTCCCAGGCTGAGAAGATGGCACAGCAATTAAAAGTGCTTACTTTCAGAGCCTGACAGCCTGGGTTTGATTCCCCAGAACCTACGTAAAGCCAGATGCTCGAAGTTAGACAGGCATCTGGAGTTCATTTGCAGTGGCAGGAGGCCCTGTTGTGCCCATGTGTTCTCATTCTACCTTTTTCTCTCAAATAAATAAATAAAATATTTTTTAAAGGAAAAAAATACTACTCCCAAGTTAGTCCTTCCTTATGGTGTCAGGATTTTGTTTTCCATTTAAATCCTTCTCAGTCTTTTTTGATGGGCTCATTATACTGACATCTGTTTTCTTCTTTGTAAAGACCCTAAGCATGGCATTATAATGTTAATTCTTAACAAAAATTATATTGGAGCAAAGGATAAAATATAATCTCTGATGTGTGTGTGTGAAGAATGTACAACCCCTGTAGAAAGTGGATTGGCTTGCTCTTAGAACAGACAACTCTCCTGTGGCTCTGAGTTTCACTTTAGTGGGTCTGTTCAGGGCGGCCTCTAGATTCTAGACTGGTCTTCTATTCTATTGGTTTAGTTTTTATTCTGGGAGGTCTCCTGTTGAGACAATTCTCAGTCATAACTGATGTGCACAGAGGCCTTGTAAAAATCAAATCTTCCCTTTTCCAATTTTAGGGTGTAAATTAACATATAGTGGTGTTAAAATGCAGGTAATTGTGATTTAAAAAAAAAGGTTTTGATAAAGCCACTGTACTTTATCATAGGTATTTTACTATGTTCATGCTCATTATTTTGATGATAAAACTCAGTTCACAGGAGGAGGGACAGAGGCCCTAGCCTCAGATACCCAGCCAACCCACTGATAACTTCCCACACCAAAGAAAGTCCCAGAACACGTCTTTCTCCTCTTACTTACTCTTTTCTCCCCTGCACCGCCCCCTCCCCCACCCCCACCACTGGCAGCCAAGGAAAAGGGGAAAAAATGTTCTCTTGACAGTTTACTAAAAACTTGCTTATCTTTGAACCACAAACATATTTTCTTTGAGAGCTGTCTCAAATAAGTACCAATTGCACAGAGCTGGTGCTCAGAGGGGGGGAAATGTGATGTTCAATTGTGTATCCTGAAGAAGCCTTTTCTATTTCAAAGTTTTCTATAATAAATTTTCTTGGTTGTTTTATAAACAACAGGTAGAATAAGGCACCCAGTGACATTGGGAGTGGCAAGGAACTGAGCTGCAGATACAATACTGTGTTCTGAAAATGCTTATCTGGTCCTCACCAGGCCACAACTATCTGCCTTACAAAACTATATCCTGGGCTGGAGAGATGGCTTAGCGGTTAAGTTGCCTGCTTGCTAAGCCTAAGAACCCGGTTCCAATCTCCAGGTCCCATGTTTAGCCAGATGCAAAGTGACGCAAGGGCACAATGCCGCACTTGACCACAAGGGGACGCACACATCTGGATTTCGTTCACAGCAGCTGAGAGACTGCTGGTGCGCCCATCTCTATCTGTCTCCTTCTCCCTCTCTGTCTGTCTCTCTCTGTGTCTCTCTCCAAAAATAAATAAAATCATAAAAAATAATTAAAAAAAAAACTATGTCCTGATTTTGAAATGAGAACTGAAGGGTTAGAATGGATAAGAACCTCTGAGATACCACCAGCACCGGCAGCTCCTGGAGAACCTTCCTGCACCTGTCTGTCAGTTACTTTCTTGTTTTATTTATTTACTTATTCAGTTTGGTTTTACAAGGCAGAGTCTCACTCTAGCCCAGGCTGACCTGGAATTCACTATGTAGTCTCATTCTGGCCTCAAACTCATAGCAGTCCTCCTACCTCTGCCTCCCAAGTGCTGGCATTAAAGGTGGGTGCCACCAACGCCCTGCTCAGTTATTTACTTTTTTTTTTTTTAATCAGTTACTTTCTTGCTTAGACAAAATACCCAATAAGAAGCAGCTTATGGAAGAAAAAAGTTTTAATTCAGCTCATAGTTCCATAGGGTGAAACCCGTCATGGTGAAGAAAGTGTGGCAGTTGTAGGAAGCTGGTGTCACACCATGATGTCAGCAGGGAGAAAGTACTGAAAGAACAGCAAACAGGGGAGGACCATAAAACCCTCAGACTCCAGCCCCCATGACACATGTCCTCCAGCAAGGTTTCACCTCCTAAAGGTTCCACAGCCTTCTGAAACAGTGCCGCCAACTGGGGATTACGTATCCCAGCGCATGAGTTTATGGGGAACATTTACATTCACACCACCACACTTGCTTGTTCATCTGTGATATTAGCTTTAGAGCTTTGGGTAAAGGAGACTGAAAGGATGGAGGGCAGCTTAGGAACACACATTTTTTTTTTTTTATTATTTATGTATTTATTTATTTGAGAAAGAGAGAAAGGCAAAGAGAGAGAAACAGAAAGTGGCAGGTAGAGAATGGGTGCACCAGGGCCTCTAGTCACTGCAAATGAACTCCAGACACATGCGCCACCTTGTGCATCTGGCTTACATGGGTTCTGGGGAATCGAACCTGGGTCCTTAGGCTTTACAGGAAAGCACCTTAACCACAAAGCCATCTCTTCAGCCCTGAAACCCACATTCCTTTTTAGAACTTCTCACACCATACACTGGGGAATGGAAGTGTGTGGAGGATAGAATTATGAAATACAACATTGCTGTGGCTAGGAGAGCAAGACTCTTGCATGTCCCCACCAGGACCACATTCCCTGATGGGCCATGAGGCTTCTGGGGAAACCCAGTGGCATAAATGTGCAAAGGAGGTGCTTAGCAACAGCCCTGAACTGGAGAGAATGGCTGTCCTTTCTCTAAGCCAAATCCATTCCTCTTTATGTTGATGGAACAAAGTGTTCAGCTCCTTTCTGGGGGATAAAGGAGGGGTGTGTGAAGGGACAGGGGAGGAAGGAGGACCCAGGCCCAGAATTAGAAATGACATTTTTTTCTGGCTGGAGAGATGGCTTAGCAGTTAAGATACTTGCCTGTGAAGCCAAAGGACCCAGATTCAAGTCCCCAGTACCCACAAATGCACAAGGTGGGGTACGTGCACCTGGAGTTCATTTGTAGTCATTTGAGGCCCTGGCATACCCATTCTCTCTATTGCTATCTGCCTTTTACTCTTTCTCTCAAATAAATAAATAAATAAAATAAAATATTTTAAGAGGAAGAAAAGGCATTTTTCATAGATGTAGGCAGTTGTATTTTGTTCAAGGACAAGAAAGATAGAGATCACATATATAAGAGAAATAAATAGAAAGACAAGGGAATTTCACACTCTGTATTAAAACAAGTCTATTTTTTTCCTGATTTAACTGTTGAAATCATAGCTTTTTATCAGCGTGGCAGGGGCACAGTTAGTTTTATCATTTGGAGATCTAACATTAGGTGTTTCTTGGTTAGGCCCCTGTCATTTATTCATACCTCTGATGAGAAGGATAGTTTACAAGGAATGTTTAAGTGTTAGTATTTTAATATCAAAGTTATTTCCCAGTTGTGATCCACACTTCTTACATAAATACATACTCTTGGTTTTGTTCAATTGACTAGATATCATAACTTGGTGTAAAGCTGATATCACGACTGAGCTTTGTGCTAATTAGTTATCTGATGGTGACATGTTTGCTTATGATCCTGGCTGCTGGTCCAGTGTGAGTGGAAGAAATGACAGTGGATTTAAGCTTAGCTTGTTCTGAAAGAGACATCTTGGGCCTGGATTTCTGGGAATAGTGGATTTCCCAGCCAGACCATAGCTGTACTCCAAGGTCAACACCTGTGGCTTCTTTGATTATCACTGAAAGGTTGTGACTATAATATCTAGATGAAATAGCCAAGCATGCGCCCAACTTGTAGATTCCGACATCCATTCAACTACTAACCGCCAGTGGCTTCCTGAGCATCAGGCTGTTGTGGTCAGCTCACATTACTGGGATGAACCTCCAGACCAAACACAGTTTCTGGGAGGGAGGGAATTTTTGAAGCTTATAGATCCAGGGGAAGTTCCATAATGGTGGAAGAAGCTGGCCTCCTCTCACAGATCTACACAGAGAGAAAAGAAACCACCACCACCAAAAGCAAGCCCACTCCAGAAACCCCAGGCAGAGCTCAAGCACTCAACATACCTTTAGGCTGGAATTCAGATCGTCCCCAAACCCACCTTAGGACTGGACCCCAGGACTCGATCACAGTGACACCTCCAGCCAGGCTGCTAGAAGTCCAGGTTCCTGCTTTAATAAAACATTTGAGTGTGCTGGGGGATATCCATTCCAGCTACCACACAGACCCCGTGCTATAGATTTCATCACGAGCTAGGCCAATTGCCTTTGTTCTTGTAGAGCTCACCAGGATGGCAGATGCTAAGGCATGAAAACATAGTTATTAAAAGTTAACCTTGATCAATAACAGGAAAGAGAACCACAAGGTATTATGATTCAGGACAAGAAGACCTACCTTGTCTGAGGGGACATTGGAACAAGTCTCAGAGGTGGTGAGTTTACAGTGAGTGGATAATCTAGGTTAATTTCCAACATGGCTAGAAGAAATCTTCCCAAATGCAGACACTCAATAACATTTGTGTTTCTGTGAGCATATTTACATGTTTTTCTATAAAATAATATTTTTTCATCTCCAAACTCTTTTTAACAATAATCATAGGAAACCACAGTTTTGGACTGAGTTCTTACCCCAGACCCCAATAGACCAGACCAAACCAAAATGGAGTCACTGATGCTAAATGCCACAGAGTCAAACTGTTTCCCTAAGATAGGTGGTTCCAGTCTGAGTGAACATAATGAAAAGCCCTCCTTGCTCCAATCTGTATACACTACAGTACCTGATGGAAACTGATCAGGTTTTTGCCCCTGATGTTTGCCTTAATGGTCCCCACCTTACATACCCCACAGCTCTGCTCCTGCCCAAGGTGAGCTCCCATTCCCATTCTACTTTGCAGAATTGAGGCTACTTGGATCCCTGAACTGCAAATGCAAGGCAATTAGATTGATCTCTGAGTTTGTCCTAATTTTGTCTATAAACAATTGGAATGATGATTCTTTCTAGTTTCTCCTCTGTAGTATACGTCCATGTTTTCCTTGCTTAATCTCATTCACAAGTGTTGTTTAAGGTTTACTCAGAACTCAGTGTGTCTTAAGTCCTTGATCTAGGCTGCAGGATTCTCACAGCTGAGAAGTGGTTCTTACCATCCAGGAAATGTCCATGTCATGTTTCAATGTTTTGGTGTTTGGTTCCTATTCACTATGGGGAGGAGAATATCAGATAAAGTACAGTGTGAGCTCAGGGAGGGTAGCTTGGGATTTTGTTTAATATCTGCTCATCCATTCATTCAGCCCCCAAAAGTTCATTGAATGCCTGTTGTATTGCAAACTTGATGCTCAACACACAAAGTTTTTATTTATTTGAGAGAGAGAAAGAGGGAGAGGCAGAGAATGGGCGCACGAGGACCTCTAGCCACTGCCAACGAACTTCAGACACATGCGCCACCTTGTGCATCTGCCTTTATGTGCCTTAAGTGCTTTAACCACTGAGCCATCTCCCTGTCCTGAGAACTACTTTTTATCAAGTAAATATTTTTTATTGACAACTTCCTTAATTGTGGACACTATCCCATGGTATTTCCCTCCCTCCCCCCACTTTCCCCTTTGAAACTCCACTCTCCATCATATCCCCTCCCCCTCTCAATCAGTCTCTCTTTTCAGTTTGATGTCATGATATTTTCCTCCTATTATGATGGTCTTGTGTAGGTAGTGTCAGGCACTGTGAGTTCATGGATATCCAGGCCATTTTGTGTCTGGAGGAGCATGTTGTAAGGAGTCCTGCTCTTCCTTTGGCTCTTACATTCTTTCTGCCTCCTCTTCCACAATGGACCCTGAGCCTTGGAAGATGTGATAGAGATATTTCAGCGCTGAGCACTCCTCTGTCACTTCTTCTCAGCACTATGGTGCCTTCTGAGTCATCCCAAGGTCACTACCATGTGAAAAGAGAAGCTTCTCTAACCAAAAGTGAGAGTAGCATTAATATATGGGTGTAGACATTAAGAGAAGTGCTTACTGGGCAGTTTGGTGAGTATAGTATGTACATTTAGCCAGACACCAGCAGACGTTACACCCCTAGGGCTCATGACTACCCCTGTCGTAGGTTTTCAGTATCAGGGATGTATTCCCTCCCATGGAATGGGCCTCCAGGCCAGTTAGAGAGTGGTTGGTTTCCCCCATAACAGACATGTCACCCGTTGGCTCATTTGGCCTGGCTGGCCAAATTTAAAGCTTGCAGTGTTCACTGTTGTGTACCTTCACTGGTGTTTTCTCTCTCCCATTGACCTGCATGCAGTGTAGCTTTTTCCAGTTTTCTGTCAGCTGGTCCTCATGGAGGAGGCTTTCAGCTCAGCTCCAGCAGGATTTCTCAGTGATCTTGCAGCCCAAGTATGTGGAGTCTTCAGCAACAGGGTCTTACCATCTATTCCTGGTGGGAAACCAAGGGCCTTGGCAATGGCCTATAATGTTTTGGGGTATCTGTGACCTCCCTGGCCAACAACTCACTGGAAGGTATCCCATCCCTGGCACTAAAAATTTTCTAGTAACAATCTATGGCTTCTGAGTGTTCTTCTGTCTCCATTAGAAAATACTGTTCAGATTTCTGATATCATAGATTCATTTTATATATTATTGAGATTTGTACAAAATGAGAAGAATAATATGTAACCGTTTAGGTAAGGGTTCTTTTATTAAAATAACATCTGTGATTTATCCACAATGTTGCATGTATTTCTTCTTTCCTAATAAAAACACTGGAAACCATCTATTTCCCCTTAAGTAGCCCTTTTGTGCATTCCTTATTCCATGTTAATGTATTTTATTTTCATTATCTTTTAATTTAAAGTATTTCCCTTTTTATCTTATTTATTTGCAAGCAGAGGGGGACATAGGCACACCAGGGTCTCCTGCCACTGCAAAAGAACTCCAGATGCACACACCACTTTGTGCATCTGGCTGACTTGTGTACAGAAGAATCAGATACGAGCTGTCAGGCTTTGCAAGTAAATACCTTGAACATTGATCCATCTCTCCAACCCAGTTTCCAATGTTTTCTAAAGAAAGCCCCTTTGACTTAGAGAAGTGTTCCTATATGATTTTGGATTAGTTTATTCTTCCTTCAGTCCTGATGGACTGTTTTTCATTCATTTTTTTTGAGAGAGATACAGAGAGAGAGGAAGACAGATAGAGATGGGCGCGCTAGCAGCCTCTCAGCTGCTGTGAACGAAATCCAGATGTGTGTGCCCCCTTGTGGTCAATTGCGGCATTGCACCCTTGTGTCACTGCAAACGTGGGACCTGGAGATTGGAACTGGCATTCTTAGGCTTAGGAGGCAGGTGCCTTAACCGCTAAGCCATCCCTGCAGCCCTTTTTCATTCATTTTGAAGCTCTCTTATTATGCACTTAAGAATTCTTTTTTTTTTTCTTTTTTTGAGGCAAGCCCAACAGACTGGCCTTTTTTTTTAATTTGAGAGAGCAAGAGTGAGAGTAAGAATGAGAGAAAGAGAGAGAGAGATTGAAAACTGGCACACCAGGGCCTTCAGTCACTGTAATTGAACTCCAGATGTATGCACCACCTTTTGAGCATGTGCCACTTTGCACCACGCTTGTGTCACCTTGTGTGTCTGGCTTATGTGAGTCAAACATGGGTCCTTAGGCTTCGTAAGCAAGTGCCTTAAAACTGCTAGGCTATCTCTCCAGCCCAAGAATTCTTTTGTCTTCCTGGTGAATTGAATTTTCTGTCATTGAGAAATATTCTGATTATTGTTGCTATTCTCGATTATGTAACATAACGAAGTTTTAAAAAATGCTTCATTCTTTAGTCTTTTAAAAATATTTTTATTTTATTTATTAGAGAGAGTGAGGGAAGGAGGGAGGGAGGGGGTGGAAGAGAGAGAGGAAGGGAGGGAGAGAAGGAGTGAGGGAGGAATGGACATACCAGTGTCTCTAGCCACTGCAAACAAACTCTACATATATGTGCCACCTTGTGCTTATGTGGGTACTGGGGAATTGAACCTGGGTCCTTAGGCTTTGCAGGCAAGTGCCTTAATCATTAACTCATCTCTCCAGCCCATTTTTTCCAGCCCATTTTTTAAAATTGTTTTTATTTTATTTGTTTATGAGAGTGAGAGACAGAAAGAGAGAGAATCTCTATTCTTTGACCTGCGTCTTTGCATTTATTCTCAGCTCTGGATGTGAGTTGTTGGTTCTAGTACTTTCTTTCTTCAGTCTGACCACCTCTGCCTTGTAGTTGGAAGACTTATTTCACTTTATGTAATATGTCATAGAATGTTATTTGCCTTATTATATTTTATTTGTTTTTCTGTCCTTTCTTTGGGTCAGCTGAATATGCTTTAGTGTAGCACTTAAAATTCTCGTTGGCTTCCAATCTACCTATATAACTCATGTTTCAGATGTCACTTTGGGGATTATGATAAGCACCCTTAAGTGTAGAGTGGATCTAGAGTTAATCTTAAATATCACCTCCCCTTAAATACAGACTTTGCAACATGACTCCACTTACTTCCATCCCTTGTGGTATCTCCAGTATACTTTATATCCAGATGCTACAAACCCATAAGAAAGCCTTATGTTTGCTTTATTTTTGCACTTCCTTCTTTCCCTCCTCTCCTCTTCCTCCTTCCTTTTCTCCCTCCTTCCTTCCCTCTCTCCTTTTCTACCTTCCCTCTTTCCTTCCCTTCTTTCTTTCCATTCTTCACTTCCCCTCTCCTCTTCTCTCCTCCTCTCTCTTCCTCTCTCCTTCCTTTCCCTTTTCTTCTTCCCTTCCCTTCCCTTTCCTTCCCTCCCCCCTTCTCTCCTCCCCTGCCCTCCTCTCTGCTCTGTTCCCCTCCGTTCCCCTTCCCTCCCTCCCTTCCTCCCTCCCTTCCTTCCTTCCTTCCTTCCTTCCTTCCCTTCCTTCCTTCCTTCCTTCCTTCCTTCCTTCCTTCCTTTCTTCTTTCTTTCCTTCCTTTTTTTTTTTTTTTTTATTTTTCTTATTTTTAAGAGTCTTTTTAAGCCCAGGCTGACCTGGAATTCACTCTATTCTCAGGGTGGCCTTGAACTCATGGCGATTGTCCTACCTCTGCCTCCCAAGTGCTGGGATTAAAGGCGTGCGCCACCACGCCCGGCTTCTTTCTTATTTTTTTTTTTTTTTTTTTTTGGTTTTTCGAGGTAGGGTCTCACTCTGGTCCAGGCTGACCTGGAATTAACTATGTAGTCTCAGGGTGGCCTCGAACTCTCGGCGATCCTCCTACCTCTGCCTCCCGAGTGCTGGGATTAAAGGCGTGCGCCACCACACCTGGCTTCTTTCTTATTTTTTGAGACAGGATCTCTCTATGCAGCTTAGGCAGATCTGTAACCCACGATCCTCCTGAGTGGTGGGATTTTACAGGTGTTTACCACCATGCCCAGCTTTTTAATGTTTGTTTGTTTTAAAGCAGTTTTCTAAAGAAATTAATATAAGAAGCTCTGGGGGCTGAAGAGGGGGCTTAGCAGTTAAGGTACTTGCCTGCAAAGCCTAAGGACTCAGGTTCGATTTCCCAGTACTCATGTAAGCCAGATGTACAAGATGGCACATGTATCTGGAGTTCATTAGCAGCAGCTGGAGGCCCTGGTGCACCCATTCTCTCTGTATGTCTGCCCCTCCTTAAATAAATAAATAAATAAATATTTTTAAAAGAAAGTAATATAAGAAGCAAAGAGTAATTTACTTATCAATGTGCTTGTCTTTACTTCCTGTACAATTTGACTGTATTTTTCTTTAACTTAAAAACCTCTACTTCTTTCATTCCTTCTTTCCTTCTCACATTCTCTTTCCCTCCTTTTCTTCATTTCTTCTTTTTTTTTTCTTTTTGCATTACAGGTCTGGTAGAGACAATTTTGCTTTTGTCCATCTAGGTTATCAGTTTTGAATGATGATCTTAATGGAGATAAGCTGAATTGACAGCTTAACTTTTAGCACTTTATAATTCCATTCTCCTTTGATCTTTGATGGTTCTGATGGGATGCTGGCCAGCATTTATATCTTTGTTCCTCTGTATACTCAGTCAAGTTTTTTTTAATTAAGAACATACTTTGTATGGATACATCATGTGTTTGTACCATCTTTTCCCTCCTCCCCTGCCCCCATTCTGCTGGGGGTCCTCCTCAGTGGGGTTGCTGGTCTTCCCCTTGGGGTTGTGGGTTCTGCATTTCTCCCTTTTTGACACTGTTTTCAAGACTCAATTTTTGATTTTCCCTATACTATACAGTGTGATAGGCTAGGGATATTTTTCTTTCTTTGCCTGCATTCTTCTTGATGTTTGCTGAGATTCTTGAATATTCTGACTATATTGGGAAAGTTTGATTTTAAGACATATTTTATTTACGTGTGTGTCTGTGTGTGTGCACACACCTGCACACATTATAAGTGAACACCAGATGCTTGTGCTGCTTTTTGCATCTGGCTTTATGTGGGCACTTAGGGAATTGAACCTTGACCAGAAGGCTTTGCAAGGAAGTGCCTTTAACCACTGAGCCATCTCTCCTGTCCTCTAATTGTTAAATATTTGTTTCTTTTTTTCTGCCTTATATCTTTATATTTCCTTCTAGGTTGTTTAATTATCATCATGATTTTTTTTGTTTTGTTTGCGATCTATAACTTATCCCTAAGTTGGTTTAACCCATCTGGCATCTCCCATATTCCATATTGCCTAAACTTATCAGGTGAGTATTTCACATGTTCTGTTTTTAGTTCAAGATTTTTTAAATTAAATTCTGTCTTTGTTCATTTCAATTTCTTTGCCAAAATTCCCCATCAATGTACTCATTGTATCAATAGTAGTTTATTATTTATTAATTTTTGCTCTATGTGTGTGCATGTACATGCGTGTGCACATATGGAGACCAAAGGAAAATATTGTGTGTCCTCCTCATTTTCTCTTTTACCTTATTTCCCAGAGACAGTCTTTCATAGGACCTGGATACATGCATACATACATATACACACACACATATGTATATGTATATGTGTATGTATATAATGTGGTTACATTGGCTGGTCAGGGAGCCCCAGCAACCCTCTCCCTCCATACCCCTCACTGCTGGAGTTGCATGTGTGGCTATGTCTGCCTTTTGTGTAGGTGCCAGGATTGAACTCAGGTCCTCGTATTTACATAGAAAACTCTTTTACAGGTCTGGCAAGGTGGCTCAGTACTGAAAGATTGTTGCTTGTGGAACAGGTTTGCTTCCCCAGTACCCATGTAAAGCCATTTGCACAAGGTGGCACATGCATCTAGAATTTGTTTGCAGTGACAAGAGGCCCTGGTGTGCCCATTCTGTTTGTCTGTCTGTGTGTCTCTTACTCTCTTTCTCTGCTTGCAAACAAATAAATAATATTTTTTAAAAAATAAAGCTCTCTTACCTGCTGAGCCATCCCACCATTATTTTCTTTTAAATCTCTGGATATGTCAAGATTTTAAATTCTTTCTGTGATAATCTCACCATCTGGGCCATTTATTTTTTAATATTTTTTTTTTTTTGAGAGAGACAGAGAGAGAGGAAGAGACAGAGAGAGAATGGGTGCACCACGGGCCTTTTCAGGTGCTGTGAACGAACTCTAGATGCATGTGCCCACTTGTGCGCATGTGAGACATTGAGCGCTTATGTCACTTTTGCATCTGGCTTTATGTGGGACTTGGAGATTTGAACAAGCGTTCTTAGGCTTCACACACAGGTGCCTTAACCACTAAGCCATCTCTCCAGCCCTTTAATGATTTTTTTATTTTACATTTTTCTGTCTCTTTACACATGTAGTATTTTTGTTGTATGTTGATTACATGCTTATGTTTGGTTTTTATATGTTTCCTTATTGTATCTTTGCCTCTTTTTTATTGCTAATTTCATCAAGAATGAACATGGTGAAACATTATTATCCTACTTTTTTGATATAGCATTCTTTTATTGGTATAACATCCTTTTATCTACCATGACTCAGTATGCTTTCATTGTGCATAGTAGTGGATACAGAAGTCTAAATAGCTGTTATAGAAAGCATTTTCTTCCCACTAAAGCCTCTGTTTCCATGGTAACCCTTTATCTCATGGCTCTTAAACTTCTCAATCCTGGGGATGTTTATTTTAAATAAATACCAATTAAAACAAATTTGTTTTAAATAATATATTTTTAAATGTTATTTATTTGATGGAGAGAGAGAAAGAGGAAGAGAGAGAGGGGGACACAGAGAGAAAGAATGGGCATACCAGAGCCTCTAGCCATGAGAAACAAATGCCAGATTCATGCACCACCTTGTACATCTGGCTTATGTGGGTACTGGGGAATCAAACTTTGGTCCTTAGGCTTTGAAGGCAACTGCCTAAACCTCTGAGCCATCTCTTCAGCCCAATGTATATTTTAAATATATAAATACATCACCAATGTAAAGTTTATCAAATGTTCAAATTGACAAATACTTTGGAAGTTCAACTTTTTCACAGTTTGAGCAGTGTTTCAGACCTAAGCCAGATTAGAAAGGAGGCACTCTAGAACAACAGGGCCTTCTTTACATATCTATAGTGGTGTGCAAGAAATACTTTGTGGGTTTGCTAATCACCATTCAAGATTTCCTAGTATGTTTCCAGAAAGCTCAGCATCGTTCATGAAGAGGGTTGACTGCAAAGGGCATTGGCAGAGCCCAAAAATTACCTTGGGATTTTTTCACCAGCAAATTCTGTGCCCGCGTTTCAGGAGTGCCCTGTGTCTTCTGACTTTATACTAAGGATCTTTTGGTCCAGACTTGATAACTACTACTGGGCTTCAAATAAATCTTCAATCTGGTGGCACACTGCATCTGTACTGTGGGCATTGGGGGTCATGTCTGGTGGTGGAAGCCAATTCCAACAGTGTGTTTCCTTTCCCGTTTTATCCAGATTTAAAAAAAAATGTTCTCTCTCTCTATGTACAGAAATGTTTCTAATTGAACTTTTTCTAATTGAAACAGAGGGCAACTTCATGAATTACTAATAGTTCATAGCTCTGAATTGGCTGTGAGTTTTAATAACTGTGTCTACTATGGATAGCAAGTAATTCTAACATTGACAGGCATCTGACTAGAGGTCAGGGGCCTGCTCTCTTGGAACTTCTGTTTTCCTGGAGAAGACATAAAATGAACAACAAAAACCCTTTTTAGGGGCTTTATACAGGGAAGTAAATGACATATGACTATTCCAAAATGTTTTTTATTTCTTTCTGATCTGTGAAGTTTGGATTTTTTTTTTTTTTTGCATGGAAAGGATAGCAACTGTTATCTATCTGTGGTATGTGTGTTCATTCTTTCAGGAATTCTAGTAACATCTATAGGGATAGCCTTGTGCCAAAGGAATCAGTCTCTGAGAATACAATATTTTCTATTTTATGTTTATACTTAGAAATAGATATAAACTTCTCTTTTAGGATCTAGAAAATGTACTGGAGAGATGGCTCAGTGGTTACAGTGCTTTCCTGTAAAGCCTAATGAACTAAGTTCAGCTCCCCAGTACCCAGGTAAAGCCGATGCACAACGTGGTGCATGCATCTGGAGTTAGCAGCAGCTGGAGGTCCTGACGCACCCACATTTATTCTCTCTCTCTTACTTTCTTTCTCCTTGCAAATAAATATTTAAAAAAAAAACCTAGAAAAGGAAATTTACAGTAAAGCAAATTCTTGATGAGCCCTATAAATAAATTTATTATAGATTTACAATTCTTATGACATGCAAAGATTAAAAAGTATTTTGGGGTAATTTTAAGAATTTAACTTTGGCATTGTTAAAGCACTCCGGTACCTACCAGAACTAAATGATAAGAGCCTATTGCTGAAGATGGCATAGTCCACAATCCCGGGACATGGAGCGATCATACTGGAACTGAGATGGATACCACCTCGCTGCTGTCTGACCTGCTCTCATAGTGCTGGACAGCACTGTGTGGAATCGCTAGGTACAAAACTCAACAATGGTGTGAATGAATAGTGGCTCCTGCAAGCTACAAAATCAACCAGGCAGGCAAGATGTGCACACCAGTGCAAAAGTGGTATACAGGTTATAGGGGTGATCGACTGCTCTCAGATCGCAGATGAGGCGCACTTGGTGAGAGAAAATCCATGCCTTGCACTGAGAACCAAGTCACAAGCCTATGACTTGGAAGGTCATAGAACCTGGAGGGAAGCTGCCACTGTTCTCAGGCTAAAAGGAGAGGTTATGCCTATCAAAGGGATGGAGAGATGGGTTAGCAGTTAAGGTGCTTGTCTGCAAAGCCGAAAGACCCAGGTTCAATTCCCCAGAATCCATGTAAGCCAGATGCACAAAGGGACACATGTGTATGGAGCTTCTTTGCTGTGGTTAGAGGCCCTGGCGTGCCCTTTCTCTCTCTCAAATAAATAAATAAATAAATAAATAAATAAATAAATAAATAAATAGTTTTAAAAAGTCTTCTAAATGTTTCATTTTATCCCCTTTGATCCATGCTGCTCTCACTCTTGGCTAGAGAATCTGCTTTTTACAGATGGCAGTGAATACTGGGGAGACCCAAGATCAATCAGTACTACAAAACCAACTGTCTAGCATGAGACAAATCATTTCTATCACATCTGCCAGGTCCTAGTAAAGACTACTGAGGAAGTGGGAGGATTAAATATGAGTGCTGCTCCCATGGCTAGTTTGAGAGCCTCCTCCAGGGAGATAGTGGTAGACACCAAGGAGACTCAAAACTTATCAAAGCAGAAAGTCAGAGGCTGCCAAGAGCTCAGCACTTACGGACACTTGTAGCACATCCCTCTAAGGCTCAGGCAACATTGTGGAAGAGGGGCAGAAAGAATATAAAAACTGGACTGGAGTTATGGCTTAGTGGTTGGGACACTTGCCAACAAAGCCAGAGGACCCAGGTTCAGTTACCTATTACTCATGTAAAGCCAGATGCACAAAGTGGCACATGCATCTGGAGTTCATTTGCAGTGACTAGAGGGTCTGGCATGCTCATTCTCTATCTCTCTCTCTCTCTCACTCCCTCTCTCTGTCTTTACGTGTGTGTGTGTGTGTGTGTGTGTGTGTGTGTGTGTGTGTGTGTTTTAAAAAGACAGAAGGCAAGGATTTGAATTCTGGTGTTTCTTTCTTGCCAGTAGTGAGATCCAGGACCCATTTCTTAATCTGTAGCATGGCAGTTTTAGCATGTGCATTGTAAGGATCAAGATTTGTTTTCATGTTAGGTTTACCAGATGATGGTGGATGGACATGACATATTTAGTACCACCATATGCCACAGAACATGCATTTAGTTGGTGTAACTGTTATGATTATACTGTGATGATTATTTCAGTCAATACCCTGTATGTTGGTTAAATTTGCAATTGCTTGGGGCTGGAGAGATTGCCCAGTGTTTAAAGTGTTTGTATGCAAATTCTAAGGACCAAGGTTCAATTCCCCAGGACCCATGTAAGTCAAAATGCACACGGTGGATGCATGGGTCTGGAGTTCATTTATAGTGGCTAGAGGCCTTGACGTGCCCATTCTTTCTTGTTCTCTCTCTCATATATATATTTAAATTTGCAATTCCTTGTTTTGTCTGTCTCCTGTGTGGATGGTAATCTCTATGAGGGAGGGACCACATTATTTTATTTTATTTTATTATTTTATTTGTAAGCAGAGAGACAGAGACAGACAGACAGACAGAGAGACAGACAGAGAGAATGGATGTGCCAGGAACTCCAGTCTCAGCAAAAAAAAACTCAGCAAAAGAAAAGGCATTGGCCACTTTGTGCATCTGGCTTTATGTGGGTACTGGGGAATTGAACCCAGGTCATTAGGCTTCATAGGCAAGTGCCTTAACTCCTGAGCCATCTCTCTAGCCCCACATCTGTTTTTCAGTACTATCACCAAGGCTTAGGCACAGAGATGCCACTCAATAAATATTTGAAGAACTGAATGGAGTTAAGGAAACAATGCAGAATCATTTGAGTTAGGGACTTAGGAAGCAAAGAATTACAAACATTAGTTACCAAAGAGAAAGAATGATGATGTTAACAGCAGAACTGGCAGTGACTTCCACAGCAGGAGGGCAGATAACTCTCAGAGACTGAGCCCCATTAAGTCCTCTTTGGTATCTCCCATAGGCCATGTGACTTGGTTTTTATATCCACAGAAGAGCTATGGACCTTCCGGGCTGTGTGGCCAATAGTGGAAGGCTTCTATCCTGGGAGGCACTGAGAACAAAAGACCTGAAACAACTCCCCGCCCCCATAGTCATCCAGTTTGGGAATGGAAGCTAGCACAATGTTGGGCTCTGCTCCCTTGTTTTCAGTAGCATTTTTTACATATCAGGAGAGCAGCACCAACATTTCCAATCTCATTAATGCCCCTGAAAGGAAATTTCTCTCATAATTGGCTGAAGCATTTGGTCTTCATTATTAAAGCACCAGCCATTTTTTTTTTACATTCTATGCTTCTTTCTGGCTCTTTGTGCCAAAGTTTTCTGGGGCTTTCTGAATTAAAGGTGACATTTAGCTGCAGGGCAGGTGGTCTGGGAGCTGGTCGGGGGCATGCACGTTCCACGTTCGTGGAAATATCTCAGCAGATAGATATCCTGGGGGCTGGGGCTTCACTCATTCCGTTTTCAAAGATGACACAAATTTTCAGGTTAATATCAAACACATCCTCCTCCTTCGTTTGCAGTCATCCATTGGGACTTCACAAGTCTCACCTGCCTAAAGCTCAGCTTTGGGTTTTGACCTTCATTCCCCGCCACATCTCCAGCAGTCCCACATCCAATCTCCACTCATTCCTCCAGAGGTGACTCCCTTACTAGGGGCGCGTACATTTCATGCTGTCAGGTAAGGTGGCATTTGGGGATCTGTGACTCTTGAATTTAATCCACATTCTAATCTGGGATGTGGGGTAAGCACTGTTACTGCTATTATTTCACAAATGACAAACCTGACCCCAAAAAGCTCAAAAACATTTCCAAAGATGCCTGGCAGGAAGTGACAGACCTAGATGAGAAATCCTGATTTTCATTCTGGGAACAGCACTTGCTTTTCCAAATGCAGATGTTGCTCATGCCTGTTTCCAGATCAGTCTCTGATCTGGTGATGTGGGGTGGCTCACAAACTTGTAATGAATTCAGAAAACAAAGGTACAGGGGCTGGAGAGATGGCTCAGTGGTTAAGGCACTTGCCTGCAAAACCAAAGGACCCAGGTTTGATTCCCCAGAACCCATGTAAATCAGATGCACAAAGTGGTGCATTCATCTGGAGTTTGTTTGCAATGGCTAGAGGCCCTGGTGCACTCATTCTCTTTCTATCTATCTGTCTCTTTCTCTTAAATAAATATATAATATATTACAAAAACAAAACAAAGGTATAAACAGGTATCAAAGGTGGAGCGTGTGTTGGGGAGTGTCAAGGAAGGGGGGGGTGTAATAGTTGCTTTACTCAGTACTGTGACCAGATGTCTAACAGGAAGCAACTTTAGGAAAAACAGAGTTTATTTTGGCTTGGTTTCAAGGGGAACTTCCGTGACAGGGAAGGCATTGTGGCAGAAGCATGACACAGAGCTGATCACAAAGCAGTCAGGAAGCAGAGAGCAAATAGGAACTGGGTAACAAAACCTCTAGGGTCATGTCTAATAACCCACTTCCTCCAGCCCGGGTCTGCTCCCTGAAGGTTCCACAACCTTCCCAGATAGTGCCACAGCTAGGTACCATGTGTTCAAACCCACCAGAGCTCAGACTGCTCTCCTAGACCTTTGGGCTGGTACCCAATCCACCCCCAGTGACATGCCACCCTGCTAGGGACTGAAGCTGCAAATGCGATATTAATAGTACACCTGAGTCTATGGGGCCATACATTTACACTATCATATTCCTCCAGTTTCCTGAAGTAACTCTTACCTGCTCTTTCCCAAGGGCTCTGCTCTCAGATGAAACAAGAGGCAGCTAGTGTAGATGATGATGTAGTAAACTTGGTTGTTTGGCAGGGGAACATAATCTACAATGTGTGCTACTCACTGTGGAAGACCACTTTCCTGCAGGGGGGAATGTCCATTTGTTTGTGCAATGTTTTCTTGGATCTACCTACAAGAGAAAGACTAGAACATTTGCTGAGACTTGTGGCAGCGACAGGGAAGCAGCCTTCATGCAGTGAGTGAGTCACAGCGCCTGCTTGACTTTTCTTTTATCATTTGCTTTTCATCTCTTCAGTTCTATTGATTAAAGAGAAGGAAAGACAGGGCAGATGGCATTCGCTCCTGATCTAGGGGGGCCCAAAGGGTCATCTGGGAGTGTTGACTGATGGGATTCACACTGCTGGGGTCTCTACCTCCTTTCAGTGCTTCAGAAACTGGATTGGAAAGGTTTGCTTGGGTCGCATGGGCTGGGAGTGGGGGAGCTGTTGTGAGTCAAGTCAGTTAGCTTTCCTGGGAGAACTGACCAGTTCAGCTGCTGCACTGTTATCTTGTGGAGGGCTGGGAAGCAGGGTGCATGTGCCATAAGGATGTAATGAATACATATAAGAGGAGGAGATTCAAGCCAGTGATCGGCACAGTGCCCGAGGCCACTGCCCATTCCAAGAGGATGAGATATTTAAGGGAGTAAATTTGAGATCATTGTGGATAAAAAGATGTGTGAGAGAATTGGGAGGAGAGCTGGGGCCTTACCCAGGTTTCCAACAGCAGGCGAGTGTTCCGCTCCACTGAAAGCTTTGGAATCACCTCTCGGTGGTCCGTGGTCTTTGTTTGCATAATTCACTTATAGCTTTAAAAGATATGATTAGGCTTGCCCTGTTCTCATTATTCCACATGGCAGGGAGGACATGCTTTCAATTTATTCTTTGCTTCTAATTGTGTGTGTGCATGTCAGGGTTCAGCGGGCAGAGAAGGAGCGCAGTCCTGCTTTTGTACAGCCGTTAATTGAACCTGGTAACGATTATTGTCACAAATCCCTCTGGGCTCTGCTGGTCCCTGGGAGTCATCCCTCACAGTGGTGTTTTCTAGCATCTGTTGTGCTGGGATAATGACAATTTCCACAAAAAGAAAAGACAATAAAAAGTGGGATTCAAGGCAGAAAGTTTTCCTGAGTCTGTTCTGGCCTTTAGTACATAGGAACCTCAGAAAAGAAGGCTTACAGATTTGAAATGTCGCTTATGCAGATACAAGCAACCAAGGTCTACTATTTATGACACAAAAGGACTTTACCTCCCATAGCAATAACAAAATTATCAAAATACAAACTTGCCATTATCCACTTACTGCCATGTCACAGAAGGAAATGGGACAAGGGACATGAGGTCAGTTACTGGCCGAAGTGGCATTATGAGGACAAAGAAAATCTGCTTAATCTCACTAGCAATCAGGAGACAGTGAATTAGAGCAGTGAGGCACAAGGTTTTCCAATCACTTAAAAGGAGATGATGGTGGCGGTGGTGATAATGATGATGGATCGGATCAGATGTCAGTAAGGGCCTGGAGTGGCAAGAATCCTGGAGCAGGTCAGCTTTGCAGAAGCCCACAAAGCTGAAAATGCACAGCCTGTATAAACCAGGTGCTCACTGTCACAGTCAGCCCTAAGTGAGACATGTCAGGTACCATTGTGGAGGAGGTGGCAGAAAGAATGTAAGAGCCAAGGAATGGAGGAGTGCCTATGATACTGTCTTCCACACACAAAGTGGTTGGTATTCATGAGCTCACAGTGGCTGTCACTACCTATGTATGGCACAATATAGGCCTGGTCCTAGCCAGACCGCATGGCAGAAGAAAACAGGAAGTGGCTTCTGTGAAAATGGCGTTCTGCGCAGGCTTGGTGTGACAACAGTTACAGTCCCATGCTCGCGAGAAGCCTGCTACGAGATGTCCTGTCCAGAGACAGGCTGTCATTGGTCACAAAAAGGGGACCACCCCATACAAGGATTAGCAGCCCCTTAAACCCTATGTGCATTGTGCTAAATAAACGAGTTTGTGGATTCTTGCTTCTGCTTTCACCCAACTCCCAGAGTCTGTGTCGTGACTCCGTGCTGCTCACCCCAACTTGGCAGAGACCCTACCGTCCCTCCTGAGCTGGCCTTGGGGGGGACCCCAACATCGGGACCCCAACACTACCTACACAAGATCTGTATAATAGGAGAGGAAGAAATGACGACATCAAAAACAGAAGGCACATTATTAAGGGATTCATTGGAGGGGAGATCATGTAGGGGGAAGAAAAAGGAGGGTGATGGAAAGAGATAATGATCATGGTATATTGTTTATATATACAGAAATTGTCAATACAAAGTTAAAAAAAGAAGCTAGGTGTAGTGATGCACACCTTTAATCCCAGCACTTGGGATGCAGAGGTAGGAGGATGGCTGTGAGTTCAAAGCCAGTCTGAGACTACACAGTGAATTCCAGGTCAGCTTGGGCTAGAGTGAAATCCTACCTTAAAAAAAAAAAAAAAAAAAAAAAAAAAAAAAGCTAAGAGATAAAGAAATACTATCACCTGTGCACCAAGACAAAGCTAAAGCTGTGTTTGAATTGATTGTGGGAAAGCAGTGGCATACTTCTGGAAGTTGATTCTAGATGGTTCTCTGAAAGGGTGAAATAGATCTATAGGTAATGGCACAGGCAGTGCTCAGAGGAAATTACTGGCTTTCAAAAGTAGGCTTTTTTGAGCTGGGCGTGGTGGTATGCACCTTTAATCCCAGCACTTAGGAGGCAGAGGTAGGAGATTCTAAGCCATCCTAAGACTATATAGTGAATTCCAGGTCAGCCTGGGATAGAGTGAGACTGTACCTCAGAAAACAATCAACAACAACAACAACAAAGGGTAGGCTTTGTTATAAACAAAATTACTTATTCCCCTGAAAGCAGAGAGAGAGAAGGGAGGAGAAGGAATGGGTATATCAGGATCTCTTGCCACTACAGAGTCCAGACACATATGCCACTCTGTGCATTTGGCTTTATGTGGGTACTGGGGATTTGAACTTGGGCCACCAGGCTTTGCAAGCAAACACCTGTAGCTGCTGAATCACCTCTCCAGCACCCCTTTTTAAGTTGAGAACTTTATTATATGAACAAATTACAAGCTGGTCACATTCCCATGGTGTTGTACACTCTTATGTTCCCCGTCTCTTGTCCCCATTCCACTGAGGACTCTTCCTCAGTGTGGTTATGGGTAATCACTGTGGGGTTAGTCTCTGTGTTGTGGGAACAGTACCTCTGAGTACTCCTTATTGCTCTTACATTCTTTCTGCCCCTACTTCTGCAATATTTCCTGAGCCTTGGAATACATGTTATACATCTCCTTTAGCGTCGGGCTCTCAGCAGCCTCTGATTATCTGCTGTGATGAGTTTTGAGTCTCCTCAGTGTCTACTGCCATGTCCCCGGATGAGGTCCTGAGAGCAGCACTCACTTGTAATTCAGCACTTCCTCTTCCTGGTACATATAATAGACATGACTGGTCTCATACTAGGCAGTTGGCTTTCAATTCTTGTTCTATAAAAAGTAGGTTCTCTAACCAAGAGCGAAAGCAACATGGATCAAAGGGGATAAAAATAAACATTTAGAAGTTTTTATGACAGGCATAATCTCTCCTTTTCGCCAAGGAACAGTGGAAACCTTTTTCTAGGGTCTATATGACTTTCTAAGTGTTAGGCTTCTGACTTGGTTCTCAATACCAGGCATGACTTCCCTCCTCATCAAGCAGGTCTCATCTCCAATCAGATGTCATTTGATTACCCCCATAGCCTGTGTGTCACTATTGCATCTTTATGTGCATCTTGCCTGGCTTGTTGATTTTGTAGCTTGCAAGATCTCCTGATGTTCACTCTGTTGTTCATCATTATCCCCCAGCAGCTTGCATAGTGCTTTCCAGCCAGTAGGGAGGTGGCTTCTATCTCATGTCTAGCATGATCTCTCAGTTTTCTATGACTGCAACCTATGGTGTCTTCATCCATAGGGTCTTACCGTGTAGTTTTGGTTGGCAATTAAGTGCCCCCAACAATGGCTTGCACTGTCTTTGGGGCTTTGTGGGCCTCCCTGACCCGAACAATAGCTCACTGTTGGGAGTAACCCATTTCGGGCACTGGGATTTATCAGCAAACAGCCTGTGGAATTAGGGTAAAGCTTTTTCCATCCTTACAGGATGCTTCTGCCCAAGCTATCTCTTTTTAAGAGAGTTATTGTTTTATTTTTAAATATTTTATTTATTTGAGAGAGAGAGAGAGAGAGCAAGAAAGAGAGAATGGATGTGTCAGGGGCTCCAGCCCTGTAAATGAACTCCAGACATATGCATCACCTTGTGTATCTGACTTACATGGGTACTGGGGAATCAAACCTGGGTCCTTAGGCTTTGCAGGCAAGTGCCTTAACTGCTAAGCCATCTCTCCAGCCTAAGAGTTATATTTTTTGACTAGTTAACCATATGTTTTTTGATTAGCTCACAAAGAGGAAGGCCTCCGTGATACTGATTCATGTCATTAGTTTCATGTATCTACTCACTCCACTCCCTCCCTTACCCCAGACCTCCCAGACCCTTCTACCTCCTGTATCCTGTTCCTCCACTTGCTTGTCAAGTATCCCCTCTTCTCATCCCTCTCTGCTTCTCGTCTCTCCAAATCTCATTCTAGCTTCCTTTCCAGTACTGTTGATACTTACTACGGCTTATAACCAAATCAAACCATTCCATGTGAGGATTCATAGATGAGAGAGAACATGCAGCATTTGTCTTTCTGAGCCTGTGTAACGTCATTTAGTATTACTTTTTTCCAGGTCTATCCTTTTTTCCTGCAAATTTTATAATTTCATTATTTCTTACCACTGAGTAGAACTCCATTATGTAAATAAATGTACCACATCTTCATTATCCGTTCATCAGTTGAAGGGCATCTGGGCTGATTCCATTTCCCAGCTATCATGAATAGAGCAGCAACAGACATGGCTGAGCAAGTGTCATCTCCATAGTAAAGAGGAGAGTCTTCAGAGGACATGTCCAGAAGTGGTGTACCTGGAACAGATGGTAGATTTTATTCTTTAGATTTTTGAGGAACTGCCACACTGATTTCCAAAATGGCTATATAAGTTTGCACAGCCACCAACAACAGTTTGAGGGTTCCTCTTTCCCCATACCCTCACCTGTATTTTTTTGTTGTTTGATTTTTTTTATTATATTATAGCCATCCTGATAGTAGTGAGATCGTCTCAAAGTAGTTTTAATTGGTATAGCCCAGTGCTCCATTTTTTGAGTGGGTTGATTGATATTGTATTGTTTAGCTTTTTGAGTCCTTCATATATCCCAGATATAAAACTTCTGTCAGCTGTAGAGCTGGTGAAGATTTCTCCCCATTATGTAGGTTGTCTGTTGACTCAACCATGCAATAGCTTTTTAGTTTCATAAGAAGCCAGTGGTGGAGTGTTTGTCTAATTCCCTGGGTCACTAGGGTCTGATTCAGAAAGTCTTTCCCTGTACTGTATCTTGGAGTGTTCTCCCTACTTTTCCTTCTAGTCACGTTAGAGTTCCAGGTCTTATATTGAGATCCTTGATCCATTTGGAGTCGGTTTTTATGTAGGGTGAGAGCAGAGGGTCTAGCGTCATTCTTCCAATTTGTTTATCCAGTTTCTTCAGCACCTTTTGTTGAAATTGCTATCTTTGTTCTAGTGTACATTTTTGGTCTCTTTGTCAATGATCAAGTGGTTATAGTTAGTGGAACATGTACTTGGATCTTGTATTCTATTCTGTGTATGTGTGCATTTTTATGCCAGTACCATACTGGTCTTATTTTTTTATTAGAAAGAGAGAGAGATTGTGAGAGAGAGAGAGAGAGAGAGAGAGATAATGAATATGGGCCTTTTGCTACTGCAAACAAATTCCAGGTGCATGTGGCACTTTGTGTGTCTGACTTTATGTGGGTACTGAGGAATTGAACCTTGGCCATCAGGCCTTTAGGCTTTGCGAGCAAGTACCTTTAACCACTGAGCAATCTCCTCAGCCTTATATTTTCTAAATCTTATATTTCTCTATTAATTACAAAGAACAAAGAGTGTAGGTAATAGCTGGAGAGGGCTTGGGGTTGGAAGTGGTGTCCAAGGAGACAGGAGCCTTATCTGAGAGTGATTAAATGTCTAAAAGGAAGTTGCTTTGGGTAATCAAGATGATTTTCAAAATATAAAATAATTAAGAGGAAAAAAGAGGACATCGCATGTAGCTATTCATCAGTGTGTGCAGTAGCCTCGGAGGGAAGCCAGAGACCAGAGCTGCTGACAGCTGGACAAACCACTGCTCCTGTTCATTCTCATATTATGCCTCAGGGTTCTGGGAAAGATCAAGCGAGAGACCTGTGTGTTCTCAGCTGGAGCATGGTGCCTGGCAAGGAGCTGGCACTGGATGCACTGGGCATGGGGACTACAGATATTCTTTGTGAATGGCTACATGCATGTAACCAGCCATGGGTCTTCTTCACCGCCCCCCTTTTCCTCCAAGGTGCCTCCTGGCTTCTGATTCCCAAGAGCAGAGTTCTGTTCACAGCTCCTGCTAGCCTCTCTGGGCATCTACAGTGGTAAGAGCCAGGCATCCTCTTGTGCCAGCAACCTGTGTGGTTGCACAGGCCCCACACTCAGAAGAGCCCCATGCTTGGTTTAATGCTCTCCTGTTGCCATATCTAAATTCTTAATGGTGTTTGAACAAGGGGCCCTATATTTTCATTGACTGAGCGCTAAAGATGATGCAATTGCCCTTGGTTAGAAGGACTCTTGGGGCTGCCTTTAGCCAGGCTATGAGGAGAGTCCAGGGCTCCTGGGTCCTAGTAGGAGGAAAAGCTTCTGGCTCCAGGCTCCGTGCAAAGCAAGCAGGAGGGCTCTGATATTAAGGAACACAAAGAGTTCTTCAGGCCTGACTGGATCTCGTGTTTTTCAAAAGAGACCAGGCAATCTTGCATTTTCCTGAAGGCAGCAACCACTACCTTCTGTGAGCCGCCTGAAGGTTCTCCTGCACCACGGCTGCTGCGTGCTTCTGCTAAGCATCGCAGTGGGATCCCATGTGCAGAGCAGGCCCAGGTGGGCTCTGCGCGGGGGGGGGGGGTAGAGTAGCGGCCCTTCCAGTGTCGCCCTGCATCTTCTGGTCCACAGCCATTGATTTCCCCACACTGCCTCTGCTTCCTGTGCCATCCTCCCTGAATCTCCACGGCTCTGAATCCCTCATCCCCACCGCCCCACGCCCCTCACATCATCCGTCTCCACATCCCTACTTGTTTGTAGCTGCCTCCCTGTGCAGCCAGTTTTCTCCCCTGCCCCCACCTGTTTTGATCCCACAGCCAGCCCTGAGGGTGCAGAGAGGGAGAGGAAGTACCCACAGCTGTTTCTTCTTCTAGCAGTCTCAATTAAGGAAGGAACATGGCTTTAGAAGCCAAAAGGATCTAATTTCAAAGCTCAGGTGGCCATTTAATAGCTGGGCAAGGAACTTTAATTCTTCTGATCTACAGGTTAAGGATTAAAGGCGAGAGAAGTTAAAAAGCAGTGGCTCAGCGTGGTTTAAGCATCTTTCCACTCTGCTGTGCTTTTCTGGAATTTTGTACAGGATTACTGTCACTCCCCTCCCCCACCCCATCTTAATCCTAGCTAAACAGATTTGAGGACACCAGAAATGGCCACTGCGAGGGTGTGGTTGGGTTACCTTTGAAGTGTGGATAAAGCAATGTAGGTGCCTCTCCTTTCCTTTGACTCCTGGGGGAGCCTAGTGCTTCCTGTTGTAGCTCAAAGCACCTCTGGACATTACCACCTTCTGGTGCGTTGGCAATTGGTTGCTTTAGATGAACACTGAGTTGTGCCTCTAGGTTGGACCTCTGCATACCTGTTCAGGCTCACGTTGGTCTCTGACTTATTTTGGGCAAGAGCAAAGGGGGGGGGGAGTCACCTCTGTCTCCTGGGCTTGCTACTTAGAGCTGGCTGGTCCATTTTTAACTGTCTCCTATGATTAGAGGATGTTCATAAAGTCTGCTTTCAGGTGCCGAGTTCTTACTTAAAATGCATTTATTCCTTAATCATGCTGAAAAGTACCAAGAATTTGTATAGCTCCAAATGAATTTTTGGTGTTCCTCATCTTCCTATTTTTTTTTTAAATTTATTTATTCACTCCAGACACATGTGCCATATGTGCATCTGGCTTTTGAGGGATTTGGGGAATCAAACCTGGGTCCTTAGACTTCACAGGCAAGAGCCTTAACCACTGAGCCATATCTCCAGCCCATCTTCCTGTTTTGTGAGAAACTGAACGTTCTGGCTCTGTCACAATATTTGCCTACCACTCCTTTTAGTGGGTTGGTATGTTTAAGGATCAGTAACACAATGCTTTTGTTTCTCACATTAAATGTACCCACCATTTCTTCCCCTTAAATTTTGAATATTGAAAGTAATTTCTTAGGTGAAATTAAATATGCTGAGCTTCCCTGCCAAACCATTCTTCCCTGGTGATATTAATGATAGTGTTTCAGCATTCCTGACTGGCTGTCATTAACCCATCAAAAGCACCGGCCCCAATTAGCATTCAGGCAAGGCATTGAGGAATCTCAGTTGAGTGAGAGGTTTGGGTACAAGCTGTGCCTTTTTTCCAAGAACAACTGAATTCAACAACTGTCACATCTGATTCTTGATTGTTCTCTTGGTGTAAACATGCCTTCTTTGATGTGTTTTTATTTTTTTAACATTTTATAAAAATAATTTGTAACCACAGTTGGAGGTGATGTCTGTTTGCAGGATCTTCTTAGATAAGGTTTCCATTCTGTGAAATCAGGAAATCACTTCCAGGTTCAAAGATAGGATGCTGTGTCTACTGCTGTGAAGTTTTTCCTTTGTTTTTGTTTTCTTGGTTTCCCTTCCTTCTCACCTTCTCTTCCTTTCCTTTTTATTCTGTGCCCCTTGTCTGTGTGCTATAAATGTCATAATGGAGACATGATGTCTCTGTGCTGGGTGCAGGGTACACTGGGCATTCTGTCTGCGTGCTCACATGCATCTGGAGAGCCTGAGTCCTGTTGGTGTGGTTAACAGTACACCTCCGTAGGTGTGGTTATCAACACATCTCTGAACCTGGTGACCCTATTCATATGTACAGTCATACACACAGGAGACATGCTCCTGGCCACCAGGGAGCTCAGCCTAGGGACAAGACTCCAGGTAACTAGGTCACAGGCTGGTTATGCAACAAGTGCCAGCAACACTGGGAGGTGCCCAGGGCTTTGACACTCTATAGTGCACGATCATCAGGTGAGTAACATCACCAAGGTCAAACAGCTAGGACTTGTGGGTGATCACAAGTCCTTCTGCCTATACCTCCCTGTTTCCTGGGGCATACTGTGGCTCAAGAGAGAGAGAGAGAGAGAGAGAGAGAGGCAGATAGAATGAGCAAACCAGGGCCTCTAGCCACTGCAAATGAACTCCAGATGCAAGCGCCACCTTGTGCATCTGGCTTACGTGGGTGCTGGGGACTTGAACCTGGGTCTTTAGGCTTCGCAGGCAAGGGCCTTAACCATTAAGCCTTCTCTCTTGTCCTCATGCAGGTTTTGAGAGCGGCAATGTTAAGAGTCCTCAGTATCACACTTCCTCACTGCTGGATCATCCAGGAAGCAGCCAGCTGTTTCATGCAGAAAAAAAAGTCAAGTCTTTTTGAAAACTGTCTTAAGTATAATGCACTTGATGGGAGTGAAATAGCATTGACCATAGTCATGTAATAACTACTTCAGTGCTTGTGTGCCATGCAGCTCTTTCTTCTTCCGCCAGAATCAGATCAATGTGAGCAGCAATGCAGATTTACCCGGCCTTGATCTCAGCTCAGACAGCAGTTAACACTTGCTCAGTTCCTTGTGTGATGTGGCATGGTATGATCCATGCCAGGTTGACCAGGAAACCTACAGTGTCTTTCAGATTCCTATCTTCAGACTAAGACTCAGGTAGACTTGGTAAAGTAAATGGTAGCCATCTAGTTTTTTTTTTTTTTTAATTTTGTATTTTTTTTTTTTTGCTGCAAATAATAAATGTTAAGAAGATGCTGTGGTCAAAGACCTGATTTGAATTGAAGCGGCAGCCAGGCACCATACCACTGCCTTCCACTAGATGGCGCTGATGATTCACACCAGTGGAGCTGGGAGCCCACTGATGAATGTTTTTTAAAAGTCTTTAAATATGTCAGACCACTTACTTCCACGGTCTGCTTCCTTTCACCTTTTACTTTTAATATCTTCTTTGTGTTCCTCCAAGCAGATCCTTTTCTTCTCTTGACAATCTCTTTCTACCAGTCAAAATTAATAAAAAAAAAAATCCATAAACACAAGTGAGCCAGGGTAAGAAAGTCTGTCATCTCTTTGTATACTTTTTTTTTCCGATTTTTTTCTCTTTTGGTGAAACTCCTCAGACCTCATTACTTGATGAACTTGGTTCGACTGTGCTCGCATAACTTATCTAGTTACTGTTAGGTGTCCTACATCCAGGACAGATTTATGCTCGGCGGACTCTGGGAAGGGAAAAAACAAATCTGTGCTTACCCTTTGAGACTTGAGGATTTGCTCCTGACAATAGAGATCAGATGCCTGTTGTGGTCCATACCATCCCAACTTAGACTTTTTTCATTATGTTGGAGTGGTTCTGTGAGGGTTCTATATACAGAAGAAATTCTCTCGGCCAAGCAATAGCAACAAAAGCAAAAAGATGGCAGCTGTTACAGATTTCCACTCCTAATGAGCTACATTTTTTCCCCCGAGCATGGCTAATATGGGATGGGATCCTCAGATTTTAAAAAGGAATGTTAAAAGGGAGTAAGGTTAGCTTTAATCAACTAAAAATTTTTTTTTTCAGAAAAGCTTGAGACCCATGGAAAGTTCTCTTGTAAATATTATAATGGCAAGCAGGATTTCCTCTATGTTTGGGTAAAGGAGAATGACTCCTAGTTCCCCCAGAACAAATTACCTGACTGGTGTGGAGACTGTGTGTAGGTGAGAGAGTGAGAGGGGGTTCAAGTCTCCTCTGCCGCAGTGCTGTGTGAGAGAGGCATGTTTAAGGCCTCTGTCTTGGTGTGCTGTGGGAAGAGTTCAAGACTTCTCTTCTGCGGCTGAAATTTCAGGTTTCCTGGGGCTCCTGCCATGTTGGTATTTTGTTGCTGACTACATAGTTAACAGCAATTTGTCAAGCCCTTCTCAGCTCCCATGCCACCTTTGTTACCCAGCAGTATTAAGCACCCAAAGTGTGAAAAAGTTGTCATTTGGCCTCTCTAGATTATTTTTTCTTGGATAGGATATTGCTATTGCATTCACTTAAGATAATTTTTTAGTATTCTGCTATAGATTTTATTATATTGCAGAATATTTCAACATCCTTGAAATAAGGACAATGCAACCATGAGAGAGTTAGAGTCCATAGTCATTGGAAAAATCAGGCCCAAGCTCTTCCTCATTATAAGCTGTTTAGAGCATCAGGGAATGACACTCTGTCAGTGTTTGCTTGATGGTCCTGGCAGTGGGGATTGGCAAAGAAAAAGCCACAGGGAAGATGGAAAACACAAACGCTTCCTGAATTTCCCTGCAGTATGAATTAATCATATTTAATATTAATTATGTTCTTTTAAAATATTTTATTTATTTATTTATTTATTTATTTATTTATTTATTTGACAGAGACAGAGGGAGAGAGGGAGAAAGAATATGAATGGGTGCATCAGGGCCTTCAGCCACTGCAAACGAACTCCAGACGTGTGCGCCCCCTTGTGCATCTGGCTAACGTGGGTCCTGGGGAATCGAACCTGGGTCCTTTGGCTTTGCAGGCCTTAACCGCTAAGCCATCCCTCCAGCCCTAATTATGTTCTTAATATACAAAAGCTTCCTGTGTAAATGGTGTGTGTGTGGGTGTGGGGGAGTGAGAATCATTTCCAAGCCCAAATAAACTTGTATATGTGACTTTGTGATCATTTTCTTGGTATCTCTTTCAATACAAATGATTGTCTTCACATTTACCTGTGTGACATTAGTAATTTTTTTCTTCTACTCTTACATAAATGACAGGTAGTTTCTCTCCTGGGGCTGAGTCAGAAATGCAGCTCTGATTGCTGGTGGGTTCCTTCAGAATCCTTCATACAGTGGGTCATCTGGCTTTTGAGATTTGAAATGCTCTATTGTCAGAGTTGATATTTCACACTTCCAACAGCAAGTAAGCCGTCTTTGATTAACACGTACAACTCAACATATTAGAAGTTGGTTTAGTCTTAGCTAGATATGTTGGGTTTCTTGATGGGTGTTAAGTACCTGGGTCCCTCAGATACACCCAGGTTAGTAAACCCCCAAACCACTTGTATCCTTGAGTTTGCTCCAGACCTTAGCTGACTGCCAAGGCCTAAACTTAAAATCTTATAACTATGGAAATCCAACCAATGAAGGGAGTCTCCACATTGGTTTGTTATTATTTTGAAATTTTGTTTGAGGACTAATTCATTAGTGTGATAACTAATATATTTCTTTAAAATGTATGGCTTTGAAAATAAGCTTAATCTAGATAGCTATATCAAAGAATAAACTTATAGTTTTTTCAAAACATAAACTTGCAGGGCATATTGTAATAAATTGCATAAAGTTGGTTGTTTAAACATAGAATCTATCCATAGAGACTCTTTAGATTAAATTACAGCCATAAAAGCTAAAAATCTAGCTGTGTTCATTAATGTGGAAAAATACTACATTCTCAGGGGAAAATAAAAATGGCAAAATACCCCTTTTATAAATGTGTGTGTTCATATACATACTTCTAAAGACTAGGAACCATTTGGATGGTGGGGAAAATGTTCCTTCTATGCCTTCTAATTTTTATGATGAAATTATATTATTAGAAAAAATAGGCCAGGGGATGGTGGTGCCTGCCTTTAATCCCAGCACTTGGGAGGCAGAGGTAGGAGGATCACCATGAGTTTGAGGCCACCCTGAGATTACATAGTAAATTCCAGGCTAGAGCAAGACCGTACCTCAAAAAACCAAAATTTTTAAAAAAGGAACCAATAAGGAGGCTTTTTCATTTGCATTAAGCAAAAGATATATATATATATTTTTCAGCTCTCTGGTTCCCCTTTGTGTTTTCAGCTGCTGCTATCAGAATATAACTGGATGTATTTCTGTAATGAAGTGAATTGTCAAATCCAGTGCCATTCTTCAAAAATATTGTAATTCACTTTAAAGAAGAAAAGTGCTAAAACAGGTTCTTTCCCTGATCATCTGTGAGTTTCTCCTTTAAAACAAAATCACAGTATCATTTTGTAGGAAGTGTTTATTACGAGCAGACCCATCCACATGCATCTTCCCTCCCAGGCTTGCTGAAGAAGATTCCTTTAAGGTTTTATCAAAGCACTCTAAGTATGTTAGGGACGTGAGGCTTTTGGCACACACATATCACTGCTGCTGTTTATATATATTTTTCTTTGCTAAATCACCTTAGGCATTATTTTAACAAAAACTGCCTGGATTCAATTTATTTTAATTAAAATATGAAATAAGCACAAAGTGAGGGTTGACACTTGGGGAGGTTTTCCCCAGCATGCTGCCTGTGTCTTATCTCATGAGTTTCTGTCTCCACGTGTTTGAATGAGGATAAAGGATGCTGGGAGTTTGCTTGATGTTATAGACTGTTTTCATGGTGCCTTTTGCCTGAGTTAAGATAACTAAGTAGTGGAGTCCCTTTTTAAAAAAACATTTGAACATTTGAAAATTTGGGCAGGCTAACACATTGTAATCAAATATTATGGAGCTGATGTTTTGATTCAAAGCAAAAAAGAATGAACTTGTGAGTAATGAAATGATCCTTCATTGTGCTTAATTTGAGACTGGAGGTTGGTAGGAAGAGGAATTAATCCTGTACACTGGGACGATGACTGTTTACTGCAGTGGTGACTAGGTAGGAATTAATGTGCTTGTGCAGTGTCATCTCTTTCTGATTGCAAACTCTATTACAGAATCAAAAAAAATTTTGTGTCTTTATTGCTGTAAGTTCAGGTCTAGCTTGTATCTCCAATTAAATGGACACCCAATAAATATCTACAGAATGAGAATACTCTGGAAAATGTAAAGTTGTCGTCAGATATTTCTGTCAGGAGTTCTTGCTTGTTCCAAATATCCTTTGGCTTTTGTAAGATTAAAACTTTAACTTGTACAATGTAATCCCCAGTCTAACCCTCCTTGAGAAACCTTAGGCAATTGCTGGGATTTCCACTTCCAGCAAAGATGGAATTAGTCCTCCCTCTTATAACTACAAAGCTCTACATATCACATAACTGATGAGTGTAGGAAGAGTTTGAATGGTGGGAAGATGAAGACAGATGGCCCAGGGACCGCTGGACAGGAAAATAGCGTGGCCATGGGTCTCCTGGGTTTCCTCATGACTTCTCATACATCATGAAGAGAACACTCGCAAACCTCCCACTGCTCCTCCAGCAGGCACAGAGGACAGGAAAAGCCTGCTACCCCTAGGCCAAGGGCTGGGGAAATGATCCTTTTGGCTGTATTCACCCTACACCAGCCAAGTACTTATGGGGAACACAATCCTCTGACCCCCTGTGAATTCAGCAGGGATAGGCCAAGAGCTGTCTTGTTCGCCATGCTCCCAGCCAGCAGAAGCAAGCAGCGGCTCTTTGATTTCCCCAACGCTGCCTTGTCAGCAGAACCGAGTAAAGCATTAGGCTGGCTGAAGTAGGTGACCCCTCCCTCCTCCAACCAGGTGGTGTTTGGCCCAGGAAGGATCCCACCTTCTGTTTCCTGCTTGGAGGGAACAGGCATTGCTCCTTTGCTCCTGCCAGACTATCATCAGTGAGGCCCTGCAGCTAGGTGATCCTCCCACTTCTGCATGCGGAGCTCTCACAAGATGCACAGTAAGGGCAGGTTGAGACCATTGGCCGGCTGAGTGGGAGGACCTGCCTATGGAAAGCATTCTCAGAACATTGGGGCATCTGTTCCCCTTTCTGAGTCAAGTTTGTAACCAGGTGTTTCTTTCATCAAGGGAACTTAAGCTGTTCTTTTCAGGGTGAGCTTTGTTTTAAGTTTCAACAAAGTTT
The DNA here is from genome assembly GCA_036365145.1 of Orientallactaga sibirica. Taxonomy (NCBI): domain Eukaryota; kingdom Metazoa; phylum Chordata; class Mammalia; order Rodentia; family Dipodidae; genus Orientallactaga; species Orientallactaga sibirica. The sequence continues at coordinate 2,798,038 of JAEOAD010001317.1, forward strand.
TACCTGTGGCCTCATCCCCAAGAGACAGGTTGCAAAAATCCTGTGGTGTTACCAATTCAGAAATCCCTGGGCCAATGTTAGAAACCCCAAGGTATATTACTGATATGTAACACACAGGGTCATCCATGGGAGATATTTTTTAATCTTTTTTTTTAATTGACAGCTTCCATAATGATAGACAATAACCCATGGTAATTCCATCCCTCTCCCCACTTTCCCCTTTGCAATTCAACTGTCCATCATCCTCTCAGTCTGTCTTTTATTTTGATGTCATCATATTTTCTTCCTCTTATGATGGTCTTGTGAAGGTATTGCTAGGCACTGCAAGGTCATGGATATACAGGCTATTTTGTGTCTGGAGGAGCATGTTGTTGTAAGGAGTCCTACCCTTCCTTTGGCTCTTACATTCTTTCTGCCTCCTCTTCCACAATGGACCCTGAGCCTTAGAAGGTGTGATAGGGATGTTTCAGTGCTGAGCATTCCTCTGTCACATCTTCTCAGCATTATGGTATCTTCTGAGTCATCCCAAGGTCACCACCATCAGAAAAGTGAAGCTTCTCTAACCAAAAGTGAGAGTAGCATGAATATATGGGTATGAACATTAAGAGGAGTACTTACCAGGCAGTTTGGTGAATATAATATATACATTTAGCCAGACACCAGCAGACATTACACCCCTAGGACTCATGACTATCCCCTTTGTAGGTTTTCAGTATCAGGGCTATATTCCCTCCCATGGAATGGGCCTCCATTCCAATTAGAGAATGGTTGGTTTCCCCCATAACAGACATGCCACTATTGCAGCTGTTGGCTCATTTGGCCTGGCTGGCCAAATTTAAGGCTTGCAATGTCCACTATTGAGTATCTCCACTGGTGATTTCTCTCTCTCCTGTTGAACTGCATGCAGCATAGTTTTTTACAGCTTTCTGTCAGCTGGTCTACATGGAGGAGGTTTTCAACTCAGCTTCAACAGGATGTCTCAGTGACCTTGCAGCCCAAGTATGTTGAGTGTTTAGTAATAGGGTCTTACCATCTATTCCTGGTGGGAAACCAAGAGCCTCAGCAATAACCTGTAATGTTTTGGGGGCATCACGCACTTCCCTGGCCAACAACTCACTGGAAGGTATCCCATCCCTGGCACTGAAATTTTTCTAATAACAATATATGGCTTCTGGTTGTTCCATTGTCCAAAAACAGTCAGTTTTCCCATGACTTATTCATACCCTATTAGATGTTGATTAGCCCTCCCTCCACCTTTCCTTTACTCAATCTGTTCTTCTGACCTCATTTAGCCCTTTCCACCCCCATTAATCTGTTCTTCTACTTGTATGTATACAATACATCCTATTAAGTCCCCCTCCCTTTCTATCCTTTCTGGGCCTGGGTTACCTCACTAAGTATAATCCTTTCCAGATCCATGTGTTTTCCTGTAAATTTCATTTTTATTTACCACTGAGTAAAATTCCATTGTGTGCATGTGCCACATCTTCATTATCCACTCATCAGTTGAGGGACATCTAGGCTGGTTCCATTGCCTACTATTGTGAATAGAGCAGCAATAAACATGGTTGAGCAAGTATCCCCCTAAGGTAGTGAGACAAGTCCTTCAGATATATACCTAGGAATGGTATAGGCTGGATCATATGGTAAATCTATTTTTAGCTGTCTCAGGAACCTCTACACGTATTTCCACAATGGCTGGACCAGATTGCATCCCCACCAACAGTGTAGAAGGGTTCCTCTTTTACCACATCCTTGCCAGCATTTACTGTCATTTGTTTTCATGATGGTAGCCATTCTGACAGGAGTGAGATGGAATCTCAATTTAGTTTTAATCTGCATTTCCGTGATGGCTAGGGATGTAGAACATTTTTTCAGATGTTTATATGTCATCTGTATTTCTTCTTTTGAGAATTCTCAATTTAGTTCCATAGCCCATTTTTAATTGGGTTATTTGATTTCTTATTATTTTTTTCAGTTCTTTGTATATCCTGGGTATTAGTCCTCTGACAGATGAATAGCTGGCAAAGATTTTCTCCATGGAAGATATTTGAGTAGGCCATCTTCACTGTCAGCTTACTGGAGTTGGAGTCACCCGAGAGACATACCTCTGGGTGTGTCTGTAAAGGTGCTTCAGAGAGGTTTAACTGAAGAGGGAAGAGGATCCACCCTCAATGTGGATGGCTTCATCCTGTGGAGTCACAATGGAGGAAGTATGAGAACACAAGTATTCCCCTCTCTCTAGGTCCTGACTTGGAATGTGACTAGCCTCCCCATCCTCCTGCTGTACTCGTTCTGCACCATGAGTTCTGCTCCAGAATGGACTGTATCCTCTCAGACCACGAGACGAAATCAGTCTGGCTAGCCTTCGGTTGCTTTTGTCCTGGCAGCATGAAAAGTAGCTAACTTTTTAATCATTACTCTTGTTGCCATGGTCTTGCTCTCATAGAAGACTGCAGAGGTGTGTGAGGTGGGGCTTGGCTGCGCCGTAGTTTGTTCAGCCTTAGCACAGGGAGTGCAGATGAGCGACCTCCATCACCAGCTGGTGTCAGTGATGAGGGACAAGCTGGTGGGGAGTAGGCTAACTGGCACTTGGTTGTCCTCTCCCTTGGGTGGGTAGAACTGAGCAGAAACAGCTAGGAACACCTGTCAGCATTCTACAGTAACAGAAGTATGTGATCTTTCCTGTCGCCACTCTACCAGTAGCAGGGGACTATAATGGGGAGGTCATCACATACTCTTGCACAGAGGTGGCAAGTTGATGTGAATTGGAACTCACCTTCAGTTGTGAGTTTGTCATCAGGGATGAGTGGAGAGTGAACTTGAACCATCTCTAAATTCAACAGGGTAATGTGAGTCAGCATTTTTTTTTTTTTTTTTTTTTTTGGTTGAGAGTGTTGAGAGGAGCGAGAGAGATGGCTTTGTGGTTAAGACATTTGCCAGCAAATTAAAGGACCCAGGTTTCCCCAGTACCCATGTAAAGCCAGATGTATAATGTGGTACATGTGTCTGGAGTTTGTTTGCAGTGGCTAGAGGCCCTGGCATGCCCATTTTTTTCTCTCTCTCTCTCTCAAATAAATAAAATATTTGAAAAAGAGGGTTGAGGGCTGAAGAGATGGCTTAGTGGTTAAGGCACATGCCTGTGAAGCCTAAGGACCCCAGTTCAATTCTCCAGATCCCATGTAAGCCAGATGCACAAGGGGGCACATGCATCTGGAGTTCGTTTGCAGTGGCTAGAGGCCCTGGCACGCCCATTCTCCTTCTCTCTCTCTCTCTTTTTCCCTCTCTCTGTCTCTAATAAATGAATAAATAAATAAATAAAATATTTGAAAAAGGAGAGAGTTGAGAGATTCCAGCATGAAGCTAACTAACATAAATATCCACTTGGCTTGCCTACTGCTAATTGGCAGGGAGGTGCATATGCAGTAAAAATATTAAAAAGAATCCCAACTCACACTATACGAAATGTCTAGGGTACAACGGAAAATCATTCATCCTGCGAATGACCCAGTAGAGTCATAACTTCAATGAGAAAAAGCAATCAACATGAGTCAAGAATGAATCAGATGTCAAAATTATTAAAGGACCTAAAAGAAGCCATGATCACAGTCTAGCACATGATCACAAATTCCCTAATCACTAATGAAAATCAGAAAGTCTTAGTTATCAAATAAGAATTGTTAAAAAAAAAAAATACAAGTACACATTATAGAACTGAAAAATATAATTTACCAAGGTTAAAAACTCAATGGATGGATTCAGTAGGTAGCCAGAATGGAGAGGAGAGCATCAAACGGGTAAGGCTGAGGGCACTACCCAGTGTGGGAATCACAGAGTTATGAAGGGAAGAGGACAAGGGGTGGGAACTACCCAAAACATACAAACCAACAAAATGTAGCCCTAGGGGGTCTATAGGGCAAAAATAACTACAAAACAGAGATAGCTTCTTTTTTATTTTAAAATATTTTATTTATTTATTTGCAAGCAGAGAGATACAGAGGGTAAGAGAGAGAGAGAGGAGAGAGAGAGAAAGAGAGGAGAGAGAGAGAATGTGCATGAGTGCACCAGGGCCTCCAGCTACTGCAAATGTACTCCCGATGCTTGCACCATTTTGTACATCTGGCTTAAGTGGGTAATGGGGAATCAAATCCTGGTCCTTAGGTTTTACAGGCAAGTGCCTTAACCCCTGAGCAATCTCTCCAGCCCATACAAAACAGCTTCTAGTAATCATGTTCTGAGACCAGGAAGAAAAAAAGAGTTAAATTAGAAAAGTAAAGAAATAATGGCTGAGAAACTTCTTTTTTTAAAAAAAAAATTTTATTAATTATGAACTTTACTATGTGAACAAATTGTTGTGTTGGTCATAGTCCCCTCAGGTTATCCTCTTATATCCCCTGTTCTCTGCCCCCATTCCACTGAGGAAGTGGAGTCTTCATCATGGAGTCCTGAATGCATTGGTCAGTGGGGTGGGGGCAGGGGACAATGCTTCAGGGTGCTCCCTCCCACCCTGTGACTCTTACAGGCTTTCTACTCCCTCTTCTGCAGCATGTTCTGAGCCTTGGTGGGTGTGTTATAAATCTACTTTAGTGTTATGCTCTCAACACTCACTGGATTTCTGCTTTGATGAGTTTTAAGTGTATTCAGAAACTTCTTGAAGTTGATGAAATAGGCTCATTTATAGCTTTTAAAGGCTCAGTAAATTTCAAATGGGACCAACCTAGAGAGATTCATGTAGAAGAACATCAACATTAAACTTTGGAGAAGTAGAGGCAAAGAAAAACCTCTTAACGGTGGCCTAAGAGGAATGACCCCTGACTTACAGAGTTAGCCTGTTGGAAGAATTGCAGGTTTGTCCTGTGAGACCATGGAAACCTCAGGAAGTGGTATTGCACTTTTAAAACATTGGCAAAAAGTAGTCTCAATTGTACTATTGCTTTTGAGGGTGAATGAAGTAAGGAAAAGTATTTTTTTCACATTATGAGATATTAAGAGAACTTGTTGTTATCTGATCTACCTTTAAAAAAATTATTTATTTATTTATTTATTTATTTATTTATTTATTTATTTATTTATTTATTTATGTGGTGCAGATAGATAATGGGTGCACCAGGGCCTCTAGCCACCACAAATGAACTCCAGACACATGTGCATCTGGCTTACATGGGTACTGGAGAATTGAACCTGGATCCTTTGGCTTTGCAGGCAAGTGGCTTAACTGCCAAGCCATCTCTCCAGGCCCCAGATCTATCTTTTAAAACATTTTTATTTTATTTGGGCTTGGAGAGATGGCCTAGCAGTTAAGGTGTTTGCCTGCAAAGCAAAGGACCTCAGTTCAATTCCCCAGGACAGATGCACAAGGTGGGGCATGTTTCTAAAGTTTGTTTGCAGTGTCTGGAGGCCCTGCTGGGCCCGTTTCTCTCTCTCTCTCTCTCTGCCTCTTTCTTTCTTAAAAAAATAAAAATATTTTTAAAATGATTTTATTCTATATAAATTATAACAGGTTAATCTCTTTTATCCCCTTGCCCCTGTTCCCATTTCCCTGTGCCCCCCAATGGTGATATGGTATTCATCATGGGGTCATGACTCCTACCTCAGGGTATTCCTACCTACTGTGTGGCTCTTACAATCTTTCTGTCACCTCTTCTGCAGTGTTCCCTGAGCCATGACCTGTTTGTGGTCTGACTTAGTGTTGAGTTCTCTATACCTTTGGATTTCTGCTGTGATGGTTTTGGTTGATCACCATGTCTGTCACCATCGCCCTGGGGCTGGGTGTCAGGTTAGCAGTGAGACCAGTGTTCATGTTGCTGCTTCCTCTGAGGTTTCTCCTGGGCCCTGGCAGATATGGTAGAGGTGGCACATCTGATGGTGGGCAGTTACCTTTAATTAACATTTTAAGAATGGCTAAAAGAAGTTCTCTAAACAGAAAGAAAGTAATAGCAGAAGGAGACTTAGAATTCCATACAAGTAAGAACATCAAATTTATAGAAATAAAGATGCTGACAATGTATTATCCTTCTCAGGATTTTCTTAAATAACGGTTGAGGGAAAAAGGATGAAACCTACCAATGTGTGGGTTAGTGTATGTAGAGGAAACTAGATAATTATGCTTAGAAAGTAGTGGGAGTTAGAGGTCTAAAAGCAAACAAAGCTTGTCACGGGATGTGGTAGGACGACTCTGATAGCAGACTCTGATAAGTGACATGTGGAGTACTTACCTTCTTGTAGCCAGGACAAAGCAGCCAACCAGAAACAGCTCATGGAAGGACAGAGTTGATTTCAGCTTCCATTTTGGGGGTGGGGGGGGAAGTTGCTTCATGGTGGGGAATGCATGACAAAAGTCATTATCCAGACAGTCACATCTCCACCACAGCAGGAAGAAAGTCATCTGAGTCCTGGGCTTGGAGCTTGGCTAGCTTACACTGGCATGTAGGGCTGGCTTATAAAATCCTCAGGCTCGCCCCCAGTGACACACCTCCTCCAGCAAAGCTCCACTTCCCAAAAGCCCCACAATGTTCCCAAACTGCCACCCACTGGGGACCAAGTATTCAGAACACTTAAGTCTATGGGAGACATTTCATTCAAAACTACCACATTGTATATTCTAATACCAACAGTAACCATGATTTTCAGTGTTTTTCCAAGTATGATGGCATACCTCTATACCTTGCAAAAGGCATAGTGTAAGCTTATGAGGCCTTCACATCAAGGGTTATGTACTGTACATTATATTCTACAATTTGTGTCTTTTGTTTGTTTGGCTTTGAGACAGAGCATCAATACTGTAGCTCAGGCTGACCTAGCATCTGTTATGTAGCCCAGGCTGGTAGAAATCATAAACCTATTGCCTCGGCCTCCAGCGTCTATTCTCTTGAGATAATAGCTATGTGCCACTGCTTATAGCCCTGGGAATTTTTCTTATTCAATGTGTTTTTATAATGATTCCTCATAATCACTGTATTAGGTAGGAATGCTCATTTTTCCATTCTTTCATCGAGAGAGATTTTTCTAGACTTCAGCCTTCATGAAAAATGTAAAATGATTATGCTTGCTGGAGATTCCATGAGTATGTGTGTATTGCTTCTTAATTTTTTTATAATTAAAACAAAATCCCTTGGGAATTTTCCCCCTGTAATGTTTCCTTGGCTCATTTGGGTCCATCTGTTAAGTCAGATCTTTGCAGACCCCATTAGCAGGGAAAAGCTTTTCTGGAAATGCAAACACTAAGAATCAATGCTCTTTTCCTGCATCATAATAGGCTATTAGCCAAGGGATTCAGAAATGGCCAGTCATTCTTCCAAGAGCACATGATATCCAAGAACTCTTCATGATATTCAAGCAAACCTAATTACTTGTAGACCTATTTTCTTATGGATGTGTATGGCCACTAGAAAGCCTTTTATTCCTTTTTGAAAAAGGAATAAAAAAATCATTCTTTCTTTTTCGATTCTTTGAAGTATAGGTGGACCTTCTGGTCACCCAAGATGTTTCCTCATAGGTAATCAGGAAACCAGTTAAATGACAACCAGATTTGCCAACAATGAGGTCAAGTAGCCAGTACGACAGACTCAGATGGCTGAGAGTATGTGTAGAGTGGAACCCCAACATTCCTGACTGGGAGAGAACAGACAGTGTGGTGCTTGGTAAGGCACGAGACAGCGTCTAGATATAGATGTGCATACAAAATTCAGACCATCTGTCTATAGAGGATTATTTTAAGAAAAATATTAAAGATGTGTCTACTTTTTTTTTTCTTTTGATTTTTTTTTTTTTTTTTTTTTGATTTTTCAAGGTAGGGTTTTGCTCTAGCCCAGGCTGACCTGGAATTCATTATGTAGTCTCAGGGTGGCCTTGAACTTAATGGTGATCCTCCTACCTCTGCCTCACGAGTGCTGGGATTAAAGGCGTGTGCCACCATGCCTGGCCTGTATATATATTTTAAATAATGACTTTAAAAAAAATCGTGATGATTAGATGACTAAAATTTCTCAGCAAAAGAGAATGGCTTTGTTAGCCACATGAGAAGGACTATAGAAGAGACGAGTCTCCCCTGTACCCCTGTAGTAGGCAGTACCTGTAGAATTTGTGTTGATTTCTGAGTAAATCTTTTTTTTTTTTTTTTTTTTTTTATGATAAATGTCCTTGTGGGTTGCTTTCTCAATGAACAGTAGTAATTCACTGAAAAGTTACTTAGAAAGCAATTGTAATTATGTAGTAAAACCATTTGGCAGGGGTTTGCTTGTGTTTTGTGGTTCCTCTGAGCATGAGTGATTTACCTTTGAATGAGACTGTGAGGCTTTGTACAAACCTCCAGAGAGAACACTGCCTTGAGGAATCAGGATGACCTCTCCTGGTGTTTCCAGAACACGCCTCCCAAGAGGTGGTGAAGCTCCTTGGGAAACCGGAGTCTAATTAATGCACACTTCTTTGTTTAAAAGGAAGACTGCATTGAATTATTATTAAAAGCTCAGGAGATGACCTCTCCTTGGTAGCAAGGGCATTTCAATGGCTAAATTATGATAAAGGGACCATTGTGTTTGTCAGCCATTATCATTCTAAATTTGCATAAAAGTCATCATAATTGTGAGAGACATTAAGTGCATTAATTATCCGTTAAAGGGGTAATTTAGCAATCATTAAGGGAGGCACGAATAGATTGGTGATCGTCTTTGCAAATGGTGCAGTTGATCTAAGCTTTTCTTAATACCAAAAAAGATGAATCTTCATTGGTAACTTTGGGCAATTATATATTTCTGTTTTCGTTTTCTAGTAGCTTCTGTTAAAAATGGAATATTGGGATGAATGAGCCTTCCTTGTGAACTTTGCACAGGATATGTGGGAATACCAGCGTCCAACAAGCTGAACACTGTGGACACATCACAGTGGCTGGCTGCATCCACATTCCATCTGCTACCCTGAAAAGCCTTACCATTGTCCTTAGAGCAGCTGCCACAAAAGCAGCCCCCCAGGCACCTCCAGAACCTTGATCTTAGGGAACCTAGGGTGTCCACCTCCTGTCTGGACATCGCAGTAACAGCTTCTGGTTACCAAGGTTTTTTTTTTTTTTTTCTTCTGGTTTTTCAAGGTAGGGTTTCACTCCTACCCTGGCCTGGCCTGGAATTCACTATGTAGTCTCAGGGTGACCTTGAACTCATGGCAATACTCCTACCTCTTTCTCCCCAGTGCTGAGATTAAAGGCATGTGCCACCATGCCTGGCTCTGGATGCTAGTTTTCTAAAAAAAAATATATTTTATTTATTTATTTCTATTTTACTTGCAAGCAGAGGGAGATAGAGAGAGAATGGGTGCACCATGACCTCCAGCTGCTGCAAATGAACTCCAGATGTGTGCACCACTTTGTGCAGGTCTTTTAGCTTTGCAGTCAAGTGCCTTAACCACTGGGTGGATGGCTAACTTTCTAAGGACTACGTATCATTTACCTCCACAATATGCTTTTCTCATCATGGGAGACCAGTGGAAAGGTTATGCACTCATGTTGTTCTGTACTTACCATCTTCCCATCCCCTCTCCCCTGCACAGGGCAGTCACACACTTTACCCAAGGTTCCTTACATTCACATGCATGGCATGGCCACGCCTAAGCCAGGGCCTCTCGACACCATGACACCTGCAAGCTAGCCTCTTCCCTTGTCTCCCCCGGACTCTCTGACCTTGACAGCCAGCTTTGCTTCCTGTGGACCCTGCCATCACCTGGCATGGTTGGCTTGTGCCCTGAACCCTGTGTTTCTGTTGGTGCCATCTCTCACTTCTCTAGGTTCAGGAGGGCCTGGCTTCAGTCCTCTTAGGTGGAAAGAGTCATACATATCTTGAGGGGTTAGTAGGAAAACCAGATAGCACCCTTTCCCTGCTGGGGCCGACGATGGGACGACACAGATGTTTGGCTTTTGGGCCCAGATGAAACCCACTCTTCTCAGGGAGCCCAGCCTCACCTTACGGAAACTCTCTGTCTAAGTAGCAGAGCTCAATTTTATGTATTTATTTATGAGAGAGAGAGAGAGAGAGAGAGAGGAGGGAGAATGGGTACACTGGGGTTTCCTGCCACTGCAAATAAACTCAGATGCATGTGCCACTTTGTGCATGGGAACTGAGGAATCAAACCCAGGTTGTCAGGCTTTGCAAGCAAGTGCCTTTAACCATTCTGCCATCTTGCCAACCTAATACTGTTCAACATGGAACTTTTTCATAAAATCCACTGGTTTTTCTGAGACCATGCTGGAGTGCAGAAACTCTGCTCTGGAAGGCTAGTGTGTCTTCTGTTTCTTTAGAATCCATTGTACACAGCACTCAGGAGACACCTTTCTTCTTAGTTACAGACCATCATGATCCAGTTCAAATTAATCAACATTTCTGAGTGCCTTTTATATGTCAGGTATCATTCATTGAGAAGATAATTCTTTACCCAACAAGACCCTAGGCAGGTGAATAAATGATGAAGGGTGATCTGGTTGATTGGCATGCTTAGACTCAGAAACTTTCACCTCAGATCTCCAATTTTACATGGTTTGAACAGAGGAAATGGCAAAGATCTGTCCATTTGCTTGAGTGTGCTGATTCTTGATAGGGACTTCTGTAAGGAAGCCAGGATGGTGGGTCATCAAAGTGCCTGTTCCAAGCCCCACCTTTGAGCCTCCTTCGCCTTGCCTCTCCTCACCTAAAACTCACATCTGGCCAATGAGCATTGGCAGAAGCCTCTAGAAGTTTATTCCATCACTTAAGAGTATACCTGGCTGGAGTAGTGGAGCACATTTTTAATCCCATCACTTGGAGGTAAAGGTAGGAGGATCACTGTGAATTCTAGGTCAGCCTGGGACTACAGAGTGAATTCCAGGTCAGCCTGGGCTAGAGTGAGACCCAACCTTGAAAAAAAACGCAAAATATATACCTATGAAGAGAGAGCTTTACCCCCTTGAACACTGACTGTTGTGTGAACCTTCTCTGGGGAAACACAAACACATGTCTATTTACCCCAGATAGGACATGGATAGCAGGCAGACCAAAGTGCGATTGTATCAAAACCAGTTTTGGTGAACCAATGAGTTTAGTGGGATTACTTACAGGAATGTAGAGCTGTACCCCCCTCCCCCCAGAGAAGCTGTATCATAGAGAAGTGTCATCCCAGCGTGGTCGGCGCCCTCCCTGTAGCTTCAGTGATGCTCTGGGCTGTGACTTCTGCTACTCACCTCCTCAGGCTCAGGGTGAGGACTTCCTTACAGAGCATGGAGACCCCAAAACAGCCATACCACCAGGAAGTCTCATCCCAGTATCATGATGACCACCCCAAGGCTACTTCCAGGAGCTCACTGTCCCTTGATCTTCTACCCTCTGTGCACTGTCTCCCCCCTGAGGCCCGAGACCTCATGCATCATTAGAGACAGCTAGCCCAAGAGGAGTCTGAGATCTCAGGTGTGGGTCTGAGGATAAGTGGGGAAATGTCAGTGGCCCAGTCTCACAAGTCTCTGGTGAGTTGTCCCAACTGCTTTAAATATATATATATATGCCGCCATCTTCCAGTAATTTGCCAAAATGACAAACACAAAGGGAAAGAGGAGAGGCACCCGGTACATGTTCTCTAGGCCTTTTAGAAAACATGGAGTTGTTCCATTGGCCACATATATGCGTATCTACAAGAAGGGTGACATTGTAGACATCAAGGGAATGGGTACTGTCCAAAAAGGAATGCCTCATAAATGTTACCATGGGAAGACTGGGAGAGTCTACAATGTCACTCAGCATGCTGTTGGCATTGTTGTGAAGAAACAAGTCAAGGGCAAGATTCTTGCCAAGAGAATTAATGTGCGCATTGAGCATATTAAGCACTCTAAGAGCCGAGACAGCTTCCTGAGACGAGTGAAGGAAAATGATCAGAAGAAGAAGGAGGCCAAAGAGAAGGGAACCTGGGTGCAGCTGAAGCGGCAGCCTGCTCCGCCCAGAGAAGCACACTTTGTGAGAACTAATGGAAAAGAGCCCGAGCTGCTGGAGCCTATTCCCTATGAATTCATGGCTTAATAGATAATCATAAATAAATAAAAGGCTTAGACTGTAAAAAAAAAATTTATATATATATATGCAAAGAGAGACATACAGGAGAGTCGGGGGAGGGAGGGAGGAAGAGAGAGAAAATTAACACACCAGGGCCTCCTGCCACTGCTAACAAACTCCAGATTGCATGCGCCACCTTGTGCATCTGGCTTCCATTGGTACTGGGGAATCAAACCAGGGTTGTTAAGCTTTGTAGTCAGGCTTCTTAACTACTAAGCCATCTCTCCAGCCCCTGGCTACTTTTGATCAAGCTGGATATAGTTGTTTACTGTTTTCAGTGTGGAAGAATTTGCCACAGCCAGATGCTTCATGAGTCGTCATTGAGATAAACAGAGGAATGAGCTCAGGCTTTGGGATGTGAGGTCTGTTCTAGCATCCGTCACTTCTTGAGATCTGGAGCGTGATCCAGCTTCCCGGCCAGCCTTGCCTGGGACAATAATTATTATCACCTACCTTCAGGAAAGGGCTGTGCAGGAATCTCTGACCGTGTGGTCTATGAGGAAGCCCTGGTGCTCAGGAAATGTTCTAGGGGGAAGGTAGAAAAGGAGCCCATGACTGAAGGATGCACAGTGAAAAGTTCGCTCTCAGTAAGAGAGACTATATTCCGACAGAAACACCTCCTGGGAGTCTAAGTGAGATCAGGTCTTCCATTCTGTCAGATGTATGCCTTCCCCTGTTCCTGTGTAGGAGGTGGGTCGGGGCACCAAGGACAACACAAGGTGGTTCACTTTTGGCAGCACCTTACTGTGTGGTCAGTTTGTTGGGAATCTTTTGACTGGCTGGCTTTTCTTTCTGTGCATTGGATCCTCATAGTGGATCCCTGTGCCTAGCTGTTAATTCTTTTTTAAAAGTATTTAATTAATTTATTTATTTAGAGAAAGAAAGAGAAGGAGAGAGAGAATGGGCATGCTAGGGCCTCTGGCCACTGCAAATGAACTCCAGATACATGTGCCACCTTATGCATCTGGCTTACATGGGTACTGGGGAATAGATCCCTGGTCCTCAGGCTTCATAGGCAAGTACTTTAACTGCTAAGCCATCTCCCCAGCCCAGTGTCTGTTAATTCTTTAAAACTTTTCTGGAAGCTTCTAGAAAGAATGAAGAAACTGGGCGTGACAGCAGAGGACATCGTGGACTGAGGGGGATGCCTGCGTGCGCTCACATGACATGCCCAGCATTTCTCTGGAGGAGCAGAGATGTCTGGTACACCTGCCAGATATTGTACGATGTTTCAACATGGCAGCAGCCCTTTGCCATTTTCTTACCCAGGCTGGCTGCATTGTGCTGTGTTGTGTTCAGTCTTCAGCTATCTCTCACCGTATTCTGTCTTTAATCCAGGCACATAGAACACACTGGGATGGGGAATGACTTGCATCGTGTCTCCCTTTGACCTTGGTCATGGGTCACAGATGAAAGTGATTTCAGCATGGTCTTTGCTTCCTAGAGTACTGCATTACGTTGTGTTGTGTTGGGCAGAGGAGAATAAAGATCTGGTTCATATTTATTCTGGTTCTTTGGACTTTTGGATGTCCCCATCTTGGTGTTCAACATTTGTTTTATACTTGAAACTCCCACATGATTCCCATTTCGACTCAGCAAGACAAGTACAGAGAGGCCACTTGGGCCACATCAGGTCACCAAGCCATTAGCAGGGTACTCTTTGTTTCCCCTCGCCTCCTTTTCTCATTTTCTTTTGAGTACTAGGGAATGTATTTCCTCGATTGAAAATACCATCCAAGGAGCTGGGGAGATGGCCCTGTAGGTAAAGGGCTGGCCTGACAAGCATGAGGAACTGAGTTTGATCCCCAGAACCTATGGGAAAATGTTAGGCGTGGTGGCACTTCTATTGTAGACAGTTCCATGTTGCTGGGATGAACTTCCAACCAAACCCAGTTTTATGGGAGAAAGGGATTTCTTTCAAGCTTATAGATCCAGGAGAAGTTAATAAATAAAATGATAGAAGCTGGATCCCATTCATAAATCCAAGCACAGAGAGAAACTACCACCAGTCAGAGGAAAACAAACAAACAAAAACACCGAGCATGAACCAGAGCCAGTATCAAGTAGAGCCCCAGAGCTAAAGCCGCTTCTTATACCTTTGGGCTGGAATTCAGATCTGCTCCCAGTGACACCTCCTTTAGCCAGGTGCCTGGAGATCCAAGTTATAAGTTTAATTTTAACACCAGAGTCAATGGGGTGGGCGGCATACATTCAAACTACTGCATGCTTGTAATCCCAGTGCTGGGAGGTGGAGACAGACCTCTGGCCCTCACTGGCCACACCATGTCATCTATTTGGTGAACTCCAGACCAATGAAAAACGCTGTCTCAAAGGAGGTAGACTGTGTTTCTTAGTAATGAAAGTTGTCATTACAAGAGAAGACAATGAAGTTGTTCTCTGGCCTCCACAGGCATGCATGCACGTGCACTCAGGCACACACACACACACACACACACACACACACACACACACATGCACACACCCATACCTACACAAACATGTATAATTTTTAAAAATATTATTATCTGGAGTGATTTTCTCATCTTGCCCCAGTGCTAAGGGCACCTGTAGGATGTGGGCTCTGATATATCTACCCTCTAGTGCATAACGGCCCTGTCCTAAGAGTTCCTAGCACCGGGTCTTCCCAGTATAGGTGAGATAGGGGGCACTGAGTCAGTGGTTCCAAGTTCAACATTCATTTTTATTTATTTGAGGGGAGGGTAGAGAGAATGAGGCAGAGAGAGAGGGGTAAAGGAGAGAGAATGCTCATGCCAGGGCCTCTAGTCACTGCAAACCAACTCCAGATGCATGTGCTATTATGTGCATCTGGCTTACATGGGTACTGGGCAATCAAACCTGGGTCCTTTGGCTTTTCAGCAAGCATCTTAACCTCTGAGCTATCTCTCCAGCTCAGGTTTAACATTCTTGATAAGGCATGTTTCCACATTCCAAAGCCATACAGGTGAGTTCTGGGAAGATGACACCTTGAGGGGGGATGCATGTAATTACACGGCAGCCTACAAGGCTGTCCTTGTTTTCAAGTGTTGTGAGCAAGCCATTCTCCTTTGATCTGCGTTGCACAACTGTTTTGATCACTAATCTGTTCCACATCGATGGAAACCACTGCCTAGGAACTTCTTGGGCATGCTTTCCTAAGGAAGTATTTTCAGAAAAGAAAATCCAAGAAATTATATTGTGATGGGTGAATGTATTAATGACTATTTCTTTCCCAAAGAGATCAAAATTTAAGAAGTATAAGAAGTATAAAATAGTGTGGGGGTGGGGGTGGAATCTTGGAATAGCATGTCATATGTACAGAACATCAATTGTCTCAAGGCTATTTCAGCTCTGGTTCAAGTTGAAGAACCTCAAATGGCTATGAGAAGAAGTTTCCAGAAAATGAACTATTTTCAGTGTTTGTGTTTTTTTGTCAGTCAAATGTCACATATACAAAGATTGTAGCCAGACCTCAGAAGTAGTCTCATGTAGCATGGAGGGGCCTCTGTGGCCTGGGAACTATATAGGGAATATGCTTATTTAGCTTCTTGCTGACCATGAACAAAGGCACAGGACACCCATGTGTTGCAGGCCCAGCTCTGAGCCCATCCCCAACCCAGCATTGAAAGGCTTGTGTCAGGTGCCACCTCTGCAGTGGTGGGAAAGACAACTCCTATGGATTGTATTCTAGGCCCTATTGAATGCAGAGATGTGAACGCTGGTATGATGACTTCAATATTCTTAAATACTCTTTCAAATTCCTTTTTCTCCATGTTGCTTGCATTCATTCTTACATGATTTTTTATCATGTAAATTTATTTATTTGAGAGAGGGAGAGAGAGGCAGAGGCAGAGGTAGAGAGACAGAGAGAGAGAGAGAGAGAGAGAGAGAGAGAGAATGGGTGCACCAGGGTCTTCAGCCACTACAAACGAATTCCAGACTCATGTGCTACCTTGTGCATCTGGCTTATGTGCATACTGAGAAATCAATCCTGTATCCTTAGGTTTTGCAGGCAAGTGCCTTAACCTCTAAAGCAGTTCCCAGTTTTGTTTCTTTTACTTGTGCTCTACCAGATTGGATAACAAGGGACTGTGGAGCAGGATGCAAGGACCAGTATGTGTTCTGTTATTAATTGAACTCGGTTAAGACATCTTACAAAGTTGAAGTGTGAAATACAGGAGAGAGTGTAGAGAAGAGAGCTAGCTCTGGCCTCTTTTGCTGAAAACAGTATGAAAGGGAAAGCATTGGTTTTGCTGACAAATATTTAGCAGTAGCTAAGCAGAGGAATTCATCTTCGTGTGGAGCTGGGTGTGTGGAGCCGGTGATCTCCCTCCGTGTGAAGAACACTGCTGTGTTTCTGTCATGCTTTCAACCCAGTGGATTTGCTAATTTGCTGTTTCCAGTTTTCTTTCAAATTCACTTTTCTTTATATTAAGGAAACTTGGAGAGTCCGTGCCAATTTTATGTCATTCTGTACCTAAATAAATATATAGGCCCAAGCCCTACTCTTTGTCCCATCTCTTGGGTATTTTATCTATAAATGCAATAATTGGAACCAGTCATTTTTTTTGTGGAAGAAACACTTATAATATTTACTTATGTAATTTCTTTCTCTCCCTTTATGAGCTGAGCCAGTCTACAAATCAGATTCACAGTTCATAGATTGCCACTGATTGCCTCCTTGGAGCTGTGCAAGGCCCTGTCTGTGTTAGTTTTCTTGGGCTTTCAGGACAAACTTCCACAGATTCAGGACTTTAAAACAAAAAAGGAAATCTCAATTTTGAGAAAGCAATCACATTTATATGTATCTAGTGTTAGAATGTCAATCTATCTTATGGGTGGACACAATTCATGCCACAATAGTCTGCCCCTTTCCCTAAATTTCTGTATTTCAAAATACATCTAACTTCATTTTAACAGCCCCATCCATTTTAACCCGTCCTCGTATTACAATCAAAAACAACATCATATTATAATCATCTCAGAAGGCTCCTGATCTCATATTCCAAATCACTTAAGCAGGTCCAGGCGGCACACAACATGATGTGTCCTGCTGTATAATTCCTCATTATTTTAAGAACTCCATGAAAAGGCACATTATTTGCTTAAAAATATAATAGTGTGAAGATAGGGCTTAACGGTGAAAGAGCTTGCCTGCGAAGCCTAAGGACCCAGGTGGTTGGAGGCCATGGCGCTGCCATTCTCTCTCTCTCTCTCTCTCTCTCTCCCAAATAAATATAAATAAAAAAACTTTAAAAAATAAAATAGTGGAATGGGGGGGTTATTAGTTATCTTTCATATGGCTGTGACCAAATGCCTGACCGGAAGCCATTCAAGGGCAGAAGTCTTTCTACTGACTGATAGTTGGAGAAGACAGAGACCATCATGTTGAGGCAGGAGGGAGGGGCAGCTGGTCACATTGCACCTCCAACCAAGAAGCAGACGGAATGATAGGAAGTGGACCCTCAAGCCCGTCTCCACTGATCCACTTTCTCTAACAAGTCTCCACTTCCTAAACTTTCACAAATAACACCACCAACTAGGAACCAACTGTTCATTCACATTTAAACCACAGCATGGGCCTAGGATAGGCATTCTTTCTCCAAAGGGAAAACATGGGGTGAATGACAAGGTTCTGTGTACCAAGCAAGTTTATAGCCAACAGGACAAATTGTACTAGGTTTGAAGGGCTGTGAACAATTGTGGCTTAAACCTCAACCTTCTGGGCTGGAGAGATTGCTCAGCACGTAAGGCACTTACTTTCAAAGCCTAACAACTCAGGTTTGATTCCCTAAGACCCATGTAAGCCAGATGCACAAGGTGACATATGCATCCGGAGTTTGTTTTCAGTGGCTGGAGGCCCTGGGGTGCCCATTCTCTTCTCTCTCAATCTCTCTCTCTCTCTTTGTAAGTAAATAAATAAAATGTTTATTTTAAAACTCTATTTTATGGGTATCCCGGATCAAGTCTTACCCTTCTGACTTCAATCTCTCTGACCCCTGAATCTGTAGCTGTGCCCACAGAGTCATACTTCCTTCCTGCCATCCTGCCCAGGTCCCTTCAATCTTGTATCTCATCAGTGTTTCTGCTGTCTTCACAGCCTTACTAATCTTCCCTTAATGTCAAAGAGATCCAGGTGATTAGAAAGAAAGATTCTCCACAGATACCCCTGAATGAGCCTCCCTCCATTCTGATTATCCTCCCTCCATTGTGAATATCCTCCCTCCATTCTGAGTATCCTCCCTCCATTCTGAATATCCTCCCTCCATTCTGAATATCCTCCCTCCATTCTGAGTATCCTCCCTTCATTCTGAGTATCCTCCCTCCATTCTGATTATCCTCCCTCCATTCTGAATATCCTCCCTCCATTCTGATTATCTTCCCTCCATTCTGAATATCCTCCCTTCATTCTGAGTATCCTCCCTCCATTCTGAATATCCTCCCTCCATTTTGAATGTTCTTCCTCCGTTCTGAATATCCTCCCTCCATTCTGAATATCCTCCCACTGTTCTGAATATCCTCCCTCTATTCTGAACATCCTCCCTCCATTTTGAATATCCTCCCACTGTTCTGAATATCCTCTTTCCATTCTGATTATCCTCCATTCTGAATATCCTCTCTCCATTCTGAATATCCTCCCTCCATTTTGAATGTCCTCCCTCCATTCTGAATATCCTCCCTCCATTCTGAATATCCTCTCTCCATTATGAATGTCCTCCCTCCATTCTGAATATCCTCCCTCCATTTTGAATATCCTCCCACTGTTCTGAATATCCTCCCTCCATTCTGAATATCCTCCATTCTGAATATCCTCCCTCCATTCTTAGTATCCTTCCTCCATTCTGAATATCCTCCCTCCATTTTGAATGTCCTCCCTCCATTTTGAATATCCTCCCTCCATTCTGATTATCCTCCCTCCATTCTGATTATCCTCCCTCCATTCTGAATATCCTCCCTTCATTCTGAGTATCCTCCCTCCATTCTGATTATCCTCCCTCCATTCTGAATATCCTCCCTCCATTCTGATTATCCTCCCTCCATTCTGAATATCCTCCCTCCATTCTGAATATCCTCCCTCCATTTTGAATGTTCTTCCTCCGTTCTGAATATCCTTCCTCCATTCTGAATATCCTCCCTCCATTTTGAATATCCTCCCACTGTTCTGAATATCCTCCTCTTTCCATTCCATTTTGATTATCCTCCCATTCTGAATATCCTCTTTCCATTTTGATTATCCTCCATTCTGAATATCCTTCCTCCGTTCTGAATATCCTCCCTCCATTTTGAATATCCTCCCACTGTTCTGAATATCCTCCCTCCATTCTGAATATCCTCTCTCCATTTTGAATATCCTCCCTCCATTTTGAATATCCTCCCACTGTTCTGAATATCCTCCCTCCATTCTGATTATCCTCCCTCCATTCTGAATATCCTCCCTCCATTCTGAATATCCTCCCTCCATTCTGATTATCCTCCCTCCATTCTGAATATCCTCCCTCCATTCTGAATATCCTCCCTCCATTCTGAATATCCTCCCTCCATTCTGATTATCCTCCCTCCATTCTGAGTATCCTCCCTTCATTCTGAGTATCCTCCATTCTGAATGTGACTGCCTCCTTTGCCTTTTTCCAAGATGGTTGAGTAGATTTAGGAACCACATGCCTAATCTCTTCATGTGACTTTTGCATAACTACACTCCTTGATTTTCTTTCCACACATGCCTTCTCTCCCCTCCATCCCTTCTATTCTTCCTTCTTTTCTCCTTCCCTCTTTTCTTTCATCTCTGTCTCTATTTTACTGTCTGGATAGCCTAAAACTTTGCCAAGTGCTGGCTGGTTCCTTTTTGTTCAGCAATTCTATTCTCAATGTATCTTTCCTCTTCAGTTTTACTATAAGTAGAAGAGAAATGAGGTTGCACCTTTTTGAATATTTTATTTATGTATTTATTGGAGAAAGAGTATAGAGAGAGAAAATGAATGCACCAGGGCCTCAAGCCACTGCAAATGAACTCCAGACATGTGCCACCTTGTGCATTTGTCTTGATGTGGGTACTAGGTATTTGAACCTGGGTCCTTTGGCTTTGCCAGCAAGTGCCTTAACCACTAAGCCATCTCTCCAGCCCTTTAACTTTTTAAAAACGTCTTTATTTATTTATTTGAGAGAAAGAGGAAAATAGAGAGAATGGGTAGGTTGCACCCTTTTCACTGATATTTGAAAGCACCTATCTTTGGCACGATCTACAGTGCTACTGCTTTTTCTTCTTCTTCCAGGCATCCTTGCACTACTCTGTCATGAGGAGCCCATTTCTCCATTCCCTACCCACAGTGCAAAGCATTTGCTCTCGTAATATGTCACTTCCCACTACAAAGTCTGTATTAGTTCCCTACATCTGCTGATACAAAGTACCATGGACTGGTTGCCTATGACTGTTCATGAACAGTCAGCTCAAATACTACTGCACATGCTATCGCCTGGTTCTGGAGAAGTTATCTGCAAGAGTGAGTCCTTCCCTGCCTCTTCTGGCTTCTGGTGGTCGCTGACAGTTCTTGGCATGCCTTGGATGTTAGTTGCATTATTTATGATTTTTGTCCTCTGCCTTCTCTGCTTGTCTGTGTCTCTACATTTTCTTTAAAGGACAACAGTCATGTTTGTTTCGGGGCATATCATAAAAACATAGCTCAGAATAACTTAAGCGAAATGATCACATTCATGATAAATTCAGGGATGGTTTAGGTTTCAAGGGCCGGATCCATGCATGCCCTCACACAGAACTATGCTCTTGCTTTCTGTCTCCGACTCTCCCCAGCTCATTCTTCTTCTGCTGTGTTTACTTGGGTAAGTTATATCCACATTCCGGTTGTCTGCACAAGTTACTTAGAATAAAAATTAATCTTTTGTCATCATACTTGTGACAAAGTCAGGGATTTACTGCCATTAACTTCACTTGAAAACATTGTCTGTCCTCTTTGATTAAGAGAGATGATTGGCTGGAGAGACGACTTAGCAGTTAAGGTGCTTACCTGCAAAGCCTAAGGACCCAGGTTCTATTCCCCAGTTCATTTGTAGTGGCTAGAGGCCCTGGTGCGTTCATTCTGTCCCCTTCTCTCTCTCTCTCTCTCTCTCTCTCTCTCTCTCTCTCTCTTTCTCTCCCTCAAATAAAGAAAAATAAAATATTTAACAAAATAAAATAAAAATTAAAAAGAAGGATGGTTTTGTCTTGTGGTTTTTGTGGGAGTCATGCATCCTTGCCCAGCTGCAGAGATGGAACCAGTGATCCCCAAACCATGTTCAGAGACTGGGGACGTTGGGCTCCCACTGTGAAAAGAAAAGAGAAAGTCTGCTGTGCAGGTAAGCCTTGGTGGAGGGTCACATGAGTTGGGAAGTGGAGACATTGAGCCAGTTTTCACCAGTAAAATATTATTCCATAAGTTTTTTTTTTTTTTTAATTTATCTTTGGCAGGCTTGGCTTTTGTGAACTATGTTTTATTTAAGAAATGTCTGACAATATTCAGTGGGCACTTTGATGATTTTTGACAGAGGCATTAGATTCTTTAGTCACCAACATGTTATTTACTATATAGAACATTTTCTTTATCCTCCCCAGTCCCCTTGTACCTTTGGAGGTCAATCTCCTCACTCCCAACCCCTCCTCATGGTGACTACCAACCTGCTTGCTGTGATTATGGTTTTACATAGGTTATTTTTGTAATATTCCACTAAAGTACTTGGTATCAACTTTCTGGGCTAGTGTTAAAGACCCAGGGCATTTTCTAAATAAATAATTGCTTTTATCAATGATGGTGTTTGGTATCTTGGTCCCTTGCACATGACCTTTCTACCTTCAAAGCCACCAATGGCTTTGGATCCCACTGAGCTACCCCAGGCCTCCAGTTTAAGAAAATACTCTTCTTTTATAGAGATTAGTTAATTGAGTCAGGCCAGTCTCCTTATCTTTAGGTCAACTGAGTTAGGACTGTCGTTCCATTTTCAGTATACCTCCTGTAAGGTTTGATCAAGGAAGCTTACTTAGGTTGGATCAAGCCTTAGAATTCTGACCCCCATGGTGGTTGTGATGTTAATTTATTTTTTTCTGTATTGACTCAGGGAGAGAACTTAAAAATGTATTAAAAAGAAGCCTCAAATGAATTGATTTTTATAATACTAATTTCAGGATTCTTTCTCTGTGAGATCACTGTTACGCCACTTATACCACTCATTGTAAAGAAAACCACAGTCTAACAGAGGAAAGAAAAACAAAGCAGTAATTATTGCTGATGTTGTTGCATTCATATTTTTGGAGGAAGGAGGGGAAACTTACTAGTCTAAGCCAACATTTTCCCCTCAGTGGCTGGCACTGCTCAGTAACATTACAAATGTTATTTGTGTATACTGTTTATTTCTTTGAAGACCTAGGCAACAAACTTTTTTTTAAAAAAAAAAAGAAAAATAAATTGATTTAAACATGTGGAAGAATTTAAAGGGAGGTTAGTATGACTGACACAAAATAGTTGTAAAAAAGCAACCAACCTCATTATAGTGTTGTGATGTCTAGATTGTGTTGAGGATCTCATTAGTTGCCCATCATTATTATAACTGGAAAAGTGGGTGTCTTTTAGAAGTTTAGTACAGCTGGTTGGGGTTTTGTAGGCAGTCCAGTATCGAAATGTCTGCTTCATCACTTTGCGGTGTTATCTTTGGGTTGAAAAACAAGGACCATTTAAGAATTAAAATGTCCAGAGAGTTCTAGTAAGTTCCATCATACTGTGGCTTGTAGTCTCTCTGCTGGCAATGCCATAAAGCTCTTACTACTGAACAACAACTTTAGTTTTTAAATTTAAAAACATTTTTTGGTGTGAAAATGAGAGTAGGGTTTTCTGCATATCAAATGAACAATGATAAAGAGGCCAGTGTTGGTCTGTCTCCAGGAAAACAAGTTCAAAGCAGAGCAGGGAGGGGCTTCTGGATCAGGGAGGAGGTGGCAGGGGTGGTCTATCCCATCAGGGTTGGCAGGAGGCACCAACCCCATGGGCTTGCCTTCGCGCTGCCTTCTGTGCTGTGGACTGAAAGGAGGCCATTGAGCTATGAAGAGAGAGACTTGGAATGTACTGCATGCTCACTGAACCCACACTGGCTTGTGGAACGGGAGACGGGAGAAGAGAAGGAAAGTCAGAAGCCCAGCGGTTGAGGAGGAGTGGTTGTGGACGCAGCCATGTTGGATTCCAAGTGTCTGCTTGAATGAGATGTGGGCAGGTTGTGAAGAGAGGGTGAGCAGATTAACCTGTTTCTCTGAGCCTGCTGTCTTCATCTACAGAAAGGAAGTACTACTCCTCGCCCCACTTTGGCTGTGTGTATGAAATAATAAATAAATGCCATTTAATGAGAAATGTAAGAACTGACCAAGCTGGTTATAATTGGAAAGGGAGGCTCATTAAAGAAGAAAGGGGCTGGGAAAGAAGATGACCCTGGTAAAATTCCTGCCTCATAAACACGAGGCCCCCCAGTTTGATCCCTGGTACCCAAGTAAACATGCCAGGTGTGGTGGTGTATGTCTGTAACCCAGGTGCTGGGGAGATGGAGCTAGGAGGAGCCCTGGAGTTCACTGGCCAGCCAGTCTAGACTAATTGGTGATCTCCAGACAATGAGGGGACCTGTCTAAAAAACGATGAATGAGGACTGCAGAGATTGGCTCAGCACTTAAAAGCACTTGCTGCAAAGCATGACGGCCTTGGTTTGAGTCCCCAGTACCCACATAAAGTCAGATGCACAAAGTGGTGCATGTGTCTGGAGGTTGTTTGCAGTGGCAGGACGCCCTGATTCACCTATACTCCATCTTTCTGTGTGCCTCTTTCTTTCTCTCTCAAATAAACAAATAATATTTTTAGATTATTTATTTTTATGTATTCATTTGGGGGAGAGGGAGAGAGAATAAGAAGCAGATAGAGAAAGAGGGAGGATGGATGTGCCTGAGCCTCTAGCCTCTGAAAACAAACTCCAGACACATGTGTCACCTTGTGCATTTGGCTTTATATGGATACTGGGGAATCAAACCTATGTTCTTAGGCTTCATTGACAAGTGCCTTAACCACTAAGCCATCTCTTCATCTGCAATAATATATTTTTTAAAGTGGAGGGTACTGTTGGGGATAACACCCAAGGTTGTCTTCTGACTTCTTGATACACACACACATATGTGCAAATACACTCTCACACACATGAGCACATGTGCATACATGTACACACATGTGCACATAAAGAAAGAAAGAAAGAAAGAAAGAAAGAAAGAAAGATTGACAGAGAGAGAGAGAGACATGAAAGGAAGAGAAGATGGCCTGGTGTATAGACCTGGCTACTTGGGAGACTGAAACAAGAGGATGGAAAGTTCAAGGCCTGCTTGGACAAATGAGCAAGACCCAGTCTCAAAATATAAAGTACACAAAGGCTGAGGATATAGCATGAGTGAAGCTCTGGGTTCAATTCCTAGCAGCACAAACTAACAAATAAAAAAGCAGGATAGAAGCAGTCTGAGCCACTGAGATTCCATGCACATAGAATAATTTAAGCCCAGTGTTGAATTTCTTCATTTTATATGTGAGGTTGAACTCCAGAATGAATATTCTATTATGCTTATTTCTTTGAGATCCTTATCCTCTGGGCAGGACAGCTTCCAGAATGCCTTTGTAGAGTGGTGATGATCTTAGCTGAGCTCTAGAAGTTTTGTATAACCTCCACTCTTTTTATTTGCAAGTTTAATTTACACTGACAATGATGTTGGCAACATACTTTGCACTCCAAATGAGCACAGACCTTTGGGAAAACTTAAATCAGAATCAAATATCACCTTGTGCAGTGGAGCATGTTGGGGACACGTGTCCTTCTCACCAGGAGGACACTGTCCTGGAGGAGCCTGAGAGGGGGTTGTGGAGGATGCCCAGCAAGAGCTTCGTGCACCACAGCCGTCCCCTCCTGGAGTTACAAAGGAAAAGACATTCTCTGCCTGCAGCCAAGTCCTCATTTAATTTAGGACAGAAAATCTCCAAGGCATGCTAGTGATCTGCTAGTTAGACAAGAAAACAACTGACATACCTCCCTGGGCAAAATTGCAAATGGCATGGAAAGTCTTCATTGTAGCAAAGGGGAGAAAAACAAGACGAAAGGACCATGCTGCTGTTTTGCTCTGAGCTTTTGGTACTGAGGGCATTCATTTAGAACAAATGAAGAAGTCTCCTCTCAAGAAACAAGATACCAACTTGTACATGACAGCCATCAGTTTCCCTGGGCTCATCTCTGGATCACAGGAGAGCGTGTGAGGCCCCTGTTTCACTAAGATCAACATTACCTCTCTACCTGTCACTCAGCATCCTGTTCAACCTTGCTTTGAGAATCAAACCAAAGAAAAAGAGGGCTTTTAAATTTATAAACTCTTTGTCCAGATTTGTTTCCTTACACTCAGCTTTGCTGAGGTATGATTGACACATAAAAATTATATATATTTAAAGACTACAGTGTAATATTTTGACACACACATGCATTGTGAAAGGATTCCCACAGTTATATCCATCAGTTCATAGTTCCATTTTTTGTGCGGTGAGAATGCTTGATGTCTGCTCTCTCAGCACATTTCAAATGAATAAGATCCATTGTTTTCACCATTGTCCCCCTGACATACAATAGGTCATTATAGGGGTGTTTGCTGACCATAAAATATTAGTCGGGCAAATGAGCTTTTAGGAATGGTACCAATTGCTCATGGGGTGTTGGATCAGATATAAAGTGATTAGATAGATGCCAGGCATAGAATATCTGCACCCAACGAGGAAAGAACCATTCCTATTTTTTGGGGGGCGGGGTTCAAGTTAGGTACTCACTCTAGCCAATCCTGACCTGGAATTCACTATGTAGTCTCAGGCAGGCCTAGAACTTACAGTGATCCTCCTACCTCTCCCTCGCCAAGTGCTGGGCGGGCCAAGATTTTAAGATAGGAAACCAAGACATAAAATGGATTAGTAGCTCAACCAAGGTTTTCACAATAATACCCAACAAGTAACTCATCAGGGATTTGAAGCTTGATTCTAGAACTTGTTTGTTTTCCCACCATGTCAGACTGTATATCTAACACTAAGCAGTCTCCCCTGGTCCTCCTCCTCCTCCTTCTTCTTCCCCTTCTACTTCCTTCTTCCTCCTTCTTCTTCCTTTCCTCCTTTTGTCTTCCTTGCCAACTTCTCTTCCTGTTTCCACTCACTGAGAACAGCCCTCTGGCCATATTGTTATGCAAACCAGGATGCTGGGGATCTTCACTGAGACCCCATCCACACACTAGTAGACCCACGATGGGAGAGTGTTCTCCACTCTTAGCTGTCATCTCCTGCATGGCCACGTTATGAGTGGAGCATTTGGATAGGATGTTCACAAGGGTATTGGACTAACTGGAGTAGACCTCCCCCCTTTCAACACAGCCTCAGGAAGAAAGGCCCTACTCAGAATGTAAATACTGTGAGCACTTTCTCATTCCTGCTTCTCTCCTCCTTAAACTCAGAGCAAGCAGCTATTGTTAGCTAGAATTTAACCCTATGGTTTATTTTTATTGTATCTTAATGATGTTTTTGCTTTTTATGGTTCATGATGTAGGTCTTCTCATTTTCCATTTGAGATACAAAGTTCTCTTATATTTTATTTTAAAAAATATTTTATAATTTATTCATTTGAGAGAAAGAAAAAAAGAGAGGCAGATTGAGAATGGGAGTACCAGGGCCTTCAGCTGCTGCAAACACTCCAGACATATGTGCCACCTTGTGCATCTGGCTTATGTGGGTCCTGGGGAATCAAACCTGGGTCCCCCAAAGTTCTCTTTTAAAAGGAATATGTTTAATTTTTCAAATAGCAGCATGGTTAACAAAGTTAATGAGCAGGGCA